>CM060375.1:26057818-27345944 GCA_030545235.1 Helianthus tuberosus
GATGACATGGCACGATTTTATTGGACAGTGTGAGTGATAGAAACTATCACTAGTGAACCACCCCTCCCCTTAGAGTGAAACATTAATAAATAGAGTAAGGAAAAATAAAACTAAAAGTTATAACTTCCGGGTGTATCATCTAGGAATATGGTTCGATAAACGGGTATATATCACCTAATCATATACTCGTCATCATACCCGCAAATTTTATTCAATCATATACCTGAATACTTGTTCCAATACATAACCCGCAAATGCGGAAGCCCCCTTTTGATGTTTGTATATATGTAGGGTAATGTTTTTGCATGAAATAATCACATATAATTTTCATGGTACTATGGTAGGTGATGAATCCAAGATGGGACTTTTAAAAAGTTTCCCAGGTGCAGGAGAAAGGCTTCATTTGTTTAAAGCTGATATTTACAAACCCCAAGAGTTTGAAAAGGCAATACAAGGATGTGTCTTTGTTTTCCATGTTGCAACGCCTTTGTTTCACACCACTGGCTCTCAGGTGTTATATACATCCTTGAATTCACAACTAACATATAAGATAATTAAAACTGAATATTAAACTAATTTCAAATTTCGTTTATGATATTTTATATGGTGTACATTTACAGTATAACAATGTGGTTGAGGCAACAATTAGCGCAGCAAAGACGATTGCAGATGCTTGCATAAACTCCAAAACAGTGAAGCGGCTCATCTACACCTCTTCTGTTGTTGCAGTGTTGTTGCAGCTTCGCCTTTGAAATATGATGGGAGTGGATATAAGATCACTGTGGATGAAAGTTGTTGGACACCACTTAATCTCAGTGTCCCTTTCACAAATGATTTCAATCGAGTTAATATTTTATCCTAAAGAATTGGTTTTTTTAATAGGAAGAGTTTTAAATATTATATGCAAATCGAATTCTTAATATCATTTATTCCCTTTTTTAACTACTATATCATACACATATCCTTTTATATATCCATTTTAATATATTTTATTAAAAATAATTTAGCATATGACCAAATCAGCCTTAAACTTATAAAAACTCAAAGTCTCATGTCAACCATTTTTAATGAGTTTAGTGTTGCTTTCTTGGCAGTAAAATCATAGTAAAAAACTAAGTTAAAAATTAGGCAAATATGAAATTTTATAAATTTGAGAAAAATAAGGATAAAGTGGTCATACTATAAATTGTTTTTATACAATAAATAAAAACAAATATGCATAAAATTTTAATTGGTACAGCGGAATATATATATATATATATATATATATATATATATATATATATATATAAGGAATAAGTTAAAATGAGAACCACCTCGAGTTGTAAGAACCAGCGAGAACCACCCCCGCGGGGGGCCGTTGACCACGATTTTTTTTTACAACTAGATGTGTATATTTTAACACCCTACGCAAAGTTTGGGTTCAAACGGCGCGCCCGAGGGGGTAGTTTTTTACGCCCAAAGTTTGGTTAAAAAAAAAGAAAAATTAAAAGAAATTAAAAAAACCCAAACTTTGGGCGTAAAAAACTACCCCCTCGGGCACGCCGTTTGAACCCAAACTTTACGTAGGGTGTTAAAATATACACATCTAGTTGTAAAAAAAATTTCGTGGTCAACGGCCACCCGCGGGGGTGGTTCTCACTGGTTCTTACAACTCGAGGTGGTTCTCATTTTAATCTTCCCCTATATATATATATATATATATATATATATATATAGGGTCAGGATCATTTCAGAACCATAAATACACTACTAGAAAATAGGGGGGTTTCCTACCAAAATTTCCGACAAAACCAATTTCGTCGGAAAATTCCGACCATTTTCCGACAAAATACCAACTAAAAAAATAATCTGGTTTTACCGACTATTTTCCTACAATTTACCGACCAAAAAAAAAGAGAAAAAAATTGGTCGGAAAATGGTCGGAAAATTTCCGACTAAGTTCCGACTAAAAAACTAATCTGGTTTTACCGACTATTTTCCTACAATTTACCGACAAAAAAAAATTTGGTCGGAAAATGGTCGGAAAATTTCCGACTATTTACCGACAAAAAAAAAGATAAAAAAATTGGTCGGAAAATGGTCGGAAATTTCCGACAAATTTCCGACTAAAATTTTTGTTTTTTTCATTTTTTCAACCTTTAAACATCGTTTTTCCATTCCATCTTTTGTACACATTAAGTATACATGAAATACTTTTACTTTACCAACTTATACGCATTGTACATGTTTATACGTGTATGTACCGACTAAAAAACAATTATTCTTTTCATATTTAATTATACCGAGGTGTATATCTATATATATAAACGTATTTCTTGTCTCTATATGTATATGTATGTGTGTATGTATATATATATATATATATGTAGGATAAAGCTAGACAGAAAACCCTATTTACATAGAAAACTCTGAAAACTCAAATCTCCACCCATTTTTACCCAACCTCCCGACATTTTTTTTTTGAACAAAATAACACATGTAATATACATGTTTTAAAGTGTTTTGGGCCAAAAAAAACAAAAAAGCGCCGAAGGGATTTTTTTTAAAAAAATAAACAAATTTCAGTGCCTAACATGTGTTAGGCAACAAAGACAGAAAATGCTGAAATTTTTTTTTTTTTTTAAAAGATCCCTTCGGCGCTTTTTTGATTTTTTTGGCCCAAAACTCTTAAAAACATGTATATTACATGTGTTAATTTTTTCAAAAAAAAAAATGTCGGGAGGTTGGGTTTTCTAGGGTTTTTCATATAGATAGGGTTTCCTATGTAGCCTTGCCCTATATATGTATATGTATGAGTATGTGTTTGTCCAAGTGTACACACACGCATACATACACACATACATATATATACACATACTTAGCCTGTTTTAATTAATAGGTCCCGATAGGGTACATACACGTATAAACATGTACACCGCGTATAAGTTGGTAAAGTAAAAGTATTTCATGTATAATTAATGTGTACAAAAGATGGAACGGAAAAACGATGTTTAAATGTTGAAAAAATGAAAAAAACGAAAATTTTAGTCGGAAAATGGTCGGAAATTTCCGACCATTTTCCGACTAAAACCTTTATTGGTCGGAAAGTTGTCGGAAATTTCCGACTAAAACCTTTATTGGTCGGAAAATGGTCGGAAATTTCCGACAAATTTCCGAATAAAATTTTTGTTTTTTTTCATTTTTTCAACCTTTAAACATCGTTTTCCATTCCATCTTTTGTACACATTAATTATACATGAAATACTTTTACTTTACCAACTTATACGCATTGTACATGTTTATACGTGTATGTACCGACTAAAAAACAATTATTCTTTTCATATTTAATTATACCGAGGTGTATATCTATATATATAAACGTATTTCTTGTCTCTATATGTATATGTATGTGTGTATGTATATATATATATGAGTATGTGTTTGTCCAAGTGTACACACACGCATACATACACACATACATATATATACACATACTTAGCCTGTTTTAATTAATAGGTCCCGATAGGGTACATACACGTATAAACATGTACAACGCGTATAAGTTGGTAAAGTAAAAGTATTTCATGTATAATTAATGTGTACAAAAGATGGAACGGAAAAACGATGTTTAAATGTTGAAAAAATGAAAAAAAACGAAAATTTTAGTCGGAAAATGGTCGGAAATTTCCGACTAAAATTTTTGTTTTTTTCATTTTTTCAACCTTTAAACATCGTTTTTCCATTCCATCTTTTGTACACATTAATTATAGATGAAATACTTTTACTTTACCAACTTATACGCATTGTACATGTTTATACGTGTATGTACCGACTAAAAAACAATTATTCTTTTCATATTTAATTATACCGAGGTGTATATCTATATATATAAACGTATTTCTTGTCTCTATATGTATATGTATGTGTGTATGTATATATATATATATATATATATATATATATATAGGGAGCCGCTAGAATGAGAACCACCACAAGTTATGAGAACCACGAGAACCGCGCCTCGCGGGTGGCCGTCGGCGACGAAATTTTTTTTACACCTAGATCCGTATATTTTAGTGGGGGGTTTAAATTTTCGGTTCAAACGGCGCGCCCGAGGGGGTAGTTTTTTACGCCCAAAGTTTGGTAAAAAAAAAAAGAAAAATTAAAAAAATTAAAAAAACCCAAACTTTGGGCGTAAAAAACTACCCCCTCGGGCGCGCCGTTTGAACCGAAAATTTAAACCCCCCACTAAAATATACGGATCTAGGTTTAAAAAAATTTCGTCGCCGACGGCCACCCGCGGGGCGCGGTTCTCGTGGTTCTCATAACTCGTGGTGGTTCTCATTCTAGCGATCCCCTATATATATATATATATATATATATATATATGTATGAGTATGTGTTTGTCCAAGTGTACACACACGCATACATACACACGTACATATATATACACATACTTAGCCTGTTTTAATTAATAGGTCCCGATAGGGTACATACACGTATAAACATGTACAACGCGTATAAGTTGGTAAAGTAAAAGTATTTCATGTATAATTAATTTGTACAAAAGATGGAACGGAAAAACGATGTTTAAATGTTGAAAAAATGAAAAAAACCAAAATTTTAGTTGGAAAATGGTCGGAAATTAACCTTTATTGGTCAGAAAGTTGTCGGAAATTTCCGACTAAAACCTTTATTGGTCGGAAAATGGTCGGAAATTTCCGACTAAAATTTTTGTTTTTTTCATTTTTTCAACCTTTAAACATCATTTTTCCATTCCATCTTTTGTACACATTAATTATACATGAAATACTTTTACTTTACCAACTTATACGCATTGTACATGTTTATACGTGTATGTACCGACTAAAAAACAATTATTCTTTTCATATTTAATTATACCGAGGTGTATATCTATATATATATATAAACGTATTTCTTGTCTCTATATGTATATGTATGTGTGTATATATATATATGTATGAGTATGTGTTTGTCCAAGTCTACACACACGCATACATACACACATACATATATATACACATACTTAGCCTGTTTTAATTAATAGGGCCCGATAGGGTACATACACGTATAAACATGTACAACGCGTATAAGTTGGTAAAGTAAAAGTATTTCCGACAAAGCCAATTTCGTCGGAAAATTCCGACCATTTTCCGACCTGTGAAAGAAGGATGTTTGTTATCGGCTCACACGGCGGCGGCCCCCCCTTCGTTTTTCCGATATTGATGACGGCAGTGGTTGTGACAACCCGTGATTTACGGCTCTTAATTACGTGATTAACAAGTAATTAACGCGATAATAAATAGTGTTTACAGCGCAAATTAACTTAATTAGGCCCTGGAAGTGCCTAAGAACGTCTATACGGCTTTATAGTGCGCGAACGATGGTTTACAGAGAAACCTGTGAAACGTTAAACGGCAACGGATTGAAAACGAATATAATACTGACAACGCCGACAAATACGGATTTCCTATGAGTATTTTATATTTATGAGTTTAATTTTGAGAATTTATTTGGGCTTCCTGCGACACAAACGCAAACGTGAACTAAAAACGTGATTGCAAGAAACGCACCGACAACAAAACGGAAGCAACAGACACGCGTATTACCTTCAGAATCGAATTTCTCGATATATTTAGCTTCGTAATTATATTTTTAACAAACGTAGTCGAAACCAGGTCGAAAAAAGCGGATAAAATGACAAATGACTCGACTTTATGCGAATATTACTGTAATCGACGATCGAGCGCACGAACGACTACTGATCATGTTCGACGTGTTTTAATACTAAAAATTTTATATTATGACGCTATGGAGAGTTCGGGTTTTAATAACGTGCTCGTAGGAAATTACGGGCCGCTTATAACGCACGGTATTGGGCTTGTGGGCATTGGGCCCAAGCCCAAAACCCACTAAACTAAAACCTAGTGTATATAAGTGTAATGACAAACCCTAATCTCATAACATCAGCCGCTCACATGTCCTCCTTCCCAACAACTTCTCTGCACTCCTCTCTCGATCCTGCTCCCGCGACCCCCCCCCCCCCCACGGCGTCTCCTCGTTCTCCGGCACACACCCACCCGTTTCACCCCTGCCTCTCGTTAACTCCGACCGAACTCCGGCCGGCGATGTTTACAGCGGCGGAGCACGTTGGTGGCACACGACAGCAAATCGGAGAGGACAGAGAGAGAAACACGATGGAGAGAGAGAGAGAGGCCGAAGAGAAGAGAGAGATCGGAGCAGGGATTAATGATGGCATCGATGGAATCCCGACGATTCCTTTTATTTTTTTTCGGTAAAAACCCTTCCCCTCTGTTTATCTTCTACCTCTTTTCTGTTATTTGTTGTTTTTTTTTTTGAACTAATGAAGTGATTTATGCTACTATATTGATGATGGTGATGCTGAATGTTCTGTTGAAGATGATGATTATGTTCTTGGTCGGATAAATGTTCAGATCTGTTTCGGGTTGGGTCTTATTTCGGGAGTTTTGGGTTCGGATTTGTGGCTCGGGTCTTGATATGGTGCAACTCGGTGTGCTTTAGCTTAACTCGGTTCGATTCGGTGTGATAATTTCGGGGTGTGACAGTGGTGGGATGAGATCTGCGAGTTTCTCCGGTAAGAACCCCTTCACCATCTGTTTGAGATATCGGTTCAATGTTTTTTCTTGTTTATTTTTACTTGTTAACTGCTTAGGTTGTAAATTTGTTTGAATTCAAAGTAGAACGTAAAGGTGTTGTTTTGTTCGCGGTGTGGGAAAAGAAGGCCCATTATGCTTGATTTAAAATATAGCAACCAGGTTCTCAATATCGAATTAGATCGAGGTTTGACCACCATATTAGTCTTCTAATCAAAGAAACAAGAACTGCAAAAATAATAATTAATTAAATTGTCCTGATTGTTATTTTGTTTCTTAACTGCCACTTAAGATATCAAACCTTCTTACTTGCAGCATCATGGAACAGTTGTGTAACTATATAATGTATTAACTATTTTCGGTGTTAAAAGTATAAAAATGCTTCCAGGGCCCAATTTTTTCTTTCTTTGTTTTGGTCAAAATGGGTTTGTTTGGGTACCATTCAGGTCACTGGGTTTGCATCAGTTGATTCGTTTTGTTCTGTTCTGTTTATGGGCTGTAAACTGCGATATGTTTTACTCTCTTTGTGAGCCACATATTCCAAAAAAAGGTGCTAAGTTAGGGTGGGTCTAGGTTGATAAGTGCACAAAATGGGTTTGTTTTTGTTTTCTGTTTGGGTTGGAGCCATGCTGTGGTTTGATGAGCTATGTTTGTTTTATTGATCTCAATTACATTTTAAATATTTTAATTATATTTAATTGTTTTATTAATATATATATATTAATATATATATATATATTATTTTTAATAATGTGAAAATTA
The DNA here is from genome assembly GCA_030545235.1 of Helianthus tuberosus. Taxonomy (NCBI): domain Eukaryota; kingdom Viridiplantae; phylum Streptophyta; class Magnoliopsida; order Asterales; family Asteraceae; genus Helianthus; species Helianthus tuberosus. The sequence goes on from CM060375.1 coordinate 26,065,219, forward strand.
AAAATATTTTTAAAAGAAATGATGTTTTGACCTAAAGTAACAAAATGTTTGATGTACAGGCAACAGAAGGTACATTTTGGTACATCGGTAGGGGTGTAAACGAGTCGGGCATAGTGCGAGCCTTCCACTACTCAAGCTTGGCTCATCATGTTTTTATGAGGCTCGGTTCGGTTCGGATTTACTTATTTGAGCTCGAACTCGGCTTGCGAGTAAAACCTAAATCTTGAGCTCGTTTTGAGCTCACAAGCTTAAACAAACTTTGTATTTTAGGCTCGAGCTTGTTAAGTCTCGGTTTGTATATTAAGATGCTTTTGATTCCTCAATATTTATGTATGCTGTTTAGGTGTGGAACTTGCAATCCCAAGTGGAAAAGTTAAATAAATGACTCGAAGAGGCGCGACAACCCCACACGGAAGTGTTGCAAAACCGAGTTGATGAAGCAGTTTGGTAATCCTAGCAATCCTCCACCATAGTTTTGTTTTGTTTTGTTTGTTGTCTTTTGAGGTTAAACTTGTAATTTAAAAACCGTGGGATATTTTGATGTGGAACCTACAATTTGACAACCGTTTTGTATTTTGTGGATGAACTTTCAGTTCTATAATATTGTCGTATTTAGGATTTTTATTGGTTTTTTTTCTGCATTTTTAGTAGAAAAATCTGGATTTTTTAGTTTTTTATATATTTTTTTTATTAAAAAGTATTTTAGTCGGAAAGCTGTCGCAACATCTTGGTCGGAACTTTGTCGGAAACTTTTAGTCGGAAAATAGTAGGAAACCGGCAGTCGGAAAGCTGTCGGAAAATTGTAGTCGGAAATTGGTCGGAAATCGGCAGTCGGAAAGCTGTCGGAAAATTGTAGTCGGAAATTGGTCGGAAAACTGTAGTCGGAACTTTGTCGGAAACCGGCAGTCGGAAATTGGTCGGAAATTTAGTCGGAAACTAGTCGGAAAAATTTTCCTACAAGGCTTTTTCCTACAAACGTATTTTTGTCGGAAACTGGTCGGAAACGCCGTTTTCCGACCATTTTCCGACTAAAACCTTGGTCGGAAATGGTCAGTTTTTTAGTAGTGATATTTACAGAACTCGCAGAACTCCTAATTTTATTTATATATTTTTATGTTTAGGATAATTTTATCATTTATTATGTGTATTTTTACGATTACATACATGTTAAGAGTAATTTTATCATTTTTTATATGTAATTTTATAATTAAACATATGTAAACTAGTTTTTTTTACATATATGTAATTAGTTATGACACATATATATAATTTTGGCAATTAAATATACGTAAACTACTTTTAACATGTATGTAATCAAAGAAATACATATAATAGATGATAAAAAGATCCCAAATACAAAAACTTATACATAAAATGATTGTTTATTAAGAGTTCTGAAAGTTCTGTAGTTATTTAGAGTTCTGAAATGAACTCAACCCTATATATATATATATGTATATATATATATATATATATATATATATATATATAAGGGAAGGTTAAAATGAGAACCACCTCGAGTTGTAAGAACCAGTGAGAACCACCCCCGCGGGGGGCCGTTGACCACGATTTTTTTTTACAACTAGATGTGTATATTTTAACACCCTACGTAAAGTTTGGGTTTAAACGGCGCGCCCGAGGGGGTAGTTTTTTACGCCCAAAGTTTGGTTTTTTTTAATTTCTTTTAATTTCTCTTTTTTTTTTAACCAAACTTTGGGCGTAAAAAACTACCCCTTCGGGCGCGCCGTTTGAACCCAAACTTTGCGTAGGGTGTTAAAATATACACATCTAGTTGTAAAAAAAAATCGTGGTCAACGGCCCCCCGCGGGGGTGGTTCTCGCTGGTTCTTACAACTCGAGGTGGTTCTCATTTTAACTTATTCCTATATATATATATATTGGTACAGCGGAATATATATATATATTCTGCTGTACCAATATATATATATATATATATAGGAATAAGTTAAAATGAGAACCACCTCGAGTTGTAAGAACCCGCGAGAATATATATATTCCGCTGTACCAATATATATATATATATATATAGGAATAAGTTAAAATGAGAACCACCTCGAGTTGTAAGAACCAGCGAGAACCACCCCCGCGGGGGGCCGTTGACCACGATTTTTTTTTACAACTAGATGTGTATATTTTAACACCCTACGCAAAGTTTGGGTTCAAACGGCGCGCCCGAGGGGGTAGTTTTTTACGCCCAAAGTTTGTTAAAAATAAAAGAAAAATAAAAAAACCCAAACTTTGGGCGTAAAAAACTACCCCCTCGGGCGCGCCGTTTAAACCCAAACTTTACGTAGGTTGTTAAAATATACACATCTAGTTGTAAAAAAAAAATCGTGGTCAACGCCCCCCCGCGGGGGTGGTTCTCGCGGGTTCTTACAACTCGGGGTGGTTCTCATTTTAACCTTCCCCTATATATATATATATATATATATATATATATATATATATATATATATATATCACTACTAGAAAATTGTCAAGTTTGTGACAACCAAATTTGTAGCAAATTTGTCTGAAATTGGCCTTACCTACAAATTTCCTAAAAAAAATTCATAGGAAATAAACTTGTGGGTAACCGGATTAGCTACAAAAATATGACAAAATCTGCTACAAAATTTCTACAAAATCTCTCGTCGCAAAATTTGCTACAAAATACTGACAAATCGCTCTTCTTGCAAAATTCCGACAATTCTTCCACGTTTTTGCCTTTTTTTATATTATTTTATGATATTTTTTTTTTAAAATTAATAACATTATTAAAAAAATATTCATAATTTTTTATTTTCCCGACAAAATTCCTACAAATTATAAAACGTTCTTGCGACAAAATTCCTACAAATTATAAAACTTTTCTGCGACAAAATTCCTACAAATTATAAAACTTTCTTGCGACAATTTCCTACAAATCATAAAACTTTCCACAAGTTTCCTACAAATTTATAAATTTTCTCTAAACAATTTGCTACGAATTATCTACAAAACTAACGGTTTTCAACAAATTTCCTACAAAGTTATCAAAATAGTTTGTGACAAATTTCCTACAACTAAAAAATATATTTTTTAATGTAGCTACAAATTTCCTACAAACAGTTAAAAACGTTCTTGCGACAAAATTCGTACATATTATAAAACTCTTCTGCGACAAAATTCCTACAAACTATAAAACTCTTCTGCGACAGATTTGTGACAAAATAACAAATCTGAATTTAAAAAAAACCATTTTTTGTATAAAAATGCAGCAAAATATAAAATATTCCAAAAAAATTGCAGCAAGCAAAATTATAAAACATTCCAAAACATTTGCAACAAGCAAGATTCTAAAACATTCAAAAAGTTCCAAAACACACACAAAAATCCTAATTAAGAGCAAGTTTTTTATTCAAAACTAATCCAACATTCCAATACTTAACAAAACGAGAGCTTTGTTTGCTTCTTTCTGATGTTTTTCACCATTTCTTCCATATTTTTTCGTCATGCGTCTTGGTCGGCCGGCTCTTTTTCACGCTCTTGTTGAAATAGTCCGAAACGGGCTTCTATATTTTGTCGAGCCTCACGTTCTCTTTCTAGTTCCGCCTGAACTTTTTGAAGCTGAAAATTATAAAACTGTAATCATCAAATATCAACCCGAACAGGTCGATCAACACAACCCTACAAAAATCTAACTAACAACATAAAAATCCCTTATAACAAAATACAAACACACATACATATTAAAAAAATGAAATATCATAAATGTTGTTGTTTATTTGTACTTAATTATTTTAATAAATTATTAAAAAGTATTATAAGTTCGCAATTCCTTATGTTTCTTGCAATTTTACTTTTATTAAACATATTTATACATGAGTGGTAAAAATCATCTCGACTCGTGCTTATTTTGTAAAAACTCCTAACACAAACCAAATAAACCTTGAAAATGAACCCTTCTGACCCAAATCAAAATTGACGTGAACCCGTTCTAACCCGAATCAAATTAACCCTGTTTAAAAATAACCTATTCTGAACCGCACGGCCCATTCTGACCCGTGACCCAAACTCGCCCATAACAAACCTATTCAACCAGCAATGTACTCAATCAATCACAAACAAGCTACCTTCAATACGACCATATGAAACCCATATCAGCAAACTCATTCTTCCCATTTAAAGCCTAAACTATTACCTTCACTAATAGGACTATCTTAAAAATGTTTGTGCTATCTAAATAACAAGAATAAATAATGATACCTCTTGCGAGTGTCGGGCATCATCGTTAGAACAGCAAATTGTAGATGATTTTTTTCTGGTCACCAGAAAATCAGGATCAGAAGATCCTATCCCGAACATCTTGCGACCCTTACACTTTGGATGCAAACTTTCCCACAAGTCTAAATCATCGCAATCCACGTCCCCATACAAATCTTTAAGTTGTTGCGAGTATGAGACCTATAATTTTATCAAGTGAAAGTTATCAACCGGTAAAAGGAGTAAATTACAAGTTTTGTCCTTTATGTTTGTCCCAAATTGCAGGCGTTGTCCTTTGTCTTTAAAATTGATGAGTTTTGTCCTTAATGTTTGCAAATCTTGCACGTTATGTCCTTTAGGCCAAACTCAGTTAATTTTTTTTGTTAAATCTGGTCACTCAAGGGCATTTTAGTCTTTTTACCTCATTTATTTAATAGTATTTAAAAAATAAAACAAAATAATTAAAAATATTATTATTATTTTAACTATATATATATAACCTCCATCACCACCACCCTTCACCACCACCACCACCCTCCATCGCCACCGCCACCACCCTCCACCGCCACTACCACCCTCCACCTCCACCTCCACCTCCACCTCCACCTCCTCTGCTCACTGCTACTTGCATCAAAACCCCCCAAAAATCAAAAACCTAAATACCAAATCAAAAACCCCCCAAAAATCCCCAAAACCAAAAATATCAAACACCCCCCCCCCCCATAACAATTGTGCAGACATCTTCTTATCTTTACCAAACATCCAAAACCCCACTAATTTCTTTCAAAACCCCCAACTTCGATACACAAACAACATCAGCACCTCCCAAAACCATACCATCTGCTTGTCCACCCACTTTTATCTCTCTTCAACAACATTACATACCTTCTAGGGTTTCTTAATGCAGTTGTAGATGGAACCAACACACCAGCAAACAATCCAATGATCGGCGACAACACCGACGACGAATCCTGATCTCGACTCAATCGAGTTCCCACAGAGCCTCATCGAGATCGATTTAACCGCCAATCGATTAAACAGCCTGAATTCACGTGACAATCAGATCTGTTGATACCATGGGGATCTTCGTTGGATTCTTTCTCAGCGAACAACCAGGCGACGAACAAGGTTGATTGGTTCTTCGTCAATCATGAATGGTCACAATTCAGGTGGGTTCTTTGTCGATGGTAGATTGTGCAGACATCTTCAGGTGGCCGGAAATTGCAGGAGGTGCAGGAGGTTTTTGGATATGGGGGTTTTGTTCAGGTGGCCGGAAATTGCAGGAGGTGATGGTGGTGGTGGTTGTGGTGGTTGGGAACGAGGAGAGAGATCAACAGAAGGAAAGAGATGAACCACCGCCAGCTTGAATCTGTTACCACCACCGCCGCCCCTAACCACCGCCACCCCTAACCACCGCCCCTAACCACCGCCACCCCTAACCACCGCCACACACCAGCTTTATCAGATGTTAGAGAGAGAGAGAAGAGAGAGAGAGAGTTTATCAGAGAGAGAGAGAGAGAGAGGAGAGAGAGTTTGTATATATAGTGTTTTACTTTTAAGTTTGTACAAAATGGCCCCTGAATAGAAGTTCTTTACAAAATAACCCCTGTATAGTTGAAATGACAAGAATACCCTCATGTGCATTGCACATGACCAGATTTAACTAAAAAATCTAACTGTGTTTGGCCTAAAGGACATAACGTGCAAGATTTGCAAACATTAAGGACAAAACTCATCAATTTTAAAGGCAAAGGACAGCGCCTGCAATTTGGGACAAACATAAAGGACAAAACTTGTAATTTACTCCGGTAAAAGTGATACCATAATTCATATATGTTATATTATCACAAAGGATATGGAACTATTCCCTTACTCAGCTTTGATTTTTTACAGTCTTATTTTTAATTTTATTTAAATGAAAATGATTGAGACTAATATTAGATATTAACTCTTTGGTATGGTTTAATAAAGCACTGAATCTAATAATAAATAATATATTAGAAGATCAACAATCCACCATTATAACTAATATTCTTCCATATAAACTTTTGAAAATTTAAAACTTTTTCGCAATTTAATGTGAGACAAGATAGCTATGTTTTGCCTTCTAAATGAGCGCTCCTAGGTCAAAGTTGACTTAACGAATGTACAACTTTCAGTATTCGTTTATAGGTTTCGATTGATGTAAAATATGTTTCAGTGTCTTTTTGAGAATTTTGGTTTTCTCTTCAGACAGTTATAGCAAGTGTCAGTACTATAAAGAATCAAACCGATATCAATCGAATACCCGCCGCGAAGCTCGAAGGAATTCCACTAGTTATAAATAAATGATAGAAGAGAGCTTACATATGAACGCTTTGCACGATCGGTAACAAACTCCAACGACGCAAAATTATTTTCACTTATCTCCCCATCTTGTAACATTTTTTTGCACCTCTTAGTGGCGTGGGTCTGTAACAATACTTTCTTGTATCCAACTGTTTTACCCGCTTCTTTGTCCTACACAAAAAAGAGTATTGTAAATTATAAGTGTTAAATATAGAGATGGTTAATAATATTTAGCTATAGGATAGAGGTTTATCTATACTCATCTAGCATAAGTTTTTAACCAATGTATAACGTATATTTTAGTTTTAGAATAATGTGCAAACCACTAAGGCAACTAGAGCTATCAAATCTACCTTGTAACTAACCTTAACTACAACCATGATAACAAGACATTAAACCAGGAATATGATACTAAGAAGATGAGACTAGAAATGGATAAAACAAACAGGAGAAAAATAAGGATATGAGGTAGAACTAGAACTTAAATATTAATAATTTCTATGGTAAAATCTTAGTTCGGTTCGGTTTTTTCGGTTATTGAAAATGGTTATTCGAAAACCGAACTGGAATTTTCGGTTATTAAAAATCCGAAAACCGAACCGTCGGTTTTTGTTTCGGTTCGGTTCGGTTTTTGTTTCGGTTATATATATATAGGGTTCAGTTCATTTCAGAACTCTAAATAACTACAAAACTTCAGAACTCCTAATAAACAATCATTTTATATATAAGTTTTTGTATTTAGGATCTTTTTATCATCTATTATATATATTTTTTTGATTACGTACATGTTAAAAGTAGTTTACATATGTTTAATTGCCAAAATTATATATATGTGTCATAACTAATTACATATATGTAAAAAAACTAGTTTGCATATGTGTAATTATAAAATTACATATAAAAAATGATAAAATTACTCTTAACATGTATGTAATCGTAAAAATACACATAATAAATTATAAAATTATCCTAAACATAAAAATATATAAATAAAAAGATTGTTTATTAGGAGTTCTGCGAGTTCTGTAAATATTTATGGTTCTGAAATGATCCTGGCCCTATATATATATATATATAGGAATAAGTTAAAATGAGAACCACCTCGAGTTGTAAGAACCCGCGAGAACCACCCCCGCGGGGGGCCGTTGACCACGATTTTTTTTTACAACTAGATGTGTATATTTTAACACCCTACGCAAAGTTTGGGTTCAAACGGCGCGCCCGAGGGGGTAGTTTTTTACGCCCAAAGTTTGGTTAAAAAAAAAAGAAAAATTAAAAGAAATTAAAAAAACCCAAACTTTGGGCGTAAAAAACTACCCCCTCGGGCGCGCCGTTTAAACCCAAACTTTACGTAGGGTGTTAAAATATACACATCTAGTTGTAAAAAAAATCGTGGTCAACGGCCCCCCGCGGGGGTGGTTCTCGCTGGTTCTTACAACTCGAGGTGGTTCTCATTTTAACCTTCCCCTATATATATATATATATATATATATATATATATATATATATATATATATATATATATATATATATATATATATATATATATATAGGGAGCCGCTAGAATGAGAACCACCACGAGTTATGAGAACCACGAGAACCGCGCCCCGCGGGTGGCCGTTGACCACGAAATTTTTTTTACACCTAGATCCGTATATTTTAAGACCGGGTGTAAATTTTGGGTTCAAACGGCGCGCCCGAGGGGGTAGTTTTTTACGCCCAAAGTTTGGGTTTTTTTAATTTTTTTAATTTTTCTTTTTTTTTAACCAAACTTTGGGCGTAAAAAACTACCCCCTCGGGCGCGCCGTTTGAACCCAAAATTTACACCCGGTCTTAAAATATACGGATCTAGGTGTAAAAAAAAATTCGTGGTCAACGGCCACCCGCGGGGCGCGGTTCTCGTGGTTCTGATAACTCGTGGTGGTTCTCATTCTAGCGGCCCCCTATATATATATATATATATATATATATATATATATGTATGTATATATATATATATATATATATATATATATATATAAATATTAAAAATCCGAAAACCGAACCGTCGATTTTTGTTTCGAGCAGTACCGTTTCGATGCGAACCATTTCGACCCGTACCGTTTCGACCAGTTTGTTTCGAATCGAACCGTTTCGACCCGTACCGTTTCGACCAGTACCGTTTCGACCCGTACCGTTTCGACCAGTACCGTTTCGAATCGAACCGTTTCGATGCGAACTGTTTCGACCCGTACCGTTTCGAATCGAACCGTTTCGACCAGTACCGTTTCGAACCAAACCAATATCAACACTTGTAAAATTATTATTCAAATCTAAACCAACAAACAGGATTGTACAGAACAATCTGTATGAGAAACTAGGTTACAGGTGCAGGTGTACTGGTACGGGGTTCAGGCATTTGATGATTAGCCAGCTTCAAATTATTAACAAGATCGGGATAAGAGTACAGTGAGATTATTGCACATACTTAGTCATATTCAACTCCAACATGTACACACAGCACATAGTTGCAAGTATAATAAACAACCTGTGGTTCTATAAATTATCTTTAGGTCAGTAAGTTTACTAAGTTACATCCACTGTACATGCATTCTTAAGCATCCCCAAGCATGTAGCAAGCACACAGCAATACAACACCAATATCAACGTATCCCTCCTTCCTATTCAGCTCTGAGCCATTACATTTTACACGTTCAAACTTTAATATTCCTCATCATAAAACACAATTTTTCTACACATAGCTACATTTTTGTACATCACACATTACTAGTTGTACCATACAAATAAGTAGGTTCAATAAGTAACCTAATCCCAATCGGACCAAAATTTGACCAAATTATGAACCCTAGACCAAAATAAGCAGGTTCGAAACTACAAATGGAAACAAATGATGAACCCTAGATCAAAATATGATCAAAATCCGGACCAAAATTTGACCAGATTGAAACGATAATGAACCTGGCTGTGCGTTCTTACATGGCTGTGTTCTTGCGTGACCAAAATCGACCAAAAGCTGGATTAGAACAATGACGAACCTACATAATTGCGTAATAAGGTTAGTCACCACACACGCGAACGAAGAAGAAACAACATTATTCGAATATGAAATGGATAATCGACGGAGATAGGTATGTCGTGAAGGACCGTTGTGGATGTAGGGTTCTGATTCGCTGCGAAGATGGCCTGCTATCAACCTCCATAGGCACAAATGACGTATTTGTTTGAGTTAGGGGTTGGGTATCTTCTAGACGAAAGAGATAGGATTAAAACTGACAATGAAGAGGCAAATTTTTGAATGGAGGGGATGTTTGAAATATTTGGGAAATTTCAACAAGGGAATTGTGATTTAGAAAAAAAGTTATTTTATTTTTTATAACACATTGTGCAAATATTAGGGGTGCAAACGAGCCGAGCGGCTCGAGATCGGCTCGAGAAAAAACTTGAAATAAGCTGAGCCTTATCGAGCCCGAGCTGAGCTTGAGCCTAAAATAAAGCTCGTTTATTTATCGAGCCCGAGCTCAAGCTTGACATGCGAAGCTTGTCAGGCTCGTCGAGCTTTATCGAGCTTTAGTGTAATATTAGTTTTTATTATTTTTTAATAATATTTACCACTTATTTAAAATTGTCTAGTAAACGAGCCGAGCCGAGCTAATTTAAATTTGTTTATAAGCTGAGCCCAAACCTAAAACTAATCTTGTTTACTAAACGAACCCGAACTTATCGAGCTTGTGGGTCTAAACAAGTCTATTATATATTATTATTTCTATTTAATATATTAATTAATAAACGAGCTAAGTTCAAGCCTAGTCAAGCTCAGGCTCGGCTCGTCTGCACCCCTAGCAAATATATTGTTTAATTAAATACCTCTATATAGGTCCATAAACGAATCGAACGTTCAGCGTATAGTTCGTGAACCGTTCGGCCGAAAGTCCGTTTATTTTCGTGTGTTTACTAAATGAACGAATATAAACAAGAAATTTTGTTCGTTAAGCTAAACGAACAAACATGAACAGAGGATGTGTTCGTTCGGTGGATTCTTCATAGTCTACTTATATAAAACTTAATAAATTACAAGCGATATTGTAATAAACCGAATATATTGGTTATATACTTGTCAGAGTATCTCATATTTTTTTTTCTTTTTTTTTCGATTTACTCTTTTGGTTCTTTGCAATACTAAGGAATGTATTATTTGTCATTTTGATACATTAAGGCCTAATATCATCTATTAAGACATATGCGATCTACTATTGGGCATAATGATCTAATAAGGCCCAATATGGTGCATTAAGCCCTATGTGATCTACTATTGGCTATTGAGATACATTAGGGGATGGGGGTGGTTACTAGTGATAGAATTCTATCACTCCCAATATCCAATCAAATCATGTCATGTCATCACCCAATATTCTATCACTAGTGATAGAAATGTAGTGGGGGTGGTCATCACTAGTGATGAGATTCCAATGTACAAGTATTAATACACAATGTACAAGTCATACACATTCCTCAATAATTATTCAACGCGTTATATAAACAACGAGTTATTCCTATCACTCGGTACCAAAGTGGTGGCGGCGGTGTTAGTGATACTATTACTCGTTATGGGGAGTCCATAACGGACCGCCCCCTCCCCCCTTAGGGGCCAATATGGTACATTAAGCCCTATGTGATCTACTATTGAGATACATTAGGGGCCAATGTGGTCCATTGTGATCCATTAAGGCCCAATATAGCTTATTAAGACATATATGATTTACTATTGTCCATTGTATTCCATTAAGGCCCTGTATGTGCCATTAAGACATATATGACGTATTAGTATTATCAGTCATGATGCATTAAGGACATATATGGTCCATTAATAGTTTTCATGATTTATATTGGAACATGATGGGCTTTAATATGTTGTATTGGGTGTTAAAGGATTATATAAGGTTCTAGTAAGTCATGCTATATCATAAGACATGTATGATTTACTATTGTCTATTGTGATTCATTAAGGCCCCACCGTAAAGCATGTATGATCTACTATTGTCTATTATGATCCGTTAAGTCCCAATATAGCCCATTAATACATTTATGATCTAGTATTGGCCATGGAGGTCCATTAAGGCCCAATATGGCCATAGCCCCTTTTTCACGTAGTGTCTCCTTCGCGGCGTAATATTCTCCGGCATGTTTCCTCCCACTCACACACATATATATACATACATATGTATGTATAATTGAAGGGGTTATATAACCCCCTTACCACTACACCCTATTTTGATATAACACCCCATAAAGCCCTTCTCTTACGTATTTCGCCACGTGTCATATAACTCCCCCAAATGGGCTTTATGACTGCACATAGTCTTAGAAAATCGTGATACGTCTCAGGCGGGTTTGATATTTTCTTTGCATAGGCTATTTATCAGAAGAATTATATATGTAGGTCCCGTTTTTCCAGTGAGGATCGATAACGAGAACCTATCCTTGTTTATAACAAACACGGTAACGGGTGCGGAATCCCCGTGACGGTGCAAATCAAACACAGTTAATAAAACAGTAAAACACACGAGGTATAATCAATGAAACACAATCTATTGATTAAACGGGATGAGAACCAACAAAAACTGATACACACACAGTTTTGATAGAGTAACTTTCAGGGGTATGCTCTCATCTAGTTTCTGAGTGAAACCAGAAAGTGTATATATACTAACCAGGCCTTAGTCTCGACGAAACACAAGGTGGGTCGACGAAACAGACATTGGGCCAGGTACTGGGCCTGAAGCAGCCCAACATGCGACGAAACAGAGTTGTTTCGTTGTGATGTCGACGAAACGGAATGATGTAAACATTGGGTCGTTTCGTCGTGATGAGTTCGACGAAACAAACTTGTTTCGTCGAAGACTGCAAAAAGCATAGTGTTTGCTGCAAACAGACAGTTGCAGCAAACATGATATAAATACAATCATAAAGACCATATTACCCTTTCATGCAACATGCATTGTACGTATAACATTACATACCAAATAGAGACAAATAAGTCAGACACAAGCGGATAGGAGGATATCCGACTTGGTCGACGGAAAATACATACTCGATAAACGTTTAAAGACCGTACAAAATACAACGATAAGCAAGACTAGTTACAGACACAAAAAGGTGCACCAACAAACTCCCTCTTGTCTGTTACTCGTCTTCGGTCTTCCAATCTTCAATCAATGTTGTTCGGACCAAGAACTACCCGCGTGAATTCCTCGGTAAAAGCAGAAACAGGCAACGCGCTGGAATCGCAGAGCTTGATGTGCATCCTGATCTTCATAGAAAATGTCATGACGATATAATCTGTTGATGTCAGCCTCGGACATGTTGACGATCCACATCGGATCCAACATCCGGTAATTTGCACGATCACCTCTAAACTCTATCACGGCTTCATGAGTGTCTGAGTCGTAGCACCATAATGCCATATCTTCAAGAAAATCCTGCTGTATCAGCATTAATGGGATTTTATCTACGACTCTCGGTGGCTGATACACAAGCTTGTATCTGCCAGTGTTGGTTGCCGGATCAAGAGTAAACTTGATCTGTTGATAGATGGGGAACTGTGGCTTGTATGATTCATCCTTCCAGCCTGACTTCTTGTTCATCTTTATAAGTCGCTCAAATAAAGTTGCGCCGTCAAATTTTGAGAGATTTATAAGATCTATCTTCGTCAATGCTGCCACATCATAAAAAGGCAAAGATAATATGCTCAGCAACGACCGGAAGTATTGAATTCCAAATTCCATTTTGATGGCAACGCAGTGAATTTCCTGTACAAACATCCAACAGAGAATTCTGCCACTCCGTTTTGCCTTCTCAAACTGTAAGTAGCCGACTTGAGCGACTTCTGGCACAGGTTTGGTAGCCTTGGATAGAAACTGTTTTCGCCATTCAGAGAACGCATCTGTTGCATTTTCGGAAGTATCACGGTTCTTTAAATGCTCGTCTATGATGTCCACATTCTCTTGTAACCAATCTTCATCGAACGGCGTGAATTCAGTCCCATCTTGTCGAACATATGAAGACTTCTTCTCGTTCCCTTCAAACACGATTTCTTCGATATCTTCAACATTTGTTGTTTCAGGCTCAGTCGGCATTTTATCTATCTCAGCATCATCTATCTCTCTCATAGCATGTAGAGCAAGCAATTGCTCATGAGAAAGATCCTCTATAATCTCTCCTTCTTCAAGTAATTCCCCCGTGACTGGATGAATAACCTGTAAAGCAATATCAGCACTGCTTGGAACAGAAGATGTACCTTCGATCTGTTGAACTGTTCCAGAAGAGGTTCCCTGAGTAGATTCGACCACTGGCTGTTGAAATACAACGATTATAGAAGATGTAGCGGCTGGCGGCTGCTGTGATGTACCAGAAGTGTCAGGATTCCCTTGATCTTCAGGATCATCATCCCTTTTCTTCAGTATTTCTTCTTGCTTGCAATGATAATTCCACAGAGTAACAACCCGCGTTTGAAGTATAGTGCTACTTCTCTCTCTCTCTCTCTTCGTCAGCAGCCTTCAAACGAGCATTCTCAGCTTTCAGTTGATCGATCTCAGATTGTTGACGACCAATAACATTTTGCTTCTGATCAACAATGGACTTCAACCTATCAATTTCCACCGTGTGACTTAGTTGATCGTTCTTCGTGATCCTAATGAAATCAGTCTGCCGTTGAATACGATCTGCAGCTGCTTCTAATTGAGAGAATAGGAAGTTGTTTTTCTCGTCTTGAGACATCTCTGAGAAGATCCTTTGGCGTTCAGAACTGGGCTGAGAGGTAGTTGCTCTAATTGCAGCAGCCATTGTTCATTGAGGAACAGCCTGAGGAGTTACAGTTTGAGTTTCCGGAGCTGACGATACTACAGGAGTTTCTTGAACAGGCTCCTGAGGTACAGATTGACGAGCAGAAGTACTCAAATATCTTCTTGCCTTCTTCTTCTGATGTTCAGCCGCTTTTTCAGCTTTTCTTTTCTTTATACGTTCCGATTCAGTCTCTTCTGGAACGTATTCTAGATCATCTTCAGTTCTAATTTTTCTGTATCTTTTAACCCCACGGTCATCAAGAAACATTTCGTATCCAGGCTCGATTAGATCATCAGAATCAGAATCTTCTTCGTCATCACCAGCTGATGTACCACCAGTTGCACCAGCACTTGATGTACCACCAGGAGCACCAGCACTTGATGTACCACCAGCAGGACCAGCACTTGATGTACCACCAGCAGCACCAGTACTTGATGTACCAACAGCACCTGTATCACCACCATCATCACCATCGTCCTCTGACATATCAGAATCGACCGGATCTGGACCAAACTTTTCAATCCTTTTTCTCTCCAACTCCGGCTCTTCGTTATCAGATTGGCTGTCATCATGACGCCATTTATCGTTAGCTGGAGCAATATAATCAGGATTTCCTAGCGCACCAAACAACTTCCTTGGAGGCACGCTTTCTTTGTATCTTTTGGCTGCAAGGTTCTTGATTATCCTTAATGAATTGAAATTCATTGCTTCTATCTTTAGAAGGTCATTGTCGGCTTTAGGAAGACCAGGATGTTGAACATTCATAATCATTTGAAGAAACCGCGGATACATCCAGAACTTGTTCCCGGTTATTCTACTTCCAGTCCTCATCATATTCTCTTTCATATTGGCGAAGATGTACTTTGAGATGCTAAACGGTTTGTTTAGCACCAACCCCACCATAAAACCAACTAGATCATTTCTAGCCATATCATATCCAGCATGTCTATTGCTAAGACACTGAATGAGAATGTGCAATAAGAACTTGTATCGTAATGGCATATCACCTTTGTTGATTTGAGTGCTGAATATATCTCCTCTACATTTCATCCGTAACAAGCAGCCTCTTGTACACATGATAGGAATAGAATATGGAGCATCTGGATGATCTTGTAGTTGTAGGACCTCGTTCAAGATATCCGGAGAGACTATGACATCCAAATCATTCACACGACCCTTGATAACTTCCTTTCCATCCAATTGCATAACGCTTGACGAATCCCAGAAAGCTTTCACAAGAGATTTGTAAACTGGTGTCGAAAAAGTAACCGCATGATTGATCCGTGACTCCCTGATCCATTTCGTGAAATCTTTCAGTTCCACGAGCTTTTCGTCAGGATCCAGATAGGCGATTTGATTATGACGCTTCTCGGATATAATCTCCTCTTCAGATTTATTTTCCTTCTTTGTCGGTTTCTTACGTTCTCCTTTCGGTGGCATCTGTACATGCAAATGTCCACAATAAGCCACAATGCCACAATAAGTGTATCAAACTTATATGTAAACAGTTTGAACATCAAATGAACTTGAATCACAGAAATACAAACATTCTGTGAACAAACAGTAAACTCAAAAAATTTGCTAAGGCAAGAACGACGAAACAGAAAGATGTGCGACGAAACGGAGTTGACCATTGACCAGTTTGTTTCGTCGACATCACCTCGACGAAACGGATTCGTTTCGTCGCTTGTTTGATTCGTCGTCATTTGTTTCGTCGAAAAGGGGGTTTTGTGAACAGTTAGGGTTTCTCCGTTTCGTTGTTTCATGTTTAATCAATGATCAAAACACATACAACCATCAGTTTGATACTTATATTACACAAAACAAACAGACAACAATCCTAGATTCACAAGCAAATATCAGTTTTATCCGAAACCACCCAAAACAAGTTAAAGAACCAACAAACCCACATCCCCTGTTTTTGTTACATAAACCCAAACCCAAATCAAAGCAAATATACACACATCAAGTTCCTCATCAATAATATTTTCTTAAGTGTCAAAAATCCAAAAAGATTTTCAGTTTATTTATCTTTCCGCATTTTAGGGGGAGAAATTTCAGAAAATACAAAAACATGTGGAAAATTCAAAAATCCAAAAATATGTCGTTTACTTTCTGTCTTTAAATTTGAAAAATCAAAAATTCAAAAACAATAGAAAATCTAAAATGAGTTTCTTGGAGAAAAGAAGGGAAAGTGATGATATACACTGGTGTGGTCTGTCAATATGGTCAAAAGAAAAAGAAAAAATGAAAAATGATAAGTAGCTTTACTAACGATGTATCGGTAGGCTCACAATCAGACTAAAATGTGCAGGATGATATAAACCTAACAGACTTCAAGTCAGGTGGGAACCATTCATTGGCATATGGTCTTAGTACCGAAATTTCGTTTGATTGATTGCCGAGGTTCTGAGATATTCGGTCTTTATGTTGTCTTATCATCTGGGTATCATGGTTGTATCAAACCGTAAAAATAACGGAGACGAAGTCTAAGATCTTCCATGATACTATACATACGAGTACATATTGCATTCGTCCTCAATAAGTGATCAACAATCACATGTCCAATCAAAATAAGTGATAATATATCACAGATTCTTTGCGGGAGTCAAGTTCGTCTCTTTGCTGTACGAAAGTACTGACCTGTTCACGGACTTGCACATGTGCCCTTCATGCATCTGAAAATCAAGTTCCTCATCAATAAGTGATTCTATCACATAGGGCTTGTTTTCAAATCAAATAAGTGAGTTTCTCACATTTTTATACGGTCAAACGGATGATAAGCAGTATACTCACCGGTAAGATAAACTCTCGTGTATACCTTGATACGGGAATATGTCGTGAGTGGATGTACACCGACAAGTAAGTATAACTCTTACCTTAATCATATCTCCTAATTATGATTACATCTGATAAGTTGAGCTTAGGTGGACAACAATACCGATAATTGTGGTAGAATACTTATCTAATGCTTTAAACAGAAATCAGAAACCGTTTTGACAAAGACCGTAAGCTGGTAATGATTCTCTTACCTTGAAACTCGCAAAAAGATTGTTCACAGTACAAATTCTTTAGTTTATTGTCCTTCGTTAGTTTAACGTATTTTCATTTGTGTTGTAGTGTAAGTTACTTGTTTTGATTAGCCGATGGTTGGTATCTCGAAGTTTTCTGCCGGAAGCCTGAAACCTACTTCATAAACCGTCCTTGCATTTGAAAACTCAATCAAAATGGAACTATGTTCAATTCATCAAATCTGTTCAGTGTGCAAAAATTTTCATGCCTTAGTGATTTTGAAAAATTGCTGTCGATGAAACAAATGTTGGTCGACGAAACAAAACATTATCGACGAAACAAAATGGTCAAAGTCAAAGATTTCAACTGGTCAACCTTGGTCAACCTTGGTCAAATCTATTTTAGTAGACGACGAAACAAGTCCGTTTCGTCGAAGATACGACGAAACGCAACAGCCCAAATCCGTTTCGTCGTGGGCTAACTTTTTAAGGCCCAAGTTCAGCCCAACTAATCCGTTTCGTCGAGCCCAAAGCTGTTTCGTCGAGAATCCGTTTCGTCGTACTGAGGCGGCGTATATAAGGGGTCCCAGTGTTTCACTTTTTCAAAACCCAACTGTTTGCCTTTCTCTTTCACTCAGAAACCCCATATCATCTTCAACCTCTAAATCACTCAAATCCCTCATTTTTCTTTGAAACTTTACAAAACTCAAAGGTATAAAAAGGATCAGGTTGATGTTCCGAACATTTTGGACCGTTTGTTTTTGTTTGAAACCCGTGAAAACCCTTGTTTACCTAATGATTTCTTGTTTTAAACTTGAATCTTGTTTGGTATCTTTTAAAATCAGATGGATGTAGGATCAATGTGTGTATATTTGCTTTGATTTGGGTTTGGGTTTATGTAACAAAAACAGGGGATGTGGGTTTGTTGGTTGTTTAACTTGTTTATATTCCAAGCGGTTGTTCTCATTACGTGTTTAGCTTTCTTGTATGTGCAGATGCGACATCAGAATCAGCTAAAGGCAAAGAGAACGTGTCAGATGACAAGCCGTAAAGTGAAGACACGAAGTAAAGGCACTCAAAAGATAAAAATGATCGAGTTTCCGCTGATCCCTCATCAACACCACAAGGATCTAAAGAATTGAAGATCAAAAGATTCACGGGCATAACTCAATGGAGAGTTCATTCTAAGGGGGAGTTTATTAATACACTACCTAAATGAAAAGGGAGTTTGTTGATACACTTTCTTCTTACTACGCGTGAAGACTTTGAAGATCCTCCGACACAAAAGACACGGAAGACGAACCTCATGAGTAGCGTCCAAGGGGGAGTTTGTTGGTACACTTTATGTGGACGCGACTCGACTCGGTTCGATTCGGTTCGGGTCGACTCGGTTAGGTCCGGCTCAAGCCCGACGTCACGACATTCCTCAGTCGTGCGCCCAGAGTTCGACACGCAAAGCACGGAGTGCCGCGAGCCATTCCCGTTTACACATCACCATGACATCATCATTGTGATGTCATGGTGATGTCACAACCCTTGTCCTATGCATGAATTGGGAAATATTTAGTCAACAGAAACTTAGCTGGGCCGTAACCTCAACACATATGGGCTTCAACTTTAGAATTGGGCCGTAATACTTGAAGTGGACCTTGACTAATATTTGGGTCTTAACCAACTCGATGAAACAGAATAATTAATATGTATGTCGATGAAACAGAATGTGTTTCGTCGACTTTGTTGTTTCGTCGTGTCCTTTATGCGTTTCGTCAGTCTGTGTCTGTGTCTAGTATAAATACCCCTCACAGTTTCTGTGTGAAACTGATGAGAGCTGTGAGACTTTGAGAGAGAGTCTGTAAACATTGTTTGTATATGTTTGTATCCATTCTCGTCCCTAATCAATAGATATTGAATCTTTGGTTACGCGTGTGTTTTACACTTTGTTTGGTTTGCACCGTCACAGGGATTCCGCACCCGTTACCGTGTTTGTGATAAAGCCCTTCTCTTACGTATTTCACCACGTGTCATATAACTCCCCCAAATGGGCTTTATGTCTACACATAGTCTTAGAAAATCGTGATACGTCTCAGGCGGGTTTGATATTTTCTTTGCATAGGCTATTTATCAGAAGAATTATATATGTAGGTCCCGTTTTTCCGGTGAGGATCGATAACGAGAACATATCCTTGTTTATAACAAACACGGTAACGGGTGCGGAATCCCCGTGACGGTGCAAATCAAACACAGTTAATAAAACAGTAAAACACACGAGGTATAATCAATGAAACACAATCTATTGATTAAACGGGATGAGAACCAACAAAAACTGATACACACACAGTTTTGACAGAGTAACTTTCAGGGGTATGCTCTCATCTAGTTTCTGAGTGAAACCAGAAAGTGTATATATACTAACCAGGCCTTAGTCTCGACGAAACACAAGGTGGGTCGACGAAACAGACATTGGGCCAGGTACTGGGCCTGAAGCAGCCCAACATGCGACGAAACGGAATGATGTAAACATTGGGTCGTTTCGTCGTGATGAGTTTGAAGAAACAAACTTGTTTCGTCGAAGACTGCAAAAAGCATAGTGTTTGCTGCAAACAGACAGTTGCAGCAAACATGATATAAACACAATCATAAAGACCATATTACCCTTTCATGCAACATGCATTGTACGTATAACATTACATACCAAATAGAGACAAAAAAGTCAGACACAAGCGGATAGGAGGATATCCGACTTGGTCGACGGCAAATACATACTCGATAAACGTTTAAAGACCGTACAAAATACAACGATAAGCAAGACTAGTTACAGACACAAAAAGGTGCACCAACAATATAAAATTAAATGCATCTAGCCCGTGCTATGCGGTAAGAAATCGTCCGTATCAGTTCGATTCGTTACACAAGGGATTCAGGGTGGTAACGTTCGGAATCGTTATAGGACCTGCCCTCGGTTTAAAATCATGATATGTTTGTACAATATAGTGCAGTACAATACAGTATACTATAGTGTAGTTTTGCATAGTACATGATCGTATCGTATCATACAATATAGTATATTATAGTATAGTATATTACAATATAGTATAGTGTAGTGTAGCATAGTATATGATCATATCGTATCTTACAATATAGTATAGTATCGTATACTATATGTTATAATATATTATAGTGTAGTATTGTATAGTATATTATAGCATCGTACACTATAGTGTAGTGTTGTAGAGTATAGGACCGTATCGTATCGCACAATGTAATATAGTATACTATATCGTATAGTATAGTGTCGTGTAGTGTAGGATTGTATCGTATGGTACGTATGGTACAACATAATATAGTATCGTATAATATATCGTATAGTATGGTATGAGGTATGATATAGTATAGTACAAAATCGTAGGGTCAGTTGCCACAAATTTCCTACAAATTTGACATTTTATAATTTAAAATTATATGTTTTTTTCTAAATTGATAAATTAAAATAACCTTTTTGTAGCAAATCAGTAGCAACTGATGTTCATTTGCTACAAATTTTCGACAAACTTAACATTTTATATGTTCAAACTATGTTTTTTTTTCTTTAAACAACTGTTTTGTAGGAAATTTGTAGCAACTTGTGTCAGTTTGCTACAAATTTCCTACAAACTTATCATTTTATTTTCTAAAATTGATAAGTAACAAATAAAATAACTTTTTTTAGGAAATATGAAGCAACTGGTGTAAATTTGCTACAAATTTCCGACAACTCTAATATTTTATTTTTTTTAATTATGTTTTCTTCTTAATTTGTTGAATAATAGCCGTTTTGTAGGAAATTTGTAGCAACTGCTGTAAATTTGCTACAAATTTCATACAAACTTATCATTCTATTTTCTAAAATTATCTACTTTTCTAAAATTGATAAGTAACAAATAAAATAACTTTTTATAGGAAATATGTAGCAACTGGTGTAAATTTGCTACAAATTTCCGACAACTCTAATATTTTTTTTTAAATTATGTTTTCTTCTTAATTTGTTGAATAATAGCCGTTTTGTTGGAAATTTGTAGCAACTGCTGTCACTTTGCTACAAATTTCCTACAAACTTATCATTTTATTTTCTAAAATTATATATTTTTCTAAAATTGATAAGTAACAAATAAAATAACTTTTTTTTGTAGGAAATATGTAACAACTGGTGTAAATTTGCTACAAATTTTCGACAACTCTAATATTTTATTTTTTTTAAATTATGTTTTCTTCTTAATTTGTTGAATAATAGCCGTTTTGTAGGAAATTTGTAGCAACTGTTGTCAATTTGCTACAAATTTCCGACAAACTTATCATTTTATTTTCTAAAATTATCTATTTTTCTAAAACTGATAAGTAACAAATAAAATAACCTTTTTTTGTAGGAAATATATAGCAACTGGTGTAAATTTGCTACAAATTTTCGACAACTCTAATATTTTATTTTTTTTAAATTATGTTTTCTTCTTAATTTGTTGAATAATAGCCGTTTTGTAGGAAATTTGTAGCAACTGCTGTCAATTTGCTACAAATTTCCGACAAACTTATCATTTTATTTTTTAAAATTATCTATTTTTCTAAAATTGATAAATAACAAATAAAATAACTTTTTTTTGTAGGAAATATGTAGCAACTGGTGTAAATTTGCTACAAATTTCCGACAAATTTAATATTTTTATTTTTTAAATTATTTATTTTGTTGTTGTTACAAATAATATAAAATTTTATAATTTTTGTCGGAATTTTGTCGAAAAGTTTAGAAATTTTGTGACGAAATTGCTACAAATGCTTATTGTGTTGCAATTTTGTAGGAAATTTGTGGAAACGTTTTAGTTTTTTTTTTTTTTTTTTCTTTTTGGTCAAAAAATTGTAGGAAAATTGTAAAAAGAATTCAGTTGTGAGAAATTTGTAGGAAAAAATGTAGTTTTCTAGTAGTGTATATGAGAAAACTAGTTTAAATGGGAAAACCAAAAGACTAACTAAAAAAGCCCAAAAAACATACCAAAATTTTTTTTAATTTCTATAAAAAAATCGTAGGATTTTATACCTGGAAAAAAAAATTTCAAAAAAAAAAAAATTGTTGTATTGCACATGTGCACTATATGTGATTATATGTGTACTACACATGTGCACTATTACAGATATAGTGCACATGTGTAGTACACAAATAATCACATATATTGCACATATACAACAAATTTTTTTTTTTTTTTGAAAATTTTTTTATGTATAAAAACTAGCGATTATTTGTTAAAAAATTGTAAAAAAAAATTTGTATGTTTTTTAGTTTTTTTTTTAGTTAGTTTTCTAGTTTTCTCATTTATATGTAGTTTTCTTATGATCATCTCCCTATATATATATAGAGAGAGAGAGAGAGAGAGGAAGGTTAACGTAAATTACGGCTTAACGTACATCACGTACGACAGGTAATTACGCACGTTCATTTTAAAATCACACACATCATAACTCAAAAATCCAAAAATCACGCATATTGAAATATAATAATCATGCATATTGAAAACATTAATCATGCATGTTATATAACAAATCACGCACGTTGTTGTACGTGAAGTAAGTTAAGCCTTAATGTACGATATACTTTTTCTATATATATATAGGGAGGAGCTCATGCGAGAACCACCATTATTGTGAGAACCGCGAAAACCAATATGAACACAACCTAAAATAGCTAAAAAAACCTAACCCCCCCCTAAGCTAAATGCTAAAAACTAAAACCCCAAAAAAAACCTAACCCCCCCACCCCCCCCCCCCCCAAAAAAAAAACACCTAAACCCCCATCCCCCACCCCCCAAAAACCTAACCCCCCCCCCCCCAAAAAAAAAAAAAAAAAACTGCAATGCTAAAAACTAAACCCCCAAAAAAACCTTAAAAAATCAAAAATCAAAAATAAAATTTTTTTTTTAATATTTTTTATGTTAAAATCGCTACTTTTAGAAGCCAAAAAAAAATTCGAAAATTAGCGATTTTTTATAAAAAATATTAAAAAAAAATTTGTGTGATTTTTAGCTATTTTTAGGCATTTTTGGTTGTGTTCACATTGGTTCTCGCGGTTCTCGCAATAAGAGGTGGTTCTCGCATGATCTTCTCCCTATATATATATAGGGAGAAGATCATGCGAGAACTATATATATATATAGGGAGAAGATCATGCGAGAACCACCTCTTATTGCGAGAACCGCGAGAACCAATGTGAACACAACCTAAAATAGCTAAAAAAACCTAACCCCCCCCCCCCCCAGCTAAATGCTAAAAACTAAAACCCCCAAAAAACTTACCCCCCCCCCCCCCAAAAAAAAAAAAAAAAAAACCTAAACCCCCCTCCCCCACCCCCCCACCCCAAGCTAAAATGCTAAAAACTAAACCCCCAAAAAAACCTAAAAAAATCTAAAAAGATAAAAAAAATCTAATTTTTTTTTAAATATTTTATGCTCAAATCGCTACTTTTAGTGGCAAAAAAAATTAATTTTTTTTTTTGCTTCGAAAAGTAGCGATTTTTATAGAAAAAATATTAAAAAAAAATTATGTGATTTTTAGCTATTTTTGGTTGTGTTCACATTGGTTCTCGCGGTTCTCGCAATAAGAGGTGGTTCTCGCATGATCTTCTCTCACACTCTCTCTCTCTCTCTCTCTCTATATATATATATATATATATAGGGCCAGGATCATTTCAGAACCATAAATATTTACAGAACTCGCAGAACTCCTAATAAACAATCTTTTTATTTATATATTTTTATGTTTAGGATAATTTTATCATTTATTATGTGTATTTTTACGATTACATACATGTTAAGAGTAATTTTATCATTTTTTATATGTAATTTTATAATTACACATATGTAAACTAGTTTTTTTTTACATATATGTAATTAGTTATGACACATATATATAATTTTGGCAATTAAATATATGTAAACTACTTTTAACATGTATGTAATCAAAGAAATACATATAATAGATGATAAAAAGATCCTAAATACAAAAACTTATATATAAAATGATTGTGTATTAGGAGTTCTGAAAGTTCTGTAGTTATTTAGAGTTCTGAAATGAACTCAACCCTATATAGGGCCAGGATCATTTCAGAACCATAAATATTTACAGAACTCGCAGAACTCCTAATAAACAATCTTTTTATTTATATATTTTTATGTTTAGGATAATTTTATCATTTATTATGTGTATTTTTACGATTACATACATGTTAAGAGTAATTTTATCATTTTTATATGTAATTTTATAATTACACATATGTAAACTAGTTTTTTTTTTTACATATATGTAATTAGTTATGACACATATATATAATTTTGGCAATTAAATATATGTAAACTACTTTTAACATGTATGTAATCAAAGAAATACATATAATAGATGATAAAAAGATCCTAAATACAAAAACTTATATATAAAATGATTGTGTATTAGGAGTTCTGAAAGTTCTGTAGTTATTTAGAGTTCTGAAATGAACTCAACCCTATATAGGGCCAGGATCATTTCAGAACCATAAATATTTACAGAACTCGCAGAACTCCTAATAAACAATCTTTTTATTTATATATTTTTATGTTTAGGATAATTTTATCATTTATTATGTGTATTTTTACGATTACATACATGTTAAGAGTAATTTTATCATTTTTTATATGTATATTGGAGAATGATCCGTTAGGAAACACCCTTTATTGCGAAAACCGCGAGAACCAGTGTGAACGCAACCAAAAAATACTTAAAAAAACACTAAAAATTTTTTTTAATACTTTTTTTTAAATCGCTATATTTCGTCACAAAAAAAACCAAAAAAAAATTTCAAGTAACATTATCCATGCACATGTGCATATGTATCATTTCTTTGACAAATTCCGTAATATATTACTAATATCAGACAATTACACTTTCATTTACACTATTATTCATATTACACTACTTTTTACATTAACAATATTAGAAATGCACATTTGCATGTATATGTATGAACATCTTATAACGTGTTTTGGTTCACCACTTTGAATACATTTTCTCTTTTATCTATAATACCATCCATAATACACTACCATTACCTCCTACCATTCATAATACAATACCATTACCAATATTTCATTTTATTACATGTACATCAACACCATTTATACGATCCAAACAACATATTACATCAATAAGTGACAAATATAATCAAACCATCAACCACTAGATATAACTAACCAAAAAACATGTATACAGGCCTACTTCATCATTTAAAATCACAAACTTTTTGTATCAAAATATGTTATATCATGTTTATACATAATGATGCACATGTGCATTTTTAATATTGGTAATGTAAAAAGTAGTGTATTACGGATGGTAATGTAAATAAAAGTGCATTTGTCTACTACTAGTAATATATTACGGAACTGTCCAAAAAATGATACATACGCACATGTGATTCCATAATTGTTACTCGAAAAAGAAATGTAACGAAATATAACGATTTTTTTTAAATATTAAAAAATTGTTTGTTTTTTAGATTTTTTTAGCTATTTTTTGTGTTCACATTGGTTCTCGCAATAAAGATGGTTCTCGAATGAACCCTACCTTATATATATATATGTATATATGTATATATATATGTATATATATATATATAGGGTAAGGTTCAGTTGAGAACCACCTTTATTGTGAGAACCGCGAGAACCAATGTGAACACAACAAAATAACCTAAAAAACCTAACCCCCACCCCCTCCCAAAAAAAAAAAAGAAAAAAAAGGAAAAACCTAACCCCCCCCCCCCCCACCCACCCACCCAAGCTAAATGCTAAAAATTAAATCCCCAAAAAGACCTAAAAAAATCTAAAAAACACACAAAAAGTTTTTTTTTAATATTTTTTACTTAAAAATTGCTACTTTTAGTAGCAAAAAAAAAACAAAATTTAATAACGAAATATAGCAAATTTTAAGTAAAAAATATTAAAAAAAATTGTGTGTTTTTAGCTATTTTTAGATATTTTTGGTTGTGTTCACATTGGTTCTTGCGGTTCTCGCAATAAATGGTGTCTAAGGTGCTCGCTAGCAGGTGATTGGATTTGTGATCTCTGAATTCCAAACTGCTTTTCTAAAGGACCGTCTCATCCTTGGATTTTATTGAAACAAAAAAATATGAAGTTAATATTTATTCTGATACAAAAGACTATACATGCACTAAAGAAGACAACATAGAAGGCATCCCTTTTGTGACTTTCGGAAAGTCAAACCTGGTAATTCTCATATCCCAATTTCATGCACATATAATAGTTTTGTAATTAGCAAATTATTTGGATTCTAATAGCTTTTCTGACTTTCCGAAAGTCGCACTCCCTGTACGCTTTCAATTGCAAGCAAATTGTAATTAGCATTGCCACCTTGCTTTGGCACAAATCCTTGATTTACACATTCAAATATCTTCAAAGCCTTTAAATACAAGTGTAGAAAATTGAACACCTGCACAAATCATAGTAATTATGTATAAGCTCCAAAAGTACATAATACAAGTAGTCTTCCTGAAACTACCACCTATATTAAAGTACAAGCTTATTACCAAATCAAAATAAGGTGCTTCTGAGTAGCTACTCATTGCCCGCGAGACATAATATGTATCTATTATATTAGATACGTGTAACCACAAGGATCCCACCATTAGAGCTGGCATAGTCTTTGGTGCCAATGGGATGTGCAGCATTGCCAAATGTGCATTTGACTTTACAAACCTAATAAAACTGGAATTCGGGGTTGGTGGGTCATATTTTACATGTACTAAGCCAACCATTGTTTGCACATATCAAGCACTGGAAGTGCACTTGCATGTAACGGCTGCAACACCCACCCATGTTAGGTTAGTAAAATGAAAATGCATATAGATAGTGAGGCTTTTAGTAATTGCATTCATCTTATGACGGAAATCACGGAATTACCAAAACAATTTTGACCAAACATTAAAAAAATGCAAAATACATACCTGATGTGCTACATACTGCACATCAGCCACACCTTCGCTTCTAGAAGCAATCTGGAAGGCACTTTTGAGGCAGCCACACACCACACAAGCCAAAACCTTCCTAAAATGCCAACAATGTAGTAGAAACTCAGAACAAGGTTACAGTAGGTCACACAAATCCTTTCATAATTATATTATTTTACATGTGAAACTAGTAATCTTCACTGTTTTAAGAGTAAACTTATAATTATTTTTTTGTTTAAGTGTGGCTAAAGGTTTTGAGTTGTTATACAATGGTCACATTAATAATAAAATGTGTAGTTTAAAGTGTATTAAAAGATTATAAATGACATTTAGCCACACATTTATTCAAATGTGTGGCACGCCTGTTTTTGAAAAAGTGTGGCTAAAGCCCACTTTTGGCATAGTGTAGATGGTGGTAGTTGTGATCAAGGGATATGAGTTGAAAGAGAATTTGCCCAGGGAGAAGGGTTGTTAAACATATCCTCAAGTGAGGTATATGCTTCATTTTGTAGTGTCCATGTCCTTACAACCTGTTCCTTTTGTGAGGAAGCAGGAGGAGTTAAGGCTTTTGGTGGAGATCTTTACAACTGTTGTGAGGAAGTAGCAATTGTGACACCCGGGTTTTCAGGTCGTACCGTACAATTGTAGCACATGTTGTAAATAGGTAATAGGGCCATATTTGACTGATTATGCTGTTTATATGCGAAATTTAATGAGTTGGTAAATTTAAACTTTGATAAAAATTATGTTGGCAACGGTAAGATAAACGCTTATCGCGTAACGGTTAAAATGCGAAACGAACATCGGTGACCACCCGATCAGTGTTAAAATCCTAAAAATAGCTTGTTACGGTTAGAATAATTATTTTAATCATATCCATGTGGAAAAGTAATTTAAAGCGCTAGGAAACTCTATTTTTCGAGTTTAAGCGCGTACCGCGCGATGCAGCGCATGTACCGACAAAATACTGTCAACACAGCCTGTCAAAGCAACTGATAATCATTTTAGTAATAATTTAATGAGTTTATTACTTTAGAACGATAAAATAAATAAAAAACTCTTAAATTCCTATTTTTGCGATTTTAAGCTCGTACCGCGCAGCACGACGCGCATACTGCCAAATACCGGGCCGCTTATTCTCAACAAGGTTGTCGCTTGGGCTAAAAGTAGTAAATACATGGCTTTCTTGTTTAAAATTGACTTTGCTAAAGCTTATGATAATGTTAACTGGAATTTTGTTATCTCGATCATGAGTCAATTAGGTTTCCTTCTCGGTGGTGTCGGTAGATTTTTGATATCCTCTCCTCGGCTAGATCTTCGGTCCTTGTCAATGGATCCCCGAATTTTGAATTTCAGTGTCACAAGGGTATGAGACAAGGAGATCCAATCTTCCTATCCTTTTTTTTCTTTTGTTATGGAAGCGTTCTCGAGTATGATAAGGAAGGCTAGTAACGTGGGGGCTATGAGGGGTGTCGGTTTGCCTAACAAAGATACGATCTTGCAACATGATGGAGCTCGTTCACACGATCTTGCAACAAAGGCACCAGCAAGAGTCAAGTTTGCTACAATGCAAGACCTGCTCAGAGTTCAAGATCTACAACATCTCAAGGATGATCATGATTAGGGGTGAATGAAATCTCTAATCCCTCACATCCATACTACAAGGGTTTATTAGTAACTAGTTAAAAGATAGTTTTGTTCTACAATAAAGTTAGTTATGGAAGCACCTATTGACATCGACGACATCAAGTAAACAACAAAGGGACACACCTCTTCACAATCAATCTAACCCACAATATCAGGAGCACATCTATTCGCGGAGAGACACATCTATTCACTCACAATTTTTATATTAGTCTAAATAGGGTTTCAATTTCAATTGTAAAAACACTTATGTATTCAGTATTCAAGTTATATTCAAGTTCTGTTATTAATCACGTTCTAGAGATCAAAGATCATTCTGGGCAACAGTAAGTGCCGGACTTGTAACGAACCGAACCGATATTAACTGATTTCCTACTGCATAGTGTCGAGAAATCCCTTTGATGCACATGCACATTTATAAAATAGTTAATTTTAACCCATCATCACCTTTTGTTCTAAAGGCATTATCAGTTTAAGGAAGTACTTTGACCTTGAATAACTTATACCCACATGCAAACTCCTGACAAGTTTAACATGATGTATAAAAACTCACTACGAAGTGTCATCCCGAAGGGTAGTTGGTACCGAATATGGCGGAACTTAGATTGGGAAAGGTGGTGCCTCAGCCCCCTGTTTTATCGCTTCGTAGTGTAAATTTTACCGAAAAGACTTTCAAAAGTTTATATGCATTTAGTCCCCCGCCCTAATTTTTTTAAACCCCCCACCCCACCCCACCCCACAATTTAATAGGTCAAGCTTTGCTACTAGAACCAAAACCCCAACACCTTTGTCGCCTTCCCTCCTGCATGTGTGAAACGGAGTTGCCACAAGATACAGAAGCTACATCTCCCTCCCACCTGGAGGTTCCTTGAGCCTACATCTCCCTCCCAATTTCTCAGCAACACAGCAACTCCTCAACAACAGGTGGTTGTCAGTTCTTAGGAGGCAGGATCGTGTCTTGGCAATGCAAGAAGCAATCCTGTGTGTCTACATCTACGTGTGAAGCTGAATATATTGCTGCAGGTAGCTGTTGCTCTCAGGTTCTCTGGATACAACAGCAGATGCGCGATTACGGTTTGGATTTCACTCGTACTCCTATTATGATAGACAATAATGCCACTATATCAATCACAAACAATCCCGTAAAGCATAGTAGAACTAAACATATTGACATACGTCATCATTTTATACGGGATTGTGCTGAAAAACGACTAATTGAATTACACCGAGTCGACACAGAAGATAACCTTGCTGATCTTTACACAAAAGCTTTTGATCGAGCTCGCTTTGAACACTTAGTCGAACTCAGTGGGATGAGGAATCCTGAATAACTGGTTTTTCATAAGAATTTTTGTAAATAGTTTTCTGCTTTCTTAAAAATAAAAAATACAAAAACATTGAAAAATAAAAAACATAAAAAAATAGAAAATAAAAAATGAGTTTTCACTGTGTGAAAAAGAAGAAATGATAGTACATCAGCAAGTTAGACTGTCACACTCGAACTGAATTAAAATGCTTAAGTGTGATAGTTGCTTCATCATATGATATACCAGTAGGCAAAAACATGAAATAATCAACTTACCAATGTGATATAAACATAATTGCACTGAGTATGAGTGGGGAACACATCAGTGGTGTATGGTTTAATGACCTTAAATCTTGCGTTGATAGATTGCCAAAATCTGAAGTTTTGGGTCTTTATACTGTTATTTCATCTGGGGATATCAGGGGTGTCCTTCTGCTGCATCCAGCTACATGCTGACCTAGATACACCCAGGATATCTTAAAAGAGCTAAAAATGCCAAAACCCTGAAAATGAAGAAGCTCTTAAAGAGAGTCATTCAATAAGTGCAAAATGCATAAATCGTACCAAAAATGGTATTTGTCTTAGCCCTCGTTAGATATTTTGGTCTCTCTGCTGTACGGAAGTACTGACCTGTTCACCAATTATCTAAACGTTGAAAAACAAAACGGATGAATTCAGTATACTCACCTACTACGATGAATCTTTGTGCATACCTTGATCGCGGGGGTATATCCTGAAGTGGGACACACTAATATATCATAATTAAAATTACCTTAACGTATCATACGGTAATGGTACTTGAAATGTTCATGCATTTTGTTTAGGTGGACAAACATACTAGTAATCGTCTTGAACTGCTTTTCACGATAAATTACATAAAGAATTAACTAATAGTGTGAAAACAGTTTGATTTTGCTGATATGATCTTCTTGCACATGATACTCACAAAAAGAAGTATTGTAAATATTTTTGATTTTAGTTTAGTTTGTTTAGTTGTTTTGAGAAATATCAAAAAATACCAAAATTATTTTCTTTTTAAAATATCTCCCATTTTGAACTGACAGGTAGTTGTTTTTGCAAACTAAGATAAAATATTGGTTTATCTTTAAATGTGAAAAAGACTAATGGTTTTTCGAGATACTTGCTTGTGTTGCTAAACAGATTGATGCGGTTATCAAAATGAAGTGCAGAATACAAGTAAAGTGCAGATTGAGAGTGAAGTGAAGAACGTGTGAAGATGCATGGTAGGATCCTTCTACTACATTGCAGAGAAAAAGGGAGATATGGAAGAATTTGGAGATACTTGCTTAACCAAAGATTGCTAGTTCGCTGATCTACAACGAATGAAAGTTTTGGAGATTGGAAGCATCAGCTAAGGGGGAGTTTGTTGATGTCAAAATTTGTGTGTAGCTGACGCTATCCAAAGACCAAAAGATTGCAATATGTTTGAAGACAAAGTTACACTATGAAGCTATTGTCAAGGGGGAGTTTGTTGGTGCATGTTTTGTGACAACAGCTTAATAGTTTGTTTATTTAGTCTTTGGATATTTTGTATTGGGCTTAGCATTATTGGTTAGGGAGTTATTTAGTGTTATGGGCTTGGAGAATGGCCTGGCCCAGACCAAATCCCATGTGCAAACCTTGTCCTATATAAACAAGGCTTGGCATAAAGGTTTAGGTTAGCCAGTGAATAGAGTTTGAGAGAATTAGAGAAATCTATAGAGAGTGGCTGAGAGATTTCTTGTGGGTCTTGAATTGATTGTAAACTTCGTGTTGGATAATCAATAGAAGACCGGATTGAAAGTTTATCGTGTTCTTGATTCTGTTTCTACTCATTTTCTATGAGATCTGATCTAGGGGATTCCGCACTCTAGGTTAGATTGTTAATGCACTTTAGGTGATAAGTGCATGTCTCCCATTTATTAGGGTCTTTATTGTACATGGTTGAAAGTTTGTCCCAAGTTTATCCTAGGGAAAGTTGTCCCAACTTTATCCTAGGGACTTTTGTCCAAGTTTTGTGTCTAGGACAAAGGTCAGGGGTTTAAGGCTAGGAACTTTGTCTGAGTTTTGTATAGGGATAAAGTTCAGAGTTTTGCTTTGTGTAGTTGTGTTGTCCGGACTTTATAGTTTGTCTTGAAAGTCCGGGTTTTGCCTTGTATATATACCTTTATGTGGAATAGACAAGGTAAGCGATTCTGTGTGAAATTCTGTGCACCTAACCCTAATCATTGTGTGTGTTTGTCTGGCGGCTACTGTGTGTGTGACGTCATTCATCTTCCTCATCAAGAATACTCAGTGTATTCTTGATTTCTCTCATAAATCCTTGCATACTAGTGTTTCATCTGCAGTGGTTAATCATCAGGTGGATTCCGCACACCTGTTGGTGGCTTTAGCTGAGTGAGATCTTGGATTAGGAGGCCTTACAAGTGGTATCAGAGCAGTGTGCTCATACTACTGTAGGTGTTTCTTAGTTTGAAGGTTTTGGTGAGAAAAGTTCATATTTTGATTGGGTTTAGTGAGAGTTTAGTGAGTTTTTGTGTTTTATTCATGATTCTTCATTCATATCTAGTGATTTGATGATGGATTTTGAGTAGTTTGGTGATTTTTAGTGTTTTCTTCATCTGGGTTTTACAGGGGTTTTTGGTTCTTGTTTTGAAGGTGAAAAAGATTCTGAGTTTGATCTTTGGAAGCCTTGTCCGTAGTTTACATACTGTGTTTGTGTCTCCGGGGTATTGTTGAACCAGTGTGTAGTCACATTGGGGAGATAGTCCAGAGATTGGTTCCTCTGAGTTTTGAGAAATCCTTGTCCCATTTTTTTGCTTGTCCGAAGTTTGAGTTTTAAATTTGGTCTGTCCGAATTTTAACCTAGATTTAGGGTCCCAATTTTAGTCTATTATAGTGTCTGAGTTTTAGTTTTTTGTGTCCGAGTTTTGCTTTTAATTTATTGTGTCTGAATTTTAGTTATAATATTGGTCCAAAGTTTCAAATATCTTATTGTCCGAAGTTTAATCTTCATCAACTAGAAGTCCGAATTTTTAGTTAAAGTTGAGTCCGAGTTATTTGAGTCTAGTAGTGTCCGAATTTTAATTTTTATATTGTCCGACTTTTATCTAGACTAATTAGAGTCCGTATTTTTTTTTTGGTATAATAGGTCCGAGTTTTTAGAGTATTATAGAAGTGTAATAGTCTGACCTTCAAAATCTAAATCCAAAGTAGTCCGTCTTTTATCCTTAAGTCTTGTTTGTCCGAATTTTCAGTCACTATAGTCCGACTTTTGGTTTCAATCTTGTCTGACTTTTGTTGTTGAAAGTTCTCTTATCCGAATTTCTTAAGTCTTAGGTGCCTGAGTTTAAATTTCTAACAGTTGTCCGAGTTTTCTGTTGCTTGTGTTTTATTTCAGGTTTTGTGATCCGGGTTCTTCACACTCTGATTAAAGCTCAACACTTTACTCCATGTTTTCACTCCGAGTTTGATCTTAGAAAAGGTCTTCTGTGACACAGTTCTTGCTTGGAAGTTCTCTGTTGTTTTCTGAAATGGCAAACAACAATCTGACTGCAATGGTGCAAAACCTCAAGCACAATGCTGAGGTAGGGAGTAACGACAAACCTCCTTTGTTGATAAACGAGCTTGATTTTCCTGAGTGGAAGGAGCGGTTTGAGAGGTATGTTAGAGCAAAAGACATCAAGATTTGGTTGTGTATTGTTAAAGGATGTGGAGCTACTCCAATACGTACGTTGACGATTGATACGTATTTGGCACTTATTTTTTGATTGTGAAGAGAAAGCTATGTCAATGATTACGATGGCTATGACACAATCGATACTTCATACTTTCCGTAAGAGAAGTACCTCGAAGGAGTTGTGGAATAGCATGATCGAGCGCTATGAAGGAAATGCAATATACAAGAAACGACGACTCGAACGTTTGAAGACTCAATTCGTTGTGTTTAAAGCTTTAAGTAATGAATCATTTGATGATACAGTGAACCGGTTTTATCATTTGTTGAGCGAACTTGAAAGGAGTCAAGAGGGTATCTACACTGAATTTGAGAAGGTTGAGAAGTTTCTGAATTGCCTTTCCAGAGATTGGAATATGTACACCGCTTTGATTAGAGAAGGTGTTCTCTACGAGGAGCTCTCATTGGAAGAAGTTATACAAAAACTGAAGGGTTATGCTTGGAATATGGAAGATCAAGCATCCGATTTCGAGAAGATTCAAGATCCTCAGTTATATAAGGCTTCGAAACCAATGGAGAAGGGTAATGATAGTGGAGTCGGTGTTGCTTTGTATTCGGAGAATGAAGGTTCTGCAAGTGAACACGCCTTTATAAGCAACAATGTTAGTTCAAGCGGAACAACCAATTCCAGTCAAGGGATGTACTCTTCTAGTGGAGCTCAGAAATCTCAAGGAACAAGTTTGAACATTCCTAAGGTAGATGCAAGCTGCTTAAAGTTGATTGAAGAAAACATGAGCCTTTTGGCGTCCTTCATGACTGCCTACGAGAACTTCTGTCTTGGAAAGCTCGTTGAACCGTCAAGTCTCGATGAGGACTTTGACCAGATAGACCAAGACGAAATGGAAGAACTTGATCTACAACTCAACATGGCACTCTTAGTCCGTAGAGTGAAGAAATTTCTGTTGAAGACGGGTAGGAAGTTCATAGGAGGTCAGACAAAGACTCGAATGGGAGTCGACATGTCAAAGGTGAAATGTTACAACTGCAACATCTACGGGCATTTCGCACGTGATTGTCGGAAGCCGAAGATGGAGAGATCGAACAGAGAAAACAACTCTCAAGGAAACAACTCAAGACCTCACAACAATTCAGCAACTACTTCAAACTCAAGTGCTCGTCCAAGTGGTTCTGAAAATCTTACACCCTCAACAAACAATGCTATGGTGTCTCAATCTTTACAAAAGGTGAATGAGCCTTACGACTGGGGTTGTGCATTGGAAGACTTTTCAGGAGCGATTGTGTCACAAGCCTTTATAGCTGAAATTGTCAACGAAGAAGTGTGTGAAGAGATTATCGAAGAGACTAGCATTGAGGAATTTGCGGTTGTAGCTGAAGAAATGTGTGAAGAGATTGTTGAAGAGACTAGCATTGAGGAACTTGCAGTTGTAGCTGAGGTTCTTGGGGAAGAGTTGAATTCGGGAAATGTTTCTGAGAATGAAGAGTCTGTTGAAAAGGTTAACAAAACAGAAGATGGAGAAAAGGGAGAACGTTTTGAGTTCAACATCTCCACAGCTGAAATGCAGAAATTTGCGAATGCAGAAGCTAAAAGGTTGGAAGAAAACTCCGTTGAAAACGAGGCTTGTGCATTCATGGCTGGCATTGAGGTAAAATCATCTTCTGTAGATAAACGATGTGCTAGATGTGTTGAGTTTGTGACTAAGATTGATAGATACGCACTTCATAACACAAACTTAATTGCAGATTTAGAAAAATCCAGAGAACTCATTGCTGTGTTGTCTAATTCGGATAAAGAACACCGAATTAAGATAAAAGCGCTGAAAAATGATATCTCTGAATTTGAGAGACGTGTGGCTCAGGGAACTGTTAAAAATCAGAAATTAAAATCTGAACTTGAAATGAACCAAAATTGTGTTTTGGAAAAGAACAAAATTATTTTGGAAAAAGATAATCTGATTTTAGACTTGCAACGAAAAATTGAAAAGTTCAGGGATTCATCTGAAGTGATGAACTTCTGTATTAACAGCTAACGTCTCAAAGAATCTGAGGAAGAAATGTTCGGCATCGGTTATAAGAAAGTGCCTCCTCCGGTAAACCATAATTATACATCGATGCCAAGCATTGATCCTGAATTGGCAAATTTTGTGCCAAAGACCCCTCTGACGGTTGAACCGCAAAGTGAGTCAGAATCTGAGCCAGATGAAGTTACTGACTCAGATCAGTCGAAGATGAGTGGAGTTTCGAAGAAAAATGAAGTAAATCTTGAAAACATTGAAAATTTGATAAACAATAAGATTTTGGAAATGCTTAATCAAGTTCGAAATGTGAAGTCAAAACTAAAGTCACGTGGGAAATCTAAAAAGTCTTTGAAAAATATTCCTAAAACTGAGTTTGTTAAAGGGGAGGATTTTGTCAAAGAAGAAGTAAAGATCGAAACTGGTTCCAACTCTCAGTTTGTGAACCAAATTTTGAAAAATTCCACCAACGAATCATCGTCTTCGACCGATCATGAGGAATGTCCAAAGAATGCTGCGAAAGTTCGCAAATGCTATAAGTGTCGTGGGAAAGGACACTTAGCAGCAGACTGTCCAGATGACAAGGGTAAATCTCTTGTTGATCCTGATCAAAAGAAACCTTTTGTTGAAAAACCACAAAATGAAGTAGTCAATGTGGAAAAGAAAAACGGTAAAAATCAGAAGGTTGAGACTAACAAAGTGATTAAACAAGAAGTAAAACCAGTTGTTAAAACAAACGTTAAATCACAACAAAATCAGGATCACGGGAGGAAACCAGTTGTTAATAATCGTGGTGAAGGATCGGAAAGTTCACCTCAAAGACATGATACTCGTGAGAATGACCAACGTTCTGGAGGTTCGAGCAACAACTATGTTAGACCTCATGCACAGAACAGATTCGTGAATGACCGAAATGCGTCACCCCCCCCCCCCCGATTTTCAAATCAAAGACAGCGTTCGGATAATCATCCACGATCATTCTCAAGACACGATGATGGTCCTAGATTTGGTAGGAATTTTGAGCCACCCAGGAATCAAAATTACGGATACCAAAACTATGGAAGCCGAGATTATGGAAACTCTAGTTATACCAACAGATCGTCAACTCCGTATAATCCACGATTTGCGGGGAGTCATTCCAACAATTTCCGAAATGGAAATGGAGGACACAATGGCAATGATGGTTATTTCAAAGAGTTTTCTTATGTTGATGAATCGGGACAACCCAAGACCATCATGGCTTGGGTCCCACACTCTAACTAAATTTTCTTGTTGGGGAGTGTAGGAGCAGCTGAAAAGAGCTATCTATATTTGGTATATCGATAGTGGCTGTTCCAGACACATGACAGGAAATAAAGAGTTATTGAACAATTTTAAACAAATTCGTGGTGGTTATGTTAACTTTGCCGGTGAGAAGGGTGGTTGCATCACCGGTGAAGGCTCTGTGTCAAATGGGAAAATCACGCTGCATAAAGTGAACTACGTTGAAGAACTAAAGCATAACTTGATGTCGGTTTCTCAAATCTGTGATAACAAGTATACAATGTTGTTCACTGATAAAGCTTGCTTCGTCTTGCGTCCGGGATTCGTTGTTCCTGAAGATTGGATCGTTATGAGGGCTCCAAGGGTGAATAACACATATGTCATGGACATGCGCCCGTTGGTTAGCTCGTCTGCTCCGGTGACATGTTTGCTTTCGAAGGCGACTGAAGATCAATCGTATCTCTGGCATAGGAGAATGGGCCACGTGCATCTGCGAAATATGAACCACTTAGTGAAAAACAACTTAGTGTTGGGGGTTCCTTTACGTAGTTTCAATATGCACAAAAAATGTGAATCATGTGAAAAAGGAAAAATCAAACGAAAGCCTCATAAACCGAAAACAGTTAACTCAATCCAAAAACCACTTGAATTGCTTCACATGGATCTTTTCGGCCCGATCCATGTTGCTAGCATTGGTGGGATGTCTTATTGCTTAGTTGTCACTGACGATTTCTCACGTTACTCATGGGTATTTTTCTTAAAAACAAAGGATCAAACTGCTGGTATTTTAAGAGACTTATTCAAACAACTTGAGAAAAATTATTCACTTCCTATTAAGAAAATCCGAAGTGACAACGGCACTGAGTTTAAAAATCATTATATGGATGAGTTATGTCGGGAAATGGGAATAGTTCATCAGTTCAGCGCTCCATATGTTCCTCAACAGAACGGAGTTGCAGAACGGAAGAATCGTACCCTAATTGAGGCGGCCCGAACTATGCTTTCTGAATCAAAATTGCCAATTTTCTTCTGGGCCGAGGCGGTAAACACTGCATGTTATGTGTTAAATCGTGTGCTTACTGTCAAAAGAGAAGATAAAACGTGTTATGAATTACTTGAAAACAAGAAACCAAACTTATCTGGTTTTCAACCTTTTGGGATCAAGTGTGTTATCAAACGCACCAAAGATACTCCTAAAATGGGGGAAGTTGGAGAAATTGGGTTCTTTTTGGGTTATGCCTATGGAACTCCAAACAAACGTGTTTATAACGTTAAGAAGCGTATAGTGGAGATCGTGTTTGACATAACTCCTTTGAGTTTTGATCCTCCACCGTCCGAATTCGGTCCCAAAAGTGGTTATGATTATGATAAATTATTTGATTCGTTTGATCTTCCTGATGTTTCAGAAGAAGATTCGGAGGTTGTCTACACACATCTTGTGAACAAAGATGAAGTGGATGCAAGCTGGAGAGCAAGTATTCCTACTAATGTGTCTTCGAATGTTCACTCAGGAGATCCAGTCGCTGATTCTTCAATTGTAAACGAAGTTGTTGCTGAGCAGATCCCCAATGCAGCTGCTCAAACTACAAGTGGTGATCTTTACGTTGATTTTTCAGCATATCCAAATGTTAATGCGTCTTCTGGAAATGATCAAGCTTCTAGTAGTAATGCAAATGTTGAGGGGGAGATTCAATCGAATTTGGGAAACAATCTTCAAGCTCCGCCAATCCCAGTTCCAAGAACAAATATTCATCATCCTGTTGATAATATTATTGGGAATCCAAATGCGGGAGTGCAAACGCGAAGGAGTATTTCAGAGATGCAGTGTCTGTTCTCTGCTATCAAGAAAGAAGAAATCTACAATCTTAGCCTCCATGAATGTTTTATCTCTCAGATAGAGCCGAAAAACTATCAAATGGCTCTGAAGGATAACTCTTGGTGTGAGGCGATGCAAGAAGAGTTAGCTCAGTTCGACAAGTTAAAGGTGTGGAATTTGGTCGATCTTCCAAAGGGCCAGCATGCAATCAACACGAAATGGGTTTTCAAGTGCAAGAAAGACGATAAGGGTGTCGTTGTCAGAAACAAAGCACGGTTGGTTGTTCAAGGCTTCAATCAAGAGGAAGGGATTGATTATACAGAAGTTTATGCACCGGTGGCAAGACTGGAAGCTATTCGTTTGTTTCTAGCCTTTGCTGCACACATGCGTATCAAAGTCTATCAGTTGGATGTGAAGAGCGCCTTCCTTTACGGGAAATTGCATGAAACAGTGTATGTGTCCCAACCACCGGGTTTCGAAGCTCCAGGGTTAGACAACAAGGTCTATCTATTGGACAAGGCTCTTTATGGTCTCCATCAGGCTCCTCGAGCATGGTACGAGACGTTGTCAAAGCATCTATTGGAGCATGGGTTCTCGCGTGGTGCAATTGACTCCACACTGTTCATTTTGAAGAAAGGGGGAGATTTTCTGATCGTGCAAATTTACGTTGATGACATAATTTTTGGTTCTTCAAATGAAGAATTGTGTCGTGAGTTCGAAGCGGTGATGAAGTCCAAATTTGAAATGAGCGCGATGGGCGAGTTATCTTTCTTTTTAGGTCTTCAAGTGAGTCAAGGGAAAACCGGGACGTACGTGCATCAGACAAAGTATGTCCACGAGATTCTCAAAAGATTTGGATTGGAAGATAGCTTACCCTATGACACGCCTCTCCCGACAAATATCAAGCTTTCATCCGATGATGTGAAAGATCCTGAAGTGGATCCGACTCTATATCGAGCAATGATAGGTTCATTGATGTATCTTACTGCTTCACGACCAGATATTATGTTCTCTGTTTGTTTGTGTGCTAGGTACCAATCAACTCCGAAGGAGTCTCACTTGAAAGCAGTCAAGCGTATTTTCAGATATCTGAAAGGGACGCCTAAGCTTGGATTGTGGTATCCAGCTGAAGGTGGTCTGGATTTGATGGCGTATGCTGACGCAGATTTCGGAGGGTGCCGGATGAACAGAAAGTCAACCTCTGGCGGCGCACAACTTCTTGGGAACCGTCTTGTCTCTTGGCAATGCAAAAAAGCAAGTTGCAGTTTCTCTATCCACGTGCGAGGCCGAGTACATTGCTGCATCAAGCTGTTGTGCTCAGGTTTTGTGGATACAGCAGCAAATGAGGGACTACGGTTTGAATTTTACTCGAACTCCTATTCTTGTCGATAACAACTCTGCCATTTCCATAACTAACAATCCTGTTAATCACTCACGCACTAAGCACATAGATGTTAGGCATCATTTCATTCGCGACTGTGCTGAGAAGGGTTTAATAGAAGTGGTTAGGGTAGACACCTTGGATAATCTTGCCGACCTGTTTACGAAGACATTCGATCGGGCTAGATTTGAAAATCTGGTCCGAATGATTGGCATGATCAACCCCGAGTAAAATGCTTTTCAAAACTCGCATAGAAACTTTATTTTATGTTTTCTGTACAGTTCTTACCGTTTTCGTAAAATTGAAAAACTCCAAAAATATTTTACTTAGTTGTAGGATAAATTTTAAGAAAAATACAAAAACATTTGAAAAATATAAAATGAAGTCGTGTTGAGATATAAGGGAAATGATAGTACATCGGTTAGTCGTATCTGGTGCAGGATTATAGTAATATATAAAATTAACCGTTAACTGTAACAGCTTCATTATACGTTGCTTCGGTAGGTTTTACGCGTCAATAAGAACCTGTTTTTGGTATATAAACATAATGAAC
Organism: Helianthus tuberosus; assembly: GCA_030545235.1. Lineage (NCBI taxonomy): Eukaryota > Viridiplantae > Streptophyta > Magnoliopsida > Asterales > Asteraceae > Helianthus > Helianthus tuberosus. The sequence goes on from CM060375.1 coordinate 26,106,322, forward strand.
TGTGTAACTTGTGTGGTACATCTCTCGGATATATGGTCTTGGTACCGTAATTTCGTTTGATAGATTGCCGAGGTTCTGAGATACGTGGTCTTTATGCTGTTTATCATCTGGGTATCATGGTTGTTTCTTTTACCGAAAACAACGGGGACGCAAGTCTAGATCTTCCATGATACCATACATACGTGTAAATATCTTTAATACATGATGCATTCGACCCAAATAAGTGATAAACAATCACATGTCCCACAAAATCATGTGGGAGTCAAGTTCGTCTCTTTGTCTGTACGATGGTACTAACCTGTTCACGGACTTGCTCCTGTGCCCTTTGCATCTGAAATTCAAGTTCCTCCTCAATAAGTGATTTTATCACAAAGGACTTGTTTTCAATTTCAAATAAGTGAGTATCTCACATTAGCTTATACGTCAAAAACAGATGATAAATGGTATACTCACCAGTAAGATGAACTCTCGTGCATACCTTGATACGGGAGTATATTCTGAGGTGGGTAAACATAGTTACAGTCAGCTATTAAAACACTTAATCGCATATCTCGAAAACAGTGTTCGAAAGCGTGCTAAAACTTAAGTGGACCACAATACCGTTGAACGTCTTGAACTGTTAATATCATTCTAAGAGCTTAAACTGATAAACTATGTTCTTGTGTTGGATATTGACAGAAAAACCGATATGATCCCTTTGCTCCGATTTCACAAAAAGATAATTAGTGTAAATACGTTCGTAGGTTTAATTTCTTTATTCAGTAAAAAAAAAATCAAAAACATCAAAAAGATTTTGCTTTCTTGTTTCTATGTGCGAGTTATCTTTTTGAAAAATTCTCTAAGGGTTGTGAACATTCTTTAATAAGGTGTTAAACATCAAGTTAGGTAATCTTAAAATAAGTCTTTTGTATAGAAATCGGCCGTGCAAGATCCATCTAAGTGTGTGGGTAATCACGTCATTTTAAGGTGTTTCGGTAAATCTGGTTCCAAGTTGTGATATTTTTCCAAAAGTATAATTTTTGAAGTAAGTTGTTCTGAATGATCGTGTTTTGAAATACAATTTATTAAATATTGGTTGTTTATTATTTCATTTGTTGATTCCGGGATATTGGAATTAGTTTTGGGATCCAGGTTTGGGCCGAGTGTCTTCTGGGTTAAGTTTCTTAATCCTGGGTTAAGTGTTTCAGGTCTGGATCGTTCATCACAAGATGGAAGATTTGCAGAAGCTGTGTGCGTCTGGGTCGTTCATCTCAAGATGGAAGATTTGCAGAAGCTGTGTGCATCTGGATCGTTCATCACAAGATGGAACATTTGAAGAAGCTAAGACGTCTGCCATTGCATTCCTTTGAAGAAGATCAACCGTTAGCTGATCAATACATCAAAGTCGTGCAGTTCTGTGTGGAAATCCAGGCAGCAAGTTCTCGAAGAAAGTATAAAGGTCTCAAGACAATGAAGACCATGCAATTATCAAGGGGGAGTTTGTTAATGCACTTTAGGTGATAAATGCATGACTCCCAAGTTTCCAATGAAAGTATGAAGATCTCAAGTCCAATGAAGACCATGCACTGATCAAGGGGGAGTTTGTTAATGCACTTTAGGTGATAAGTGCATGTCTCCCATTTATTAGGGTCTTTATTGTACATGGTTGAAAGTTTGTCCCAAGTTTATCCTAGGGAAAGTTGTCCCAACTTTATCCTAGGGACTTTTGTCCAAGTTTTGTGTCTAGGACAAAGGTCAGGGGTTTAAGGCTAGGAACTTTGTCTGAGTTTTGTATAGGGATAAAGTTCAGAGTTTTGCTTTGTGTAGTTGTGTTGTCCGGACTTTATAGTTTGTCTTGAAAGTCCGGGTTTTGCCTTGTATATATACCTTTATGTGGAATAGACAAGGTAAGCGATTCTGTGTGAAATTCTGTGCACCTAACCCTAATCATTGTGTGTGTTTGTCTGGCGGCTACTGTGTGTGTGACGTCATTCATCTTCCTCATCAAGAATACTCAGTGTATTCATGATTTCTCTCATAAATCCTTGCATACTAGTGTTTCATCTGCAGTGGTTAATCATCAGGTGGATTCCGCACACCTGTTGGTGGCTTTAGCTGAGTGAGATCTTGGATTAGGAGGCCTTACATAGATCGACGATTCTGTTACGATCCATACGGCTCAAGGGACCTACACCACCCGACCACCAACTTTCCTTCTTTGTTCATTCACTTATAGATGATCACTTATATGAACTCCTCTCCTTGGATTAGCCTTGTAATTTTTATACTTAATAATAACATTAGGTTAGGGTATATTTTTGAAAGAAACCTTTCATTCATCGTTTTAATTCGTATTGACCGTAATACTTAATATACTCTAACCAGGTGACACAAGATTGGGCTAAGGTATACCTAGACGGAACAACAAAGGGTCCGATACACAATAATTAAAAGGCTGAATTATACATTTCATGAAATGGAATCAATACAAAAGTTTTGACTTTTAATTGCCGCAACTAGAAAGAAACACTGTAGTAAAAAAAACTCCATCGACTATATTTTTAAATTGTTTATATATGTGGCATGTTTATAATGAGAAAGGTTATTGTACAAGAGGCATGAAGTGTACAAAGTGTAGGGGAGAAGTTTGGCCCTTGATTTGCAAGATCAGCGGTTGAGATTAAGTGTCTCCAAAATTAGAATTCACAAACTAAAAACAAGGAGAACATGTGGGGAAAGGGCAAGATAGGAAAACCAATATCGTTGACTTATAAACCACCCCCCCCCCCTGATTTTTAAACCGCTATAACTTTTTAACACATTAATCTTTAAAAAATACACCGTATTAACGAGTATTTCATTCTCTTTAATTCGAGCAGCCTATTGCTATAGTTTTCTTAAAAACAAATTACCTGGATTTTGAATACCCATTAAGTGACTGCACGATTACTTGATTTTGAATATAGGATTTTGAATACCCATTACGTGATTTCATTGTAGTATTTTATGTGAAACCCCAACAAGCGATTAGTAATTATGTAACAATAGTTGGCTTTGTATTACTACGTGACTACGTGATTTTGAATACCCATTTCGTAATTACGTGATTTCATTATAGTATTTTATGTGAAAACCACACTGAGTGATTATGTAATTACGTAAAACAAAAGCAGGCAATACATAATATTTCATATAGAATACCTTATATTTTAGATCTAATCATGTATTAAGGATAAATTATATACAAAACATTAGACTAATCAACCTATAATAACCAAATAATGTCTTAAATTAGAGATTTAACCAGGTAATAAAGCATAAACAATCAAGTTCTTATTATTGAATGTGTAATCACATAATAAGCATAGTTGTAATAACAAATCATATTGAATGTGTAATCAAGTAATGGATTTATATTGAATTTGCAATCACCTAATGGTTCATGTTGAATGTGTAATCATGTAACGGATATTCAAAATAACGTAGTAGTGTGCTGGGAACTCAAAATCACGTAATCACGTAACAGACTAATGAGTATTTAAAATCTTGTAAATTTTTTTAAGAAAACTATAGCAATAGGCTGCTCGAATTAAAGAGAATGAAATTCTCTTTAATACAGTATAATTTTTTTTAATATTAACATATAAAAAAGTTATAGTCATTTGAAAATTAAGGGGAAGTTGTTCTCTTAAGAAATGACCAAAATACCTGTGCTCCAACTACACTTGTCCTCCTATAGTTGTTGTGTATACTTCGTACGTAATTAATATCTTGTACTTGATCCGGCCACTCTTTACAATACCCTCATCTATTGTCTTTAATTTAATTCCATGCTTGATATTAACTTTATGGCTTAGCACGGCAGTATTATTAAATGATTGAATTTGAGGCTATAAAGAAAAAGGTTAGGAACATATAGTTGTTGCTTATACTTTGTACGTAATTAGAGTCTTGTACTTGATCCAGCCACTATTTATATTACCCTCATCTATTGACTTTAATTTAATTCCATGCTTGATATTAACTTTATAACTTAGCACGGCGGTATTATTAATTGATTAAACTTGAGGCTATAAAAGAAAAAGAAAAGGTAAGGAAGAAAATCAAGTGATTAAAAGTTCAATTGTATTCTTGAATCTAAAATGGAGCGCAAGGTTTCTTGCGCTCCATCTTGCGCTCCATTTTAGATTCAAGAATACAACTGAACTTTTAATCACTTGATTTTCTTCCTTACCTTTTCTTTTTCTTTTATAGCCTCAAGTTTAATCAATTAATAATACCGCCATGCTAAGTTATAAAGTTAATATCAAGCATGAAATTAAACTTAGCACGGGATGAGGGTATTATAAATAGTGGCTGGATAAGTACAAGACACTAAAGTTAATATCAAGCATGGACAATTTGTGTGACCGGAGGTTATGGTTACATTGGTTCAAACCTAGTTCGTGCACTTCTACAAAATGGTTACATTGTCCATACAACTCTAAGAAACCTAGGTACGATTTCTTTTTTCATATTTGTATACATGTAAGGGGGAACCTTACTGATCAGTGGTAAGGTTATTGTCATGTCATATAGATGGAAATGGGTCAGGAATGAGACATATACTATTGGTAATCTTAGTCTCATCACTCATGCATGGTTGTAAAATTATATCTCATGTCCAGCCCAATTCCCTTGGTGTAACTTTCATGAATTACCTGTCGAAAGTTTGTATACCCATTGATTTAAAAAAAATACATGCTGGGAATTTCAAATATATTTCTTTTTCCTTCCATTATGACTTTAATTCAATTTTATGTTGTTAAAATAAATTGATTATATACATATTATCATTACCATAAAATGTTTGAAAATATCTTAAATATGGAAACTTGTTAATGATATAAATCTAAAAAAGTAATTTTTTAATTCGTAAAACAAAAGTAAAAATAATATCATCAAAATAGATATCTCAAAACAAAATTTTAATTTCAATGTAATGTAATGTAACTATTAGAGTGAAACATTAATAAATAGAGTAAGGAAAAATAAAACTAAAAGTTATAACTTCCGGGTGTATCATCTAGGAATATGGTTCGGATAAACGGGTATATATCACCTAATCCTATACTCGTCATCATAACCGCAAATTTTATTCAATCATATACCTGAATACTTGTTCCAATACATAACCCGCAAATGCGTAAGCCCCCTTTTGATGTTTGTATATACGTAGGGTAATGTTTTTGCATGAAATAATCACATATTATTTTCATGGTAGGTGATGAATCCAAGGTGGGACTTTTAAAAAGTTTCCCAGGTGCAGGAGAAAGGCTTCATTTGTTTAAAGCTGATATTTACAAACCCCAAGAGTTTGAAAAGGCAATACAAGGATGTGTCTTTGTTTTCCATGTTGCAACGCCTTTGTTTCACACCACTGACTCTCAGGTGTTATATACATCCTTGAATTCACAACTAACATATAAGATAATTAAAACCAAATATTAAACTAGGGTGTGAGTTGGCTACAAAGTCCATTTTTCCTACAAAGTGTAAAAAGTCATAAAACACCACAATACCAACCATAAAACACACTCAAAACACCAGGGCCGGCTAAAGCATAATCTAAATGAGGCAATGGCTTTGGGCCACACTTTCCAAAGGGCCCCCAATATTTAATAAATTAATTTTTTAATTATATATGGAGTAATCCAAATGAGGCTTTTGATCAAGAATTGAGTTATATATCTTGTAAAGAAACTATGATCTAATTGCATTTGGCTTGGTAACTACTTGAATTGATCAAGATCTTTATTCGTATAAGGAAGCTATAAAAGTAGAAATTTTAATACATGTTACCCGCACAACCCGTCCGGTTTATTTGGTTGGTTATACCGTTAGCCAACTGACTATACATTATTATTTTTTTACAAAAAGGCCCCAATTCTTGTATTCGCTTTAGGCCTCCTAAAGGGTTGAGACGGCCCTGCAAAACACACAAATAACAAAGTAAAGATTACTAAAACGATATATTGGTGGGTTTTGTGTTGTGTTTTGGATGATAAGGCTTTGATTATCGGCTGACTAACATTAGTGTGTTTTATGTTGATTATCATGTTGTGTTTTATATTCATAGTTCTACGATAGCGTGTTTGAAGTTTTTATGGATTGCTAGGGTTTGGATATTGTGTTTTAGTAATCTTCACTCAGTTATTTGTAGGTTTCGAGTGTGTTTTATAGCTGAAATTGTGGTGTTTTATGACTTTGTACACTTTGTAGGAAAAATGGACTTTGTAGCTGAACCCCACCCAAACTAATTTCGAATTTCGTTTATGATATTTTATATGGTGTATATTTACAGTATAACAATGTGGTTGAGGCAACAATTAGCGCAGCAAAGACGATTGCAGATGCTTGCATAAACTCCAAAACAGTGAAGCGGCTCATCTACACCTCTTCTGTTGTTGCAGCTTCGCCTTTGAAATATGATGGGAGTGGATATAAGATCACTGTGGATGAAAGTTGTTGGACACCACTTAATCTCAGTGTCCCTTTCACAAACGATTTCAATCGGGTTAATATTTTATCCTAAAGAATTGTTTTTTTTTCATAGGAAGAGTTTTAAATATTATATGCAAATCGAATTCTTAATATCATTTATTTCCTTTTTAACTACTATATCACACACACATATCCTTTTATATATCCATTTTAATATATTTTATTAAAAATAATTTAGCATATGATCACATCAGCCTTAAACTTATAAAAACTCAAAGTCTCATGTCAACCATTTTTAATGAGTTTAGTGTTGCTTTCTTGGCAGTAAAATCATAGTAAAAAACTAAGTTAAAAAATAGGCAATTATGAAACTTTATAAATTTGAGAAAAATAAGGATAAAGTGGTCATACTATAAATTGTTTTTATACAATAAATAAAAACGAATATGCATAAATTTTAATTGGCACAGAGGAATATATATATATATATATATATATATATATATATATATATATATATAGCACCCGCGGGGCGCGGTTCTCGTGGTTCTCATAACTCGTGGTGGTTCTCATTCTAGCGGCTCCCTATATATATATATATATATATATATATATATATATATAAAAGGGTTTACAAAGGACATGTTTCTTAAAAAGTGTGAGAACTCTATATAAGCATTGTGTTTTAAAATTTAGGCATTATGTTCTAGATTTTTCTTGCATGATATTATATAGAAAAACATCAAACATATCAATTTAAAACAAAATCAAATATATTCTAGGCATAAAATTTAAAACACTATGTGATGAATGTATTTTAACTTTCATGTCTAGAATAGATTTGATTGTGTATTAAATTGTTATATTTGTTTTTCTATATAATATTATGCAAGAAGAATCTAAAACATGATGCCCAAAATTTAAAACGCCTACAAAGTCTTTTAACACTTTTTAGAAAAAAAAATACTCTTTCTAGACTAACTCTACGATATATATGATAGAGTAAAGAGGAATAAATATGATACCTAAAGAGTTTACAGAAATATATATATATATATATTATATGGGGGATCGCTAGAATGAGAACCACCACGAGTTATGAGAACCACGAGAACCGCGCCCCGCGGGTGGCCGTCGGCGACGAAATTTTTTTTACACCTAGATCCGTATATTTTAGTGGGGGCTTTAAATTTTCGGTTCAAACGGCGCGCCCGAGGGGGTAGTTTTTTACGCCCAAAGTTTGGGTTTTTTTAATTTTTTTAATTTTTCTTTTTTTTTTTACCAAACTTTGGGCGTAAAAAACTACCCCCTCGGGCGCGCCGTTTGAACCGAAAATTTAAACCCCCCACTAAAATATACGGATCTAGGTGTAAAAAAAATTTCGTCGCCGACGGCCACCCGCGGGGCGCGGTTCTCGTGGTTCTCATAACTCGTGGTGGTTCTCATTCTAGCGGCTCCCTATATATACATACATATATATATATATATGTATATATATATATACGTATTATATTCAAATATTTAAAAGTTCGTTTTGCATATTAAATATATAAGAAGTTTATGGAGATATATATTAATTAAATCCTCTATTTACTTTAAAATTTTAATTTGTGTGCTTAATTTGCTTTAGAACTACACACCTGCAAAAACAAAAACCGAACAAGAAATGTTGAAAATCTTGGAACAAAAGCCAAATGGATTGGAGGTGGTGACATTGGTTCTTGGGCTAGTGGGTGGCGGAGTCCTTTCGGCCAGTACGTTGGGGATTATATCACCAATTATAAAAAATGTGCCAATGTATGAAGGAACAAAGTATATAGAAGCATTGCTAGGAAAAGTCCCGATTGTACACATCGAAGATGTTTGTAGAGCTCAAATCTTCTGCGCAAAGACGCCATCAATGATGGGAAGGTTCTTATGTGCTGGATCATTTGTATCATGCGCCCAAATCGCAAAGTATTTTAAGAAAACCTACCCACAAATAAACCAAGGGTAAGATTTTGATTTAGTAGGGAATTCACTTGGTCAAAATATTGATTTTTCCTATTTCAGATACTTGGAAGAATCTGGGAATGAAGTCAAATAGGGACCAAAGAAACTCGAAGATAAAGGTTTTTATTACAAGTATACTATGGAGAAGATCTTAGATGATTGTCTTGAATGTGCAAAGATACCAGGCACTATCTAGCAAGAGCTATATGGTGTAAAATAAGGATTCATGCAATTGAGTATAAATTATATGTGCGCTTAGTGGAAGTGTGTGCTAATAGTTCCTACACCATATATATTGAATAATTGTATTGAATATACATTGATGAGTTCCATCAAATGATTTAATTGTTTGGTTATTGTGCATCAAACTTTAGTGTTGATATGCACCAACCCTGTATTAAATATCATGGATTAAACTAGTTTTTTGGTATGTCAAACATTTGCAACATACATTCATCTAGATCTAGATACGACAAGTCGAGTTAGATAATTATGCCAAATATTCGCATGTGACACACAATGCACCACATCTTCAAAAAAGGCTTATCATCCCTTTTTTGATGATTTTCACTCTAGTTTGAATGTTTGGCTTCCAAAAAATACAACAATTGAGAATGAGATAAGGCCGGTTAACAAAAATAGGGAGAAATCATTGTTCGGCCATTAGTATTTCTTACACACCTATAACTTTTATATTTAATAGAAGGGCCCTTAGTATTTATTAAAGGGTCTTTTCAAGTTTCTTATAAACTAGTTGCATGAAAACAATAGTGAAGCTAAGCCCACAACCTAACTGGAAATACCAAAATCATAGCCAAAAATGATTTACAAACAATATGCAGACAGCTTCTTGGGACACATTGGTTAGGTGCCATTGATAATGCTCCAAGAGTCTTTTAACCTCAAGCAAACCAAAACATCAACGACTTATGACCTAATGCTCATGTCAAACACGCGTGTCATGAGAAGCTAGTTGAAGTGTCTTCTTCTTAATTATTTCACAATATTAAGGAATACTTCAGGTATAATCATGTATTAAGGATAAATTATATACAAAATATTAGCCAAACCAACATATAATAACAACATAATGTCGTATATTAGAGTCAAACCAACCAATAGTAACAATATAATGTCGTATATTAGAGATTTAACCACGTAATAAAACATAATCAATCAAGTTCTTATTATTGAATGTGTAATCACGTAATAAGCATAATTGTATTAACATTAGTTATAACAAATCATATTAAATGTGTAATCATGTACTGGGTATTCCAAAATCACGTAGTCATGTAACAAGTATTCAGAGTCACGTAATGGGTATTGGGTATTTAGAATCACGTAATAGGTATTCAAAGTGCTATCATTTTTTAGAAAACTATAGCAATAGGCTGCTCGAATTAAAGAGAATGAAATGCTCGTTAACATGGTGATTTTTTTTAAAGTATTAACGTATGAAAAAGTTATAGTTGTCTGAAAATCAAGGAGAAAACTAGTTCAAGGGAGAAAAGACGATCATACCCTTCCCTCCTTAAATTAAGAACGACAAATGTGTGGTCATGATTCTCTCCTACACTCCGTATGAAATTTCTCTCTTGTACATGATTTCTTATAACCAATCAGTTGATCAAAAAACTAAAAATAAAGTCGCATATCATTGTTAATCTAATGAAACTCAGTCGTGCATTGGAAATCACAAAATAATGTTAATTTGCACAGCGACTCTTTAATACAAACTCAGTGGTGCATTGGAAATCACAAAATAATGTTAATTTCAGGTCTAATCACGTATTAAGTACAAATGTAATACAATACATTAGTCAATCAACCTATAATAATCACATAATGCAGTGTATTAGAGATTTAATCACGTAATAAAGCATAAACAATTAAGTTCTTATTATTGAATATGTAATCACATAATAAACATAATTGTAATAACATCAATTATAAACTCATGGGTGCATTTTAGACACGTCATTTATTATATTAATTATAAAATAAATGCATCGATAATACTATTAAATATATCACTTTAATTATAGTCAAAACTAATAAGGAAATAATTAACTAGTAATTACTATATATTAATAAACGAATTACTATATATTACTAAACGAATTAAAATGAATAGTAATTTTAATATTATAATAATGTATAGTTTTTTAATACTTTTATTATTTTAGTATTATAATAATAGTTATTTTCTTTACCTTTTAACTTTAATCATTTTTTTAGAGTTAAATGTCATTTTAGTCCTTGTGGTTTGGGCCATTTTGCCAGTTTAGTCCAAAGGTTTCTTTTTTAACCTGTGAGTCCAAAAAGGCTTCCCAATTGCCATTTTAGTCCACTTGGTTAACTTCATCCATTTTTTCTGTTAACGAGAAGGCCAATTTGGTCATTTTGTATGTAATTCTGTTAACTAAAAGGGCAATTCAGCCATATTAAATGACCGAATTGGCCTTCTCATTTTAAACTGTAGTGAAGCAGTACCAGGAACGTCAAAAGTCGGTACCGAATTGGTACTTAAGATCTTTCGGTTTGGGAAATTTTGTAACAACCCGAGTTTCCAAGACCTTTCTTTGCACGTTACTTCTTTCACAACCGTGTTTTCATAATTCGTTTGCATTGTAACTTGTGCACGTTTGATATATGATTGGTGTATTGTATTATTGTTTGGTTATATAATGAACTTATGAATTGTTTAAAGTTATAAACTTAGCATGCATTCTCATGACTGACGAAACATTGGAGTTTCGTCACAATCCTTACTCCACGAAACACTAGACTTTGGTCATCACCTCTGCTCGACGAAACATTGGACTTTGGTCACACCTTTAGCCGACGAAACATTACTTCTTCGTTGAGGGGGGTTATTCGCCGGGATGGGCTTTTGGCCTCAGGTGAGGCCCATATGTGGCTCGGCTATAAGCACCTTATATTCGCATAACTGTACGTAAGTTAAAAATTAACGAAACCTTAGCTCTCTATCTCTCAACGAACTGTCGGCATCACCCATCTATTCCTTCAAAGATTTCTTGCACTTTCGTAATCATCCCATCGATCGGTTAGTATTCCACCACACTCCACATTGATTATTGATGATTATTTTTGATGATCGTGATCTACTGTGAATGTAGGGTTTTATTAGAAACCGTAATCGTATGTGGTGATTAATTAAGGTTTGGATATTTTGCTTGTTAATCAAATAGATTAGAACATACATGATAAGGATTTGATGGTTTGCATTCATTCATGATAACTGCGTAATTCAATGATCCTGTTTGCTGAATTTATATTGTGTTAGCTATTGTATATGATTGAGTTTATGACAATATGCATGATGAATTGTTTATGATTGATTCAAGAGAAGTTAGGGAGCTGTATAGCTATGAATAAATCGGAACTATAAGTGACTAGGGTTATTGTTGCTCATGATGAACTGTGAGGAAGAAGGATCCTCGACGAAGAACCCACTCAGACGAAAAACGTAGCTCTTCGTCAATGAGGACTCCGACGAAAAACATAGTCCTTCGTCATGAGGACTTCGACGAAAGATGTAGTTCTTCGTCGACAGGATAACCAGACAGAACGGATGTTTAGGTTGAGTTTGGTTATGAATAACTATGTGATGAAAGTATGTTATTACCTGTTAAGGATATAAATATTGATTGAGGAAACATGATTTGCTTATTAGAAATAGCACACTTAACTGATAAGTACAGCTATGAAACATGCATGTGAATTGTGGATTTGTATGAGTTGGAATAGTAGTTATGTGTTATCCAATGATCGTTGCTTTCAACGCACACCACGATTCTAATTTACACATGAACAATGCGAATGTAAACTGACCACGGGTACATGAATACTATAGGCTTTAACTGATTAAGTGTGAACGAATAGCTAATCATACCGAGCAAACCAAAGTGAGTTCACTTCTCTCAAAACAAGCACGCGTCCGGTGGGGACAATCAAACTGATAAAACTTGTTAACGGATTTTCGTAAACCCATATCCCTGTAGGGGATATGAGGCGGTTTCAAATACCCACATCCTTGTAGGGGATGTGAGGCGGATTACACAAACGCATATCCTTACAGGGGATATGCAACGGTTTTCAGTAAACGTTAATGTTGGATAATACACTCACTTCTATCACTCAAGTCCCATCATACTGCCGGGTTAGTTTCTTGTAGGGCAATGGGGTTATTAGTTGATAGCGCTATTAGGTTTGGCACCCTCACGACGTACCTGGATAGGACGGGCGTGAACTAATAACTTTAAAATCATGACCAATGTTTGATAGAGCATTGGAGAAGGGAAAAAAGGGCCGTCTGCGGTATTGAGTTATTATCAAATTAGCATAACATAACGTATCAAAAGTCACTACTTGGTATTAAATGGTTAAAACAAACTGTGAACTCACCAGCGTTGTCTGATACACTTTTCTTCATGCTTGCAGGTCCTTAGGTTCTTGGATTGGAACTTGCTATCTGGGAGTGCTGGAGTGGTCATGGGTCGTAATTCTTGGATATCTATTCTTGGTTTAGCACATTGTTTTGAAACACTTGAAGAACGAATAATCTTATGCTTCCGCTGAATGTTTACTTTGGTTTTAACGTATGGTTTGAAACTATATTATGAGTGAATGGAATGTTTTATTTAAATATTTATTATAGTTCAATGTGATTAGTGGCTGGATCCTGGTACATCACACACCTCGTGGGGTTTCCGCATGTGATATTTTGGGGGTGTGACAGTTTGGTATCAGAGCCACTAGTTATAGTGAACTAGGTTTTAAAATGTTTTCATAAAACTAGACTATAACCAAACAGTATCGAAAACGACCATGACACTCAGCTCCAGATTGCAAGGTTCGTCCTCTGTTTACTTTATGCATTACTTGTTTAGTAATCACACACTCACGACTTGCATGAAACTACATACTAGACACCATGATGTGATTACCTGTGCTGCATGTTTTAGTGAAGTTTGATAGTGTGACACTACTCTTTGACTTTTGTGATTATTAATCCTGGAATGCCTTTTGTTTTGCTATTTGAATGTGGGGGAAAATTTTAGCGCAAGTTAAGAGGCACTAAGATAAGCATGCAAAATGCCTTATTATTATGGGTGCACACATAATAATAACGTGAGGTGCATGTGATTCCCGGTGAGGCTTAACGAGTGTGAGAAGGGTTCCGCCCTGTTGTCTGGTGTAAACTTTGTAGTTTGTAGATGTCAACGTGAGGTTTGACTCCTACCTTATCTCGAATCTTAAACTTGTTCCCTCTTCTTATATAGAATCATGAGCGGACGAGGCCATGGACGTGGACACATTGCGATGACTCAGGCTGAGTTGACGAATCGGATTAACACCCGTGTGGCTGAGGCTTTGGCAGCCTATCAAGCTGGTACGATATGTGCCAATTATTCATTATTCTTGTGCCGCGTACCCAATTCTTACTCGTGTGCTGCATTTTCTCTCATCCTTAGGTCTCCAAGCGAATCAAAACCAGAACAATCCACCTGTGTGTACGTTCCAAACATTCATGGATTGCAAGCCTCAAACTTTCAATGGAGCTGAAGGTCCCGTGGGACTGCTCCGTTGGTTCGAGAAAGCCAAATCCGTTTTTTGCTATGTGTAACTGTCCAGAGGGGGACAGGGTGAAGTTTGCTTCTGGCACCTTGGAGGACGGTGCTTTGACTTGGTGGAATGCTCAGGTGCAGATGCTGGGCGTCGAAATGGCAAACGCGACCACTTGGGATGATTTCAAAGAGCTGATTCGGGAGGAGTACTGCCCTCAGGATGAAATTCAAAAGTTGTAAAACGAGTACTATAATCTGAAGATGGAGGGATCTGAGATCGAAGCTTATACGAAATGGTCTCACGAGCTGGAAAACATGTGTCCTAACCTATCCCGACCACCACCTCACAGGATCGAGCTCTACATTAAAGGATTAGCACCATCAGTTAAGGGGTTAGTCACTACAGCAAATCTCAGCGACCTACCCCGGATTATCAGATAGGCTCACAAGATTACTGATCAGGAGGTGGAGCGTGGCTCGCTGCCACCCCGTATTGCTGCTACTACTACTGCTGCTACGGTCACTACCACCACATATAACAAGCGTAAGTGGAACGACGCAGACAAGGCAGCAAACTCGAATCAATTGCAGAAGAAGCCTGATAACAACAGCAGCCGCAGCTTTAGTCAATTGTCTTTGGTTAATCAGAATCAAAACCACAGTCAGACTTCCGGTTACGCAGGAAAGCAGCCGAAGTGCAATAAGTGTGGTTTCCACCACTATGGCCAGTGTAGCCGGGCATGTCAAAGGTGTGACAAGCTGGGTCACACGGCGAAGGATTGTAGAGCTCCACATCCCAAGCAACAGCAGCAACAACCTCAGCAACAGCAACAGAGGCAACAACCCCAGCAGAATCGGGGTAATCAGAGGGGATGCTATCAGTGCGACAGTGAAGGGCATTTCAAGAAGGATTGCCCGCAATTGAATCAGAATACCAACAATAACAATGGGGGTAACCGCCAGAACAACAACAATGGAAATAACGGTGAGAATGGCGCTTGTGGTAGGGCGTTCACTATTGGGGTAGGCGATGCAAGGAACGATGGCGACGTCGTGACCGGTACGTTCTCTGTTAATGGTATTATTGCTTCTGTGTTATTTGACTCTGGTGCCGACTAGAGTTATGTGTCTTTGGGGTTCAGTCGTCAGCTAGGGTTGACTCATGCGCCTCTTGTAAACAAGCATGTATTGGAATTAGCTGATGGTAAGTCGTTAGAAGCCACACATGTATTCTTAAGGTGTAAACTCAATCTTCTAGGTCAAGTGTTCGACATTGACCTTCTTCCCATCACTTTTGGTAGTTTTGATATAGTCATTGGTATGGACTGGTTGTCCAAACACGGAGCAGACATACTTTGCAAGGAGAAGATCGTGCGTGTACCTCTCCCTAGCGGGGAATCATTATCTGTCCAGGGTCATCGAAGCGGTGCAACCGTCAACATCATTTCATCCATGAAAGCCCAGAAGTGTTTACGGAAGGGCTACCTTGCTATTCTTGCACTTGTTACTGATACTCGGCCTGAAGAGAAGAAAATCAATGATTTACCAGTCGTACGGGAGTTTCCTGACGTTTTTCCCGAGGAACTTCTAGGTTTACCTCCACATCGTCAGGTGGAATTCCAAATTGATCTTACACCAGGAGCAGCTCTGATTGCTCGCGCACCATATCGTCTTGCACCTGGGGAGTTGCAAGAATTGTCCAATCAACTCTAAGAACTGTTGGATAAGGGCTTTATTCGACCCAGTTCTTCGCCTTGGGGAGCCCCAGTGTTGTTTGTAAAGAAGAAAGACGGATCCTTTCGCAAGTGTATTGACTATCGAGAACTCAACAAGGTGACTATCAAGAATCGCTACCCTTTACCTCGCATCGACGACCTGTTCGACCAGTTGTAAGGGTCGAGCTTCTACTCGAAGATCGATCTAAGATCGGGCTATCACTAGATGAGAGTCCGAGAGGAGGATGTTCCAAAAACAGCTTTTCGCATTCGGTATGGCCATTACGAGTTCCTGGTTATGCCATTCGGGTTAACTAACGCACCAGCGGTATTTATAGATCTCATGAACCGTGTATCTAAACCGTACCTTGACGAATTTGTCATCGTGTTCATAGATGACATTTTGTTTTATTCTAAGAGCAAGGAGGACCACGAACGGCATTTGCGTCTTATCATGGAGCTTCTGAGGAAGGAGCAGCTTTACGCGAAGTTTTCTAAGTGTGACTTCTGGATTCGAGAAGTACACTTCCTTGGTCGCATAGTCAACGAGTTGGGAATACATGTGGATCCCGCAAAAATCGACTCTATCAGGAATTGGGCAGCTCCAAAGAATCCTTCGGAGGTGCGACAATTCCTTGGTCTCGCTGGTTACTATCGAAGATTCATCGAGGGTTTTTCAAAGATCGCTCAACCTCTCACTGCTCTGACACAGAAGGGTGTAGTTTATGCCTGGGGGACGAAACAGGAAGACGCTTTTCAATTTCTGAAGCAAAATCTTTGCAGTGCACCGATTTTGTCTTTACCTGAGGGTACCGAAGATTTTGTAGTGTATTGTGACACCTCTATTCAAGGTCTCGGTTGCGTGTTGATGCAACGCGAGAAAGTTATAGCTTACGCCTCTCGACAGTTGAAGGTCCATGAAAAGAATTACACGACTCACGACTTGGAGTTGGGGGCCGTGGTGTTTGCACTCAAAATCTGGAGGCATTACTTGTACGTTACTAAATGCACTATTTATACCGACCACAAGAGCCTTCAGCATATATTTAATCAGAAGGAATTGAATATGCGACAGCGTCACTGGGTAGAACTCTTAAACGATTACGACTGTGCAATCAAGTATCATCCAGGAAAAGCTAACGTCGTAGCTGATGCCCTTAGTCGAAAGGAAATGAAACCCGAACATGTTCGCGCCTTGCAGCTCACCATTCACTCAAACCTCCCAAATCAGATCCGTTCTGCACAAACTGAAGTGTTGAAAGAGGAAAACATCGAAGCAGAATACTTAAGGGGCATGGAAAAACGGCTTGTAGAGAGATCGGATGGTATTCTCTACTTCATGGAGCGAGTATGGATTCCTTTGTTTGGTAACCTTAGGGAGCTTATGATGGACGAAGGGCACAAGTCTCGGTACTCTGTCCATCCTGGTTCGGATAAAATGTATCAGGATCTCAAGGTTTTGTACTTGTGGCTGAAGATGAAGGCCCACATCGCAACTTATGTAAGTAAATGTTTGACTTATTCAAAGGTCAAGGTGGAGTATCAGAAACCCTCAGGCCTACTTCAGGAACCAGAAATACCTATGTGGAAATAGGAACAAATCGCCATGGATTTTGTCACTGGGCTACGTAGAACGCAAAACGGAAATGATACCATCTGGGTGATCGTTGACCGTCTCACGAAATCTGCACACTTCCTCACAATCAAAGAAACCGACAAATTCTCGTAGCTGGCTGGTATCTATCTAAAGGAAGTAGTTTCCAGGCACGGGGTGCCAACCTCCATTATCTCTGATCGAGATCTGCGTTTCATATCCGATTTATGGCAGGCGATGCACAAATCATTTGGATCACGTCTCGACATGAGCACTGCCTATCACCCTCAAACAGATGGTCAGAGTGAGCGAACTATCCAGACATTGGAAGACATGCTGCGAGCATGTGTTATCGATTTTGGTAAAGGTTGGGAGAGACACTTACCTTTGGTGGAGTTTTCTTACAATAACAGTTACCATACCAGTATCCAGGCAGCCCTGTTCGAGGCTTTTACGAGCAGAAATGTCGATCTCCTCTCTGTTGGGCTGAAGTGGATGACAGCCAAGTCACAGTCCCGGAGCTTGTGCTCGAAACTTCTGAGAAGATAGTACAAATCAGAAATCGTATGGCGGCGGCGCGTGACCGTCAGAAAAGCTACGCTAACAAGCGTAGGAAACCTTTGGAGTTTGCTGTGGGCGATCGCGTGATGTTAAAGGTCTCACCCTGGAAGGGTGTGGTACGTTTTGGGAAACACGACAAGCTTAATCCGCGTTATGTCGGGCCATTCAAAATTCTAGAGCGGATCGGTAAGGTGGCATACAAGCTCGAGTTACCTACTGAGTTGGGTAACGTCCATGATGTTTTCTATGTTTCACAGTTGAAGAAGTATTTATCCGATGAGACACTTGTAGTACCGTTTCAAGAGCTGAAAATTGACGACAAGTTGCAGTTTGTCGAAGAACCAATCGAAATTATGGACCGAGAAGTCAAAGTTCGTAAGCATAGTCAAATTCCAATCGTGAGAGTTCGTTGGAACTCAAGACGTGGACCGAAATTCATGTGGGAATGCGAGGATCAGATGAAGCTCAAGTATCCTCACCTTTTCCCAAAGAAACAATCTAAACCTGGTGCAACTAATGACTTTCGGGACGAAATTCCCCTTCAAGTTGGGGATGATGCGGCGCCCAAGGAAAATCGACCGTCATCCAGATTTGACACTTCGCCGCTTTTGGATTTCTTATCAAATTCCGGGACGATATTTCTTTCAAGTTGGGGATGATGTGACAACCCGAGTTTCCAAGACCTTTCCTTGACATGTTACTTGTTTCACAACTGTGTTTTCATAATTCGTTTACATTGTAACTTGTGCACGTTTGATATATGATTGGTGTATTGTATTATTGTTTGGTTAAAGTTATTGTTTATGATTGATTCAAGAGAAGTTGGGGAGCTGTATAGCTATGAATAAATCAGAACTAAGTGATTAGGGTTATTGTTTGGTTAAAGTTATTGTTTATGATTGATTCAAGAGAAGTTGGGGAGCTGTATAGCTATGAATAAATCAGAACTAAGTGATTAGGGTTATTGTTGTTCATAACGAACTGTGAGGAAGAAGGATCCTCGATGAAGAACCCACTTCGATGAAAAACGTAGTCCTTCGTCAATGAGGACTCCGACGAAAAACATATTCCTTCGTCATGAGGACTTCAACGAAAGATGTAGTTCTTCGTCGACAGGATACACAGACAGAACAGATGTTTAGGTTGAGTTTGGTTATGAATAACTATGTGATGAACGTATGTTATTACCTGTTAAGGATATAAATATTGATTAAGGAAACATGATTTGGTTTATAGAAATAGCACACTTAACTGATAAGTACGGCTATGAAACATGCATGTGAATTGTGGATTTGTATGAGTTGGAATAGTTGTTATGTGTTATCCAATGATCGTTGCTTTCAACGCACACCACGATTCTAATTTACACATGAACAATGCGAATGTAAACTGACCACGGGTACATGAATACTATAGGCTTTAACTGATTAAGTGTGAACGAATAGCTAATCATACCGAGCAAACCAAGGTGAGTTCACTTCTCTCAAATCAAGCATGCGTCCGGTGGGGACAATCAAAATGATAAACCTTGTTAACGGATTTTCGTAAAGCCATATCCTTGTAGGGGATATGAGGCGGTTTCAAATACTCACATCCTTGTAGGGGATGTGAGGCGGATTTCACAAACGTATGTCCTTGCAGGGGATATGCCACGGTTTTCAATAAACGTTGATGTTGGATAATACACTCACTTCTATCACTCAAGTCCCATCATACTACCGGGTTAGTTCCTTGTAGGGCAACGAGGTTATTAGTTGATAGCGCTATTAGGTTTGGCACCCTCACGACGTACCTGGATAGGACTGGCGTGAACTAATAACTTTAAAATCATGACCAATGTTTGATAGAGCATTGGAGAAGGGCAAAAAGGGCCGTCTGCGGTATCGAGTTATTATCAACATAGCATAACATAACGTATCAAAAGTCACTACTTGGTATTAAACGGTTAAAACAAACTGTGAACTCACCAGCGTTGTCTGATACACTTTTCTGCATGCTTCCAGGTCCTTAGGTTCTTGGATTGGAACTTGCTATCTGGGAGTGCTGGAGTGGTCATGGGTCGTAATTCTTGGATATCTATTCTTGGTTTAGCACATTGTTTTGAAACACTTGAACAACGAATAATCTTATGCTTCCGCTGAATGTTTACTTTGGTTTTAACGTATGGTTTGAAACTATATTATGAATGAATGGAATGTTTTATTTAAATATTTATTATAGTTCAATGTGATTAGTGGCTGGATCCTGGTACGTCACACACCTCACGGGGTTTCCGCATGTTGTATTTTGGGGGTGTGACAAATTTGGTATCGGTACCCAGAACAATTTGCTTATATCTGATCATGGATTTCTTACGAACAACATCGTTACCATATAACTTTTTTGGTTATCTTTTAGTGTTTTTTTCTATATTTTCTTTTTATTCTTGTCAGCATTTTCGTTCGCAACACACTCGTAGTGATTTCAAAACACATACTAAATAACAAAAGAAATTCGCCGCAACGCGGCGAACTTCTTTAAACCTAGTTAAATGTTTAAAGATTAATTGAACTCAATACTTAAATGATTGATTAATTGTTTCAAATTTGGTGGACCATAATTACAACTTACAAGTAAACAATTGTTTTATTGTTAGGCTTCATTTAATGCGAGTTATGATGAAGGTCCATGTGGGCTTCAAGTTGGTTGTTAACTAATTATGGATCCACGATCTTTAGATGGACTATTAATTTAACGAAAGATGGGCCTTTTGACAATTACCTTTTTTTTACAGTTATCGAAGTCTGCAACTGCAACGAGTCTTGGAAGGCACGTTTTCGGAAGGGGATATACATATCGCATACAATGGAATTCGACGGCAGCTTTTAGGATTTTCTTTGGGAGCTTCACGCACAGACTTTCCTGATGACAAAATTTTTGGGATCACATATTATACAAAACTTAAAGTTGTAGATGGAGACTAAGAATGAAGATACTATGACAACCATGCGCGGCTAAACGATTATGACTTCTGCCTGGATGAAGGATTGTTTGGTTTTACATTGACACTTTGTTTTTTGGATTCTTTTTAACCGGTAAATCTTGACCACTTGTGTTGATTTTGTGAAACGTTTATTATATTTGAATTGTTTGTCATTTATCAAGCATATTAGCAATTTCCTTACATTGGTAGCGGTTTGGTAAATTGGTGGGTAATTGGTATAATTAAACGGGTTATTAGGTTGTATGGTGAGTCTTAAAAACTATCCATAATAATTAATCACAATCATTAATTCCAAGACCATGTCTATGTGGTGTTATGAATCTGTAAATGGGTTTTTATGTTAAAACGGACAATTGGGATTCCGGGTGGGGGTTGTTTTTTCTCATCTTGATCACAACTTTCTTGATTAGTTTTCGTGTTTTTTTAAATCAGTTAATCAAACCCCTAATTAGATAATTTTAGTTCTTAGTGTCTTCTATACTGACCATAACTTCCCCGTGGATACCATATCCCACTTACGCTATCTACTTAGTATAATTAGCTTTTTGCATGACCCTTACGACAATCATCTATAACAAATCTTATTGAATGTGTAATCACGTATCATGTAAAAAAATTTAAGAAAACTATAGCAACAGTCTGCTAAATAAAGACAATGAAATGCTCGTTATTACGGCGTGATTTTTTAATAAATATTATCGTATGAAAAGTTATAGCCGTTCGAAAATCAGGGGGAAACTTGTTCAAGGGAGAAAAGACCATCATACCCTTCCCTCCTTAAATTGCAAAAGACATGTGTGAGGCCATGATTCTCTCCTATATTTCGCATAGAATTGTTCTATTGTACATGCTCTCATATCTACATGTCAAATCACTACATTAACCTTTCGGAAATAACTAGTTATAAGACCCGCGTGCGTTATGTGATGCGTTAAACATACAAAAACGCGCGTTCGACGTATCTGATTGAACTCAGTGTAACGTATATAAGCATTGTGATTGGCTCAAAATGTAAAGTAAATCAAATTATCGTACAATCATAATGTATTCTATAGGTTTAATTAAAGCCTTAAAAAAGGGGAAAAAGAAACCACAACTGACTCCACTCGGTTCGGAACAAAATTTATGAAAACGTACATAAAATAAGTATGAAAACATATTATATTGAGTTGACTCGTTTCCTAAAAAGGTTTATGTCCAAATGTAGACCGACTGGAATTGATACAGATGCATACATAAAAACATGCACGTAAAATTAGATTTTTAAATGAAAATGTATTATATTTAACATGCCGCGTTTCTGGAAAAGTTTACGTCGAAACGTAGACATTCTCAAACAGTAGCGGAGCTTGACCAAAAGTTCCGAAGGGATGGAAAGTCATGGGAACCTATTTATATATTGTATAAATATTTGGGCAAAATCATTGTGGGGGGGGGGGGGGAGGTGGCAATCCTATATAATTTTAAAATTTTCGGACGAAAAATAGGAAATTTTACACTTACAACCCAAACATTCGGGTGGGCGGGTGCACCCCCCACTTTACACTAAGCTCCGCCATTGCGCTCAAATTTATGTGGATACGTACATAAAAATATGCACGTAAAATAGTTTTTTTGAAGTAAAAAACGATAGGGGTAAATAAAATAAATTAATGAACGAATGTTGTTGAAGGTAAATTAAATTAATAAAAAGCTAGGGGCTAAAAATGTCAATTGTCAAAGTAGAAGGGTAGTAAAATTAGATAAGGGACTAAAACTGATAACTTCAAAAATGGAGGGGCTGTAGCAAAGCCGAGGGGCTTAAAATGAAATATTGTGAAAGTTGAGGGGGTAAGCGAAGCTAGTGAGAAACCCAACCAACTTTCCTTTTTAAGATAGCATACCAATATATATATATATATATATAGGGTCAAGATTTAGAGAAAACAGTGAAAAGTGTAAGAACAGTGAGAACGGTTATGGATCGTCAGATCAAAACAATCTATGAACTAGATGGTGTGGTGGCGTTTTCGTAAATAACATAAACTTTTTAAAGTGGGAGCGCTTCAATAAGGGCAAAAAGGTAAATGTTTATCTACAAAACACATCAAACGTGACCGAAATATATATACTTCCCAGAGAAACCTCCCCAAATCCTATGGAAAACGTGAAAACCCACGAAAACGCGAAACACCAAATATGATGGCGTCAAAAGATCAAACCAAATCCAGAGGCAAAAAACATAGTGAGTTAACTTCGATTTACATTGTGCTAGTTTATGTTGTTTTTGGCGTTCAAATTTAACTATAAATTTGCAGTTTCTATGAGTGTGGAAGGGGAAGGGTCATTTGCTCCAAAACGCCAAAAACCCAACGAGCAACGAAAGAGGACAACAAGAGAACATCGTACAGATTGTTATTTTTCATGATGTTGTAATACACTTTGATACTTTGTTACTAAATGCCAAAATCTGTATCGTTTGTTTAATAATGTTCAAATGTATGAGAAAAAAATTTTACATATATAATTTGTGTTATTAAACGCCATTAATCATCTGTGATTGTCTTATTGAAAAACATATATCATTCGTGTGTTATTAAACTCCAAAACATGTATCATTTGATAGATTTGTTACTAAACGCCAAAACATGTATGATTTGTGTTGTAAACACCATGTATCATCTGTTATTGTCTTATTCAACATGTATCATCTATGATTGACTTATGATAACATGTATCATTTATGTTATTAAACGCCATAAAATAAAACGCCATGAAATCATGTTTTATAGGTGAAGAGAGGTTGAGATTGAGAATATATGTGCACACTCGCATGGCCCAGAATGCCAATAAGAGGAAGGCATTAAGTCAGAATGTTGAGGTTGAGGAAGAACCATATCATGAGTTCAGTGGGGCTAGGGTTTTGCCAAGACTAAAACCTACAAACTTGACTGGTTAGTTTATAAATCTAAACCAAAATCAAAGACAGGCAGTTGAGCAAATGGGGTTTGGTGCTACACTAAAGTTGAAAATAGACACCGTACCGACAATGCTTGGGTACTGGTTGGTTGAAAATTACAATGAAAAGACAAACAACCTAAATGTTGGAAACCATACCGTATATATCAATGAAAAATTGATAAACTCTTTAACGGGTATACCGAATGGAATGGTGCCCGTGCAGATGAAAAAAAGACCAACAACTAAAGACCAGGTAGTGGCTGAGTGGACAACACGGTTCGAAGGGTTTGACTGGGTTAACAGACCAGGTGTGAAGCTTTACTTTGAAGACCTTTTGCTTGTGATGCATAGCTTCGGGAGAAACTTCTGCCTAAATTTCCTTGTAGCATTCTTCACTATAATGGGGCATGCAACTGATAATGCGGTCGTCAACAAACATTTCTTGTGCAACGTTAAACCAAACGTTCAAATAAACCAAATGAACAGGTGTGGTTATATCATCCAATGCTTGCAACACGCCAAAACCGCATGGTCTCCAACAAAGCATTACACAGGGCCGTTGATCATACTTGCGGTAAGAATAAGATTTCCCTATATAACATATATCATTTGTGTGTCATTAAAACGCCAAAAACATCTATCATTTGAAAATCTATTTTGCTACAGCTTTCCTTGGTGAACGATGCTTGCAATAGAAAAAAATGGAACCGAAAAGAAGGATACCTAATTGAGTGGGTTACAACAAATACTCTTGAATTGTTTGAAGGTGCACTGGCAAAACGCCATGTTGGCAATGAAGTAAAAAGGAAAACAGTTAAAAAGTCTAAGGAAGCCACAAAAAAAAAAAAACAAAAACAAAAAATGCAGGTTGTTGTTTATGAAGAAGCTAATGGTGATGATGTTGAGAATGAAGATGAAGATGATGTTGACAATGTTGATGACCATGCTGATAATGATGATGATGAGTTAGAAAATGATGATGGTTTTGATCATGATGATTATGTTGGGCTCCACCATGATGTGCAAAACGCCATGCAAATCAATGATGAGAATGAGAATGAAGAGGCTTCGCTTCAAAGGATGGTGAATGAGGATAGAGAAAGCTGGGAAATGATGTTTGACGTTTCTGCATCAGGGAACCATGCTCTGGTCAGAGGAGTAACACAGTATGACGACATTGTTACTATTGAAGAAGAATAAAACATTGAAATTGAAGAGGTATGTTGTTCAAATAATAAATTTCATAAAACCCACAAAATGCCATAATTAATAAAATCCTTTTTTTTCCTTTCAGTTTAACAGGCAATGGCTGATAAATTGGATGGGGCATACAAAGAATTAGAAGACTCTTACAATAAAATGAGCACATTGTTATAATAGTCAAAGATTGAATATCCAAACAGCCTCATGGTACACATTAAATACTCATAATGTCTGACATTGTTGGAGAACATGTCAAAATTTGTTGATGAAAACGCCAAGGAAGTGGCAGCTGAGAGAGAAAAAGGTAAAAATGAAGGTGATGTTGAAAATGAATTGCTACTAGGAGGTGAAAATGAAGGAGAAGGGGAGAAGGGGAGAAGGAGATGGCTGGAATAGAAAACGGCATTGAAGTGGAAAAACTTGATGAAAACGCCAATGAAGTTGAAAATGAAGGAGAAGGAGAAGGAAAATGAGAAGAAGAAGGAGAAGGAATAGGAGAAGAAGAAGGAGAAGGAAAAGGAGAAGGAGAAGGAGAAGAGGAAGGAGAAGAGGAAGGTGAAATGGAAAGGGAAGGGGATGGAGAAGGGGAAGGAGAAGGAGATATGGCCGGAGAACAAAACGCCGAACCCTCAACTGCTACAACAGCCCCCATATATGATGATGATGAGGATAGTATGTTATCAGATGAAGATATAAATGAAAACGACATTCAGAGATGGAATTATGATTTCAAGACACTTGAATATCACATTTCCAGATACAATGGGGAAAATAATTAAAAGGAATATTGCTGAGATTTTGGAGTTGTTGGGACAAGATCTAAAACAAATGATTGATATAAAAGAAGGTCTAGATAATCCAAGGATGGTGGATGAAGTGATTAAAGCAATAAAAGAACATCTGCAACCTGCTGAAAAGACCCAAAAATGCCTGTATTTGATAAGACACCAAACATCCCTCCAACAGAAACACAATACAGTCAGGCGTTCATCACTGAACTAGAAAAAACTGAAGGGGAGATGGTAAACAAAAGTGTTGACCAACAAGGTGCAGTGTCTGATAAAACGCCATGTGAGGAGCCACCATCTACAGCTGGGAATAACCTCTTGGAAACTTTTGAAGAGGAAGAGACACCCAATAAACCCCAAGATGAAAACGCCATCATCGACACATCACCACCAAAAACGCCAAACAGGTCAGATGTGCAGGAGAAGGGTGATGAGGACAAAACTCCAGAAATCACATAGTTGATGCAAGAAAATACAATTTTAAACCCTGAAGAGCTGCCTGGTGATGAAGAAGCTGATCAAGATGATGAAGAAGAGGAAAACATAAACAAAAAGACTATGGATGAAAAGGAGAAGAGAGATACAAAATTGAGCAGGGCATGTTTGTCACCTTATGTAAGGAGGCAAATGGTTATACATGAACCAAGGAAAAACCATGAAAATAACATTGCCACATACATCTTCACTGGATGCGTTGATTTCGAGTATGTACACTTCTCTCAAATAAAAACGCCAAAATTTCCATTTATCACGTTTACTTGAATATGCATGTAAAAAAGCTCAAAACGCCATGTATTATAATAGAATGAGTTTGTATAACTAAAACGCCATATGATCTTTTTTTAGGACTGTCGTGTTCAAGATGGGAGGAGAGTTTACACTCATGAGGGTGGTTTGTGAGAGCATGAAACCAGGATTTGATGCACACATCAGCATTATTCTATGTTGGGCACATATCCTGAACTATGAAGAAAGATACATGGATCCAGAATCACCCTCAAGGTTATTTTGCACAGAAATAATGCTGGTAACTCTTTTGCTATATTTAATTGACGAAATTATATTAGGACTTTGTTTTGTTGTTTAAAATGCGGTACCTCAATATTACAGAATCGTCCCGCGTACGACGAAACAACGAAAGCAAGTTATCGATACAAAGAATTCAACAGAAACATGGCAACGGTTTTGAAAAGAGCCCGTTTCAAAGCAGACCAGAAAGATAAAAACATCAAATATTATGAACTGGTCTATGTGCCAATAATATGGGCAAGACATTTCTATGTTGTCTGCTTCAACATAAAACACGAAAGAGTTGATGTATTGGATAACAGCGCTAACGAGGATAAACTTAGCATCGAAAAAAAGTATGTTGAATGGGTGGAAAAGTTGGTAAGTATCTTAAAAACTTTGTATCTAGGAACTATGTTTACAAAACGCCAAACTAAAATATGCAAAAAGTGTGAACTGCAGCACCCTGCTTTTGTAAACTACTTGCGTCTTAAAAAACACCCAAAGCATAAGATTATGAAGTCGGTGCCCATTGTCAGACAAAAGATGGAGTGGAGGACAACATCTAACGTGGTCGACTGTGGGGTTTTTGCAATGAGTCATATGGAAACAAAAATGGGGGATATAGCTGGTTGGAGAAATGGTTTGGCAAAAGAAGATGCCCCAAATCAACTACAGCAGAGACAGCTAAATGAACTAAGGATGAAATACATTGTAAAAATCCTGTTTCATACCGAAAATGAAACCAGAACACAAGTGACAAAATCTGTAAGAAAATTCTTGAATTTAGGGGCGGAAAGAATAATTTAATCAAACATCGGACAAGAGAATACAACAAAGGATGAAAGAATATTAGACTAGCTTAAACGCCATGGATAGTATAATTTTAATGTTGACTAATGTGTTTTGCTTTTTCGATTATTGCATCTACATGTTTCGTTGTGTGATTTTCCATAATATTTGTGCAAATTAATGAAAACGCCATGATTTGAATAATTAACAAATAGTAACCATTGAAACATAAACAACATTAAAAAAAGGGTTTAAAAAACTAAACTAAAACAAGTAAAAAACACAAAAATGCCATATCTGTTGGATATCAATAGAACGCGATTCAAACATAAACGCCATTCGAAAAAAATATACTTTTTTATTAAAACGCCATCGAAAACTAGCATAACGATGAAAACGCCATTTCTATTTAATTTTTTTTGGAACGGAATCATAAAGCCATTATTTAGCGGGACGTGGATAATGACAATCATACCCCTGCACATAATTTATTAGAGCGCTATACCACGTGGCCGACCAGGATCCGTTCTCACCGTTTTCACACTTTTCCCCGTTTTCTCTTGATCCCGTACCTATATATATATATAGGGTATATATATATATATATACACACACACACACAACACACACATAAGGTAGAGTTCATTGGGAAACACTAAAAAAGTGAGCAACCGGAGAACACTTTTAAAAATTCAACTTAACATGTTAAAAATCAACTTTTTCAAAAAAAAAAAAATCGGCGCTTTTCCTTAAAAATACATGTAGAAACATTTTTAACAAAAATATATAAAAATATAAAAAATGTTTAAAAACAATCTAAAATATATATCTCATAAAATTAACTTAACATGTTAAAAATCAATTTTTAAATTTTTTTTTTCAGCTTTTTTCCTTATAAAAATGGGTAGAAACTATTCCAATAAAAAAAATCATTTTTGTAAAAAAGAAATTTAAGCCTTTTTTAACTGATTTTTTTATATTTTTAGTTTTTGTTTTTTTTATAAAAATTCTTCTAAAAGTATATATAAAGAAAAGCGCCGAAAATTTTTTTAAAAAAATGATTTTTAACATGTTAAGTTAAAATGTTAAAAGTGTTCCCCGGTTTCCTACTTTTTAGTGTTTCCCAATGAACCTCACAAAATACATATATAGATGATCTCTTATCTACATTTCAAATCGCTATATTCACCATTCAGAAATCTTAATATATAGTGTTAGTTAATATATCAACGCTCGAAGGTCTTTATTGAAATTAAATTTTAGATAAAAAGTACATTTCATATGCTTTTTTTTCTATTAGGCAATTTTGAGCCGTCATCTTTTTGTGATAGTAGAATATACATTTAATGGTCTTTAATGAAGGACCAATTCCTACCGGTTTAGGCGGCTTCTTCCTACCACTTTTTTAATGACAAATTTCATTAAAATCTTTGTCGGCTGTGAGATTTGAACCCAAGAGTTCTCTTTTAAATCCAGGTATTTAAAGGATTTGTGTTTTAGAATTAATATTAGATTTGGTGGTAAAACTATCAGGAACCGGTTCAATGTCAAATGCTAAATATTGATTATTAAACATTATGTTTAAAATGACCATCACTATTATTTTCGAAAAAGGAATACAATAGACGTATTAAGAGGAATATTTAATTCGGGAACATGTGAAGAAACTGGTTTTTGACAAAACGAACTTTTATCCTCAACAATAAACAGATAAAATGCTTCTTTCAAATTTTTTTCAACAAGCTCAAAAAATATATAAAAACATTTACATTTTATATATATTTATATATGGGATGGATCATGAGAAAACTAGTTTAAATGAAAATAAAAAAAACTAACTAACAAAGCCTAAAAAACATACCAATTTTTTTTTTACAATATTTTATAAAAAATCGTTATTTTTTATGTATGGAAACAAATTTCAAAAAAAATTTGTTGTACTGCACATGTGCACTAATACGGATATAATGCACATGTGTAGTACACATATAATTCATATGTGCAGTACAACAACAAAAAAAATTTGAAAATTTTATTCCATACATAAAAAATAGCAATTTTTTTATAAAAAAATTGTAAAAAAAATATTTGGTAAGTTTTTTAGGCTTTTTTTAGTTAGTTTTCTAGTTTTCTCATTTAGATGTAGTTTTCTCATAATACTCTCCCTATATATATATATATAGTGGATCGCTAAAATAAAAACCTCCTCCAGTTGTAAGAACCACGAGAACCAGTTGCTAGCCCTTAGATCAAGAAGATGGATGTACAAGATTAAAAGTAGTGAAAATTAATATTAAATAGATTTTGTCTTATTATGTATTTAATATTTTAATCCAAAAGGGGTATATAAGTAAAATTGTTTTTTTTTTGTCTTTTTATAAATATTATTTTTAATTGTCTTTTTTTGTCCTATTCATTAATTATCTTTTGTCTTAATTTATTTTTTTATTAAGAAACATATTTTTTTGTTAAATAATTTTTTGAAATCAGATTTTTATGATAATTTTTTTAAGATTTGTTTAAAAAAAAAACGTTTTGAAGAGCCGTTTTTTTTACGCCCTGTTTTTTACGTTAACGTTATTTACGTTTTACGCGCCGTTTTTTTACGTTTTAACGCGCAGGTTTTTTACGTTAACGTTTTTTTACGTTTTACGCGCCGATTTTTTACGCGTCCGTTTTTTTTACATTTTACGCGCTCGGTTTTTACGTTAACTTTTTTAACGCCATTTTTACGTTAACGTTATTTACGTTTTACGCGCCGGTTTTTTACGTTAACGTTTTTGACGTTTTACGCGCCGGTTTTTTACGTTAACATTTTTTACGTTTTTACGTTTTACGCGCCGGTTTTTTACGTTTTACGTTTTACTAAAAAAAATTTACGATTTACGTTTTACTTCAAACTTTTTACGTTTTACGTAAAACTTTTTACATTTTACGTTTTACGTTAAAAAGTTTACGGTTTAACTTTTTTTTTTTTTTACAAAAACGTTTTTACGCAAAACCGAACGCACCCAGAAATCGCAAACTCGGACGGTGTCTCGGATAGATTGTTATCGTCATCGACTACATAAAAGAATATAAAAAACCAACAACATCAAAACAAAAGTCTATCTCGAAAAAAAACGGGGTTTGGCTCAGATTTTCCGATAATTAAAAGCCTGCAAAGTGGGGTTGCGGGTTCAAAAACCTACCCTCCACCATCGTTGCCACACCATTGTCATCAAAATCTAGTTTTTTTTCATCATCGCCACCCCAAAAACCCACAGTTCAATACTCAATATCAACACACAGTTGATTCCCCACCTGCAACAAACCACACTTCAAAAAATTCAAAATCAAGAAATTATACAGGATCCAAATCAAAGTTGTATGAAACCCCATCATAGATTCAAAACCAAAAAACATTATACAGGATTCAAAATCAAAAATTCAAGAACACCCACCAAAAGAACAACCCCAAAGTGGGTATTTAAGAGAAGCAATACCTGGTAAAATATCCAAATCAAAGTAAAAGCCAACAAACAATATCAAACAAACATGTTGTCAGATCTAACCCACCGTCAACCACACCACCAAACCCACCGCCGGCGCCACCAACACATCGATTTCCGAACACCCCACCCCCATCACCGTCTTCCGTCACCGACCACCACCTCCCCACCAAAACGTCTTCCCCACCAACACCTCCCCATCCTCGATGTGAATCTGGTCGGCGACGGCTTCAAGCAGAAGAAGCAGAGAACGACATAACACCACAAATCGTCACAACGATGATGATGGCGGCGGTGGTGATGTCGCCAGACGGGAAACGATTGAGAAGATGAAGGGGGCGGCGAATAGGGGCGACGAATGGCGGCGGTGGTGATGTCGTCGGAATCTGATGAAGATGATGAAGAGTTGCTTTGAGAGATGATGAAGCTTCATCAAAATCTTCAGAAGCTTCATCAATTGTAGAGATGAGTTTCAAAGGAAGAGAAAGAGAGAGAGAAAGATGACTTTTATAGAGATGAGTTTCAAATGAAGTGAGAGAGAGAGAAAGATGGCATTTAAAATGATCTGACAATTAGAAAAGAGGATGGTTTTAATTGAGGAGAGATGTATAGATTTGACATTTGGGGTAAATGACCAAACTACCCTTCTTGTTAGCAAAATATGATTGGTGGATAGTAGTTCTCATGGTTCTTACAACTGGAGGTGGTTCCTATTTTAGCGGCTCCCTCTCTCTCTATATATATATATATATAGGGGCCGCTAGAATGAGAACCACCACGAGTTATGAGAACCGCGAGAACCGCGCCCCGCGGGTGGCCGTTGACCACGAAATTTTTTTTACGACTAGATGTGTATATTTTAACACCATACGTAAAGTTTGGGTTCAAACGGCGCGCCCGAGGGGGTAGTTTTTTACGCCCAAAGTTTGGGTTTTTTAATTTTTCTTTTTTTTTTAACCAAACTTTGGGCGTAAAAAACTACCCCCTCGGGCGCGCCGTTTGAACCCAAACTTTACGTATGGTGTTAAAATATACACATCTAGTCGTAAAAAAAATTTCGTGGTCAAAGGCCACCCGCGGGTCGCGGTTCTCATAACTCGTGGTGGTTCTCATTCTAGCGGCTCCCTATATATATATATATATATATATATATATATATATATATATATACATATAGGTAAAGGGTAATGTACAAATGCCCTTATCGTACATTACGTACGCTACAATCTCAGCCGTCAGATCATCTTCCCGCATTTTAAAATCGCATGTTGTTTTTTTATAACAATTTAGCATGTGATAATTTTGTATGGATTCGCATGTTGTTTTTTTTTGTATCAATTTCGCATGTGATAATTTTTCATAAAATAGCATGTTGTTTTTTTATAACAATTTCGCATGTGATAATTTTTTATGAATTCGCATGTTGTTTTTTTGTACCAATTTCGCATGTGATAATTTTGATGAAATAGCATGTTGTTTTTTTGTAACAATTTCGCATGTGGTAATTTTGATGAAATCGCATGTTAAAAAACCAACATGCGAAATTGTTACAAAAAACATGCGATTTCAACGCCGGAAGATGATCTGACAGCTGAGATTGTAGCGTACGTAATGTACGATAAGGGCATTTGTATGATAACCGGCCTCTATATATATATATATATATAGCGGATGGTTCAAATGATAACCACTTTTATTGTGAAACTCGAAAACTAACTAAAAAAGCTAAAAAAAGCTAAAAAACACACAAATTTTTTTTTTCAATTTTTTTATAAAAATCACAGGTTTTTTTATATAAAAAACTTTTTTCCAACAAAAAAAAAATTTGTAGTACACATGTGTAGTATTACACATGTGCACTACAATTTTTTTTTTTGAAATTTTTTTTATATATTAAAAGTGGCGAAAATTGGTATGCAAAAAAAAAAATTGTATGATTTTTTGGCTTTTTTAATTAGTTTTCGAATTTTCATAATAACTAGTGGTTTTCATTTGAACATTTCCCAATATATATATATATATATATTGGAGAATGATCCGTTAGGAACCATCATTTATTGCGAGAACCAGTGTGAACGCAACCAAAAAATACTTTAAAAAAACTAAAAAAATTAATACTTTTTTTTAAAATCTCTATATTCCGTCACAAAAAAACCAAAACAAAATTTCAAGTAACATTATCCATGCACATGTGTATATGTATCATTTATTTGACAAATTCCGTAATACATTACTAATATCAGACAATTACACTTTCATTTACACTATTATTCATATTACACTACTTTTTATATTAACAATACTATAAATGCACATGTGCATCTATATGTATGAACATGTTATAACGTGTTTTGGTACACCACTTTGAATACACTTTCTCTTTTATCTATAATATCATCCATAATACACTACCATTACCTCCTACCATCTGTAATACAATACCATTACCACAATTTCATTTTATTACATGTACATCAACACCATTTATACCATCCAAACAACATATTACATCATTAAGTGACAAATATAATCAAACCATCAACCACTAGATATAACTAACCAAAAAACATGTATATGGGCCTACTTCATCATTTAAAATCACAAACTTTTGTATCAAAATATGTTATATCATGGTTATACATAATGATGCACATGTGCATTTTTAATATTGGTAATGTAAAAAGTAGTGTATTGCGGATGATAATGTAAATGAAAGTGCATTTGTCTACTACTGGTAATGTATTACGGAATTCTCCAAAAAATGATACATATGCACATGTGATTCCATAATTGTTACTCGAAAAAAATTGTAACAAAATATAACGATTTTTTTAATATTAAAAAAATTGTATGTATTTTAGATTTTTTTAGGTATTTTTTTGTGTTCACATTGGTTCTCGCAATAAAGGTGGTTCTCGCATGAACCCTACCTTATATATATATATATATATATATAGGGTAAGGTTCATTTGAGAACCACCTTTATTGTGAGAACCGGAGAACCAATGTGAACACAACAAAATAACCTAAAAAACCTAACCCCCACCCCCCTCCGAAAAAAAAAACCTAACCACCCTCCACCCCTCCCCAAGCTAAATGCTAAAAACTAACCCCCCCCCCCCCCCACCCACCCAAGCTAAATACTAAAAATTAAACAAAAACTAAAAACACACACAAAAACTAACCCCCCCCCCCAAAAGACCTAAAAAAATCTAAAAACACACACAAAAACTTTTTTTAATATTCTTTACTTAAAAATCGCTACTTTTAGTAGCCAAAAAAATTTAATAACGAAATATAGCAAATTTTAAGTAAAAAATATAAAAAAAAAATTGTGTGTTTTTAGCTATTTTTAGGTATTTTTGGTTGTGTTCACATTGGTTCTCGCGGTTCTCGCAATAAAGGGTGGTTCCTAACGGATCCTTCTCCTATATATATATATATATATATATATATATATATATATATATATATCTATGTAAATGATTTATAAGATAATCGTGTAATGTTTAGGAAACCAATACCATCGCAAAAGAAAAGCTATCAATTTGAAATAACACATGTGGTACAAGTTAAAGGAACGTACTCAGGTCAGACTTCGTTGCTAATCAAGAAGAAAGGGAGATCGTTGAAGATACTCAGGTCAGACTCCTGGACTTGGAGGTTCAGGACACCATAAAGTTCGGCATGTTAGTGGGTACCAATCTGGCTTCCGTCGCAGGTAAGGTGGGTGAAACAATTAGGGGAAAAGGTATTAATGTGGTGTTTAAATGAACATGATGTCGATCAATATCAGGGGTTTCGGTGTGGATAGAAAGGCTAAGTTGATCAGAGATTGGAAATGTGCGGAGAAGGTGGCTTTTTGCGTTTCAGGAGACTTGGAGATCGAATATCCCTGATTCGGATATTGCCTAGTTCTGGGGGCAGTCTGGATGGGAAAAGGAAGTCGTCAATCCAATGGGTAGGTCCGGGGGCATCCTTTGTGTCTGGGACCCGTGTATGTTCCATAAGTTTTCGGTGCTCAAAGATCCGAATTTTCTTTTGATATTGGGATTCATAAAGGGGCGTACGGATATGGTGAACATTGTCAATATTTATGCGCCACAAAAGCCAGCTGATAAGAGCTGCCTTTGGGTAGACTTCTGTCGGTTAAGAATGGGTGGCCAGGGTTGTGGGTTCTGCTTGGTGATTTCAATGCGGTTAGAAGACCCGAGGAAAGAAAGAATTCTAAATATAAACCTATCTGTGTTAGGGAATTTAACAACTTTATTTTTAAGCGGAATTATGTGAATATAAATTTAAAGGTAACAAGTTCACTTACATGTAAGAAGGCAACAAAGGAGGGAAATTTAGCAAAATTGATCGTGTGTTGGTGTGTAAAGCTTTCCAAAATTTGTGGTCAGAGTCTTGTGTGCATTCTTTTCCCAGGGGGTACTCGGATCATAACCCAATTTTATTAAGCATTAAAAATCTGAACTTCAGCCTGAAACCTTTCAGATTTTTCAGTTTGTGGCTCGATAGGATTGATTTCGAAATATTGGTTGAGTCAACGTTGGCTGGTATCCACTTCTCGGGTCTCCTTGATATGGTTTTACTCCAAAAGTTTAAGTACCTTAGAGATAAGATAAAAGTTTGGAGATATGAGCTGAGGGTTAAAGAAGGGGAGGCCGAGGTTTGTGCGAAAGAAGAATTGGAAGTGGCTATAGAAAGTAGAGATTTGACCGATGAAGAAGAAAGGGTGAGGTTTGAATGCAAAAAGAAGTTGAGGATTATTGAAGATAATAGGGCCAAAGATCTTAGATAGATAACTAGGCTTAAATGGGCGATGGAAGGGGATGACAACACGACATTTTTTCACGGTGCGGTTAATAAAAGGAAGGTCTCAAATGGGATCCCAGGTCTTTTAATTGATAATGTGTGGGAGTCTAAACCAACAAAAGTTAAAAAAGCGGTTCACGATTTCCTTTGAGAGAAATTCAAAGAGAAGATGCAAGAATGTCGTGATCTGTAATGTTCTTTTGACAAATGCCTTTCAGAGGATGACGTTAATATGCTTTCATACAAATTTTCGAAGGAAGAAATCAAGTCTGCTGTCTTTGAGTCCGGTAGTGAAAAGGTTCCGGGGCCGGATGGATTTAACATGAAGTTTGTCAAGAGGTTCTGGAGGTTGTTTGAGACAGATTTCAAGGGCATTTTCGAGAAGTTCTACCATGAGGGCAGCTTCTCGCGAGGGTGCACTTCCTCTTTCATCACCCTGACCAAGGACCCGGAGGGGCTGGGGGATTTTCGGCCCATTAATCTCGTTGGCATCATCAATAAAGTGGTCTCTAAAGTGCTTTTCTAAAGGACCGTCTCATCCTTGATGGGCCGCTTATTCTCAATAAGGTTGTCGCTTGGGCTAAAAGAATTTTGTTATCTCGATCATGAGTCAATTGGGTTTTCCTCCTCGGTGGTGTCGGTGGATTTTTGGTATCCTCTCCTCGGCTAGATCTTCGGTCCTTGTCAATGGATCCCCGAATTTTGAATTTCAGTGTCACAAGGGTATGAGACAAGGAGATCCAATCTCTCCTTTCCTTTTTCTTTTTGTTATGGAAGCGTTCTCGAGTATGATAAGAAAGGCTAGTAACATGGGGGCTATGAGAGGTGTCGCTTTGCCTTACGAAGGTCCGATCTTGACTCACCTCTTATACGTGGATGACTGCGTGATTATGGGAGAGTGGAGCTGTAATAACATCAAAAATGTTTCCCACCTTCTTAGGTGTCTTTACGTCGTCTATAACAACCCTCCTAAAAATATTTTTGGGACACCCCTAAAATGTCTTAAAATATACCCCGTACGTGAGAAACGGACCTGAAATAGCCCTACACTTAAAAAAATCAAGAAAAACAAATTTTGGGAGTCGCTCGTGGGGCACGACCCCCTTAGCCATATGTGTCGCGGGCCGCAAGGTTCTGTGACTTGCCGGACAAACAAAGCCGCCACGTGTCGACACATGGCGAAGCTATACTCGGTGACCCAGCAAACCTAAACCCTAGTCTAGTCTCTCGCGGGCCGCGAGAGAGTCAGCTTAAGGCTATGAGGGTCGCGAGCCGCCTCGGGTCTGGCCTATAAATAGAAGTCGACAGCTTCATTTGCAAACAGTTCAAAATCGAAATTCTCTCTCAATTTCTCTAAGTAGTAGAAGTAATACTAGGGCATAATACCCACTATAAAGCGAAGCTTTTCCTCGTTGTAAGTACTATAACCCTGCTATTACCCTACACGATCGATTTAGGATTCTGTAATGCATGTCTGCTCTGCCAGACTCAGTCATTGGAATTCTGTCTCGTGTGTACACCCGATTGATCTAGGATTTCGTAATGCATGTCGGCTCTCCCCACTCAGTCATTGTAATTCTGACACGTGTGCATTGTTTAATTTAATAGACAATAATCAGGAGAATCACCGGGAAGCCATAA
This sequence comes from Helianthus tuberosus, assembly GCA_030545235.1. Classification (NCBI taxonomy): domain Eukaryota; kingdom Viridiplantae; phylum Streptophyta; class Magnoliopsida; order Asterales; family Asteraceae; genus Helianthus; species Helianthus tuberosus. The sequence goes on from CM060375.1 coordinate 26,143,904, forward strand.
CAGTATCGCCTAAGTCACCAATGTAAGTACATTCACTTTTTCTGACTATTTGAGAGTACATTTTTGTAAGTCAAAATGTTTTACCAAAACTTCAAATATTTTTAAATACAATTACAGTGATTAAGTTTTTGTAATTCTACAATTGCTGCAAGTATTATGGGGTTTGTATACAGTACTTGATAACCTTCACAATTGGGCACGGGTATCCAATGTGTGATATGACCATAGTCACAGATCCGCCGAGTGACACATACTGACCTAGTAATTGTGTAGATATAAACATTGTAATCACCCTTAATACTGTAATGTGTAAACAACTGATGCTTTACCAAAATGGAATGTACTTGCCAGTATTTCTTGCTGATAAAATTTTTCAAAACGCGTTTTAGGTAAGACAATGTAAAAGCCAAATAGAAGCCAGCTGGAGAGCACTGAAGGCTTGGAAAAGTGGCTCTAAAAGTTACCTAAATAAACAAGACATTTTGTTTTCAATAATTAGGTTTATCCCTGCAAATGTATTATGACAACCCGAGATTTCAAGGTCTCTCCTCTACGCATCACTTGTTTCGCAATCCTGTTTTTACAATTTGTTTTGCATAGTGTCATGTATAGTTTATTTGATGTTGATTCTGATGCTTGGTTGTTATGTGTGTTATGTTTAAGTTTAAGGTTTAATTGTTTAAGTTTAAGGATTAATGTATATTGGAATCCCAAGATGACGAAGAATGATTCTTCGCCATCAACTCTTCGCCACAACCTTGCTAGACGAATATTGATTCTTCGTCGCTACCAGTCTCGACGAAGAGTATTCTTCATCGAGCAGACTCTTCGCCGTAAAAGGGGCCCTCAGCCCAGAACCCTTCGAAGACCAAGAGAAGCCCAGTTTGTCTATTGGAATATATATACATGCACAGGGATTCATGAAACTCTTGTTCTAGTAAACCCTAATCTTCTCTTGGGAGTTCGACGGCAACCTGTTCCCTTTCGAAGCCTTTTTGTGAATCGTTATCATCTTCCCTTCGCCCTAGTCAACCCACGCGATCAACACTTCTTCTGTTAGTCTTTGTCTTTATAATCCAGGTTCCTTGTGTGATTGATCATGTACTATTTGGGTTTGATTGTATGAATGAAATCATAGACTGTTAACATAAATACATATAGGATGTTCGTGATGATAAAATCAGTTAGACAAAATACATATGCGATAGGGTTCCTTTGATATGTTTGAGACGATTAAACTGCTTAGTGATGAGAAGATTATGATTGTTTGATCGGTTTAAATGATTGACATTGATAACTAATTAAACGCTGATGATTAGTATTGGAGTGATTTGATTATATGTTACTAGTTAATCGATAACTATTTGTGTTGAAAATTGCCTTGATGATAACCTGTAACTGACTAGCGCCGAACCGGTAAAGAAATCGTGAAACTGCTGTGCAGCGACGAAACTTCCCACGAAGAACCCAAGTCGATGAAGTATGGTTCTTTGTCGACTGGCCTTCTCGAAGAACAATCATGAAGGTTCGTTGCAATTACTTCTCGATGAAGTATAGTACTTCGCCACGAAGGTTCGCCGCCGTGGAGGTTCGTCGCCATGAATATTCTTCGTCATGAAGGCATTCCACTGTGATGATTATGATAAAGAATGTTAGTGTTTATGCATATTATCTGGGTACATGATAATGTTGTTTGGGAATGAGAAACCTGATTTGATTGTGTGAGTAGCAAACTCACCTGTTAAATGTAATACATGTCATGCACATGGGATGAGGACTTGTATGAGTTTGAGAAATTGCTATGTGTTAAACGGTGAACAAGGTGAAGAATGTAAACTGTGAAAATGCGTGACTTAATTATTTACGAAACTGATTTCATTGGTAACCACGGTAGGGTTGGTTGACTAACTGGAATGGGTAGCATAATATACCGAGCAAATCTAAGGTGAGTTCACTGCTCTTTTTTTTCAAGCATGCGTCCTGGGGAGGGACATCTGGTGAATATTCTAGGGAGGAATATTGGGAAAATGGGTTTGACTGGAATGTTAAAACTGGGATGTTGGATAATACACTCATATCTATCATTTAAGTCCCATCATATACCGAATTAGTTGTCGGGGAGGCAACATGGTTATTAGTTGATAGCGCTATTATGTTTGGCACCCTCACACCGTACCGGGGAGGATGGGCGTGAACTAATTACCTTAACCACTCGACCAATGTTTGATAGAGCATTGGGGAAGGGCAAATAATCTGGAGCCATCTGCGGTAATCGAGTTATTAACAACATCTTATTTCTGAAAAGCTTTAAACTTATACTTGGTAACTAAACTTGATAACAAACTTTGAACTCACCAGCATCGTCTGACACACTTGTCTGCATGCTTGCAGGTCGTTAGATTCATGGTTATGGAGCATGCTATCTGGGAGTGCTGGAGTGGTCATGGGTCGAGTCTCTTGGATACATGTTCATTGGTTTGGTACATTTATTTTGAAAACACTTGAATGACGATTTACATTATGCTTCCGCTGAACGTATTGGTTTTAAGTTGTGATTTGAATTTAATTTATGAAATAAATGGAAACTTTATTTTACTGTCTTGTTATAGTTCAATGTGATTAGTGGCTGGAACCTGGTACGCCACAAGCCCCGGGGTGTCTCCGCATGTGGTATTTTGGGGGTGTGACAGTTTGGTATCAAAGCCACTGGTTATAGTGAACTAGGTTTTAAAACGCTTTTATAAAACCAGACTATAACCGAACAGCTTCGAAATCGACCATGACACTCAGCTCCAGATTGCAAGGTTCGTCCCTCGTTTACTTATTGCATAGCATATCTAGTGTACACTTATGTATGATGTTGCATGTAATTTCACACTTAGCACTACAGACTGAATTCATGTGTTACTTGCCTATGTTATGTGGTTGATAGAGTCACAATGCAACCTTCCTTTAGACTTTCATGATTTATGTTTTGTGATGTCTTTTGTCTTGCTACTCCAAATTGAGGAACCTTTTAGCACGAGTTGGGAGGAGCTGAGATAAGCATGCAAATTGCCTTATTATTATGGGTGCACACATAATAATAATGTGGGGTGCATGTGAGTCCCAGTGAGGCTTAACAAGTGTGAAGGGGGTTCCGCTCTGTTGTCTGATGTAAACCTAGTAGTCTGTAAAAGTCATTGTGATGTTTGACTCCTACTCAATTCCGACCGTTAACCTTTTCCCTTCTCTTATATAGAATCATGAGTGGACGTGTTGGACGTAATGGTGGATGTGGTGGTGGCTGACGTGATGTCGTGGTCACAATCAAATTTAATCCAACACAGGGAGTTTGTGGAATATGTGTTATTTAGAAGTGTATCTAAGTTAACTAAGATTAAACTAATTGTAATAAAAATAAATTCAAGAGTTGGTTTGATTTGTTGATTTTTAAAACTAAGATTACTAGTCTAATTGCAAAATGAGAATTTGGGTTGTAAACAATTTAGACACAAATGACCATCTTTAGTTTCCGGTTTGCTTCGACATTTATGCTAACATTCCACTAGAAAGAACTACATAGACATAGTTCATGTGCGATTACTTGTTGTGATGAAAGGGAACTAAGTACTCGGATTCCTAGAACGCGAGGCTGTTACCCAATGACCAATTAATCAATACCCAATCCTAATTCTACCCATGATATCTCGATTGCCAATAGCACCAAGAACGTATGGTTTCAAATTAGATTAAAATAAGAATTAACAATTTACAAACAAGCAATCACACACCATAACAAACAAATCATAAAGACAAGTTCATTATACTAGAAATATGAAATCCAAACATAAAGTCTTACGCAAACCTTCAACCAAAGATAGTCACCATAAGTTTAGCCACTCATGACTTGGACAATCATCATCACACACATATCAATGTTCATAAGAATTAAAAACACTAACAAGATGTTTAGAAATTGTTTCAAGTTCTCAAGAACACCCCAAAATTCGTCTCTAGACTGCTGGTAACCGAATGGGAATGATTGGACTTGAAAGGGCATCATAAATCCGCATTAAAATGTGGAAGTTACACATTTACGTAGGTTAGCGCCGTAAGCTATGGCCACCATAGATTACAGTGGCTTGGAATGGCTTACGGTGGCTTTAAACTGTCATACGGTGACAATTTATGTCAGGGACCACCCTAAGCTATGCCCTCCACCGTAGGCTACGGTGGGCTTCAGCATGAAATTTTGTTTTCAGCATAACTTTTTCGTTTCAACTCCGTTTTCTTCGCCGTTTTCGCCCACGTTCTTGTAATTTCATCCTCTATCATGTGTTAGTTCTTCCATTCCAATATTTTATTTTTTATTGATGCTCCAAATTCCTTCCCTTTTAAGCTCCATTTGTACCTAAAACACAAACAACCATAGTTACCTAATTCTAGACAATTACATGGATAAATGCGGGGTTAAATTATCATTTATAAAACTTAAGGGTTGTCCTATGGACTACCCGTCACATCCCCACACTTAACCGTTGCTTGTCCCAAGCAACCCGTTCAACAAAACACAATTTATTCAAGCGATCAAGTACAAACCAAACAACAGTTGTCCTCATTTACTAACTTTTTCTTAAACCCGCACATAACACACCTATCACGATAACTCTCTTCTCGGTGGCAAGTAATAACTAGCAAAGATACGCTAGATCACACTCAAGGCAAACTGGTAGTTGAACAATAATATTCTTGTACTCAAATCGGTCCTTCGCCTAAATAATTTGCTAAACATGCACGTGAATCAAAGGGACTTAGAGGTTGTAACGTGGCTAGGAAAATGGGTAGGAAATGGAAATATATATGCAAAGTAGCTAACAATTCAACCCGGTCTTTTATTTCTAACTAAGCAAAGCATAAACAACTATGTATAACATATCTCATTCATTTTTTTTTTCAATTTTTATTACTTTTCTCTCTTTTTTTTCTTTTTCCTTTCATATCTCTTTTTCTATATTTTTTTTTCTTTTCAAACATAACAAGATAAACATACTAATACGAGATGCAACACTAATAGACCGGGTCAAATACGGTTTAAATTTAGAGGAACTAGGCACGGGTTACAAATGATCGGCTTCAAGCTCAAATGGGCTACTAAAGTCCAAACCGCCGCCCCTCTCACTACCATGCTCATATATATAATTTATGAGTTCCAACCCCCCAAATCCCACACTCGCACTCACTATGACGAGGCTACCTAAATGCCCTTATCATTTTCACATTCATGCAAAGCTAAGGTCTCAAACCGCATCTAAGCACAAGTTCTAATGTACCTCCTACCCATTGCCACTCTTATCAAAGAAAAATATTTCTAATAAATTCAAAGAGATAGCTCAACTCTCACCAAGAAAGAACAAGGGAATATGGGATGCCGGTGTATCATGCGGTTTTGTATTCAAATGTTCAATTCGGACCATTGTCACTTGATTTTTAAAAATTTACAATTTTCACAAATTTTTCAAGATTTCCCCCCATCCCCACACTTGGGATACATTGTCCCCAATGTATGGTTTTGAAGGGAAGATCGCTTAAACACCAAAAACATCAACTTTGTTTTTTTTTTTTTTTTTTTTATAAACAAAAGCAAACTAATAAACTAACAATATTTCAAAGCTAAAGAACATGACAAGTCTAAGGAAAAAGTACATTGACCTGGTGAAGTTTGACACAACAGATATTGTAAATGATCCAATTTCCTATCACCACCTTCACACAAATATCCGCACATCTTCCCCACACTTGAGTGTTGCCATGGCCCTGAAACATAGAAAACTAAAGAAATAACAAGATCAGTGAAAAACCTCGGGTTGCCTCTCGAGCAGCGCTAAGTTTTCACGTCTTCAGCCAGACCGTGCCACCCCCATTTATGGTGGCTCAAAGAATAGTTTCCTATCACCTCCCTCAATGTAGCTTGTCATTGGTTGAAGTGCATCCATCAAATGTCCATTCGGTGGATAGTCAACTACATACCTGCTCAAACCTTCATACTTCTTTTCAAACCCCGGTGGTTTGTTTGTTTTTATTCTTTGATGCACACTTTTCATATGGTCGCTAGACTCTCTACCATTCTCTTCAATTGATTCATAACTAATCAACCTAGTATGAACATCAAAGTACAACTTACGGTTCTTTTCGGTCATAGTAATAACCCCGTCTCTACAGTTGATTTGAGCATTTGCTGTATAAAGAAACGGTCGACCTAAAATTACCTATTGTTGTGATGCCAATTTAGTAGAAACATAATCTAAGACCAGAAAATCCACCGGATAGTCGAATTCTCCCAACCGAATCATGACACTCCTAACCACTCCTCGCGGACGCCTCCAACTCTCATCCGCCAAGCTCACCATGGTGTCTATATCTTCAAGTGGACCAAAATCATAGGTAGCACACTCATGCTCGCCCCGTAGTCCAACAATGCGTGAGGGATTTTTAATTTTCCCACACGGATAAGCACGATTGGTGCTCCATGTTCTTTATCAATCTCACCATCGGCGTCCTTCCATATACCTGTATTTATTTGACACGAAGAGGTTAGAAATTTTTCATGAAATTCGGTACTAGGAAAGGTGCTTACCACATTGATATTAACGCTTTTTATGTTCTTGGGATTTGTCACCGTGTCACTCGGTAGCTGGCCTTTTGCTTTCTTCAATATTGCCACTTCACTCGCAAGTTGACCCATTTGAGTGGTCAACGATTGAATAGCTTTTTCACGGATTTCATCTTTTTGCATACGAACCTCATCAAGCTGATTTCTTTGTTGCATCTCCATTTACATCGCTTTCAACATCTCTATGACCTCATTTCCACCCGAGGAACCTTGACCCAAAAACCCACTTTGTTCATTACCTGGTTGTTGGAATTGCCTTTGGAAACCTTGATTATTAAATTGTTGGCGAGGAGCATAATTTCCTTGGTTTCCTTGAAAGTTCGGGTTAAGTTGATTTGACGGGTTCGCATATCTAAAATTCAGGTGGTTTCATAACCCATGGTGGTATGTATTTGAATTCATGTTGTAATTTCTACCACCCCCACCTTGACCTTTAATAGCATTCACTTCTTCATATTGCCCTCCACATCCTTGGCAATTTTCGGCCGCATGCCCCAACTCATTACAAAGCGCACAAACATCATAAATTTGATTCGAAGTCTGAACATTACCATCATCTACCGCGTGCACTTGAGTTCGGGTAATGGTCGGTCGTGCTCTCCTTGATGATTGAGCCTTCCTTTTCGATGTTACCGCCATTTGTTCCAAGAATTGCCAATCATCTTGCTCATAATTAGTACCAAATGTACCATTCGTGATAGACATCAAATCACGAGCATCCTCAGAACATAAACCCTCATGAAAAGCATTTAATAATTCCCAAAGCTCAATGCCATGGTGAGGACAATTTTTAATCATCATATTAAACCTTTCGAACGCCTCGTGAAACATTTCACCTGACTGTTGTTGGAAGCTTCTTAGACTACGTCGTGCATCGTTAGTCTTTTGAGCCATGAAGAATTCTTCCAAAAACCTTTGTTGCATTTTGGCCCATGTATAGATAGATGCGGAAGGCAATGTATAACACCATCTCTTTGCCTTATCTTCCAATGAAAATTGGAACAACACCAATTTTACATCATCCGTTGTAAAACCTTGTCCTCCAATGGTGTTACAAATCGAATCACAAGCCTCCAAATGAAAGTACGGTTCTTCCGTTGCTAACCACTTGTACTTAGGTAAACTTTGAAGCGCATTAGTTCTAACCTCGAACGTTCTTCCATTCGGGTGATGAGGAATTACTACCGGAGAAGGGTTATTAGTGATAACGGGTCGGAAATGACCTCAATTCCCCATACAACTTCACGGTGATGTCTTCTTGGTACACCCAAAGGCACTCTTGGATGTGGTGGACCCATTGGTCTTTGAGGTGCGAATTGTTGAAGCGGTGGTTGAAACATTTGCCCCACATGTTGTTGTTGCGGAATTTGTCTTTGAATTGGTGGACCTTGTGGTGCCAATTGTTGAGGAACAATTTGTTGTATCACTTGTTGTTGAGGAGCTCTACCATAAACTTGCATTCCTTGACTTTGACCTTGCACATAAGTATACTTCCCTTGATCTCCATCACCCCCATACATGTACCCCTCTTCCTCATATCCCCCAAACTCTTCATCATATCCATCATCATACCCATCTCTTCTCACTCCCGAAGTTTGTGGTAATTGTGATGTTTGGAAGTGTATCTAAGTTAACTAAGATTAAACTAATTGCAATAAAAATAAATTCAACAGTTGGTTTGATTGGTTGATTTTTAAAACTAAGATTACTAGTCTAATTGCAAAATGAGAATTTGGGTTGTAAACAATTTAGACACAAATGACCATCTTTAGTTTCCGGTTTGCTTCGACATTTATGCTAACATTCCACTAGAAAGAACTACATAGACATAGTTCATGTGCGATTACTTGTTGTGATGAAAGGGAACTAAGTACTCGGATTCCTAGAATGCGAGGTTGTTACCCGATGACCAATTAATCAATACCCAATCCTAATTCTACCCATGATATCTCGATTGCCAATAGCACCAAGAACGTATGGTTTCAAATTAGATTAACATAAGAATTAACAATTTACAAACAAGCAATCACACACCATAACAAACAAATCATAAAGACAAGTTCATTATTCTAGAAATATGAAATCCAAACATAAAGTCTTACGCAAACCTTCAACCAAAGATAGTCACCATAAGTTTAGCCACTCATGACTTGGACAATCATCATCACACACATATCAATGTTCATAAGAATTAAAAACACTAACAAGATGTTTAGAAATTGTTTCAAGCTCTCAAGAACACCCAAAAATTCGCCTCTAGACTGCTGGTAACCGAATGGGAATGATTGGACTTGAAAGGGCATCATAAATCCGCATTAAAAGGTGGAAGTTACACATTTACGTAGGTCAGCGCCGTAAGCTACGGTGGCCACCGTAGCTTACGGTGGCTTGGAATGGCTTACGGTGGCTTTAAACTGTCATACGGTGACAATTTATGTCAGGGACCACCGTAAGCTACGCCCTCCACCGTAGGCTACGGTGGGCTTCAACATGAAATTTTGTTTTCAGCATAACTTTTTGGTTTCAACTCCGTTTTCTTTGCCGTTTTCGCCCACGTTCTCGTAATTTCATCCTCTATCATGTGATATTCTTAGTTCTTCCATTCCAATATTTTAATTTTTATTGATGCTCCAAATTCCTTCCCTTTTAAGCTTCATTTGTACCTAAAACACAAACAACCGTAGTTACCTAATTCTAGACAATTACATGGATAAATGTGGGGTTAAATTATCATTTATAACACTTAAGGGTTGTCCTATGGACTACCCGTCAGTGGCCGCGGCGGTGGACGTGGCAACATTAATATGACCCAGGCTGAATTAACCGACCTGATTAACACTCGTGTGGCTGAAGCCCCAGCGGCTTATCAGGCTGGTACGATATGTGCCAAATACTCTTCATTCTTGTGTCGTGTACTCAACTCTTACCCGTGTGTTGTATTTTCTTTCGTCCTTTTGTCAGCAAGTGAATCAGAATCAAAACAATCCGCCTGTTTGCACGTTTAAGACGTTCATGGATTGTAAGCCACAGACATTCAGTGGGACTGAAGGAGCTGTGGGGCTACTTCGTTGGTTTGAGAAAGTCGAGTCAGTATTCGCTATGTGTAACTGTCCCGTGGGGGACCAGGTGAAGTATGCTACAGGCACATTGGAGGATGGTGCCTTAACTTGGTGGAACGCCCAAGTGCGGATGTTGGGCATTGAGATGGCTATTCCAACTACTTGGGATGATTTCAAGGAGTTGATGAGGGAGGAGTATTGTCCTCATGATGAGATTCAGAAACTCGAGAACAAATACTACAATATGAAGATTGAGGGGTCCGAGATCGAGGCTTACACGAAACGATCTCATGAGCTAGCAAACATGTGCCCTAACTTATCACGACCACCACCTCGAAGAATCGAATTGTACATCAAAGTCTTAGCACCACAAGTTAAGAGTTTGGTCACTGCTGCAGATCTTAACAACCTGCCTCAGGTCATTCGTTTAGCACACAAGATTACAGACCAAGAGGTCGAGCGTGGTTCGCTACCGCCTCGTGTTTCTGCTACTTCTACTGCTACTACTACCCCTGCTAGTGATAACAAGCCCAAGTGGAATGATACAGACAAGGTGTCCAACTCGAATCAGTCGCAGAAAAGGCCAGATAACAGCAATAATCGTAGTTTCAGTCAATCCTCCTCTGTTAACCAAGGTCCGAGCAGCAATCCGAATCAGGGCTCCTACACTGGAAGGCAGCCAAAGTGTAACAAGTGTGGTTATCATCATCGTGCACCGTGTGTCCGAGCTTGCCATAGGTGTGATAAGATGGGCCATATGGCAAAGGACTGTACAGCTCCGTTCCCAAAGCAACAGCATCAGCAGCAGAATCAGCAGCAACAACAGCAGCATCAACAACAGCAAAGGCAACAGCCCCATCAGAACCAAGGCAATAGGAAGGGGTGTTTCCAGTGCGGGGATGAAGGTCACATTAAACGGGATTGCCCTCAGCTGAATCAAAATGCCAACGATAACAACAACCGTCAGAATAACAATAACAATGCTGGGAACAACAATAACGGCAATATTGGGGGCAATGGTGCTCGTGGAAGGGTATTTACGATTGGTGCTGGTGATGCTAGGAACGACGGAAATGTCGTGACTGGTACGTTTTCTGTGAACAATCTCTTTGCTTCTGTGTTATTTGATTCCGGTGCCGATTGGAGTTATGTGTCCTTAAAGTTCAGTCAGCGATTAGGGTTAACTCCCACACCTCTAGAAGCTAAGCATGTAGTAGAATTAGCTAATGGCAAAACAATAGAAGCTTCACATGTTCTTTTTGGGTGTAAACTAGATCTTGTGGGTCAAGTGTTTGACATTGACCTCCTTCCTGTTACCCTTGGTAGTTTCGACATAGTGGTTGGTATGGATTGGTTGTCCAAGCATCAAGCAGAAATTCTCTGTAAAGAGAAAATCGTGCGTATTCCCCTCCCTAGTGGAGAGCCTTTATTGGTTCAAGGTCACTGTAGTGGTGCAATGGTTGGCATCATCTCGGCTATGAAAGCCCAGAAGTGTTTACGTAAGGGCTATCCTGCCATTTAAGCACTTGTTTCTGACACTCAGTCTGAAGAAAGGAAAATTGAAGACCTGCCAGTTGTTCGTGAGTTTTCCGATGTGTTTCCTGAAGAACTTCCTGGTTTACCTCCTCAAGTGGAATTTCAGATTGACCTTACACCCGGGGCGGCCCCGATTGCTCATGCCCCTTATCGTCTTGCACCTGGAGAGTTGCAAGAGTTGTCCAATCAACTACAAGAACTATTGGATAGGGGCTTTATCCGACCCAGTTCTTCGCCTTGGGGAGCCCTAGTCTTATTCGTAAAGAAGAAAGACGGGTCATTTCGCATGTGTATAGATTATCGAGAACTCAACAAGGTGACCGTCAAGAACTGCTATCCTTTACCACGTGTCGATGACCTGTTTGACCAGTTGCAAGGGTCAAGTTTTTACTCGAAGATTAACTTAAGATCGGGCCATCATCAGATGAGAGTCTGAGAGGAGGATGTTCCAAAAACAGCTTTTCGAACACGGTATGGCCATTATGAGTTTCTGGTTATGCCATTCGGGTTAACTAACGCACCAGCGGTTTTCATGGACCTCATGAACCGCATGTGCAAACCGTATCTCGACGATTTCGTCATCGTGTTTATCAATGACATTCTGATTTATTCAAAGAGCAAGGAGGATCACGAGCGACACTTGCGTCTTATCTTGGAGCTGCTGAGGAAGGAGCAACTTTACGCGAAATTCTCTAAGTGTGACTTCTGGATTCGAGAGGTGCACTTCCTTGGCCACATTGTGAACAAATCGGGGATACACATGGATCCTGCAAAGATTGATGCTATCAGAAATTGGGCGGCACTGAAGAATCCTTCGGAGGTGCGACAATTTCTTGGTCTCGCTGGGTACTATCGCAGATTTATTAAAGACTTCTCGAAGATCGCTCAACCTCTCACCGCACTAACACAGAAAGGTTTCGTATATTCTTGGGGAACGAAACAGTAGGATGTTTTCCAACTCTTGAAACAAAAACTCTGCAGTGCACCGATCTTGTCTTTACCCGAAGGTACCGAAGATTTTGTGGTGTATTGTCATTCTTCTATTCAAGGTCTCGGTTGTGTACTGATGCAACGCGAGAAGGTTATAGCTTATGCTTCTCGACAGTTGAAGGTTCATGAGAAGAATTACATGACTCACGACTTTCAGTTGGGGGCTGTGGTGTTTGCGCTCAAAATCTGGAGGCATTACTTGTACGGTACTAAATGCACTATTTATGCCGACCACAAGAGCCTTCAGCATATCTTTGACCTGAAGGAATTAAATATGCGACAACATCGCTGGGTAGAACTCTTAAATGACTACGACTGTGCAATCAAGTATCATCCAGGTAAGGCTAACGTCATAGCTGATGCCCTTAGTCGAAAGGAAAAGAAACCCAAACGTGTCCGCGCCTTGCAGCTCACCATCCATTCTAATTTACCTGACCATATCCATTCTGCTCAAACTGAAGCTTTAAAAGGGGAAAACACTGAAGCTGAGTATTTGCGGGGCATGGAGAAATGACTCGTAGAGAGATCTAATGGCATTTACTATTTCATGGAACGAATATGGATTCCTTTGTTTGGAAATCTTAGAGAGATTTTTATGGACGAAGCGCACAAGTCTCGATACTCTGTTCATCCGGGTTCGGATAAGATGTATCAGGACCTCAAAGTTTTGTAATGGTGGCCGAAGATGAAGGCCCACATCGCGACTTATGTGAGTAAGTGTTTGACTTGCGCGAAAGTCAAGGTAGAGTATCAGAAACCCTCAGGCCTACTTCAGCAACCAGAGATACCCATGTGGAAATGGGAGCAAATTGCAATGGATTTCGTCACAGGTTTACCAAGAACTCAAAACGAAAATGATAGCATCTGGGTGATCGTTGATCGTCTCACGAAGTCAGCGCACTTTCTGGAAATCAAGGAAACGGATAAGTTCTCACAACTTGCTGCTGTCTATCTGAAGGAGGTGGTTTCTAGGCACGGGGTGCCAACCTCTATTATTTCTGATCGTGACCCGCGTTTCATTTCAGATTTATGGCAGTCAATGCACAAATCATTTGGTTCACGTCTCGACATGAGTAATGCTTATCACCCACAGACGGATGGTCAAAGTGAGCGAACCATCCAAACACTTGAAGACATGCTGCGAGAATGTGTGATAGAATTTTCTTATAATAATAGCAACCATTCTGGCATCCAGACAGCTCCGTTCTAAGCATTGTATGGATGGAAATGCCGTTCTCCTCTCTGTTGGGCTGAGGTGGCTGATAGTCAAATCACAGGTCCAGAACTTGTACTTGAAACCTCTGAGAAGATTGTACAGACCAGGAATCGCATGGCGACAACCCGTGATCGTCTAGAAAAGCTACGCTGACAAGCGTAGGAAACCCTTGGAGTTCGCTATAAGCGCTCGTGTCATGTTGAAAGTCTCACCCTGGAAGGGTGTAGTACGGTTTGGAAAACGCGGTAAGCTAAATCCGCGTTATGTAGGGGCTTTCAAAATTCTGGAACGGATCGGTAAAGTGGCCTACAAGCTCGAGTTACCTGCTGACTTGGGTAACGTTCATGATGCCTTCCACGTGTCGCAACTAAAGAAGTGTTTATTCGATGAAACACTTGTGGTACCATTTCAAGAGCTGAAAATCAACGACAAATTGCAGTTTCTCGAAGAACCCATCGAAATTATGGATCGAGAAGTCAAGGTCCATAAGCATAGTCGAATTTCGATCGTGAGAGTTCGTTGGAACTCAAAACGTGGACCGGAGTTCACGTGGGAACGCGAAGATCAGATGAAGCTCAGGTATCCTCATCTATTCCCAACTGACCAAACTAACCCTGATGCAACTGGTGAATTTCAGGATGAAATTCCCTTTCAAGTTGGGGATGATGTGGCACCTGGGGAAAATCCACAGTCATCCTGATCTAACACCTTGTTGCTTGGGAATTACTCATCAAATTTCGGGGCGAAATTTCTTTCAAGTTGGGGATGATGTGACAACCCCAGATTTCAAGGTCTTTCCTCTACGCATCACTTGTTTCGCAATCCTGTTTTTACAATTTGTTTTGCGTAGTGTCATGTATAGCTTATTTGATGTTGATTCTGATGCTTGGTTGTTATGTGTGTGATGTTTAAGTTTAAGGTTTAATTGTTTAAGTTTAAGGTTTAATATATATTGGAATCCCAAGATGACGACGAATGATTCTTCGCCATCAACTCTTTGCCACAACCTTGCTAGATGAAGATTGATTCTTCGTCGCTACCAGTCTTGACGAAGAGTATTCTTCGTCGAGCAGACTCTTCGCCGTAAAAGGGGCCCTCGGCCCAGAACCCTTCGAAGCCCAAGAGAATCCTAGTTTGTCTGTTTGAATATATATACATGCACAGGGATTCATGAAACTCTTGTTCTAGCAAACCCTAATCTTCTCTTGGGAGTTCGACGACAGCCTGTTCCCTTTCGAAGCCTTTTTGTGAATCGTCATCATCTTCCCTTCGCCCTAGTCAACCCACGTGATCAACACTTCTTTGGTTAGTCTTTGTCTTTATAATCCAGGTTCCTTGTGTGATTGATCATGTACTATTTGGGTTTGATTGTATGAATGAAATCATAGAATGTTAACACAATTACATATAGGATGTTCATGATGATAAAATCAGTTAGACAGAATACATATGCGATAGGGTTCCTTTGATATGTTTGAGACGATTAAACTGCTTAGTGATAAGAAGATTATGATTGTTTGATCGGTTTAAATGATTGACATTGTTAACTAATTAAACGTTGATGATTAGTATTGGAGTGATTTGATTATACGTTACTGGTTAATCGACAACTATTTGTGTTGAAAATTGCCTTGATGATAACCTGTAACTGACTAGCGCCGAACCGGTAAAGAAATCGTGAAACTGCTGTGTAGTGACGAAATTTCCCACGAAGAACCCAAGTCGACGAAGTATGGTTCTTCGCCGACTGGTTTCACACCCCGAATTCCACGTGTCACCGGTGGGCCCGGTGGGGAGTATCGTGACGTGGTTGGCAACATAATAGTCAAACAACACAAAATTTGAAATGCACAGCGGAAGCAAATGAAAGATATATTTCAACCGAATAAAATATTGTAATATCGTGTATCACAAACAGTTGAAAGTTTATCCACAGAAGGATAAAAAATAAATAGGAAACAATAGTTCAACAGACGATAGGCATCTTAAGCTTGCGAGACTCTTTATTGATGCTAAGGAGAAATTCCAGCCAATTACGAATAGTGCCTGCATTTAGTCTTTTTGGGAAAATACGTCAGTTTACACTGGTAAATACAATCAACTGACTCATTTTAAAAATGATTAAAAATTGATTTGGATGCACATGGCATAAACATTTTATAACTTGGGATAATTATTTAAATATATAAACTTGTAAAAGAATTACATGTTCCTTATGCGTTCAGTAGCCTGGATCGTGCCGGGTTAAAGATCAATAGACACACCACATAATCTATTTACGCACTGACGAGTGTACGCCTACACTCCGTGCTTAGGTCGTGGCCATTTCGTAAAACGATGCCAAGGATATCCGGGACATGGTCATTAACCCCCCAAAGGCTTTAAGCAAACAAAACAATTTAAACGGGCCGATTAAAATTCAATTAACCACCATACGATGGAAGATTTAATGCCCGACCAAGCGGTATTTTATATACCGTACCCCAAGCCCGTATAGGGAAAATAAGCTAAAAGTATTTACCTTTGAAAGTATAATTCACAAACAGCAAATGCAAGTAGCTTTTACTGGTCCTCCTATTCTGGAACGAAGGTTTATAATAACCTATTAGAATCCTAACGGGTCTTTAGTTAAGCTTAAGCTTAGACCGGTTAATTTTACGGTTCAAACGCACGATTAGGCGAAGATCGGAATAGAGTGTGATTTAGACCCGACAAGATTGAAGACTTGTCTTATATGGGTAATCTAGGCACATTCTGTATTTTGGGGTAAAACTGATAAGGTTTGACCCGTTTCGGCTAATTTATGTAAACTAGTTACATAAGCCGAACCCTACGTGCAAGAGGCGTAACGGGTAGTCATAAGGGTCCTAACCAGGTTTCCTAAGTTAATATGCCTCAAATATGTTGTGATATCAGTAGGATACCTTCCATTATGCCCAAAACGAATTTAAACACAAACTATGCCCCGTAGGGGTAATTTGGTCATTTATAATGTTATAAAAGAGTTTAAGTATTAACCTGAGTTACAGGTCTGATGAAATCAGCAAAGATACTCAATTTAATAAGTGATAACAGTAGGGTAAAGTATATATGTGAAATTTATCAATTATAACCAAACTATGCACCGTAGGGGCATTTTGGTAATTTCACATAAGCCGAAAAGCTCAAAACTGAAGTCTGAGTTAAAAAACCTTTGCTTACTGTTAAAATATCATAATTTTCCTAAAATATCAGTAGGTATCAACCCTTGTATGTTTAAAATAGTTTTAGTACATACTATGCGTTAAAAACGCTTAATTAGGCGATTAGAAGCCGTTTCCGGATTCTATATAGAAATCTGATATTTTTATTATTCCAGAAGGCTTAAAATAATTTATTTATCATTTAAAATCAGTAGCAAAAGGTTTGGGGTCACAAAGATATGTAAAACTCATTTTATAGCCCGAAATGGCAAAACCGACAATTACCGGATTAAGCCTATGACTATAAGTTATGCTCAGCCTAAAATTAATTAAAAATCTTTAAAAATCCCAAAATAATATATTATATCAGTGGGTAAAGATTTTGATATCTAAAAGTAGGTTTAAATAGGCTGTACGCTAATTACGCCGTTTAATCGCTAAAGAAGCTTTCTAATTACGCTAATGAGCATAACTCTCAATCTACACTTCAAACTGATGTCAAATTTTGGGTGCAAGTTTATAATTCAGTAACTAAGGTTTCTACTCTTTTACATTTTCAAAAATCACGTTTTATGGTGAAAAGGGCATAATGGTCAACATATGAGCAATTAACGGAATCATGCATATTAATTGGTTAACTATTGAACCAAGGTGTATAATCACAGAGGGTTATACTAGCATGTAACCTGGTCCAATTAAAGCTCTAAGGCATTTCTAAAACATACCAAACCGGGTCAGAACTGAAAGTCAAAGCAAAAGTCAAACTATGCGACTTTCGGTTCCGAACCGGGTCCCTACTGAAAATTGTCGGGTTGAACATGTTTAGACATGTTCTTACATTAATTACTAAGTTATATTAATGATCAAACAGGTTGTATGGGTTCTACATTGCTAATTATGCATAAATTGGAAATTAAGCATTCTGTTGACTTTTTAATAACAAGTTTGACCCGACATTAGACCTAGTTAGAGTGGGAATCAGAGGGTGCCCTTTTAAGGGTTTAATGCCCACATAATTACCAACTTATAACTACTTTCAATTCGACTAATCACTGAGCCATCAATGATTAATTGCTAAGTCAACCTTTAATTACGACGGTTTGACTTTTAAGCTAAAACTAAGCAAAACTTAACTAAGAAAGGTTAAGCGTACTTACTGAAGTCCTATGCACGATTAGGAAAGGCTTGGGTCTGCTCTTAAGCTCCAATAAGCTCCAGAAATGCAGAAATGAGGTGTGAAGAAATTGTTGCAACCTTGTGGCCTTTTATAGTGATCAAAACCTCATGGATTGTTGACACATAAGTCTAACAATGGCCTTGGATCATTTCCAGATGTCCCTAAGTGCCTAGGGGTTGTGTAGGGGTCGTCCAAGATGAGGAAAATCGATTATAAGTCGGTTAGAATGAAATTGGCAGACATCTAGCAAAGTTTTCGGATCAGATGACCCTAGGCGTCACGCGTAGACCCCCCCCCCCTTGGGCCCTCGCGTCGCGCGACGCCCCTCCTGCACCAAATCAAATTTTAGATTTTTATCTTTTGGTCCTTGGCTCTTGGAAACTTTGCTTCGACTTTATTTCTTGCACTTTGAACCCTCCAATTTGACTTATAAGGGCTTCAATACATATACCCACTATGTTAAGTCCTCGGTTAACTTTATTGTTACCCGAAAAGTCATAACTTTCAACGTTGACGCGTTAACCCATTGTATACGAATTTGATCATAACTTTCTCATACGATAACGAAACTTTATGAAATTTATATCGTGCATTCTAGTGAGCATAATTAACCGGTACAAAGCTTCGGGTTTGTCAAAAGGTCACTCAGAGGTATAACTTAAACATGTTGACACATTTAACCCCTGTAGTTTGTAATCTATCACTTTCTTTCATATTTAGCTTCGTATGATCCATGATTTATTCGTTTGAAGGTGTGAGCATCATGTAGGGTTAATGTACCATATATTTATTCATTGTTGACATTTAGAACTCGTATATTCACATACTTTCCATGATTGTCAACTTTAATCCTTCTATAACATTCTTTCACACGTTCAAACATATGACACGTGTCAACCCATTATAGGACGTGAATTTTCGAGGTGTTACATCCTCACCCCCTTAAAAGAAATCTCAACCTCGAGATTTACTGAAATAAATAAGGGTACTTTTCTTTCAATGTGGACTCAACCTCCCACGTGTATTCGGGACCTCTTCGGGCATCCCATTTGACCTTTACAATAGGCACATGCTTCCTTCGAAGCTTCTTAACCTGTCAATCCTCAATCGACAATGGTTTTTCCACAAATTTCAAGCTCTCATCTATATGCACATCTGTATGTGGTATGACTAGCGATTCGCCAGCTAGGCATTTCTTCAGATTGCAGACGTGGAATACGTTATGAATACCACTGAGCTCTTCAGGTAAATTTAACTTGTAAGCCACTGATCCAACACATTCGATAATCTCGAACAGTCCTATATACCTAGGGCTTAACTTACCTTTCTTACCGAATCGCATCACCCCTTTCCAGGGTGATACTTTAAGCAAGACTTTGTCACCAACTTCAAATTTCATAGGTTTACGCTTTGGATCTGCGTAACTCTTCTGGCTATCCCGGGCAGCTTTGAGACGGTCACGAATCTGGACAATCTTGTCCGTCGTTTCAAAGACTATCTCTGGTCCTGATAATTGGACATCTCCAACTTCCACCCAACAAACGGGCGTTCTGCACTTTCTACCGTATAAGGCCTCGAAAGGCGCAGCTTTAATGCTGGTATGGTAGCTATTGTTGTAGAAGAATTCGATTAACGGCAGGTGGTTATCCCAACTACCACCTAAATCAATCACGCATGCTCGAAGCATGTCTTCCAAAGTTTGAATAGTACGCTCACTCTGATCGTCCGTCTGAGGATGGTAAGCCGTACTAAAATTCAAACGCGTGCCCAAAGATTGTTGGAAACTTTTCCAAAAAAGTGACGTGTATCTAGTATCTCTGTCAGAGATAATAGACACAGGTATGCCATGTAAAGCTACAATCTTATCCACGTACAATTGGGCTAACATGTCGGAGCTATAAGTCTCCTTAATGGGCAGGAAATGAGCTGACTTAGTCAGTCTGTCTACGATCACCCAAATGGTGTCATTTCCTTTCTTTGTCTTAGGTAACTTGGTGATAAAATCCATAGTTACCATTTCCCACTTCCAAGTAGGAAGTTTAGGCTGTGGTAGCAAACCTGACGGCTTTTGATGTTCTGCTTTTACTTGTGCACACGTCAAGCATTTAACTACATAGGTAGCTACAGAGTTCTTTAAGCCTATCCACCAATAGTTTGCCCTTAGATCCTAGTACATCTTATCAGCTCCAGGATGAACGGAATATTTAGAACTATGGGCCTCCTGGAGGATAACATCCCGAAGTCCTCCATAAATTGGAACCCATATTCGTCCATTCAATCTCAGAATGCCGTCCTTGCCAAGAGATAACTGCTCCTCAGTTACCCCTAGATTTTCATTAGGATAGTTAGCTTCCAAGACAGCTTCCTTCTGTGCAGCTAACAACCTTTCATTCAAACTGTTCTTTATTTCAATGCTCTTGGCATTGATTCAGATGGGTTTCACCCTTTCCTTTCGACTCAAGGCATCAGCGACTACATTCGCCTTGCCGGGATGGTATCTGATTTCACAATCATAATCATTCAAAGTCTCCATCCATCGTCGTTGCCTCATGTTTAAATCCTTCTGATTAAACAGGTGCTGGAGGCTCTTGTGATCAGAATAGATCACACACTTGATTCCATATAAATAATGCCTCCAGAGCTTCAGTGCAAATACAACGGCACCCAACTCCAAGTCATGGGTGGTGTAATTCTTTTCATGCACCTTTAATTGTCTTGAAGCATAGGCAATAACCTTGCCTTTCTGCATAAGCACACACCCCATGCCAGTGTGTGATGCATCGCAGTAAACTACGAATTCTTCGGTACCTTCAGGCAATGTCAGTACAGGAGCGTTGCACAACTTTTTCTTAAGGATATCAAAGGATTCTTGCTGTTTAGGTCCCCAGTCGAACTTAATCTTCTTCCTAGTTAAGGAAGTTAGGGGTGCAGCAATCCTTGAAAAATTTTCAATGAAACGCCTATAATATCCTGCTAAGCCTAGAAAGCTACGAATCTCTGTAGGCGTCTTTGGCTCTTGCCAGTTCATAACAGCTTTGACCTTAGCGGGATCCACTTGGATACCACGCTCACTAACCACATGTCCAAGGAATTGGACTTCTCGAAGCCAAAATTCACATTTAGAGAATTTGGCATAGAGCTTCTCATGATGTAGGAGTTTAAGAATACAGCGAAGGTGTTTCTCATGGTCAGATTGGTTCTTCGAGTAGATAAGGATGTCGTCAATGAAAACGATGATGAATTTATCTAAGTAAGGCTTGCAGACGTGATTCATGAGATCCATGAATGCTGCAGGTGCATTAGTGAGCCCAAAAGGCATCACTAGGAACTCGTAATGACCATAACGAGTCCTAAATGCAGTTTTGTGTACGTCTTCATCTCTAACCTTCAGTTGGTGGTAGCCTGAGCTCAAGTCAATCTTCGAGAAATAACTTGCCCCTTGCAATTGATCGAACAAGTCATCGATCCTGGGCAAAGGATACCTATTCTTTATTGTGACCTTATTAAGCTCACGGTAATCGATGCAAAGACTCATCGATCCATCCTTCTTTTTTACAAACAAGACTGGCGCTCCCCAAGGAGATGAACTAGGTTTAATGAAACCTTTAGCTAGTAATTCATCTAGTTGTGCTCTTAATTCCTTCATCTCTGTTGGTGCCAACCTGTAAGGCGCCCTAGCAACAGGTGCTGCTCCAGGGATGATGTCAATTCTGAATTCCACTTGCCTATCTGGTGGTAAACCAGGTAGTTCTTCAGGAAACACTTCAGGATATTCAGAAATGACAGGAATATCTTCCATCTTCGGTTTCGGCTCATCAAAAGTCACTTGTGCCATGTAGATGACACAACCCTTATTCAAGCACTTAGAGGCCTTGAGCATGGTCACTTGCTCAGGCAGTCCATACCGGGTATCTCCCTGAATGGTAAGTGATTCACCAGACGGAGTCTTGATTACCACTTGCTTCTTATTACAGACAATTTGGGCCTAGTTGTGAGATAACCAGTCCATGCTAAAACGATGTCGAAACCGGCCAACTTCAAAGGAAGTAGGGACAAAGGAAAAGATTGGTTCTTAATGGATATGAAGCATCCATCTAATATGGTTGAGGCAGTTTCTAAGGTGCCATCTGCTAACTCCACCTCATAATTCACTCTTAGGGTTTTAACAGGTAAATTCAGCAATTTGCAAAACTTATTTTCTACAAATGATTTGTCTACGCCTGAATCAAAAAGTACCCTTGCATAGATATCATTTACAAGGAAAGTACCTGTGATCACGTTATCGTCTTGCACAGCTTCTTTCGCATCCATCCTGAAGACCCTAGCATTGGTCTTCTTGGCCTCTTCAGGCTTCTTGGCGTATTTAGGGCAATTGGTTTTAATGTGCCCTTTCTCATTGCAACTGTAGCACGTTGCATCCTTCCGCTTTTTGCAATCCAAGGTCTTGTGTTCCTTGGACTAGCATATCCCGCAAGCAAAAGTTCTTGACTGAGTCTGCGAGTTCGATTCGAGACGACACTTTCCGAAGAGCTGTTTCTTGCAGACTTTGCACTTGGGCTTTCACTCGATTGATGCCCATCTTTCTTTGACTCAGACCCCTTCTTGTTGTCACCGTTTCCTCGGTGTTTCTTATTTGACCTCCGTGAATTATCATCTTCACGTTTTCTTTTCTCAGCATCTTTGTTCCTTAGCGATCTTTGTTTGACCGCGTCCAGCGTGAGGGACAAAGATATATCCGCTACAGATCTGAAAGTAGCTGGCCGAGAGGCCTTCACGCTTGCCTTTATTTCGGGGGCTAAACCCCCAATGAAACGAGCTATTCGTTTGGGTTCCGGGGTCACCAGATACGGAACCAACCTCGACATTGTATTAAAGCTCGTGAGGTATGCTTGGCAATCTAGATTGGTCATTACCAACGAAAGAAAATCTGACTCAATCTTTTCGACCTCGTGCTGAGGACAGTAGTTCTCCCTGATGAGGGCAACGAATTGTTCCCAAGACATGTTGTACAATGGGATCTTCCCAGTGGCTTGAATCAGTGATCTCCACCAGGCTAAGGCCTCGCCTTTAAAAGATTGTGACACAAACTTGACTATATCCCTCTCAGCGCATCCGCTGATATCCACTACCGTGTCCATCTCATCTAACCACGTCATGCAGTCAATGGCTCCTTTTTCCCCAGTGAAATCCCTGGGTTTGCATGAAACAAAGTATTTATAGGAGCAACCCTTATCACGGGGTTCTTGATTTAGTACAATCTGTTGAGATGGAGCACTGTGGTGGTTTGAGGAGAGTCGATCATCATCTTTCTTTGGTTCTTCCTTCTTGGAAGGTGGCTTCGAATGCGGTGTAGATAGGGTCCTACTTCGAGTCCCTCTATATTCTTCATACTGCCGCTCTAAGGCCTTTGTAACAGCGTCGTCTACTAACGCTTTCAGTTCAGCACCCGTTATATTAATTCGGGCGTTATCATTATTCTACACTGGGTGACTATTAATTTCATCCGAGTCAGCCATTTTAATTGAACTGTTACATAAAACAAGGACAATAGTTTACTTGGGAGTTTATTATGGAATTGTCTTTTATGGCAATTCATTAACCATGGTAAACATAGACCATATTTGGTTAATTTGTTAATCATATTTATTTAGGATTTTTATTAAAATTTATCCTAATCATAAAACAATAACAGTTCTATTTGTGGCACAAAAGGCCTAGTCACAAGGACATTTTAAATTATAAGCCATGATTTCGGAGAATCAAGGCATGAAGGTTTGAACATAGTTCATTACCTTTTTCTGATAGGGAGTCATAGCTACCACTGTCTTTTGGCTCATGTAGAAATGAGCATGGCCCGTAGGCACTATATTACCAATGTATGGTCAAAATATGATCATCTAAATTGATGATTTAAACCCCTGATTCAGAGATCATTAAGTTGGGTTAGGAATCTTTTGAAGAATTCCTTATATAAGAATGAAGTGTGTGATTTTAAGGAATCACGTCTGCCAGGAGTGTTAACATACTTTTAGATGTTAACATGGATCCGAATCTTTTAAACAGGTCTTACCGTCTTGGCCAGGTCTTTATAATGACACTCAGGCTAGGTTTCACTCTTAAGATTCTTATTCAATATTTAATAGGCAGATCATTATTAAAAAGGAATGATTTTTATTTATTTATTTCATGTAATATATTTATGCATAAAATGGCAAAAATGAAATTTATAAATTAAACATTCCATTAATTATTAATAGATTATGCATCGCCCTAAATGGGACTTTTTAGACAAACAAGTTACCCACGCAGGGGTCAATCAACATACTAGTCCACGCAGGGACTTAAACAAACATCATACCCTCGTAGGGGTTAATAGAAAGATAGGCCCACGCAGGGGTCAAAACACACAAACATACCCACGTAGGGGTCAATACAACAAGACAGGCCCACGCAGGGGCTCAACTGATACAAGGAAATTACAACAACAGTGGAAGGATTCAATGGTCCTTCTTGCTCTTCCCTTTTATTAGGCTTGTCAATCCTTGGAAGAAACTTTGTCGCTCCCTGCGGGCTCTGTGAAAGTCTCGCTCGACTTGGTCCAACCTTTGTAGAATTTCTTCACGCTCTGGTGGGGAGAACCTTGGCGGCTGCGATTGTTGCCGAATTATAGGTCTAGTAGGTATTTGGTACCCATGAGTTGGGTAACCTACTCCCCAAGGAGCTCCATACAGTTCTTCAGGATGAAGGGCGTTATAGTTGGCCGCTACCATGTATGGGTCGGCTTCAGCGTAACCATAGTTGGTGTGAACCGGCTGCTCAAACGGGTTGTACGCCAACGAACCCGTGTATGCTGGAATCGGGTTATCAAAACCCATCGGTGGTGGTTGCAGTGCAACTGGATTCGAAGGTCCACCCATTTGTGGATCTTCTTGAAGTGGCGGATAATGACTGCCACTTGATTGTCAAGGAGAGCTAAAATGAAAGTCCCCTCCTCGTGCAGACATACGTGCTCCTGTTCTCCTACGCCTCGGCGGTTGCGGAGGTGCTGGCTGAACAGGTGGCGGTGGAGGCGGTGGCGTGACTGCCACAAATCGTGAATCCCCAGAGGGATCCTGCTGTTGCTGCTGGTGAGGCGACGAATGGTGCGAGGGTGTAAAATGCCACTCGAACTGGTTAAATCGTGCCTAGTAACTGTCCGGACCACGGTAGGGTGATTCATGAAAAGACGAACCATCTGAGACCTCGATAGGATGGTTCGGAGTTCCGGTCGCGGGCTCGACGGGATCGGTGTCCTCGTCCATATCCTCTGCATGATCGCCGGAGTAATGATCCTCTGACCCCAATGGGTTAAAACCCACTGGTTCTTGTATGTAGTTTGCTGGGTTAAACCGGCCCCTAAAAACAGGTGTAGGGTCACCAAAAGATTGGTGCGATAGGGATCGCTGTAGAGGTATGTAAGAAGGTTGAGGGTTGTCGGGCTCATTTTCCGAATGTGGCCCATAAGAGTTATGAACGGGAGGCGTCGAACTGTGTGAAACAGATCGTCTTGCAGGTTCAAAAAGGTTCCTCCGGTTTTCTCTAGGGTCAGCACTCGCAGTGGTGGTAGGAGCTCGCATGTGCGAAGGTCCAGCCTCGTCGTCATTGGGGGCGGTGATTGGCCCCTTGCCTCGTCCTCTTCGTCGAAAGAATCTTGGCGGCATATTTAATCCTGTCAATACAACATAAGATAATGACAAGAATATATAAAATAAAGGTCAAAACAAAATCAAACAAAGTAGAATTTGTCCTATGTTATTTGTCTAGACTTGAAAGTTTAGGAATGTGCAATTGTGTAACTGAGATTAAACACAAAAGGCTAGTGTTTAATTCACTCAGTGTTGGCTCTGATACCAACCTGTCACACCCTGAATTCCACGGGTCACCGGTGGGCCCGGTGGGGAGTATCGTGACGTGGTTGGCAACATAATAGTCAAACAACACAATATTTGAAATGCACAGCGGAAGCAAATGAAAGATATGTTTCAACCGAATAAAATATTTTAATATCTTGTATCACAAACAGTTGAAAGTTTATCCACAGAAGGATAAAAAATAAATAGGAAACAGTAGTTCAACAGATGATAGGCATCTTAAGCTTGCGAGACTCTTTATTAATGCTAAGGAGAAATTCCAGCCAATTACGAATAGTACCTGCATTTAGTCTTTTTGGGAAAATACGTTAGTTTACACTGGTAAATACAATCAACTGACTCATTTTAAAAATGATTAAAAATTGATTTGGATGCACATGGCATAAACATTTTATAACTTGGGATAATTATTTAAATATATAAACTTGTAAAAGAATTACATGTTCCTTATGCGTTCAGTAGCCCGGATCGTGCAGGGTTAAAGATCAATAGACACACCACATAATCTATTTATTCACTGACGAGTGTACGCCTACACTCCTCGCTTAGGTCGTGGCCATTTCGTAAAATGATGCCAAGGATATCCGGGACATGGTCATTAACCCCCAAAGGCTTTAAGCAAACAAAACAATTTAAACGGGCCGATTAAAATTCAATTAACCACCATACGATGGAAGATTTAATGCCCGATCAAGCGGTATTTTATATACCGTACCCCAAGCTCGTATACGGAAAATAAGATTTACCTTTGCAAGTATAATTCACAAAAAGCAAATGTAAGTAGCTTTTACTGGTCCTCCTATTCTGGAACGAAGGTTTATAATAACCTATTAGAATCCTAACGGGTCTTTAGTTAAGCTTAAGCTTAGACCGGTTAATTTTACGGTTCAAACGCACGATTAGGCGAAGACCGGAATAGATTGTGATTTAGACCCGACAAGATTGAAGACTTGTCTTATATGGGTAATCTAGGCACATTCTGTATTTTGGGGTAAAACCGATAAGGTTTGACCCGTTTCGGCTAATTTATGTAAACTAGTTACATAAGCCGAACCGTACGCGCAAGAGGCGTAACGGGTAGTCATAAGGGTCCTAACCAGGTTTCCTAAGTTAATATGCCTCAAATATGTTGTTATATCAGTAGGATACCTTCCATTATGCCCAAAACGAATTTAAACACAAACTATGCCCCGTAAGGGTAATTTGGTCATTTATAATGTTATAAAAGAGTTTAAGTATTAACCTGAGTTACAGGTCTGATGAAATCAGCAAAGATACTCAATTTAATAAGTTATAACAGTAGGGTAAAGTATATATGTGAAATTTATCAATTATAACCAAACTATGCACCGTAGTGGCATTTTTGTAATTTCACATAAGCCGAAAAGCTCAAAACTGAAGTCTGAGTTAAATAACCTTTGCTTACTGTTAAAATATCATAATTTGCCTAAAATATCAGTAGGTATCAACCCTTGTATGTTTAAAATAGTTTTAGTACATACTATGCGTTAAAAACGCTTAATTAGGCGATTAGAAGCCGTTTCCGGATTCTATATAGAAATCTGATATTTTTATTATTCCAGAAGGCTTAAAATAATTTATTTATCATTTAAAATCAGTAGCAAAAGGTTTGGGGTCAAAAAGATATGTAAAACTCATTTTATAGCCCGAAAGGGCAAAACCGACAATTACCGGATTAAGCCTATGACTATTAGTTATGCTCAGCCTAAAATTAATTAAAAATCTTCAAAAATCCCAAAATAATATATTATATCAGTGGGTAAAGAGTTTGATATCGAAAAGTAGGTTTAAATAGGCTATACGCTAATTACGCCGTTTAATCGCTAAAGAAGCTTTCTCATTACGCTAATGAGCATAACTCTCAATCTACACTTCAAACTGATGTCAAATTTTCGGTGCAAGTTTATAATTCAGTAACTAAGGTTTCTACTCTTTTACATTTTCAAAAATCACGTTTTATGGTGAAAAGGGCATAATGGTCAACATATGAGCAATTAACGGAATCATGCATATTAATTGGTTAACTATTGAACCAAGGTGTATAATCACAGAGGGTTATACTAGCATGTAACCTGGTCCAATTAAATCTCTAAGGCATTTCTAAAACATACCAAAACGGGTCAGAACTGAAAGTCAAAGCAAAAGTCAAACTATGCGACTTTCGGTTCCGAACCAGGTCTCTACTGAAAATTTTTGGGTTGAACATGTTTAGACATGTTCTTACATTAATTACTAAGTTATATTATTGATCAAACAGGTTGTATGGGTTCTACATTGCTAATTATGCATAAATTGGAAATTAAGCATTATGTTGACTTTTTAATAACAAGTTTGACCCAACATTAGACCTAGTTAGAGTGGGAATCAGAGGGTGCCCTTTTAAGGGTTTAATGCCCACATAATTACCAACTTATAACTGCTTTCAATTCGACTAATCACTGAGCCATCAATGATTAATCGCTAACTCAACCGTTAATTACGACGGTTTGACTTTTAAGCTAAAACTAAGCAAAAACTTAACTAAGAAAGGTTAAGCATACTTACTGAAGTCCTATGCATGATTAGGAATGACTTGGGTCTGTTCTTAAGCTCCAATAAGCTCCAGAAATGCAGAAATGAGGTGTGAAGAAATGGTTGCAACGTTGTGGCCTTTTATAGTGATCAAAACCTCATGGATTGTTGACACATAAGTCTAACAAATGCCTTGGATCATTTCCAGATGTCCCTAAGTGCCTAGGGGTTGTGTAGGGGTCGTCCAAGATGAGGAAAATCAATTATAAGTCAGTTAGAATGGAATTGGTAGACATCTAGCAAAGTTTTCGGATCAGATGACCCTAGGCGTCACGCGTAGACCCCCCCCCCCTTGGGCATTCGCGTCGCGCGACGCCCCTCCTGCACCAAATCAAATTTTAGATTTTTATGTTTTGGTCCTTGGCTCTTGGAAACTTTGCTTCGACTTTATTTCTTGCACTTTGAACCCTCCAATTTGACTTATAAGGGCTTCAAGACATATACCCACTATGTTAAGTCCTCGGTTAACTTTATTGTTACCCGAAAAGTCATAACTTTCAACGTTGACGCGTTAACCCCTTGTATACGAATTTGATCATAACTTTCTCATACCATAACGAAACTTTATAAAATTTATATCGTGCATTCTAGTGAGCATAATTAACCATTACAAAGCTTCAGGTTTGTCAAAAGGTCACTCAGAGGTATAACTTAAACATGTTGACACATTTAACCCCTGTAGTTTGTAATCTCTCACTTTCTTTCATATTTAGCTTCGTATGATCCATGATTTATTTGTTTGAAGGTATGAGTATCATGTAGGGTTAATGTACCATATATTTATTCACTGTTGACATTTAGAACTCGTATATTCACATACTTTCCATGATTGTCAACCTTAATCCTTCTATAACATTCTTTCACACGTTCAAACATATGACACGTGTCAACACATTATAGGACGTGAATTTTCGAGGTGTTACAACTGGCCTTCTCGACGAACAATCATGAAGGTTCGTCGTAATTACTTCTCGATGAAGTATAGTACTTCGCCACGAAGGTTCGCCGCCGTGGAGGTTCGTCGCCATGAATGTTCTTTGTCATGAAGGAATTCCACTGTGATGATTATGATAAAGAATGTTGCTGTTTATGCATATTATCTGAGTACATGATAATGGTGTTTAGGAATGAGAAACCTGATTTGATTGTGTGAGTAGCAAACTCACCTGTTAATTGTAATACATGTCATGCACATGGGATGAGGACTTGTATGAGTTTAAGAAATTGCTATGTGTTAAACGGTGAACTATGTGATGAATGTAAACTGTGAAAATGCGTGACTTAATTATTTACGAAACTGATTTCATTGGTAACCACGGTAGGGTTGGTTGACTAACTGGAACGGGTAACATAATATACCGAGCAAACCTTAGGTGAGTTCACTGCTCTCTTTTTTTCAAGCATGCGTCCCGGGGAGGGACATCTGGTAAATATTCCGGGGAGGAATATTGGGCAAATGGGTTTGACTGGAATGTTAAACCTAGAATGTTGGTTAATGATGTGCGTAAACTGTGATATGTATTTAAGTATATTTTAAGCCCTTTTTACACATTAGTCAAGTTTTAAATTTATAAAACACGATATTTTACTAACACCAAACACACATATGGGCAAGTGCACCCATCGTGAGCATGGTATAGTGTTGGCAAGATACCGAGGTCGTCCAAGGACACAAGAGCTTTTAGTACCGGTTTATCCTCAACGTCTAATCAAATCAAAAAGTTAGAAAAAGATTTTTAAACAAGAAAAATAAAACTAACTAAAATGCTGAGAAATAAAATAAAAACAAAGACAGATAGACAAGATGAATCACTTGGATCCGACTCGTGTGTAGTGTAACCTTTGATTATTTCCGTACTTTTGCATTTTTTAAGAGATTATCTTAGTTATTGTAGTAGGCCACTCTTTTGAAGGTGATGTTACCCTCAACCCAGTAGTCTGAGTCAGCAAGGATACAATCCTAAAGGGTCGGATTATTGAAAGATAATTAATTAAGTTATTAATGCATATTATGGTAGGCCCCTCTTTTGAAAGTGACGTTACCCTCGGCTAAGTAGTCTGAGTCAGCAGGGATACAGTCCTAAGTAGCCGGGTTAAAGTATTAATAGTAGCTTACATATGAGGGGATCAAAGAGTTTGGACCCTATCCATCCAATACCGGTGGGTATTAAAGGAGCTCCTACTAAATTTGACCCAGGTCCTTGCAGGATCTATTCACTGAACAAGGCAAGACTCTTACCAAACCGTTCCCTTAACCCCCTACCAGGTAGCCAACATATCTCCATATAGACCGTGGAGTTATGAATGGTGAAAATATTTTATTTTATATAGACAGTAAAATAATGCCAAGACACCACGGACAAGCGATAAGGAAGAATCACCTTCAACAAAAGAAACTAGTTATTAAAGTCATTTATACATAACCAAATAAAAAGTGCGAAAAGATTAAAAATAAAAAGTATTACACTAGACACTTGTTTTCACCAAGTGATGTAAGAGACTTAGGCAAACATGGCCTTTGATGGTGGTGGATGATGGTGGGTGGTGGGTGAAGTGTGAGAGAGGTGGTGTGCCAAGGGATGGTTTGCAAATGAGCCAAGCACCCCTATTTATAGGCTGAACAGAGACTCGGGCACGGCCCCGTGTCCATTGGGCACGGCCCCGTGTCCACCTACCTCTCTTTCTTCATTAATTGCAGTTTGTCTGCATTAGTTGACCACGCCCCCGTGTCCGCTGGGCACGCCCCCGTGTGCAGAAGCGTATCTGTACTATCAAGATTTCCCCAGATTCTGCGAATCTTAGAGTTGACCATGGCCCCGTGTTCGCTGGGCACACCCCCGTGGTGGGTGATAGAAGCTTCTACAGCTTTGTCTTTTCTGCTGACACTTGGGCACGCCCCCATGCTCATTGAGCATGGGGCGTGTTCAGCCTTCTGTTCTCTTGTTTTGCTTGGGAAGATGCTGTTGGGGAGGCCGGGCATGCCACGTTTGTTCCTTTTCTTGTATTTATGTTAGATTTAGCTGCCTTTTTGCTTCTTTTGTTCATTTGAGCTCATTTAATCCTGAAAATACAAAAGAAAGACAAAAACACACTTTTTCCAACATTAGTACTAAAAAGGGTTAGTTTTATGCCACAATTGATGTAATTTATATGTTGCATTTTGCACACATCAAATACCCCCACACTTGAATCTTTGCTTGTCCTCAAGCAAAACTCTTTATAATGTGGCTTTACACTCCTAAATGGAATGGGTAGAAGAGAAGGTTTTTGGGTTTGTCATAGAGTGTCGGGATTTCCAAGATTCTTTATTAAGTTTTATTTTTATTTATTTACAATCCTATTCATCATGATTTATTTAAAACATTACATAAGATAAATTACTTATTAGGGCATAACATGCCTTTTTAAAATTCCACTTATATACAAGTTCACATACCTCACGGGGATCACTCAACACTCGACCGAAAATGTATTTGAGTGGATCACTCGAGAGCGGCATGGAACTTACTCCTACCATAGGCTTGCCAAGCAATCAATCCTCCTCCTTTTTAACTATACACCTTTGTAAATATCAAGAGGACTTTTGGGGTGAAGGGTAAGGCTTGAGTTAAAGGTAGGTGGTTGGGTTAGTGGTTAGTAAAAGGGCGAAATGCGTAAAAAGTGTCGGTTTTCATAAGACTTTTTTATTATTATTATTTTTTTTGGAATTTTTATTTTGATGAAGTCATTATTCAAACAAAGTTATTTTTGATAAACTTGTTTGTTTCTTTTGCTTCATCAACATCATCAATTTTTATTTTTTTTGAAAGTCAGAAGAAAAACCGAGCTTGTTACTAAAACAAAAGGGTTAAAAATAAAAAGGTTTTGGTGGGTAAAAGGGTGTTTGTTTTTTGGTTAAGAAATGAAAAGGTTTAGGCTCAAAGAGGTTA
The DNA here is from genome assembly GCA_030545235.1 of Helianthus tuberosus. Classification (NCBI taxonomy): domain Eukaryota; kingdom Viridiplantae; phylum Streptophyta; class Magnoliopsida; order Asterales; family Asteraceae; genus Helianthus; species Helianthus tuberosus. The sequence goes on from CM060375.1 coordinate 26,176,147, forward strand.
ACTAGGGGGATTTTGGGTAGGTGGTAAAAAAAAGAAAAATAATGGTGTAGAAATAAAAAGGGTTAGTCCTAATGCCTCCATCATTTACTTACTCGGGTTTAAGTTGGTAAGGACCGGGAATGTATTGTCGTGGCAATTTCTAGAGTCGTAAGAACCAAGTGGCTATTCAGACAAGAAACGAAAAATGAGCAATTAGTTTAAACATATGTATTTGTATGCTCAATAAAGGCTCAAAACTCACTTTTTGTGGGAATGGGTTTTTATGTGATCAAGTATATATAATCAAATTTTAACTAAACTTGTCATGCCGTTTCATAATTTTCTTATGTTTGTTCTTTTTATCACGACGCTATCGGTTGTAAATTTGTAAAAATATAACCTTTTTAGAACTTGAAATTCCCAGATTAAACCTAAACAATTAAAAAAATGAAAATTTTTTGAAAAAAAAAATGGGGTGATTAGCGGTTCCAATAGAGTTTTGTGTAAGGATTGTATTTAGGACTTGCAAGATTCAAGGTTTTAGCATCTCCCCCCCCCCCCCCAACACTTAAATTACACATTGTCCTCAATGTGTCCCAAAAATAAGTTTTTAGGTTGATTAAATGTGTAAAAAGGTGTGAAAAAGCAAAAATTTATGTTACTGGCCGTCTGGACACGACCCCGTGCTCGTTGAGCATGACCCCGTGTTCAGAGTGCCAGTAACGAAAACTTACAGAAGGTGGACACGGGGGCGTGTCGGCTGGACACGACCCCGTGTCTGGCAATAATCTGCAGAATTAAACAAACAACAGGTCTGGGGTAATGGGCACGGGGGCGTGTCGGCTGGCCACGGCCCCGTATAGACAGTCTGCAAAGGTGAAAAACAGGTTTCTGGCTTCGGTTTTCCTGTCCCAGCTTTAGTAGCACTAATGTTTAGTACTCTAAGCCTCGTATGTGCCTGTTTTATCAATAAACACTACTAGTTCAACATCCACATCACAAAGTTAAAAAGAAAAAAAAACAAATGCAGAAAATAAAAAGAGTTAAAGGAAAGTAAATTGTTCAACACACGGCACGCAGGCCGGAAATTGTTCAAAAGAAAAGAGGTTAACCTGTGGGATCACCAACCAGCTGCTCCTAACTCTGCTCCTCCCGCCTAGTCCATGTCCTCGTCCTCATCACCATCTCCTCCTCCGTGCCCCGCCATGTACTCCCGGATATTCCCAATGTCATCCTGAATGTCAGAGATGTTTCTCTCAATTGCTCCGACCCGGGTGTACGTGTTGATTGCCATGTTATAGGTGTTCCTGGTGCACATGAGGTTTTCTTGTAACAAATCATGCAAACTTTGAAAATTAGGAAAACCACCTCCTTGTGAGGAGGATTGGCCCGGATTACCGTGGGGCTGGTACTGAGGAGGTTGTTGAAACTGTGGAGCGTGAAGGACGAGTGCCTCTTGCGGGTTCCATGCATACCCTTGGACTCTTTGGAAGCTAACCGACCCGTCTTCGACTTCATAGATCAAGTTCATGGAGCGGCAGATGTGTATGTCCGCCCTTCCTGACCATGGGCTCTTTTGGAAAGACCTGGGCATCTTCACGAAGTGCTTGAAGAGACGGTATATCCACCCCCTGAAGAAGATAGGGGTTGGTGGAGTAGCAAGTCGGTTCAGATGCATGTTTCGGAGCAAGAGATACGGAACATCGAGGTTTCTACGGTTGTGAATGCAATGAAGGACCACCAGATCTCTCAACCCAACAACGCCACTGCTATCATGCCTTTGGCAAAGATAGTAGGTGAGGACCCGGTGAATGTAACGGTAAAGAGGGTCCCACAACCTAGTGCTCTTAGTGCTGCTTGGGTTGTAGTGCCCATCTCCTATTTGAGCCCAAGCGGCTTGGCGTTCGTTTTCTGATAGTTCACGTAGCCCTCCGGTGTTTTCTTCATTACCCAAATCTTCTTCCGCATACAACCCAACTATCGACCCAAACTATGCCATCGAAATTGAGTATTTGATCCCCCCACATCGGAATTCTACCCCTTCATTATCGAATGGGTCGCACCTTGAATTGAACATGAATGTGCTATAGAATTCCAGATTTTATTCGTGGATCGAGCGAAGGCGAGTAGTGAGGGCGACTCTCAGCGGCCCGGTGACTAGGTTGTTGAAGCGGTCCCATTGGTTCACTAATCCCAAAATATCCGTGCACACTTGTCCTGGGTATTCCTCCGGTCTGGTTCGAAGCACATCGTATCTTGCTTTAGCATTGAGCTCATTTGCATTGAACCTTGTGAATTTCTTTGACATCAGGTATGATGCTGATGCTTTCATTCTTCGACCGTTTGAAGCGAGATTTCTTCCTCTTCATCCTCAATGAATCCTTGATAGAGCTTCAGCCGTTGGCCATTGACTTTGAATGGAATTCCATTCCGAGATTTAATTTCTACTGCACCGTATGGGAAAACATGGGTGATGGAAAAAGGTCCTGACCACCTAGACTTTAATTTACCAGGGAACAATCGAAGTCGTGAATTAAAAAATAGAACTTGATCTCCTACTCGAAATTCATTAGGTTTAATATGTTTGTCATGCAAGTTTTTCATTCTTTCCTTATAAATTTCAGAGTTTGAGTATGCATAATTCCTTAATTCGTCTAATTCATTTAATTGACAAAATCGATTCTTACCGGCAAATTCTAAATCAAGGTTTACATTTTTAATTGCCCAGTAAGCCTTGTGAGCTATTTCGACAGGCAAATGACAACTTTTTTCCATAGACGAGCTTATATGGGGTTGTACCTATTGTTGTTTTATAAGCAGTTCGAAAAGCCCATAAAGCATCATCTAATTTATCAGCCCATTCTTTTTTATTTAACCCTACGGTTTTCTCAAGTATTCGTTTTAAACCTCTATTAGTCACTTTGGCTTGTCCGTTTGTTTGAGGGTGATATGCTATTGAGACCCGGTGATAGACCCCATATCTTGTTAAGATTTTTTTCAAGTTGATGGTTACAAAAATGGGTACCTCTATCACTTATTAATGCTTTAGGTGTGCCAAAACGAGAGAATAATTTTTTCAGAAATCTTACCACGACTCTTCCATCATTTGTTGGAAGTGCCTCGGCCTCGGCCCATTTAGACAAGTAATCTACTGCCACAAGTATATATTTGTTTCCTTTTGACGGTGGGAAAGGTCCCATAAAGTCGAGTCCCCACACATCAAAAATTTCACAAACAAGAATGCCATTTTGTGGCATTTCGTTTTTGGAAGAAATATTACCTGTTCTTTGGCAAGCATCACATGTCTTGACAAGACTTTGGGCGTCTTTGTAAATGGTTGGCCAATAAAATCCTGAATTAAATACCATTCGTGCGGTACTAGCGGCACCATGGTGTCCTCCGTATGGACCTTCATGACAATGGCGGAGAATTCTTCGTGCTTCGCTACCATGTACGCATCGTCGGATGAGTTGGTCGGCACACATTTTGAAAATATAAGGATCTTCCCAAAAATAATGTTTTACATCAGCAAAGAATTTCTTTCTTTGATGATGTGGCCAACCTTTCGCGACTATACCGCTAGTTAGGTAGTTAGCATAGTCGGCGTACCATGGCTCTTCTCTGTATTCCACCATTTCTAGGGACTCCGTTGGAAATTTTTCGTTGAATTGCTCGTCCCTGGTCGCCTCCAAAGCTGGGTCTTCTAAGCGTGAAAGATGATCCGCTGCAGTGTTTTCTGCTCCTCTTTTGTCTTTGATATCAATATCAAATTCTTGGAGGAGTAGAATCCACCGAATCAAACGTGGTTTAGCATCCTGTTTCTTGAAGAGATATCGAATGGCTGCATGATCTGTATAGACTATTGTTTTAGAAAAAACAAGATACGAACAAAATTTATCAAAAGCAAATACCACAGTTAGTAATTCTTTTTCAGTTGTTGTGTAATTTTCTTGTGCATCGTTAAGTGTTTTACTAGCATAATAAATTGGGTGAAAATGCTTCTCTTTTCTTTGTCCCAAGACAGGTCCAACTGCAAAGTCACTTGCATCACACATGATTTCGAAAGGAAATTTCCAATCAAGCGCTATCATGATAGGTGCATAGACCAGCATTTCCTTTAGAGTTAGGAATGCTTGATTGCAATCATTGTCAAAGATGAAAGGGGCATCTTTTTCAAGTAATTTTGTTAGAGGCCTTGATATTTTTGAAAAGTCTTTGATAAACCGCCTATAAAATCCGGCATGCCCTAAGAAACTTCTGATAGCTCTAACGGAGGATGGGGGTGGTAATCGAGAACTAGTGTCTATTTTGGCTCGATCAACCTCCATTCCTTCGCTAGAGATTTTGTGGCCGAGCACTATTCCCTCCGTTACCATGAAATGGCATTTTTCCCAATTAAGGGCGAGGTTAGTTTCCTCACATCGGGATAGCATTTGTTCAAGGTTATCGAGGCATTCGTCGTATGAATCCCCAAAGATAGAAAAGTCGTCCATGAAGACTTCCATTATCTTTTCTATCATGTCATGGAAGATGGCTACCATGCAACGTTGGAAGGTTGTGGGGGCATTACATGTGAAGGCTGTCTTCTCTTGGTCTTCGGGTGCTATCGGGATTTGAAAGTAACCTGAAAAACCATCCAAGAAACAATAAAATTTATGACCGGATAATCTTTCTAACATTTGATCAATGAAGGGCAAAGGAAAGTGATCTTTCCTTGTTGCTTCATTTAACCGTCTATAATCTATACATACTCTCCATCATGTGACGGTTCTCGTTGGTATTAATTCATTCTTTTCGTTAGTTATTACCGCCATACCTCCTTTCTTTGGAACTACTTGGACGGGACTTACCCAAGGACTATCGGAGATAGGGTAAATAAGTCCGGTGTCAAGTAATTTGATGACTTCGTTTTTAACCACTTCTTGAACATTTGGATTTACTCGACGTTGTGGTTGTATTACCGATTTGTAGTCATCGTTCATTAAAATTTTGTGCGTGCACATGGAAGGACTTATTCCTTTAATGTCTACAAGCTTCCAAGCGATCGCATTTTTGTGTTTTTTCAAAAGTTTAATTAATTTTTCTTTTTCTAAACTACTTAATTTAGACGAAATAATTAGAGGTGATTTACCATCTTTGTCTAGAAAAGCATATTCCAAACCTTTTGGAAGTTCTTTGAGCTCAAGAGGTGGGTCTTTAGGAGACTCCTTATTTGGTTGCTCATTTTGATCAAGAACTTTAAAAGTTTGTTCTATGGCGACCTCTTCTTCAACAAAGTGGTCAATCTTTTCACTTGTATCGGGTGGTTCATCTTCATCTTCAATTAGGGGGTAATTATTACCGAATGGATATTTCATTGACCGCTCAAGATCGACACTCTTTTTAAATGCCCCTAATTGAATAGATAGATTGTTGTACTTCCGGTTTTTCAAAGCTTTGTGGGTTTTTACAAAAGGTCGTCCCAACACTAGAGGAGCGTCATCGAGGATGACAAAGTCGGTTGGGATTACCATTTGATTTGTTTGAACCAAGACATCCTCAACTACACCGATTGATTTTATTACTTTCCGATTGGATAGAAAAATGGGTATTTGAAGTGGAGAAAAATCACTAATACTTAATTTTTCGAAAATGTAGTTGGGCATTATGTTAACGCAAAGATCTTTATCAATTGTGACATTACTAATAAACAAATTTTGAAAAAAACATGGAACCGGTGTAATGTTGATTTCAAATGGGTCTTCTTTTATTAGCGAAGTTGGATCATTAGTTAACTTAATGCTTACCGTTTCGTCAATTTTAGTGTTAGTATTTAACTCTTTTAAAAACTTAGCATGAGTAGGTATTGAACAATGATTTTCAAAAGAAGGTGACAAGAGATTAATTTCTTCAAAATTAGACTCTTTTTGAATTTTAACATTAACGGACTCACCTTTTTCGTTGTTTAACTCATGTGTCGGTTGTTCACTTATTTGTTCTTCCATTTTTACACTTTCAACTATCTCTTCTTTATTTAATTCTTCTCTTGCGCGGGACTCCTCTTCCCTTACGCGAGACTCCTTTATTTAACGCTCGATAGTTTTAAGGTGTTCTAATATCCTATCGGTCACTTCGGTGATAGAGTAAGGATCGGGATTTTCAAAGCTTGAATCCGGTTGTTCGATCCTTTGTTCCTCATAATACTCATAGGAAGTAGATGGTTCACACCATTGTTCTTCATTGTAAGTATATGATGGATAAGGGTCGTAATTTTGTTCTTCGTAATACTCATATGAGGTGGGTTGTTCATGCCATGGTTCCTCATAATAAGCATACGAAGGTGGTGGCTCATATCTTGGTTCCTCAAAGTATGAGTTTGAAGGCTCATACCTTGTTTCATCAAAATATGAGTATGAGGGAGAAGGTTCATACCTTTGGTCTTCATAGGATGTGTATGAAGTTGATGGCTCGTACCTGGGCTCCTCATAGTAGGTGTATGAAGTGGATGGTTGAAATAAGTTACAATATCGAACTGAGTGAGTGTTACCGCAATTGGTGCAATAGTCTTCCCTATAATCATCATCCTCATAGGTGAAGTTATAACCTCCTGAGTATTGATCCATAAGAATCACTCAGCAGACCACAACAAAGTCTCGAGACAAGAAAACAAAATTAAAATCGGAAACAGAGGCTGGACACGGCCCCGTGTTCAGTGTCTGTATCTGGGCGTTTTAATTAAAGTTACTGGTTTCGTTGAGCACGGGGGCGTGTTCAGTGACCATGACCCCATGTTCAGGCTTTGTATCTGGGTGTTTTATGAAAAATATGCAGCACGGCCCGTGTTCAGTGAGCACGGCCCGTGTTCAAGCTACTGTAAATGCAATGCAATGCAAAACTAAACTAAAATGCAGAAAAATGTGCTCGCGTTTTGAAAAGGTTTTTAAAAAATCTGATTAGGTCGTCGATTTTAAGTTTTCTTAAAATCCTTGTGTCCCCGGTAAATGCACCAAAAACTTGATGTGCGTAAAGTGTGATATGTATTTAAGTATATTTTAAGCCCTTTTTACACGTTAGTCAAGTTTTAAATTTATAAAACATGATATTTTACTAACACCAGACACACATATGGGCAAGTGCACCCATCATGAGCATAGTATAGTGTTGGCAAGATACCGAGGTCGTTCAAGGACACAAGAGCTTTTAGCATCGGTTTATCCTCAACGTCTAATCAAATCAAAAGGTTAGAAAAAGATTTTAAACATGAAAAATAAAACTAACTAAAATGCTGAGAAATAAAATAAAAATAAAAACAGATAGACAAGATGAATCACTTGGATCCGACTCGTGTGTAGTGTAACCTTTGATTATTTCCGCACTTTTGCATTTTTTAATAGATTATCTTAGTTATTATAGTAGGCCCCTCTTTTGAAGGCGACGTTACCCTCAACCCAGTAGTCGGAGTCAGCAAGGATACAATCCTAAAGGGTCGGATTATTGAAAGATAATTAATTAAGTTATTAATGCATATTATGGTAGGCCCCTCTTTTGAAGGTGACGTTACCCTCGGCTAAGTAGTCTGAGTCAGCAGGGATACAGTCCTAAGTAGCCGGGTTAAAGTATTAATAGTAGCTTACATATGAGGGGATCAAAGAGTTTGGACCCCCGCCATCCAATACCGGTGGGTATTGAAGGAGGTCCTACTAAATTTGACCCAGGTCCTTGCAGGATCTACACTCTGAACAAGGCAAGACTCTTACCAAACTGTTCCCTTAACCCCCGACCAGGTAGCCAACATATCTCCATATAGACCGTGGAGATATGAATGGTGAAAATCTTTTATTTTATATAGATAGTTAAATAATGCCAAGACACCATGGACAAACGATAAGGAAGAATCACCTTCAACATAAGAAACTAGTTATTAAAGTCATTAATACATAACCAAATAAAAAGTGTGAAAAGATTAAAAATAAAAAGTATTACACTAGACACTTGTCTTCACCAAGTGATGTAAGAGACTTAGGCAAATATGGCCTTTGATTGTCAAGAACTCTTACGATGATCCCGAGACGACTCACACACTCTATGATGGACGATGGATGATGGTGGTGGATGATGGTGTGGTGATGGTGGTGGGTGAAGTGTGAGAGAGGTGGTGTGCCAAGGGATGGTTTACAAATGAGCCAAGCACCCCTATTTATAGGCTGAACAGAGACTCGGGCACGGCCCCGTGTCCATTGGGCATGGCCCGTGTCCACCTTCCTCTCTTTCTTCATTAATTGCAGTTTGTCTTCATTAGTTGACCATGCCCTCGTGTCCGCTGGGCACGCCCCCGTGTGCAGAAGCGTATCTATACTATCAAGATTTCCTCAGATTCTGCGAATCTTAGAGTTGACCACGTCCCTGTGTCCGCTGGGCACCCCCCCCCCCCGGTGGTAGGTGATAGAAGCTTCTACAGCTTTGTCTTTTCTGCTGAAACTTGGGCACGCCCCCGTGCTCATTGAGCATGGGGCGTGTTCAGCCTTCTATTCTCTTGTTTTGCTTGGGAAGATGTTGTTGGGGAGGCCGGGCATGCCACGTTTGTTCCTTTTCTTGTATTTATATTAGATTTAGCTGCCTTTTTGCTTCTTTTGTTCATTTGAGCTCATTTAATCCTGAAAATATAAAAGGAAGACAAAAACACACTTTTTCCAACATTAGTACTAAAAAAGGGTTAGTTTTATACCACAATTGATGTAATTTATATGTTGCATTTTGCACACTTCAGTTAATACACTCATATCTATCATTTAAGTCCCATCATATACCGAATTAGTTGCCGGGGAGGCAACGGGGTAATTAGTTGATAGCGCTATTAGGTTTGGCACCTTCACACCGTACCGGGGAGGACGGGCTTGAACTAATTACCTTAATCACTCGATCAATGTTTGATAGAGCATTGGGGAAGGGCAAATAATATGGAGCCATCTGCGGTAATCGAGTTATTAATAACATCGTATTTCTGAAAAGCTTTAAACTTATACTTGGTAACTAAACGTGATAACAAACTTTGAACTCACCAGCGTTGTCTGACACACTTGTCTGCATGCTTGCAGGTTGTTAGATTCATAGTTATGGAACTTGCTATCTGGGAGTGCTTGAGTGGTCATGGGTCGAGTCTCTTGGATACATGTTCATTGGTTTTGTACATTTGTTTTGAAAACACTTGAATGAAGATTTACATTATGCTTCCGCTGAACGTATTGGTTTTAAGTTGTGATTTAAATTTACTTTATGAAATAAATGGAAACTTTATTTTATTATCTTTTTATAGTTCAATGTGATTAGTGGATGGATCCTTGTACGTCACACGCCCCGCGGTGTCTCCGCATGTGGTATTTTGGGGGTGTGACATGTATTGTCAAATGAACTTAGGTTTTATCCCAATAAATTATTAATATGAAAGTTGGTGGTTTACTCCGATAAAAATATTTCCTAACTACGGTCCTGATGTATTCCGCTGCCAAATTAATAAACACCGATACCACCCATCTGGATCTCGCGGCGCCCGCTCCCGGGGTAGGGGTCGGGGGTTGCGACAGAGAGTGGTATCAGAGCGACAACCACTATTGGTTTCGTACATTTGTTTTGAAAACACTTGAATGAAGATTTACATTATGCTTCCACTGAACGTATTGGTTTTAAGTTGTGATTTGAATTTACTTTATGAAATAAATGGAAACTTTATTTTATTATCTTTTTATAGTTCAATGTGATTAGTGGCTGGATCCTCGTACGTCACACGCCCCGCGGTGTCTCCGCGTGTGGTATTTTGGGGGTGTGACATGTATTGTCAAATGAACTTAGGTTTTATCCCAATAAATTATTAATATGAAAGTTGGTGGTTTACTCTGATAAAAATATTTCCTAACTACGGTCCTGATGTACTCCGCTGCCAAATTAATAAACACCGATACCACCCATTTGGATCTCGCGGCGCCCGCTCCCGGGGTAGGGGTCGGGGGTTGCGACAGAGAGTGGTATCAGAGCGACAACCACTGGTTTAAGCCAAAGTAGTGTTCTGCTGACACCTAAATTCTGTGTTAGGAAATAACTTATGTGATTATGTCTTATCTGTTATTTGACTATATGTTAGTTTACAGTATGAGTGAGCAAGGAACTTCGGACGCTTATCGTCATTTAGATAGTTCACCAAAGGATGAGGGAACATCATCTCAACTGAATCCCTCAGGATACTCAGCCGATACCGAAGAAGGAATATTTATATTTAAGGTACAGTCGGAGGAACCCTTTACTACTAAGAAAAGAGGTTGGTTTCATAGAGGAGTACATGAGAGAAGAAAAAGAATGAAGAAATTACAACAACAAAGGGCAATAGTCAGGGCCAATAGGGAGGAGATGCACAGATTCAGGAAACAGCCAGTAGGCCACCTTGGGAAGAAGAATTAGATAGACAGTTGGCCAATTTTCATATGTTAGCCACTACAGCTGTATATGCTAACCTAAACCAAGTAGCCAAACCACCACTGTTACCCTTGTTCCAAGACTAACAAATGCTAGAACCTAACTAGGAGGATCCATTCCCAATCCCAGATGTAGATCCCTATGAGATTCCCAGAATTCCCCCACCAAATCCCATAGCTCAATATACTGACCTTAATCCTTTAGATCCCTTCTGGAATAGCGAATGGCGGACGAAGAGTGTAATAAGAAACCCATACTTTTATGGACAACCTATCCCTCAACACCCTGATCTAGTACCTGCACCCAATGCCACATATGAGCCAGAAAAATTTGGAGGAACTTCACTCATTGGGTGACGAATTAGTAGAGGAAGGAGATAGAATTCGACTAATAGGAGAAAAGCTTATGTGGAAGCATGTTGAGCGTGACATACATGATTGGATACATGACACTTAGAACATACCTAGATATATGTGTAATTTTGTACTTTGATAAAATATATATATATGTATAGATACAGATGCATAGTATATTTGATTTCCAGCTATAGTTTATAATAGATGCCTATATATGAAAAAGAGTAAAAGTCGCAATGATCTATGTTTTTGACCAACTTGTTTATGTGTGATTGTGTATAAGTAAGTGTGACAACTGGCACAAAACCGGTAATTTCCGTACACTTTAATTATTACTTAATGACTGCAATTATGTGCTTAAACGTCAACATTGATTGATTACATTATATACAAGTGAATTCATGCACGATTAATACTACAAAATATTGCTTTATGCCTTAACAAGAGCGTTGCGTCAGAAATACTAGTAAACTCACCGGTAAAACACAATATGTCAACAACTCTGCAGAAAGCAGTCATACATTAGAACTGAGGCCTAGGTGTAGGTCCAACGTCAAAAATACATTAAAACCCAAGAGTACATACAAGGGTTAACATATAGACGCTCCGAAAGCTAAAATACGCACTAAAAAGCACACGAAACGCACTTTAAGTGCATAATTATTCTAAATTCAGCTATAACCAGCTTTTAAACAATAAAATATCATACATAATTTACGTTCTATCGTCCAGAATATTTCCCTAAGTGTCGGGAATTGAAAGGGGGCAAAAGGGCACAAGAAAGACACTAAACGGTGCAAATTAACACTTTAACGGAACGGTATTTAACCGAACAACCGGACATTACCCGGGACACCAAATTTTTTCCAAACACATTATTTATTTATTTTTGGCTAGTCATGATCCCCGTTTACCATAACACCCATTAAAAATCAAATAAATGATATATGAAAGCATATTACTTGGAATTGAACTACCTTTACTATCTAGTTACAAAACTTACACTTGGACCCCACCCCCATCTAATTTTCGATTGAAGTTCATGTGGCCCCACCAAGTATTTTGTAAGATCATGAAAAGATTCCTTTAGACTTGTGGTGACACTTGTCTTGCATGCTAGCTCTTGAAATCTCTAAATATCTTCTATAAATCTTAGCATAATCTTTCCAACAAGATCAACACTCAACCTCCCTTCTCTCTCTCCCTTGAACCGTCCCCTCTCTCCTCTCTCTACCTTCAAACCTTCAAAGCTTGTTCATCACATTCAAACTCCATCTCTAGCCATCTTTAAGTTAGTGTGAAGATCTAGAGGTGATCCCAAGGTGTTCTCAAGTGATTCAAGCTTCCCATCATCTTCACACTAGAATTTCTACCCTAGCCTTGTGCTAGTAGTAAGTCCCTTCACACTCTTGTTTCATCTTGTTCATTGTTATGTTGCGGTAGGATGTTAGTGTTCAAATCACTAAACTAAAACACTAAAAGATGAACATAGAACCTTACATAAATACCACACATAAGAAGTTTGCATAAAGATGTTATCGGGTTGGATTAGGGATGGATAAAACATGCATGTTATTTGATCATTGATTTCGTGGTAAAACCGTTGTTCGGGCACTTGGTGATGCGTTTTTAGAAACATTAAACTAGAAATAAACATGCTGATTGGAATTTCCAGCCAACTTCAACAGGCTGTAACTGGGTCATTTTTAATCGAAAAACTGAATTTCTGGAGTCTAAATTATGTATTTTTGAACAACCGAACAAATGGCACTGGAATCGTAATTTTTCGAGGTCGTTTACTATTTTTAAAGAATTGTTTTAAGACAGCAGCTCAAGCTCAAATCTTCCTGCTGAAAAAGTGTGTCGTATTCAGAATCGTAACCCGAAACCTGAGTAGAATCAGCTCATGGGATTTTTACTGTAGATGGTCACTGTTGTTGCCGTGATCCTCCAACTGGAATTTCGTCGATCGGATTTACGATTAATTTATAGTAAATTTTTCCGTAAACTGCGATCAGAAAGCAACAAATCTGATTGCAGTCGGGTAAATAAATTTTTATATAATATTGGTAATAAACTGAGCCCCGATATTTTTACACAATGAAATTTGAAACGTTTATGACATTCTGTAAAAATTTGGGAATTTTTGGAGAAGGGTAACTATTTTATTGAAATGCTCTAAAACAGTCCAGTTTTGATGAATAAAGCTGAGATGACATAAGTAGTTATTGCATGTCTGATTGTCGGGTTGGTTATTTGAGAACAATCTACGGGATATATGTAAAAGAAAATGATACGCTATTAAGCATGGACACCTCCATTTACAAAGGAGACTATGGCGAAACTTTCTGAAAGTCCTAACACTTAGTAAATATTTTCTAGACAAACGTTTACTAGTGTGTTCTAAACTATGTTTTTCGACTATAAACCTCGCCATAATTTTTGTAACAAAAAATACACATACAACATACAAGATACATAACTCGGGTGCAAAGTGCAAAATACAAGAAACTTATATTTATTTTTGAGAAAATAATATAAGTAAGACACTTAGTTAAAAACATGAAATATTTTTAACACAAGAAAACATATACATAAAAGACAGTGACTCGTACTTGTACGATACAAGTCTAGTGACTAACGTTAAGAAAACACGTATAGGTCACGATGTTAATTAAGCAAATCCGGTGAAGTTTACGACCCAAGGAACACAAAGTTGTGAGTTCATGCTCCCCCTTTTCTTTTAACTGTTTTTAGTTTTATAACTTCGGGGGTGAAATACATGTTACAAATATTACAATGTTTACATATGGTATGATGGATACAAGAATGATACGAGAAATCGTGTCACGAATAGGGTACCATAAGCACCGTTAACCGTGTACATACTAAGACCGCAGAACAAAAGGTTAGATCTAATGGGTTTCAGGGCAGCCCCACTCTTGGTGACAACTAGTACCGAGTAGTGTTTTTGTGTCTCAGTCGTGAATCGACTACAGAAAAATGCCTATGGTTTGGTGACTTCCTATGTCGTGTCACATGTTAATGGCTTTGCAACCCATTAACACTTGATATATATAGAAATACTTGATTTATACAAGATACAAATTATGATTTCATACAAAGTATACAAACGTGAAATACAAATATTGCATGAATTCACACCAACATTATGTTGACGTTTTTCCAAAAACTCACATGTATTTCAGGTAACTAGGATGGATGTGCGCGCGGTTTTACTCATGCTCTTGGATGTCGCTTTTGTTTATCTTTGAATAAAGTTGTAAACTTATCAGACAAAATGCTGTCTTGTGTTGTAAACACTTAAACTACGATTTCAGTTATGTAATGTGTTGCATTTAAAGCTATTTTTATGAGCATGTAGTATGTTTACCTTTCGTATGCAATGAGAACCTTTCATGATCACACCTCGTGCTTTCGCCGCAGAAAGGGGTGTGACAGATTGGTATCAGAGCTGCGATTGTAGTGAACCAGTATTCCATCTCGAGTCTAGTCTACAATCATTAGGATCCTTTCACGAAAACAATTTTTTTTTCAAAGAGTTTTCATTGCATAAAACTTTCCGCGACATCCACTACCTGAAACTGTTTACAGGAGTCTAGAAAATACACTACGAGGCTTAGAGTGCACAAAAGTAGAACTTGGTTTTAACTGAGAAATTACTTGCAATTATGTGTGATAATTAGCTTATACTTATACTAGGAGTAGAATACCACTAGTATACGTGACCTTACCTGAAGACAATGGCCTATCTGAAGGAAGAGATACGAGGATGAAACAAACTGTGCGGACTGTGCAAGGGGTTACGTAATTATGGATGCATACATAATTATGGAATTCAGTGCACAGAAATCACAGCAAGTCTTGTCACGTATAGATTCCTTCAGTACAAGAAAAGGTCAAACGTGAACACCAGCCTATTAATATCCTCTGCTAGAGTAAAATTGTTTGATGTCACTTATGTGGTATATACCTGTGTATATATACTACTACTGTCTAGTACGACGATATCAAACAAATATCTAAACATATTGTGTTATGTTCTGTCAGAACATGGCACCCAGGAAAGTTGTGAACGCTCGTGATCAACCTCCTCCCCCACTGCCAAAGACTGCTGAGGAGCTGAACGCTCTACTAGAAGAAAGGATCTCCGCTGCTATCGCCCAATACGAGGCAACCCGTACTGCAGACAGTGGTGGACCAAGTAATGCCAGACGTAACGGGAATGGAGATTCATCTGGAGGAAACGCAGCTCGGGGCTGTACTTTCAAGCAGTTTCTCGACTGCAAGCCAAAGAACTATGACGGCACAGGAGGTGCAGTAGCGTTTGTACGCTGGATGGAGAAAACTGAAGCTACTATCCGCATGAGCAAGTGTACCACGGATCAGCAAGTCGCTTTTGCTACTGGGTTGTTTGTCGATGAAGCTTTGACCTGGTGGAACTTACAAGTCCATACCTTGGGCGATGATGCCGCTTATGGCCTAACTTAGGATGAACTAAAGGAAAGAATGAGAGAAAAGTACTGCTCCCGTGCTGAACTCCAAAGGCTGGAAACGGAGTTCTGGCACTTGACTATGGAAGGTGCTGACATTAATGGTTATACTCGAAGGTTCCACGATCTATCTAGAGTGCTTCCCTACATGGTGACTCCCGAATTCAAGCGAGTTGAACGCTACATTTGGGGACTGGCCCCAGAATTTCACGGCATGGTAACTTCGACCAAACCTCATACAATCACCGAGGCTGTAACTCTGGCTGTCATCCTTACTGAAGATTGTGTTCGTATGAAGAAGCTATCACTAAACCTAACAGAAGAGACCGAGACGCATGCTGAGTCGTCCGACGACAAGAAAAGGAAACATGCAAACCTGAACCAAGCAACTCGTAACAATAGGGGTTCCAACAAGAAGCGTGACGCCAACCCGCCTCAGGGGGCGAGATCCCTTGCAGCCATGAATGACACTCCAGCCAAGGGATACCTGGGCACTCTGCCTAAATGCAATCATTGCAAGCGTCACCACGAAGGGGTGTGTCACATTTCAAAATGCGACAAGTGTGGAAAGTTGGGTCACCGCACTGAAGACTGTTGGGGAAAAGGAAGGAACGAAAATGGAAATCGCAACGGTGCTGGTAATGCAAATGGTGGGAATGGAAATGGTAATAGCAACCGGATTGGGAATGGAGCTGGGCGTAACCAAGGATGCTTCAGATGTGGAAGCAAGGAGCACTTCATGAAAGATTGCCCAAAGGGAAACAATGCTCAAGCTCGAGCATTTGTAATTGGAGCAAGGGACGCACGCGAGGACCCTAATGTGGTCAACGGTACGTTCCTCATTAACAATCACTTTGCATCCATACTATTTGACACTAGCGCCGATTATAGCTTCATGTCTGTGGAATTTAAACGCATGCTTGGAATAGAATCTAGTAGATTAGAAATTCCTTATTCCATAGAACTAGCCAATGGTAAACTTGTTAAGTCAGGCGAAGTGGTTAGAGGTTGCACATTAGAACTTGGTGAACGAAGATTTAGCATCGACCTCTTACCTATTCAATTGGGTAACTTCGATGTAGTAGTCGGGATGGACTGGTTGTCCAAGAACAAAGCTGAAGTTATTTGTCACGAGAAAATCATTCGCATCCCTTTGGCAAATGATGAAACTCTCATCGTACATGGAGAAAGACGAAACGCGCGTCTTCGAATCATCAGTTGCAAGAAGGCACAAAAGTGCTTAAGGAAAGGATGTGTTGCTTTCCTAGCACACGTTGTAGATAAGAAGGTTGTGGATCCGAAGCTCGAGGATATTCCCGTGGTAAAGGAATTCCCTAATGTTTTTCCCGAAGATCTGCCAGGACTACCTCCGCAACGACAAGTCGAATTTCATATAGACTTGGTTCCAGGAGCCGCTCCTGTAGCCAAGGCGCCCTATCGGCTTGCACCATCCGAAATGCAAGAATTATCTACACAACTCCAGGAGTTGTTGGATAAAGGATTCATAAGGCCAAGCTTCTCACCTTGGGGAGCTCCAGTATTGTTCATGAAGAAAAAGGATGGAACTATGCGGATGTGTATCGATTATAGAGAACTGAACAAGCTCACAATCAAGAATCGGTACCCGCTACCGAGGATTGATGACTTATTTGATCAGTTGCAAGGATCAAGCTACTATTCCAAGATCGATCTTCGATCTGGATACCATCAGCTAAGGATACAAGAAGAAAGCATACCAAAGACTGCATTTCGAACGCGCTATGGGCATTACGAGTTTCTTGTAATGCCATTCGGATTGACGAATGCACCAGCGGTCTTTATGGATCTGATGAACCGCGTTTGCAAACCATATCTCGATAAATTCGTGATTGTGTTTATCGATGATATCTTGATTTACTCACGAACAAAAGACGAACACGAGCAACATCTCAGGACCATTTTGGAACTGCTGAAGAAGGAGAAGCTTTATGCGAAGTTCTCGAAATGCGAATTCTGGATTCGCGAAGTACAATTTCTGGGTCATGTTGTGAATGAGAAGGGTATTCATGTAGACCCATCCAAGGTTGGAGCAATAAAGAATTAGGAAGCTCCCAAAACCCCAACTGAAGTTCGTCAATTCTTGGGTTTAGCGGGCTATTACCGACGTTTCATCGAGAACTTCTCAAAGATAGCTCAACCGCTAACCTCCCTTACTCAGAAAGACAAGAAGTACGACTGGGGTGACAAGCAGGAAGAAGCCTTCCAACTGCTCAAAAACAAACTATGCGATGCACCGATACTATCATTACCCGAAGGCACGGAAGACTTCGTGGTATACTGTGACGCCTCACGACAAGGCTTAGGTTGCGTGCTCATGCAACGCAAGAAAGTCATCGCTTATGCTTCAATACAATTGGAGGTTCATGAAAGAAATTATACCACTCACGACCTGGAGCTAGGCGCAGTGGTATTCACCCTGAAGATCTGGCGACACTATTTATATGGTACTCGATGTACAATCTTCACAGATCACAAAAGCCTACAACACATATTTGATCAGAAGGAATTAAATATGCGCCAGCGGCGTTGGGTCGAGTTACTGAACGATTACGACTGTGAGATTAAGTACCATCCTGGAAAAGCAAACGTGGTAGCAGACGCGTTAAGCCGAAAAGAAAGGGTTAAGACCCTAAGGGTTCGAGCATTGGAAATGACGATTCAAACGAACCTCACGGCATGTATTCGTGACACACAACAAGAAGCTCTTAAGGAAGAAA
Organism: Helianthus tuberosus; assembly: GCA_030545235.1. Classification (NCBI taxonomy): domain Eukaryota; kingdom Viridiplantae; phylum Streptophyta; class Magnoliopsida; order Asterales; family Asteraceae; genus Helianthus; species Helianthus tuberosus. The sequence goes on from CM060375.1 coordinate 26,194,195, forward strand.
ATCGCAAAGCTGAATACCTCCGGGGTGCATTGAAATATATGGTGCCAAATGAAGAAGGAGCCTTATACTTCGAGAAACGTATCTGGGTTCCACTCTATGGTGGCATACGAGAAGTCATCCTTGATGAAGTGCACAAGTCAAGATACTCGATCCATCCAGGATCGGACAAAATGTATCAAGACCTAAAGGAATACTACTGGTGGCCAAGACTTAAAAGCGATGTTGCTATTTATGTTGGAAAATGCTTAACCTGTGCCAAGGTTAAGGCTGAATATCAGAAACCGTCTGACCTACTACAACAACCAGAGATACCCATGTGGAAGTGTGAGCAAATCTCAATGGACTTCATCACAAAATTACCCAAGACCCCAAGAGGGCACGACATGATATGGGTGATAGTCGATCGATTAACAAAGTCTGCGCACTTCCTACCGATCCGAGAGAAGGATAGCATTGGAAAGCTTGCTGAGATTTACTTGAAAGAAATCGTGGCACGTCATGGAGTGCCAATCTCAATTATTTCAAACAGAGATGGACGCTTTGTCTCAAGAATTTGGCAATCCTTTCAGGAAGCCTTTGGATCTCAGTTAGATCTAAGCACGACATTCCATCCTCAAACAGACGGCCAGAGCGAACGGACTATACAAACATTAGAAGATATGCTTCATGCATGTGTCATGGACCTGGGTGGCAGCTGGGATACTCATCTACCTTTAGTTGAGTTTTCCTACAATAACAGTTACCATACAAGTATAAAAGCCGCACCGTTCAAAGCTCTGTATGGCCGCAAGTGCCGATCGCCCTTATGTTGGGCAGACGCTGGAGATAAGCGCATGGTTGGTCCTGAACTTGTGCAAGAGACAACCGACAAGATTACGCAAATCCGAGAGCGCATTAAGGTGGCTCGGGATCGACAAAAGAGCTACGCCCATCTAGAACGAAAGCCATTAGAATTCGAGGAGGGAGACAAAGTGTTGTTAAAAGTCTCACCTTGGAAGGGCGTAGTAAGATTTGGAAAACGTGGAAAGCTGAATCCACGATACATCGGACCATTCAGAATCTTACAAAGAATTGGTACCGTGGCATACAAGTTGGAATTACCGGAAGAACTTAACGGAGTACATGATACGTTTCATGTATCCAACCTCAAGAAGAGTCCAACACAAGAAGACGTGATCATCCCTACGGATGAAGTACATATTGATGACGCCCTCCGATTTACAGAACAACCCGTTGAGGTTACCGACTGGAAAGTCAACAAGACCAGGAGGAGCACTGTTAAACTTGTCAAAGTACGTTGGAACTCCAAGCACGGACCCGAGTACACATGGGAACATGAAGACCAGTTCAAAGAAAAGTATCCCCATCTATTCAAGAAGACTCCTGCGAGAGTTAGCTCAGCCTGAATTTCGGGACGAAATTCTTTTAACGGGGGGAGACTGTGACAACTGGCACAAAACCGGTAATTTCCGTACACTTACTTAATGACTGCAATTATGTGCTTAAACGACAACATTGATTGATTACATTATATACAAGTGAATTCATGCACGATTAATACTACAAAATATTGCTTTATGCCTTAACAAGAGCGTTGCGTTAGAAATACTAGTAAACTCACCGGTAAAACACAACATGTCAAAAACTCTGTAGAAAGCAGTCAGACATTAGAACTGAGGCCTAGGTGTAGGTCCAACGTCAAAAATACATTAAAACACAAGAGTACATACAAGGGTTAACATATAGACGCTCCGAAAGCTAAAATACGCACTAAAAAGCACCCGAAACGCACTTTAAGTGCATAATTATTCTAAATTCAGCTATAACCAGCTTTTAAACAATAAAATATCATACATAATTTACGTTCTATCGTCCAGAATATTTCCCTAAGTTTCGGGAATTGAAAGGGGGCAAAAGGGCACAAGAAAGACACTAAACGGTGCAAATTAACACTTTAACGGAACGGTATTTAACCGAACAATCAGACATTACCCGGGACACCAAATTTTTGCCAAACACATTAGTTATTTATTTTTGGCTACTCATGATCCCCGTTTACCATAACACCCATTAAAAATCAAATAAATGATATATGAAAGCATATTACTTGGAATTGAACTACCTTTACAATCTAGTTACAAAACTTACACTTGGACCCCCCTCCCCCATCTAATTTTCGGATGAAGTTCATGTGGACCCACCAAATATTTTGTAAGATCATGAAAAGATTCCTTTAGACTTGTGGTGACACTTGTCTTGCATGCTAGCTCTTGAAATCTCTAAATATCTTCTATAAATCTTAGCATAATCTTTCCAACAAGATCAACACTCAACCTCCCTTCTCTCTCTCCCTTGAACCGTCCCCTCTCTCCTCTCTCTACCTTCAAACCTTCAAAGCTTGTTCATCACATTCAAACTCCATCTCTAGCCATCTTTAAGTTAGTGTGAAGATCTAGAGGTGATCCCAAGGTGTTCTCAAGTGATTCAAGCTTCCCATCATCTTCACACTAGAATTTCTACCCTAGCCTTGTGCTAGTAGTAAGTCCCTTCACACTCTTGTTTCATCTTGTTCATTGTTATGTTGCGGTAGGATGTTAGTGTTCAAATCACTAAACTAAAACACTAAAAGATGAACATAGAACCTTACATAAATACCACACATAAGAAGTTTGCATAAAGATGTTATCGGGTTGGATTAGGGATGGATAAAACATGCATATTATTTGATCATTGATTTCGTGGTAAAACCGTTGTTCGGGCACTTGGTGATGCGTTTTTAGAAACATTAAACTAGAAATAAACATGCTGATTGGAATTTCCAGCCAACTTCAACAGGCTGTAACTGGGTCATTTTTAATCGAAAAACTGAATTTCTGGAGTCTAAATTATGTATTTTTGAACAACCGAACAAATGGCACTGGAATCGTAATTTTTCGAGGTCGTTTACTATTTTTAAAGAATTGTTTTAAGACAGCAGCTCAAGCTCAAATCTTCCTGCTGAAAAAGTGTGTCGTATTCAGAATCGTAACCCGAAACCTGAGTAGAATCAGCTCATGGGATTTTTACTGTAGATGGTCACTGTTGTTGCCGTGATCCTCCAACTGGAATTTCGTCGATCGGATTTACGATTAATTTATAGTAAATTTTTCCGTAAACTGCGATCAGAAAGCAACAAATCTGATTGCAGTCGGGTAAATAAATTTTTATATAATATTGGTAATAAACTGAGCCCCGATATTTTTACACAATGAAATTTGAAACGTTTATGACATTTTGTAAAAATTTGGGAATTTTTGGAGAAGGGTAACTATTTTATTGAAATGCTCTAAAACAGTCCAGTTTTGATGAATAAAGCTGAGATGACATAAGTAGTTATTGCATGTCTGATTGTCGGGTTGGTTATTTGAGAACAATCTACGGGATATATGTAAAAGAAAATGATATGCTATTAAGCATGGACACCTCCATTTACAAAGGAGACTATGGCGAAACTTTCTGAAAGTCCTAACACTTAGTAAATATTTTCTAGACAAACGTTTACTAGTGTGTTCTAAACTATGTTTTTCGACTATAAACATCGCCATAATTTTTGTAACAAAAAATACACATACAACATACAAGATACATAACTCGGGTGCAAAGTGCAAAATACAAGAAACTTATATTTATTTTTGAGAAAATAATATAAGTAAGACACTTAGTTAAAAACATGAAATATTTTTAACACAAGAAAACATATACATAAAAGACAGTGACTCGTACTTGTACGATACAAGTCTAGTGACTAACGTTAAGAAAACACGTATAGGTCACGACGTTAATTAAGCAAATCTGGTGAAGTTTACGACGCAAGGAACGCAAAGTTGTGGGTTCATGCTCCCCCTTTTCTTTTAACTGTTTTTAGTTTTATAACTTCGGGGGTGAAATACATGTTACAAATATTACAATGTTTACAAATGGTATGATGGATACAAGAATGATACGAGAAATCGTGTCACGAATAGGGTACCGTAAGCACCATTAACCGTGTACATACTAAGACCGCAGAACAAAAGGTTAGATCTAATGGGTTTCAGGGCAGCCCCACTCTTGGTGACAACTAGTACCGAGTAGTGTTTTTGTGTCTCAGTCGTGAATCGACTACAGAAAAATGCCTATGGTTTGGTGACTTCCTATGTCGTGTCACATGTTAATGTCTTTGCAACCCATTAACACTTGATACATATAGAAATACTTGATTTATACAAGATACAAATTATGATTTCATACAAAGTATACAAACGTGAAATACAAATATTGCATGAATTCACACCAACATTATGTTGACGTTTTTCAAAAAACTCACATGTATTTCAGGTAACTAGGATGGATGTGCGCGCGGTTTTACTCATGCTCTTTGATGTCGCTTTTGTTTATCTTTGAATAAAGTTGTAAACTTATCAGACAAAATGCTGTCTTGTGTTGTAAACACTTAAACTACGATTTCAGTTATGTAATGTGTTGCATTTAAAGCTATTTTTATGAGCATGTAGTATGTTTACCTTTCGTATGCAATGAGAACCTTTCATGATCACACCTCGTGCTTCCGCCGCAGAAAGGGGTGTGACAGTAAGTGTATTATATTTATTCTGTGACAATTAATACCTGATAAATGTTCACAATTCAGATGTCGAACGAAGTAAATCAGGAAAACCAGAATAATGAGAATAACGGAAACCAAATAACACTACCATCCAACATATAGTAGCACAAGGAGTTATAGATGCTATGCCTTATATTATCAAAACTGTTAAAGAAGTAGAAAATAATAAATCTGCAAATGGCAGTAAATGTCAACACACTGAACCAAGTCACAGTGTGAATGATAACGGACCTATTATCCAAGCTCCAATTCCTAAAAGAAGAAGAACCACTTCTTACGATTGTTCTTATAAAGAATTCTTGGCCTACAACCCAATAGAACTCTCATGCAATGAAGGAGCCATTGCATCCTTACGTTGGATAGAAAAGACAGAAGCAGTCATAAAAATAAGTAAATGTTCAGATGAAGATAAGATTATGTTTGCTTCTAATCTTTTCAAAAATGCAGCCTTAGAATGGTGGAATACTATTCTCCAATCTAGGGGAAGTGACATAATTTATAATATGGAATGGATCAACTTTAAGGAAATGGTTCAAAGAAAATTCAGTCCTCCAAATGAGAGGGAACAAATCGCCAATAAGTTCCTAAATCGTAGAATGACTGGAATAGACTGCAAAGGTTACACTACCATATTCTTCGAATATGCTAGGATAGTGCCAACCTTAGCCTCACCAGAACCAGTGTTAATCTCCCGTTATATTTGGGGAATAATTAGTGAGATTAGACATGTAGTCAAGGCAGCTAGACCACAAACCATAGAAAAAGCAGCAGAACTAGCTAATACCTTAATTGATGAATTGGTACGTGCACAAGAGGAAAACCAGAGAAAGAACCTAGCTCAAAAGCTTACCCAAGAATTTCGCTACGGTAATTCTTACCGTGGAAAAGTGACAGGTCCTTCGGCACGTTACTATAAGTTTTGTAGAAAGAAGCACCCAGGAAAGTGTGCTGTGTCCTGCAACTTTTGCAAGTACCCAGGACATAAGGAAGAAAATTGTAGGAGAAAGGCTAATGCCAGGATATGCTACAATTGTGGAGAAGCTGGTCACATGAAACCGAACTATCCGAAACTAAGACAGCTGAGGAAGCTAAGATGATTCCAGATGTGATTGCCGGTACGTTCTTAGTTAATAACATATTTGCCAAAGTATTGTTTGACTCTGGTGGAAAACAAAGTTTTATCAATATTTCTTTCTACCAATTTCTTGACCAACCCTTAGTCAAACTTCAACAAGATTGTCTGGTAGAGACAGCAAACGGAGAATCTGTTAAGATAACTGAAATTCTAAACCATCAATATTTGCTAACCTTTACGCGATGAATCTGGCCGGTTTCGATGTCGTATTAGGAATGGATTGGTTGGTAGCCAATCATGTCAGTATTTTATGTGATCAAAAGTTACTATAATTAAGTACACCAAGTGGTGAAAAGATCACAATCAAAGGAGAAAAGCTAACCCGATCAACAAAATTCATCTTTGTGATGAAAGCTGCAAGTTATGAAGGGAAAGGAGGAGTAGTACATATTATGTAATCATTAATACTAAAGGAAAAGAATTAAAAGATATTCCTGTAATATCTAAATTCTCAGACGTTTTTTTCCAGAAGAGTTACCTGGATTACCGCCTGATAGAGAGATTGAATTTAGAATTCACCTAATACCAGGGACGACACCAACTGCCAAAGCACCATATCAATTAGCACCAACGGAAATGCCGAAACTGAAGATACAATTGGACGAACTTCTTGACAATGGATTTATACAACCAAGCTCGTCACCGTGGGGAGCACCGGTGTTGTTTGTTAAGAAGAAAGATGGATCGATGCGTATGTGCATCGATTATCAAGAATTGAACAAAGGCACGATTAAGAATCGGTACCCATTACCGAGAATTGATGATCTGTTCGATAAATTTCAAGGAGCTCGATTCTTTTCTAAGATCGATTTACGCTCCGGATATCATCAACTGAAAGTACATGAAGAGTATATTCCTAAAACTGCTTTCAGAACGAGATATGGTCATTATGAATTTACCGTCATGCCATTTGGTTTAACCAATGCCCCAGCCGCATTTATGGACATGATGAACAGGATATGTAAACCATACCTGGATAAATTCATAATTGTCTTTATAGATAATATTCTAGTTTACTCTAAGAGTAAAGAGGAACATGCAGCGCATCTGTATACACTTCTAACATTGTTGAAAAAAGAGAAGCTTTATGCTAAATTCTCAAAATGTGAATTTTGGTTACAAGAAGTGCAATTCCTTGGACATCTGGTTAATCATGAAGGAATTCATGTGGATCCCACAAAGATCGAGGCGATTACTAAGTGGAAACTCCCTGAATCACCAACGGAAGTATGAAACAGGAAGAAGCCTATAGGATTCTTAAGCAAAAGGTTAACCAACGCACCCATACTCGCATTACCAGAAGGAACTGAAGACTTTATAGTCTATTGTGATGCGTCTAAGCTAGGATATGGATGTGTGTTGATGCAACGTCAAAAGGTTATAGCTTATGCCTCTAGACAGCTTAAGAAGTAGGAAGAGAATTTCATAACCCATGATCTAGAATTAGGAGTCATAGTTTTTGCCCTTAAGATTTGGAGACACTATTTATATGGAAATAAATTTGTTGTCTTCACAAATCATAAGAGTTTAAGGTATATATTTGGGCAAAGAGGATTAAATATGAGACAAAGACGCTAGATGGAGGTTCTTAGCGATTATGACTGTGAAATTCAGTATCATGCTGGGAAAGCTAATGTAGTAGCTGATGCTTTAAGTCGAAAGTATCATGAAAATCCGAAACGAGTACGTTCTCTCAGACTAAATCTACAAATAGATTTAAATGAGCAAATCCGAGAAGTACAAGAGTCAGCAATCAAGGACGATGCTGAAAAATTAAAAGGAATGATTAAGGAGTTAGAACAAGGAGCAGATGGAATTTGAAAGTTCCATAAGAAAAGGATGTGGATACCTGAACAAGGAAACCTACGCCACCATATTCTAGAGGAAGCTCATAAGTCTAAGTATACGATACATCCCAGAAGTGATAAGATGTATCAAGATCTAAGAAAGAATTTCTGATGGATAGAAACGAAAAAGGATATAGCAAATTATGTTGCTAAATGTCTAACTTGTTCAAAAGTTAAACCTGAGCATCAGAAACCCTCCGGATTATTGCAACAGTTAGAGATGCCAATATGGAAATGGGAATTGATAACAATGGACTTTGTTACCAAATTACCTAAGACAAGAAAAGGAAATGATACAATCTGGGTGATTGTAGACAGATTGACCAAATTTGCTCATTTCTTACCCATGAAGGAAACTTTCAGTATGGAACAGTTAGCCAAGCTATATGTAAATGAAATAGTTTCATTACATGGAATTCCTTTATCTATCGTATCTGATTGAGATAGTCGTTTTACTTCTCATTTTTGGACAATTTTCTAAAAAGCAATGGGAACCAGGTTAAATCTAAGCACAGCTTATCATCCACAGACAGACGGACAAAGCGAAAGGACAATCCAGCCTATGGAAGATATGCTTAGAGCCTGTGTAATTGATTTTGGAGGAAATTGGGATGACCATTTACCATTAATAGAATTTTCCTATAATAACAGCTATCATACTAGCATTAATGTTGTACCATTTGAAGCACTTTATGGACGAAAGTGCAGAACTTCAGTCTGTTGGGTAGAAATTAGTGCAGGAAACAATAGATAAGATAATTCAAGTCAAGGAAAGACTAAAAGCAGCACGAGATTATCAAAAGATTTATGCAGATAACAGACGAAAACCTTTAGAATTTCAAGTAGGAGATAAGGTACTATTCAAAGTTTCTCCATGGAAAGGAGTAGTGTCACACCCCGATCTCCGGTGGGCCAGGATGGGTACAATCGTGACGGTTGGATAATGATGTGTGCAAAATGCAACATATAAATTACATCAATTGTGGCATAAAACTAACCCTTTTTTAGTACTAATGTTGGAAAAAGTGTACTTTTGTCTTCCTTTTGTATTTTCAGGATTAAATGAGCTCAAATTAACAAAAGAAGCAAAAAGACATCAAAATCTAACATAAATACAAGAAAAGGAACAAGACGTGACATGACCGACCCCACGACAGCATCTTCCCAAGCAAAACAAGAGGTCAGAAGACTGAACACGCCCCGTGCTCAGCCAGCACGGGGGCGTGCCCAAGTGTCAGCAGAAAAGACAAAGTGGTAGAAGCTTCTATTGCCCACCACGGGGCCGTGCTCAGCGGACACGGGGCTGTGGTCAACTATAAGATTCGCACAATCCAGGCAAATCTTCATAGTACAAAGATTCTTCTACACACCCCCGGTCGTGCTCAGCGGACACGGGGGCGTGGTCAACTAATAAGACAAGCTTCAATAAATGAAGAAAGAGAAGGATGTGGACACATGTGGACACGGGGCCGTGCCCACTGGACACGGGGCCGTGCCCGAGCTTCTGTTCAGCCTATAAATAGGAGTGCTTGGCTCAAGCTTAAACCATCCCTTGGCACACCACCTCTCTCACACTTCACCCACCACCCACCACCACCATAACACCATCATCCACCACCATCATCCATTGTCCATCGTAGAGTGTGTGAGTGGTCTCGGGATCCAAGATTTATCATAAGAGTTCTTGACAATCAAGGCCATGTTTGCCTAAGTCTCTTACATCACTTGGTGAAGACAAGTGTCTAGTGTAATACTTTTTATTTTTAATCTTTTCACACTTTTTACTTGGTTTTGTATTAATGACTTTAATAACTAGTTGCTTATGTTGAAGGTGATCTTTCCTTATCGTTTGTCCGTGGTGTCTTGGCATTATTTTACTGTCTATATAAAATAAAAGATTTTCACCATTCATATCTCCACGGTCTATGTGGAGGTATGTTGGCTACCTGGTCGGGGGTTAAGGGAACGGTTTGGTAAAGGTCTTGCCATTGTTCAGCGTTTAGAGGTCCTGCAATGGACCTGGGTCAAATTTAGTAGGACCTCCTTCAATACTTAACGGTATTGGATGGCGGGGGTCTAAACTCTTTTATCCCCTCATAAGTTAACTACTATTAATACTATAACCCGGCTATTTAGGACTGTATCCCTGCTGACTCAGACTACTTAGTCGAGGGTAACGTCACCTCCAAAAGAGGGGCCTGCCATAATTTGCATTAATAACTTAATTAATTATCTTCCAATAATCCACCCTTTTAGGATTGTATCCTTGCTGACTCAAACTACTGGGGTGAAGGTAACGTCACCTTCAAAAGAGGGGCCTACTACAATAACTAAGATAATCTCTCAAAATAGTGCAAAAGTGCGGAAATAATCAAAGGTTACACTAGATACAAGTCGGAACCAAGTGATTCATCTTGTCTATCTGTTTTTCTTTTATTTTTATTTTTTAGCATCTTAGTTAGTTTTAATTTTTCTTAGTTTAAAACATTTTTCTAAACTTTTTATTTTGATTAGACGTTGAAGATAAACCGGTACTAAAAGCTCTTGTGTCCTTGGATGACCTCAGTATCTTACCAACACTATACTACGCTCACGATGGGTGCACTTGCCCATATGTGTGTCTAGTGTTAGTAAATATCATGTTTTATAAATTTAAAACTTGACTAAAAAAGTGTTAAAGGGGTTTAAAATATACACCTAATATATATAACACTCCACACGCATCAAGTTTTTGGCGCCGTTGCCGGGGACACAAGGATTTTAAGAAAGCTTAAAATCGACGGCCTAATCAGTTTTTCAAAACCTTTTCAAAACGCACGCACATTTTTCTGCATTTTAGTTTAGTTTTGCATTTACAGTAACCTGTACACGGGGCCGTGCTGCACATTTTCATAAAAACACCCAGTAACAGTAGCTTGAACACGGGCCGTGCTCACTGAACACGCCCCGTGCTCAACGAAATCAGTAAATTTAATTAAAACGCCCAGATACAGACCCTGAACACGGGGCGGTGCTCACTGAACACGGGGCCAGGTCCAGCCTCTGTTTCCGTTTTTATTTTTGTTTTCTGATCTCGAGACTTGGTTGTGGTCTGCTGAGTGATTCTCATGGATCAATACTCAGGAGGTTACAACTACACCTATGAGGAGGATGATTATAGGGGTAATTATTGCACTAATTGTAGAAATCTGCACTCGGTTCAAAATAATCACTCATATCAACCATCCAATTCATACACCTACTATGAGGAGCCCAGGTACGAGCCATCAACTTCATACACATCCTATGAAGACCAAAGGTATGAACCTCCTCCCTCATACTCATATTTTGATGAACCAAGGTATGAGCCTTCTTACTCATACTTTGAGGAACCAAGATATGAGCCACCACCTTCGTATACTTATTATGAGGAACCATGGCGTGAACAACCCACCTCATATGAGTATTATGAAGAACAAAATTACGACCCTTATCCATCATATACTTACAATGAAGGATCGAACAACCGGATTCAAGCTTTGAAAATCCCGATACTTTTTCTATAACCGAAGTGACCGATAGGATATTAGAACACATTAGAGTTATCGATCGATGTATAAAAGAATCTCGCGCAAGGAAAGAGGAGTCCCGCGCAAGAGAACAATTAAAAAAGGAAGAGATAACTGAAAGTGTAAAAATGGAAGAACAAATAAGTAAAGAACCGACACATGAGTTAAACAACGAAAAAGGTGAGTCCGACAACGTTAAAATTCAAGAAGAGTCTAATTTTGAAGAAATTAATCTCTTGTCACCTTCTTTTGAAAATCATTGTTTAGTACCCACTCATGCTAAGTTTTTAAAAGAGTTAAACACTAACACTAAAATTGACGAAACAGTAAGTGTTAAGTTAACTAATGATCAAACCTCGCTAATAAAAGAAGACCCATTTGAAATTAACATTACACCGGTTCCATGTTTCTTTCAAAATTCATTTATTAGTAATGTCACAATCGATAAAGATCTTTGTGTTAACATAATGCCTAACTACATTTTCGAAAAATTAAGTATTAGTGATTTTTCTCCACTTCAAATACCCATTTTTCTATTCAATCAGAAAGTAATAAAATCAATCGGTGTAGTTGAAGATGTATTGGTTCAAACAAATCAAATGGTAATACCGACCGACTTTGTCATCCTCGATGACGCTCCTCTAGTGTTGGGACGACCATTTGTAAAAACTCACGAAGCTTTGAAAAACCGGAAGTTCAAAAATCTATCTCTTCAATTAGGGGCATTTAAAAGAAGTGTCGATCTTGAGCGGTCAATGAAATATCCTTTCGGCAATAATGACCCCCTAATTGAAGATGAAGATGAACCACCCGATACAAGTGAAGAGATTGACCACTTTGTTGAAGAAGAGGTCGCCATAGAACAAACTTTTAAAGTTCTTGATCGAAATGAGCAACCAAATAAGGAGTCTCCTAAAGACCCACCACTTGACCTCAAAGAACTTCCAAAAGGTTTGGAATATGCTTTTCTAGACAAAGATGGTAATTTACCTGTAATTATTTCGTCTAAATTAGATAACATAGAAAAAGAAAAATTAATTAGTCTTTTGAAAAAACACAAAAACGCAATAGCTTGGAAACTTGTAGACATAAAAGGAATTAGTCCTTCCATGTGCACACACAAAATTTTAATGAATGATGACTACAAATCGGTAATACAACCACAACGTCGAGTAAATCCAAATGTTCAAGAAGTTGTTAAAAACGAAGTCATCAAACTACTTGACACCGGACTTATCTATCCTATCTCCGATAGTCCTTGGGTGAGTCCCGTCCAAGTAGTTCCAAAGAAAGAAGGTATGACGGTAATAACTAACGAAAAAAATGAACTAATACCCACGAGAACCGTCATAGGATGGAGAGTATGTATAGATTATAGACGATTAAATGAAGCAACAAGAAAAGATAACTTTCCTTTACCCTTCATTGATCAAATGTTAGAAAGATTATCCGGTCATAAATTTTATTGTTTCTTGGATGGTTTTTCAGGTTACTTTCAAATCCCGATAGCACCTGAAGACCAAGAAAAGACAACTTTCACATGTCCCTATGGAACTTTTGCTTATCGACGCATGCCGTTTGGTCTATGTAATGCCCCCGCAACATTCCAACGTTGCATGGTGGCCATTTTCCACGACATGATAGAAAAGACAATGGAAGTCTTCATGGACGACTTTTCTATCTTCGGGGATTCATACGACCAATGCCTCGATAACCTTGAACGAATGCTATCCAGATGTGAGGAAACTAACCTCGCCCTTAATTGGGAAAAATGCCATTTCATGGTAACAGAGGGAATAGTACTCGGTCACAAGATCTCAAGCGAAGGAATGGAGGTGGATCGAGCCAAAATAGACACCATTTCTAGATTACCACCTCCATCCTCTGTAAGAGCTATCAGAAGTTTCCTAGGGCATGCCGGATTTTATAGGCGGTTTATCAAAGACTTTTCTAAAATCTCGAGGCCTCTAACAAAATTACTTGAAAAAGATGCTCCCTTCATCTTTGACAAGGATTGCAATCAAGCATTTCTAACCTTAAAAGAAATGTTAGTCAATGCACCTATCATGATAGCACCTGATTGGAAATTTCCTTTCGAAATCATGTGTGATGCCAGTGACTTTGCAGTTGGAGCTGTCTTGGGACAAAGAAAAGAAAAGCACTTCCACCCAATTTATTATGCTAGTAAAACACTTAATGATGCACAAGAAAATCACACAACAACTGAAAAAGAATTACTAGCTGTGGTATTTTCTTTTGATAAATTCCGTTCTTATCTTGTTCTTTCTAAAACTATAGTCTATACAGATCATGCAGCCATTCGATATCTCTTTAAAAAGCAGGACGCAAAACCACGTTTGATTCGGTGGATTCTACTCCTCCAAGAATTTAACATTGAAATCAAAGATAAAAGAGGAGCAGAAAACACCGCAGCAGATCATCTTTCGCGCTTAGAAGACCCAGCTTTGGAGGCAACCAGGGACGAGCAAATCAACGAAAAATTTCCAACTGAGACCCTGGAAATGGTGGAATATAAGGAAGAACCATGGTACGCCGACTATGCTAACTACATAGCTAGCTGTATAGTCGCAAAAGGCTGGCCACACCATCAAAGAAAAAAATTCTTTGCCAATGTGAAACAATATTTTTGGGAAAATCCATATCTTTTCAAAATGTGTGCCGACCAACTCGTCCGACGATGCGTACATGGTAGCGAAACATGAAGAATTCTCCACCATTGTCATGAAGGTCCATACGGAGGGCATCATGGTGCCGCTAGTACCGCACGAAAGGTATTTGATTCAGGATTTTATTGGCCAACCATTTACAAAGACGCCCAGAGTCTTGTCAAGACCTGTGATGCTTACCAAAGAACAGGTAATATTTCTTCCAAAAACGAAATGCCACAAAATGGCATTCTTGTTTGTGAAATTTTTGATGTGTGGGGACTCGACTTTATGGGACCTTTCCCACCATCGAAAGGAAACAAATATATACTTGTGGCAGTAGACTACTTGTCCAAATGGGCCGAGGCCGAGGCACTTCCAACGAATGATGGAAGAGTCGTGGTAAGATTTCTGAAAAAATTATTCTCTCGTTTTGGCACACCTAAAGCATTAATAAGTGATAGAGGTACCCATTTTTGCAACCATCAACTTGAAATTTTTTTAACAAGATGTGGGGTCTATCATCGGGTCTCAACAGCATATCACCCTCAAACAAATGGACAAGCCGAAGTGACTAATAGAGGTTTAAAACGAATACTTGAAAAAACCGTAGGGTTGAATAAAAAGGAATGGGCAGATAAATTAGATGATGCTTTATGAGCTTTTCGAACTGCTTATAAAACAACAATTGGTACAACCCCATATAAGCTAGTCTATGGAAAAAGTTGTCACTTGCCAGTAGAAATTGCACACAAAACCTACTAGGCAATCAAAAATGTAAACTTAGATTTAGAATTTGCTGGTAAAAATCGATTTTGTCAATTAAATGAATTAGACGAGCTTAGGAATTATGCATACACAAACTCGGAAATTTATACGGAAAAAATGAAAAATTTGCATGACAAACATATTAAACCTAATGAATTTCGGGTAGGAGATCTAGTTCTTTTATTTAATTCACGACTTCGATTGTTTCCTGGTAAATTAAAGTCTAGGTGGTCAGGACCTTTTTCCATCACCCATATTTTCCCACACGGTGCAGTAGAAATTAAATCTCGAAATGGGCCTCCATTCAAAGTCAATGGCCAACGGCTGAAACTCTATCAAGGATTCATTGAGGATGAAGAGGAAGAGATCTCGTTTCAAACGGTGGAAGAATGAAACCAACATCATACCTGGTAAGTTACGAACGATTGGGACGACATCTAAAAGCGGTAAGTTTTCTAACCAAAGCTTATGGGAAACAAGGGCACTCACACGAGCACTTTAAAAAAAAAAAAAAAAAACCTTGCTCGGCACGAGTCCGTGTCCGCTGGACACGGGCCCGTGTTCGCGCTGCAGTCGGGATAAAACCCCTTTTTCAAAACAGTTACTTCATTCCACACGCCCCGTTTCCCCGAAAAAACTCTGGTTCCAGGCGATTTTTCACAGATTTTCGACGTCTCCTATCACACTAACAACATCAAGGTATGATTCTATCACTTTTAGTATTTAGATTAGTTACTTGCATGTAGTTAAAACACCAAAAATTTGGGGAAAAATCTAGGGTTCTTGAAGTTCATCCGGATCGAACCTCAAATTTTTGTTTAGATCTGTTTGCATTTAGTTAGATTAGTGTTAAGGGAAATAAATACACTTGTATTGTTCATAGATTCGCCCAATTTCTCACAAAAACCCCAAACCCTTGTTCTTGAACCGAAAAAGATAAAATTGAATGGGTAAACGGGTTATTTTGGGAAAAACGACACTTAGTGTTTTATTTTCGGGGGAAACCGCATCTATTGGACCAAAAATTTTCAAGTTTTCGAAACCGGGTAGAAAAATGGAATTTTTGTGTAACAGACGCCTGGACACGGGGCCGTGTCCGCTGAACACGGGGTCGTGTCCAGCCCACTGTTTGCAGTTTTTTCCGAAATTACTTCTGTTTCGTGCAAACTTTTGGTGTATTCTTTCAGATGGCTAGGAAGTTCACAAGATTTAACGCCAATGAGCTCGATGCTAGGGCTAGATACGACATACTTCAAACAAGGCCGGAGGAATACCCGAGGCAAGCATGCACGGAACTGTTAACTGTGGTGAATCAAATCGACCGTTTCAACAACATTGTAACGGGACCACTAAGGGTCGCTTTAACAACTCGACTCCGTTCCATCCACGAATGCACTTTGGAATTCTATAGCACCATCACATTCAACTCAAGGTGTGACCCGTTCGACAATGACGGGGTAGCATTCCGATGTGGCGGAATGAGGTATTCGATCTCTATGGCACAATTTGGGTCGATTGTCGGGTTGTATGCAGAAGAGGATGCGGGAAACGAGGAAACTACTGGAGGGCTGAGAGAGATAGGTGAAAACGAACGCCAAGCCATTTGGGCTCAGATTGGTGAAGGGTACTTCAATCCGAGCAGCACTAAGAGTACGAAGTTGAGGGATCTACTCTACAGATACATTCATAGGCTCCTCGGCTACTCTCTTAGCCAAAGGCATGATAGCAGTGGCGTCGTTGGGTTAAGAGATCTTGTTGTCCTCCACTGTATCCACACCCGCAGGCCTCTTGATGTTCCGTTCCTCATGCTCCGAAACATGCATCATAACCGCCTTGCTACTGCACCAACCCCTATCTTCTTTGGGGGATGGGTGTACCGTCTCTTCAAGCACTTCACCAACATACCTAGGTCATTTGAAAGGAGCCCATGGTCGGGTAGGGTAGATATACACATTTGCCGCTCAATGAACCTAGTTTACGAAGCTGAAGACGGGACGGTCAGCTTTCAAAGGATGCAAGGTCATGCATGGAACCCGCAAGAAGCACTTGCCCTCCCCGCTTCACAACATCATCAGTATCAGTACCAACCCCAAGGTGATCCGGGCCAATCCTCCTCAGGAGGCGGTTTTCCTAATTTCCAAAGTTTGCATGATTTGTTGCAGGAAAACCTTATGTGCACCAGGAACACTTACAACATGGCGAGCAACACGTACAACCGGGTTGGGGCGATTGAGAGAAACATATTCGATATCCAAGATGATATTGGATCTATCCGGGACCACATTGCACGCCATGGAGGGGACGATGATGATGATGATGATGATGATGGGGACATGGATTAGGCGGGAGGAGCGGAGGAAGAGGCGGTTGTTTGATGGTTCCCCAGGTTAACCTTTTCTAATCTTGAACAATTGATGGCCTGCGTGCCAAGTGTTGAACAATTTACTTTCCCCAACTTCTTTTATTTTCTGCATTTATTTTTCTTTTAACTTTGACATGGATGTTGAATTTGGTAAAAGTAGGATGTTTGCTATGGTATGGTATGGTGTTTATTGATTAAGCAGGTACAAACGAGGCTTAGAGTACTAAACATTAGTACTACGAAAGCCGGTACAGGAAAACCGAAGAAAGAAACCTGTTTTTCAACCTTGCAGATTGTCCACACGGGGCCGTGTCCAGCCGACACGCCCGCGTGCCCATTCTCCTGAACCTGTTGTTTGTTTTAAATTATGCAGACCTTGACAGACACGGGGTTGTGTCCACCCAACACGCCCCCGTGTTCTTCTTCTGTAAGTTTTCGCTACTGGCACCTGAGCACGGGGTCGTGTCCACTCGACACGGGGTCGTGCCCAGGCAACCAGTAACACAAAATTTTTGCTTTTTAACACATTTTTACACATTCAATCAACCTAAAAACTTATTTTTGGGACACATTGAGGACAATGTGTAATTTAAGTGTGGGGGGATGCTAAAACCTTGAATCTTGTAAGTCCTAAATGCAAGCCTTACACAAAACTCTGTTGGAATCGCTAATCACCCCAAATTTTTTCAATTTTTTTTTTACTTGTCTAGGTTTAACTCGGGAAATCCAAGTTCTTAAAATGGTTATATTTTTACGAATTTACAACCGATAGCGTCGTGATAAAAAGAACCAACATAAGAAAATTATGAAAAGGCATGGCAAACTTAGTTAAAATTTGATTATATATACTTGATCACATAAAAACCCATTCCCACAAAAGTGAGTTTTGAGCCTTTATTGAGCATACAATCACATATCATTAGACTAAATGCTCATTTTTCGTTTCTTGTGTGAATAGCCGCTTGGTTCTTATGACTCTAGAACTTGCCATGACGATACATTCCCGGTCCTTACCAACTTAAACCCGAGTAAGTAAATGATGGGGGCATTAGGACTAACCCTTTTTATTTCTACACCATTATTTTTCTTTTTTTTTACCACCTACCCAAAATCCCCCTAGTTAGCCCATTTGAGCCTAAACCTTTTCATTTCATAACCCAAAACAAACACCCTTTTTCCCACCAAAACCTTTTTCATTTTTAACCCTTTGTTTTAGTAACAAGTTCGGTTTTTCGTATGACTTATCAAAAAAAAAAAATTGACTATGAAGCAAAAAGCAACCAAACAAGTTTATCAAAAATGACTTTGTTTGAAAAATAGCTTCATAAAAATAAAAATGGAAAAATAGAAAGTCTTACGAAAACCGACGCTTGTTACGCTTTTTTGCCCTTTTTCTACTAACCACTAACCACCAACCCAACCACCTACCTTTAACCCAAGCCTAACCCTTCACCCACAAAGTCCTCTTGATATTTACAAAGGTATATAAGTTAAAAAGGGAGGAGGATTGATTGCTTGGCAAGCCTATGGTAGGAGTAAGTTCCATGCCGCTCTCGAGTGATCCACAAAAATACATTTTCGGCCGAGTGTTGAGTGATCCCCGTGAGGTATGTTAACTTGTATATAAATAGAATTTTAAAAAGGCATGTTATGCCCTAATAAGTAATTTATCTTATGAAAAGTTTTAAATAAATCATGACGAATAGGATTGTAAATAAATAAAAATAAAACTAAATAAAGAATCTTGGAAATCCCGGCACTCTACGACAAGCCCGAAAACCTTCTTCTCTACCCATTCCATTTGGGAGTGTAATAGCCACTTATTAAAGAGTTTTGCTTGAGGACAAGAAAAGATTCAAGTGTGGGGGTATTTGATGTGTGCAAAATGCAACATTTAAATTACATCAATTGTGGCATAAAACTAACCCCTTTTTAGTACTAATGTTGGAAAAAGTGTGCTTTTGTCTTCCTTTTGTATTTTCAGAATTAAATGAGCTCAAATTAACAAAAGAAGCAAAAAGACATCAAAATCTAACATAAATACAAGAAAAGGAACAAGACGTGACATGCCCGACCCCACGACAGCATCTTCCCAAGCAAAACAAGTGGTCAGAAGACTGAACACGCCCCGTGCTCAGCCAGCACGGGGGCGTGCCCAAGTGTCAGCAGAAAAGACAAAGTGGTAGAAGCTTCTATTGCCCACCACGGGGCCGTGCTCAGCGGACACGGGGTCGTGGTCAACTATAAGATTCACACAATCCAGGCAAATCTTCATAGTACAAAGATTCTTCTTCACACGGGGTCGTGCTCAGCAGACACGGGGGCGTGGTCAACTAATAAGACAAGCTGCAATAAATGAAGAAAGAGAAGGATGTGGACACGGGGCCGTGCCCGAGCTTCTGTTCAGCCTATAAATAGGAGTTCTTGGCACAAGCTCAAACTATCCCTTGGCACACCACCTCTCTCACACTTCACCCACCACCCACCACCACCATAACACCATCATCCACCACCATCATCCATTGTCCATCGTAGAGTGTGTGAGTCATCTCGGGATCCAAGATTGATCGTAAGAGTTCTTGACAATCAAGGCCATGTTTGCCTAAGTCTCTTACATCACTTGGTGAAGACAAGTGTCTAGTGTAATACTTTTTATTTTTAATCTTTTCGCACTTTTTACTTGGTTTTGTATTAATGACTTTAATAACTAGTTGCTTATGTTGAATGTGATCTTTCCTTATCGTTTGTCTGTGGTGTCTTGGCATTATTTTACTGTCTATATAAAATAAAAGATTTTCACCATTCATATCTCCACGGTCTATATGGAGGTATGTTGGCTACCTGGTCGGGGGGTTAAGGGAACGGTTTGGTAAAGGTCTTGCCATTGTTCAGCGTTTAGAGGTCCTGCAATGGACCTGGGTCAAATTTAGTAGGACCTCCTTCAATACTTAACGGTATTGGATGGCGGGGGTCCAAACTCTTTGATCCCCTCATAAGTTAACTACTATTAATACTATAACCCGGCTATTTAGGACTGTATCCCTGCTGACTCAGACTACTTAGTCGAGGGTAACGTCACCTCCAAAAGAGGGGCCTACCATAATTTGCATTAATAACTTAATTAATTATCTTCCAATAATCCACCCTTTTAGGATTGTATCCTTGCTGACTCAAACTACTAGGGTGAGGGTAACGTCACCTTCAAAAGAGGGGCCTACTACAATAACTAAGATAATCTCTTAAAATAGTGCAAAAGTGCGAAAATAATCAAAGGTTACACTAGATACGAGTCGGAACCAAGTGATTCATCTTGTCTATCTGTTTTTCTTTTATTTTTATTTTTCAGCATCTTAGTTAGTTTTTATTTTTCTTAGTTTAAAACATTTTTCTAAACTTTTTATTTTGATTAGACGTTGATGATAAACCGGTACTAAAAGCTCTTGTGTCCTTGGACGACCTTGGTATCTTACCAACACTATACTACGCTCACGATGGGTGCACTTGCCCATATGTGTGTCCAGTGTTAGTAAATATCGTGTTTTATAAATTTAAAACTTGACTAAAAAAGTATTAAAGGTGCTTAAAATATACACCTAATATATATAACACTCCACCAGCATCAGATAGCAGTTATCACAGTATAATAATATGCAGCGGAAGTATTGGATTAAAATTATTAAATCAAAGCTTGAATGTATAAAAGTATTACAAGCGTTTGATACAAGCCCACAGCCAGGATCCAAATAAACAGAGCTTTAGACATCATAGGCCTTAAGCATCAGGAGTGCAAATTCCTTAGCCTTCACTCTAGCCGACCCGTATTCCCAGCCTTTTATAAGATTCGGTACCTGATGTTCAATCTTTTTAAAATATGTCAGCCAAAGTTGGTAAATACAATTAACTGACTCTTCGGAAAAATAGTTTTTCGAAAAGAGTTTTATACAAATAGATAACCCGTAGGTGATCTTTTAAATATATCTTGGGATTATTCTTGTTACGAGATTATATACTTGATTTACCCATTGGGTTGTCCGGACATGGTATCATTAACCCCCAATTATAATAATTATCAAGTAAATGGATTAAACCGTATTCTTATACTTGTGCGCAATCATAGGCGACTTACTTAGGTAATAACCGTCCCAAGAGGCATAATTTCCATACCAAGTTTACACTAAAATAAGTCAATAGTATTTACCTTTTTGCTAGCTTCCAATCAATATGACTATATTTGGCAAAGAGCCGCAAGTCTAAGTATTAGTGACTCAAGTCCGAATATCTTGGGTACTATAGTCTGGAATGAACGGATTTATTATCTGTTAGAATGTATACGGGCCAAAGATAGTTCCTTTAGATATGACCCGATACTTAAGAATAGGTTCGCTAGATTAAGCGTATACTGAAAAGAATGTGGTTTAAACCCAACAAGTACTAGGACTTCTATAATATAGGTAAACAATGTACATTCTGGATTTTGAGATCAAAAATGATATGGTTGAACCCGTTTCGGTAAACTTATGTAAACTAGTTACGTAAGTCTAACTGTACGCGTATATGCGATATCGGGTAACCGGATGAGTCATGAACAAGTTCCATATGCCAATAAACTTTAAACAAGTTATAATATCAGTAGGATATCAACTTGTATGCCCGTTAAGGTTTTAAAATCATATTATGCCTCAAAAGGGATTTTTTGGTAATTTTACAACTTATAAAAGGAGCTTGCAAGTAAACTGATGTCATGGTCATAAACATTCGGTAAAAATAGTTAACTTATGATATCATATCAGTAGGATATCAAATATATGTGTGGTTTATGCTTTAAGACCACACTATGCATCGTAAGGGCATTTTGGCCATTTCACACATAGTTTTGTGAGTTTATTTGGGATTCTGAGTTTATAACTTATACCTACTGTAAAAAAATTTAAAATGATTTACAAAATTAGTAGGTAACAAGTCTTGATTCATAAATATGGTTTAAAACCATACTATGCTCCTAAACGGCGTTAAAGTCGTTAAATGACGATTTATATGACGGTTTATGAAATCTGATGTTATGACCAGCTTTGAATAGTTAAAATATTTTATTTGTCATAAAAAATCAGTAAGCAAAATGTTTGGTATGAATATTATGCTTAAAACTCATTTTAAGTGCCACAAGGGCATTATCGTCATTTACGAGCATTGTACAAGAACTTGAAGTTAAACTCAGTATATAATCTGACTTCAAATCCCAATAAATCCTAATTATGATATCACATCAGTACATGATGAATTTTTCCAAGAATTTATGTTTAAAACTCATTTTAAATGAAAAAGGGCATTTTAGTCATTTTAAAAGCATAGTTTACGATTATATGCGTAAACTCAGTTTATGACCAGTTTATAAACATCAAAATATGTTAAACATGTTAACATATCAGTACCTAAATCATTTGCAAGCTTATTTGTGTCTAAAACCTTATTTTTTGCTAAAAAGGGCATAAAGGTCAAAGTATGGCACAAATACGGAAACTTAGAAAAACTCAGATTACTAATATGATCATGTAATATAACCTTATAGGGTTATGCTACATCATATTACAATCATAATGGAACCTTAAATCAGTAGCATACTAGTTTAATTTGGTTCATAATCAAAAGTCAACGTAGAAGTCAAACTTCGCGACTTTCATTTGCGAACCGACCCTAAAACTGGAATTGACTTGCCGAACATGTTTACACATGTTCTAATAATTATTAGAACACTCTTAAACTCACATCGCAATTATTTTAAAATCTGACCCGTTGACTTTTTAAAATGTCAATACGTTGACTCGTCAATTGACCAAGCAAACGTGATTCTTAGGAGGTGCCATTTTGAGAGATTAACACTTACCTAATTACGATCACGTAGCCATGTTCGTTGCGAACAATGGCTTGACCATTTAAGATCTAACTAAAAGTTAAAGCGTTTATCATAAATGCTTGACTTTTTGGCTTTAAAAGCCTTATAAAAGAACTAGTCATGAAAGGAACACTCACAAGTGGTCCTAGGGACTGAAGAGGACTCAGAGGTATACTCCCAATTGCTCAGGAACTCCCTCAAGAGAAGAATAGAAGAATTCAATAAAGGTGCAAGTTTGAACAATGAAACCATACACCTATTTATAGTGTTTGGGAACTTCCTAGGATCATGCCATGTGTTAGAGGGCTTCTAAGATCACCCCAAGTGTCTAACCAGGTGTTAAAAACCATTAAAGAAGCCATTGTTTTGCTTATGTGAGTTATGGTAGTTTGTGTGGGGAACAAGGAAGAACACAGCAGCTCTAAGTAACTTTCTGCACAAAACAAGCTGTCGCCGCATGCCACGGTTAATGCCTTTTGTCGTCGCGCGATGATACGGCTCCAAATAAGTTTCAAAGTTTGGCAGATTTAGTCCCTGTACTTAATTTGTTCTGTTTTGACACTTTTAACCCCTTTTAACCCAATTTCTAGGTTGCGTAAAGGTGTTAAGGCATAAGTAACTTGGGTTATGCCCGAAAATGTCATGGATGCTGGTTCGTTCGGCCGTACGGTCACGTTTTTCGCTCAATTGCGACGAACGCTTTGACGAACACGAAAATGACCCAAATTGCGCAACGAATGATATTTTTGCATCCTTATTAATAACATACAAGATATTAGGTATACCCAGGATATAACCGAGCATCAAATGTTCCGGGTTCATTAAAAGGTCACTCAAAGGTATGAATTAACATGTTGACGCTTTTAACCCTTCAATATCACAACTTCTTGAATTAAATCACAAATGGTTCCGTACGTCTAACAAGTGGCTCGTTAAATAATATGAATACCGTAAAAGGTCATTCTAAAGCTTAGTTTAAGTATGTTAACACTTTTTGTCCCTCCGCACTAATACTTTTCAATTTTGGCAAAAATAGCCCTTCCTAGTCAACGCTTGACATAATTAGGATTAGGGACACGTGTCAACACATTATTGGACATGATTTTACGAGGTGCTACATCCTCACCCCCTTAAAAGATATCTCGACCTCGAGATTTGTTCAAAGAAATGCGGTTAGTTCCGTAGTATAGTAGGTTTCAACCTCTCAAGAGTATCCTTGGCCACAATGGGAATCCCATTTCTCATTTACGAGGGAAACTTGGAACTTTCAAATTCCATGGTCCATAATGGACAAGGTTTTTCAATAAACCTTAAGCTCACGTTTAAACGTCATGGCGAAACATGACAAGTGCTTATCAGCTAATCATTTTGCTAGAATTTTCCAAAGATGAGAGCTTATTTAGTATCTTAATCCGATACTATAGACAACAGTACTCCATAAGGAGACTCGATGTTATCTTTCTATAGCTTAACTTGTCGGAATTATAAATTTTCCTTAATTGACAAGAAGCGTCAATTTAGTAGGTTTGTCGATTGTAATTTACATCGCGTCATTGCCGCTATTTATTTTAGGTAACTGGGAGATTAGATCCGTTGTTACCATTTCCCAATTCTATGTGGGATTTTCTAGTTCATTATTCAGACCACAAATGGTCTACGATGTTTGACTCACTTGCGAACATTCTAAGCATTATGCTTCCTGGGTGGCTATGGACTTCTCATGTCCATCCACACAAAGGTCTTCATCTTTTTACTTTAATTTGTCAGAATTTACTTATTTCATGTGGATGACATATTCTTCATTCAATTAGTTGGGCTCCTTAAGCATAAAAGCTTCCTCGGGCAATCCATGATGTTTGTTCTTCCACGAATGGTGAGTATATCACCAGATGGGGAT
Organism: Helianthus tuberosus; assembly: GCA_030545235.1. Lineage (NCBI taxonomy): Eukaryota > Viridiplantae > Streptophyta > Magnoliopsida > Asterales > Asteraceae > Helianthus > Helianthus tuberosus. The sequence continues at coordinate 26,218,950 of CM060375.1, forward strand.
TTTAATTTTGATAAGTTGCTTACTGTAGACAAAGTGGATTTGGTTTTTGGACTAACCAATTCATGTCTAAGAACATATCGAATCCCTCAGTATTTATAGTTAGAAAGATTATCAAAGACAAATTGCTTCATGAAGGATATATCATATGGGAAACCATCTAAATTGGCACTTGATTTTATAAATAATATCCAAGCCTTGAAAAGGCAGATTTAAAATTTTATTAAATTTACAATCGATTAAGCTTTAACTAGCTCCAGAGTCTAAAACAAGTTTCTAGTAAATAGATCATTTACGGGAAACAGATCTGTAAAGGTATGTCTTGAACTACTTCTGTTGTAGCAAATTGGAAGGCTCAAGCATTGCCTTTCTTGCCATCAGTGGCCTTGTTCTTACTATCAGTCGCCCTTTTTGGGCAACGGGTCTTTATATGCCCTTTCTCACCACATCCATAGCAGGTGGCATCTCTCAAATTTTTGCATTCATGAGACCTATGATCCATCTTCTTACAGATGCCACATCCCTTGGTCTGCTCATGAAAACATGTTTTGAAGTGTTGTTTTCCGCAGGTTTTACATTCGGGTTTTGCCTCATTCGGTTTGGATTGGTTATAATTCAAACCAGTCTTACCCTTTTTGTAATCCTTACGCTTTCTTTTATGATCCTCTTCGGCCTTAATCGCCCTTGCTCTTATCTCATCTTCAGTAAGAGAAAGAGCTAGATCCACAGCGAATCTAAAAGTTGCAGGTTTGGAAAATTTAACCATCCCCTTGATTTCTAGAGCGATCCCTCCAATAAACCATGCAATGCACTTAGACTTGGGGATAATCAGATATGGCACAAGTCTTGATAAAGAGTTTTATTCAGCCTTAGAAAGTCAGTTTCAACTTTCTCCACCTCGTGAGGTGGGCAATAAGTCTCTCGGATCAATTCCACGAACTTTTACCAACTCAGGTTGTACATTGCAACCTTGCCAGTGGATTGGATCGGTGCCTTCCACCAAGTCAGATCATCCTCCTTGAAGATTGGGACACATATTTAACAGTATCCTTGGCGGCACAACCGCTTATATCAACAACGGTTTCCATTTCATCCAACCACTTTAGAGCATCAATTGCTCCAATCTCCCCCATAAAGTCACGGGTTTTACAAGAAACAAAGTATTTATATGTACACCCCTTCTTAGAGTCATGTGACTCAGCTTTCTTGATACTCTTAATGCTCTGCTCACTCCTAGTTGAAGAGAAATGAGTCTTTTCAGTCTTATGAGTATTAGAACGAGGTTTAGAAACGGAGTTCTCTTTCTGTACTGATGGCTCTGGCCCTTTAAATATGGCCATAAATCCAGCCAGGGCTTTACCGACTTCATCGAAAACTATGGATCGAAGACAATTCTCTTCGTCATTACGGTTTTGGTGCTCTAAATCGCTACCACCGTTTTTCTTTATTGCTTCGCCAATATTGGGTTTTGCCATAAGTTTATCTGAAATAAGATAGCCATTAGTAATATTTCGAGAACTAATAGCAAATCAATTTATTTGCATTAGATCTTACAGATCTATATGTTTATATATCAATTTCACTAGCCACGCTTACCACAATTAGTAATGGGTTTAGCCATATAACTCATCGGCTTGTCACAAAGGATATTTAAATATAGCACATTAGCTTATCATGAAGGACATTTAAATATAGCACATTGGCTTGTTACGAAAGACGTGAAAGACATGGCACAAGGGCTTGTCACAAAGGTTGTGAAAGATATGGCACAAGGCCTCGTCATAGAGGACATTGAATGATATGGCACTAAAGCCTTGTCAAGAAGGACATTGGAAGATATGGCACTAAAGCCTTGTCACGAAGGACGATATCACACTAAAGCCTTGTTATGAAGAACATTGGAATATATGGCACTAAAGCCTTGTCACGAAGGACATTGGAATATATATGGCACTAAAGCCTTGTCACGAAGGACATTTAGAAGATATGGCACTAAGCCTTGTCACAAAGGATAATTAAGATATATATAAGCCGCGATCTCATTTGATCCAACGGCTTTAAGGTTTGAACATAGTTCATTACCTTTGGATAAGGGGTCGTAGACCGCAACTGTCGTCACAGTTGACAATATAATATGGCCCGCAGGTGATTCAATTGACATCACAAAAGGATGTTCCAACAATAATAATCATCGTACTATTGATATTAGTCATGGTTGCATTGATCATACAGACTACATGGCTTGGGTATAGCCCACAACTTTGAACAGGGAACCATAAAGGTCACAACTATCATTGTTATCGACAATAGAGTAAAGTATAGCTTGTAGGCACTTCATCACTAAAGATGTTAATAATATGATCATCATACTGATGATATTAGCCAGGATCGCACTGATCATATAGACTATGAGACTTGAGCATAGCTCACCCGCTTGGGCAAGGAATCATAAAAGATTACAACTGTCTTTATCACAAATGAACAATATAATATAGCTCGTAGGCAAAATATCTCCAAGGATGTTAAATATGATCATCATATTGATGATTTTAGTCATGATTGCATTGATCATATAGACTATTAGGCTTGAGCATAGCTCACCACCTTGGACACGGAATCATAAAGATGACAATGTCAATGTCTCAAATGGACAACATGTTATAGCCCGTAGGCAAAACATCACTAAGGATGTTAAATAATATGATCATCGTATTAGATGATATTAGTCATGATCGCACTGATCATATAGACTATGAGGCTTGGGTATAACCCACCACCTTAGACAGGGAACCATAAAGGTCACAACTGTCATTGTTTTAACTGACAATGCAGTATTATGATTCATATCCTTCCACATAGTTTGGAACGGTTGAAAACTTGGAACAAATATCGTCACAAGGTTGACGAAGATTTTCCTCCTTTCCACACAGTTGGGAATCAGTTGGAGTTTTGGAATAAGTTTCGTCACAAAGTTGACAAAGATTTTCTTCTTTCCACACAATTGGGAATTAGTTGAAGATTCGGTGATACGTTTAAGCCAACGTATTAATATGGTTCTTCTCCTTCCGCACGGTTGAGAATAGTTGGAGATTTGGAACAGATATCGTCACGAAGTTGGACGAGAGTTTTCTCCTTCCCACGCAGTTGGGAATTAGTTGGAGATTTTAACTATACGTTTCAGTCAACGTATTGAGTATGAATCCTTTTCCTAGGTTGGGGATGCGTCTTAGTTGACGTTGAAAATATAAGTCGCTCTCCGTAGTGGGAGATTTGGAAATACATTGCAGTTGACCTTTAAATATAAGTCCCTCTTCATATTGGGAGGTTTGGGAATTCGTCGCAGTTGATGTTTAAATATAAGCCCCTCTCCACATTGGGAGATTTGGGAATACGCCTCAATATAGTCAGGGCATATGATATGACTCGATACAGTCACCGTTTAAATATATACCCTTTCTCCTTATGGGGAGATTCGGGAATACGCCTCAATAAAGTACAGCGTATATAATACAGCTCAATAAAGTACATTGTATATGGTACGGCTCAATAAAGTACACCATTTATAAATATACCATTTCTCCTTATGGGGAGATTCGGGAATATGCCTCAATAAAGTACAGCGTATATAATACAATTCAATAAAGTACACTGTATATGATACGGCTCAATAAAGTACACCGTTTTTTTTTTAAATAAGCCCCTCTCCTTATCGGGATATTTGGGGATGATTAGCCTTGCATATATGGATGAAATTTCTATCTCCTTTCCACTCATTCGGGAATTAGTTTGAGATCTAAGATAAGTGTTGTCCCATGGTTGGATGAGAATCGTTTAAGGATTTTAAGATTATATTGGTGTGAGGGAATCAGTTTTCCACTTCAATCACCCTTTTCAACCACTACCATTGGTGGGAAAATATATATTTAAGACAGAGTCTTTTATCATGGTCTTATTTACTACTCTCAATTACATAAGAACTAGTAGACCGAGTAAATTTAAAAGAGATTTATTTGCTCGATTGCTAGCGGTCCTTCGACTAATTTGTCTTCACCCAATAGAATTGGCACCTTTATTCCTTCTCCTCAGTTGGAGTTTCCAAGATACGTCTCATTTGACATTTTAATTATATGCACTTATCCTTAGTTAGAGATTTGGTATATGCCTCAATATAGTACAGCGTATACGATACGGCTCAATATAGTACACCGTTTAAAATAAACACTTTCTCTTATCGGGAGATTTAGGGATATGCCTCGATATAGTACAGCGTGTATGATACGGATCAATAAAGTACACCGTTTAAAAATATACCCTTTCTCCTTATGGGGAGATTCGGGGATACGCCTCAATAAAGTACAGCATATATGATACAGCTCAATAAAGTACACTGTTTAAAAATATACCCCTTCTCCTTATGGGGAGATTCGGGGATACGCCTCAATAAAGTACAGCGTATATGATACAACTCAATAAAGTACATTGTTTAAAAATATACCCTTTCTCCTTATGGGGAGATTCGGGGATACGCCTCAACAAAGTACAGCGTCTATGATACGGCTCAATAAAGTACACCATTAAAAATATACCCTTTCTCCTTATGGGGAGATTCGGGGATACTCCTCAAAAAAGTACAGCGTATTTGGTACGGCTCGATAAAGTACACCGTTTTAAATATAAACCCCTCTCCTTATCAGGAGATTTGGGGATATGTCGTCTCATATTTGGACGAAAATTTTGCACTTTTTCAACAACTCATTGTGGGAACATGTGCTTTTGGCCTTCGTCTATCGCGCAATCAAGAGGTTTGTTTGATAAGGTAGGAGCAATAAATGTGACCTTCATATCATTAGAAGGAAAAATAATAAATTGGGCTCCATAAAATCAATGATTTTTTCTTAGGGCAGTAATATCACCAAAGTCTATTAGGTGCTTACTATTAGCCGATATCAGTACAATATGACCGTTGGGAGATCTTAGTGGTTCCATGCATTAAACCGTCATACTGGCCAGGCATGAAAGCAATCTATGGGACACACTAAGAGACTGCCAATTATTATATGGTGCTTCCATCAAACTAAGTTTGGTATTCGTAGTTGTTAAAAATCGATGAAATAAAAATCATTGTCGTATTCCTATTAGAGAAAATTGCTGGCGAGAGTTGCCGAATTTATATAATATAATATATATCCAGATGGGTTTGAATTAATCGAGCTCAAAGACTCGAAATTATATGCTTTAAGCATGAATCAGAGAAAGTGATTCCTTTTTCTGCTTATTCTCTAGAATGAGAGAACGATTGAATCAAAGAATAGAATTTGGTGCAAAGTGCACATATATCCTTGCCATGATACGACTTTCTATAATTATTGTTGTTTCAATCAACTGGTGAGATATCACCGAAATGTCTATCAAATATTATAGACTTCTGATAAATGATATTAGGATATCACAGATGTTTCAAAAGATATATATCAGATGGCGAGGTTTTGCATCCTCGTATATGACTCATCGTCTTATAAACATACGTAGTTCACCATATGGAACTTCAAGCTACTCAATGGTAGTGATCCTCGAGTCCGCGGCCCATTATAGTTTCTTCATCTGGTCCGCGCAATCTTGGCGATATAAAATCAATAACTACTATAAAGATTAAGAGTAGTCTTCTATTCAGGTCTATACTCGGAGTTTTTAAAGGAATCTGCATTTGCGATATTTGAGATTAGACACTAAAGGCTACTGTCTAATTCACTCAAACTGTAACTCTGATACAAACCTATCACACCCCGATCTTCGGTAGACCCGGATGGGTACAATCGTGACAGTTGGATAATAGTTATCACAGTATAATAATATGCAGCGGAAGTATTGGATTAAAATTATTAAATCAAAGCTTAAATGTATAAAAGTATTACAAGCGTTCGATACAAGCCCACAGGCAGGATCCAAATAAAAAGTGCTTTAGACATCATAGGCCCTAAGCATCAGGAGTGCAAATTCCTTAGCCTTCATTCTAGCCGACCTGTATTCCTAGCCTATTATAAGGTTCTGTACCTGCTGTTCAACCTTTTGAAAATACGTCAGCCAAAGCTGGTAAATACAATTAACTGACTCTTGGGAAAAATAGTTTTTCGAAAAGAGTTTTATACGTATAGATAACCCGTAGGTGATCTTTTAAATATATCTTGGGATTATTCTTGTTACGAGATTATATACATGATTTACCCATTTGGGTTGTCCGGACATGGTATCATTAACCCCCAATTATAATAATTATCAAGTAAACGGATTAAACCGTATTCTTACACTTTTGCGCAATCATAGGCGATTTACTTATGTAATAACCGTCCCAAGAGGCATAATTGTCATCCCAAGTTTACAATAAATAAGTCAAGAGTATTTACCTTTTTGCTAGCTTCCAATCAATAAGACTATATTTGGTAAAGAGCCGCAAGTCTGAGTATTATTGACTCAAGTCTGATTATCTAGGGGTACTATAGTCTGGATTGAACAAATTTATTATATGTTAGAATGTATACGGGCCAAAGGTAGTTCCTTTAGATATGACCCGATATTTAAGAATAGGTTCACTAGATTAAGTGTATACTGAAAAGAATGTGGTTTAAACCCAACAAGTACTAGGACTTGTATAATATGGGTAAACAATGTACATTCTGGATTTTGAGATAAAAAATGATAAGGTTAAACCCGTTTCGCTAAACTTATGTAAACTAGTTACGTAAGTCTAACCGTACGCGTATATGCGATATCGGGTAACCGGATGAGTCAAGAATAAGTTCCATATGCCAATAAACTTTAAACAAGTTATAATATCAGTAGGATATCAACTTGTATGCCCGTTAAGGTTTTAAAATCATACTATGCCTCAAAAGGGCATTTTGGTAATTATACAATTTATAAAAGGAGCTTGCAAGTAAACTGATGTCATGGTCATAAACATTCTGTAAAAATGGTTAACTTATGATATCATATCAGTATGATATCAAATTTATGTGTGGTTTATGCTTTAAGACCACGCTATGCACCGTAGGGGTATTTTGGTCATTTCACACATAGTTTTATCAGTTTATTTGGGATTCTGAGTTTATAACTTATACCTACTGTAAAAACATTTAAAATGATTTAAAAGCATACTATGCGCCTAAACGGCGTTAAAGTCGTTAAATGACGATTTACGTGATGGTTTATGAAATCTGATGTTATGACCAGCTTTGAATACTTAAAATATTTTATTTGTCATAACAAATCAGTAAGCAAAAGGTTTGGTACGAGTATTATGCTTAAAACTCATTTTAAGTGCCATAAGGGCATTATCGTCATTTACGAGCATTGTACAAGAACTTGAAGTTAAACTCAGTATATAATCTGACTTAAAATCCCACTAAATCCTAATTATGATATCACATCAGCACATGATGAGTTTTGCCAAGAATTTATGTTTAAAACTCATTTTAAATGAAAAAGGGCATTTTAGTCCTTTTAAAAGCATAGTTTACGATTATATGTGTAAACTCAGTTTATGACCAGATTATAAACATCAAAATATGTTAAACATGTTAACATATCAGTACCTAAATCATTTGCAAGCTTATTTGTGTCTAAAACCTTATTTCTGCTAAAAAGGGCATAAAGGTCAAAGTATGGCATAAATACGGAAACTTGCATAAAGCTCAGATTACTAATATGATCATGTAATATATCCTTATAGGGTTATGCTACATCATATTACAATCATAACAGAGCCTTAAATAAGTAGCGTACTAGTCTAATTCGGTTTATAATCGAAAGTCAACGCAGAAGTCAAACTTTGCGACTTTCGGTTGCGAACCGACCCTAAAAATGCAATTGACGAGCCGAACAAGTTTACACATGTTCTAATATTAAGTTGTTTAAGTGATAAACCATATTTTAGAACACTCTTAAACTCAAATCATAATTATTTTAAAATCTGACCCGTTGACTTTTTAAAATGTCAATACGTTGACTCGTCAATTGACCAAGTAAACGTGATTCTTAGGAGATGCCCTTTTGAGGGATTAACACCTACCTAATTACGATCACATAGCCATGTTCGTTGCCAACAATGGCTTGACCGTTTAAGGTCTAACTAAAAGTCAAAGTGTTTATCGTAAACGCTTGACTTTTCGGCTTTAAAAGCCTTATTAAAGTACTAGTCACGAAAGGAACACTCACATGTGGTCCTAGAGACTCAAGAGGACTCAGAGGTATGCTCCCAATTGCTCAGGAACTCCATCTAGAGAAGAATAGAAGAATTCAAGAAAGGTGCAAGTTTGAACAATGAAACCATACACCTATTTATAGTGTTTGGGAACTTCCTAGGATCATGCCATGTGTTAGAGAGCTTCTAAGATCACCCCAAGTGTCTAACCAGGTGTGGGGAACAAGGAAGAACACAGTATCTCTAAGTAACTTTCTGCGCAAAACAAATCGTCGTCGTACGCCACGGTGAAAGCCTTTTGTCGTCGCGCGACGCCACGACTCCAAATAGGTTTCAAAGTTTGGCAGATTTAGTCCCTGTACTTAATTTGTTGTGTTTTGACTTTAACCCCTTTTAACCCACTTCCTAGGTTGCGTAAAGGCGTTAAGGCATAAGTAACTTGGTTTATGCCCAAAAATGTTGTGGATGCTGGTTCGTTCGGCCGACGGTCGCGTTTTTTGCTTAATTGCGACGAACGCTTTAGCGAACGCGAAAACGACCCAAATTGCGCAACGAATTATATTTTTGCATCCTTATCAATAACATACAAGATATTAGGTATACCCGGGATATAACCGAGCATCAAATGTTCCGGGTTCGTTAAAAGGTCAATCAGAGATATGAATTAAAATGTTGACGCTTTTAACCCTTCAATATCACACCTTCTTTAATTAAATCACAAACGGTTTCGTACGTCCAACAAGTAGCTCGTTAAATAATATGAATATCGTAAAAGGTCATTCAGAGGCTTCGTTTAAGTATGTTAACACTTTTAGTCCCTCCGCGTTCATACTTTTCAATTTTGATAAAAATAGCCCCTCCTAGTCAACGTTTGACATAATTAGGATTAGGGACACGTGTCAACACATTATTGGACATGATTTTACGAGGTGTTACAAGTAGTCAGATTCATTAAAAGAGGAAAACTAAGCCCCAGGTATGTTGGACCTTTTGAGATTATTAGAAGAATAGGACCCGTAGCCTATCAGCTATAACTGGCAGAGGAAATTGTAGGAATACATGATGTGTTTCATGTATGAAATCTCAAAAAGTGCTTCGCAGGAGAATCTTTAGTGATACCTCTTAAGGACATAGAGGGAAATCAGAAACTTAAGTTTATCAAGAAACCCGTTCAAATTGAAGATAGAAAGATCAAGAACCTCAAACACAAGAGACTAGTTTTGGTCAAAATGAAATGGGATTCCAAGAGAGGAACAGAATACACTCGGGACCTCGAATCAGAAATGCAAAGGAAATACCCACACCTGTTCTAGTATATCTCGAGGACGAGATCCAAAACATGGTGGGGAGGATATAACAACCCTCCTAAAAATATTTTTGGGACACCCCTAAAATGTCCTAAAATGTACCCCGTACGTGAGAAACGGAGCCGAAATAGCCCTACACTTAGAAAAATCAATAAAAACAAACTTTGGGAGTCGCTCGCGGCGTGCGACACCCTTAGCCATATGTGTCGCGGGCCGCGAGGTCCTGTGACTTGCTGGACAAACAAAGCCGCCATGTGTCGACACGTGGCGAAGCTATACTCGGTGACCCAACAAACCTAAACCCTAGTCTACTCTCTCGCGGGCCGCGAGAGAGTCAGCTTAAGGCTAGGCAGGCCGCGAGCCGCCTTGGGTCTGACCTATAAATAGAAGTCGACAGCTTCATTTACATACTGTTCAAAATCGAAATTCTCTCTCAATTTCTCTAAGTAGTAGAGGTAATACTCGGGCATAATACCCACTATAAAGCGAAGCTTTGCCTCGTTGTAAGTACTATAACCCTGTTATTACCCTACACAATTGATTTAGGATTCCATAATGCATGTCGGCTCTGCCCGACTCAGTCATTGGAATTCTGTCTCGTGTGTACACCCGATTGATCTAGGATTCCGTAATGCATGTCGGCTCTGCCCGACTCAGTCATTGGAATTCTGTCTCGAGTTGTACGGTTAATGTGAATTGGGTTATTTTACTAACACGTGTGCATTGTTTAATTTTAATAGATAATAATCAGGAGAATCACCCGGAAGCCATAATAGTATCACCTAAGTCAACAACGTAAGTACATTCACTTTTTCTCACTACATTTTTATAAGTCAAAATGTTTTACCAAAACCTCAAATAATTTTAAATACAATTACAGTGATTAGGTTTTTGTAATTCTACAATTGCTGCCAGTATTATGGGGATTGTATACAGCACTTGATAACCTTCACAATTGGGCATGGGTATCCAATGTGTGATATGACCATAGTCACAGATCCGTCGAGTGACACATACTGACCAAGTAATTGTGTAGATATAAATATTGTAATTACCCTTAATACTATAATGTGTAAACAACTGATGATTTACCAAAATAGAATGTACTTTCCAGTATTTCTTGCTGATAAAATGTTTTCAAAACGCGTTTCAGGTAACACAATGTGAAAGCCAAATAGAAGCCGGCTGGAGAGCACTGAAGGCTTGGAAAAGTGGCTATAAAAGTTACCTAAATAAACAAGATGTTTTGTTTTCAATAATTAGGTTTTATCCCTGCAAATGTATTGTCAAATGAACCTGGGTTTTATCCCAATAAATTATTATTATAAAAGTTGGTGGTTTACTCTGATAAAAATATTTCCTAACTACAGTCCTGTTGTATTCCGCTGCCAAATTAATAAACACTGATACCACCCATCTGGATCTCACGGCGCCCGCTCCCGGGGTAGGGGTCGAGGGCTGCGATATCGTCTCAGGCCTCAAAATAAACATGAGAAAGCCCAATTTATACGGTGTGGGTTTGAGCTCTTCAGAAGTGATTGATATGGCTTCAGTCCTCAATTGTAGCAAAGGTGAGTCTCCGTTTGTGCATCTTGGAGTGTTGGTGGGAGCTAAGATGCATAGAATGGATAGTTGGAAATCGGTGTTTCAGATTTTCGAATCCCGACTGGCGATGTGGAAGTCCTCCTTGTTGTCAATTGGGGGGAGAGTGACTCTCATAAAGTCAGTCCTCGAAGTATTCCTACTTATTTTTTATCCTTATTCAAGGCTCCAGTGGGGGTTCTAAAAGGTCTTGAAAAATTTACAAAAAGGTTTCTAGGGGTGGAGTTGATTCGATTAACAAAATTCACTAGGTGGCGTGGCAAAGGGTGACTGCTCCTATTGATAAAGGTGGCCTTGGGTTATCTAATCTTAGTTGTGTGAATATGGTGCTTCTTTCAAAATGGGTTTGGAGATATCGTATAGATGATACAGGTCTTTGGAGGAAGGTTATCAATTCAATCCACTACACTAGATATAATTGAAGTCTAGTTCTGTCTAACAAGAAGGTCTGTGGCGTTTGGAAAAGGATTATTCAAGCAACGGAAAAAGTTAAGGTTGGGGATGCGTATCTTAATCATAATTTCAAAGGTATGGTGGGGGATGGCGGAAGTATTAAATTTTGGATCGATTCCTGGGCTTGCAACACTCCTCTCAAGGATCGATTCCCGCTTCTCTTTAGGTTAGAAGCTAATAAAAGGTGTTGGATTTGGGTCAGATATAACCCGATATCTCAGAGATGTAACGACTGCTGGGAATGGAACAAGACCCCTAATACCGATTTGGAATTGTCCGAATAGAGGGATCTGTTGTCGCTGTTGGGCAACATTTCTTTAAACGGAAACCGGGACAAACGGGTTTGGATTGGCGGCAGAAATACTAAATTTTCGGTAAGGGTTGTTAAATATTTCCTTAGAAGCAGAGAAGATTATAGCAGCAATTTTGTTTTCAAATGGTCTATATGGGTTCCGAAAAAGTGTGATATTTTTATTTGGGGAGCCGAAATGGGAAGAATAGTGACCATAGATGCTCTTGTTAATCGCAATAGTTTCAGCGGAAATGATACCTGTTCCTTATGTGAGGAAGATGCGAAATCTGCTGAACATTTGCTCAGCTCCTGCTCGGTGGCGTCGAGCATTTGGTTCCTTATAAGCCGGTGGTGCCGGATCAGCCCGATCTTCGCTTTCTCGATTAGAGATCTGATGTCCATTCACGAAAACTCTGGATTGGAGAAAGTGTATAAGGATGCTTTGCAAGGTATTATATGGTGGGTTGTTGGTGTACATGGAAGGCCAGAAACGAAAAAAGATTCAATAACAACAATAAAGACATTATAGATATCTTTCAGGACATCAAGGTGTTGGGGTTTCTGTGGTATCGCAATAGATCTAGAAATAGAGGAATTTCATGGGAAGACGTGTGTTGGGATTGAACCCTATCAGAGGAACAGATAATTAAAGCCAAAACTGGATCAGAGCAGTGGATCCAGAATAAGCAGACGTTTACAGATAGTTAATGCAAATCTTTCCCCTTGAAAGTGGCTTTGTATCTGCTGACCTCCTATCTACTGATCTTACCAAGTGCTGATCCACAACTGCTGCCTTGCATCTACTGCCAAATGTTAAAAGACTGATGGAAGACCAAAGCTCTACTGACTCAATCTTCTGCTTTGGGTCAAGTACTGCTGATTCGGACAAGCACTGCTGGATTCACAGCAGTGGAAGGATGCAGCAGCTGTTTAAGTATCTTTCATGTAATAGATTGTAATAGCAGTAGTTACTACATCAGTGTTTGTATAGATCAGAGGTTAGAGTTTGTTAGGAGGTTAGATGTCACTTTCATGGTGACGTCAGCTAAGATGCTCAGTGGTTTGCAAGTGCCTATAAATAGTTCAGTACTTTGTACTGTTCTATTAGCTCTTTCACCACATCGTCTTCTTTGCACGAACAAACTACTGAGCTCTGGCTGAGGGGGAGTTTGCATTCTTACATCAATCATTGTAATCGTTGTTGAAACAAATTCAATCATTCGGTTCATTGTGTAAAGATGTTTGATTAAAAGTATTACTCTTGTTTGATTGTATGCAAAGTTTGTTTTCATCTTAATTCCGTTGCACAACTCTTTCATTTCCATCTTAATTTCAAACAAAAATACAATCAAAAAGAAACTCAGATCCAACAATTGGTATCAGAGCTTGGACAGTCAAATTTGATTTAACAATCATTTTGACGTAAATAGTTCAGCTCATAACAGTTGATACTGATCGTTTGTTCGTCCGTTGAAAAACAGAGCAAGGATTAATCACCATTAAAGTTGATTTCTCAGTGTCTGTAAAACAACAAGAATGACGTCACAATCTCAGGATGATAAAAACAACATCGGCTCGCTTTTTAAACCACCTATGCTAAAAAGAAATGAGTACAACATCTGGCAGAGGAGGATGGGTCACATCCTCGCTCAACAAAGCACAGGTTGTTGGAGGTCTGTCATTTATGGTCCCCATGTTCCTTCAGTGCCAAGCGCTGAAAATGCTAAAAAGTTCGTTCCAAAACCAATTGAAAATTATACCGAAACCGACTTTCAAAAGATCGAACTAGATGCTAAAGCTTTTAGCATCATAGCATCAGTGCTGCCCAATGAGATATATGCTGGACTGTTTCACTGTAACAGTGCAAAAGAGTTATGGGACGCACTTAAGGAACAGTTTGGTGGAACTGAAGAAGTCATAGAAAGCAATAGGGAAATCCTGAACCAACAGTATGAAACATTTTGCTACATTAAAGGTGAATCACTAACGCAACAATTTGAGCGTTTTAGTTGTCTCATCAGTGAACTGAGGCTTGTTAACACCACATTTACAAACTCAACTCAAAATAGCAGGTTCCTCAGGTCACTGCCAGAAAAATGGGACACTATAGCTTTTGTCACCCGAAATTCATCTGAATTCAAGGATCTGACCTTGACCCAACTCCATGGTCGACTCCTGACCTTTGAAAGGGAGTTGAACCAGAAAAGGAGGTTACAAGAGTCAGGAAAAGTTACCGATGATTACACTTTCGGTAATACTGCTCTTCTGGGTCAAGAAGAATCTGGGAGCAGTGGTAAGGATCAGGGTTATGATCACTTCATTGACATAACTGCTGGTGCAAATTTTAACAACCCTGATCCTCACTCTGCAAGTTATGCATTCACTGCTAACGAAAACCAGATGTCAGACAATTTAAGTTTTGAACTCAATGATTTACAACATTTTGATCCCACTGATTTAGAAGAAATGGACATCCTGCACCAACTGGCTTTGCTAAGTGTTAGAACTAGCAAGTTCTACAAAAGAACAGGGAGAAAATTCCCCGGTTTGCATGGGAATCTAAGGGTTGGGTTGGATAAATCGAAAATCAAGTGTTACAAGTGTAATAGGTTGGGACATTTCGCTAGGGAATGTAGGAGTCAAACCACTGGTCGCATAATTACTCATCCTAGCTCAAATCCTCGACCTCAAAACCAAAACACTGTGCACTATGCCCAATATGCCCCAGCAGCTCAAGTGAACACTGCTCACTATGCTGCTGCCCCTGTGCCAGTACATTATGTCCAAACTACTGTTCCACAAATCCAATATGTTCAAACCCCTGCTCCACAGGTACAAGTGCAACCTGTTGCACCTCAAACCACTGCTCCAGCAGCAGCACAACCAGATCAACAAAGTTTTTTCACTCAAGGGTTTGTTGACTGGAGCAGTATGCCTGATGATCTTTGTGATGAAAATTTTGCACTCTATGCTTCTAATGATTCTTCACATGATGAGTTTTGTTTGATGGCACTAGAGTCAATACAGGAGGGGGTTGAAGCTGAGGAGGAACAGCAGTGCTTTGAAACAGTGGAAGAGGTGATTGAAGCAGTGGTTACTGCAGTGGCTGATGAAATACTGTTGGGAGAAAGTTCAGGTACCCTGATTGAACCAATGACAGATCCATGGTCCATAGAGGACAAAGAAGAAGAGAAAGAAGAAAAGGCTGGTGAAAAGAAGGTAAAAGCTGATGATGATGAAGATTATCAATGTGATTGTGCAATGATGGCAGCTGCCAAGGTATCTCCTCAAGTTCTTGAAAAACTGTGTTCTGACAATTGCATAATTGCTTTTGCTAACATCAAAGAGGTGAATGAAAACCTTCGGGATAAAATCTTGTCTGATGAGGTCAAATTTGAAAGGTCTTTAAAAGAATTTAAAAACAAATTGTCTCAAAAGGAAAAAAGAAATCAGTTGTCTAAAAGAAGAGCAAAGCATCACCAAAACCCAACTTCAAACTATGGTAGAAAAATACCAAAGTTGCAAAAAGGAGTTGGAATCCACCCAGATTACTTGTGAAAGATGGGTGGAATCCTGTAGAGGATATGAGGTGATGCTTGCTAAACAGATTGAAAGTAATGTGAAATTTGGGGTTGGGTATAGAAAATATGATGATGAACACATTGCTTGTGAAAAATCTGTTCAAAACACTGATGTAACCACTGAGTTCATCCCCACAAACAAGAATGGCCAAGAAGTGAAAATCACTGACAAACTTGGTAACAAAATCACACTTGGCAGAACAAGGAGTTCCTCAACTTTTGAAGAACTTGAAAAATATCAGTTTAAACCTACCTGGTCTGACGAGTGTGATATTCTTGAAAATTTCAAGCCAATGGACTTTACATCAACTGATGGTGTTAAAGCTCCAAAAGCTAAAGTCATACCTCTCAAGGACATCCCAGCAGTGGTTAAAACCTCTGCTGCAAAGGAGTCTGAAAAGAGAAATAAGAGAGAAAAAATTGACAACTTGTTTTGTGAATTCTGTGAAAAAAGGAATCATCTAACAAAAGACTGTTTCCACTTGAAAGCTTATGATTTAAACAAGACAAGTGTCATTGTTTCAGCAGAAAGCTGCATTGTCTGTGGTAAAACAAACCACAAAACTCAAGCATGTGTGTACCTCAAAAACTTTGATGTGAAAAAGAATGAGTACATAGCTAAAACATCCTTGAGTCCATCATCATCATCCACATCATCTGTCAAGTTCACCAAGAAACAACCACTGTTTGTGCCAGTTCAAACAGCTGTTACAAAACAGCTGAACCAAACATCTGTCAAAAGAGATGTTCAGGTTACTGATGCACCCCCTGCCAATCAGTTCAGAAAAGGCAGAGAAAAACAGTCTTACCAAAGGATTCCACACGTTTATGAGGCCTACAAAAGGCCCTCTAAACCCAAAGTGAACAAACATCCTTTTGGTTACCAGCAGATGATTGGTCAGGATCCACAACAGTGGTTAAAGAAGAACTGTCCTAAAATAGTTCAAACCCCTGACCTAACAACTGTCCATCATTCTGTCTCCATCCCAGACACTGTTGAGACCCCATCCAAAGCCTTGTTGGCTTTGGAGACCTTAATGAACTAATCCTTTTACTTCATGTGCAGGGAGCTTCTACATGCTTTGATAGCCTTTGGTATGTAGATAGTGGAGGCTCCAGGCACATGACAGGATGTAAAGCCCTCCTCAAAGACTTTAAAATCCATGGTGGGGGTGATATATCCTTTGGGAATAATAGTAAAGGAAAAGTTCTGGGGTCGGGAACAGTGGAGTCTGGAAAAGTAAAATTTGAAAATGTCAATCTAATAGACAATCTAAAATTCAACCTTCTGAGTGTGTCCCAAATGAGTGACAAGGGTTTTGGGTCATTCTTCACAAAAGATTGTTGTAGGATTGTTGGACCAGAAATGGTCAAAAAGATTGAAGCAATAATCAAAACTGGTCAAACTAAACTTGTTGCTCAAAGAAGTGGCAATGTTTATGTTGTTGACATGTCAAAAGAGTGTCCAAGAGCTGATGCCTGTCTGTTCTCAGCTGCCTCTAACAAAGAGACAGAACTTTGGCACAGAAGGCTGGGACACACAAATCTTAAGACAGTCACAGAAATTTCAAAAAATGGTTTGGTGAGAGGCCTACCACAAAAATTGTTTTCATGTCCTGAACATTGCATTTCCTGTTTAAAAGGAAAACAGCATAAAAGTTCTTACAAGTCCATTGAAGAGTCCAAAACAACCCAGTGTTTGCAAATGCTACACATGGATTTGTTTGGCCCAGTTCAAGTCATGAGCCTCAAAAAGAAAAAATATTGTTTGGTTATTGTTGATGACTTTTCTAGGTTCACATGGACTTTCTTTTTGCACTCAAAAGATGAAACTGCAGGCATTTTGCAAAACTTTGTAACACATGTTGAAAAGCAATTTGACCTTCCAGTGAAAAGCTTCAGGAGTGACAATGGCACAGAATTCAAAAATAGGGAGTTGGATGCCTTCTGTGTGAAGAAAGGGATTGTAAGGCAGTACAGCATCCCAAGAACACCAGAGCAGAATGGGGTAGTGGAAAGGAAAAACAGAACTCTGATTGAGGCTGCCAGAACCATGCTTGCAGATTCAGGTTTGCCATTAACTTTCTGGGCAGAAGCAGTAAACACTGCTTGCTATGTTCAGAACAGAGTTTTAATAAACCCCAGGCACAAAAAGACTGCCTATGAAATTCTGTATAAAATTAAACCACTGATCTCATATTTCAAAGTGTTTGGCTGCCCATGCTTTATTTTGAACTTAAAAGATTCCATTTCAAAATTTGCAGCCAAAATTGATTGTGGTTATCATCTGGGATACTCATCCACTGCCAAGGCCTACAAAGTGTTCAACACACGGACCAAGGCAGTGGAGGAGACTTTGAATGTTAAGTTCAATGAACTCTCTTCAATGAAAATCCCAGCAAATCCTGCAGATCTGTTTGATCTTGAAAAATTCACTTTTGAAAATACTGCTGTCAAGACTAACAGTGCAGGTCCATCAGAGGATACAACACCAGACTATGGGTATGAAATCATCATCCCTCAAAGGTCTGCCACAAAGGGAAAAGCACCAGCTGTTCAAAACAGTTGTCAAAGCTCAATCACTGCTACCTCAACAGTTGTTGACCAAAGTAGCCCATCAACCACTGATTCCACATCCTCATACAATGCTGACAAAAGTCCTCAAACAGTGGATAAAAGTCAGCAGGTGTCCACTTCATTACCACCTATACCACCACCTTTTGAAGCCACTGCTGGATCATCAAAGTCCCCAGCAGTGGTTAGCTCAGATGATACACATTTGCAGCCTTCACCAACCAATGCCATCATACCATACCAAGGAGACTTAATCTTCTTGAGATCTCATCCACCTGATCAAATCATCGGCAACATAAATGAAGGGGTGCTCACAAGAAGCCAAACCCAAAACATTTGTCTTTTTGCTGGTTTTCTATCACTCCATCAGCCAGTCAAGTACCAAGAGGCACTGAAAGACAACAGCTGGGTAGAAGCCATGCAAGAGGAGCTCCAACAGTTTAAAAGACAACAAGTATGGGAACTTGTACCACTGCCAAAAGAGTTAGTCCCATTGGCACAAAGTGGGTCTTCAAGAACAAAACTGATGAAAGGGGTATTGTTGTCAAGAATAAAGCCAGGCTTGTGGTTCAAGGTTACAGACAGGAAGAGGGGATTGATTATGATGAAACATTTGCCCCTGTTGCAAGATTGGAAGCTATTAGACTGTTCCTGGCCTTTGCTGTCAACCACAATATGAAGGTGTTTCAAATGGATATCAAAAGTGCTTTCCTCTATGGTACAATTCAAGAAGAGGTGTATGTTTGTCAACCTCCAGGTTTTGAGGATCCATTTTATCCAGATCATGTCTACAGGCTAAACAAAGCCTTGTATGGCTTGAAACAAGCACCAAGGGCCTGGTATGAAACTCTTTCCAACTTCCTACTCTCAAATGGTTTCAAAAGAGGTACCATTGATAAAACATTGTTTTTAAAATGGAGAGGGAAGGATTTAATGATTGTCCAGATTTATGTAGATGACATTATTTTTGGAAGCACATGTAATTCAATGTGTGAAGAGTTTAGAGAACTCATGACAGTTGAGTTTGAAATGAGTGCAATGGGTGAGCTGCAATGCTTTCTTGGTCTCCAAGTACAGCAACTACAAAATGGAACTTTCATTCATCAAAGCAAATATGCTAAAGAACTTTTAACCAAATTTGATATGAATGATTGTAAACCATGCAGCACACCCATGGCAACAAATAAGCTGGTCATGTCTGATGAAAAGGATGAGCTGATTGACCAAACACTTTATAGAAGCATGATTGGGTCTTTATTGTACCTAACTGCATCTAGACCAGACATCATGTTTGCAACATGTGTCTGTGCAAGAAGTCAATCAGCTCCCAGAAAATCAAATCTCATTGCTGTAAAAAGGATCTTCAGATACATAAAAGGTGCTCCCACACTTGGTATCTGGTATCCAGCTAATGGGAACATCAAGCTTTCAGGTTTCTCAGACAGTGACTTTGCTGGATGTCACACCACAAGGAAGTCCACATCAGGAGGGTGCCAGTTTCTAGGTGATTGCTTAGTTTCATGGCAAAGCAAAAAGCAAGCAGCTGTTTCAACATCCACTGCTGAAGCTGAATACATTGCTGCTGCAAGCTGTACAGCCCAACTCCTGTGGCTTCAAAATCAGTTGCTGGATTTTGGTATAACTGCCTTAAAGACACCACTCATGTTGGACAGTCAGGCAGCAGAAAATATCATCAAAAATCCAGTTTCCCATTCAACCACCAAACACATCGACATCAGACATCACTTTGTGAGGGATTGCTATGAAAAAGGTTTGATTTCTCTGCATCATGTCCCAACTAAAGATCAGCTAGCTGATGTGCTCACAAAGGCACTTGATACAGCCACTTTTGAAAGCTTGGTCTCTAGAATTGGGATGCTGAACATGGAATAACAAGCAACATCTTGTTTTTCTATGAATAAAAGCAACAAAATGTTTTCAGAAAATCAAAACTCCATCCTTAAAAATAGCTAAAAATGAAAATTTTTCATTAAAATCCTTAAAAGTCTGCCATTAACCACTGATTGTTCAAAAGTCTGCTCTACTTCAAAAGTCTGTCCACTGCTAAAAGTCAACCCCTGCTCTCTCACTATTTTGATAAACTCTGTTGTTCAAAAGCAGTGTCTTATCCACTGATATGCTATCCACTGATAGTAAAAATCATCCACTTCTTTCATACCACTGCCTTCATCAGTCACTTTCACAAAAGTACTGTCCTTCACTTTCAACAGGGGTTGTCACGTGGACAGTACATATTGGTCAGACCTTTTGTAACGGCTGCCACCTCAGCATTCACTTTCTTCCCTATAAAATCCCCCACTCACCATCAAAACAGGGTTTTACTGTCGAATTGAATTCTTAAAAATTCTCTTCTCAAAGCAGTTTTTCATCTCATTTCTTCCCAAATTTCTTCGATCAATCATCCTCAAAATGACAAAATCAAAGAAATCTTCAAAACCCTCATCCAAATCATCATCGAAAACAGCCTCTCAAAAGGCAATCTCCACTGAGATTCCACATAAACCATCTCACAATCTCCTGGGTCTTCTCACAAAACCAGGAACTACCAATATTTTCGATTCCACCATTGATCTCATGGCAAAATCAAAGTACAAAACTTTGTTTACTGCTGATGCACCAATCTATTTGGCGACCCAAAGGGAGTTCTGGAAAAATGCAACCCTTGAAAAACAAGGAGACATTGCAACCACCATAAACTCTTCAATAAAGGGTAAAGCTGTCCAAATCACGCCACAATCCATTTCAGAGGTCTTTCAACTCGGTGATCAGGAAGGTAAAATTTCTTTCACTAAAAACGAGTTACAAACTGACTTCATTGAGAAAGGGTATGAAGCCACAATGATGAAGAAAATTACCTTAGAAAAAGGTTATTTTCCTTCTGCAACCAGATTTTTATTTCATACCCTCATATTATGTGTTTCAAACAAAACCACTTCTTTCAATGAAATTCCTTTAAAGATTCAAAATCTGGGATATGCAATTCTTCAAGGCGAAAATTTTAACTATTCTCGGGAAATTTTTAAAGATTTGGTTAATAATGTTGTAACAAAATCATTCTTACTGTTTCCAAGGTTTTTGAGTTACTATTTTACAAAGAAATTCAGTAAGGATGATTTAGCTTTAATAAACCAAGGTGATTCAATTCAAATAAACAGTCTAACAACTGAAACTTTTTCAAGAATGTTAGCACCTTGCAAAACACAAGCAGAGGTGCCTGAGCAGATTTTAGCAGTTACAACTGCTCCTCAGGTATCTGCTGCTGAGCCCACTGCTCAAGGTGATCAAAGCAGCAGCACAACTGTCTTGAAACCCACACCTACTATCTCCAAAAAGCCAAAAAGAAAAACTCAAAAACCCACAAAACCCATCAAAACGGCAACTCTGGAGGATGAGATACCAGAGCTCTTGCCTGTGACAACACAAATGTCACAAGAAACCACTGCTGCTACTTCCTCACAACAGTTGGTACAAATATCTCAACCCATAACCACAACTCCTCCTGCTTCTTCACAAAAAGAACAGGTTGTACAAATAGGGTCTCCACATCATGATGCTCTAGAAACGCTTGTTTCTATCATCCACAGCTCAATACCCGGGGCAACTCCACTTTCTACACCATCCTTCACATCCACAATTCCCTCACCAATAAAACCACTGTTGGATGCAATTGATTTGAACCAGGCATTATCCAGTCCTTCTCAATCACCTACAAATGAGAATATACCTCAACAACTGACTGGGTCTGATGTATCAATCTTTGCTAACCCACCAACACAACCTGAGGAGGTTACACCCCTTGAGTTACAAGTAACTCTTGGTGGTAATCCAAGTGAAGCAGCCACTACAAGTGTTACACCCACTGGGTTATACTTGGACAGTGGTTACATTAATAGGACTTCCTTGGAGGCAATTCCTTTTATAGCACCTCTGCCAACCACCAGTGGATTTCTGTATCCTACTGGCAACATCAAAAGGTTGTCAAGTGTTGAAGGAAGAAGACCCCAGTACCAAGAAAAAGGGGCATCAGTGGTTAATGTTTGGAGTATACTCCCTATATCTACCACTGATAAAACCACTGCTAGTGGGAAATCAGATGATCCCATTAACTTGGGTGATGGTTTAAAGTACCAGAAATTGATGGATCGCATTGAAAAACTTGATAACTCTGTTGCAGAACTCAAAGATATGCTACAACAGGTGTTACAAATTCAGAAGGTACAATCAACTGCTGTTCCATCTCAAGCACCTGCTCCACAAAGGGCATCTGCTCCAAAAGAGCTCTGGATGTTATTTCAATCTTTTCTCCAACAACAAGCACAGTTAGCAGATCAGCAACATGAAACACATGTACAACAGCTGAGAAATGCAATGGAGTCAAGGTTCAAGAACACTAAGGCTGACTTAAAGGCTCTCAAAACTCAGATCTTGCACACCACTGGCACTGCTCCTCCACAAGTACGCTACATTTATCAACTCCCAGAAGATAATGCCAAAAAGGGGGAGAAAATGAAGGAGTGGAAACAGAAGGGTATAGAAGATGGTCTTTATCTTGAACCAGAAAATTCAAACATGACCAAACAGATCCCTCTGCCAGATGGTAGTAAGAAAATTGATGTGACAATAAATGCACTAGCAGAAGCAGCTGCAAGTGTGAAAAGAGATAGAGAGGCCAAAAGGAAAGCCAGGGTGGACAGAATGGATCATCCAGATCAGGGTACTTCTGGGTCAAGGGATCATGAAAATCCTGTTGAGGAAAAGAAGAGGCCTACTAGAAAAGTAAGGCAACCCAAATCCATTCCAACCAGACGTTCAAAGTCTGCTCACAAACCACCATACAAAACAGCTGATGCAACAGGAGTTACAAAAACCACTGCTTGCCAAACAGTTGTTCCATCAACACACACCACTTCAACACACACAACATCCACTGCTTTACCATCATCACCACCAAAAACAACACCTGCTGACTTACAGCAGAAGACAGCAGATGTTATAACATCTGTTGTAATGACAACAGTGGTTGAAACACCAGTTGTTTCAACAACTGTTAGTCAATCACAATCCACTGCCACTACATCTACAACCACTGTTCCATTCAAAACATCATCAGTCTCTCCTAAACCAAAAAGGAGAAGGCTAATTTTAAAAGATGATGACACACCTCCATCACCAACATCTTCAAAATCCTTATCACTTGTCACTATTCCTAAACCCATACCTTTCTCTTCAGCTCAAATTGTAAAACCACTACCTCCTGCTGGTGTCTCATTCCCTCTGGAACTCATTGCAGTCAGAGAAGAAATCAAATCATTTTATTATGAAGATGACCCAGCCAAAAGGAGTTTGCCATCAATTGCAAATTATCCCAGGCCTAACAACATTGAAGAATACTTGAAGCTCAAAGCCAAACAAGCAGAGGATATTGCAATCAAAAATAGAAAAGGGAAATCTGATAGAGACTTTCAACAAAACTATCAGTTTTTACTCTCACAGGTCAATGCTATGGAACGTTTTGCTAAAAATGTATGTCAGAAAATTTCAGAAAGGGCAGATGAGTCCTTAAGAAAAGACTACATTGAAAACATCATGACCTACAAGAAATATAAGGGGGAGAAACACATGTACAAGAACTGGACCATTCTTGAGCTTGAAAAAGAAACAGCCAGGATTCAAGACATGATAAAAAATAAGGTCAAGCAGACTCCTCCTGAAAAATTCCAACAATTTGAAGCTGAGAAGATGTTAGAGCTGAGGAGAATGAAAGAGGAACTGATTATAGCTGATTATGGACCAAAGAACTCTGTGACAAAGTGGGGAGAAGATAGAGTCAGGGCAACCTATAAAAGATTAGAGGAACTTAGAAAGAAAGATCCAAGAGTTCCACAAAAGCCTGACTATTCCAAAGCAGCGGTTTCAAAAAGACCACCAAAGCTGCAAGTCAAAAGAACCGCTGCTCCAGCTGGTGCTGCCATCTACAAAAGAAGGAGCAAAAACCAGTTTAGCATGGAAACAATTCAAGATCTTTTAGCCGGAGATGCCATTGTAAAAGCTGGCACGGAAGTAATGATAAAAGAAGATCTTGAATTGGAACAATCTGCAAATGCTGCTCAGCCAGCTATGAACAGGCCAGCCTCACCAAATACTTCTGCAAATAAACATCTCCCAAGAAACCCACCAGGCTCAAAAATACAAAAGTGGGAAACTGACAAACAGACCTGCGTATTGACTTTGCTCAGGTCTGGTGGAGTAGTGGAGAAAATATCAAGGGAACAAGCTCTTGGCCTGAGTCTTGAAGATTTGCAGGATCTCTTTGATCTTCCACTTAGCAGGGATGATGAAGATACAGACGCCCTAGATTTTGAATTACAATTTAAAGGTCAGATAAGGGAGCTGTTGATGAGGCAATAAAGATTTCCACAAATAATGAAGAGTTTTGGCATTATCTGTTCCAGGGGGAGATTGTTGGGATTGAACCCTATCAGAGGAACAGATAATTAAAGCCAAAACTGGATCAGAGCAGTGGATCCAGAATAAGCAGATGTTTACAGATAGTTAATGCAAATCTTTCCCCTTGAAAGTGGCTTTGTATCTGCTGACCTCCTATCTACTGATCTTACCAAGTGCTGATCCACAACTGCTGCCTTGCATCTACTGCCAAATGTTAAAAGACTGATGGAAGACCAAAGCTCTGCTGACTCAATCTTCTGCTTTGGGTCAAGTACTGCTGATCCGGACAAGCACTGCTGGATTCACAGCAGTGGAAGGATGCAGCAGCTGTTTAAGTATCTTTCATGTAATAGATTGTAATAGCAGTAGTTACTACATCAGTGTTTGTATAAATCAGAGGTTAGAGTTTGTTAGGAGGTTAGATGTCACTTTCATGGTGACGTCAGCTAAGATGCTCAGTGGTTTGCAAGTGCCTATAAATAGTTCAGTACTTTGTACTGTTCTATTAGCTCTTTCACCACATCGTCTTCTTTGCACGAACAAACTACTGAGCTCTGGCTGAGGGGGAGTTTGCATTCTTACATCAATCATTGTAATCGTTGTTGAAACAAATTCAATCATTCGGTTCATTGTGTAAAAATGTTTGATTAAAAGTATTACTCCTGTTTGATTGTATGCAAAGTTTGTTTTCATCTTAATTCCGCTGCACAACTCTTTCATTTCCATCTTAATTTCAAACAAAAATACAATAAAAAAGAAACTCAGATCCAACAACGTGGACGACCCACTGGACAAGATGGAGGATGAGATCAATGAGCATGTACCATCATAGGAGGAGGAGTTTGGTAATGAGTTGGTAGGTTTGTCAACTCTTGAAGATGAAGAATTTGACCCGGTTGGTGATCTCGCCTACCTAGAGACATTACTTGTAGATACGCTGACCATGGAGATCAAATATACACCGAACGTAGAAGAGAAAGTGGCTGAGGAGTTTGATAGCCGGCCCGTAGAGAAGCTAGAAGTTGGATCGCCACCACAATTAAAAACACGGGAGAAGGCACGAAGGAACTTGGATCAACAAAGTTTGAGGATACAAAGATGGTGCAAAAGGAAGTTCAAGGCAACACTAAATATAACAACCCTCCTAAAATATTTAGAACGCCCCTATACGTCCCAAAATACACCCCGTATACGAAAACCGGTCCTGAATACCTTTATATAATTAAAAATCAAATAAAGACAATTATTTAAGTCTATCGGGGGGCGCGACAGACTGTTCTTGATCCTTCGCGGGGCGCGACAGCCTGGCCACCAGGCCACCCCCTGAGCCGCCACATGTCTGACGCGTGTGGAAGCTAGCAAGTCAACTCAGCAGCCCTATATGAGACACGTAGTCTGTCACGAGCCGCATAAGCCTAACCCTCATTTGTCGCGGGGCGCGACAGACTCCCTCAGCAGCCCTATAAATAGGTTCGATCGGATTCAATTGAATTCGTTCACAATTTCGAAACTCTCTAAAAATCTGAAGTACTAGAATTAATATCAGGGCATTACAACCCCCCCCCCCTAATTAGCGAACCTCTGCCTCATTGGAAGTATTATAACCCCCGGTTACGTATTAGATACGCTGCTCGATTGATCTAGTGCTCCGTAACGGCTGTCGAGGCTCTGCCTGACGTAGTCGTTGGAGTTCTGTCTCGAGGAGGGTATAACTAATGTAAATATTGGGTTATTAAACTAACGCGTGTGCATTGTTTAATTTATTAGATTGTAACCAGGAAGTTACTGAGAAAAAACCTAAAATAGCAATGTAAGTAATCCTTTCTATTTGTAAACTATTTTTATAAAAGCTCAATTATTTTACATGATAATTAACAGTGATTGAGTATTTGTAATTCTACAATTATCGTCGGCATGTTGGGGTTTTGTATACAAAATTTGTTGCTACACTGTGAGTAGTAACATGACCACAAGTTGGGTCGACAGTACCGTGGGTGGTAATTAAGGTAGAAATATAAACAAATGTAATTGCACGATCGCCCTCAATATTGTAGAAGGATAAAACCTGTTTTGATTAAATTAGGATTCACTCACCAGTATTTCCCACTGAAAAATGTTTTTAAACGCGTTACAGGTAACAAAATGTGAAAGCCAAAATAGAAGCCATCTGGAGAGCACTGAAGGCTTGGAAAAGTGGCTATAAAAGTTACCTAAATAAAGAAGATTTTTAATTAAATAAATTAGGGTTTATCCCTATAAACATGTTTGTAATGGAAACTTGGGAATTTCCCATGTATTTACTATTATAAATATGTGGTATTTTACTCTGGTAAAATATTTTCTAACTACGGTCCTGATGTAAATTCCGCTGCCAAACTCATAAACACCGATACCACTTATACTGGTTCATGGCCGCCCGTTCCCAAGTGATTAGGGGCCGGGGGTTGCGACAGAGAGTGGTATCAGAGCTATAGCCACTGATTTCAGCCACAGAAGTGTTCTGCTGACATTGAAATTATCAATTTGTTAGGAAATAATTAATGAGACTATGAGCATACGTGTATATTATTATTTTGTGTTATTTGACAATTTGTTAGTTTACACTATGAGTGATCAAGGTCCGCCAGACGCTTATCGTCAACTATCTAGTTCTCCTAGAGAAGAAGGAACTTCTTCCCAGCCTACCCCCTCGGGGTATTCAGCTAATACAGAGGAAGGGATTTTTATATTCAAAGCACAATCCGAAGAGTCATTCCCTACCAAAAAGGGATGATGGTTCAGTCGGGGAGCTCACGACCGTAGGAAAAGAATGAGAATGTTATAGCAACAGCGAGCTTTAGAAGCTGCGAATAGGAAGATGAACTCTCAAACTCAAGATATACTCAATAGGAGACTAGCCAAATCATTGCACCACAGCCACTACCCTTGTTTCCAACACAACCCATGGAAATAGAACTAAACCCAGGAGACCAGGTTCCCTTACCTACCTTCAACCTAACCGAAATCCCTAGAGTTCAAGCACCCCATCCTCTAGATTATGACCCATGGTTTGATGACCATAGAGATTATCAGGAACTCTACCCACTAGAGGAGCCCATACAAAACCCAATAGCACCTTACCCTAACCTTGACCCTCTGGATCCCTATTGGGATAATGACCAGTATATCCGGGAGATCCTAGAGAACCCATACCCACATGAGGAGCCAATGCCATAGTACCCTGACCCGATACCAGCAACCGCACCACCCATGAGTACTAAGAACATACAGGAACTCCGCACTTTCGGTGAGGAGTTGTTAGATGAAAGTGAAAGAATAAGTCAAATAGGAGAGATGCTCGTTTGGAAGTATGACGAGTGTAATATTCAATATTAGATGGACCCCACTAGTAATAATAATAATAATAATAAAATAAATATATATATATATATATATATATATATATGTGTGTGTGTGTGTGTGTGTGTGTGTAGGTTAAAAAAAATCCACTAAACTAGATAATCCAATAACTACTGATGCATACTAGTATTGTATTTTAAATTCCAGTTACGTTTTATAATAGATATAGGTATCTATAAAAATAGAGTAAAGGTCGCAACGCACGACGATTTTGATCAATATGTTTGTTGTGTGATTGGTTGCATTCAATATTGTTTTGTGATATTAATATCTGATAATTGTTTGTAAATCCAAATGGACAACGAAGCAAATCAGGAAAACCAAAATAATGATAATCAAATAAATAACAGTGTCATTCGACACCTAGTAACCCAAGGAATTAGAGATGCTATGCCATATATCATCCAAAATGTTAAAGAAGCGGAAATTAATAACAGTAATAGTGGAAGTAAGCGAACACATACTGAACCTAGTCATAGCGTGAACAATGGACCATTACTTCAATAACCAATTCCAAAAAGAAGAAGAACCATGTCTTATGGTTGTTCTTACAAAGAATTCTGGTCCTGCAAACCGATAGAATTCTCAGGAAATGAAGGAGCCATTGCAGCTCTACGCTGGATAGAAAAGACTGAGGCAGTCTTAAAAATAAGCAAGTGTGCAGAGGAAGACAAAATCATGTTTGCTTCCAATATGTTTAAGAATGCAGCACTAGAATGGTGGAAAACTATTCTCCAGTCTAGGGGAAGTGACAGAGTCTATAATATGGAATGGACTGAGTTTAAGAATATGGTTGAAAGGAAATTATGTCCTCCCAATGAAAAAGAACAGATAGCCAATAAATTCCTAAACCTTAGAATGACTGGAGTAGACTGTAAGGGTTACGCTACTGTATTCTTCGAATATGCTAGAATAGTGCCAACCCTAGCTTCACCAGAACCAGTATTAATCTCCCATTACATCTGGGGATTAATCAGTGAGATTAGACATGTAGTCAAGGCAGCAAGATCACCATCCATAGAAGAAGCTGTAAAACTAGCAAATACCATGACCAATGAACTAGTACGTACACAAGAAGAAAACTAGAGGAAGAACCTAGTCCAGAAACTTACCCAGGAATTTCCCTACGGTAATTCCAACCGTGGGAAGAATGTAGGTTCTACTTCTGCACCTTATTGTAAGGCCTGCAAGAAGAAGCATTCAGGAAGATGCTCCACATACTACAATTCCTGCAAGATACCTGGACACAA
The DNA here is from genome assembly GCA_030545235.1 of Helianthus tuberosus. Classification (NCBI taxonomy): domain Eukaryota; kingdom Viridiplantae; phylum Streptophyta; class Magnoliopsida; order Asterales; family Asteraceae; genus Helianthus; species Helianthus tuberosus. The sequence goes on from CM060375.1 coordinate 26,248,070, forward strand.
GAAAGAAGATTGTAGGAAGAAACCCAGTAATGGAGTGTGCTTTAACTGTGGAGAAAAAGGGCATATCAAACCGAATTGTCCGAAACTAGCCCTAGCCATGAATAACAAGACTACTAAGAATGCTAGGGCATTTGTTCTAACAACCGAAAAAGAAAAGATGATTCTGGACGTGATTGCCTGTACGTTTTTAGTTAATGATGTTTTTGCTAAAGTATTATTTGACTCTGGTGCGAACCAAAGTTTTATTAATACTTCATTTTGCAAACTTCTCAATCAACCATTAACTAAACTTCAACAAGAATGTCTAGTAGAAATAGCAAATGGAGAGTCCATTAAGATTACTAAAATCTTACAGGGAGCAAGAATAGAAATTTTAAACCAAAGTTTTATTGTTAATCTTTACCCAATGAATCTGGCTAGATTTGATATTGTATTAGGAATGGATTGGTTAGTAGCAAATATAGCCAGTATCCTGGGTGATCAAAAGTCAATCCAAGTAAATTCACCAAAGGGTGAAAAGATCACAATTAAAGGAAATAAGCCATCTCGATCCACGAAATTCATCTGTGATGAAAACAGCAAGTTGTGCAAGAAAAGGGTCCCTAGTGTATATGATTTCCATAATCATTAACACTAAAGGAAAAGAATTGAAAGATATTCCCGTAGTATCTCAATTATCAGATGTCTTTCCAGAAGAATTACTAGGACTACCACCAGACAGAGAAGTTGAATTCAGAATTCATTTGCTACCAGGGAAAACACCAATTGCTAAAGCACCTTACCGTTTGGCACCAACAGAGATGCAAGAACTAAAGAAGCAGTTAGACGAACTTTTGGAGAAAGGATTCATACAACCAAGTTCATCCCCATGGGAAGCACCGATCTTGTTTGTCAAAAAGAAAGACGGATCAATGTGTATGTACATTGATTACCGAGAGTTGAACAAGGTCACAATTAAAAATCGGTATCCATTACCGAGAATTGATGATCTCTTCGACCAACTACAAGGAGCTTGATTCTTTTCTAAGATCGACTTACGATCAGGATATCATCAAATGAAGGTATAGAAAGAGGACATTCCTAAGACCGCTTTCAGAACAAGGTATGGCCATTATGAATTTACTGTTAAGCCATTTGGTTTAACCAATGCCCCAGCCGCATTTATGGACATGATGAACAAAATATGTAAGCCATATCTGGATAAATTCATAATTGTCTTTATAGATGATATTCTCATTTACTCTAAGAGTAAAGAGGAACATGCAGCACATCTGCCTGCACTCCTAAATTTGCTAAGAAAAGAAAAGCTTTACACTAAATTTTCAAAATGTGAATTTTGGTTAGAAGAAGTGAAATTTCTTGGGCATTTAGTTAATTATGAAGGAATTCACGTGGATTCCACAAAGATTTAGGCGGTTACTAAACAGAAAGTCCCTGAATCACCAACGGAGGTTAGAAGTTTTTTAGGATTGGCCGGTTATTACAGAAGGTTTATCCAAAATATTTCTAGAATAGCCATTCCCTTAACAAAACTGACCTGTAAATCAATTAAGTTTGAATGGTGACTAAAGCAGGAAGAATCTTTTAGAATTCTTAAGCAAAGACTAACCAACGCACTCATACTAGCGTTACCGGAAGGAACTGAAGACTTTGTAGTCTATTGTGACGCTTCTAAGTTAGGTTATCGATGTGTGTTGATGCAACGTCAAAAGGTGATAGCCTATGCGTTTAGACAACTTAAGAATCATGAAGAAAATTATTCAACCCATGATTTAGAATTAGGAGCCAAAATTTTTGCCCTGAAAATTTGGAGTTAAATATGAGATAAAGACGCTGGATGGAAATTCTTAGTGATTATGATTGTAGTATCCAATATCATGCAGGAAACGCTAATGTAGTAGCTGATGCTTTAAGTCGAAAGTATCACGAAAAGCCGAAAAGAGTACGTTCTCTTAAATTAAATCGGCAGATAGATTTAAACGAGCAAATTAGAAAAGTACAAGAATCAGTAATCAAGGACGATACTGAGAAATTAAAAGGAATGATTAAGGAATTAGAACAAGGAACAAATGGAATTTGGAGATCCATAAGAAAAGAATTTGGATAGCTAAACTAGGAAACCTACGTCACCGAATATTAGAAGAAGCCCATAAGTCTAAGTATACGATACATCCTGGAAGTGATAAAATGTATCAAGACTTAAGAAAGAATTTCTAGTGGATAGGAATGAAAAAGGATATAGCAGCTTATGTAGCCAAGTGTCTAACTTGTTCACAAGTTAAAGCTGAACATCAGATCCCCTCAGGTTTATTACAGCAATTGGAAATGCCTGTATGGAAATGGGAATTGATAACAATGAATTTTGTTGCCAAATTACCCAAGACACGAAAAGGTAATGATAAAATATGGGTGATTGTAGATAGATTAACTAAGTCTGCTCATTTCCTACCCATGAAGGAAACTTTCAGTATGGAACAGTTAGCCAAGTTGTATGTAAATGAAATAGTTTCATTACATGGAATTCCTTTATCTATTATATCTGATAGAGATAGCCGTTTTACTTCTCATTTTTGGACAAGTTTCCAAAAAGCAATGGGAACCAAGCTAAATCTAAGCACTGCTTATCATCCACAAACGGATGGACAAAGCGAAAAGACAAATTCAGACAATGGAAGATATGCTTAGAGCTTGTGTAATTGATTTCGAAGGAAATTGGGACAATCATTTACCATTAATGGAATTTTCTTACAATAACAGCTATCATACCAGTATCAATGTTGCACCATTCAAAGCATTTTATGGACGAAAGTGCCGAACTCCAGTCTGTTGGGCAGAAATTGAAGAAAAGCAATTATCTGGACCAGAGATAGTGCAAGAAACAACAGACAAGATTATTCAAGTCAAGGATAGACTAAAAGCAGCACGCGATCGACAAAAGAGTTACGTTGATAACCGAAAAAAGCCATTGGAATTTCAGGTAGGAGACAAGGTATTATTAAAGGTTTCTCCTTGGAAAAGAGTGGTAAGATTCATCAAAAGGGGAAAGCTAAGCCCTAGGTATGTTGGACCATTTTAGGTTATTAGAAGAATAGGACCAGTAGCTTATCAGCTACAACTGCCAAAGGAAATGGCAGGAATACATGATGTATTTCATGTATGTAATCTCAAAAAGTTCTTAGCCGATGAATCATTAGTAGTACCTCTTAAAGATATAGAAGTAAATGAGAAGCTTAAGTTCGTAGAAAAGCCACTACAGATTAAAGAAAGGAAAGTCAAGAATCTCAAACACAAGAGATTAGTTCTAGTCAAAGTGAAATGGGATTCCAAGAGATGACCAGAATACACTTGGGAGCTTGAATCAGAGATGCAAAGTAAATACCCACACCTGTTCCAGTAGACCTCGAGGACGAGTTCTAAAACAAGGTGGGGAGGATATAACAACCCTCCTAAAATATTTAGAACACCCTTATACGTCCCAAAATACACCCCGTATACGAAAACCGGTCCCGAATACCTTTATATAATTAAAAATCAAATAAAGACAATTATTTAAGTCTGTCGCGCCTGTTCTTGATCCTTCGCGGGGCGCGACAGCCTGGCCACCAGGCCGCCCCCTGAGCCGCCACGTGTCCGACGCGTGTGGAAGCTAGCAAGTCAACTTAGCAGCCCTATACGAGACACGTAGTCTCCCGCGGGCCGCGTAAGCCTAACCCTCATCTGTCGTGGGGCGCGACAGACTCCCTGAACAGCCCTATAAATAGGTTCGATCGGATTCAATTGAATTCGTTCACAATTTTCGAAACTCTCTCAAAATCTGAAGTATTAGAATTAATATCAGAGCATTACACCCCCCTTATTAGCGAAGCTCTGCCTTGTTGTAAGTATTATAACCCCCGGTTACGTATTAGATACGCTGCCCGATTGATCTAGTGCTCCGTAACGGTTGTCGAGGCTCTGCCCGACGTAGTCGTTGGAGTTCTGTCTAGGGGAGGGTATAACTAATGTAAATATTGGGTTATTATACTAACACGTGTGCATTGTTTAATTTATTATATTATAACCAGGAAGTTACATAGAAAAACCTAAAATAGCAATGTGAGCAATCCTTTCTTTTTGTAAACTATTTTTACAAAACCTCAATTATTTTACATGATAATTAAAAGTGATTGAGTATTTGTAATTCTATAATTATCGTCGGTATGTTGGGGTTTTGTATAAAAAAATTGTTGCTACAGTGTCAGTAGTAACATGACCACAAGTCGGGTTGACAGTACCGTGGGTGGTAATTAAGGTAGAAATATAAACAAATGTAATTGCGCGATCGCCCTCAATACTGTACAAGGATAAAACATGTTTTGATTAAATTGGGATTCACTCACCAGTATTTCCCACTGACAAATGTTTTTAAACGCGTTTCAGGTAACAAAATGTGAAAGCCAAAATAGAAGCTAGCTGGAGAGCACTAAAGGCTTGGAAAAGTGGCTATAAAAGTTACCTAAATAAAGAAGATGTTTTAATTAAATAAATTAGGTTTTATCCCTATAAACATGTTTGTAATGGAAACTTTGGAATTTCCCATGTATTTACTATTATAAAAATGTGGTATTTTACTCTAATAAAATATTTCCTAACTACGGTCCTGATGTAAATTCCGCTGCCAAACTGATAAACACCGATACCACTAATATTGGTTCACGGCGGCCCGTTCCCAAGTGATTAGGGGCCGAGGGTTGCGACACTAAAGTGCAGAGATGTTATATGCATCGTATCAGGTTTGGTCCAGGTAAATTTAAATTTTGGTGATTTGAGCCGTTTGAATGTCTTAAAATATTTTCTAGTTTCATCGTTAGTTTTGTTATAAATTATGATGAAAAATTAAAACTTAGTTTTGTTATAAATTATGATGAAAAATTAAAACTGAACGGGTTGGACCGGGGTTGGATAAAGGAGAAACCTCCTGATTAAATTCAAGTGTGTGGGGGGGGGGGGTCATAGAATTTGTATAGAGTCGTAGTTTTTGTATATTGAGTCTAAGTTAGTATCCTTTAAGTCTTTTTTTTAGAGTCGGTACTGCTTTGGTTTTGCTTTTTTTTTATTGTGCAGGTTTGAATATGTACCACTCGTACTCAATCTCCAGTCGGGTGTTGTTCGGAGCTGCTTTTCGAATTTCAAGGCATTTACATGTATACTAGTCAATGTTGTAGCCGATTGCGAACGAAATGCTATACGATCGAGCTAGATTGGACGAGACCGTGTGAGCTTACGCATTATATAACCAGCTAAGTCCTTTCCATTTATGCCCTTTGTCTTTTTAGTTCTTATTTAGTTTAGTCTTTTGAGTCAGTTTCCATCCTACATTGAGGGAAATGTAGAGTTTAAGTGTTGGGATGAGAAACTATTATTTAGTGTCTAGTTAGTTAGTCGTTGAGTCATAAAAATTCAAAAAATACAAAAAACATTAAAAAATTAAAAAATCCAGAAAAATTGAAAAGTCGGAAAATGTCTCTTGTTTTAGATGTTTGCAAAATAAAAACGGAAAATGATGGAAAATTCAGGTATGTTCGGGTTTCAAATAATAATAATATAAGTTTAAAAAAGTTGAGCTTGTGTCTAACTTGGGATGTGTGAGTAGGCCTGATCCGGTTTCAAGGTTCCTTTTATATTAATATACCTTAATTTTTAGTTTGCTAGTGGGTTCTCATCTAGGAAAAGTAGAATGCCGAAACCGCCAAAAATAGTATAAGGAATGCCGTTATAAGCTAAAATTGTTAGAATTTATTTATCAAAAGAAAAAAAAATAGAATAACTTGTGCTAGATGAATAAAAACAAGGCCTATGTAATCTTTGTTGGGGATGATGACTCTGACTTAGATTGCCTCTATGTTAAGTTAAAAAAGAAAAAAAATGCAAAATTACCGACGCCTACGTTGTCGTTTTTGAGGATGGTGACTCTGGTTAAGACAGCTTATGGGTTAGGTATGCAAAGTCTGATGCGCAAAAGAAAAAAAAAGAAAAAAATTTATGATAAATTCTTTTGATTTTGGTATAAAACGGTTAGGAAATACTCCAATGACTGTTCCTTTTGTTCCATAAGCTTGAGGCGGGATTAGGTGGATTGCGGTTTTTAGTGTGAGACCATAGGTAGATTAATTATACTTGAACTTAAATTGCATGATAAGGGTTTTGAACCGAGTTTGGGTTTAAGAGGACACATATACCTGCAATCGCAGTTAACACGACTTTCGGTTTAAATAAATAATCTAGATTTTTGAACCTGAATATTTCTGATTCTGATTCCGTTTGCATAAGTCTTTTTTCAGGGACGAAAAAGGTTTAAGTGTGCGGATATTTGATGTGGTCCAAAATATACATATTTTTATAAATATTTCTTGCACTTTTGAGTCGCTTTTGGTGTGTTTTTATTGATTATTACTTTTATTTGATTCATATTTGAGTTTCCAAGGTTTCAAGAGAAAATGAGCTAAAATGAGTAAAATATTTCTAATAATAATATTTATTATTATTAGTTATAAAGTTAAATGGCAATAATTGTTTATGAAGTAATTCATGTGTCTTGGAAGGAATTTATTGAGATGGGTTAAGTGAACGTAGGATTCATGGAAAAAGAATAAATGCAATTAAATTAGTTCATCAATTCTAGTTTATAAAAGAATGCAACTAATTGCTTTATGTTTAAAATGTAGGATAACAAGTTCGTATTGCAATTGGACTTCAATGTGAATATTATTTAATGAAGAAAAAATGGCGGTGCACAAGAGGATTTGTTTGATACGCAAAAAGAAGCCATGTCATGAATATTTTTTGGGCCGTAGAAGTGTTGCAGGCCACTACACTATCAGATCCATTGAAGAGCCCAGTTCGTGAAATAGTTAAGAAAAAAAACCTACTGCCATAGGGGGGCTGGAAAAAAAAAAGGAGAAGAGACAAACAGAATAGTTGAAGACGAGGGATCTGTTAGACGATCAAGAGGAAGAAGGGATTTGATTCAAGAACGAAGCCGGGTTCGAAGGGTTAAAGATTTGACACATCGTTAGTCTTTATTTGTCGGTTCTTCTTTGTTTAATCTTTTTTCTTTCATGATACTGGCTACTAAATATTATTGTTTTGATTATTCAAACATGTTTCTTGGCTAGTTTTATCATTCCACCTAAGTTGAGATGAACTTAGAACCTTTGTTTTGATTTTTATATTTGACGTTTTCGACTATGACACGTTTTGATTTAAAATGACTTTGATTCGTTGCTGATTATGAATATGTGTACTTTTTCTTGGCTGTGATTATTGTTTGGTTATTGATTTTTGATGTGTTTTGAAAGAAGAAATTCACCCTAGACATATTTTAGTCACTTATAGGTCGTTTATTCCGGGTTCTCGATCTAGAGTTTGGTTTTAGAAATAATCCAAGGTGACCAAGTTAATTAGATCAGCTAGGTTAAGGTGTGCATCCAATCTTGATGATTAGAAATATGATTTGGGATTGCTAGGTTTGTTCTAGGCGTTGTTTGATAGTTTGAACACTCGATAGCTTGGGGTTCTATTTATTCGCGTTTAGGTGTTCCTAGGTATTCGGTGTATCAAATTGTGGTTAGCATCACAATTAGAAGGTCGTTAATACCCGTGGTGTTGCATATCCTAATAGTTGTGGGATTAGGTGTCGATAGGTCGAGTCGGTCCATCTTAGCACTTCATTACGTGTTTTGATTGTTCTTCATAGTTTGGTTTGTAGGAACTGGAGAGTGGGGGTCTCGCTCTGAGATGACTAGTTACTATAGGACTTAATTATCCTTAGCAAGAGGTTGGTCAAATTAGATATCAGATCTTTAGTCGATTGTCAAAGTCATAAGTCATTACATGTTGTAAGGGATTCATTGCCTATGTGGTTTCTCCTTCTTATTGATTTCAAACTCGTGTTCCCAGTCATTCGGTTATCTTAGTTCGTCTTAGTTAGTTAAGTTATGATATTAGTTTATTTAATTACAAAGCTCAAAATCCAAATAAACGAGTTAAGTAATTAGTTGAGTCAGAGTCTAGTTAGTGTCACTAGTGTCTCGTGGGTTCGATACTCGGACTTCATTAGGCTTTACTACGTACGATAGGTACACTTGCCTATCAGTGATCTAGCATTTAGTGAGTCGTAGTTTATAAATTTAAAACTAGGGTGTCTAGATTAGGTTAGTTTTTATAGACCGCATTCAGCACATCAATCTTACAGATGGCTATATATCTTTCAGTTAAACTAATGGCAAGCCTAAATATTGGCGACACGGCTAAGAAAAACGGTGGTGACGACTTAGAGCACCAAAACCGTAAGGACGAAGAGAATGATCTTCGATCCCTGATTGCCGATGAAGTCGGTAAAGCCTTGGCTGGATTTATGGCTACACTTAAAGGGCCAGAGCCATCGGTATAAGAACAAAACTTTGTTTCTAAACCTCACTCTACAACTTATAAGACTGGAAAGTCTCACTGCTCCTCAACTAAGAGTGAGCGAAATATCAAGAATACTTCGAGAACTGAGCCTCTTGTCACGGCTCCTGACCCGGTTTGACCCGTTTCAGGAGCTGCGGAACAGAAAATCCCGTGGTATTTATTTAATTGAGTTAACAGTGGAAGATTTTCAACAGGATCTTTTTAAAACTGCAATTTCCCGATTATTTTATTTCACTATTCGGGCTAAAACCCTGGTAATTTACAATCATATGATTTCTCCAAGAAATCCTTATTTTACAAAAACATGTTTCTTTATTTTATATTGAGCCACTTCCTTAAGCTTGTAGTGCTTCACGGCACTTTTCCTGGATCACAACAGATCACCCGAAACATATTTGGAAAAGGTTTTGTCAGCGGGAAATACTGGTGAATCATTCTTTTTATGAAAACGATGCGTCTGTTATAATTTACAGTATTAAGAGCGATTACAATGTTTCCATATATCAACCAACTACCCACAGTATTTGTCACTCGAACATCCATCGGTAGCCTCTGAGCCCGATGGTGTCTGTGACTATGGTCATATCACCCCTTGGTCCCGTTGTCCAATGGTGACGGTTATCAAGTAATGTATACAAAACCCCACATACCGACTGTAATTTGGTGACTACAAAGACTTAATCCCCGTAATTATAACCTTGAAAACAAACATGATTTTGAAAGTAATTTGATAAAAAGAGAATGACTCACATTGCAGATTTAATATGAACAGAGCTTAGCCTACTAATTAGCCTTGATAACCTAGTTTAAATAACAATGCACACAAACTAGGTTAGTAACTAATACAGCATTTACGATAACTCACGAGATTAAACCCTCACATCGAATGACAAAGTGCGATACTTAAACATCCATCGACTTAACGACGAATGACAAAGCATAAACCCTAATGTGGGCAGTACTTAAACATCCATTGGATAGTTTAATCGATCGGACATTGAATCGTAATAGCGATCGAGTTATTACCCTGTTTTGCGACAGCGATTTGTGAATCGTGTGTGTTTTAGAATTGTTTCTGCTATAACTCAGTGTACGTAACGAAATTTTACGTCGTTTCAACTCCAGAATTCATGTCCCAAACCCCACTATTTATAGTCAAAATTGGACCCCCTCGCGTGACGCGAGGGGTACCCCCTAGGCGTCGCGTGGCGCGAGGGGTCCCTATTTACCATAGGGTAGCCACGTCCCTAACTAGCCTTGCTGACTTAACGGATTCTTAAATTTCGATTTTGACAGCGTTTTATGTGGATAATCGTAACTGGGGTTTACCCCCCCCCCCCCCCCTCTGAGTTTTAGGGGCCCTGATCCTGATTCTGATTATTCTGAAAATTTTAGGGTTTGTGCAGAATCACTTGGGTGTCTTAATTAGGGTTTCCTTTTGGACAATAAAATAATAATTAGGACTTTTGATATGAGTTGTTACATCCTCCCCACCCTAATAAAAATCTCGTCCTCGAGATTTACTGGAATAATTGAGGATACTTTCGCTTCATCTCTGATTCCAGCTCCCAAGTGTATTCAGTTCCTCTCTTTGAATCCCACTTGACTTTGACAAGTACTAACCGTTTGTGTTTGCGAAATTTGATCTTTCGGTCTTCTATTTGGATTGGTTTCTCAACAAATTTTAGTTTTTCATTTACCTCTATATCTTGAAGAGGTATTACCAGGGATTCGTCTGATAGACATTTCTTGAGGTTGGATACATGAAATACATCATGTACTCCAGCTAACTCCTCTTGTAGTTGTAAACGATAAGCAACTGGTCCTATACGTTGGATCACTGGAAATGGTCCTACGTATCTTGGACTTAGCTTTCCTTTCTTACCGAATCGAACTACTCCTTTCCAAGGTGAAACTTTCAAAAGTACTTTATCTCCGATTTGAAATTCCAATGGCTTCCGTCTATTATCTGCATAACTCTTCTGGCGATCTCGAGCCGTCTTTAGTCTTTCCTTGATCTGAGTAATCTTGTCGGTCGTCTCTTGCACTATTTCAGGACCTGACAATTGACTTTCTCCTATTTCTGGCCAACAAACTGGAGTTCTGCACTTTCTTCCATATAGTGCCTCGAATGGGGCAGTTTCAATACTTGAATGATAACTATTGTTATAGGAGAATTCAATCAGAGGTAAGTGATCGTCCCAATTTCCACCAAAATCTATCACACATGCTCTGAGCATGTCTTCCAGAGTTTGTATAGTCCTTTCACTTTGCCCGTCTGTTTGTGGATGATAGGCAGTACTCAGATTTAATCGAGTTCCCATTGCTTCTTGGAAACTTTTCCAGAAGTGGGAAGTGAAACGACTATCCCTATCTGATACAATGGAGAGTGGAACTCCATGTAAGGATACTACTTCATCTACATACAACTTTGCTAACCTTTCCATGCTAAAGGTTTCTTTCATGGGTAGAAAATGAGCTGATTTGGTTAATCGATCCACAATTACCCAAATCGCATCATTACCTTTTCTGGTTTTGGGTAACTTAGTAATAAAATCCATTGTTATGAGTTCCCATTTCCATACAAGCATTTCTAACTGTTGTAGTAGACCTGAAGGTTTTTGATGTTCTGCCTTAACTTGTGAACAAGTAAGACACTTAGAAACATATCGGGCTATATCCTTTTTCATTCCAATCCACCAAAAGTTATTTCTTAAATCTTGATACATCTTATTATTGCCAGGGTGCATGGTATACCTAGATTTATGAGCTTCTTCTAAAATCTTATTTCTTAATTCTTCTTGTTTAGGTACCCAAATTCTGCTTTTGTGGAATCTCCAAATTCCATCAGCTCCTTGTTCTAATTCTTTTATGCGTCCCTTCATTCTTTCAGCATCATCCTTGATTGTTGTTTCCTGAACATTCTTTATTTGTTCCATTAAATCTAACTGTAGATTTAATCTGAGAGCACGAACTCTTCGTTGTTTCTCATGGTATTTACGACTTAAGGCATCTGCAACTACATTTTCCTTTCCTTCATGATATTGAATATCACAGTCGTAGTCACTTAGGATTTCCATCCATCTCCTTTGCCTCATGTTTAACTCTTTTTGCCCAAATATATATCTTAAACTTTTGTGATCTGTATAGACAGCAAACCTACTTCCATACAGATAATGTCTCCAAATTTTAAGGGCAAAAATTACGGCTCCTAATTCTAAATCATGAGTTGTATAGTTTTCTTCGTGCTTTTTCAATTGTCTTGAAGCATACGCAATTACTTTCTTGCGTTGCATCAGCACACATCCAAATCCTAGTTTTGAAGCATCACAATATACTTCAAAATCTTCAGTTCCTTCTGGTAAGGCTAGGATTGGAGCATTTGTTAATTTCTGTTTCAAGATCCTAAAAGCTTCTTCTTGTTTAGGTCCCCATTCAAACTTAACTGCTTTACAGGTTAGCTTAGTTAATGGTACAGCTATCTTGGAAAAATCCTTAATAAACCGTCTATAATATCCAGCTAAACCTATAAAACTTCTAATTTCCATTGCGGATTGCGGAACCTTCCATTTAGTAATTGCCTCTATCTTAGTAGGATCCACATGAATGCCTTCATGATTCACCATGTGACCTAAGAATTGCACTTCTTGTAACCAAAATTCACACTTCGAGAATTTGGCGTACAACTTTTCTTTTCTTAACAAAGTTAAGAGTGCATGTAAGTGCTGACAATGTTCTTCCTGATTTTTGGAATAAATAAGTATATCATCGATAAAGACAATTACAAATTTATCCAAATACGGTTTATAGATTCTATTCATCATGTCCATGAATGCGGCAGGTGCATTTGTTAATCCGAAGGGCATGACTGTAAACTCGTAATGACCATACCTAGTTCTGAAAGCAGTTTTAGGTATGTCTTCTTCTTGTACCTTCAATTGATGGTATCCGGAGCGTAAGTCTATCTTAGAAAAGTATCTATCTCCTTGAAGTTGATCAAAAAGATCATCAATCCTAGGTAATGGGTATCGATTCTTAATTGTAACCTTATTCAATTCTCTATAATCAATACACATTCTCATTGAACCATCCTTCTTCTTTACAAACAATACTGGTGCTCCCCACGGGGATGAACTAGGTTGTATGAAACCTTTACTTAGTAATTCATCTAATTGCTTTTTCAGTTCTAACATTTCTGTGGGTGCTAAGCGATAAGGTGCCTTGGCTATCGGTATAGTTCCTGGAATTAGATGAATTCTAAATTCTACTTCCCTATCTGGTGGTAACCCTAGTAATTCTTCTGGGAATACATCAGGGTATTCTGAGACTACTGGTATTTCCTTAAGTTCTTTACCCTTAGTGCTAATGATTACCGAAATCATATACACTATTCCTTGCTTTCGTTCATCACTAGCAATTTTCATTACTGAAATGAACTTCATGGGTTTTCGTGGTTTATCTCCTGTAATCATAATTACTTCTCCGGTAGGTACCTGAATTTCGATGGAATTCTTATCACAGAGAATTCGAGCATGGTTGGCTACTAACCAATCCATTCCTAATACAACATTGAATTCGGCTAATTTCATAGGTAACAGGTTTGCAAAGAATTTATGACCTGAGAGTTCTATATTTTCCTTTTGCAAAACTTTATCTATGCTAACAGAATTTCCGTCGGCCGTTTCAACTGAAAAAATCTGCCTAAGATTGGTTAAGGGTAAATCAAGAGCTTGGCAGAATGAAGTATTTATAAAACTTTGGTTTGCACCAGAGTCAAATAATACTTTTGCGTAAATATTATGAACTAAGAACGTACCAGCTATCACATCAGGAATTAGCTCGGCTTCCTGAGTCGTTAACTGAAAGGCTCGAACATTCTTCTTGGTAGCTCCGTCAGCTGGCTTGACTTTGTTGTCTGCTGGTTTAACCAATTTAGGACATTCTGTCTTGAAATGTCCATTTTCTCCATAGTTATAGCAGATCCTGGTTTTCTTTCTGCAATCTTCTTCGCGATGTCCTCCATTTTTGCAAAAGTTGCAGATTACATTGCATCTTCCATAATGCTTCTTTCTGCAATTCCTGCAGAACGGCGGAGTTGAAGATTGCCCTGTTCCTCTTCTCCTGCATCTACTATTATTACCCGTACGAAATCCTTGGGAAATTTTCTGAGCCAGTTCCTTTTTCATGTTTTCATCTCTTGTGCGTACCAGTTCATCAGTTAGGGTGTTAGCTAGTTCCACCGCATCATCAATGGTACGAGGTCTCACAGCTTTAACGATGTTACGAATTTCGCTAATCAATCCCCAAATATAGCGATAAATTAGTATCGGCTCTGGCGAAGCCAGTGTTGGTACCACTCTAGCATATTCAAAGAATGTCGAAGTATAACTGCGACAATCTACACCCATCATTCTATGATTTAGGAACTTATTTGCCATTTGATATTTTTCATATTCGGGGCAAAATTTTCTTTCTACAAGACTTTTAAATTCTTCCCAGTTTATGGCATAGGCCACAGTTCTTCCCTTGGCTTGGAGTACTGTATTCCACCATTCCAGCGCCCCTTCTTTGAAAAGATTTGACACGTACATGACTTGGTCGTCCTTGACACATTTACTTATTGTAATCACTGCCTCGGTTTTCTCTAAACAACGCAGTGCCGCAGTCGCTCCTTCATTGCCTGCAAATTCAGCAGGTTTACAAGCAAGAAATTCTTTGTAAGTGCAACCAGATGTTGCAGCTTTCATTTTCTTAGGGAGCGGAGCCTACCGTGGATTATTATCATGATTAGTATGATTACCGCCTCCATTTACACTATTGCTGAAGTTATCTTCAGAAATACGTTTGCTAGGAATGATTTGTTGAGGTTCGATTGGATTTCTAACAGCAGTAACTATTGCTGGAATAGCATTGGCTATTCCCTGAGCAATGATATTTTCTATATCCTGCCTATTTAGAAATTGATCCTTCGGGTGTTGCTCAGAATGATTAACCTCATTAACTGGTTCATTATTAGCGTTTTCCATCTGATAATATATATATAATTTATTAGTATCGATTAAATAACAATTATACACAAAACAATCATACAAATTTCAAATACACAAATATAGCCAAAACTATCGATTTCTCGATTTCCATTTTTATATTTAATAGTATGCATCAATACACACCATTATCTTACAAAGTTTTATTTTAGGTTATTTCACAAGATTTTATTATTGCTATTATACAACCACAGTCTCATAAACCTACTATCCCTCGTCAGTTGTTATTTCAGTAACGGCGTTCCCTCTCATCGTACTTCCAGGAGATCTGTTCTCCTACCTCCCTGATCCTATTTCCGGCATCCACCAGTTCTTCGCCAAAATGGCGGAGTTCAGCTAAATTCTCATTGCTCATAGGAGGATTAGGTATAGGTTTCTGGGTCGAATTGAGGAAGAAAGGAATAAGGACTGTTAAGCAGGTTTTGGAACTGCCAATCATTTGTCCACCACTCGTCCATTCCCAGAGGTTGAGTGTGGATTATAGGTTCTGGAATTGCTGGTTCCAAATGTATTTGGAAGTTGAGTTTCAATAGGATGAGTAAAAGCATTTGTATTGACAGGCTTAATAGTATCACAGCTCGCCAATATAAAATCTAGCTCTTCCTGTAATGTCATTTCTTGGGTTTGTTTAGAACTTTCTCCAATTTCTATCTGGGTTTGTTTAGAACTTCCTCCAATCTCTATTTCTATTTGCTTAGAATATTCTTCAAACTGTATTCCCATTTGCCTAGACTCTTCCCCGACTTCAATTCCCTTCCCTTTATCTAAGGGATTTTCTATTTTGGGAATCTTTCTAGTGACGGGTTTTCTCCTGCGCACACGCATCCATCCTACAAATCTCCTTCTTTTCTTGGGCTTGGGTTTTTCTGGAGGTGGAGCATTGAATTCAATAGGTTCTTCTATATCTGGTATATACCTATTGAAATCTCTAGAAACCTCTATTTTTACCGGATAGAGATTTAGGTTCTGAAGGGCGTCAGACAAGTCACTCATGCTGTTATGCATAATACACACAAATACTAAGTTAAAAATTATACCAAAATTTCATAGAAAACCTTTAAATATTATTTCATACTGGGTAACTACAAAACAACTGAAAAATTAAAACACACTAGGGTTTATTGTAAACTTATTTATTTACTGGATAAGATTTCTGGCTTGTAAATAATAAGGTTGCTAAAACGTGAGTTAAAATATTTAAATATTTGCATTTACTGCTACAGTAGCTAGAATATAGAGATCCGCTCATTTTTCATCTAACTTGTCTTCCCAAGGTGATTTACTGGTTAATTCCTGAATTTCCTGTTTAATCTTCTTTTCTCGAAATTTCTTTATTTTCTCTTGACTTTTCTTAAAAATCAAACTTCTTTTATTAGGAGAAAGTGGTTCCTCATATTGTGCCTTTCGCACAAATATTCCTTCTTCAGGAATTACAGAGTGATTTGAGGATTTGGTTTGGGATGAACTTCCCTTCTCGTTTGATGATCTATCTAATTTAAGATAGATGTTTGACAGCTTTTGCTTACCCATACTGTACACAAATATTCAAATAATAAAACACATAATCACAAAATGACAAGTAGAAAAATTAAGTATTTTCTAAATACTTAATTGGCTTAAATCAGTGGCTCTGATACCACCTTTTTCTGTCATGGCTCCTGACCCAGTTTGACCCGTTTCAGGAGCTGCGAAACAGAAAATCCCGTGGTATTTATTTAATTGAGTTAACAGCGGAAGATTTTCAACAGGATCTTTTTAAAACTGCAATTTCCTGATTATTTTATTTCACTATTCAGGCTAAAACCCTGGTAATTTACAATCATATGATTTCTCCAAGAAATCCTTATTTTACAAAAACATGTTTCTTTATTTTATATTGAGCCACTTCCTTAAGCTTGTAGCGCTTCACGGCACTTTTCCTGGATCACAACAGATCACCTGAAACATATTTGGAAAATGTTTTGTCAGCGGGAAATACTGGTGAATCATTCTTTTTATGAAAACGATGCGTCTGTTATAATTTACACTATTAAGAGCAATTACAATGTTTCCATATATCAACCAACTACCCACAGTATTTGTCACTCGAACATCCATCGGTAGCCTCTGAGCCCGATGGTGTCTGTGACTATGGTCATATCACCCCTTGGCCCCGTTGTCCAATGGTGACGGTTATCAAGTAATGTATACAAAACCCCACATACCGGCTGTAATTTGGTGACTACAAAGACTTAATCCCCGTAATTATAACCTTGAAAACAAACACGATTTTGAAAGTAATTTGATAAAAAGAGAATGACTCACATTGCAGATTTAATATGAACAGAGCTTAGCCTACTAATTAGCCTTGATAACCTAGTTTAGATAACAATGCACACAAACTAGGTTAGTAACTAATACAGCATTTACGATAACTCACGAGATTAAACCCTCACATTGAATGACAAAGTGCGATACTTAAACATCCATCGACTTAACGACGAATGACAAAGCATAAACCCTAATGTGGGCAGCACTTAAACATCCATTGGATAGTTTAATCGATCGGACATTGAATCGTAATAGCGATCGAGTTATTACCCTGTTTTGCGACAACGATTTGTGAATCGTGTGTGTTTTAGAATTGTTTCTGCTATAACTCAGTGTACGTAACGAAATTTTACGTCGTTTCAACTCCAGAATTCATGTCCCAAACCCCACTATTTATAGTCAAAATTGGACCCCCTCGCGTGACGCGAGGGGTACCCCCCTAGGCGTCGTGTGGCGCGAAGGGTCCCTATTTACCATAGGGTAGCCACGTCCCTAACTAGCCTTGCTGACTTGACGGATTCTTAAATTTCAATTTTGACAGCGTTTTATGTGGATAATCGTAACTGGGGTTTACCCCCCCCCCCCCCTGAGTTTTAGGGGCCCTGATCCTGATTCTGATTATTCTGAAAAATTTAGGGTTTGTGCAGAATCACTTAGGTGTCTTAATTAGGGTTTCCTTTTGGACAAAATAAAATAATAATTAGGACTTTTGATATGAGTTGTTACATCCTCCCCACCTTAATAAAAATCTCGTCCTCGAGATTTACTGGAATAATTGAGGATACTTTCGCTTCATCTCTGATTCCAGCTCCCAAGTGTATTCAGTTCCTCTCTTTGAATCCCACTTGACTTTGACAAGTACTAACCGTTTATGTTTTCGAAATTTGATCTTTCGGTCTTCTATTTGGATTGGTTTCTCAATAAATTTTAGTTTTTCATTTACCTCTATATCTTGAAGAGGTATTACCAGGGATTCGTCTGATAGACATTTCTTGAGGTTGGATACATGAAATACATCATGTACTCCAGCTAACTCCTCTTGTAGTTGTAAACGATACGTTGGATCACTGGAAATGGTCCTACGTATCTTGGACTTAGCTTTCCTTTCTTACCGAATCGAACTACTCCTTTCCAAGGTGAAACTTTCAAAAGTACTTTATCTCCGATTTGAAATTCCAACGCCTTCCGTCTATTATCTACATAACTCTTCTGGCAATCTCGAGCCATCTTTAGTCTTTCCTTGATCTGAGTAATCTTGTCGGTCGTCTCTTGCACTATTTCAGGACCTGACAATTGACTTTCTCCTATTTCTGGCCAACAAACTGGAGTTCTGCACTTTCTTCCATATAGTGCCTCGAATGGGGCAGTTTCAATACTTGAATGATAACTATTGTTATAGGAGAATTCAATCAGAGGTAAGTGATCGTCCCAATTTCCACCAAAATCTATCACACATGCTCTGAGCATGTTTTCCAGAGTTTGTATAGTCCTTTCACTTTGCCCGTCTGTTTGTGGATGATAGGCAGTACTCAGATTTAATCGAGTTCCCATTGCTTCTTGGAAACTTTTCCAGAAGTGGGAAGTGAAACGACTATCCCTATCTGATACAATGGAGAGTGGAACTCCATGTAAGGATACTAGTTCATCTACATACAACTTTGCTAACCTTTCCATGCTAAAGGTTTCTTTCATGGGTAGAAAATGAGCTAATTTGGTTAATCGATCCACAATTAACCAAATCGCATCATTACCTTTTCTGGTTTTGGGTAACTTAGTAATAAAATCCATTGTTATGAGTTCCCATTTCCATACAAGCATTTCTAACTGTAGTAGTAGACCTGAAGGTTTTTGATGTTCTGCCTTAACTTGTGAACAAGTAAGACACTTAGAAACATATCGGGCTATATCCTTTTTCATTCCAATCCACCAAAAGTTATTTCTTAAATCTTGGTACATCTTATTATTGCCAGGGTGCATGGTATACCTAGATTTATGAGCTTCTTCTAAAATCTTATTTCTTAATTCTCCTTGTTTAGGTACCCAAATTCTGCTTTTGTGAAATCTCCAAATTCCATCAGCTCCTTGTTCTAATTCTTTTATGCGTCCCCTCATTCTTTCAGCATCATCCTTGATTGTTGTTTCCTGAACATTCTTTATTTGTTCCATTAAATCTAACTGTAGATTTAATCTGAGAGCACGAACTCTTCGTTGTTTCTCATGGTATTTACGACTTAAGGCATCTGCAACTACATTTGCCTTTCCTTCATGATATTGAATATCACAGTCTACTGATTAGCCTTGATAACCTAGTTTAAATAACAATGCACACAAACTAGGTTAGTAACTAATACAGCATTTATGATAACTCACGAGATTAAACCCTCACATCGAATGACAAAGTGCGATACTTAAACATCCATCGACTTAACGACGAATGACAAAGCATAAACCCTAATGTGGGCAGCACTTAAACATCCATTGGATAGTTTAATCGATCGGACATTGAATCGTAATAGCGATCAAGTTATTACCCTGTTTTGCGGCAGCGATTTGTGAATCGTGTGTGTTTTAGAATTGTTTCTGCTATAACTCAGTGTACGTAACGAAATTTTACGCCGTTTCAACTCCAGAATTCATGTCCCAAACCCCACTATTTATAGTCAAAATTGGACCCCCTCGCGTGACGCGAGGGGTCCTTATTTACCATAGGGTAGCCACGTCCCTAACTAGCCTTGCTGACTTGACGGATTCTTAAAATTCGATTTTGACAGCGTTTTATGTGGATAATCCTAACTGGGGTTTACCCCCTAGTTTTAGGGGCCCTGATCCTGATTCTGATTATTCTGAAAATTTTAGGGTTTGTGCAGAATCACTTGGGTGTCTTAATTAGGGTTTCCTTTTGGACAAAATAAAATAATAATTAGGACTTTTGATATGAGTTGTTACACCTCGTGACTCTAAGAAGGGGTGCACTTATAAGTATTTCATCTCTTGTAAGCCCCGTGACTTTACGGGCGAGCAAGGAGCCATTGATGCTTTAAAGTGGCTAGATGAAATGGAAACCGTTATTGATATAAGACATAATTTATAACAAAACTAACGATGAAACTAGAAAATATTTTAAGACATTCAAACGGCTCAAACCACCAAAATTTAAATTTACCTGGACCAAACCTGATACGATGCATCTAACGAGGAAGATGGTTGTCTCTACACTTTAGTGTTGCCTTGAACTTCCTTTTGCACCATCTTTGTATCCTCAAACTTTGTCAATCCAAGTTCCTTAGTGCCTTCTCCTGTGTTTTTAATTGTGGTGGCGATCCAACTTCTAGCTTCTCTACGGGTCGGCTATCAAACTCCTCAGCCAGTTTCTCATCTACGTTCGGTGTATATTTGATCTCCATGGTCAGCGTCCCTACAAGTAATGTCTCTAGATAGGCAAGATCACCAACCGAGTCAAATTCTTCATCTTCAAGAATTGGCAAACCTACCAACTCATCACCAAACTCCTCCTCCCAAGATGGTACATGCTCCTTCTTCTCATCCTCCATCTTGTCCAGTGGCTCATCCACGTCTTCCCCCTCAAAATTGCCAAAAAGGAAACTTGTGTTTTAAAAAGACAAGAATTAAAAACATAACACACATAGTGTGTGTGTGTGTTGGTCGATCCTCAGGAGAAAGAACAAGGGCAAAACCATTGTTCAAGCTAAATCCACCAAATTGAAGATCAATTCGAACCCCAAATTAGTCCATGAACGTGTATTATCGATCACCTAAACAAGGGGATCATAAGGTATGTTTAAAAAACTAGATTTGGTGAAAGTCATAACTTGAGACAAGTAAAATACTTGCAATTAGATTGTGGGGTTTTGATCCAAAGATGAAATTAGGTGTATTTGTATGCTTAATTTCATTAGATATAATGAAATTATGAAATACATGATGTAAGGTTACTTGTAAGTGATTAACAAGTAGATCATCAAGTGGGTTTTGATAATATAATTAAGTTTAATATATACTTATGCTTAAAGACATCATGGATGGTAGTAATAGGAAGATACTTGAACAATTTATGAGTTTGAGTATATATTCATAGTTGCCATGAAATGGGTTTTGTATGTTATGACAAAATTGATGTTATATTCATGTAAATAGATGCTTGAAATCATGTTATCTACTAGTTTGTATGTAGAGCTTGATTATATTAGATATTCGGATGAATGCCTAGTAATATAATGAACGGGTTTTACATATAGATGAAAATCCTTAGTTCTTGCATAATGAATAGATAAATTATCATTGATAATCGAAAGCTAAGTTAACTTAATATTAATTACCGCTCAAACTTGTTAAAAGGGTAGCTTAGAAATAACGCCTACCGGGTATTTGATAAAATGTCTAAGTGAATTCATTGAACCGAATTGTGCATTTGCTTATGCTAATAGGCAGTTGACTTTTAAAAGTCAAACAGACCGATACTAAGATCGAATGATAATTTTGATATAAAATTCGTAAGGTGGAATAGTCGCGATAAATGATGACTAATCTAACCATCTTGCGAATGATAAATGATAGTTTAACGCTTGGCAAGCTAGGTGGAAGCTTGGGGAAGAAGCAAGTCAAATGGATCAAGTACGCGGGAAAAAGCATAATTGGATGCAAGGTAAGTAAATCTTACATCTTTTAAGTAGAACACCTACTTTTGTATTGGTTAAGAATAAGGTAATTTAGTATTCGAAATATGATGTTCCGACGTGAAATGATACGGGTTGGAACAAGTGAAAATGATAAGAAACCAATTTTGATGGTAAAAAGGGGTAAAATGGTAATTTGGTCATGTGATGACGAATAAACAAAGAGTTTTGAAAAGTCACATTATGGTGTAACCCATAATGGGTAAAAAAGGGTAAAATAGTAATCTGGTCACGAGTTGACGGATAAATAATGAGTTTTGAAAAAGATACCCTATGGCGTAAGCCATAATGGATCAAATGAATTTAGAAAGACTCTTAAGTAAAATCATCATAGGATCGCAGCGGAAACGGGCTAAATGAGTGAGATGGCAAATAATTACCATCTCATAATAATAAAATGGTCATTTAGGCCAAATGGGTCACATGGTGATGTTATCGTCATTTAACAATAATGACTAATAGTCGTTTGTCGAGTTTTGTGCCCACAGGAAGGATAGCGTATGGCTTGCATTGCTATTAATTAGCAATTAATAGTCCAAGGTATTAAAATGGGTCAATGCTAAGACCCAAGCCAGGTATGTGTAACGAGTCCAACTCTCAATGACAACTTAAGGTCTGACGAGAGTTAATCGAGTCATGGGTGGGCTTTGGATTACCTAAAGTGAAGTATATCTATTAATTTGAAATTTGAGAACATCATGTTCTTAGGAATTCAATAATTTAAATAGAATAATGGTTTAAGGTGCTCATTTAGTCAAAATATGCTTCTAAAAGTCCTTCGACTAAGTTGATCAAAACACCCTCGAATGATAAACAGGGCAAACGACCCTTAAGGGTAGTTCAAATATAAATTCTATAACTCGGTCGATACTTACGATAGTATAAAATGGAAGGTTTAAACCATTTTGGCTTAAAACTAAATAGTGGGTCATTTTTGTAGAATGTCTAACTTAGGGTAGAATGGGAATATAATGATTTTTCCCATTCACGATCCATCACATTTGAAGTTGTGATGATATATAAATGAAAATGAGAAGTGGGAACGTGCGGACTAGGTTAGCGAGTCATGATTGAAAGGTTTGGAATTCTTAAAAGGAATTCGGATTAAACATCCGAACGGGTCAATTAGCATAACCGCGAACCGGATAGCGGACATAGAAAACACAAGAATAATATCCCGGGTTATGGGGTATAGTCATAAAAATAATGTTCTTGCAAAATGATGTAACATTTGTGAGACCGTTTGCTTAAACATGCAAACGGGTCAATTATTTAAAATATATATATTGGAATCAATGGTGTAAACCAATTTGGTTAATCCGGATCATGGGTTCACAAGTTAGAAATGTGGGCAATTGTTTTACGAACACATAGGAAAAAGTTTCTAGCTAAACGGATGAGAATTGATCAAGTTACGGAAATTTTCGTAACAAAAACGACAAAGATGAGAAAGCTGCAAAATAGCCAATCGTAAGCTACGGCTGGCAGCTGTTGCCAAACACAGATTATGTGAGCCGTAACCTACGGCACACAGCCGTAGCTTACAGCGGGTTTTCTTCCAAAATTGATTTTGTTTGTTTCTATGATATTTTTGGGTTATAAAACCATTTTTAAGCACCATATAACTAACATGTGAGTTGTTACTGGTGTATAGGTGATAGTTAGGACCGTACGGATGATGATCAAGCATTGTGGATGAACCGAACACAACCGAAGTTCAAGCTTCCCCTTAGTTTCGTTATTTTGCGAACCGAATCAATTGTGAACTTTGTAAGGGTTTTATATTTTATGAACGTATTAACATGCTAAAGTGTTCAAGTGTTTTAAACACCTATGAATATTTATTAAACTCGAAACACTGTATGAAAGTTTATTTGCATTATTTGTATAAATAGCAAAAGTTTTTGTAAATTATCAATTGTATGAGAATGGGTCTTACATACATACATACATATATATATATATATATATAGGGAGAAGATCATGCGAGAACCACCTCTTATTGTGAGAACCGCGAGAACCAATGTGAACACACCAAAAATGCCTAAAAATCGCTAAAAAACACACAAAAAAAATTTTTTTGATTTTTTTTAATATTTTTTAGGTTAAAATCGCTACTTTTCGAACCCAAAAAAAAAAAATTTAAAATTTTTTTTTTTTTTAAAAAAAATTTTGTTTTTTTTTTTTGCTTCGAAAAGTAGCGATTTTAACCTAAAAAATATTTAAAAAATCAAAAAAAAAAATTTGGATTTTTTTATATTTTTTTTTTTTTTTTGATTTTTTTTAGATTTTTTTAGGTTTTTTGGGGGTTTAGTTTTTAGCATTTTAGCTTGGGGTGGGGGGGGGGGGTTAGGTTTTTGGGGGGTGGGGGAGGGGGGTTTAGGTTTTGGGGGGGGGGGGTGGGGTTAGGTTTTTTTTAGGTTTTTTTTTTGGGGGGGGGGGGTTAGGTTTTTTTTGGGTTTTTTTTAGGTTTTTTTTAGCTATTTTAGGTTGTGTTCACATTGGTTCTCGCGGTTCTCACAATAAGGGTGGTTCTCGCATGAGCCCCTCCCTATATATATATAGGGTAGGGATCCTAAGAGAAGTCCACCCTATTTAAGAAACTTGAGAAGCAATCTGGACCACACATTTTCCCTAAGCAAAAAATACAAAAAAAATGGTGAAAAAAATGCAATTTTTTTTTTTTTTTTTTTTTTTGAAAAATCGCAGCTTTTTCTTTAAGGATTAATTTTTTTTTAAATTTTTTTGGATTTATACACATGTGTATATTGTTAATCTTTTAACTATACATATATGTATATTGTCAATTATACATATATGTATATACATGTTTAAAATTGAAAAAATATGTCGTATAAATCCTAAACCTTAAACCATAAACACTAAAGCTAAACCTTAATGCTAAACCCTAAACTCTAAACCCTAATGCTAAACCCTAATGCTAAACCCTAAAGCTAAACCCTAATTCTAAACCCTAATGCTAAACCCAAAAGCTAAAACTAAACCCTAAAGCTAAACCCTTAATGCTAAACCCTAATGCAAACCCTAAAGATAAAGCTAAACCCAAAAGTTAAAGCTAAACCTTAATGCTAAACCCAAAAGCTAAACCCTAATGCTAAACCCAAAAGCTAAACCCTAATGCTAAACCCAAAAGCTAAACCCTAATGTTAAACTCTAATGCTAAACCCTAAAGCTAAACCCTAAACCATAAAGCCAAACCCTAAACCCTAATGCTAAACCCTAAATACTAATGCTAAACCCTAAATAACACTTATTTTTCAATTTTAAACATGTATATACATATATGTATAATTGACAATATACATATATGTATAGTTAAAAGATTAACAATATACACATGTGTATAAATCAAAAAAAATTTTTAAAAAAATTAATCCTTAAAGAAAAAGCTGCGATTTTTCCAAAAAAAAATTGCATTTTTTCACCTTTTTTTTTGCATTTTTTGCTTAGGGAAAATGTGTGGTCCAGAATGCTTCTCAAATTTCTCAATTAGCCTACTACTTCTCACTTGATCCTTATCCTATATATATATATATATATATATAGAGAGAGAGAGAGAGAGAAACGGGATCAGGAGAAAACGCCTAAAATTGTGAAAACGGTGAGAATGGATCATGGTTGTACACGTGGCACTCGATATAACGAAGGGCGGATGGGCTTTTTGTCCTTTTATATTATTTTTTTCAATGCGTCTCACAACACCGCTTCATTTTTTGGCATGTAAGATGTTTTTGGCGTTTAATTAGATTCAACAACTACCTGGCGTTTTATTATTTTTTTAGATCTGCCTCAATGAATTAATTGTTTTTGTATTACATAGTAAACATTTTGGCGTTTATGGCGTCCCCAAATTCATTAAAATCAATTAATAATTCTAACTTCTTTGTGTCCATGGCATTCCCAAATTGATTAGGCGTTTTTGTAGATTTCACCAGTTCAATAAACCCCATATATGTTATACAGGTAAATTTCTTGGCGTTCATGGCGTTTTTAAATTCATTATAATTCATTAGTAATTTAAAAGAGTACAACTAAGACGAAATCAAATAAAAACTAATAGTCTTCTGTGGATGGTATTACATCAGAGATGTATCCATCGCTTTGTTCATCACTTTCTTAATACTCATCATCATCATCTTGTGTATTGGCGTATAAAGCTATCATCTCGTCTCGTCTTTGTTGCATCCTATACTTAAATATCATCACAACGCTAGATCTTGCATCGTTCGAATGTGCTAAATTACAGAGTTGTTCAAGAAGATGTAGTCTATCTGTGGTCAGCATTCATCCATTGTCAATGAATAATCCACCCCGTGTTGATAACTCACGTTCACCGTTCTTGATTGTTCATCCAAACTCCAACATGTAACTTTTAGTAGATCAGTATCGTCAACATCTCTACTGGAAATTTTCTCTTTAATCTTCTTATTACCGTTCGAGTCCTTTCACAATCGTAGGCCACTGGAATCCCAAGGGCCAGAATATCCTTTTGAACGGCTTCATCCATACTAAGTATGGCCTTGATTGTCTTGACTTTCACCCTTCTCCTGCAAGAGAACTTTAGGACGAAACGTCTCTCTGGCCTCTCAAACCTCCATGCAATAACCTCAGCCATTTTTTTAAGTTGTATGGCGTTTTTAGACAATGTGTGGCGTGTTTAGTGAATGTGTGGAGTGCTAAGCTTTGTTTACCTGTTCTACTTATATAATGACCTTTTTTGCGCCATGTAGATATATGTGTTTGGCGCTAAAAACATTAGTAATTTTTTATGCGTATTTTGTGTATCATTTGTCGTGCCATGTAGGATGCAGGCCTATAATGTGACAGGTAATTATGGCGTTTTGAAAAGATAAATAAATTCAATTACGATGGCGTGACTTTTAATATAATAAATGATAGTAATAAAGTTTTCGTCATTTCAGTTACTGTTTGTAGTTACTGTTTTGTTCAGCTTCATCTGTTAAGTCTGTTAAGGCTGTAACACGTCTCATCTTTCCAGGGTTTGGCGTTTTGTATTTAATATAGATAAAGATGGAACATTGTTTTAAAGCGTTTAGTTAATTTTTGGAGTTTTTAATAATAATTTGTTAAAGTAATTTTGTTATAAGTTTTGGCATTTTTGGCGTTTTATATAACAACAACGTGTTTGGCCAGGATCCGTTCTCATAGTTTTCATACTTTTAGGCGTTCGGTGTTTGGTGTTTGGTGTTTGTAGCATCTTGGCGTTTTATAAACATTTTTTTACAGAAATAATGTATTTTATCAGTGAAGAATTAGATAACAAACAACAGAAAATGACCTCCCAAAATAAATTAAAAAATTAAAAAATTAAAAAAATAGAAAATGAAAAAAAAAATGCTAATCCAATTTCTCATCCAAATCTTCACTATCATCATTCTCTTCTTTTTGAAGTTTTTGTGCCTTAAACCTCTGAATTCCTTAGATAGATGTCGATTTTCCTACATAACAGCCGTCTTTTAGAGGAAGCTGACCAGTGGCGTCCTGTATTTTGGTGTGATCTATTATTGTTTGTTGACATGTTGTTGTAGATCAAAGCCTGTGTGGATGCTATTATCATCATGGAGTCCAAAATAGCATTTACACTAGATCGATCCCTTCTTATCATCCAAACCTTCTTCAAGAACAAAGCACACAAAATGACATATCACTGTCATCAGGCTCTTTTTCTTGAATATTTGTCCATCTCATTCAACAAAATCTTATAGAGTTGCCCACCTCAGGTAAGAATCCATTCAGTGAAACTTCATGCAGAATAATACTGAATATCCAAGAAACGAGGTTTGCCATCTGTGGTTTTTTTAACTATTGTTGGCGTTTTAAAGTAAGTGGGTTTTAGGAAACATGGCACTGTTTTTGGGTGTGATCAATGGATTGTGCTGAGACGTTTCTTTTTATAGGATGTTTTTGGCGCGTAGTTTAGGCGGGATTTTATTATAATAAATGCTAGTAATAAAGTATCTGTCGTTTCACTTATTGTTTGTATTTACTGTTTGGTTCAGCTTTATCTGTTAAGGTTGTAATACGTCCCATCTTCCAAGTTTAGAATTTTTATATTTAATGGCATTTTGTAGACCAAGATGATAAAATACACTAACACAGAAGAAATTACACAGGAAAAATAGTTTTTATTATTTGGCGTTTTGTATTTAATGGCTTTTGTAGCATTTTTGGCGTTTTGTAACTAATGAGAGAAATATAGTATTTTATTATTTGAAAAAAAATATTACACAAAAGAAAATAAAAAAAATTAAAACTCCTCGTCAGAAGGGACTTTGTCTGAGAAGTATTCATCAGTCCCTTCATCTTCTTCTTCGGAGTCCTCTTCCAGTCTCTCTTCCAAGTCATCACTTTCACTTTCATTGGCTTCTTGTTCTTGAAGATTTAGAAGCCTCCATTTGAACATGTCCTGCATCAATGCCATTTTTATGTTCATGTATGTGTTCAAACATGTGGCGTTGTGTAACTCCTCTAGGAACCCAACCCCCTGCTTGGTCATGATGTCTTCAAGCATGCAGTCTTCCTGCACTCTGTTGTCACATACAACGGTGACCATATCTGTATCTTCATCAAAACGCCATGATGTGATGACTGGGTCCATTTTTGCATTTGCTTTGCTTGGTCCAAATTTTCTGGTTAATTTTCTCATAACCTTATGTGTTTCATCACATTCGTTATCAAGAGGGATGCCAAGCAATAGAATACCCCTCTGTACCTCTTCTTCCATTTTCAAAATGGATTTGATTGTTTTAATAAACATTCTTCTTCTGTTGTCAAAACGTATTACGAATATTCTGATTCTGAGGGTGTATCTCCATGAAACGATGGTTGCCATTTTGGCGTTTTGGTTAAACTTGGCATTTAGGTTAAAGATAGTGTTTTTAGTATGATCAATGGAAGTGATTATGAAAGGGATGGTAACGTCGTTTATATAATGATGTTTTTAGCTCGTAGTTTAGGAGGGAATTTCTTCTAATAAATGTTAATAATTGACTTTCAGTTACTGTTTGTTCCATCTACCTGCTAAGTCTGCAACGCATTTTATCATTAAGCTTTGGCATTTTTGTGTTAATGGTGTTTTAGTAGTTTTGAATGGCGTGTTGCTCATTTTGGTTTGGCGTTTTGAATTTGAGCAGTAAAAGACCTTTTACCCTTAATGAAGCGCTCCACGTAATAAAATTGATGTTATTTACGAAAACGCCACCACGCCAATCTAGCCCTTAGATTGTTTTGATCTGACGATCCATAAGCGTTCTCACACTTTTCACCGTTTTCTCTAAATCATGACCCTATATATATATATATATATATATATATATATATATATATATATATATAGTTATGTTTTATTTAGATATTTAGGTGATTAGTAGAATTCTTGCACCATTAGTCCACAAATGATAGTCTAGGGTGTTAAATAGCCTTAACTAGTTCATTAGACTAGTTAACTAGGTATTAGGATAATAAAAATATCGCTAGTTCGTCGGCTTGAAACCGGACAATTTGTGAAAGATGCGTCATAATACCGAAAGCTATACTTTGGATATCCCATTAATATCCCCGGGTTTATTTAAGGTTTTAACACAATTAACAAGCCTTATGGACTTTGTAAAAGCTGAATTTTAGTTTTGCGGACAATTATATTTATCACAGTTTATTGCGGAAATTTCCGGAAAGTTAAGCTTTTATTTCAATTCAAGCCCCTAATTAGGGTTTTTACTCAAGTTTCTATGATGATATGCTTTCATATCGTTCGTTGATCGTTCTAACAGTTTTCAGAATTCACCAACGTGAATAGTGTTTTCAGTATTTTCGCCAACATATTAGGACATAGTTAATTGTTTTCTCGTGAAGCGATGGAAGTAACAATATCAATTGTCAACTTTTAATATTTCCTATGATTGCTAGACTTGTATGACCTAATCATGCATTAATTAAGCCAAATTGAACGCGATTAACTGTGTAAATAATTGTTAAGTTGTATGGAATTACCATTAGTTTTGCCAGTTATCACAAAAACAGAGTAAATCCACATCAGGAAATCGTTTTTGTAAATATTTTTCTTGAGAAAATCCAAAAAGACGTTTTTAAAGTTTAATTTTACTTTTTGAATTTTAGGGGGGGGGGACACAAAACCCGAAAAATACAAAAACAATGAAAAACGTCAAAAAGGACAAAAACAAGAGAAAAACAAAAATGAGTTTCTTGGCGAGAAAAAGAGAAAATGATAGTACATCAGTGGTCTGTCGAAAGCTCTTTAAACATAAACGAAAAACGATAAGTAGCTCTACTAATGATGTATCGGTAAGCTCACAATCATTTTAAAGTGTGCTGAGTGATATAAACATAACGAGCTGAAGACCGTGCAGGAACCGCTTATTGACATATGGTCTTAGTACCGAAATTTCGTTTGATAGATTGCCGAGGTTCAGAGATACGTGGTCTGTATGTTTATTATCATTTAGGCTTCATGGTTGTTCTTTTACTGATAATGGGGACGCACGTCTAGAACTTCCATGATGTCATTCGTACGTGTACATACTGCATACGACTATCAATAAGTGATAATCTTATCGCATTCACCTTGTGAATAAGTGATTTATAAATCACATCTATCATCTTAGAGTTAAGTTCGTATCTTTGTCGGTCCGGTGGTACTAACCTGTTCACGGACTTACTCTCGTGTCCTGCATGCATCCGAAAACCAAGTTCCTCATCAATAAGTGATTTCATGACATATGGCTTGTTTTCAACCCAAAATAAGTGAGTATCTCACATCTTATACGTCAAAACATATGATAAATGGTATACTCACCAGTAAGATGATCTATTGTTTTTCGTGAGTGGATGAACACCAATTGGTAAGTATAAATCATATCTAAGTGTATCCCCAAGCAATATGATTACATCTGATTGTTGAGTTTAAGTGAACAACAATACCGATAGTTATTATGGATGCTTTCAAAATGCTAATTCATAAAACAACAAGAATGTTTTGGTATGACCGTACACTGATATGATTCTATTACCCTCAAAACTAGCAAAAAGAATGTCTGTAAATATTTATTTATTCCTTTCCGTCTTTACATTTGAAAATTTCAAAATACCAAAAAGATTTTAGGTGTGTGATATGCACAAAATGTAACATATAAATTATATCAAATAAGACATAAAATCAACCCTTTCATGTACTAATGTTGGAAAAAATGTGTTTCTTTGTATATTTTTTTTTCATGAATAAATGAGCTTAAACGTACAAAAGGAATAAATTAACGGCAAAAACCAACACAAATACAAGAAAGAGGAGTTAACACACCATGTCTACCCTCCAAGCTACATCCCAAGACCAAAGCAACAATCCAGAAGACAAGCACGGGGTCGTGCCAACCAGACACGGGGCCGTGCCCCACCACAGAGTGTGCTCAGAAGCCATGCAGATCAAGACAAAACAAAGCAGATCAGAGGCACATGGCCATGTCCCATGGACACGGGGCCGTGGTAACTCCCAGATATGCAAAATCTCCCAATGGACCCCACAATGTTGGATACGGGGTCGTGCTGACTGTCACACGGACCGTGTGTGCATACGATCTGACGCGAGTCATTAAATGAAGATAGAGAAAGGACACGGTGCCGTGTGAAGAGACTGATTTCAGCTATAAATAGAGGGGATTGGTTCACTTCCAACCCATCCATTGGCAACCCTCTCTCTCACTTACCACCACTTTACTACCACTCCAACACCATCACCCATCATATTCTACCACCTTTAGAGCATTCATATCCCTTCCCATATCTTCATTTCTATAATTACACTAAAAATCATTACATTTTCCCGCTCCTTCCAATTATATAATATTTTTTTCTGCCTTTATCATTACATTTTCTCTTCCCTCACTCACTAACACTTTTATAAAATATTAAAAAAAATTATAAGGGTGAACAGTGTCCCCCAAAATTAACAGATGAACAGTAACATTTTCTCTCTCCTCAATTCACAACTCCTCATAACCACTTTTCATAATACATAAAACTCTTTCACATAAAATAGGGGAAGGGATGTGAATACTCTTAAAGTGTCTGTAGTAGTCTCGGGATCCAAGATTGATCGTAAGAGTTCTTGTCAAACAAATTTGGCTAATCTCTTACATCACTTGGTGAAGACAAATCTTTTATGTATTACTTTTGATTTCCAAGATTTGGCTACTTTTTATTTAGGTTTGTATTAATGACTTTAATAACTAGTTTTTTATATTGAAAGTGGACTTTATTCTATAATTTCTTCATGTTTTATTGATTCACTCATTCGTATCTTTACGGTCTATATAAAGTGCGTTAACTGACTGGAAAAGGGGTTAGAAGGGTGGTTTGGGTAAAGTTCTTGCCTCGTTCAGTGAATAGATCATGCGAGGACTTGATTCAAGCTTATTAGGACTTCTCTTGAGTCATATAACATCAAATCGGGGGAAGTAAGAACAACCTGAAACCCTTATAAATAAACTACCATTAAAACTTTAACCCGGCCTTGCAGGACTTATCCCTACTGACTCAGACCAATATGGACGAGGGTATCATTGCCTGCAAAAGAGGGTCATGTCACATTTTGCATTAAAACTTACTTAATTATTTTTCAATAATCCGGCCTTGCGGGACTGTATCCCTGCTGACTCAGACCAATATGGCTGAGGGTAACGTTGCCTCCAAGGACATGCCACAATAACTAAGTTAATCTCTTAAAAAGCCCAAAGTGCGAAAATCATTTAAGGATACATAAAGATGAGTCGGAACCAAGTGATCTATCTTGTTTATTGTTTTTACTAACTTTTTATTTTATTTTTCTTCTTTTATCTTTCTAAACATACTAAAATCTTCTCTCCAATTTTTGGTTAGATTAGACGTCGACGATATTCTGGTATTAAAAGCTCTTATGTCCTTGGACGACCTTGGTATCTTATCATCACTATACTACGCCAACGATGGAAGCACTTGCCCTAACGTGTTATAGACAGTGATTGTATTGTATCGTGATCTATAAATTTAAAGTTTGATAACGAGTAAAAAGTGCTAAAAATATACTAAAAATTATGCCACACTCGACACCACACCAGTGTGTTTTAATATAAATTTTATAAAAGCCAAAAAGATTTTGCTTCTATCTTATTTTTGATAGACCGATGTTGGAACTCGAATCTATCCTATCTAAAACCTGATTGAAAGCCGGAAAACAATCGTTCTAACTTTTGCAATCTTCATAATGGTCAAAGTTGACAAACTTTGAAAGTTAAAGGACTGAAACTGAACAATTTTTAAACTTTCAAAGTGTTGTTGGTTAGTAGATGAATGAGAGTTGGTTTCATGTGTGTCGTTTGTTAACATTGTTTGTAATCAATACTTAGTGAATTTTTTAATTGAAAATTATCTAAGATTGATAAAACCCTAGCGGTTGTTCTCATTACGCGTTTAGCTTTGTTGTGTGTGCAGATATGGAATCCAAGCAAGCTAAAGGCAAAGAAAACATATCTAAATATATGTAACGCCCCGCGTTTTCATACTTTCTATATTTAGAAACCATCGTTTGTAAAACTAATTTTGGAAACTTCGTAGGCTTGTAATCGTTCTTTCATTAAAAGCGATGGAAAATCCGAGACTTGGAACATGAATAAAACTCGTATTTTGCTAATTATATGTTATACACACTTTATATATGCTCGTATGTTCGAAACGGTGAATCAATTGGTGTTTAATCATTATTCTTGGAAACTATGTGCTAAACTTGTAATTAAACTAAACTTATACCCTAAATGTGTTTTGAACGTGAACGACACTTGATTTTGATGCTTACACGATTAATTGTACTTGGTTATACTCCTCATACTTTATTCTACCTCAAACTATGTTTTTATGGCAATTAAAGTCCCTAAACTACGTAAAAACCTAAAGATATCAAACTACAGGGACTAAAATGTAATAAAACAAACTTGTTTCCGGATCAGAAGGTCCGGGCGGCCCACGTTAACTTACCTGGATATCTCAGGCGGGCCGCGTGGCAGTCCCCAGATCAGAAGATATGTGCAGTCGCGACCAGATTCATTTTTGAGCGGAATTTCTTTGTTTAAACCGAGTTTTAGCCTTAATTATCCCACCAAAACAACCCTAATCACTCCCCTATAAGTACCCAAGGTCCTCCAAGCACTTGAACACTTTCAACACTCTCAAATCTCTCCTAATCACTCTCTAGTTCTTGCAAGAATCTGAAATTCGGACAGATTCATAACCTTGCACAAAAGTGAGCATAACTTGCTCATTTCTTAATGAAATCACCTGATTCTTCTTCCTACTTGTTTGGATAATCATGGGCTTCGATTCCTTGACTTCTCCTTGGAGAAATCAGACCTGGAAATGCCCTGAAATGATCCAAAAACTTTCTGTTTTGTTTTATGTTCTTCAAAAACTTGTTTAAACTTATCCAACTTGTGTCTAACACATCTCATACCTATGTCCCAATGCTTACAACCTCTCTTATGGTTGGTTAAGCTTAAAAAACAAGGTTGAGACACTATAAATCAGAGGTTAAAACCTCAAATACTTTCTGTCTTGTTAGGGTATTTTACCCACAAATCATGTTCAAGCTTAGTTCTTGATGAATGAGTGATTTATGGAACAACTTGGGTTGTCCTACATACAATCCTCACATGATTTGATGATTTCTCATAGATTAGATTATTTATATTATTGTACTAATCCTAGTTCGTGACCCTCCTTGGTTGTTTTTACATCAAGTGAAGTGGTGAACATTCAAGGGGTTCCTAAACGGAAGCTAGTTCTTCCTACCCCATACATGACATCTATGAAAACTCGAGGTGCCTAAATGAAGATCCTAATCTTCTACCTCCTACTTGAATTATTGGACTAAATAATATGTAATACTTAACCTAGATATATATATACACGCATTCGAACCTTTGATGTTGAACTTGTGTTTATATGTTAAAGTAGTAGAACATCATCTAAGACCTAAACCTTGTTGTGATTCTTATGGGTGTTCAACTCATGAAAACATTATCATAACCCTTGTGGTTACCAAGTGTCATACAAGTGTTAAGTGTTGAAGATGATTATTTTCACATGTTATTCTCATATCTTATTTTTATGTTGTTTTAAATACCGAATCTCGACTCTAAGCATACTTGAACTTTAACCCGTACACATTCAATCTTTTAACCTCATCAACTCGTCAATAATTGGATAATTGGAAAGCATATGCAAACTTTATGAGTATACTCGTATTTCCCCCTTTTTCTTTTACCACTTTTGGGGTGTAACATGTTTACTTATCAACAACTTACACATGGACATTTTGCTTAAACACATGAACATTCCTATTAACATGCTTGTATACGTGATGGCTTGATACTTTAAACTTGGGTGAATCTTATGTGTTGAACTTATCATTAACTTCGTACGAGCCAAACCGTGACATATGTAGCGCTATAGGATTAACGACCCGCCGCCCGTAACTTGTGGTTATGTCATGAGCATGTTGCGTTTCCTTGGTTTGATATGTTAGACACATGCCATGTTTTTATGTTTATCTTGAATCACATGCTTGCTATGAGGAATTGTTCAAAGCTTATCATTTGTTATGTACGTACCAAACTTGTATACTCGCCTTTGCTTTTGCATTGAACTTTATTTTAAACATGTTACAGGTTGAGGATGATGATGCTATGAAATGAAGTAGCGTTGATACCTAGATACACATATAGACGTTTAGATTAAATACGTTGTATAAATGTCGTATTTGTTGTCGTATTGTTCTTCTTGTATTTAACATGTTGTATTTCAAATTTCATGTATTGTAACATTTATTTATGAAAGAAATCAAATTATCTTTAATTCTATTGTCACAATTTAGCGTTATGTGTGATGAGCAATCTTTCTTCATCTCACTCCGATGTTTCCGCCATCGGTTGGGGTGTGACAGATTGGTATCAGAGCCATAACTATAGGGAATTAGGAAAAGTAGGAATGCTTTTACCTAGTCTATAGTTTTAGAGTCTTATTCGTATATTTTGCTCGAACTACTACTTGATACTTTATTTATTTCTTAGTTATGCTATTTTAAACATGTACATCACTCGTGAGCAATATTCGACATGATATTCTTATGCAATAATGCTTGTCTTATTATGTGTTAATACTTGTTTCATTGTTCGATTCTTTATGTGTTACTCTAAACATATTTCTCTATGTGTTAATACATGTTTTATCATTTCGTTATCCAAGCACCATTCTTGATATGCTTTCTTATGTGTTGATACTTGTTTATGTATTTCCTTGACATACACTTCCCTCATACATTTTTCTCGGCATTTCTAAATCCGAAAACACTCATAATACACAAACGAGACGACTTCACCAAAATAGGCGTGAAACCCACAATTTGGTGAATGACTCTCAATCCTTCTACTTTTCTTTTTACACGAAATTCACCACCAAGTTAGGAGTGAAATCCTCACCTTGATGGAGAAATTCAAATTTCAAATTCTAGTGGACCCTCGTCAAGGTGTCAAAATTAACTTTGGACCCGACGAGTACCAACCACACTTAGGATACTAAATCGCCAAGTTAGGGGTGAAACCCGCACCTTGTCGACTAGTTCCATTCTTTGATTTTCATTAATCCCGCCAAGTCTCGAAATTTCAATTGAATTGGGGACATGTAGTAACTAGAAGGGTAAATACCGTTAACCGACTTGTCGGCAAGAGTATTTCACCTATTAGGCCAAAGCATGCTCCTCAAATTCGAAAGACTTTTTCGACCACATTGGTTAGTCAACGTTCCGCTTTGGAACCATCCTAAATTTTAATCAAACATACGTTATATTATTTACTTTATACGATGCAATCCTTCAAATTCGAATTTGCTTTCGATATTTTCTTCTCACACGCACATCATACTAAATCTTTTTCATACACTTATACATATGCATGATTTTATATAATTTAAATTCATATTTCTTGTAACGAAAGGTGGAGACATATCATCGAGATAGGAGTGATTTCCTTACCTTGACGATTAACTCCACTTCCCTTTCTTAAAACGACCTCACCAACGAGTTCGGGGTGATTCCCTTACCTAGGTGACCATTTCCAAAACGCCTCTTCAAAATATCTTATTATGCAAACTCGATCATGTTTTATATCTAAATTATTGACCATTATTCAAAAGACATACGTGTACGACTTCAAAATATATTGCTTTATCAAGCGTAGTTTCTATCCTACAACCTATTTTCACCTAACTCATATACACGAGATTCTTAAACATATCTTAAACGTTTTACTACACAAATTTCCAAACCCTACGAAATGCTACCTATCAATTTAATCGGTCCAAGGAATCTCTTGCCCATGAACTCCTTATTCAACTTAATCACTAAAACGTACTCATGACATATATCATCAAACTAAAGACTTTCATTCTCAAATGGAGGATCCAACCAACCCTTCTTTTACACCTATAAGATCGTATGGACGTTATATGATCGTTTTACCAAGGACTTTTTTTCAACACCAACTAATCATTGTTAAAACTTTTACAATCACTGAGTCCTTTTGCTAAAATTCTTTTCTAAGGATCCTCGTTTTCACAAGAACCTCCTAAATTCATAATTCCTTGTTTAATGAAACGAACTTACTTTTGATTGAAAACCTTTTTCCTACGCCAATTTACAAAACACGTGGGCAAGGAGACTTCTTGGAGACCGACCATCTTCGGATTACGTAAACTCTTTTAAAACAAAAGTAGCATTTCCATTCGATACAAAATACATTATGCTTAACCAATGAGTACTTCATATCCTTTTACGTACGCAACTATATTCTACATTTCAAACCAAGCTCAATCCAATTTTGATACGATAAACTCAACGTTTCGTTTAAACAACTATACACACATTTCATCCTACACGTTTTAGTCATTTCATCGCGACAATTCCATTTATACCGTTCGTATTTACATGCGCAACCTTTTGGAGCACTTTTACGTGCTTAATTTGTTATGTTTTCAATTAATATGATATACGCAAACATTAGTATTCGTACTCACACTCACACTCATATTCATAACAATATATTTTTCCTATACTTATAATCGTATTCATACTTATGCTCATACTTTCATTCATACACATGATCCATACATTCGTATCCGTACGCGAGCAAAATCCGAGTGATTCGCTTACGTGGGTCCTATACATACTTAAGCATGGACTTGCTTACATACTTTATTCTTATACGCACACATTCTTAATTTTTTTTTAAAACAGTAGACCTACCCAAATTCATACACAACTAGTACAAGCTATGCGGATCATGCGACGATCAATATAATCACGGGTGCACACGGGATTATAGTGATAGGCGTATGAGAACCATAGAGTGTACTACTGTGTATGGTGAGACACGGAACATAACATGACACGAATAACGAAACGGACGTAACATGGTCGAAACATGGTGGATACGCCACTGGTACTTCCTATATATAAGTGTCTTCACCACGTTACCAAATTTTCGTAAAACGTACCATGAGAAATTCAGTGTTTTGCAGACCTTTTGGACCTAATACAAACTCTATACAACTCACCAACGCATTATATCCGATTATCCAATGACGAGACTTCATCCTTAACACACTACGTACATCTATCCAACGCTTATGCTATTCTTATACTTGCACTCTTTAAGAGTCATTCGTTCACTTTATACTCGAATAATTCTCCTTATCCTTTTAGTTCATACAAGCCTCATTCGCAATCAAGCTTGCTTAAACATTCGAGTCCTAACTTACCTCGTTACCTATAAAATAGTCTTCCTATTCTGGACTCTTGTGTAACTATACTTAATATACCTTTAACGCTTTACTTAAAGTACCAAACCTTCTCGTTTCACTCAATAAACAATCTTCTACAAATGCGATTTCGTTACCACGTTCCATCAAAATACAAACCGTTTGTCAACATCTTCATTCTTAATACGTCACCTTTTTAAATACGTCGCCAATTTAAGTTATTCAAACTTGTTTAGACCCACTTCACCCATATACGCACCCACATGTTTTCAACTATGTCGGATACCTCAAATTAATTTAGACATTGAACTCACTCACAAATTTACCTTGTCGT
Organism: Helianthus tuberosus; assembly: GCA_030545235.1. Taxonomy (NCBI): domain Eukaryota; kingdom Viridiplantae; phylum Streptophyta; class Magnoliopsida; order Asterales; family Asteraceae; genus Helianthus; species Helianthus tuberosus. The sequence continues at coordinate 26,286,799 of CM060375.1, forward strand.
TCTCCAAAGTTTTGTGACTTCCAAAATGTTTCAAAATTTTCAAATCTCAAATTTTTACTAAAACTCCTCAAGTCTTCCTCTTGAATAAATTTCGGGACGAAATTTCCTAAAGGAGGGGAGACTGTAACGCCCCGCGTTTTCATACTTTCTATATTTAGAAACCATCGTTTGTAAAACTATTTTTGGAAACTTCGTAGGCTTGTAATCGTTCTTTCATTAAAAGCGATGGAAAATCCGAGACTTGGATCATGAATAAAACTCGTATTTTGCTAATTATATGTTATACACACTTTATATATGCTCGTATGTTCGAAACGGTGAATCAATTGGTGTTTAATCATTATTCTTGGAAACTATGTGCTAAACTTGTAATTAAACTAAACTTATGCCCTAAATGTGTTTTGAACGTGAACGACACTTGATTTTGATGCTTACACGATTAATTATACTTGGTTATACTCCTCATACTTTATTCTACCTCAAACTATGTTTTTATGGCAATTAAAGTCCCTAAACTACCTAAAAACCTAAAGATATCAAACTACAGGGACTAAAATGTAATAAAACAAACTTGTTTCCGGATCAGAAGGTCCGGGCGGCCCGCGTTAACTTACCTGGATATCTCAGGCGGGCCGCGTGGCAGTCCCCAGATCCGAAGATATGTGCAGTCGCGACCAGATTCATTTTTGAGCGGGATTTCTTTGTTTAAACCGAGTTTAATTATCCCACCAAAACAACCCTAATCAGTCCCCTATAAGTACCCAAGGTCCTCCAAGCACTTGAACACTTTCAACACTCTCAAATCTCTCCTAAACACTCTCTAGTTCTTGCAAGAATCTGAAATTCGGACAGATTCATAACCTTGCACAAAAGTGAGCATAACTTGCTCATTTCTTAATGAAATCACCTGATTCTTCTTCCTACTTGTTTGGATAATCATGGGCTTCGATTCCTTGACTTCTCCTTGGAGAAATCAGACCTGGAAATGCCCTGAAATGATCCAAAAACTTTCTGTTTTGTTTTATGTTCTTCAAAAACTTGTTTAAACTTATCCAACTTGTGTCTAACACATCTCATACCTATGTCCCAATGCTTACAACCTCTCTTATGGTTGGTTAAGCTTAAAAAACAAGGTTGAGACACTATAAATCAGAGGTTAAAACCTCAAATACTTTCTGTCTTGTTAGGGTATTTTACCCACAAATCATGTTCAAGCTTAGTTCTTGATGAATGAGTGATTTATGGAACAACTTGGGTTGTCCTACATACAATCCTCACATGATTTGATGATTTCTCATAGATTAGATTATTTATATTATTGTACTAATCCTAGTTCGTGACCCTCCTTGGTTGTTTTTACATCAAGTGAAGTGGTGAACATTCAAGGGGTTCCTAAACGGAAGCTAGTTCTTCCTACCCCATACATGACATCTATGAAAACTCGAGGTGCCTAAATGAAGATCCTAATCTTCTACCTCCTACTTGAATTATTGGACTAAATAATATGTAATACTTAACCTAGATATATATATACACGCATTCGAACCTTTGATGTTGAACTTGTGTTTATATGTTAAAGTAGTAGAACATCATCTAAGACCTAAACCTTGTTGTGATTCTTATGGGTGTTCAACTCATGAAAACATTATCATAACCCTTGTGGTTACCAAGTGTCATACAAGTGTTAAGTGTTGAAGATGATTATTTTCACATGTTATTCTCATATCTTATTTTTATGTTGTTTTAAATACCGAATCTCGACTCTAAGCATACTTGAACTTTAACCCGTACACATTCAATCTTTTAACCTCATCAACTCGTCAATAATTGGATAATTGGAAAGCATATGCAAACTTTATGAGTATACTCGTATTTCCCCCTTTTTCTTTTACCACTTTTGGGGTGTAACATGTTTACTTATCAACAACTTACACATGGACATTTTGCTTAAACACATGAACATTCCTATTAACATGCTTGTATACGTGATGGCTTGATACTTTAAACTTGGGTGAATCTTATGTGTTGAACTTATCATTAACTTCGTACGAGCCAAACCGTGACATATGTAGCGCTATAGGATTAACGACCCGCCGCCCGTAACTTGTGGTTATGTCATGAGCATGTTGCGTTTCCTTGGTTTGATATGTTAGACACATGCCATGTTTTTATGTTTATCTTGAATCACATGCTTGCTATGAGGAATTGTTCAAAGCTTATCATTTGTTATGTACGTACCAAACTTGTATACTCGCCTTTGCTTTTGCATTGAACTTTATTTTAAACATGTTACAGGTTGAGGATGATGATGCTATGAAATGAAGTAGCGTTGATACCTAGATACACATATAGACGTTTAGATTAAATACGTTGTATAAATGTCGTATTTGTTGTCGTATTGTTCTTCTTGTATTTAACATGTTGTATTTCAAATTTCATGTATTGTAACATTTATTTATGAAAGAAATCAAATTATCTTTAATTCTATTGTCACAATTTAGCGTGATGTGTGATGAGCAATCTTTCTTCGTCTCACTCCGATGTTTCCGCCATTGGTTGGGGTGTGACAATATAAGCTACGGGAGTGACGACACGACATGAATGCAATCAGTGGATCAATTTGTAATTGACCACTCCTCAACATCTCAAGGATCCGAAGCTTTGAAGATCAAAGATTCACAAGCTACATTTATGAAGGAGTTTGTTGATACACCTCTTGCTTGTATCAGTGACAACTGATGAAGATCCGAAGGCGTGAAAACCAAACAATCACAAGTTACATCCAAGGGGGAGTTTGTTGATGCATTTTTATGGATGAAGCTAATGAACGTTTGGTTACGACCGTTCGTTCGCGACCGACGCCGACGACGTTCCTCTGTCGTGCGACTCGAAGCTCGATATTCAAGTGACAACGATAAAGTATATGAAGTGAGGACATTAAGTGAATATCAATTATATAAAGTGATCATTGTTTAGAAGATGTTAACATACAAGCCATCCAAATGACAATGGACATGCTACAAGGACTATTGTTTGGATTCATTTCAAAGGGATCGTCGTTTGGATCTTCTTATCAAGACACTATCGTTTGATATGATGGCATCTCTGGACTTTCGTTTGGACATGATCACTGTCGGTTGATCCACGCCTATTGTTATTATAAATATCATGTAACGTCACTTGTAATCAGAGAGCTTGCAAGAGCTAGAGAGAGTATGAGATTGCTTAATTATTTGTAATTGATACCGAAACTCTGTCGAAATCAATACACGATCGTTAAACATTCAATATCTTTGTTATTGATTACATTATCTCGCTCGGTTGTGGCGTAACTTGGATTCCGCACTCGTTACACCCTTCAAAACAAAAAATCACCTTGTTCGAGATCCAGTTTCGAAACCTACACACAAAGTCATTGAATGATAATGACGGCCAATGATAACTCACGGGCGTAACCGCCCGTGTAGAAGGGGACATTATTTCACTGAAAAGTCAAAGAGACATTTTCTTGTAAACTTGGTGTAAAAAAGGACATTTTTGGAATTTTCCCAATAATATATAACATCTATTTAATATGAAAAATAATATATAATACACACTAAGAATTTCCCAAAGGCAAACATGTGTATTTGGAAATTAGAACCACCTTACATTAACTCAGCCCAAATTTGGATTTACGTTTGAAGACATTAATCAACTATTTGACCGACAATGCGAAGTCGCCTAAAAGTCGTACGTTAAGTAATGTTATAAAGGATGAATATAAGATTATTGATGGTATTGTGTTAATTATACATGACATGATTAATAGAAGAGAGACCACCTCAATCAGTTGTTGACAAGAAACGGGCCACACAGACTATCCATCACCGCAAACTGCATATTTTCCGATGGTTTCCAGTGACGTTTCCTTTGATTTATGAACCAATTATTTATCTGTTTTTGGTCCAACCCGGTTGATTCTGCTAGCGCGATTTTATCTGCTTCCTGCACAACGTAATTGCATACCGTTCATCACCCGCTACATGTTATACAACCTAACCGTGGTGTCTAGTGGTGTACATTTGTTTCCAGTACTTTAATCACATGACATGCACTCGCGACTAAATGTTCTCATAAAACCGAAAAAAAAAATTAAACAAAAAAGTGCTTCGAGTAAGCCTAACGTAAAGTAACTGGACGTTTTTTACGTGGCGTGTTACACAACCCTCTAATGGATCACTTTGATTTTTATTTAAAGTTGCTAGTTTTAGACAATATAGTGATCTATGGTGAGGTTTTAGAGTGAACACTAGTGTATTTGTGATCTGAGTGAAGAAATCCTGACTATTGATTTACATCATCAAATCGTAAAATACACTTCATCATCAAATCTTGGCCATTGATTTACACTTGTGTATTGATAATCAAGGGCTAGGATTGGTTCACTAGTGTTCACAGTCAAGAGGGTTGTTCACTAATAAACCTAACCCTATAGTGATAGCTAGATATATCTATATAGTTAAAAAGCGTAAGTACAAGTTAAATGTGATATAGTATGTATGATGCATTATATATTAAAAGTAGCTAGTGGTATACTTACAGTTGGATAAGGCCATCTGTAGTGAATGTTCCACCAGTCAAGCAGTACTTGTCTTGCTTCTTTTGGTAGTTTTCCTTTCTTCTTCTTGTTTGAAAATTCATGCTTCAGAGAACTGATATATTTACTGTATTTTCGTAGAAGTTTGTCCTTGAGAGCTCGATCTTCATTCGTAGTCCAGTTGGATCCGCGCACTTCTGCTTCCCCTCTACTACTTTCATCTTCTTCTACACTTTCATCTGCTTTTCACAAAATAAAACCTAAGATCGATCATGCGATAACTATAAAGATGTATGAGATCCGCAAGACTATCAACCAATAAAAAAAATCGTCGTTTTGCTTAAAAGGATAATATTGTAAAAAAAAAAAAAACTACATGTGTATCGTGAACTACCTATATATACCTCGTATGAGCTACATATATGTACGTATCTTCACGAGCCATATATATAAAGGGATCTTGTGAGAACTATATTTGAGAGCTGAGAAAACCAATGTCACCCAATAAATTTTTATTTATTTAATTTTTAATTTTTTTGATTAAAAAGTTAGTATTGTAAAAAATATATGAGGAGTTGAAATATAAAAAAGAGTTTAAAAACTAAGAATTGAATAAATCACATTTTAGCCTTTGATCATGGAACGGACAAAATGGACCACGACTCATAAATCAGAAGATACATAAGAGAAACTTGATAAGGCATCCGTTCGAATATGATCTAAAGGATAACATGCAAGCAATGACGGACCCATGATTTATTTTCAGGAGGCAATCGAAGGACTTAAATTCCAATGCATGCAAGTGGTTCAGATGATAATTATAAAATAAACAGAACCAAATGAAGCACTTTTTATTGGAATAATTTACACTACCAGACTTGGATTCCGAATGAGAGAAAATTGAATGTGTTCTTGATTGAATTGGTAAATGAATTCGTTACATTGTGATTACATATATTCGAGGGGTTTCATTATGATAACCGCCTTAAACTAGGTTAGAGAATAATAATAATAATAATGTTACATGCTACATTCTTAATAATAATAATAAATATAATATAATCTAGCTTATAAATCTTGTTCGTCTAATACCCTCGCGTAAGCTAGATTGCAGTGATGTGCAGGAACTCCTTTAAACGCAGGAAATCCTTTGGTTGCAGAGCTTTAGTGAGGACATCGGCTACTTGTTGTTTGGTTGAGCAATATCGCACTTCTATATCATCATTCTTGATCAGGTCCCGAATGAAATGGTATTTAATCCTTATGTGTTTGCTCTTGCCATGATACACTGGATCTTTGGCCAAGCATATTGTCGCAGTAAACCACCAGAGGTTGATCGATCCTTTCTTCCAATTCATCTAGAATTCCTTTGAGCCAAAGTGCTTGACACCCGGCCATGGATAGTGCGATATAGTCTGCTTCCGTTGATGACAAAGCTACCACCTTTTGTTTCTTTGATTGCCAAGCTACAACCCCAGATCCGAAGTGAAAGACATATCCAGATGTGCTCTTACTGTCGTCGATATTTCCTGCATAATCACTGTCACTGAAACCGATTAACGAGCCTTTGCCTCCTTTAGAATAAACTAGTCCCTGATTTATCGTTCCTTTTACATATCTTAGGATTCTTTTCCCAGCTTCCCAATGACTTCTCTTCGGTTGTTCCATGAATTGACTGATTTTATTAACTGCAAACATAATGTCTGGTCTTGTGTTAGTCAAATACATAAGGCTGCCAACTAGTCTCCTGTAGATGTTTGGGTCTATTTCATCATCGGGATCTTGTTTGGATAGACGTAAGCCATAATCCATTGGAGTTGAAATAGCCGTGCAATTCGCCATATTAAACTTATCTAATAAACTTCTTGCATATTGCTGCTGTGAAAGGATAATGTCTCCATTTTTAAATGAGACTTCCATTCCGAGAAAGTAATGCAGAATTCCCATGTCAGTCATCTCGAATTCTATTTTCATTGACTCCTTAAAGTGATTTAACATGGTTAATCAATCGCTGGCTATTATGAGGTCATCGACATACAAGCAAATTATGATCCTTACACCTTTAGATATCTTGATGAATAAGGTATGTTCATAGATGCATCTCTTGAAACCACGTGATGAATAAGGCTTGTTTCAAACCGTAAAGAGCCTTTTTTAGTTTACACACCTTTCTTTCTTCACCTTTCGTAATATACCCTTCTGGTTGTTCGATAAACACTTGCTCCTTTAAGTTGCCATTTAGAAAGGTTGTCTTTACATCCATTTGATGTAAGTGCCATCCATGATGTGCAGCTAATGCTAGTACGAGGCTGACTGTATCAAACCTTATAACAGGAGCAAAGACATCTTGATAATCGATATCGTATTTTTGTTTGTAACCTTTCACCACCAATCGTGCTTTATGTTTACTTATTTTTCCATGCTCGTCATATTTCGTTTTATATATCCACTTCACTCCTATCGAAGTTTGATTCTTTGGGGGTTCGACTAATTCCCAGGTTCCGTTTTTTATTATAGAATCCATCTCTTTATCCATAGCATCCTTCCATTTGGTCTCTTTACATGCTTCTTCGTATGTCGTTGGATTCATGTCAGCAAAGAAAACAAAGTTCACAACATTATTTGAATTACCTTGATCTTTATCATATAGTGCATTAACTTGGGCCTTTGTGAGAGGCTTTGATTTGCGATATACATCAGCCACTGTTCGAGTTCTTATGACTTCATTTTCTGAAGAGGAAGACGAGTCTGCATCTTCAATCCCACTGTTCAAGTTCTCGGCTGAATTCACCTCCTCGTTGTGACCATTAAGTGAACTTTCATTCTGAATACTCGAGTTCGAAGGTTCCTGTTCATGAGCATTCCCCTGTAATGTTTCAGGTTGATCCTGATCTTCCTCCACCTCTCTTTGAGTATCATCGTCGGGATTATTAACTTCTATGCATGACAACTCTTGACTTCCTTTATTGGTAATCCAACATTGACTTTCATTGAATATAACATCTCTGCTTATGATAATCTTCTTTGTCACCGGATTATATAATTTATAAGCCTTGCTATTTTCGCTATATCCAACAAAGATAGTTCGTTAAGTTTTATCATCTAACTTGCTGCGTTGCTGTTTTGGAACATGTGCATAAGCAATGCAGGCGAAAACTCTAAGATGTTCAACGTTGGGCTTCCTTCCACTCCAAGCTTCTTGTGGTGTCATATTGGGTATACTTTTAGTAATTGCTCGATTCAGCAAATAGGTAACACATGATACTGCTTCATCCCAATATCTATTCGGTAAATCTTTCACAACTTCATTCATACCCATATCATACAACGTGTCAAAGTTCAAGTGCCCATACCTCCGATGCCATAATCTCGAAGACTCGGAGGTTGTCATGTTGCATACCCAGGGTGTTAGATCTTGTTTCATATTTAGAGGGAACATCTTATTTCCTGTCATTCTAACAGTTCCAATGCAGATTCCGGATGGATCTTTAATCGTGCATTCCCGATCATTAAACCTCACATCATATCCTTTTGAATTAATTGACCGATACTTAGTAAATTGTGCTTTAATCCGTCCACATAAAACACGTTAGGAACTCGTTTTTCTACCCCTTTAACTCTAATCATTACGTCTCCACAGCCGAGTACTTCGAGCCGTTTGTCATCTCCAGTCCTCACTTCTCGCCGTTCAGATTCATTTAATGTTACGAATAGATTCTTATTACCCGTCATATGATTGCTGCATCCGCTATCTAAGTACCAACAATCGTTCTTTATGACTTCTTCCACATTACCCTATTACTTAAAGTACAAAGTCGGTGGCAAAGGCCACCGACAATCCAACCCAAAATTACAAAAATGTCCTTCGTGTATTGTAAAATGACCAGCTTGCAAAGTGACTATGAATTGATCAGTTTGCCCTTTCTCCCACGAAACACTCCGGGTCTCGATATGGTTTTCCGGTGAAGGTAGTTTAAACCCTAACAACCACGACGGTTACTGCTTCGCGAACTGACGGTTTGTGGTGGTTGCGCTACGCGACAGTCTAGGGTTACGGTCAATCGTTGGCTAACCGGTCTTCCAGCAATGCATGTACCAGATCTGAGACGGACTCATCAGATCGACGGCGGCTAAGGTAGAGGCTGCGATTCCGGTACGGTACTTGTCGGCGGCGACCCAAAAACACAACGAAATCTTGCCGGTCACGGATCGCTAACGAACACGGGTCGTTGTGTACGAACACAGGTCGGCAATTGAATCGGGATTACACCGCCAACTGGCGTTGTGAACAAGTGCACGGGGTCTGGTACTTGATGGAGAGGGAGAGAACAGATTGGTTAATGGTGAGAGTGAGAGCGATGGATTAGGGTCTGGGTACTTGATAGTGTGATCGGTTGAGAGAGAGAACAGGAGGAAGAAGAGGGACAAATGAGAGGAGTGTTAGGCAATCATCCTTTTTAATCTAATCTTACAATCCGCCCCAGGTTTCCTCAATACCACTTTCTTTTTCTTATTATTTAAAAATCATTTAATATGGGCTGAGTAATGAACCTGATGTCATAATTTAGGCTTGGGCCTGGAAGAGTATATTAGTTTTAAAGATGAGTAGCCTATTATGAGCAAGTCATGGATGTGGTTGGTGACTATATATTGGGCTTCATAGGAGATCTTAAAATATATAGAAAGTACACGACTCTTCATTGAGTATGTTATTTACGTGATCACGTCTATAATATAATATTATATTTTTTAAGGAATTTGAGGATCACGTCTATATAACTTAAGTTATCAATAATTGACATTAAGCTTTAAGATTTATATTGAGCGAGCAGAATAATATTGAATAATTATATAAACAATAGTTAGGTTGAACATTTTCTGGTAATTAGTTATGTCAACTCGGTTATTGTTAAGGTTTGTTAACTCGGTTATTGTTAAGGTTTGTTAACTCGGTTATTGTTAAGGTTTTTAGGATAACTGGAATTATAAACCGAAACCTATAACAAAAGATTATAGGACACTTAATTATGAATATATTTATAGAAAGAAGAAAGCGTTATCACCATATAATGTTGAAATTCCATAACCACACCTTCATCTTTCAAACATTGCCATCCTTCTATTTTGCTTTTTCACTATCACCCCCTCAACTTTTACGCATTTACGTCACCACTCCTTTACTTTTACATTTTCATAGCCACTCCTTCATCTTTTACACATTTTCACCACCATCCATCTGCTTTTACAATTTGCCTCTTTTAGACTTTACCTTTTTACCTCTTGCACCATTACTCCATTTTTACATTGCACACTTTAAAAAATTACAATTGTAACCCCTAGACTACTACTTCTACTTTTACATATATCATTGCATGAAATATCTTAAGCATTGTGTTTTACACTTTTTTTAAATTGTCTTTTATGCATTGTGTTTTGCGTTTTTCTTGTAATTGTCTTTTACACACTGTGTTTTATGAATCGTGTATTCTCTTACTACACGTTTCCATCCACCACGCGCTACAGCAACGCGCAACGTAATTTTGAAGTGATGAGAAAATCATAATTTTAAAGCGGGGATAAAATCGTGATTTGGTTGGACCAATGGGGGAGTGCCAGGCTACTCTTTTTTTTGTAAATGTGTTTTATGCATTATGTTTTACATTTTTTTAATTGTCTATTACACATTGCGTTTTATGAATCGTGTATTGCCTTACTATATGTTTCCACCCGCCGCGTGCCGCCGTAATGCGCGGCGGGCAAAAATACTAGTTGAATATAATGAACATGGTGTCATCATTCTCGTCATCTGCTTCATCTGTGTGCATGAGAACATTGCCAGATCTGTCATTCTCGTCCCTTTTATTGCATAATCGTGTCGTATGCCCTAACTTTTGACAATTAAAGCATCGAATTGATCCATTAAATCTTCCTTTTCCTTTACCACGTCCCTTGCCATTATTCTCAAATCTAAATTGTTTCGATCTTTCATAATAATTGCTTTGTACTTGAAAGGCCTGTTCTGTTGGTGCATCGTCACACTGTCTTAACCTTAATTCATGTGACTGCAGAATCCCAAGCAACTCCTCTGTGGAAATTGCATTTAAATCCTTGGATTCTTCTATGGCTACCACCACTGATTCGTATTTTCTTGTTAAACTTCTGAGAATTTTTCCGATAATTCGTTGTTCCTCTATTCGTTCTTCATTCAGACGTAATTGATTAACTATTACCGTTGTTCGATTAATGTAATCTTCTATCGTTTCACTATCCTTCATTCTTAATGCGTCGAATTCACATCTTAGGGTTTGCAGTCTTACCATTTTTACCCTGTTCTCCCTTCTGTATGCTTTGTGCAAAACCTCCCACGCTTCCTTTGAAGTTTTACACGTAGCCACACGTTCAAATACTGTTTCATTAACGGCCTAAAACATAATATGCAACGCCTTCTTGTCCCTTTTAATCTTCTCTTTCTGAATGTTCTGATCATTCTCTGATGCATTTTGCGGAAGTTCTGTATATCCTTCTTCCACTATCGTCCATAAATCTTGTGATTCCAGTAACACTCTCATTTGTATATGCAAGTGATAGTAATTCTGTCCCAGTAATTTTGGAATCTGGGTTTGAATTCCTCCGTTAGTCGCCATGTATTGATGTCTTTGAAAAAATTAGGGTTGTGCACTTGATAAACGTTTTGCAGAATTATAATTGTTGATCGGTGGCTCTGATACCACTTTATTGGAATAATTTACACTACCAGACTTGGATTCCGAATGAGAGAAAATTGAATGTGTTCTTGATTGAATTGGTAAATGAATTCGTTACATTGTGATTACATATATTCGAGGGGTTTCATTATGATAACCGCCTCAAACTAGGTTAGAGAATAATAACAATGTTACATGCTACATTCTTAATAATAATAATAAATATAATACTTTTCAGGGTGATTGCAATAAACGTAACCCACGAAATAAAATACCAATAACTATATAGGCCTAATAACTTGATAATTAAACCTAAACTAACTTTATCTTCAGCTCATTCGATTTAGTTCGAACCCACTTCAAACCCGATTAAGATAAACCCTCTAGTGTTACACGCAATCGTTACTTAGGGGAAACTAATGGGGGCGGAAGCTTAATTTATAAGAATCAAATGTTTTAACACAATAACATGTTATATAGGTACTTCTATATTAATCAATGGTAACACTTCAATATACATTATGGTAAGTTTTAAAGGTGACATGACAATTGGGTAAAATTCATAATATTTTTGAGCTATAAAAGCAAAAGTGGAGTGGGCTCTTGTTTAAAATTTAACAGCTAAGCACTCAAAACATGTATATATTTTTTCTCTTCGGCAAGGGCGGACCTAAGCCCAGCCCAAGGTGGGCGGGCGCACCCCCGAGAAAAAAAAAATTTAGTGCTAAGTTCCGTCGAAAATCCCGTCCGCATCCCTTGGAATTTTTCGTCCGCACCCCATGGAATTTTCCGTCCGCACCTCTTGGAATTTTTCGTCCGCACCCCTTAGGTAAAAAGTGTTATCAATTTATATTTTAAAAATATTCTTTAACTAACTCCTATTTTATAAAAAATACTACCTAAATTATATTACTTTTAATACCTAAATAACTAAACCCAAATACCCAATACATTTAACTAGCCCACTACTAAGTCTTAGCCCAATAAACAAACCCAACAAATCAACAATATTTCAAACTAAAATAAAATAAACAAGCCCAAAACCCTTACATATTCTATCCTGCTCTCTTTATCGTTCTTGCACGCCAGCGATCAGAACATCAACAGCAACAACAGTGAACAGTCAGCAGCCGCATACCACCGTAATCAGCCACGGGTAAGTTTCTTTGTTATTTTTGATGATTTTTTGTTGATATTATCCACCTCCAGCAGCCTATTATAGCAGCATACTAACCATAGTAGACATGTGCTTCGTTTTGTTTTCATTATGTTATGGTGGGTTATATTTTGTTAGTGATGATATTTTGCCTTTTTTATAGCCGCATACCACAGTATGTTTGGCTTTTTTTAGTGAAGAACGTTTGGCTTTTTTTTTTAATGATGTATATGTTGTTCAGATGATTTTTAGGGTGATTTACATTATAATATTTAGGGCTTGAGTAGTTGATACATTATGTAACATGTTATGGAGCCATGAACTTATAAATCAATTTGTTTGTGATAGCCGATATGAACAATGAGCAGGACGTTATGGTGCGATTTCTCAAGAGGAAAGTTGATACGTCTTCCGGATTCGTTGATGTGGATACTTGCTTAATCGGATTGGCGATGAGAATTTAAGTGAAGGTTGTATATGTTATATAGAGAAAGAGTTGCCTAAGAAAGTAGGTTTAGATGATGTTTTGGATAGATTTCAAAAAATGAAAACCCGTAGGACGACGTTATAATTACGTTTGTAACAAGGTTTGACGCGTTTTTGATGATTATATAAATTAAGTTCTTTTGTTTTACATGACCCGACTCGACCCGATACGAACCGATTTTTTATTTATATACCTTGGGGCATAAAATTTTTAAAAATGTTCCGCACCCCCATGGAAAAATTCCTGGGTCCGCCACTGCTCTTCGGATGTGTAAGGGATATTTATAAATGGTCATTTTTAAAAAAAAATGTTTCTGGTAGGGTTGTTTATTGAGTGATATATACAACTTCAGTTTGTGCTTAGACTCAAAGCTAAACGAATCAGATCAACGAGTTGTAATCTGAGCTCAAATTCGGCTCGTAAAAAGCTTGAGCCAACACATTTTTTTTTTCAAATTTTAATAAAAATATTACTTTTTACACATGCTAAATTTATAAACATATCCAACACAAGCCAAACCAACAAACTTGAATTAATTTAAAAACTTGGCTTAGAAAAAAAATTAAGAGTAGACTGATATTTGGTTTCATATCCTTTTTCGCTCTATCTCTCTATATATATGTATATCTATGTATATAGAGAGAGATAAAGGGGAGAGGTTTGTGAATATTAGCTCCTTGGTTTATGACTTATACACATTATATTATATTATAATATATACTAGTTTAAAACCCCGTGTATTACACGGGTTGTATAAATATAATTTTATATAATAAATAATAAAAGATATATTTTAAAAAAAAATTTCGTATATTGCACGTGTTAAATAAAATATAATGTCATATGTTAATACAAACAGTCATCAAGATTTATCTTTTTAAAATGAACATTGATATACTATTTAATTATTATAACATTTTACTTTGTTTTTTTTATTTTTCATAAATGTAATTTTATATGATAAATAATAAAAAATATATATATCTTTAAAAAACTCGTATATTAAACGTGTTTAATAAAATATAATGTCATATTTAACACATACAGTCGCTAAGATTTATCTTTTAAAAATAAACTTTAATGTACTATTTACTTATTATAACATTTTACTTTGTTAAATATGTATTCTTAACTAATTTTTTGTTTAAAATTATTATTATTATTATTATTATTATTATTATTTAATATGATCATAATAAAAATAAACGTTTATATTCTTATCTATTTTTTCTTTAAAATTATTATTATTATTATTATTATTATTATTATTATCTAATATGATCATGATAAAACAAATGTTTATCCTTATCTAATATTTTTGTTTAAAATTATTATTATTACTATTTAATATAGGAGATAAATAGGAAAATAAGGTAGCACCAGGAAGTGACATGTGTACAAAAAAGATTTTTATTTATTAGTATACTTGAACTTGAATTACCACCCGCCGCAATGCGACGAGGGATTCAATAGTTATATATCATGTTAGATGAAAGGCAAATGTTTCTTACATGACCACGAGCCTGTGTGTAAAACCGAGAAAAAAAATAACTAAGTCGATCTCTGACTCGCACGTTGCGACAAACCTATCAAACGGGAAAAAATAGACGCGCTACGACGGACATGTCAAACAGGAAAAAAATAGATTAAAAAAACCTTGAACCCCACACGCACGTTGCGTCGTGTTAAGTCGGAAATTTAAAACGACACGGTAAACAGAGAACTTATGAAAGATGAAAGTATATAAGAGACTAACATTGAAAGTAAAAAAAAATGTTGAGATTAAATTGCAAAAGATGAAAAGCTTTGATTTGAAAGTAAAAAAAAATTAAAGGGGTTAAATTGAAAAAGATGAAAACTTTTGAAATAGAAGTGAAAATCATATTAATCAAAGGCGTTAAATTACCAAAGATTGAAGCTTTAGACTTAAATTGCTAAAGATTGAAACTTTAAAGTTAAAAAAGAATTAAATTAAACAAAAGAGATGAACAGATTCAGTTAAATTGATGTTTAATATTATCATTATTATTATTATTATTATTATTATTATTATTATTTAATAAAAGAGAAATAAAAAATAAGGGTGAGAAATTACCAGAGAACGACACGTGTTCAAAAAGGATTTTTGTTTATTAGTATAGAAAGATTATAATTATATTATATTATATTATATTATATTATAATTATATTATATTATAATTATAATTATATTATAATATAATATATATTAAATCACATCTTGCAAGCTACAAAGAACTTTCTAACATTTTTGTTTTTGACAACAACTTTATATGGGTTTTTTATTTTAGCAACAATCCATCTTTTAGTGTTTGTGTTTTTTTTTTTAATTTAAATTTTAAATTTAATATATAATACTATATTACATTAACAATTTCAATGATAATAATATTTAATATTATATTCTTATTATTACTTTTTAGCATCTTCAATATTTTTTAGCTATCTAAAATACGATACTTTTTGAATTATTTGACTGTCATTACAGTATTCTTATTTTTATCTATGTTTCCGTAAATTTTTTATTTAAAATCGAGTTGTAAATAGTAATATACAAGTGATCGAAACACAGACACATGTGTCATCAAAGTTATCTCACGGTTTAGTTTTTTATATAAATTGACGCACCTGACTCTTTTTCATTATTTTAATAAAATAGCTAAAGTATTATAAATTTCCCAATATATCGTTTCGACGTTCTTACTTTTATTTACGTTTCATAAAAGTTGATGTTTTATATAAACAGACGCATATTACTATTTTCATTATATTAATGTCATGAAATGCTTTATGAATCAACTCGATAACGCCTTGTGTAATCACAAAGCGAATCGGTCAAAAGAACCGGTGTTCGTATTCTCCAAACTGACACCATTATTCGTTCTTATGGTTTTTCCGATAATTATAAAACATGTGTAGAAATGATCTTGGGTATAACTTTTCCGGTTGTTATACCGTTTGTTGGTATCCTACATGTGTTGTTGTAACAAACCAAAACAATGCCCACCAAATGTCCGCCGTAGCGCACGGCAAATCACACTAATTATTAAGGCTTGATTTAAACAAGTCGAAGAGCAAGCTTACCTCAGCACAACCTCAACTCATTTAGAAACCGATCCACCTTTCCTCGATTCTTTTTGAACAGTCCATTAGCTTTCTAAACAACCCTAATTTTTGGTAATACATGGGTGCTACTAAACACACCCCTCTTTCTAAACGGTAACTAACATACTTCAAAATACTCTTATAATCACAGGATCTAAACTCATGTTTGATAATATATGGGTGCTACTAAACACACCCCTCTTTTTAAACGGTAACTAACATACTTCAAAATACTCTTAGACTGCCTCCAATGCTTCCTTTTGGAGGGTTGCACTTAATGACGTGGCGTATGCATTTGTGAAGGATGTATTGGGGTGGACAATAAAGTAAGGGGTTTGCACTTAGTGAAGTGTAACCAAGTGCAGAGAGAGAAGTTGGGCCAATTCAATTTTAAGCTTAAAAAAAATAGAGGAGAGAGTGTGCATGTGGGAATGATGGGTTGGAGTTAAAAAGAGGAGAGAGAATGCATGTGGGAAGAATGCGTTAAAAGCTGATGTGGCAGTGATGACTAGGATGCATGTAGTAAATGCAGCCTCTTGCATTGCGGACAGTCTTATAATTACAGGATCTAAGGGTACTCGGGGCACTCCCCTAAGAGGGGAGTCCCCTCTCTTACGCACGGTCAATCAGGTTATGCCACGTCAACTCCCCTCTTAAACTCCCCTAACACCCTCAATTTGATGGCGCCACTCCCCTCTTAACTCCACTTGTTTTTTTATTCAAAAAAAAAAAAAAAAAAAAGAAAAACAATTGATTGGTTGAAAATTAGGGTGGCCCCACCATCTCTCTCCTTCTTCATGCGGTGAACATACACCGAGCTTGGTCCCCGATTTGCCTCACCGCAGGGATGGCGGCAGTGTTCCCTAGCGGGGACTTGGGTCACCGCATGGGGTCACCGCTGGTGCCCCGCTCACCCTAAACTCCTGTTAAAAAAATATATATATCTCACATAGAGTACGTTCAATACGAAGAGGGTACGTTTAGCATGTATGCAGGACTAAAAGTTTCAGGATGTGGTACAATAGGGTTGAATGATTTGAGAGATGTGAAAACACCAAAGATTGAATAGTGGGTGGGGGACCACATGAAGAAAAAGAAAAGAACTGACGTTTTCACTGCAAAAGAAAGAAACGAGAAATGATAATACAAGGTTCGTTGTGTCGAATCGCAAGCAGAGCCCAGAGAGTGAGTGAGTGAGTCTTTTTATCTGTACGTACGGTCTTCCAATAATATTAACAATAATAAAAAAGAAGATAACCCGCATAGCACGCACCTATGACCTACCTCTTTGCACTGCTACCTTATTTTTTTGTAATTTATTAATAGTCACTTAAGTACAAACCCTATCTAACGTAAACCACCCCATGAAGTACATGAAAAAGGGTTTTATTTTAAGTAATTAAGGTAAAACTGACAAAATGCTTTATGATGTTTTGAAAAAAAGTTTCATATTCACTTACTCCTCCTGGCTAGAGTTCATAATAACAACTATTCCAATAACTTTTGCCAGAGTGAATAGTGTCCTCTCACCTGAAATACTTTAAATTATATAAAAAGGGGTCGTAATCTTTTTAGTATTTGAAATGGCAATTATGTTATGTTTTACGTATCCCAGTTTTTATTATTATTATTATTATATATGTAAAACTATTTTCAATAACTTTTGCCAGAGTGAATAGTAACTCAGGTAATCTTTTTTATTAGAGTAAACTGCCATTTTGGTCTATGTGGTTTGGCCACTTTTGTCATTTTAGTCCAAATCTCAAACTTTTTAAATATGGGTCCATGTGGTTTCACTTTTATTGCCATTTTGGTCCAAAATTCAAAAACCTCATTTTTTCACTTTTAACAAATTGCCTATTTTGTCTTTTTGTTCAGGGGTAAATTGGTCATTTCATAAATATAATGTGATGAACTGCTTTTAAAGGGTAAATGAATATTTAAGAAAAACCCAGATCAAGAACTCAAAGCAGATCATCTTTCACAAACCCAGATCAAGAACTTAAAGCAGAACTCTGCACAACTCTCTCTCTCTCAAAGCAGATCATCTTCCACAAACCCATATCAAGAACTCATAAGAAAAACCCTAATCGATGTGTTAATCATAACAATCAGCCGGATCAACAAGTTCAGAACACAAGGAATCAACCCCTGCAACTATGACGAATCAACAACTATGAACATCAACACATGCAACTATGACGAATCAACTGAACAGAGTTTGGCCGAACACACCAGTCTTGGTGCAAGTTCCACCTCCATGCACTTTTGATTTCCCTGTTCCAGTCGAACTCATAAACCCTAATGTGGAGAGTTCTTATGCCGCCTCTCCTGCTTGTGGTATTAGCTCAGATCTGAATCATGTTGAGGTTTCTAGTGATCCCCCTGTCACAATTAAACATCAGTTTGGCAACCAATTGGTTTCAAACCAACCAATCGTACCAACAATTACCCCCAAATCTGTTACTCCCGTCTCTGGCTCAACAACCCAGGTTTCCCCTGCTATGTCGCCATATACGGAGGACGAATTAGCTCTTGTAAGAGCCCAAAAGATTGCTCATGATGCCAATTTGATGCAGCAAACTGGGCTACCTCCAAGTGGGTATCAATCTACTAACCACAAAGCTGTAGGGGTCAAGATAAAAGGGTTTCGGAACCATAGACGAGACAGCGGTGGGGGAGGTGTTACAGGGAAGGAGGGGAGGGCGTCGGGTGTGCTCGTCGGAGAAACAGGATGCCGGACTACGGTGTTTGGGTTAGGGTTTGGTGTGGGGTGGGATGAAGATGATGAAGATGAACTAGGGAAATGGATATTTAAGTTAATTAATTTAATTAATAATATGTTATACTAAATTTAAATGGACAATTTTGCCCCTGAACAAAAAGACAAATAATCAGTTTTTATTAGTCAAATAATGGGTGATTTGAATTTTGGACCAAAATGACAATAAAAGTGAAACCATAGGGACCCAGATTTAAAAAGTTTGAAATTTGGACTAAAATGGTAAAAATGGCCAAACCACAGGGACCAAAATGGCAGTTTACTCTTTTTATTATTTGAAAGAGCAAATTAGTAAATATATGTTTTGTTTTGTATATCACAGTTACTTATACATAGTACAACTAGCCACATTTGTTAGTACGTAGTTACTTCATAATTTTAATATATAAAGGACTATTAAAGTACAAAGGGTACAAGTTAATTACGCATGAATAGTTTCAAATTTTTGTATGAAAGAAAATAACAATTGAAAATGAAGGAAATCAAAATTACGCATGAAGGAAATAACAAATGAAAATTGCGCATGAAGAAAAATCAAAATCACACACCCTCTAAAATCCTTTCTATACTTTGTACGTTAACAGTCCTTTGTATTTAAACCTTTTAAAATAGTTGTATGCTTTGTTCATCAAATAAAGTGGAAGAAAGATAATAGGGTGGTTATGTGCTTACATAACTTTATTATTCATAGCAAAAGCAGGCGAAAGATAGTAGAGCACTTGCATAAACTAGGAGAGAAATATAGTAAGGGATTGTTTGACAACTTTGAATGGTTAAATGTTGAATCAGTAAAAGGTTTGAATCATTAAGTCCTGAACCAAGAGGTCTGAACCATTAAGAGCCAGTATAAAAATGTCTGACCAATTCAGATTAGAGGTCTTAACCATTCAGACTCCGTATAATTCTTTGTCATTCAAACATTTGCTCGCGAAACAAACAGTCTGAACCAGTAAGATGTCAGAACCATTAAGAGCTCTATTAAGAGGTAAACAAACAGCCCCTAAGACGATTAAACTATCCACATCGCTCGGTTCCTTCCCCTCCGCTCGTTACCCCCTCAAACGTCCAACCCTTCCCTTTTCTAGCGCGCTCTCTCTCTCTCTCTCTCTGATCCATGTCATCCAGCCACATCAACAAGGGCGGGATCTCCGGCGTTTATGATAATCTTGTAGGTTTCTATTTAAAATTTGTTTTTTTATTGAAACTAAAATATGTATAAATAATTGATATTAGTATATGATCTATACAACAGAGGGAAAAGGAAAGCTGTCAAAGGAAGCCAAAGATATTGGCCAAACCAATAAAAGTTTTTGACAGTCACTGTTGTACTTGAACTAACCATGTCATAACTCTTAAGGTTATATACAGTATTTTTATTTTATTTTATTTTATTTTATAATTATTAAGGAAGAAGCATGATAGAAAAAGATTTTGCTTTTGGGTACAAGATCTTAGCACCATGCTTGTATTTTACTAAGATATTTACCATTTCTATGACACCAGAAAACAAAATGGTTCTGAATTTTGTGTGTCCTATCTTTCCCATGCAATTGAAAAACAAGCAAACTAGTAAGAACACTACAACGGTGAAACAACATGTGACCCTACTATTGAAACATCTTTTCTATCTTAACTTTAGAAAATCAAAATGTTAAATTATTATAAAGATGATTTGTTTTATGTAGAGAAGAGGAAAATTATTTAACCTCACTCTCGTATGTGTTCATCTCGAGGTGTCGATTCTTGACATGAATGTTGAAACAACAAGACATAAATCAAGCAGATTTTGGGATGCCATTCATGATGGATCGTGTTCGGATTTACCTCTTTAATTCTACAGGTCGTACTTGGTTAATTTGTTTAATTAGTCTATTAAACATGTACGACTTATTTAGCTCATCTATTACCATCGTTTCACACATTTAGCATATGTTACAACCCGCCTGACTCGTTTAGACACACGGATTAAATGGGTCCTATTCATCTTACATGATTTTGAGTGTCCGGATTAGGATAGATGTATTTGACACTCATAACTAAACATACGGGTTATTTTCAGTTCAATAATTCAACCCGCAAACCTAAGCGATTGAGGCCACTGATTAAACCTATGAGTTTTATACTTGTATTCTAAATCTGATTCAATAAAAAATAAAAACAATTGCAATCATTTTTAATCTCATTTTATCACTACAAGAAAACAAAAATTTTGAAAAGGAAAAAAAAAAAAAAAGAAACCCTATTCTTAAAGTTCTGACCAAATATCCAAGAAAAGCTTCCAATTTCATTAACTTTACCTTTGTTTCTCCATCATCTTTTAAACCACCAGTTATACACAGGATGGAATAGTGAGGATCAAATGGGTTATCTGGACATCCAGAACTGAGTCTTTTTTTTAAAAAAAATTGGTGAAACTGAATTTAAAAGAACATCAGGAACCAAACATAGTTTATGAAAGCAACAGTTATTTAAGCCTTAATGCAAAATATGATAAAATTCTTTAATATAACCAGGCTTTAAAAATCAAATCTAACGTTAAGCAAACAAATAGTTAAATATAACCACTTTGTAATTAAAAAAAAAAAAAATTGTACCTTTAACATTAAAATAGTTAAATATAATACAGGTAACTAGGTTGTCTGCTAAATAAACATGTTTCTATTACATTTGATGATTTTTAACTAAGCAATCAGATGCAATTATTTTTTAAAATTCTATGTATTAATATGGTGCCCCAAACTTATACTGCCAAATTTTGGGTACTCAAAACATCAAAAGAAATTTCAAAGCTTATAATCATATTTTCATGATCAATACACTTTTACTCTATTATTTTGACATATTATCTTGCAGTTTTTATGAATATAGGCACCTTTTTACATAAGTTTTAGTTATCATTTTTTAAGTTTGAAATTACGTGACATTGCAAATAAAAAAACTAGGTTTCATTAGGTTATGAAACCCCTGGAGGCCAAGCTTTATTAGGTGTTGAAATGCCAATGAGGTGGTGGTGGAGTGGTAAGGGAGAGACTTGGTGTTCTAAGGGACTCACGTTCGATTCCTGCCCTCCCATTATTTTCTACGACACCTGGTGATGATAGGAGACTAGGCGAATAGGTGAAGATCGCTAGTTCGATCCTTGAACTGAGCGGGTTTTACCTCACCGCACTGTCGTGCTTTCAGCGAGTGTTCATGGGCTTCGGCCCTAGGTGAGGGTATCCCCCTTTCAGAGGCGAGTGTATCCCGATGTGGTGAATTTCGCCAGTAGCCCATTTGAAGGATTCGTTGGCCCTAAAAAAAAGATGCTGAAATAGCTCTTTTCGTAAACGGACCGATTGTTTTCGCCACTGGTATAGGTGTGAAGGGCTAGTAAATATTACTTTAATTAATACAACTATCCTCATCTTTAATTAGTAAAATCTTGTAACATAACAGAACCAGAAATTAAACATATCTAACCTATTGTACGATTGTTATATAGTTGTGGTAATTCAGTGGTGGACATTTTGTTAGGTATTAAGTACAGTCATTTCTTTGTATTTGTGTGTTATAAACATGTATAAAACCAAACAATCAATCGCCTTTAAATCTCAATTAGGATTTTTAGGCGTTTGGACTCATTTTCGAGATAACAACAGATTAGACACTTCAATATGAAAACGAGTGAAAGAAAGTTTCAGGAGCCAGAAAAGGACACTAGGAAAGCAAGAACAGATACAACCACCAAACCTAGGGTTTCTAATTTCTGATTCCACTTCCGGTTACTATAACCACCGGATCCGGCTACTGCTTCAGCTCCACCACCGTCACCGCCACCGTAATCGCCGTCCCCACCGGCGGAGAAAAAAATGCATAAAAATATTCCGATGGAGTAAAATATTCATGAGACTATGAGATGAATGATTAAATAATAATAATTAAATTAAAGGTGGGACACAGAAGATGAAACACACACGATAATCCATAACTGAAGTTGTACGGAGAGTAAGAAGAGAGAGAGAGAGACCTGTGTTGTAGGTTACAGAACCTCCTTTGCATAAGTTCGAAAGTTGAGTTTGCATATTGTTCAGAAACGTCGTCGCTTCATCGAACGGTCTAGCCAGATCCGATCTGTACTTATCCAGCAAATCGCAGTATGTTTCCTTCAAAACAATCACAAATATCAGAATTTTCAGAACTGAATAACCAAAACAAAACAAAACAAAACAATTTCACTAACCATAAATTCATCAAGCTCTGGATCGTCTCCCAAACAAGAACACGCGCTAGAACTGCTACAGAAATCGTTATCTCTGAAAATTTCATCAAACAAATTCGCTATATCGGCTGGAGCTCCAACCTAATTAAATCAACACACAAATATTCACACATAGTTTCTCTCTCACACACATACGCACACATATACACATACATATACACATACACATACACATACAGATAAACGTACCTTCTGACAAGCGATGTAAGCTTGGAGTAACCTAGGGTACAGCGGATGCGAAACAATCTTTGCGCGATTAGCACTTGAAAATTCTTCAGTTTCCTCACCTAATCCATTGCTGTTATTGTTATAATTACTACTACTGGTTTGAATACTAGAACCGGAAACAAACACAGGCGGAATTGGATTTGGAATTGGAATCGGAATCGAAATCGTTCGTTTACGGCGAAAATCCGGTGACGGATCATCATACGCAGGGCGATAGTTCTCTCCTCCATCTGCAGCTGCTGCAACTTGAACTTGTTCATGGTTCATCAATCCGTAGATGTGTTGTTCCATAGGTGATAGTGGCGCATATGATTGTGATAGGAGGTGGTAATAAATTTGAAAAGAAGAGCGGAAATGGAGGGGGGCAAGAAGGAGTAGTGGGATGAATTTAGCGTACAAACAAGAAGAAGAAAGATGCAGCAGCAGCAGCAGCACCTGAATGTCTGGTCTTATCCATCATCATCATGCACCATCTTCACCTTCTTTCACTTCCATCTTTCTTTTTTTGGTTAAGTTGACGCGCTACTCTCGCGAGTTGGTTTCTTTGATTGAAATGGTGGGGTCCGTTATGTTGTGGTCCGTTCGATGTGGTTTGTGAGTAGGGAAGGGAGATTAGGGTGGATGCTATGTTTATTTGTTACAAAAGATGGTCTAGGATACGTTTAAGTTATTGGTTTATCATATTAGATATTACTAGGGTTGTGGGTGTTTTAAGTTTTATAAGGGTGGAAAGAGTGGTCAATCATGTTAGGGTGTTTGAGTTATTCTCTAGCCAATAATATCATGTCATGTTAAGTTAAGTTTCTATTTCATTCCTCATTTTGCACTCAATCACTGACAATGGTCAAACACATGGAGAGTAGTAAAGAATTTAAAAAAAAATGTGATTGGTTGAAAAGGGTTGGTACTCACCATTAAACTCCTCTCTCTCCTCCTTCCATCATCTTCCCCGCATCGGTGTATACTCACCGATCGGTGAAGATCAATCCCCGAAGGGTTCACCGCAACGATACTTACCACCCTAATATTTAGATTTTAGAGTGTTTTGGGAGACATGTATGTTTTTAAAAATTGTTTGAAAGTTGATGTGCCAATTGAGATGGCGGTTATTTTTTATTTTTTATTTTTTTGTTTAAGGGCAAATTTAGATCATTGACAGACCACCGGAGTATCATAGTGGCACTAGCGGAACCACCCAATCATATCCATCTCCACTAGGCATAATGGTTATATACCAATTCAGGAGGAAACCCAATAAATATGGAAAACCTCCACTTGTGAGAATCGAACCCAGGACCTATTGGTCCCAAAGTCTTATTCCACCCACAAAATGCCATTAGGCTATAAAGCCATGGGCTGAGGTGGCAGTTTATGGGTTTATAGTATCGTGTAATGTTGAATAATGGAAATATTATATAGAAAAAACGATGATGTGATTGGAGGGGAAGTATGGGGACGATTAGGGAATTTCAAAAGAAGAAACAATGTTAGGGTTGTTTGTTTACATCTTAATGAAGTTGTTATTAGTTCAGCTCTCTTACTTGTTCAACACTTAATGGTTCAGACTGTTTGTTTTCCGAGCTGATGTCTGAATGGTTCAGACATTTGCCTCTGAATAGTTAAGCATTATACTACGTCTGAATGGTTAAGACCTCTAATCTGAATTGGTCAAACATTTGTTTCTAAACAGTTAAACATTATAATAGCTCTTAATAGTTCAGACCTCTCATTGGTTCAGCACTTAACCATTCAGAAGTTGTCAAACATTCCCTTAGAATATTAAAATTGTGTCACATATGGCACCATGTTTACTTAGCTATTAAGTATAAAGATGTTAAACTCTTTAAAATCCTAAAATATTATGCTTTTATGATCGAAACTTCATACTTTTTTAATGGTTCAGACATCTCATTGGTTGAGCACTTAATCATTCAGAAGTTGTCAAACATTCCCTTAGAATATTAAAATTGTGTCACATATGGCATCATGTTTACTTAGCTATTAAGTATAAAGATGTTAAACTCTTTAAAATCCTAAAATAATATTATGCTTTTACGATCGAAACTTCATACTTTTTCTCTTGAATTGGATTTATAGAAATTTCATTGGATTTTGTAAAACCTTTCGTTGGGGAACGGGGCACTCTCACGGGTACACTTCCCGGGTTTCTTCTTGTGCCACAACATCATCGCCACCTTTAAGGGTAGGGCTAGTGGGTTGTTCGAACGGGTAGGAGAACACGTGAATTTGGTGTGGTTTGCGAGGTTAATATGACCGTTCCATGCTTGACCGATGCTTTAAAAAATAATAATAAATAACTCCCTCTATTTAACTCACTCTTTTTTAATCCAATCCATCCCATCATTTTATTACGCAAAACTCTCTCAATTTTCACCTTATTTCTCTCTACTAAAAAATATCTCAAATGATAAAGATACCATGGACTGAAGAAGAGGAGGAGGAGATTGCGTTGGCTATATACATCTTGGCTCTCAACCCTTCATGACGCAACGCCTCCTAATACAAAGGCTTCATTTTTTACGGGGTTTTTCAACGTTTTTGTTTTCATATTGGTGAGACAACCAAACCGAGAATGAACTTAATTCACATTTCACGAATATCCGTTGGAAGAGTTCAAGATTTGATGATGTGGAAATCCCAAGGGAGAGCTCACAGAAGAGGACGTGATTCAAGTGGCCCTCGTCGACTACAAACATACGTACGGCTGTGACTTAAACACGTTTTGGCGTGACAAATTATAAGGATGATTGTCTAGTTTTATGTTGAATAATTTTAATTTTCATGTTTAATTATTGGGTTATTGGATTTTATCACCTCTAACTATTGGCTATTGGCTGCTGCCACCTTCAACTATCACTTTGACGCCCGTCACCCCCAACTTAGCACTTAGTGTGTTCTGTCACCACGTCGATAACTAAACACTAACTTTTGATCCTGTTTTATACTTTTGGGGGTGTCATAGGGATCTTAGGAAGGTTTTAGAGATCTTTGGACACCCCGAAAAGTATAGTAACAAGCTCAAAAGTTAGTGATCAGTTAAAGACTTGGTGACAGAACAAACCAAGTGTTAAGTTGGGGTGGCGGGCGTCAAAGTGATAGTTGGGGGTGGTAGCGGCTAATAGTCAATAGTTAGGGATGATAAAATCCAATAACCCTTAATTATTTAATGTTTAACTTTTATGTTGAACTATAATGTTTACTTGACTTTACTAAAATTAAAAAAAAAATAGCCTATGGCAGAGGTAAGACGCCGTCAGTGTTTTGTGGCTTAATGACAATTTTTAAGAATTCTGATATGATTGGATTTGATTGAATGAGGCAAGAGTACTACCCTTTGGTGCTCCTTCCCCCTTGGTACTACTTTGCAACGCCTTCAGTTGTAATTTATAATTGTTTATCTTCTTTCCATGTAAATATCTTACATAAATTGTGTGCTTATTTATATTCTTCAGTTATCTTCTTAGAAAATATCTGTACAAATTTAAGATTTTATTGAAACCCTATGAAATTGGCAAAGACTTTATAGTGGACTCGTGTGTGAACCGTTTCACGGACCAAATGATAAATAGAAAGGACATATAGATGGTGGGACTTGAAGGAGTTAGAAAGGCCACTGATTATAACTCTAGATGGTATTATTTTGTTTCATAGATTGTTAGATGTAGTACATGGATGAAATCAAATAACATTAAATGCTCTAGTTCTTCTAGACTCAACATGCTACATTTTACTACAAGCATTCTTAAGTACTAAGAAGATCTTTTGTAGTTATTAAGCTAACATTATATATTATCTTAGCCCCATATCACTATCATTCTTCATCTTTTATCATAGGAGTTAATAATCTCATATGGGAAAAACTTATTCTTACATGGTGTATACGGGCCGTATAAAGTTATACGGCCCGTATAGAATAAAGTGAACTGACAAAGGCTTATAATTGTTATGGTATTGTTTATTATCTTGTTTGTTTAATAATTGTTATGGTATTATTTATCATATGCACATCTTTTGCTTATCCGATATACACAAAAAATAATACGGCAAATACTATTGTAATGTAGATGTTTTACAAACTCGTAACATAATTCGATATATCTAAATAATACGGCAAACACTATCTAAAAAATTACTAAAACTTATGAAACGGTTGTTCGGTTTTACACAACTACCAAGGCGGCAGAGGACCGGGTAACTACCACCCACAACGGTTCTCCAATTCCAAATCAGTGTTGTTTATCACCATGTGTGAGCATTGGAAGCCCGACAAACAGTCTTGCAATTAGTCAGCAGTCATTATTTCTTAATGAACTCGAATTGAGGAAATGATAAGGAATGTAAGGAGAAGCATTGGAATTCAAGGGTTTAGACGCCATGTCGCGCGGGATGGGTATAGAAACCACCAAGGGGATAATGAATATGGTAACAACTAGGGATGGGTTTTTTTTTACCAAATACATGTACCCCTACCGGTTTTAGGTATTTGGTAAATGTATTGGTATCCAATTTTATTGATTTTGGTATTCGGTACTTTCGGTATTGGTACGGGTATGGGTAAAAACGGGTACTGGTACTGAATTTTATGTAGACCTTTAAAAAAAATTTGTATTATGTTTTATTTCGTATTATGGTATTTATAGTACTCGTATTGATTTTACCTATATGGTACCCGTATCGTATTGGTACTCGTACCAATTTTACCTATTTAGTACTCGTACTATATCGATACTCATGTCAGTTTTACCTATTTAGTACTCATACAAGTGCTCAAAAACTAAATAAAAACAAAATGGTACCAAAACGGGTACCGTACCGAAAATACATGTACCAGTACCCGTACTCGTACCCGTACCGTACCTATATACTTGGTACGGTATTTGGTACCCAGTTTTGTTCAAATTCGGTACCGGTTTTTTCGGTACCAGTACGGGTACTGTACCAATCCCATCCCTAGTAACAACTACCAAGGCGACAGAGGACCGGGTAACTACCACCCAATAAACTATGGATACTGAAAACGTTATCTAAAGAATTACTAAAACTTATTAAACGGTTGTTCGGTTTTACACACACAAAAAAACTTATATACGGGTCGTATAACATTATACGACCCGTATACAGATCATAAAAACCCAAAAACCTCACAAATATAAACACATTTTGTCGTATAACATTATATTGCTCGTATACAATTGTATACGGCTCGTATAATGTTATACGTTTCGTATACATGTAAAACAAAAAAAAAAACATTTCACTGCATTGATTTATGTGCAACAACATTCTATATGGGTCGTATAAGGTTATACGACCCATATACATCTAGAGATGTGAAAATTAAATTATAAGGATGTGTGAATAGTGGAACCCTTTATTATATACTCATCATTCACCATTCATCATGTTTTTAATTTTTAATAATACAAACCCTTTTTTAAAAGGCAAACAACATTCTCACTCATCACCAAAAAAAAAGTACAACAATTCAAAGGCTAGCAACACACTAGACCCAACCCCCTTACATTTTTATCCAGTGCCGGCCCTAAAATTCAGGTGCTCTATTTGAGCTCGGAAAAAACGTGCCCCAAATGCCTGAACGAAATAAATAATGTAAGCTATTTTTTTGCCGCTCATTGCTATTATTTATTTTTTTTAACCAAAATGGGGAAATTAATAAAAGTTCCAACCATGTGGCCTAACTCTCCAATAAAAAGTGTTGTTATTAAAAGTTATAAATTAATAAAACAACAACAACAATAAATTAAAGATTTTGCATTATTATATGTGATTAGCAAAGTTAAATTAATAAAAAAAAAAACAAACAAAAAACAAAGCTCCAAGGCCAAACCCTCCAATAAAACGTGTTGTTATTAAAACTAGGTTTATACATAGCGCCGCGTTGCGACGCGCTCAACCGGCTTCTTTCAAGTTTTATTTAATTGGTTGACGCGCTAAATCAAATCATTCTTGGTGTGATAACATACACGCGAGGCTCAGCCAAACCACCTAAAGGGTAGCAGGCGCACTGACCTATAAAAAACTTGTCTCAACCAGCCAAAGACCAGCCTATATAAACACAAAATGGTACTAAAACAATCTAAACCAGCCGGAATCAAGTATAAAACAACTAAAAAAGCCTGTGATGTACCTGCGCCTGACTTGGAGTACTGAAGGCCAATTTTAAGTGTAGTCAAGTTAGGATAACACAAAACATTTTATTTACATTGTATACTTTCAAATAAAATGGTTTAACAGAATTTAGCCGGAAAATGCTCTGAACTTGCGCCTAAGAGCCTTAAACCGCACCTTTCAGGGCGCAACACATATGGTATGTTGGGCTGCGTTTTAGTGCCTAGGCTCCCAGGTGCGCACCTTTGACAGCATAAGTGGCTATCCTTGGTAAGAAGTGTTAATTAAAGCGACCCATATAAGGTAAACCTATTATAACTAAAACTTGCTTTAACCCATGCCAAAGTAATACTTTCTTTGAAACATCCCCTTTTAACCCAAGCCAATTTAGCTAGAACCCGTTTTGACACACAACCAATTCACTAATTGGTGTTGATGCGCACATAAACATGATCAACTATTCTACAAATGCCAAAAGGACTGAAACCATAGACCTTTCATTTTATAGGTAGAAAGAAGACCGATACAATAGTATGTCAAAGTAGCTGATGTAATACTGATGTATTGTAAAATACATCTTTATTCGCGTCCGTTTTAGTCGTTAGATATTCGTTTTCTGTCCGTTTTTAGCGTAGAATATACATACTTTTGATATTTTGTGTTTTCTAGGTCTTTACAGCCAAAAGGAGCAGATACGAGTTAAATTCTGGAAAGGCGAAAGACTGGAAAGGAAATCGAGGAGCTCGGAAGCAAGAAAGAAGAAAAAAATCAATTCTGGAGCATCCAGGCGGGCCGCGTAAGCTATTATAACCATCTACGCGCCCCGCCTCAACTTGAATCATAATTCCGGAGAATGTGACATCCGGGCGGGCCGCGTAAGCTTAACTTCACCTATTACGCGGGCCGCGAGAGAGTTGAATACGTAAACCGACTTGAACAGCTAACGGCTATTAGGGTTTTATGATTATAAAACATCATCATCATCATCAGCAAATCAATATACGAATTTTGGAGTTCTTTGCCACCATTAGAGGCTGTTTGGAGCGTTTTGAAGCATTCGGGTCGCGTGGAATCATCGGGTAACGATCAGGAGCACTCGGGATCGAAGCATTCGGGTTTATTCTTCCCGTTATCTTCTTTGTTCGGTTGTTTTTATTCGTTTTACGATGAATTCAGATTTGATATTGTTTGATACTTTGTGTTTTACAATGATTAGCGGCTAAACTTCATACACTACCTAGGCTAATGATAATAGTTAAATAAAGTTTGGTTCTATATTCGATTTTTGGCGTGGTTGTGGATTTTTCTTGTATTGTAAAAGCTTCGGGAATTTAACTTGGTGCATATGCGTGCTTGACAATTGTTTTATCAATGTTTATTGCTTCGTATAATCCTTGGTGACGGTCTTTATCACATAATAGGGTTGTATTAGGGTTTCTTGATTTAGGTGACGGTCTTTATCACGTAATAGATCATTAATCCTTTAGGGTGAAAACGCGTAAGTAACCTTAGAAGTAATATTCGGTAATTTAATAAAATCAAGTGTGCTGCTAAACTCGTCGCTGAGAGGCTCGAGGTTATTAATAGGTCTCGGTTTGGTTATAAGTCCTTAACATTCCATTGTCTATTAAACCAAGATTAAAACCCGTAGTTGCTTTAGACGTTCGCGCTGAGAGGTAGAGCGTCTTATATAGGCACTCTCAAGAAACTAGAGGACTGAGAGGAAATCTAGAAAACCGGTAAGCGTAACAGCCTAGGTAGTGCCACAAGAATCGCCTTGAGAGTGTTTGAGGGGCTTAGTGGTGTCTTAATGGTTTAGTATTCAAAGATCCCGGTTCCACACCACAAAATCATCGAATAGAGATCCATTCTAGGTTTAACTTGCGTCTAGCCTAGGTAGTCTTCATCACCACTGGTCAAAGTCTTTGTTCGAGTTCGTGTTAGTTATTTAGCTAATCTAGTTATTCGTTATTTGCCTTCTTAGGATTTTTAGAAAACCCCCCAATCAATAAACAAATAGTTGAGTCGTGTCAGTCTTAGTCTTTATAGAGTCTTAGCGTAATCCTTAGAGTCTCGAGGGTTCGATACTCGGACTTGCTTTAGCTTTACTACATTGATCGGTACACTTGCCGGTTGTGTGGTTTAGGGTTTAGATTGAGTCTTAGTTTATAAATTTAAAGCTTAGAGTGTCTAAATTAGGGTTAATTTTAGTTGTTTTTGTTAAACCACTTTGTGCACATCAAGTTTTTGACGCCGTTGCCGGGGATTCTTTGGCGATTGCGTTAATTCCTTTGTTTGGACTTAGTTGACATATTACGTGCTATTTGTGTTCGTTGAGTCGTAGGAGTCTAAAATTTATAAAAAAAAAATCAATAAAAAAAAATATTTGCTTTAGTGTCTTTTCTAGATTAGTGAGTCATTGTTAGAGTCTTCTTACTTGTTTCGTATTTGGTTATTCAGTTGATGCCCCATACGCGCTCGCAGGGTCCTCCGCCGATTCCGTTTACGATCAAGTCTTCCTTCTCGTCTTCTGCGTCCGAGGTAAGTTTTTCTAGCTCTTCTTCGGTTTATTAGTCCACCCCCGCTTTTGATTTCACACCAAAGCCATCTCCACACAATTCCCCACCACCCTCCCGTTCTCGTACACCTAGCCCTCCACCCGTAGTTCAAATGGAGAACCGCACCGTTTACCAGCAGGCTACCACCGGTTTCACCGGCGCTACTTCACCCATCACCCTTCCGAACATCATAAATGATAGGTCCTGGCAGATTCCCTCCTACATTATGACGGCCATCACCAATTCGTGCCAGTTCCATGGTCGTGACAACGAGGATGCTCCCGCCCATATAAATCGCATCACTCGTCTCTGTGGTACCTACTCCATAGAGGGTGTCAATCTAGATGCCAGGTACCTACAGGTCTTCCCATTCTCTCTCGCTGGACGCGCAGCCGTCTGGTTCGATTCTCAGCCCGCAGGCACTTTCACTACTTGGGCTGGTCTTCGCGATGCTTTCATAGCCAAATACTTCCCACCAGCCAAGGCGTCTCGCCTTCGTGATCAGATTCACTCCTTCCATATGGAGCCTGATGAGCTGTACCACTTAGCATGGGAGCGTTTTCAGACGCTTCTCTCTCGTTGTTCGCAGCATGGTTTGTCTGATTGGGCGTTAGTTGAAAAATTCTACAATGGTCTTACTCCTGAGATTAGAGCTCGTTTCAATACTTCAGCAGGAGGGCAGCTTATGGGAAAGAAGACGGTGAATGAGTGCAATGATTTGTTCGAGAGTTTCGCACATTCTGATATGGACTACAGCTCTACCAGCAGGACTTCCATTCCTGTTCGTACCTCCTCGGCCGGTCGAGGGGTAAACCAAGTTAGCTTGGATCCATCAGTAGCTGCTATAGTCGAGAGTTTGAAGCAAGAGATGAGGCAAGAGATAAGGCAAGAGTTGAATGAGATTAAGAATAAAGTTGATAGGTGTGAGGTTTGTAGGGGAGGTCACGACACACTCGAGTGTCCCACACTTACACTTGAGCAGGTAGAGTACATAGCCGGTCAGTCTAGGGGTCCCACGAATCTGTTTAATTCCAATTCCAATTACAACTCCAGCTGGCAGGGTAGTGGCAACAATAGTAGTTTTCGTCCTTCTGGCAATCCCCCTGGTTTCCCATCTGGCCAGTATCAAAATAGGGGGCCGGGTCTTTATACGAGTAGTGGTTCGGGTCAGAGTGGTCAGTATAGCGGTTCAGGAGGTCAGTTTGCTAGTGGGGGGTCGAATCAAGAGAGTCAAGGTAGTGGAAAGGCTTCAGAGGGAAATTTGAGTAGGTTAGAGGAGATGTTCGCCCAGATGATGACACAAAATCAGGCGATGATGACGCAGAGTCA
This sequence comes from Helianthus tuberosus, assembly GCA_030545235.1. Lineage (NCBI taxonomy): Eukaryota > Viridiplantae > Streptophyta > Magnoliopsida > Asterales > Asteraceae > Helianthus > Helianthus tuberosus. The sequence continues at coordinate 26,320,153 of CM060375.1, forward strand.
GGCGAACCAGAAATCCCTAACTGAATTTATTCAAACTCAAGATCAAATTAATAAGAGTCACGATCTTCAGCTTAAAAATCAAGAGTCTACTCTTTTAGATCTTAAGAGAACAGTAGGGGATATAGCTAGGCAGTTGAGAGAATCCCCTTCTGGTCAGTTTTCAGGTACCACTCACCCAGTTAACCATTCTGTGAAAGCAATCACTACTCGCAGTGGGATGAGTCTAGGAGAGGTCGTGAGAGAGAATGCTGAGTTAGGGAGTGATGATGAGGTAGATGAGGAGATCGAGATGGAGGCTCCAGGCAAGGTGCACATGAGGCTAGACCCAGCAAGTACCGCACACGCCGAGGAGTCGCCAGTAGAGAAGAAAGTGGAGAAGCAGCCGGCGAAGGTTCGACCATTACCAGTGATTGATTATTCCCGCCTTCCGTTTCCAGCCCGCGCTAAGCAACAACAATATGCTAGGGAATACGAGAAATTTCTTGAGATATTCACCCAGCTAAAGGTGAATCTTCCGTTCATAGAGGCCCTGAGATCCATGCCCAAATACGCCAAGTTCCTTAAGGATTTTCTCAAGCGTAAGGATAGGGTAGGGTAGGTGAGTGTTCTAGTACTCCATTGAATGGAGATTGTTCTGCAGTAATTTTGAATAAACTTCCTGAGAAACTTACTGATCCAGGCATATTCACGATCCCCTGTTTGTTTGGTGGTGATGTTAAAAACCACGCGTTGGCAGACCTTGGTGCTAGTATTAATTTGATGCCATATTCATTTTACGAAAAACTACGCCTTGGTGATTTGAAGTCAACTCGCATGACCCTCTCGTTAGCAGATAAGACAGTTAAGTACCCTAGGGGGATTGTAGAGAATTTGTTAGTGAAAGTGGATAAGTTTGTTTTCCCGGCTGATTTTGTAGTGCTAGATATGGAGGCCGATGATAAAGTGCCGTTGATTTTAGGGCGCCCGTTCTTGAACACTGCTAAAGCGCTTATAGATGTCTTCTTAGGCACAATCACACTTAGAGCGGGCGACAAATCGGTAGTTTTCAAGGTGAATAATGCGAGAGGGCCGAGTGAGAGAGTCGAGGCGATAGCGTCAGTGGGGGAAAGTGAGAAGAATGAGAGAGATGAGAAAGAGGTAGTGAGTGAGCCGAGTCTAGAGAAGGTGTTAAAACCCAAGTGTGGGGATCCACCTGATAGGACAGTCGAGGAGTTGGAAGAGAGAATGATGAGGTTAGAATCTAAGTTGGCGACGCTGAGTAAGGCGCAGTGTGGGGATAGGTATAAATATGAAACATATAGATTCAAACCGCCCGATGACGAGTCGAGAGATTGTGAGAGGTATGAGAGAGTTAGGAGAGATGCGGGCAATGTTAGGGATGGTAGTGCTACGGCCCGTAAGAGTTGGTATGGAGGTGAGCTGCGCTTACATGATCCTCCATGAGTGCGTGAACAGTTGTGACCCACTTGTAGAGTTTGTATAGAGTCGTAGTTTTGTATTTTGAGTCTTATTTAGTAGCATTGAGTCGTCGTTCGCGTCGTGTCTTTAGTTTAGTGTTTGTGTGTTTTAGCGTCTCTTGCGTCGTTTTTCGTATTTTTGCGTCTTTCGTGTGTCGTCGAGTATTTTGCAGGTTACATCACCTTCACGTGGGCGAAATCAGCATACGAACAGTTCCCAGGTACGTTATTACATTAAAACGAGAAAAACAGGTGCAGGGGCAGTTTGAGCATAGTTTAGATTGGTTTTGCAGCAATCTGCTGTTGCTATCAAAGCCCCTGCTGCATTTAATTCTCTCGCGGCCCGCCTCCACTTGACCAATACCCTTACGCGGGCCGCGTGAGTCTTCTATGTCGCGACCAGTGTTAAAAGCCCCAAATTGATATCATTTTCAAAACCCTAAATTCAAATATCCTCCTTCTCCGGCGATTCTTACACCACCACCATTTAACCCCCGCTACATTGCTACCACCTCCACCCAGCTCACCACCGTACCATCATCACTTGCCACCACCGTCGACATCACCAGTCCACCACAGGTTTTCAGTTTAGAGTTCTTGCTGTTCAGAGTCGTCTGTGGTCAGTTTTGTTTAGTGTCAGTATTGTCAAGTCTTTGTTGCGGTTTCGAGTATGTCGAGTCAAATTTGGTTAGCAGGTTATGTTTGGTTTGTTGGAGTTTTAGTGTCTGCAGGTGTTCGAGTCAGTCTATATAAGGTTTCAAGTGCGTAAAAAGGTATGTTTTGGAGTCGTCCAGGTCTGTTGGTTGCTAAAGTCCACTGATTGTATTATTTGCATGCAGTTATAATCTACTGGTCAGTCGAGTGGTCTTTGAAAAGATTGTCGAGTCGTTTGTTTGCAGAACTGTTATGTTAGTGCAGGTCTCGATTGAAATCAGTTCATTCTTGATGATTATTATGTTGGACAGAAAAAGGGTGCGGGTGGCTCGGGTTGGCTATATGCAGATTGATTGTTTGATTTGACTGATGTGAGGATGGGTTTGTGATAGAAAAATAGGGGGGAAGTTTTGAACGGATAATAAATTTTTGGCGCTTTGTTTGAGTTCTGGCGAAAGATTGTTTTGGGGCGTCGTTAAAACTCAAGTGTGGGGAAATGTTTGCGCGTTTTTGACATAAAAAGAAAAATTTTTAATTACAAACCACGTGCGCCGTTTCCGTTGCTTCGACATTGAGTTTGTGATTATTTCTCGGCACTTGGGATTGCTCGAGGGCGAGCAAGGTGCCGGGAAGGGGTAAAAGTGTATATTATGTGTACTTTGCGTCTAATTAGTTGTTTGTGTCGAGTCGGTATTGCTTTGGTGTTTGCTTGTTTTTTTTTTTGTTTATGCAGGTTTGAATATGTACCACCCGTGCTCAATCTCCATTCGGGTGATTTTGGAGCTGCTTATCGAATTTCAGGCATTTATCGAGTGTACCAGTGTCAGAGTCAAAGCTGATCGCGAACGAAATGCTATACGATCGAGCTGGATTGGACGAGAGTTCTGGAGCTTACGCGATTATAAAACCAGCTAAGTCCTTTCCGATTTGCCCTTGTCTTTTTATTTCTTATTTATTTTTAGTTTTTTTGAGTCGGTTTCCATCCTACATTGAGGGCAATGTAGAGTTTAAGTGTGGGGATGGGAAATTATCGTTTAGTGTCTAGATAGTAGAGTCTTGAGTCATAAAAAGTCGAAAAATAAAAAAAAATTAAAAATTTTCAAAAATCCAAAAAAATGAAAAAAAAAATAGAAAATGATAGAAAAGTCGGGTTTTTGTTCGGGTTCAAATAATGATAATATTAGATAAAATAATCATGCTTGTGTCTAGTTTGGGATGCGCGGGTAGGCTTGGTTCGGTTCTAAGTTCCTTTGATCTTAAATATACCTAATTGTCGGTCTACTAGTGGGTTCTCATCTAGGGAGAGTGGAGAAACTGAAACTGCCAAAAATAGTATAAGGGATGCCGTTATAAGCTAAGATCGTTAGAGTTTTTGGTCATTATCTCGTTGAAAAAGAAAAAAAAATAAGTGAGCTAGAAACTAAATGAAAGTAACACAGGTCTATGTAATCCGAGTTGGGGATAGCGACTCTACAGCCGGAATGCCTCTGGGATGTGTGAAATCGAATTGCCGATTAAAAGTACCGAAACCTAAGTAATCTGTGGTTGGGGATAGCGACTCTACAGCCGGAATACCTCTTGGTTAGGGAAAGCATCGTCTAGACTCACGAAAGAAAGAAAAAAAAAGTAAAGCAAAAAAAATAGAAAAAAAAAAATAGATTTGATTTTAAACTCTCTGGAACTTGGTATAAGGCAGTTAGGAAATAACCCAGTGGTTGTTCCTTTTGTCCTATAAGCTTGAGGGGGGATTAGGTGGACTTGCAATTCTTAGCGTGAGACCCTAGGTAGATTGACCGAACTTGAACTAAATTGCATGATAAGGGCTTGGAACCGGGTTGTGTTTAAGAGGATCATTATACTTGCAATCGCGGCTAACACGAGTTTCGGTTTTAATAAAATAACTTAAGCTTTTGGCCCGTTCGACTATTCCGACTATGATTCTGTTTGCATAATTCTTTTTCGAGGACGAAAAAAGATTAAGTGTGGGGATATTTGATGTATTGTAAAATACATCTTTATTCGCGTCCGTTTTAGTCGTTAGATATTCGTTTTCTGACCATTTTTAGCGTAGAATGTAAATACTTTTGATATTTTGTGTTTTCCAGGTCTTTACAGCCAAAAGGAGCAGATACGAGTTAAATTCTGAAAAGGCGAAAGACTGGAACGGAAATCGAGGAGCTCGGAAGCAAGAACGAAGAAAAAAATCAATTCTGGAGCATCCAGGCGGGCCGCGTAAGCTATTATAACCATCTACGCGCCCCGCCTCAACTTGAATCATAATTCCGGAGAATGTGACATCCGGGCGGGCCGCGTAAGCTTAACTTCACCTATTACGCGGGCCGCGAGAGAGTTGAATACGTAAACCGACTTGAACAGCTAACGGCTATTAGGGTTTTATGATTATAAAACATCATCATCATCATCAGCAAATCAATATACGAATTTTGGAGTTCTTTGCCACCATTAGAGGCTGTTTGGAGCGTTTTGAAGCATTCGGGTCGCGTGGAATCATCGGGTAACGATCGGGAGCACTCGGGATCGAAGCATTCGGGTTTATTCTTCCCGTTATCTTCTTTGTTCGGTTGTTTTTATTCGTTTTACGATGAATTCAGATTTGATATTGTTTGATACTTTGTGTTTTACAATGATTAGCGGCTAAACTTCATACACTACCTAGGCTAATGACAATAGTTAAATAAAGTTTGGTTCTTTATTCGATTTTTGGCGTGGTTGTGGATTTTTCTTGTATTGTAAAAGCTTCGGGAATTTAACTTGGTGCATATACGTGCTTGACAATTGTTTTATCACTGTTTATTGCTTCGTATAATCCTTGGTGACGGTCTTTATCACATAATAGGGTTGTATTAGGGTTTCTTGATTTAGGTGACGGTCTTTATCACGTAATAGATCATTAATCCTTTAGGGTGAAAACGCGTAAGTAACCTTAGAAGTAATATTCGGTAATTTAATAAAATCAAGTGTGCTGCTAAACTCGTCGCTGAGAGGCTCGAGGTTATTAATAGGTCTCGGTTTGGTTATAAGTCCTTAACATTCCATTGTCTATTAAACCAAGATTAAAACCCGTAGTTGCTTTAGACGTTCGCGCTGAGAGGTAGAGCGTCTTATATAGTCCGCGCCATCATATTATCCAACCTTTGAAGTTTTTTTTTTATAAAAAATGATTATAAAATTTGAGAGCATTACAATAATTTAATTTACACAAGGTTTGTTGTGTTTAAAAATCACACTTGATATCTCAGCCGTTCCCATTTTAGCTTAATTTTTTATGTGAATCGGAACCGACCATTCATAAATAGACGGGTTGACATAAAATTACATTGTAGAAAGTGTATTTGCTGAAGTACTTACATGATGTATTGTAGTTTCCAGTACGTTGGTATTTTGCTTGTCTGGTAATCGTCTTTTCACACACCTGATGATTCATTTCCGACTTATTACGCACCCCTATAATAGATATTAAGAAAATCTATAAGTAATAACTTTATATTCTTAAATTGAAAAAAAAATTAATAGACGTTAAACGGCGGTTCCAGCCAGTTCGAAACCGTAAGTTATCAAACCATCAAAACCGGACCATATATTATTCAAACCGGCCAACTTTCCCTCCCTTTCCAACCGTGTTCCTAAACATAGTATCTGCAACCCAACAATTCATGAAAAAGGCCAAAATCTTATATGAAATTCTAGTGATTTGTGAGATCAAATTTATAAAGATGAAAATGAAAGTGACCGTAGCGTCCAAACTGAGCTTTTCGCCAGCTCAACACCTACATATTTGCTAGCTGCTTCTTCTCACGAACCTTCTTGTTCATGTGCTTAAACAGAATCTTCACCAGCATTGGAGGTGACATCATTGGCTCAGGTGTTATCTAATGTTTTCAAGAATAAATTTTTCTGAATATCAATTGAAGATCTTTTTACAGGCTTCAAACCATCAACCCATGGATTCATCAGTTCATTCTCCATCACATGTCTAGAGATTGGTGCCTCTAACCGTAGAACTTTATAAAACTGCTAGCAGATTTCATAAGCCTGCACAAAAAAAATTGGAATTTTAGGCATAATATCCCAAGCTTCAGGTAACCCTTAGTCCCCAAAGACAATGCATTGTCAACTACCAATACTTCTGAGCCATACAATATGTACCAAACGAACTACAATCGCACGAATGCATTTGGCTCATCCCTACCTCAAGATAATACTAAATTGCTAATAGAAATCAAAAACCTTTCAAACCTTAAACAACAATGGAAACAAAGCATAGGTTCAGAGTTTCGAAAACAATGAAATATCCATGGCTGCAGGGGGTTGCAGGTTAAGACCCACCATCCGTAATCCCTGCCACCCAAAGGTGAGATGCTCATCAATTTTCAGCAGAATCAATGAACCATCACAACAAAAAATGGTAAGAAACAAAAGCCGTGTGAATAGCTTGCTTGCTGGCAACACACATGTACCAAACCATAAAGCAAGCAGAATGGACGCCCAGGATATCTCAACCTACACTGCCTTTATCCACCAATTAAATGAACAATCGCCCTTCACAACCAACATATTTAAAACACGCCTGAAAGACACTATTCATTTCAGTTGTATTATTATAATCAAGATGGAATATGTTTAATCCAAGAGCAACATCATAAACAATTAACACATGGAATGACAACAGTTACACAATGCATTGGGCTCATCCCACTTCAAGATAATGCTAATAGAAAGCAAAAACCTTACAAACCGTAAATAGCAATGGAAGTCAAGCACAGGTTCAGAGTTCCGTAAACAATGAAATATCAATGGCTGCAGGGGGTTGCAGGTTAAGACCCACCATCCACAATCCCTGCCACCCAAAGGCAAGATGCTCATTAATTTTCAGCAGCAGAATCTAAGAACTCATCACAACCAAAAATGGTATGAAACCAAAGCCTAACAAATCAACTGTGTAACAGGTAAACCGAAGGGTTAATGGTTATCCAGAATACAATCATCCGCGAAACCCTAAAACGACCACAAAGATCTATACACCAGCGAACCTCGCCGCCACCAAACGAAACGCCCTTTAACGGTCTTGCCGAGAACCTGGAAAAAATATAAACTATGATTTTTTTTAAAGTTTTGTTATTATTTTATCAATTTTATGAATATATCTCAAATTTGATTGAAATTAAGTCAAACTTAACACAATTTGATAAATTTCTATCAAATTTCAACCATAAATTGAAGCTTATTAATATTAACAACATCAATCAGAAAATAGATACTACAAAGTAACCTAAAATCTCACTGTGACAAAATTAGGTTTTCCAAAATGCAAGAATATGAAACAAATCTAAACAATCTAAAGTAAAATTAACACAAATGGTTCTTAGTAAAAATTGATAGATCTTAATGATGACATATGGTCATATTCAGATGAATCAATATCCATCTGTGTAACCAATTACTATGCTAATTCTTCTGTCTATATCTACAAAAGGAGATTAGCAATTTACTTGGTGCAATCAATGTTAGCTGACATGGTGAAACCCAAACTGATCCCACAATTTCCAGGAAGTGTTTTAGCTAGCGTCGGATTTGGGTTTAGGCTTCTCGAAGCCGACTTGAGGCAATTACAAGCAGCTAGTTTATCTTCAATGGCCTTTTGCAGCAGCCACAATAGCAACCACATTTAATAAATGATGAATGTTTTCCGTGACACGGAATCGCAGCCATAGCCACCGTACAAACCGCTGTAAATCCCGGCGAACGACGGAGATAAACCACCACAAATAGGGTTCACAGTGGAGCCCTAGGTCATCTTCGGTTAGACCACCATCAGTCACCATCGTCGCTAGAGTCGCCGGGTTAGCGGCTGTCGTGAGAGAGTTCAGTCACCTGTTGGAGATATTGAGGCAAAGATGAACCCTAATGTGTTGCATGATAAATCAAAGATGAAGCGGTGGAGGTATTGAGAGACACGTGGGGATAACTTGGCCATTGATCTGTTTATGTATGGCCCAATGAAGAGTGCCAGGGTGTTTTAGCACTGTTCATTCCCTTCGATTATTATCATATTTAGATTATAAATTAATAAAAGAGCAACATTAATTTAGAGGTTTTTCCTTGTTACATGTAATTAGAAAACTTGATGAAACACTAGTTAACACCGAGGGTTAACTAGTTGGGTCATCTCTTACGTGGGTTCAATCTCCTTCTCTACTAGCTAGCGACTGTGATCCTGCAAAACAGCAAACCGTTAGCTTGTTAAGAGGGGAATATGGGGGTTTCCCTCTTAACCGGGCTCCGGCATGAGAATAAGTACTGTTCTGAGGAGAAAATAGTGTGTGTCAGAGGTGAAAAGTGAGGAGAACATAATGGATAACCTGAATGATGAAGGGTCATATTTATAGCCGAAGGGTGAAGGAGGGAGGAGCGACCTTGCCAGCTGCTACCGGGTGCCAGCTGTCCGACCAAGGGGAATATCCTCTTGGTCTCCCCTGCTGTGGTCAGGATAGTGGTCCACGTGGCGCGCCATCATTTGTCCATGCTGGAGAAATTGTACCGCAGTTGTCGGTCTGCACCCAGATTGTGTCGTAGGTCTACATAGCGTCTGATTAGTGGTGACACGTGTTGTCCTTTTTGTCTGGAGGAGCATCTTCGGTGCCACCATGATGTCTTCCAGAAGCTTCTAGAAACTTCTGGATTTACTTGCTGATGTAGGCGCCATGTTGGACGGAAAAAAGTGGTGTGGTCTCTGCCATGTGTGCGTGGAATTGGGACCATACCTCTTCAAGTCCCCCCAGTCCAGTGTGCCTTCTAGTTGAGTTGATCGTCTAGGAGGGATTCTGGACTCATAAGGGTAGTGGTCTTTGTTGTTTGCATTTGTAAGGCGCATGACGATAGCCTTGCAAGGTTGAGCCAAAAGGGTGCACGGCGCATGGTGGCGGCCTTGCAAACTGAAGCCAAAATGGCGCACAGCGCATGGTGGTAACCTTGCAAAGTGGAGCCAAAATGGCGCGCGGCGCTTGGTGGTAACCCTGCAAAGTTGGGCCAAGGGGTGCACGGCGCGTAGTGGTAACCTTGCAAAGTTGAGCCAAAAAGGTGCGCGACGCGTGGTGGTAACCCTGCAAAGTTGGGCCAAGGGGTGCACGGCGCGTAGTGGTAACCTTGCAAAGTTGAGCCAAAAAGGTGCGTGGCGCGTGGTGGTAACCCTGCAAAGTTGGGCCAAAGGGGTGCACGACCCGTAGTGGTAACCTTGCAAAGTTGAGCCAAAATGGCGCGCGACGCATGGTGGTAACCCTGCAAAGTTGAGCCAAAAGGGTGCACGGCGCATAGTGGTATCCTTGCGAAGTTGAGCCAGAGCGGCGCATGGCGCATGGTGGTAACCTTGCAAAGTTGAGCCAAAATGGCGCGCAGCGCATGGTGGTAACCCTGCAAAGTTGAGCCACAAGGGTGCACGGCGCATGGTGACATTCTTACTTTTTTGGTGGTTTCTTCTAAGTGAAGCTTCTTTTATTGGGAAGGGGACAACTGTCAGAACTGATATGTCGTCTGAGGTGGCTGTATTTTCAGAGTTGAACAGTTGGTTTTAAGAATCGTCAGTCACTTTTTCGCCGTCTGTCAGGTGCGTGGCGGCCACGCGCCCTGGAATCGAGGCGACCGTTTCTCACTCCTCTGAAGTGTCATTTCCCTGTTGGTTGTCTTTCTGCCTTCCTGACGGTCTACTACCCATCGCATTAAATGCGATGGGTATAAATAGTTGGCGGTTCCACCTTTCCTTCACTTTCGAATTTCAAAATCCCCTTTTTTTCTCTCTTTGGATTTTTCACTGAACTTCTTTCTCTCCTTATTCCTTCCTTCCTATCTGCAAGTTTCTCCTTTCACCTTTGTTGATCATGTCTACCAGTGGTAATCCTTCGAGAAAAAGGAAGTACAAGCCCCGGAATCCTCCTGGTCCGGATCGTGCGGAAATAAACTGGAAAGAAGAAGAGTTTCAAAATCTTGTCCGGGGTATGGGTTTCCGATCAGAGTGGGGTGCTCAGTTTCCAACCCCTAATTCTACCGCTTTGGATGCTCCACCGGGGTGCATAGCGTTATATGATGCTTACTTCCGGGAAGGTAACTTTCGTCTTCCTATGACGAAGTTCACCGGAGAGGTGTTGACAAACTATGGATTACATATTTTGCAGATAAACGCTCTAGGGTTGCCCCGGATTACTCACTTTGAGTTCATATGTAGGGCCAATCGTATTGAAATGACTTTCGAGATGTTCAATGTATTTTATTTCGTGAGTTATACTGGTGGTTTCTATTCTTTCAATTCCCGACCCAGTGGGGTTAGCCCTTGCAGTACTAACCCACCAAAGAGTTTGCATGATTGGAAACAAAAGTTTTTCAACATTCGGCGTGGGGTCATTCCCGTTGATATACATTACCGTGAAGAGGGTGAAGGGGTTCCTCGTGTGAATGTGTCTGTAAATTTTGCTGAGCAAGAGTGGTACAAGGTGTTGACCCGAAAGGTTACTTATATTGTTCAACTTGAAGAGAGGGCGCTGGTGGCGGCCGGGATGAGCATGTTGTGGGCACCCCAGAACCCTATGGGTATTCCTATCTATGGTTATCAAGGGAAAGGTATTGCTGTTGCTAATTTGCTTCTATGTTCTTTTCTAATCTTTCATGCGTCTCCTCATGTTGTTGTATTTTACAGCAGGATATAGTTTAATGAATGTTCTTGACCCTAAGGCCGGTGGTGCCATGGTTGTGGCGACCTTAGCTGAAGGGAGACCTTTGTGGTTGGATCAGATACGGGACCAATTCTTGCACCCTACCAGTGAAAGCTTCGCTACTTATGCTAACACCATTTTAGGTGAAGATGGTGGGGATGATCTTGACGATGTACTTAGTCCTACTCGAGAGGAGATTATTGTCCTTTCGAGTGAGGGTTCTGATAGGTCACCTGAAGGTCTAATTCTTCATTCCTCGCGTGCAGGTCCACTACAAGGGATTGTGAACGAGCCTGTAAATGAGCCTGCTGGTGACGATGTTGATGTTCCGGTTGACGCTGCTGATCTGTTAGAAACCAGAAAGAGAAGATAGATAAGTCTGAGGGAGAGAAAGTTGAGGAACCAACGACTAAGGCATCTTGTAAGCATCCTTCTTATTCTTCCTTCCTGGATTATGTTGTCGTCTCTGACACGCTGTTGAGCGTGATTCCGATGACGATGTTACCCTGACGGATATAATGAAGAAGAAAGCTCTTGAAGACAAGAAAAAGGAACTTGATGAGCAAGCTGCTGCTGCGCTTGCGGAAAAGAAAGCTAGGCTTCAGAAAGAGACTCCCCCTCCACCTTCAGAGTCAGAGATTGATTTGGGTGTTTTTAGTATGGTAACCTTCTGGAGAAGATATACGTAGCTTCTGGTTCTCATGGTACGGGGTTTTTCGCTTGTATTTCCTGTTTTTGCCTTTCTTTCTTGGTTCTGACTATCTTGCTTGCCCTGGAGCAGGTGCTAAATCAGGTAAGGGTGTTCACAAGGTTGATATCTCCAAGATTACACCCCCTACTTCTCCGCCTTCTAGAACGTTTGGTCTGTCTCCTCCGCATCCTGACCCAAGAGGTAAAGGGAAGGAGGATGAAGTAGAGCAGGTGGAGAATTTTGCAGAGAATGTTGCTGGTGCTGGTGCTGGTGGTGACGAGGGTGGTGGTGGTGTTGACACTGAGGTGGAATCGAGTGAGGCCACTCCTCGTCACACCACTTATACTAAGCGTATACGGAGCTCTGGGGAAGGTGGTGCCTCTGGGACTCACCACGCTCCCGAGTATGAACATGTTCAAGGTGGGTCCTAAGATACCCACGATCCTGCATGCGCCGATCTTCCGCACGCTCCTCGATGGAACTTGACTCAGGGCTCTCGGATGAAGGACATGGAGAACTACCGTGAATTCTTTTCTTTATCCCTCCCCCAGCTGATTGATTATATCAGAAGTGACATCCTCGGTTGGATCTCTTGGATGATCATATCCACGCTGGTGTTAACTTTTTAGCCACTTCCCAAGAGATTGTAAGGGGATGGCAGCTGATGGGAGAGGATACGATAGAATTTGAGGCTGCTAAGAAGGCGTTGGCTGAGGAGAGGGAGGAATTTAATGCCGAAAAGAAAGGTTTATCATAGAGGGTTGCGGATGCAGAAGATAAGCTTGCCCAGGAGAAGAAATTGAATGCTAGTAAGCAAAAGGAATGGGAGGTTGCTTGTGAACGAACCAACCGAGAACTACAAACCCAGCGTGATACCATTGTTAGGTTGTCAGGAGAGAAGACTAAGATAAGTGAAGAAGCTGAGCAGGAACGTGTTGCTCATCAAAAGAGAGAACAAGAATACATTGAACGTATAGCCAAATTGGAAAAGTTTGCTACTGAGAAGGTCGCAGAGAGCAAAGCTTCAGAAATATTAGCTGAGGAGGTTGCTGCTGACTGCAAGTGGCTACTTGCGTGTGTAGTACCCCTGGTATTTTTCTAGTGTTTGCTTACTTTTCGTTGTCGTTGCTTCTCTCATATTTCTGTTGTTTTCTGCAGATTGCTGAACGTCTTGCCAAATCTGATGAACTTGTTAAATACATGTTCGAGTCGGGTCAAGCTACGTACAACAGTGGGCGGAAGGATGGCTATGGTGAAGGTAGGGCGGCAACTGCAAGTAACGAGAAAGATTATCATTTTGAGTTATATAAGCAAAACTGCACTGCTGCCTATACCGCCAAGCGCCAAGAGTACGAGTTTATCGAGTTTGGCATGGTGAAGGTTGTTGAAAAGTTATCCTGGAAAGCTAATGCCATTGAAGTCTTGAAGAAGGCTCTTGGTGACCAGGGAGCTGAAGGTGGTGATGCAGGTCCTAGTCGCCAGGATTGAACGTTTCCAGCTTGCATGCTGTGTATAGGCTTGTATGCCTTGTAATTCCTTTAAACAATTACTTTGCCTGTCGTGCCTCTGGAAAATTTCCTTTATCTGTGTTCTGATGGATGTTTGAGACTTTATTATGCTTTTGGTATATATAATGTTAATCGTAGGTCGCTGGTTTATTCGTTGTGAATTTTGTTTTCGTTACAATATTTCCATGTGTTCAATTACTTTGATTAGGTATTACGAATGAATGATGGCTATGACAGGTTAAGCTGTGTTGGTCCTCGTAGCTTTGCACTGTATTGTGTTGTGCTTGGAGGACTTTACAACGTTTTGTTATGTCGTTAAGCGCGTAGTTTTATTCATGTATACGAAGTGATCGTTTTACAGGTTATTGTGTTGACCCGGCTGTGCTCAGCCTTGGAGGTCTTACAATGTTTGTTTCACCATGTGTACGATGTTTTTGTGTGTAGGTGGGAACGAAGTGGCACCTGGCTTGACAGGCTTTGGTTGTGTGTACTTGACCCGACTGTGCGCTTAATTGCGGCGAGCCTTGGAGGTCTACAACGTTTCCTGTGTCTAGGCCATTGGTGTTTTCATGTATGCCCGAAGTAGTATATGCAATTGTAACAAAAATTCACAGGAGATAAGATATCCAACACTTCTTGTATTAAAGTTTAATGTGTTGGGCTCGTGGCCATTCATTACAGGTAAAGGTAAAACCGTTGTCTTTTACATATAGCATTTCCTCAGTTGCTGAGCATTCCAAGTCCTGGGGACTTCTTTGTTTTGAAGCGTGTGTAGCTTGTACGCTCCTTTCCCTAGGACTTCATCGATGATGTAAGGTCCCTCCCACTTGGGAGCCAGTTTGCCCGGTTTTTCAGCATTGGACGCTTCATTGTCCCTTAGGACGTAGTCTCTGGGGTTGAAGGTGCAAATTCTGACCTTGCTGTTGTAGTATTTTTCTAATTTGGTCTTGTATTTTGCCTCGTTGATTGCTGCCATCTCTTTTCTTTCTTCTAGAAGGTCTAAATCCAACCTTCTTTCTTCCTCATTGTTAACCATATTCATGGAGAGCATCCTTGGAGACGGCAGGCCAATCTCTGCAGGTATCACGGCTTCGGACCCATAGACTAGGCTGAACGGTGTTTCGTCGTTGCTTGTTTTTGGCATAGTTCCATGGGCCCATAGTATGCTGGGTAACTTATCCACCCATCCTCTTCGTTGCGTCCCGAGCCTCGCCTTTATACCATCCACGATACTCTTGTTTACTGCCTCCACTTGACCATTTCCCTGTGGGTGTGCCACTGAGGACCATACCTCTTCAAAACTCAAATTAATAAAAAAAAAACAAACAAATAATAAGAGAATGTAAAAGAACCATTGAAAACATAATAAAGAGTGGGAATCATGAATAGCACGGGAGTCGAACCAGGCTCTGTTGCACAACTAGGCAGCACTATAACCACCAACTAGTTGAACCAGGTTATGTTCCATAAGTAAGCATCACTATAACCACCAAGGTAAGTCTAATTTTGGTTTAAACACCAACTTAATATATATATATATATACACACACTTTGTTTTTGTAATTCAGTGCCTCTCAGGAAAACTGGCCTCGGCCGGGGGTGCGGGTCACCAACCCCAGGGCTGGCCCTGTTTTCACCCATAACAAGAGTAAGTAATCATACAAAACTTATTCAGGTACATCAAAGATCACCCCTTACCCGCAGGCTGCAAACCGCCACCGGTCCTACAGGTTGTACCTTGAGGGTAGGGGTTGGTCTTTGTGGAAGCCAATGGTTTGTGTGTGAGAGTAGGAGGGAGATAGAGATAGTTGTGTATGTATATATATATATAAAGAAAGAGAGAGAGAGAGAGAGAAACTAGTGTAAAATGGTGGGGTTCATGTTTTAGTGGTGCCACCAAATTGGGTAGCTTAGGATAGTGGATGGTCTAAGTGACGTGACGCAAGGAGACTAGAGGGAGTTAGGGTACCCGGTCTGGGCACCTCCTCCCCCTTACTCCATTCCATTGTGTAGCATTTCGCCCTACTTTTGACCCATAATAAGGTCGTTACTTGCACTTCCTCAAAAATCAAAGATAAGGTCGTTCCTTACTTTCCATATCGCCCAACATGTTGCTAAAATAACGGTTTGTATAAGTCATTATTTGTTCGTCGATGCCATCAATGTTTGCGAAGCTCCACCAAGTCTTTCATAGAAAAAGCAAAAACTTGCGGTATTTTACACACCATCGTCACCACGTAACAAGATGTAAAAAAAAGATGAGTCGCGTCCTCGTTATGTTCACTACATGGTTTACATGCAGCCGAGCCATGATGAATACCCCGTTTCTTCACCCGTTGGACGTTGATAACCGATCTTGAACACCACGCCACTAAGAAATGTTCACTTTTTTAGTCACCCACTCCACCCATTCGGAAGGGTAATATGGTACCGCATGCCTGGATAAGAGGCCTGGCATTAGATGACTGAGAAATGGCCGTCCGCACCCAGAACCCAAACTCATCTATCTGCTCGAACGCCCAACAGTGTTGTCACAACCCCCGACCCTACCCTGGGCAAGAGCTGTGAGCAGATACAAGTGGTACCAGTATTTATTAAAATTATCACAGCGGAAATTTATTAGGACCGGGTGTCAGGAAAAACAACAAAGTTTTGAAAACACCATAGTTTTCATTTCATAAACTGTGGGATGAAACCCATATTTACATATAAGATTTTCACCGGGATAAACCCTTGATTACAAAACACGTTTTATTCAGATTTACATAGCCACTTATTTAAGTTTGAGTGCCTCATAGCACTTTTTCTTCTCTTTACAGTAAGTTACCTGAAACGCCTTTTAAAAACATTTGATTAGCGAAAAATACTGATGAGTTCATTCAATTCGTATAAAAGACACAGTATTGTATTACAGCATTAAGAGTTTTTACATTTGTTTATATCTTTCAGTTACCCACAGTACTTGTCACTCGCCCATTTCGGTGACTGTGGTCATATTACTATTGGCTAACCTTTTGTCCAATAGTGAATAATATCAAGTAATGTGTACAAAACCCCACATACTGGCTGTAATTTCAGAATACAAAGACTTAATCACTGTAAATACAACTAGAAAACATTTAGGGTTTTGAAAGCATTTTGATAAAAGAGAATGACTCACATTGTAGATGTCACACCCCAACCGATGGCGGAAACATCAGAGTGAGACGAAATAGATTGCTCGAGACTTCATAACACTAACATTTGTGACAAGTATTTAAATGATAAATTTTATTTCATTTCTAAAGAGTCAATTACAAAGGTTGAAATCAAATACAATAACTTGAAATAAAAGAAATATATTACAATAAGAATACAAAATTTAAAATGAGTATCTAGGCATCCTACTATGTTCCATGCATCATCAACATCATCATTAAACCTACAACATGTTTTTAAAAAGAATAGTTCAATACGACGTATTGGCGAATACACTAGTTTTAGACACGTGACATAAGTATAAAAAGTATTTTCAATCCAACATATCAATTTGGTATACAAGGTCAAACTATCATACTTAACTAAAAGTCAAACCCAACTGTCCATAAGAATTATAAGTGTCCCTCGCCACAAAAGTGACGAGACTAAGTATGAATAATATATGTCCCTCGCCACAAAAGTGACGAGACTAAGTATGAATATACTTAAAAAAAAACCCGTCGGGTGGTGTGCTACTGCTATAGCGCTATAATTGTTAAGGCGGGTTAACAAGTAGTATGAATTCTAACATGAACCTAAGCATAACAAAGCATGTATAATGGATTGAATGAATAAAGCATATTTGTGTGAATCGTGCATTTTAACAAGTAAAACATGTTGCACCCAAAGTGTGTTTAAGGCAAAAGGGGTCAAGTATACTCACAGTTTTGCAAAGTTTCCTTTGGTGATTCCGTGAAGAGTTGAAGGTAGGAGCTTCAAAACTTCCATTAAAACACTTAGTGTTTTCTTTTAGAACTCTTAGAGTTCTCTTCCTTGCTTGGAATATTTGAGAGAAGTAGAGAGGTTGAGAGAAGAATGGTTGGAACACTTAGTATCCTTTTAGAATTCTTGATTTAGAGAAATTGAGAGTATTAGAGAGATGGAAAGAAGAATGGTATGAAGAAAATGGTAGAAGGAGGTTGGTATTTATAGGTGGAGAAGGTGGAAAAGTGTGAAATATGATTGGTTAAAGAAGGTGGAAGAGGATTGATGAGGTAGAAAGATGATTGGTGGAAAAGGGTGAAATATGATTGGTTAAAGAAGGTGGAAAGATTATTGGTATATTTGTTGGTATTTCTTGATTATATATTATGTAATTGAGTATATAAAAAGTATAAAAATATAATACAAGTACTGAGGATGTGCGTATAAGTATTTATACGTATAAATAGTGTCGGTTTGCGTATAAATATGTATTTAAATGATCGGTTGTGTGAATAACATATATGTATAAAATATGAATTTTACTATGATTAACGCCTCGAATTGTGAGATTAAAATTAAAATATGAATGTAAGATTTCTAAACTTAGAATACGAATACGAACATTTTTTTTAAATAGAAATACGAAAATACGAGGCTTTATAATCTCCCATACTTTAGGAAATTCGTCCTGAAATTTATTCAAGAGGAAGACCTTGGAGAAATAGCATTTTGGCTAAAAGAATAATTGTCTAAAATTGAGACTTGGAAGTTTTGAAACATGTTGAAAAGTATGAAGTTTCGAGGAATGAAAAGATAGGTTTGTAAAAAGGGTTTGTTTGTCTAAAATGATTCGAGGCATTAAGCATAAGTAAAACGTGTATGTGTTTGTATAGACAAGCGAGTTTAAACAAGTTTGAATAACTCAATGATGAGATATTTTAAAATATGTTACCTAAGAAGGAAGCTTTCATATAAAACAGTATGTATTTTGATGAAAAGTGTGGCCGCACTGTTGGTTTGTAAGAAAAGTTTCATTGGTTTTAAAGAGCATTGACAAATCTCAGTTTTGTAGAGAATTCTTTATCGGTGAAAAAACGAGGAAGTTAGTTATTTTAAATAAAAAAAGGGTTTTGGAGGTAACGGCCAACTAAGTATGTTTGCGCATAAATAAAGAATGGAAAATAGTTTTAAAAGTAAGAAAGCATTTTAGGGTTCGAATGTTTAAACCGATTGATTGCAAACAAGGTTTGTATAAAAGGCAGAGAATAGCGGGGAATAATGGAGGTATAAGACTGAACGATTGACCTAATAAAAAAATGCTAGTATAAGAATGGTATGTGTATTAAAAGCGATGTGTTAAGAATGGGGTCTTGTCGTGGATAATCGGATATCGCGCACTTAGCAATGCGTTTGTGAGTTGTTAAAGTTTGTATCGGATCTAAATAGGTCTGCAAAACACCGAATTTCTCATGGCACGTTTTACGAAAGTTTAGTAACATGGTGAAAACACTTATATATAGGAAGTACCAGCGGCGTATCCACCATGTTTTGACCATGTTACGTCCGTTTCGTTATTCGGTGTCATGTTTTGTTTCGTGTCTTACCATACGCAATAGTACACCCTATGATTCTCATGCGCCTACCATTATAATCCCGTGTGCACCCGCGATTATATTGATTGTCGCATGATCCACATAGTTTGTACTAGTTGTGTATTAATCAGGGTATACACTTACTTTGAAAATAAAATGCGTGCGTATAAGAATGTAGTATTCTAGCATGTTTATGTTTAAGTATGTAGGTGACCAACGTAAATGAACCCTCGGGTTACGCTCACGTACAGGTACGAATGTATGAATATGAGTATGAATGTAAGCATGCGTTTGAATATAAGTAATAGTGTGAGTTTGGATATGTATATAAGTATAAGTATGAACATAAAATGTATGAGTATGAACATGAATATGTGTCATGAATATGAATATGAATATGAATACGTGTATAAGTATGAATATAACTATAGGCATAAATGATGACGATTGTGTGTATGAAATGAATTGAATACCACGAATTTAGGCATATAAAAAGATCGAGGATTTTTTTAGTATGGAAAAAACTAATGATCTGAGTGAAATTGTCGTGGAATCATGACTAAAACATGTACGAGGACATGCATGTATTCTTGTTTGAGCAAAATGTTGAGTTTATCGAATCAGAATATAATTGAGTTTGACTTAGAATGTAGAATCTAGTTTGTGAATGTCAAAAAGTATGTAAAGTATCTATTGGTTGCGAGATGTACTTTGTTAAAGAACGGAAAATTCTACTCTTGTTTTAAAAAGAATTTACGTAAGTTGAAGATTTTCGGTCCCTATGAAGTTTTCTTGCCCACGTGTTTTGAAATTTAAATGACGTATTGAGTGGTGTATGAAAAGGTTTTTGAAAATAGTAAGTTTGCATCATTTTAAAGGATCTTGCATTAAAATAAGAAATTTGAAATTTGGAGATTCTCGTGAAAACGTTGATCCTTAAAAAGAAATTTAGCATGATGAACTTAGTGATCGTTGAAAGTATTTTAGCAAAATGATTTATTGACATTGAAAAGAGTTTTAGTAAAGCGATCTTATAATATCTATAAGATCTTACAGACATGTGAGAAGGTTGGTTTGATTTCCGATTGAGAATGAAAGTCTTTAGTATAATGATATAACGTGAGCGTGTTTTAGTGATTACGTTAAGCATAAAATTTGTGGGCAAGATATTCAGTAGACCGATTACGTTGATGGGTAGCATTTCATCAAATTTTGGAAATCGGGAAACAAAACGTTTATGGTATGACTAAGTATTTTGTGTATATGATTTATGTGAAATAGATTATGGGATAAGAAATACGTTTGATAAAACAATAAATTTTGAAATTCGCATAAGTAGGGATTTTGACAAATGATAAACAATTTAGGTATAAAACTTGATCGTGTTTGATTAATAAAGTCTCTTTGAAGGAAAATTTTGGTAACGATCACCTAGGTAAGGAAATCACTTCTAACCCGCTGGTGAGGTCGTTTTAAGAAAAGAAATAGCAGAGTTAATCGTCAAGGTAAGAAAATCACTCCTATCTCGATGATAGGTCTCCCTTTTGGGGTTACAAGAAATGTAATTCTAGTTGGTGACGTTTTTGAAATCATGCATGTGAATAACGTATAAATGTATGAAAAGATTTAGTATGATTTGTGTGTAAAATAATCTCGAAAACAATTTGAATTTGAAAAGAGAGAATTGCATCGTATAAGGTTGATAATAGTAAAACATAGGTTTGATTAAAACTTGGATTGTTCCAAAATGGAACTTTGACTAAACCAAAGTGGTCGAGAATTCTTTTGAATTTGAGAAACATGCTTTGGCTTAATAGGTGGAATACTCTCGCCGAAATTTCGATTAACGGTATTCACCCTTCCAGTTACTACATGTTCAAAATCAATCGAAAATTCGAGACTTGGCGGGATTTTTGAAAATCAATGAGTGGGACTAATTGACAAGATGCTGGTTTCACCCCTAACTTTGACAATATTGTACCCTAAGTGTGGTTGGTACTCATCGGGTCAAGAAAGTTAATTCTGACACGTTGACGAGGGTCCACTAGATTTAGAACGAAAATTCTCCATCAAGGTGAAGATTCCACTCCTAACTTGATGGTCAAATTGTGTAAAAAGAATATGTGGATGGAGAGTCGTTTACCAAATTGTGGGATTCACGCCTATTTTGGTGAAGTCGTCTCATTTGTGTAATACGAGTGACTAGGTCAAAATCATAGCAATTTTCCTAATTTTCTATAGTTATGGCTCTGATACCAATCTGTCACACCCCAACCGATGGCGGACACATCAGAGTGAGACGAAATAGATTTCTCGTGTCACAACCCAACCGATGGCGGAAACATCGGGGTGCGGCACTAAGTGTTCAGATTGCTCATGAGATTCCATAACACTAGAATATTCATATATATAGCAGATTGATTCAAAACATTGTCTAATACAATCCACAGCCAAACACAATATCAAGTACAATCATCAGACTTGTTTCAAAGTTTCTAGATTTAACTAAGATGTGTTTCTAAGCAGCATCCTAGCAAGTTTCATGAGTCCTAGCATCCTGTCAGCCTGCAACATGTATTAAAATAGAGTCAGTACAAAAATGTACAGGCGAGTATACAAGTTTGAATATATATAGCATAGTAGATTAAAAGACTCATATCCTTCATGTAAATGGTAATATAGTTTCAGCCATGCTAGTGTTCGCAGTCCAAGTGATAGCCCAAGTGTCCCGATTCTTTGGTGTTTACCCAAGACTCAAGGAAAACTAGAATCCTCCTAATAATACCCCCGAGAATAATGGGGAGGTGCATCTCTTATAGCGCTACTATTGTTAAGGCGGAACTACAAACTCTGAATTAAACGTTCACAAAGCATAAAAATTCAAGAATCAAGAATCACAAGTTTCACATACACATAGGATAGAGTTTAGATTCCAAAAGTATCAAGTTTCAAGTTTCATAGAATACATGTTGCATCCCAAAGTTTAAAACAAAAAGGGATCGAGTATACTCACAGTGATTGCTTAACAGTATAACGGTTATTAGATCAACGGGAGCTCTTTAGGTTTAGCCTGATTAGATTACAATAAGTAAGTGTTGAGCAGAATAATGAGATTGCACAAAGTGTCGGATCAGTCATCTGATTGGATGGTCGTTCGGTCGGTCGGACGGCAGTCCGATCGGATTGCCATTCGATTGAGGTGACCATTGTGAGTGAAGGGACGGATTGCCACCCGATCGGATGGTCATCCGTACGGATGGCCATTCGATCGAATGGTTATTCGATCCAAGTGTTAAATTCCAAAATGTTAAGCCAAGAGCTCAACCCAAGTTACTTCGATCGGATGGTCATCCGATCGGACGACAGTTCGATCTGATTGCCATTCGATCATGGAGGTTTACGAAGTTTCAAAGTTCAAAGATTCAAAGTTTCAAAAAGGTTCCAAGTGTTTAAAGGTTATGAGGCACATGCTACTCCGATCGGATGGCCATTCGATTGGGAGGCCTTGTCCCGTTCACATACTTGTAAAGTTTCTAAATCTCGATTCTAACGATGACCGCATGGTACGTATTGAGACAATGGGTACCACATCAGTATCCAGCCAATCTGATCGGACAGGAATCACCCCAGTCCATTCAGGTGTCTGTTTTTTATTGTGTTTATGTCGGAATCCGTACTCTGGTCATCTTCTCCAGCAACGATCCATTCCCAAACCGACTCCAGCCTAATCATCAAGTCTATAGTCTGTTTAGGTCTGGATTCCACCGTTTCAAGTAAGTTTTTAAGAAAGGTAGAAGAATACATGAGTTTTAGCTGAAAAGTTTAGATTTAGTAAAGATTTGGTGTAAAAACGTATGAAATTCCTTAGATCTAAGCAAGATCTTGACTAGAATGACATCACTCAACAGTTTGTACAACCGTTATGATGACATCACCTTCAAGAGCTCGAATCTCAGAGATTTCACGGTGAAAAGTGGGATTTCAAAGAGGAATTTTGTAGAGAATAGTGTATAGATCAAAGATGTACAAGAATCTAGTGTAAAACGTACCGAAATCGCCAGGAAATGGAAGAAAAAGGGAGAGCGTGCGTCTGGTCGAAGGAGGCTGTCACATCAGTGAGGAATGATGTGATAGGTCCTATTTATAGTGCAAGAGAGAGTGTGAGGCGGGGTGGCACGTGTCGGATGGCACTTCGATCGAATGGCCCTCCGATGCCATTCGGTCAATCCCATCTTTTCCGTTTCACCGTCGTTGATTTGTTTTGCGAGTTAGATTAAGCGTTGCGTTGCGTATTGTTGTGTAATTGTATCACATAACTAGATTATATTATTAACACAAAAGTTCCCAAGTTTCATAGTTTTTGCCAGTGACAAGTCTCCCGTCTCTCGTTCAACAAAGTCTCAAATTTCACGAGTCTCAAGAGTCAAGCACCAAAGTATCAAGAATCTAGTTTCCAAGTATCAAGAATCAAGTCTCAAAAATCAAGTATCAAGAATCATCGTCTCATAGTATTAAGAATCAAGTGTCTAGAGTTAAGAATAAAGTCTCATAGTATTAAGTATCAAGAGTCAAGATTTCAAGTGTCAATAATCTAGGTTAAGTATCAAGAATCATAGTATTAAGAATCATGCCTCGTAGAATTTAGATTTAGATATCAAAAGCATCAAGAATCACATAGTCTAGGGACTAAAATTGACAATAGCTAAAAGTTCAGGGACGCAGGCGTTACAGTCTCCCCTCCTTTAGGCGATTTCGTCCCCGAAATCTAGGAAGAATACTGCTCGAAGAGCTGTGGATACTTGGTCTTCATCTCACTTTCAAGTTCCAAAGTGAATTCGGCGCCGCGCTTCCCCTCCCATCGAACCTTAACTATGGGAAGTTTGTTGCGCCTCAGTCGCTTGACACCTTGATCCATGATTTCGACCGGTTTCTCCACAAAGTGTACAGCTTCATTTATTTGCAAGTCTTCAAGGGGAACCTACAGTTCCTCATCGGATAGGCATTTACGTAGGTTAGATACGTGGAACACTGGATGTACTTTGTTTAGTTCTTGTGGCAGGTCGAGTCTGTACGCCACCTTGCCAATCCTTTCGAGTATTATGAAAGGGCCCACATAGCGAGGAGCGAGCTTTCCCTTCTTACCAAAACGAACTACTCCCTTCCAGGAAGATACCTTGAGAAGAACTCGATCACCAACATCAAATTCTAGAGGCTTGCGCCTTCTATCAGCATAGCTCTTTTGTCTGCTCCTAGCCTTGATCAAGTTATCACCGATCTGAAGAATCTTATCTGTTGTCTCTTGAATGATTTCAGGGCCAGTAAATTGGTTGTCACCAACCTCATGCCAGCTGAGAGGAGATCGCCACTTGCCACCATACAGAGCTTCGAAAGGAGCCATCTGAATACTGGAATGATAGTTGTTGTTGTACGAGAACTCAATCAATGGTAAATGTACCTCCCAGTTACCACCAAAGTCGATGACAAAAGAATGGAGCATATCCTCTAGGGTTTGAATAGTACGCTCGGTCTGTCCATCCGTTTGAGGATGAAAGGTTGTGCTAAGATTCAAATGAGAACCCATAGCGGATTGAAAGGTTTGCCAAAGACGTGAAGTAAAACGTCCATCACGGTCAGACATTATGTCAATATGTATGCCATGACGGCATATAATCTCATCGGTATAGACTCGAGCGAGCTTCTCCACTTTATAATCTTCATGAATAGGAAGAAAGTGGGCTGATTTGGTCAAACGATCGACGATCACCCAGATACTTTCGTGACCAGAAGGTGTTCGAGGTAGTTTGATAATTAAATCCATAGCGATGCTATCCCATTTCCAAATAGGGATTTCAGGCTGTTCTAAGAGACCCGAAGGGCGTTGATGTTCAGCCTTCACTTTCAATCAAGTGAGGCATTTCGAGACATAGATGGCGATATCCTTTTTCATGCTCGGCCACCAATAGGTCGTACGCAAGTCATGGTACATCTTATCGGCACCAGGATGAATAGAATATTGAGATTTATGGGCTTCATTCATAATGAGCTCACGTAAGTTATCACGATCTGGTACCTAGATGCGATTGAGGTAGTATTGAAGTCCATCAGGTTTAGTTTCAAATTGATCAATCTTAGCACCTTGGATTTCTACTTCTAGACTTCCTTCATTTGCTGACGAATACTGAGCTTCACAAATACACACATGAAGATCACTAGAGATACGATTAGCATCTACATGAGTTTTACGACTAAGAGCGTTGGCCACTGCATTCGCCTAGCCAGGATGATAGCGAATTTCGCAGTCGTAGTCATTAAGCTATTCCACCCAACGTCTCTGTCGCATGTTTAGTTCCTTTTGGTCAAAGATATGTTGAAGGCTCTTATGGTCGGTGAAAACCACACACTTAGTACCATACAGGTAGTGTCGCCAGATCTTTAACGCAAACACAACTGCACCAAGCTCCAGATCATGAGTAGTGTAGTTTTTCTCATGCACTTTGAGTTGTCGAGAGGCATAAGCAATAACCTTGTCCCGCTGCATGAGCACACAGCCCAAACCACGGTTCGAGTCATCACAGTATACCACGAAGTCATCATTCCCATCAGGGAGAGCAAGAACCGGAGCATTACACAAAAGGGTCTTAAGAGTCTGAAAAGATTCCTGTTGCTCGGGACCCCAAGCAAAAGGTCTCTCTTTCTGAGTCAACGAAGTGAGAGGAACTACGATCTTAGAGAAGTCCGAGATGAATCGGCGGTAATAGCCCACCAATCCTAGGAAGGAACGAATCTCAGATGTAGATTTAGGCGTACTCCAATTCTTCACAGCTTCAATTTTAGACGGGTCAACATGAATACCTTGCTTACTAACGACGTGACCAAGAAATTGCACTTCATTAATCCAAAATTCACACTTAGAAAATTTAGCATACAAACGTTCACCACGTAAAAGTTCAAGCATCAAGCGTAAATGACGAGCATGGTCAGCTCTAGTTTTAGAATAAATGAGAATATCATCAATAAAGACTATCATAAAACGATCAAGATAAGGTTTACAAACACGATTCATGAGATCCATGAACACAGCGGGTGCGTTGGTCAATCCAAAAGGCATGACCACAAACTCGTAGTGTCCATAACGAGTACGAAAAGCGTTTTTTGGTACATCATCTTCGAGGAAACAAAGCTGATGATAACCAGAACGGAGGTCAATCTTCGAGAAATAGGATGCACCTTATAGTTGGTCGAATAAATCATCGATGCGAGGGAGAGGATAGCGATTCTTAACGGTAAGCTTATTAAGTTCACAGTAGTCGATACACATACGAAATGAACCATCTTTCTTCTTAACGAATAACACGGGAGCACCCCATGACGAGGTACTTGGATGAATGAATCCCTTGTCGAGCAATTCATGTAGCTGGCTGGATAATTCTTGCATCTCGGAAGGTGCAAGTCGGTACGAAGCCTTGGCGGCAGGAGTCATGCCAGGTATGAGATTAATACGAAAATCAACGGATCTAGGAGGAGGAAGACCATGAAGATACTCAGGAAAGACATCAGGGAAATCACACACTACTGGAACGTCACTTATGTTCTTCCCCTTACCCTTTTGTTCCACCACGTGGGCCAAGAAAATAAAGTTCCGTTTACGTAAGCATCTGTTCGCCTGAGTGCATGACATCAACTTCAGTCCTCGAGAAGGTGGGTCCCCATAGACGTGCAAAATATCGCCGGACGGAAGAGGTAAACGAACAAACTTCTCGTGACAAGCAATCTCGGCATGATTCTTACGCAACCAATCTATGCCGATAATGATATCAAAGCTACCCAATTGCATGAGTATTAGATCAATAGTAAACACATGGTCTTTAAGAGTCAGGGAACAACCACTTAGAATGGAATCAACTAGAATCGAATTCCCATCGGCAATCTCCACCGAAAATGACTTAGGTAACTTAGAGCGTGCACTGTTTAACAAAGATTCAAATTCTACGGACACAAAGCTTCTGTCGGTACTAGTATCAAATAGTATCGAAGCGTAAAGGTTATTAACGAGAAACGTACCATTAACGACGTCATTGTTGTTACGAGCCTGATTAGCATTAAGGTTGAACGCTCATCCACGAGCGGCTGGCTGCTGGTCCTGGTTCAACTGAGGACACTGATTACGGAGGTGAGTAGTATCTCCACACTTGTAGCACGCACGAACAGCGTTGGCTGGCTTAGGATTCTGCGGAGGAGCTGAGAAAGCTGGGAAAGCTGCCTGAGCTGGGGCTTGCTGAGCTGGTTGGGCCGGGTTGACTTGACGGCAGTAAGGAGTCGTGTGACCATAGCAATTGCAGTTGGTGCACAAACGACATGCAGAATTAGCAGGATGATGAAAGTTGCAAGTTGCACACTTGGGATGAGGCCCAGTGTATTGTTTCTTGACTTTAGGAGTAGCAGTGTTTGGAACAGCAACAACAGGTGCAGGCTTAACAGCAGGGTTTACAGCAGGAACAATAGCATTGCATCCTGAACCCTGTGACTTTCTCCTTTTGTTCTTGCTGCCACTTGGCTGCTGGTTAACTTGATGTGCAGACTTAAAAGGAGCAGGGTTAGCAAACTGCTTATCACGAACGCGGTTGTTGTTGAGACTGGCTGCAAGACGGTAGACTTCCTCAATAGTTCCGAGCTGGGCTGCTTCAATAGAATCACGCATAGCAGGAGGTAACCCATTTATGTACTTGGTTATCATTCGTTTAGGAGTAGTAACCAAGTGAGGTACGATTAAGCTGAGTTGCTTAAAACGGGTAGTATAAGCCAGATTGTCATCGCCAATCTGCTTCAAATGCCAGAACTCTTCTTCAAGCTTCAGTTGTTCGTGGGGATGGCAGAATTCAAGCATCATCAATTCTCACACCTCAGCCCATGAAAGAGCATAGGCTTCTTCATTAGAACAGATGTTTCTCTCATTTGACCACCACTCCAGAGCTCTGCCTTGAAACATTCCCGTTGCACTCCTAGCTTTTAGATGTTCTGGGCACTGTTGTTAATGAAGGTAACCTCGATACTGTCAAACCACTCGAGCATAGCAGTCACCCCCTCACTGCCCGTGAAAGACTTAGGGTTGCACGAGACAAAGTGTTTGTAGCTGAACTTTATAGGCTTCTCTTTCTCTGTCTTAGAGTCGACTGAAGAGGGCGGAGTGTTCGATCCTTGGATCTCAGAAACGATCTTTGGCATGACTCGAACGATCTGGTCGGCCATGAAGGACATCATCTTTTTCTGATACTTTTCCCTGGATCTCTTGAGAGTGTCGGATAGCTTACGAGAAGACATTCTAAGATCCAACAAGAGGATCGTATAAGTCTAGATCACAAAGTCTCACACTATAGACTCACACATGATAGATTATAGACTCAAGATTCAACAAGATTCACGTAGATTTAAGATTCAAGTTCCCAACAAGTTTCACATAGATTCCAATAGATTCCAATAGTTTCAACACCGCAAACCCACAACCTTCGCATTGTACGTTGTACGAAGTTTGGCAACATGTCAGAAGCGCTTATATATAGGAAGTACCAGCGGCGTATCCACCACGCTTCGGGCACATCACTTCCACCTCGTACTCGATGTCATGTTACGTGTCGCAATTGCCAGACATAACAACACACTCATCATCATCATCATCATCATACATACATACGTAGATTAAACCGGTAGATTCACATGGATTAATCCAATAGATTTACTTAGATTATCCATTAGATTCATAGATTACCCAATAGATTCACATAGATTACTTAATAGATTCACATAGATTACTACATAGATTAGAGTTAACAACCTCATCACAGTCTACCAACAACGAATTCCAGCATGGCACGTGCTACGAAAGTTCGGCAACATGACCGAAGCACTTATATATAGGAAGTACCAGCGGCGTATCCATCATGCTTCAATCATGCCACTTCCATCTCATCATCAGTGTCTTGCTTCGTTAACCATATCATTAGATTCTGTTACCAGCACAAAACTTTCACATAGATTGAGCAAGTAGATTCCAACAGCCTTAACCCGAGCCTACAAAATACGAACTTCACTTAGCGCGTGGTACGAAGGTTTGGTAACATGCCAGAAACACTTATATATAGGAAGTACCAATGGCGTATCCACCATGTTTCAAACATGCCACGTCCGCCTCGTTTTTGGCGCTAGGCTACGTTTCGTATTTTGTTTCTCAAAACAACACATACTTAGATTACATATAGATTACGCTAGAGTACACTTAGATTTCACATAGACCCCACATAGATTCCACATAGATTACACAAGTAGTTTCCCATCATCGGTCTGCAAAACACTAAATTTCGCATGGCACGTGGTACGAAAGTTGGTAACATGTCGGAAACACTTATATGTAAGAAGTACCAGCGGCGTATCCACCATGTTTCGGACACATCACTTCTCCCTCGTATTTTTGTGCCATGTTACGTTTAATGTTGCGCAACCACAATATCACATAGATTCATCAGATTGTTTCACATAACATCTTAGTAGATCAAGATTCCCAAATAGATTAACATCATGAATAAAGCTCCATAAATTTAGTTTGACCCTAAGAGATTATGATTAGAGTTTTAGATTGCGGACACACATGCGATTTGTGTAAAAAGCCCCAAAATAAACGAAGAATCAATTTAAAACCACATAAAAAGCGACATCACGTAAAAGATAGGCTCATAAAACATAGGATTGTTCCGGGTAGAGGAACGGTGACTAACCAAAGTGATTCGAACCCCTTTTCGAATTGAGGCATTGTATCTCGACTTACTTAGACAAATACGTCATCGATGTTAGGCCTACAATATTTGTCCTTTTGGTCGTTTCACGTTCCTAATTGATTGGTAGTTTCGAGACTTTGGTGAGACGTAAAATCAAAGAGTGGGACTAGTTATCAAGGTCTGAGTTTCACCTCTATCTTGACAACATCATACCCTAATAGCGTTGGTACTTATCAACAGATAAGGCCTACTAGAATATATTGTGGAAATTTTCCCATCAAGGTTCAGATGTCACTCCTGTCTTGAGGGCAAATCACGTGCAAAATATAAACACCGATTAACAGTGTTTTCAAAGTATCAAGTGTATATTGTATTAGCCTTAGGAAAGGTATGTAAGTTTAACAGGGAATGTGCTGCTAGGAAGCAGATACGGTAGAATGCATAAGTCTTAAATAACAAATAAGAGTTGAGATTCCTAGAACTATAGACTAGGGAAAGTATTTCTACTTATCCTAATTCCCTATAGTTATGGTTCTGATACCAATCTGTCACAACACAACCGATGGCGGAAACATCGGGGTGCGGCACTAAGCGTTCAGATTGCTCATGAGATTCCATAACACTAGAATATTCCGATATATATTAGATTGATTCAAAACATTGTCTAATAGAATCCACAGCCAAACACAACATCAAGTACAATCATCAGACTTGTTTCAAAGTTTCTAGATTTAACTAAGATGTGTTTCTAAGCAGCATCCTAGCAAGTTTCATGAGTCCTAGCATCCTGTCAGCCTACAACATGTATTAAAATAGAGTCAGTACAAAAATGTACCTGCGAGTATACAAGTTTGAATATATATAGCATAGTAGATTAAAAGACTCATATCCTTCATGTAAATGATAATGTAGTTTCAGCCATGCTAGTGTTCGCAGTCCAAGTGAAAGCCCAAGTGTCACGATGCTTTGGCGTTTTCCCAAGACTCAAGGAAAACTAGAATCCTCCTAACAATACCCCCGATAATAATGGGGAGGTGCATCTCCTATAGCGCTACTATTGTCAAGGCGGAACTACACACTCTGGATTAAACGTTCATATAGCATAAAAAATAAAGAATCAAGAATCACAAGTTTCACATACACATAGGATAGAGTTTAGATTCCAAAAGTATCAAGTTTCAAGTTTCATAGAATACATGTTGCATCCCAAAGTTTAAAACAAAAAGGGATCGAGTATACTCACAGTGATTACTTAACAGTATAACTGTTATTGGATCCAAGGGAGCTCTTTAGGTTTAGCCTGATTAGATTACAATAGGTAAGTGTTGAGCAGAATAACGAGATTGCACAAAGTGTGGGATTAGTCATCTGATCGGATGGCCGTTCTATCGGACGCCAGTCCGATCGGATTGCCATTCTATTGAGGTGACCATTGTGAGTGAAGGGACGGATTACCACCCGATCGGATGGTCATCCGTACGGATGGCCATTCGATCGAATGGTCATTCGATCCAAGTGTTAAATTCCAAAATGTTAAGCCAAGATCTCAACCCAAGTTACTTCGATCGGATGGTCATCCGATCGGACGGCAGTTCGATCGGATTGCCATTCGATCATGGAGGTTTACAAAGTTTCAAAGTTCAAAGATTCAAAGTTTCAAAAAGGTTCCAAGTGTTTAAAGGTTATGAGGCACATGCTACTCCGATCGGATGGCCGTTCGATCGGACGGCAGTCTGATCGGATTGTCATTCAATTGGGAGGCCTTATCCCATTCACATAC
Source organism: Helianthus tuberosus (assembly GCA_030545235.1). Classification (NCBI taxonomy): domain Eukaryota; kingdom Viridiplantae; phylum Streptophyta; class Magnoliopsida; order Asterales; family Asteraceae; genus Helianthus; species Helianthus tuberosus. The sequence continues at coordinate 26,351,263 of CM060375.1, forward strand.
TAGTAAAGTTTCTAAGTCTCGATTCTAACGACGACCGCACGGTACGTACTGAGACAATGGGTACCACATCAGTATCCAGCCAATCTGATCAGACAGGAATCACCCCAGTCCATTCAGGTGTCTGTTTTTTACTGTGTTTATGTCGAAATCCGTACTCTGGTTATCTTCTCCGGCAACGATCCATTCCCAAACCAACTCCAGACTAATCATCAACTCTACAGTCTGTTTAGGTCCAGATTCCACCGTTTCAAGTAAGTTTTTAAGAAAGGTAGAAGAATACATGAGTTTTAGCTGAAAAGTTTAGATTTAGTAAAGATTTGGTGTAAAAACGTATGAAATTCCTTAGATCTAAGCTAGATCTTGACTAGAATGACATCACACAACAGTTTGTACAACTGTTATGATGACATCACCTTCAAGAGCTCGAATCTCTGAGATTTCACGGTGAAAAGTGGGATTTCAAAGAGGAATCATGTAGAGAATAGTGTATAGATCAAAGATGTACAAGAATCTAGTGTAAAGCGTACCGAAATCGCTGGGAAATGGAAGAAAAGAGGGAGAGCGTGCGTCTGGTCGAAGGAGGCTGTCACATCAGTGAGGAATGATGTGACACGTCCTATTTATTGTGCAAGAGAGAGTGTGAGACGGTGTGGCACATGTCGGATGGCTCTTCGATTGAATGGCCCTCCGATCGGATGGTCATCCGATCGGATTGCCATTCGGTCAATCCCATCCTTTTCGTTTCACCGTCGTTGATTCATTTTGCGAGTTAGATTAAGCGTTGCGTTGCGTATTGTTGTGTAATTGTATCACATAACTAAATTATATTATTCACACAAAAGTTTCCAAGTTTCATAGTTTCTACCAGTGACAAGTCTCCTGTCTCTCATTCAACCAAGTCCAAGTTTCACGAGTCTCAAGAGTCAAGCACCAAAGTATCAAGAATCTAGTTTCCAAGTATCAAGAATCAAGTCTCAAAAATCAAGTATCAAGAATCATAGTCTCATAGTATTAAGAATCAAGTGTCTAGAGTTAAGAATCAAGTCTCATAGTATTAAGTATCAAGAGTCAAGATTTCAAGTGTCAAGAATCTAGGTGAAGTATCAAGAATCATAGTATTAAGAATCACGCCTCATAGAATTTAGATTTAGGTATCAAAAGCATCAAGAATCGCATAGTCTAGGGACTAAAATTGACAATAGCTAAAAGTTCAGGGACGCAGGCGTTACAGCTCGAGACTTCATAACACTAACATTTGCGACAAGTATTTAAATAATAAATTTTATTTCATTTCTAAAGAGTCAATTACAAAGGTTGAAATAAAATACAACAACTTGAAATAATAGAAATGCATTACAATAAGAATACAAAATGAGTATCTAGGCATCCTACTATGTTCCATGCATCATCAACATCATCATTAAACCTGCAACATATTTTTAAAAAGCATACTTCAATACAACGTATTGGCGAGTACACTAGTTTTAGACACGCGACATAAGTATAAAAAGTATTTTCAATCCAACATAGCAATTTCGTATACAAGGTCAAACTATCATGTATAACTAAACCTCAAACCCAAGTGTCCACAAGAATTATAAGTGTCCCTCGCCACAAAAGTGATGAGACTAAGTATGAATATATCTTAACATAAACCCCATCGGGTGGTGTGTTACTCCTATAGCACTATAATTGTTAAGGCGGGTTAACAAGTAGTATGAATTTTAGCATGAACCTAAGCATAACAAAGCATGTATAACAGATTGAATGAATAAAGCATATTTGTGTGAATCGTGCATTTTAACAAGTAAAACATGTTGCACCCAAAGTGTGTTTAAAGCAAAAGGGGTCAAGTGTACTCACAGTTTTGCAAAGTTTCCTTTGGTGATTCCGTGAAGAGTTGGAGGTTGGAGCTTCAAAGCTTCCTTTAAAACACTTAGTGTTTTCTTTTAGAACTCTTAGAGTTCTCTTCCTTGCTTGGAAGATTTGAAAGAAGCTGAGAGGTTGAGAGAAGAATGGTTGGAACACTTAGTGTCCTTTTAGAATTCTTGATTTAGAGAGATTGAGAAAATTAGAGAGATGGAGAGAAGAATGGTGTGAAGAAAATGGTAGAAGGAGGTTTGTATTTATAGGTGCAAAAGGGTTAAATATGATTGGTTAAAGAATGTGGAAGAGGATTGATGAGGTGGAAAGATGATTGGTAGAAAAAGGAGGTGGAAAAGGGTGAAATATGATTGGTTAAATAAGGTGGAAGAGGATTGATAAGGTGGAAAGATGATTGATGGAAAAAAGAGGTGGAAAATGGTTAAATATGATTGGTTAAAGAAGGTGGAAGAGGATTGATGATGTGAAAAGATGATTGGTATATTTATTGGTATTTCTTAAGTATATATTATGTAATTGAGTATATAAAAGTATAAAAGTATAATTCAAGTATTGAGGATGTGCGTATAAGTATTAATACATATAAATAGTGTCGGTTTACGTATAAATACGTATCTAAATGATCGGTTGTGTGAATAACAAATATGTATAAAATATGAATTTTATTATGATTAACGCCTCGAATTGAAAGAATGAAATTAAAATACGAATGTAAGGTTTCTAAAATTAGAACACGAATACGGACATTTTTTTAAAATAGAAATACAAAAATACGAGGCATTACAGTAGATTAAGGGTTTTTAGTAATAGCCTTCTGGTCTAAGTCTTGGATTCCTAATTAAGCACACACTGGAACACCTATTAGTGTATTAACTCAATTCAAACTTTAACGATAATCACGAGATCAAAACCACAACGTAGATGACAAAGTATAGCCTTATTCAGGAAACACTTAAACATCCGTTGATTTGATTTCAGATCGATCAGACAGGGTACCGTACCAGTGATTCAGGTTAGCACGCTGATTACGGAGCAGATTTTTATGGCTTCGGGTATTATGGTAGTGCTACGAGAGAAAGAAAAGAAATTGAGCAATCTGAAATGTGAAATTCTCGTCCCTTATATAGCTGAAACTCAGCCTCGTTGCGTCGCATGACCGGTTTCTGGTTTCACCTTCGCGTAGCGCGAAAGGTGTCATGAGTCACCACGTAGGCATGCCACGTGTGTCACACCCCAACCGATGGCGGAAACATCGGGACGCGGTACTGAGCGAAAAAGATTGTCCAGGAGAATCCATAACAACTATTTATGACAATATATTTAACGTTAATATCCCATACTACTAAGATATAAAGTAAAAACAGTAATTACAGATAGTGTTTCTCATAAACAAAACTATTCTGACAACTCAGATTTATTTAGTGGAGTTTCTAGACTTCCTAGGTTGTTTCAGCAAACACAGCATCCTATCAACCTATCACATACGTTAAAAAAAAGTCAATACATAAAATGTAAAGGTGAGTACACAAGTTTGAGTAGCATATAGTAGAGAAAGCGTTTACGCATAACCAACATGTAACACGTAACGAGCGAAGCATGTAACTATCAAACAATGTCTACAAGTTAACCATGAGACTGCGTTTTGGAGTATGCGCGACACATGTTCAGCGAACACGTGAAGTAAAGTAAAGTGATCCCTAGCAACCCCCGTCCATGACAGTTGCTGAATCAAAACTATAGTACTATCGTTGCTAGAGGCGGTATAATGGTTGTAGAAATCGCTAGTCGCTAGTCGGTCGGTGAGGTGGGGACTAGCGATTAATCGGGATTAACCGGGGATTAATCGGGATTAATTATAACTAATCGAAAATTAATCGAGATTATCGGTGATTAATCGGGGATTAAACGGTGCCTAGTCGGGATTTTTACAACCATGGGCGGTATAGTGTAACACTGTATAGCATAGCACAAGTATTCAAAGTACACGTATAGCATGCGGGAGCGGTTAGCGTTTATAAAGTGTCTGCGTTATGTGTTGTTGTGTTTTGATAGAGAATGTATGTAACATCCAAAAGTGCGTTAAAAGAAAATGGGTTCGAGTATACTCACAGTAAGTGTTTAACAAATAAACACAGCCTTGATTGGATTGAAGGGAGCGCGTGGAGTAAGCCTGAGCATAGAACAGTAGTGTAAGTGTTGAATAGTACGTAAACAGAGTGTCGGATGGTGATCCGAACGAATGGGGATAACCCATCCGAGCGGATGGTCATCCGGGCGGATGACCATTCGAATGGATGGCCATTCGAATGAGTGTGTTTGTTTGTAAAATTTGTTGAAGTTTGAAGTCTGATCAAATCGTTTTGAACGAGGATTAGCATAAGGGGCAGGTCACCTGGTCGAATGGTCATTCGATCGGATGGTCATCCGATCGGATGGTCATCCGATCGGATGGCCACTTGAGTGGGCGATCTTGTTATTTGAAAATTTTGCAAAAACTTCTAAGTAAAAGTTTAGAGTTTTAACGGAGACGGCGTGATGACGTGTCAAACAACGGAAACACACCAAGTCCAGCTTAGTCGGTCGGATGGGAATCAGCCCATTCGATCAGATTTACTGTTCTTGACGAAGTTTCATGTTTGACCCGTTAATCGGTCATTTCTCTGGTGGAAATCCATTTTCAAGCCAGCTCTTAACTAAGAAATGAGTAGAGAGTTCGAATGAACCTAGATTCCATCAGTTTTCGTGTGAGAGTTGAAGGAAAGTTGAAATAGATGAAAAAGTGTGAAATCTTGCAAAACTTAGTTGAAAAGTTGTGGAAATCTCTTAGATCTGAACCAATCTTGATGAGTTGGTGCTTCACAACAGGTTGCATAAGCCAAAATGATGGAAGGGCACCTTCAAGAGGTCCAAACCAGCGATGTCAGAGAAAAAGTAAGTGTTTGTGTCTGATCTTGATGAAGAAGTGATTCGTGATGATGATTGTACAAGATTTGAGGATAAATACTTATGAAATAGCCTTGAATCTCGATGAAAAGCGACTGAGAGTGACTGGAGAGAGTGTGGTCAGATGGAGATGTCACATCAGTGACTGAGGTGTACGGGTACTATTTATAGGTGAGAGAGTGAGAGTAAGGAGGTGCGCGAAATGGCGTTCAGTCGAATGGCCTTTCGGTCGGATGGCCATTCGATCGAGTGTCCATTCGATCGTCCGAGTTGTGCGAGTTAGTTTTCCAACTTTTGTTTCGTGTGTTAACGTTGCGTATAAGCGAGTTGCGAGTATGCCTTGAGCGTGTAAGCGTTGCGTTGATAACCACATAACAAATAATCATTGAATCACACAAATAACACACACAAAACCAATATATAACAATCCGCGTTTCGATTTTGCGATGCGATAGCATTGTGATAGCATTTAGTCGAAACAAGCGATAAAATGTGTTTAAATAGTAAGCGTTATATATAGCATTTAGTTACGATAACTGCGCTTAGAATAAGCGTTGTAATAAGCATTTAAAATGCGTTTGAAAACATGGTTTAAATAGTTAACCCGTAGCGATAATCGAATCTCTGGAGTACAAGTAATTAAGCAAGAAATGACAGATACAAGTAATGACCCGGAAAGTCGGGTTGTTACAGCCTCCCCTACTTTAGGGAATTTTGTCCCGAAATTAAGGCGCAGGCATAACAAAGAGATGTGGATATTTAGCTTTCATATAACTTTCGAGTTCCCAAGTAAACTCGGTGCTGCGTTTGCCTTCCCAGCTGACCTTCACTATAGGAATGCGAGAGCGTCTAAGTTTCTTGGTCTCTCGATCCATGATTTCTACTGACTTTTCCACAAAGTGTAGAGTTTCGTTCACTTGCAAATCCTCGAGAGGGACATGCAGGTTCTCTTCGGCTAGGCACTTTTTAAGGTTTTAGGCATGGAAAGTCGGGTGTACGTTGCTGAGTTCCTCTGGTAATTTGAGTCGGTAGGCCACTTTGCCAATTCTTTCCAGAATCTTAAAGGGATCCGCATATTGTGGCGCTAGCTTTCCTTTCTTTCCGAATCGGATCACCCCCTTCCAAGGTGAAACCTTTAGGAGTACATGATCACCAACTTCAAACTCAAGGGGCTTGCGGTGTTTATCGGCGTAACTCTTTTAACGACTCCGCGCTTTCAAGAGATTGTCTAGGATTTAGAGGATCTTATCAGTCGTTTCTTGTAATAACTCAGGACCGGTGATTTGAGCATCTCCGATCTCGTGCCATACAATAGGCGATCGACATTTCCTTCCGTATAATGCCTCAAAGGGTACCATTTGAATACTAGCGTGATAACTGTTGTTGTACAAGAATTCGACTTAAGGTAAATGCGAATCCCAATTACCACCAAAATCTATAACGCACGAACAAATCATGTCTTCAAAGGTGCGAATCGTGCATTCAGTCTAACCGTCGGTCTGGGGATGGAAAGCGGTACTGAGATTAAGAGTAGTACCGAGAGCGGATTGGAATGTCTCCTAGAGACGCGAGGTGAATCTACCATCGCGGTCAGAGATGATGTCACGAGGTGTCCCATATAGACAAATGTCTTTGTCGGTATAGATTCGTGCTAATCGTTCCACCTTGTAGTCTTCTCGTATCGGCAAAAAGTGCGTGGATTTCGTAAGACGATCAACGATAACCCAAATGCTATCGTGACCTGATGGTGTGCGAGGGAGTTTCATAATGAAGTCCATAGCTATACTCTCCCATTTCCACATCGGGATCTCGGGTTGTTCGAGTAAGCCAGAGGGTCGTTGGTGTTCAGCCTTAACTTTCGAACAAGTTAGGCACTTCGAGACGTAGAGAGTGATATCCTTCTTCATTCCTGGCCATCAATACCTGGCACAGAGGTCCTGGTACATCTTGTCGGCACCTGGATGAATGGAATATCGGGATTTGTGGGCGTCAGTCATCAATATCGCACGGAGATTATGACGATTGGGAATCCAAATTTGGTCGTGATAGTGAAAAATACCATCCGGTTTATTCACTAATTGGTTTTCGGTTCTAAGTATTCTTTCTTCCTTCAAAGTGTTCTCGAAAAAACAAGCGTGTTGAGCGTCACGAATAAGAGCTTTGAGGTCGTGTTGGGCTTGAATGTTACGAACACTATGTAAATAGCTTCGTTGGCTAAGAGCGTCGGCAACGACGTTTGCTTTGCCTGGATGGTAGCGTATCTCACAGTCGTAGTCGTTGAGAAGTTTGACCCATCTGCGTTGGCGCATATTAAGTTCTTTTTTATTCAAGATCTGTTGTAGGCTCTTATGGTCGGTGAAGACCGTACACTTAGTACCATAAAGGTAGTCTCGTCAAATCTTTAATGTAAAAACAATTGCACCAAGTTCGAGATCATGGGTTGTGTAGTTCTTCTCGTGAACCTTAAGCTGTCGAGACGCGTACGTGATAACCTTGTCTCGTTGCATAAGAACACAACCAAGACCTAGGTTAGAGGCATCGTAATAAACAACAAAGTCGTCGTTTCCATCGGGTAGTGCGAGTATAAGAGCGTTGCAAAGAATACGCTTAAGAGTTTGAAAGGCTTCCTCTAGTTCGGTTCTCCAAACAAAAGGCTTGTCTTTATGCATGAGAGAGGTGAGAGGAATGGCGATTTTAGAGAAATCAGCAACAAATCGGCGATAATAACCCGCCAATCCGAGAAAAGAGCGAACTTCAGATGGGGTTTTTGGCATAATCCAACTCTTAACTGCTTCAGTTTTCACGGAATCGACGTGAATACCTTGACTGTTGACAATGTGACCGAGGAATTGAACCTCCCCGAGCCAAAATTCACACTTGGAGAATTTGGCGTAGAGGCGATTCCCTTGTAGAAGCTCGAGAACCAAACAGAGATGTTGCGCGTGCTCGGCTTTCGACTTCGAATAGATAAGGATATCGTCGATAAACATGATGACGAAGCGATCAAGAAAGGGTTTACACACTCGATTCAATAAATCCATGAAGACTGCGGGTGCCTTGGTAAGACCAAAGGGCATAACGACGAATTCATAATGGCCATAACGAGTACGAAAAGCGGTTTTAGGGATATCTTCCTCTTGAATTCGCAGTTGATGATAACTAAAGCATAAATCTATCTTAGAAAAACAAGTAGCACCTTGCAATTGATCAAACAAATCGTCGATACGAGGTAAAGGGTAGCGATTCTTGATAGTAAGCTTATTGAGTTCCCTGTAATCGATGCACATTCGGAACGATCCATCCTTCTTTTTCACGAAACGGACAGGTGCGCCCCATGGAGATGTGCTAGGGCGTATGAAGCCTTTATCAAGTAATTCCTGGAGTTTTCTACAAAGTTCATGCATTTCGGACGGCGCGAGGTGATAAGGGGCTTTAGCAACTGGGTTTGCTCCAGGAATAAGGTCGATACGAAAGTCGATATCGTGAGTTGGGGGAAGACCGGGTAAATCATCAGGAAAGACATTAGGAAAATCACGAACCACAAGTACTTTTCCATCGTCTTCTTTTCCTCCTCCGCTACTATAATGTGAGCTAAGAAAACCAAGTATTCCTTGCCGAGATATTTGCTTTCTTGGATACTCGACATTAGTTTCAATTCCTTCAAGGATACTTCGCCATAGACACAGAGTTGATCACCGTTTGAAAGAGAGAAACGGATCATCTTTTCGAAGCAAACGATTTCGACACGATTTTCACGAAGAAAATCCATGCCAACTATGATATCGAAACTACCAAGTTACATCGGAATGAGATCAATCAGGAAAACGTGATTGTTGAGTTCGAGGGTACAATCACGGAGAACGGAGCTAACGGTGACGGTTCTTCCTGTGGCAATCTCTGCGCCGAACGTCGTTGGGAGGTTAGCGCGTTTACGGTTTAGAAGCTTTTTGAATTCAAACGACACAAAACAGTTATCGGCTCCAGTATCAAAAAAACACGAAGCATAAATACCGTTAACAAGGAACGTACCATTGACAACATTGTTGTCAATCTAAGCCTGGCGGACATTGATGTTGAAAGTTCTTCCGTGGGCTTGTTGTGGTTGCTTCTGCTGCGGCTGCTGTTGTTGCTGGCGGTTGCTGCTGCGGTTCTTGTTTCACAACTCGATTCGGGCAGACGTTAGAAAAGTGATTCGGGTCACCACAAGAGTAGCAAGCTCGTGCATGAACAGCGGGAGCAGGAGCTGCTTGGTTGACCTGAGGTGCTGGGAGTTGAGCTGGTGGTGCGGGAATAGCTTGAGCAGCCTGCTGGCGTGGGCCTGAACGGTAATGAGCAGTGAAATGCCAATAGATGTTACAGTTCGCACAGAAGCGACAGTTCACCCCACTTGGGTGATGATAGGTGCAAGTAGGGCAGAGAGGATGAACACCAGTAACGCACGCTTACCAGGCAGTGTGTTGGTGTTAGGAGCTATAACTTGATGATTCTGGTTGGTTTGAGCAGGGACAACGTTGAGAGGAGCGGTGGTATTAGTGTAATTCTTGTTGTTGTTACCCTTGCGTTTGCGATTCTGACGTGAGGACCTTGAAGCTTGAGGTGCGGCTGTGTCAATAGCGGGAGCGAGAGTAGCAGTGACCTGGTTGAGATTCTTGGTTGAGGTTTTGAAATACCCAGCTAAGACTCGCTTATCGTTGATCTCAGCTGCGAGTTGGTATGTCTCCTCAATGGTAGCAGGTTTAGCTGCTTGAAAAAAGTCAGCTACACAGTCGGGTAAAGCTCGAATGTACTTCTCGATTGTCATGTCAGGCGTTGCCACCAAACCGAGATAGATAATACTGAGCTTCTTGAAGCGAGCAGTGAGACCAGCGTTGTCACCTCCATCTTGTTTGATATGCCAGAATTCATTCTCCAGCTTTTGCACTTCATGAGGAGGACAGAACTGTTTCATCATGATCTCTTTGAGTTCCTCCCAAGAAAGGCCATAAGCTCCATCATTACTGCGCCTGTTACGCTCAGCAGTCCACCAATCCAGTGCCCTGGACTGGAATACTCAGGTAGCATTAATAGTACGCAGATTCTCTGGACATCCACTTTGTCTGAAAGTGACTTCGATAGCATCAAACCATTGGAACATAGCACTGGGTCCGTCTTCACCAGTGAAGTTAACATGACCACAAGCTTTGAATTGCTTAATGCTGAAAGGCGCTTTTGGAGCTTCAGACTTTGAATCGACAGAAGATTTGTTGTTGACCTCGTTGATCTCCCTCACGATCTGAGGTATGACTTTAGCCATTTCTCTGGTGTTTGGATCTGAGTTTGGATTGATTGTGTTTTACATTTGATTTAAGATGAAAATGAACAAGTAATGCAGCGGAATTAAGATGGAATTAAACTTTGCACACAATCAAACAGGAGAAATGCTTTTAACACACAAGTTTAACATTGAACCGAATGCTTGAATTTATTACAAGATTCAATTACAATATGCATGCATGTAACAAACTCCCCCTCAGCCTGAGCTCACAGTGTTAGTTCGTACAGGAAGAAAAAGTGTTGAAGAGCTGATAGAACAGTACAAGGTACTGTTCTATTTATAGGCACGGACAAACCACTGTAGCATCTTTGCTGATGTCACCATGAAAGTGACATCTAACCTCCTAACAAACTCTAACAACTGATCTAATACAAACATTGCTATGCTAACTACTTATTACAATACATTATATAAGAAAGACTAAACTACTGCTTTATCCTTCCACTGTTGTAACTCCAGCAGTACTTGATATCTTCAGCAGTGCTTGACCCATAGTAGTAGATTGATCAACAGGGCTTTGGTCTTCATCAGTCTTTGACTTGATCAGCAGTTGTAAGTCAGCAGTTGTTAAGGATCAGTGGATAGAGGTCATCAGATGTTGAAACCACTTTCAAGGGGAGAGAATGTAAACATAACATCTGCTTATTTTGGATCCACTGCTCTGATCCAGTTTTGGCTTTAATCAACTGTTCCTCTGGTAGGGTTCTATCCCAACAATCTCCCCCGGGAACAGATGATGCCAAAACCCTTCATTATTGTGGAACTTTATTGCCTCATCAGCAGTTCCCTTATCTGACCTTTAAGTTGCAACTTAAAGTCTAGGGCATCTGTGTCATCTTCATCCCTGCACAGTGGAAGATCAAGGAGATCCTGTAGATCTTCAACACTTAGGCCTAGTGCTTGTTCCCTTGATATTTTCTTCACTTCTCCACTGGACTTGATCAAAGTCAGTACATGGGTCTGTTTTATCAGTTTTCCACTTTAGTACTTTTGAGTCCATTGGGTTTCTTGGGAGATTTTTATTAGATGAGGAGTTGGGAGATGGTGGCCTTGTGATGACTGACTGAGCAGTGCTTTGAGCTTGAGCAAGTTCAGGAATATCAGCCATCATTTATTTGAAAACCATTTTTAAAACTTCATTGCTAGGAGCTTTTTCCTCTGATGTTTCTGCATCCATCTATTTTTGCCTTCTTCTTTGATACAGAAAGGCACCAGGTGGAGCAGTGGCTTTCCTGATTTGTAGCTTTGGTGGTCTTGTTGAAACCTCTGCTTCAGGATAGTCAGGTTTTTGTGGAATCTTTGGATTTTTCTTCCTTAGTTCCTCCAACTTTTTGTAAGTAGCCCTGACTTTGTCTTCTTTCCACCTCAACACTTGGTTTCTTGACCCAAAATCAGCAGTGATTAACTCCTCTTTCATTCTCTTCAGCTCCAGTACCTTATCAGGTACATTTTTCTTGTATTTTGCCCAATCAGGATGAGTATGTTTAACCTTGTTTTTGATCATGTCTTGGATCCTGGCTGCTTCACTTTCAAGCTCAAGAATGGTCCATTCTTTATACATGTATTTTTCTCCCTTGTATTTCTTATAAGCCGTGATGTTTTCAATGTAGTCTTTTCTTAAGGATTCATCTGCTCTTTCTGATATTTGTTGACATACATTCTTTGCAAACTGCTCCAAAGATCTGACTTGTGTGAGTAGAAATTGATAATGCCTTTGAATTTCTTTGTCAGATTTTCCTTGTGAGTTTCTTTTGGAGATATCCTCTGCTTGTTGAGCCTTAACTTTCAAGTATTCTTCAATGTTGTTAGGCCTAGGATATCTTTCAACTGATGGCAAGCTCCTTTTAGCAGGGTTATCCTCAAAGTAGAAGGATTTGATCTCTTCTCTGACTGCTATAAGTTCTAGAGGATATTGGAAACCTGCAGGAGTGATGGCAGTGATTGGTTGTTGAAATTGGGCTGAAGAGAGAGGAATAGGGTTTGGAATATTGACAAGTGACAAGGGTTGTGAAAATGTTGGTGGTGGTGAAGAATCATCATCTTTCATAATCAACCTTCTCCTTTTTGGTTGAGGAGAGGCTGATGATGTTTTGGTTGATTCAGTGGTGGTGATTTGAGTGGTGGTTATTGTAGTGGAAGGTGGCTGACTAACAGTTGTTGAAACAACTGGTGTTTCAACCACTGTTGTCATTACAACAGATGTTGTAACATCTGATGTCTTCTGCTTTTTAGTAGGAGGTGATGGTGGTGATGATGATGTTTTTGGTGGTGAGGTGATTTTTGGTGGTGGTGGTAAGGCAGTGGTTGTGGTGTGTGTTGAAGTGGTGGCAGTTGTTTGGCTAGCAGTTGTTGAAACCACTAAGGTATCAACAGTTGTTGATACAACAGAAGTCTTAACAACTGCTGGTTTGGGAGATTGATTTTTGAATCCTTTGGTGGGTTTGGAAGCATGTTTTGTTTTTCTGGAGGGTGTGGTTTTGGGTTGCCTCACATTTCTTGTGGGTTGCTTTCTTTTTGGCTTAGGATTTTCATCATCCTTAGGCTTAGAAGTACCCTGCTCATTCAGCACCATAAAAGCTCTTTTCTCATGTTCCCACCTTGCTTTATCCTTGGCTTCTTTATCCTTTTTAACATCAGCTTTTGCATCAGCTATGGCATTTGTGGTAACATCAATCTTTTTAGAACCGTCTGGTAAGGGTATGTCTGCAAGCATGCTAGAATTGTCTGGAGCAATATATAAGCCATCCTCATAACCCTTTTTCTTCCACTGCTTTATTTTCTCCCCCTTTTTGGCATCAGCTGGTGGTGGTTCATCCACACAGATGATAGTGGGAGGAGCAGTGCCAGTGGTACTCAACAAATGGGCCTTTATTGCCTTGATATCTGCTTGGGTGTTTTTAAACCTTGCTTCCATGAGATTTCTGATCTTTTGAACGTGTATCTCATGTAGCTGATCAGCTAATTCTCATTGATGATGGAGCAGTGGTTGAAATAAATTCCAAAGCTCATTTTCAGCAGGTGCAGGTTGTGGTGCAGGTGCTTGAGCTGGGGCAGCAGTGGGTGGTACCTTTTGAACTTTCAACAATTGTTGCAACATATCTTTAATTTCTGCAACAGATGTATCAAGTTTGTTAATTTTGTCCATCAATTCTCGGTACATTAAACCATCACCCAACTTAATGGGATCATCTGATTTCCCACTAGCAGTGGTTGTAACAGTGGTTGACCCAGGAAATGTATCCCATAAATCATCCACTGATGCCCCTTTGTCTTGGTACTGGGGACCTCTTCCTTCAAATTGAGAAACACTTTTTAGTAAACCAGTAAAAACCGGATGCACAAATGTTCCCAGAGAAGAAATTGCCTTCAAGGAAGTCTCATTGATGAAACCACGGTCCAAATGCAAACCAGTGGGTTCAGCACTTGTAGTGGCTGCTTCACTTGAACTACCACCAAGAGTTACTTGTAACTCAAGGGGTGTAACCTCCTCAGGTCTTGTTGGTGGGTTAGCAATGAGTGATACATCAGACCCAGTCACTTGTTGAGGCATATTCTCATGAACAGGTGATTGAGAAGGACTGGTTTGTGTCTGGTTCAAATCAAGAGCATCCAACAATAGTTTTGTTTGTGGGGGAATTGTGGAGGTGAGGTTGGGTGTAGAAAGCGAATTTGCCCCGGGCATTGGGCTGTGGATGATGGATTCGAGTGATTCCAGAGCATCATATTGTGGTGTACCTATGTGTCCAACCTGTTCTTTTTTAGAAGAAGCAGGAGGAGTTTGAGGCATGGGTTGAGATATTTCTACCATCTGCTGTGAGGAAGTAGCAGCAGTGTTTCTTGTGGCTTTTGTGATGTCACTGGCAGTTGCTCTGGTATCTCATCTTCCAGAGTTGCCTTTGATTTGGGTTTGGGGGTTTTTGAGTTTTCTTTTGTCGTGGCTTTCTTGTGGTTTTAGGTGTGGGTTTCACAGCAGTTGTTTTGCTGTTGTGATCACCTAGAGCAGTGGGCTCAGCAGCAGATACCTGAGGAGTAGTGGTAGCTGCTAAATTCTGCTCAGGGACCTCTGCTTTTGTTTTGCAAGGTGTTGATAATCATGTAAAGGTTTCAACTGTTAAGCTGTTTGTTTGAAAAGAGTCACCTTGTGTGAGCACATGAGCATCATCCTTACCAAATTTCTTTTGAAAGTAATAACTTAGAAATCTTGGAAATAGTAAGAATGGTTTTTTATCAATATTTTTAACCAAATCATTAAAGATCACCTGGGAGTAGTTAAAATTTTCATTTTGTAGAATAGCATAACCCAGGTATTGTATCTTTAATGGTATTTCATTAAAAGCAATCGTTTTATTTGAGACACACATCAAGAAGGTATGAAATAAAATCTTGTTGCAGGAGGAAAACTACCATTTTGTAAGGTATCCTTTTTCATTTCCTCAGCATACCCCCTCTCAATAAAATCAGTTTTGTACTCGGTTTTGGGAAAAGAAGTTTTACCTTGCTGATCATCGAGTTCGAATACTTCTGAAATGGATTGTGGTGTGATGCTAATTGGTTTACCCTTTATCGAGGAATTGATGGCTATAGCTGTTTTACCTTGAAGTTCAAGGGTGACTGTAACACCCCGAAATTTATGAAACTTTATATTAAAATAATATAAAGTTAAAAATAAATAAAATAATAATAAATAAACAAGAGTGAACTAACTAGGAAATAAATAACCTAGTTAGTTAGTTGGCATGTTTTAAAGCATAAATGAGTTTAAAATGCCAAAGATATAAACTAGTTAGAAGTGGAGGGATCTATGTTGTTAAATTTGAAAACTTGATAACATGGAACACAAATTAAAACAAACCAAACACCCACTTTGGGGGATGTCTGGTCGAACAAGAAGCAGGGGGCGACAAGAGGCTCCTCACCCAACCCCAATCTTCACAAAAATCCCACATTGAAGGCTTAAATCATGTCCAAATCGATTTTCAAGCATAAATTAATGATCTCCTAGTTGAGGGGATCATAAGGTATGTAAAATCTTGATGTTTTGATTCATCTCAAGTTCTAGGTTAATTGTGAAAAACTGAAATTTAGCTTGATTATGTCTTGCATGGATGAAATTAGAAGTAATATGGCATCTAGGGATAAACCCTAGATGATTTCTTGTTAAAATCTAGCATTATACTTGTGGGGTTTATAATCACCATTGTAGGTGATTTGTGAGTTTGTAGAAACTAAATAAACACTAGAATTATGGTTCTTATTCTAGTGAAATCTGAATTCATGTGGTGAATCTGAAATTATTGATGTTAAATTTTAGTATAGATTTGTTAATTGAAGTGAATATAGATGAAAATATCATGTCAAGAACCTAGTAATGGTTATGTAAAAATCTGACCCGCAAGGTGTTTGTTAAAACGCCTAAGTGAGGAGTAAAACGTTAAAGATCGGACAAAAACGCAGATTTGAGTATCATAATGAATTATCCGATTTTTGGTTATAAAAGAGTTCTAAAGTTCTAAATTTGGTTGTGAATGGAACTCTATAGGTAAAGAATCCGGATCCTCAAGTGGACAAGCCGGAGGTGATACACGCTAGAAAGGTGTGCTTAAAAGGTACGTAACTTTCAGTTTCATTACAATATGCATAAACAATAGTCTTAGAAATGTTGATGAGATTGTAGTGTCAATTGTGAATTTGGTATGTCATAGAAGTGACGAAGTTCACTCGACAAACCAAGCGGGTCAAAAGGTTAGTTAGATATGTTGGTTGACAATATGGTTAATTGGTCATTTTGGAATGATGTGATATGCATAAGGTTGACAAGCCCGGGAATGGGTAATTATGGTTAGAAACCAATTCTGATAAATTATACAAGTATGTAACTTGACCCGTTACATTAAGTGATTTGTGGTTATATTATGTGTAGTCGCATTTTAGAATAGAAATTTGTGGTTATATTATGTATGATCGCTACTTGAATTAATAGAGTTAAAAATTAATAAGGAACCGTTTGGTAGTCATCACATTGGAGGATTTTCACAAGATGAGCCAACGGGTCAAACAATAGTGTAAATTGTAGTATTGGTGTTCTAATTAATTAGCATTGGCGATAAAATCACAAGAGCGTTAAACCATGGAATTGGTAAAGAAGCGCAAGTGATGCTAAGCCCCGGATGATGGGTATAAGGCGCCATAGACTTACTAGTGTAATGTAGTAAAATAGAAAAAAAAAATTAGAATGGGTCGCATAATAGTATAGTGCCTTTTAGCCGTATTAATCGGTGAGTCAAATTTGGTATGATAGTCGTAAGGAACATGTCCTTAATAAATTTACATATATACAGGAAAAGAATCGCCTAAAACGATGTGTGGAATAGGGTGAAATTAACAAAAAAATGTCAAATGGCAAAGTTGCAGAGTCCACCGTAAATTACGGTCTCCACCGTAATTTACGGTGGAAAATAAAAGTCTTACGGTGGTTTATTACTGGTTTACGGTAAACCAGAAAGTTCAAGGGACTACCGTAACTTACGGTAGATACTGTAAGTTACGGTAGAGTCCTGGAATTTTTATAAGTTTTTGCATATTATAGTTAATCGAATCTGTTTTGATTGTAGTTTCGATTTTATAATATTTATAAGAACTCTAACACTAAGATTTGTTAAAAATCTTCAGTTTTCAGGTTTTGCAAGTATATGGATGATGATCAAGCATGTTTTTGAAGAACCGAACACAAACTTTTGAAGCTTCCGCGTTATCTAACTCTAATAGACAATCTTTTTGAAAATGTAGACTATTTGCTAAACAACTTATGAATGTTTGAATTAGTCGTTAGTTGACTAATGTTTTGATACTTATGAACTTTATCTATGGAACTTATGTTATAAGTTAGACATCTTTTATAAAAAAAAATTGTATGAATTATTATTAAATTCAAGTAGTAATAAGAAGGGAGTTACAGTGGCATTCTTCCAAAATTCTCTCTGGGTTTCCAGGAAGATCGGAGCATCAGCAGTCAACAAAGTTTTGTACTTTGATGCTGACATAGTATCAATAATGGAATCGTAGATATCGATGTTACCGGGTTTTGTGAGTAGACCCAGATAGTTGTTAGGAGTTTTATACGGAATTTCAATGGGTTTGGGGTCCGTTTCAGCGTCTTTTTGAGAAGACGAGGACGGTGATTTTGGAGAAAAAGACATGAGTGGTTTGTAAGATGATGAAGACGAAAATGAATTTGAGAGGAAGAAGATGGAAACTTCTTTGAGAAAGGAATTTTTGTGAATTCGATTAGACAGTAAAACCCTGTTTGGGGGTTTTGCTCAGGGTTTTATAGTGACGTGGCAGCGGTTACAAAAGATCTGACCGCTATGTACTGTCCACGTGCCAACCCCTGATGAATAATGGAGGACAGTTGGTTTTATGAAACCACTAATGAAGCAATACCAGTGGTTGTAACGGTAACAATGAAAACAGTGGGTGATTTTTACTATCAGCGGATAGCATATCAGTGGTTAAAAACATCGATTTTGAACAACAGTGATTACCAAGAAAATGAGAGAACAAGGGATGGCTTTCAACAGTGGACACACTTTAGTGGAACAGATGTTTGAACAAAACAGTGGTTATGGCAGACTTTTAAGGATTTAATGAAAAAATAATTTTTAGCTATTTTAAGGATGGATTTTTTATTTTCTGAAAACATTTTAATGCTTTTATTCATAGAAAAACAAGATTTTGCTTGTTATTCCATGTTTAGCATGCCAGTCCTAGAGATCAAGCTTTCAAAGGTGGATGTGTCTAATGCTTTGGTTAGCACATCTGCCAGTTGATCCTTAGTTGGTACATGGTGCAGAGAAATCAAACCTTTTTCATAGCAATCCCTCACAAAGTGATGTCTGATATCTATGTGCTTGGTGGTTGAATGGGAGACTGATTTTTGATGATATTTTATGTTTCCTGACTGTCCAACATGAGAGGTGTCTTTAAGGCAGTGATACCAAAATCCAGCAACTGATTTTGAAGCCAAAGCAGTTGGGCTGTACAGCTTGCAGCAGCTATATACTCTGCCTCAGCAGTGGATGTGGAAACACCTGCTTGCTTTTTGCTTTGCCAAGACACTAAGCAATTGCCTAGGAATTGGCACCCTCCTGAAGTGGACTTCCTTGTCTTATCACATCCAGCAAAGTTACTATCTGAGAAACCTGAAAGCTCAATTTTACCATCAGCTGGATACCAGATACCAAGTGTTGGAGCACTTTTTAGGTATCTGAATATCCTTTTTACAGCAATAAGGTTTGATTTTCTAGGGGTTGACTGGGATCTTGCACAAACACATGTTGCAAACATGATGTCTGGCCTAGATGCAGTTAGGTACAATAAAGACCCAATCATGCTTCTATATAAAGTTTGATCAACCAAATCATCCTTTTCATCAGACATGACTATTTTATTGGTTGCAATAGGTGTACTACATGGTTTACAATCATCCATCTCAAATTTCTTTAAAAGTTCTTTGGCATATTTTCCTTGATGGATAAAAGTGCCATTTTGCAGTTGCCTTACTTGGAGACCAAGAAAGCACTGGAGTTCACCCATTGCACTCATTTCAAACTCAAATGTCATGAGTTTCCTAAACTCTTCACACATTTTGTTACATGTGCTTCCAAAAATGATGTCATCCACATAAATCTAGACAATCATCAAATCCTTTCCTCTCCATTTTAAAAACAGTGTTTTATCTATTTTACCTCTTGTGAAACCAATGGAAAGTAGAAAGGTGGAAAGAGTTTCATACCAGGCTCTTGGTGCTTGTTTCTGGCCATACAAAGCTTTATTTAGCTTGTAGACATGATTTGGATTAATTGGATCCTCAAAGCCTGGAGGTTGACAAACATAAACCTCTTCTTGAATCTTACCATAGAGGAATGCACATTTGATATCCATTTGATACACCTTGATGTTGTGGTTGACAGCAAAGGCCAGAAATAGTCTGATAGCTTCAAGTCTAGCTACAGGGGCAAATATTTCATCATAGTCAATGCCCTCTTCTTGTCTGAACCCTTGAACCACAAGCCTGGCTTTATTCTTGACAACGATGCCCATTTCATCAGTTTTGTTTTTGAAGACCCATTTTGTGCCAATAGGACTCACACCCTCTGGCAATGGTACAAGCTCCCAAACTTGTTGTCTCCTAAACTGTTGGAGCTCTTCTTGCATGGCTTCTACCCAGCTGTTGTCTTTTAGTGCCTCTTGGTACTTGACTGGCTGATGGAGAGATAGGAAACCAGTAAAAAGACAAATGTTTTGGGATTGACTTCTTGTGAGCACCCCTTCATTGATGTTGCCAATGATTTGGTCAGGTGGATGAGATTTCAAGAAGATAAGATCTCCTTGGTATGGAACAATGGCATTAAGTGGGGAAGGCTGCATATGTGAATCATCTGAGCTAACCACTGCTGGTGACTTTGATGATCCAGCAGTGGTTTCAAAAGGTGGTGGAATAGGAGGTAATGGTGTGGACACATGCTGACTTTGATCCACTGTTTGAGGACTTTTATCAACAGTGTTGGATGATGTGGAAGCAGGGGTTGATGGGCTACTTTGGTCAACAATTGTTGAGGTAGCAGTGGTTGAGCTTTGACAGCTGTTTTGAACATCTGTTGCTCTTCCCATAGAGACAGACTTTTGTTGAGGAATGATGACTTCATACCCACAGTCTGATGATGAATCCTCTGATGGACCTGCACTGTTAGTCTTGACAGCAGTATTTTCAAAAGTAAATTTATCAAGATCAAACAATTCTGCAGGATTTGCTGGGATTTTCATTGATGAAAGTTCATTGAACTTTACATTCAAAGTCTCTTCCACTGTTTTGGTCCTTGTGTTAAACACTTTGTAGGCCTTAGCAGTGGTTGAGTATCCCAGATGATAACCACGATCAATTTTGGCTGCAAACTCTGAGATAGAATCTTTTAAGTTTAAAATGAAGCATGGACAGCCAAAAACATTGAAATATGAAATCAATGGCTTTATTTTATACAGTAGTTCATAGGCAGTCTTTTGATGCCTGGGGTTGATTAAAACTCTGTTTTGGACATAGTAAGCAGTGTTTACTGCCTCTGTCCAAAAAGTTAATAGCAAACCTGAATCTGCAAGCATGGTTCTGGCAGCCTCAATCAAAGTCCTATTCTTTCTTTCAACAACCCCATTTTGTTCTGGTGTTCTTGGAATGTTGTATTGCCTCACAATTCCTTTTGACACAAAGAAATCATCTAACTCCTTGTTCCTGAACTCTGTGTCATTATCACTTCTGAAGATTTTTACTGACAGGTCAAACTGCTTTTCAACCTGTTTCACAAAGTCTTGCAGAATACCTGCAGTCTCATCTTTTGAGTGTAAAAAGTAAGTCCATGTAAATCTAGAAAAGTCATCAACAATAACCAAACAATATCCTTTCTTCCTAAGACTCATGACTTTAACTGGGCCAAACAAATCCATGTGAAGCATTTTCAAGCACTTGGTTGTTTTGGACTCTTCAGTTGATTTTAATGAGCTTTTATGTTGTTTTCCTTTTAAGCAGGAAACACAATGCTCAGAACAGGTGAACAGTTTTTGAGGAAGGCCTCTTACTAACCCCTGTTTTAAAATAGCAGTGATTGTCTTGAGATTTGTGTGCCCCAATCTCCTGTGCCATAATTCTGTCTCTTTGTTTGATGCAACTGAGAACAGACAGGCATCAGTCCTGGGGCTCTCTTTTGACATATCCACCACATAGACATTGCCACTTCTTTGAGAAACAAGTTGGGTTTTTCCATTTTTGATTATTGCTTCAATCTTTTCAACCATTTCTGGTCCAACAATCCTACAACACTTTTTGTAAAGAATGAGCCATAGCCCTTATCACTCATTTGAGAGACACTTAACAGGTTGAATTTTAGATTGTCTATTAGATTGACATTTTCAAACTTAACTTTACCAGACTGAACAGTACCAGACCCCATAACCTTTCTTTTACTATTATTACCAAAGGATATATCACCCCCTCCATGAGTTTTGAAATCTTTGAGAAGGGCTCTACATCCTGTCATGTGCCTGGAGCCTCCACTATCTACATACCAAAGACTATCTAAGCATGCAGAAGCTTCCTGCACATGTAGTAAAGAATTAGTTCATTAGGGTCTCCAAATCCAATATGGCTTTGGATGGGGTCTCAGCAGTGTCTAGGTTAAGTTCAGATGGATGGGCAGTGGTTAGGTTAGGGGTTTGGACAGTTTTGGGACTGTTTTTCTCTAACCATTGTTGGGGGTCTTGCCCAATGATCTGTTGATAACCAAAAGGATGCCTGTTCACTCTTGGTTTAGAGGGCCTTTTGTAAGCCTCATAAACATGTGGGATCCTTTGGTATGGTGGTTGTCCCTTACCTCTTATGTATTGATTGGCAGGGGGTGCATCAGTCACCTGAACATCTCTTTTGACAGATGTTTGGTTCAGTTGTTTTGTAACAGCTGTTTGGACTGGCACAAACAGTGGTTGGTTCTTGGTGAACTTGATAGATGATGTTGATGAACTTAAGGATGTTTTTGCAGTGTACTCATTCTTTTTTACATCAAAGTTTTTGAGATACACACATTCTTAAGTTTTGTGGTTAGATTTACCACAGATGGTGCAGCTCTCAGCAGGTATAATGGCACTTGTTTTGTTAAGATCATATGCTTTTAGATGAAAACAGTCTTTTGTTAGATGATTCTTCTTTTCATAAAAATCACAAAACATGTTTTTGTTCTTTTCTCTTTTCTTCCTTTTCTCAGTCTCCTTAGCAACAGAGTTTTGAACCACTGTTGGGATGTCTTTGAGAGGAATGACCTTTGCTTTAGGAGCTTTTACACCATCAGTGGTTGCGAAGTCCATTGGTTTGAAATTCTCAAGAATGTCACACTCATCAGACCATGTGGGTTTAAATTGGAATTTCTCAATTTCCTCAAAGGTTGAGGATCCCACATATCTTTCCAGGGTGATTTTGTTACCAAGTTTGTCAGTTATCTTAACTTCTTGGCCATTCTTGTTGGTTGGTGTTATTTTAACTAAACCAGCTTGTTTAGCAGCAGTGTTTTCAATTTCATCATATTTTCTAAATCCTATGCCAAATTTCACATTGCTTTCAAGCTGTTTTTCTAACATGACCTCATAACCTTTGCAAGATTCCACCCATCTTTCACAAGTGATTTGGGTGGATTCCAACTCCTTTTTGCAAACTTGATATTTTTCTACCATAGTTTGGAGTTGGTTCTTGGTTATGCTTTGCTCTTCTTTTAGACTGCAAATTTCTTTGTCTTTTCAGCCAATTTGTTTTTAAGTTCTTTTAAAGACTTTTCAAATTTGACCTCATCAGTTAAAACTTTATCCCTAAGGTTTTCATTCACCTCTTGAATGCTAGCAAATGCAATAATGCATTTGTCTGAACACAGATTTTCAAGAACCTGGGGTGATACCTTGGCAGCAGCCATCATGGCACAATCACATTGATGATCACTTTCTTCATCAGCTCTCTCTTCTTTCTCACCTTCCTTCTTCTCTTCCTTTTCTTCTTTGTCTTCTTTGGACCAGGGGTCAAACAGTGGTTCAATCAGGGTTTCTGAATTTTCTCCCAGCAGAAGTTCACCAGCAACTGCAGTAACCACTGCTTCAGCCACTTCATCCATTGTTTCAGCACTTAGCTGTTCTCCTTCATCTTCTACCCCTTCTGGTATTGACTCTAATGCCATCAAACAAAATTCATCATTAAAAGTATCATTAGAAGCATAGAGTGCAAAATTTTCATCACCAAGCTCATTAGGCATACTGATCTAGTCAACAAAGCCTTGGGTGAAAAAGCTTTGCTGATCTGGTTGAACCACTGTTGGAGTAGTTTGTTGAGGTGCAACAGGTTGCACTTGAGCCTGAGGGAGAGGGGCTTGAACATACTGAATTTGTGGAACAGAGGTTTGAACATAATGCACAGGCACAGGGGTTGCAGCATAGTGAGCAGTGTTAACATGGGTTACAGAGGTATATTGGGCATAGTGCACAGTGCTTTGGTGTTGTGGTCTAGGGTTTGAGCTGGGATGAGTTATAATTGGACCAGTGGTTTGACTCCTGCATTCCCTGGCAAAATGACCTAGCCTATTGCACTTATAACACTTGATTTTTGACTTATCCAACCCCACTTTTAAATTCCTATGTAACCCTGGGAATTTTCTCCCTGTTCTTTTATAGAATTTGCTTGTTCTCACACTAAGCAAAGCCAATTGATGCAAAATGTCCATTTCTTCTAAGTCAGTGGGATCAAAGTGCTGCAAATCATTGAGTTAAAGCACAAATTATCAGAGTTCTGGCTTTCTCCATTTGCTGTGAAAGCAAAGTTGGATGAGTGAGGATCAGAGTTGAAATTACCTCCAGCAGTTATGTCAATAAAATGATCATAACTCTGATCCTTACTGCTGCCAGACTCTTCTTGACCCATAAGAGCTGTGTTGCCAAATGAATAATCATCTGTAACTTTGCCAGACTCTTGCAACTTCTTTTTCTGGTTTAACTCCCTTTCATAGGTCAGGAGTCTACCATGAAGTTGGGTCAGTGTTAGATCTTTGAACTCAATAGAATTTCAAGTCACAAAGGCAATTGTATCCCATTTTTCAGGTAGTGATCTAAGAAACCTGCTATTTTGTGTAGATTTAGGAAATTCAACCTTAACAAGTCTTAGCTCACTAATGAGACAACTGAATACTGTTGAGTCAATGACTCACCCTTAATGTGACAAAAGGTTTCATACTGCTGATTCAGAATTTCCCTATTATTTTCAATTACTTCTTCAGTTCCCCTAAATTGTTCCTTAAGTGCATCCCATAATTCCTTGGCACTGTTACAATGTAACAGCCCAGCATAAATCTCATTGGGTAATGCAAATGCAATGATGTTGAATGCTTTGGCATCCAGTTCGAACTTTTGAAAATCATTTCAGTATAGTTTTCATATTTTTTAGGTTCGAACTTCTTTGAATCCTCAGCACTCGGCACCATTGGAACATGGGGTCCAAAAACAACAGATCTCCAACATCCAGTGTTCTGTTGAGCAAGGATGTGACCCATCCTTCTCTCCCAGATGTTGTATTCATTTCGTTTAAGCATGGGTGGTTTGAAAAGTGAGCCAATGTTATTCTTATCATCTTGTGATTGTGACGTCATCCTGGTTGTTTTACCGGCACTGATTAATCAACTTTTATCGTGATTAAACCTTACTCTGTTTTTCAACAAAACAAACAACTATCAGTATCAACGATTGTGAGCTGAACTATTTATGTCAAAATGATGGTTAAATCAAATTTGACTGTCCGAGCTCTAATACCAATTGTTTGGATCTGAGTTTGGATTGATTGTGTTTTACGTTTGATTTAAGATGAAAATGAACAAGTAATGCAGCGGAATTAAGATGGAATTAAACTTTGCACACAATCAAACAGGAGAAATGCTTTTAACACACAAGTTTAACATTGAACCGAATGCTTGAATATATTACAAGATTCAATTACCATATGCATGCATGTAACAAACTCCCCCTCAGCCTGAGCTCACAGTGTTTGTTCGTACAGGAAGAAAAAGTGGTGAAGAGCTGATAGAACAATACAAGGTACTGTTCTATTTATAGGCACGGACAAACCACTGTGGCATCTTTGCTGACATCACCATGAAAGTGACATCTAACCTCCTAACAAATTCTAACAACTGATCTAATACAAACACTGCTATGCTAACTACTTATTACAATACATTATATAAGAAAGACTAAACTACTGCTTTATCCTTCCACTGTTGTGACTCCAGCAGTACTTGATATCTTCAGCAGTGCTTGACCCATAGCAGTAGATTTATCAACAGGGCTTTAGTCTTCATCAGTCTTTGACTTGATCAGCAGTTGTAAGTCAGCAGTTGTTGTAAAGGATCAGTGGATGGAGGTCATCAGATGTTGAAACCACTTTCAAGGGGAGAGAATGTAAACATAACATCTGCTTTATTTTGGATCCACTACTCTGATCCGGTTTTGGCTTTAATCAACTGTTCCTCTGGTAGGGTTCAATCCCAACATCTGGCGACTAGAGAAGCGATACGCTTGTCAGCATGGTTTTGGCGAGCTGCGCGTTGAGTATGCGATCCAAATGATGACATTGTCTGCAGCAGACATCGTCATAGGATTCAGACGAGATTCGATTGTATCAGGTTATGTGTTGAAAAGTTTAGCGTTTAACCAATCATACTTATTATTATTACTCCATAAAGCACAGGAATACGTCAAACACATAGGCACATAAGCACATAAGAGCACATAACCCACTTAAGCACATATTTTGCATGTATTCACCTATATGTTGCACGTATTCACCTACATATTTTGCACTTATTCACCTATCTTTCAAGGTAGCGTTGGTGTTTCGAGAGTTGCGAGCGGTAACGAGTAGCAATAGCGAGTAGCGATAGCGAGTATCATAAGCGGGGAGCATTGCGTACGAGAGTTCATAGTTTGTCTGTGATTAGTTAGTGTTTTAGATTGTAAGTGTGGCGTGCTCCTGAGCTTTATATTACAGCGGGAAGCGAAAAGCGATAAAGCGTAAAATCTCCAAAATCAAAACATATAACATATAAACACATAAAATCGATAACTCGTAAAATCAGCGGTTGCGGCTCAGAATTCGAAAATAGAGCGTCTTGAGTGTTAGACATCGACTACCCAAAGTGATTCGACTATCCTCAATGAGTTCGAGTACACGTTTTGGCCTAATAGACTGTGCTCTCGCCGAATATGGCGAACGACACTCATCCTTTCGGTCACTACGTGACTCGGGTTGTTGGAATCCATCGATACTTTGGTGAGAGTTTTGTAAAATCAAAGTAGAGAGTGGAACGTGTCATTAAGGTACAGGTTTCACCCCTAACTTAACAACTTGCTCCTGAAAGTGTAGCAAAACCACGAGATAGAGGTGGAGAATTTCGTCGAGATATAGATGTCACTCCTAACTCAACGAAGATTCTCGTGCTGAGAGTAAAAATACGCGTAGAGTGAGTGATCTTATCGGAGTTCTCGGTTTTCACGCCTCATCTCGACCCAATCACTGGATTGTGTTATGCGAGTGTTTTCGAAAACGTGTGTATTGTGTCAACCTTAGGAAAGGCAAGAGTAGCTTTGAACCTTAGTAAAGGTCCCCTTCGTGCGAAGCTGTAGTATGCGGTGTTCGCACAAAGATGTAGTTTTCGCGAGTACGAGCGAGAGTAACAAGAGTAGGTTCATATGAAATCCCTACCGGGTTTGCACGAAGCGGTTTGTTCGTACTTAGACTATAGACTAGGTCAATCCTAAGACTCGACCCAATTCCCTATAGTTATGGCTCTGATACTAATCTGTCACACCCCAACCGATGGCGAAAACATCTGGGCGCGGCACTGAGCGAAACAGATTGTCCAAGAGAATCCATAACAACTATTTATGATAATATATTTAACGTTAATATCCCATACTACTAACATATAAAGTAAAAACAGTCATTACAGATAGTGTTTCTCATAAACAAAACTATTCTGACAACTCAGATTTATTTAGTGGAGTTTCTAGACTTCCTAGCTTGTTTCAGCAAACACATCATCCTATTTACCTATCACATACGTTAAAATAAAGCCAATACATAAAATGTAAATGTGAGTACACAAGTTTGAGTAGCATATAGTAGAGAAAGCGTTTACGCATAACCAGCATGTAACACGTAGCGGGCAAAGCATGTAACTATCAAACAATGTCTACAACTTAACCACGAGACTGTGTTTTGGAGTATGCGTTACAAATGTTCAGCGAACACGTGAAGTAAAGTAAAGTGATCCCTAGCAACCCCCGTCCACGACAGGTGCTGAGTCCAAACTATAGTACTATCGTTGCTAGAGGCGGTATAGTGTAACACTGTATAACATAGCATAAGCATTCAAAGTATACGTATAGCATGCGGGAGCGGTTAGCCTCTATAAAGTGTTTGCGTTGTGTGTTGTTGTGTTTTGATAGAGAACGTATGTAACACCCAAAAGTGCGTTAAAAGAAAATGGGTTCGAGTATACTCACAGTATGTGTTTAACAAATAAACACAGCCTTGATTAGATTGAAGGGAGCGCATGGAGTTAGCCTGAGCATAAAACAGTAGCGTAAGCGTTGAACAGTGTGTAAACAGAGTGTCGGATGGTGATCCGAATGAATGGGGATAACCCATCCGAGCAGATGGTCATCCGGGCAGATGACCATTCAAACGGATGGCCATTCGAATGAGTGTATTTGTTTGTAAAATTTGTTGAAGTTTGAAGTCTGATTAAATCGTTTTGAACGAGGATTAGTATAAGGGGCAGGTCACCGAGTCGAATGGTCATTCGATCGGATGGTCATCCGATCAGATGGCCACTCGAGTGGGCGATCTTGTTATTTGAAAATTTTTCAAAAAGTTCTAAGTAAAAGTTTGGAGTTTTAACGGAGACGGCATGATGACGTGTCAAAAAATGGAAGCACACCAAGTCCAGCTTAGTCGGTCGAATGGGAATCATCCCATTCTATCAGATTCACTGTTCTTGACGAAGTTTCATGTCTGACCCGTTAATCGGTCATTTCTCCGGTGGAAATCCGTTTTCAAGCCGGCTCTTAACTAAGAAATGAGTAGAGAGTCCGAATGAACCTAGATTCCATCGGTTTTTGTGTGAGAGTTGAAGAGAAGTTGAAGAAAAGTTGAAATAGATGAAAAAGTGTGAAATCTTGCAAAACTTAGTTGAAAAGTTGTGGAAATCTCTTAGATCTGAACCAATCTTGATGAGTTGGTGCTTCACAACTGGTTGCATAAGCCAAAATGAGGGAAGGACACCTTCAAGAGTTCCAAACCAGTGATTTCAGAGAAAAAGTAAGTGTTTGTGTGTGATCTTGATGAAGAAGATGATGTAGAAGTGATTAGTGATGATGATTGTACAAGATTTGAGGAGAAATACTTACGAAATAGCCTTGAATCTCGATGAAAAGCGACTGAGAGTGACTGGAGAGAGTGTGGTCGGATGGAGATGCACATCAGTGAGTAAGGTGTACGGGTACTATTTATAGGCGAGAGAGTGAGAGTAAGGCGGTGCGCGAAATGGGTTCAGTCGGATGGCCTTTCGGTCGGATGGTCATCCGAGCGGATGTCCATTCGATCGGGTGTCCATTCGATCGGCCGAGTTGTGTGAGTTAGTTTTCCAACTTTCGTTTCGTGTGTTAAGCGTTGCGTTGCGTTACGTTTAAGCGAGTTGCGAGTATGCGTTGAGCGTGTAAGCGTTGCGTTGATAACCACATAACAAATAATCAATCAATCACACAAATAACACACATAAAACCTAATATAAAACAATCCGCGTTTCGAGTTTGCGCTGCGATAGCGTTGTGATAGCGTTTAGTCTAGACAAGCGATAAAATGTGTTTAAATAGTAAGCGTTATAAATAACATTTAGTTGAGATAACTGTGTTTAGAATAAGCGTTTAAAATGCGTTTAAAAACATGGTTTAAGTAGTTAACCCGTAGCGATAATCGAATCTCTGGAGTACAAGTAATTAAGCAAGAAATGACAGATACAAGTAATGACTCGGAAAGTCGGGTTGTTACAACGTGGCTGCCACGTGGTGCTACGTATCTCCTGTCTATCAAAGAGGTGTCACGTCACGTGACCTTATTCCAATATCATCGTCGCATAGCGCAACGTGACCCAACTGGGTTTTCTTCGTTTTTCGTGTCGGTTTTTGTTGTACGTGTTCGTGGTCTTGATTATGATTTGTTATGGACTTTACAAGGGTTGTTATAAGTGTTCCCCGAGTTAAATCCATCAACCTGCTGAGTTGAACTAATTCGGTTCTTGTCCTTGGAGTTTGTCGCCAATCCCGCCTTTTTAGGTTTGTTGCAACTGTTGCAATTTTATGTTTTTCCAGCTCAAACTGATCTGGAAATAAATTCTTAAGAGGATTATCTACGCCCCATCTATCTACCCAAAACCATTAATAACATAAAATACGTTATAATAAATATTAAAACTTTTACACAAGTAAACTTAATAGTAAAAAAAACATTATGGGGAAAACCTCGGATGATGTCTTACAACATCCTAAGTAACCATATTGGCAAATGATGTGTCGTTTTTTTCCCAAACAATATTGGTAATTAGCCGAATGCAAAAAAAATGACTACATTTGTACCATTTTTTCTTTGAATGTACGTAGATGTTGTAGTAGATGACATGAAACTTATATTATTATTCACTTACCGTTATTCAACTGTCCAATTCATAGTGGGAGAGAAGGCAAGATTACGGGGAATGGTTTACGCTCGGGGACTCTTATCGTCGAGTCACAAGGGGTCGTGGTGTATAACACATGCCCTTATGAACATGAGCATGAATGTGTTAGCATTGGCATCTTGATGACTTTTATGTTGAAAAAGTTTGTGTTGAAAATTGAGTGTACAAATTTGGACTTAGGTGGGATTTTGTTAAATTTACGTACACATCTGATTGTCACAACGATTTTCAAATAGAAAGTTTTACTGTGTAAGTATATGTTAGAACGTATTTTAATAATCTTAGTCTCATATCTTATTATAAAATTATGCATTGAACCCAGGGGCGGACCCAAGCCCACCCCAAGGTGGGCGGGCGCACCTCCGGGGAAAAAAAATTAGGGCTAAATTCCGTCGAAAATCTCGTCCGCACCCCTTGGAATTTTTCGTCAGCACCCCTTGGAATTTTCGACCGCACCCTTTGAAATTTTTCGTCCGCACCCCTTAGGTAAAAAGTGTTATCAATTTATATTTTATAATTTTTTTAGTAAACTCTTATTTTTTTTTAAATATACTACCTAAATTCCTAACTAGCTAGCCCAATAAGTCTTAGCCCATTAACCAAACCCAACAATATTTCAAACTATAATAAAATAATTAAAGCCCAAAACCTTTAGAAATTCTATCCCGCTCTCTCTCTCTCTCTTGCGTCCCTGCACTGCCGACGAACAACATCACCCAGCGACAACAGTCCAGCAGCTGGCGACCACCGTAATCAGCCACCATACCACCGTCATTCGACACCAAATCTAACCGGAATCCGAACACGGGTAAGTTTCTTTGTTATTTTGATGATTTTTGTTGATATTATAGGAGAAAAAAGGGTAATAAAGTTTTTAAATAGGTTTGAAATTTTGTGTGTTTTGACGTTGTTTATTGTTGTTTAGATGATTTTTAGGGTGATTTTGTTGTTTATATATTTTTAGGGTGATTACAATTTACGTTATGATTTCTAGGGTTTGAATAATTGAAAATTAAAATTGAAACATTATGTTATGGAGCGATGAACTTATGTTATATAGAGAAATAATTGCATAAGAAATTAACTTTAGATGATGTTTTGGATAGATTTCAAAAAATGAAAACCCGTAGGGCGTCGACGTTTTAATTATGTTTGTAACAAGGTTTGACATGTTTTTGATGATTATATAAATTTAGTTTGATGTTCGTTTGTTTTACATGACCCGACCCGATACGAACCGATTTTTGTTACTTATACACCTAGGGGCCTAAAATTTTTAAAAATGTTTCGCACCCCATAGAAAAATTTCTGGGTCCGCCACTGATTGAACCTGGTCTCATACCCGTAAGATAACTTTACTCATTACCTTTCAAGTTAAGTTACGTGTGTTATGTGAGTATGTTTATAAACTTAAGTGGTTAAAAGTTTCACGTAATATTTCATGTTACCCAAAACTATAAAACTTACCCTAAAACTGACCTTACATATCAAATATTTTACTTAAATTCTATATCTTTTTAAGACTTCATGTTTTTACCAATTCTAAAATATTATTTATTATATTTACAATATAATATATATTTTGATAAATAAATAAGTATGTGGTTTCAAGTAATCAAACAAGTTTCACCTATTATTCCATCTCAAAAAAAACTTGCAATTAATCTTGTATCTAAGGGTACACGGGGCACCATGCGGGGAGTGGGGCGGTGACCCAAGTCCCCGAGCGGGAACACCGCCCCCATCACTGCGGGGAGGGTTCACCGCTTGAGAGAGAGGAGAGAGAGAGGGGGTGATTGGTTGTTAATGTGAGTCCACCCTTTTCCCAATAACCAATTTGGTCCCAGGGTAAAGAATAACCAGTTACACCAAATGATGCAGTCAATACAGCCAGAACCACACCTGTAACCCAAGTTAATTCGCGCGGTTTTTTAAATCCACCGGTGAGATATACACGAAATACATGTAGGATCATCATTAGGACCATCATACTTGCCGACCATCGATGAACTGATCGGATTAACCAACCAAAATTAGCTTCAGTCATTATGTATTGAACAGAAGCAAAAGCAAAAGCATCAGTAACGGTCGGACGATAGTAAAAGGTCATAGCAAATCCTGTAGCCACTTGTACTAAAAAACAAGTAAGCGTAATTCCCCCTAGACAATAAAATATGTTTACATGAGGAGGAACATATTTACTAGTTATATCATCCGCAATCGCCTGAATCTCGAGACGCTCCTCAAACCAATCATATACTTTATTGAGATAGGTGCGATCCCCCCTCCGAGAACTGTATATGAGACTTTCATCTAAAATAATTGTGTGAGTGGAGTGCCGCCATCAAATTAAGGGTGTGAGGGGAGTTAAGAGGTGAGTGCCCCTCTCACCCTAAATATGTCTGGGTCAAGCTTAAATTACACGCAATGTACAGATATAGCATTAAATGCACACAATATACTAATTAATTGTATATGTATCGTTGTTATATATTTTAGATCTAATCTAATTTATTTAACATTATTTATGGATGAATGTCATGTCAGATAAAGTGGAAGCTAAAGATAATAAGTGTAAGTATCTATGGAAAACCCATTTAATCTAGAAAACTTAGGAAACCTGAATTGTGTGGTCAAGATTGATCCACATCATATCTTTAAACACATGTTAAAAGGGCAAATTAGTCATTTGTTCAAGCCATCATTTCACTCTCTCCCCCATCCCATCAAGTCATTTATTACCCATCATTTCATCCATTCTCTCTCTTTCTTCTTTCTTCTTCTTTTAGAATTCAAAATATATCATTCTATCTCTTTCTTCTTCTTCTGTAAATTCATCATCATCATCATCTTCATTCATTCTCTCTCTCTCTCTCTCCATGTTTCAAAATAAACACCAAGAACACACACAAGTGTGTGTGAGAGAGTTCAGGAGGTAGAGAGAGAGATTTAAGAGAGATAAGAAGACGACGATGGACGACGGACAAGCCGTCGTCTACAGCGGTGGAGGTTCTCCGACGAACCGTCGGTGCCGACGACGGTGTTACAGGCAACCGGAGTGGGGATTCTGATTACAAGCCGTCGTCTACAGCGATGGAGGTTCTCCGACGAACCGTCGGTGCCGACGACGGTGTTACAGGCAACCGGAGTGGGGATTCTGATTTTAGCTTAGTTCAGATTCGAGTCAGCCGCAGATCGGGACTCGGTTCAGGTTTCCGGTTAGTGCTCCAGTCCAAGTATGGTTCAGTCTTTTTGGATTCTCTTGTTTTATTTTGGTTTGGATTCTCTGGTTTTATACTCGGTTAGGTGTCCTTTGGTTTGGATTCTTTGGTTTTTTTTTTTTCAGTCTTTTTTAATTTGTGATTATTGTTTGTTTAGGACTGTTCAAATGTTATTTTTTCTCTGTTTAAGCGGTTTGGTTTGGTAATGTTGTTAGATTTAGTATTGAGATTGTGTTTTTAGTGTCGGATTAGCTGAATGTGGGCATTTTTTGTTAAAATTTGAAGGCGTAGGGTGGAAAGGTGTGTGCAGAAAAAATGCAACGTCCCGAGTGCATCAGAGAGTGTGATTGTGTAGTTTCGGTGCAGAATACAGTTTCAGGTAACACTTTGTAGTGAGGGCGTTGCTTGACGAAAAGAAGATAGTTGTTGACGATTGTGTAGTTTCGGTGCAGAATACAGTTTCAGGTAACATGTGTTACCTATCTCGTACCTGTTTGTTGTGTTAAATAACTCCGGAAATATTACTTGTGCTATTATGTATTTACTATGGCTGTTGTATTTGCAGGAGTGAGGAGAATGACCAGGTCCGTGACGGGTAGGCTGGCTAATAAGCGAAAGCAGAACGATAAAGAAACAGAACGATAACGAAAGAAGGTAGATGGAGAAACCGATGAAGAATGGGAACAAGAAGTCGATGAAGGGCAAGTGGTGGGTACCTTTGATGTTGTACAGAAGTTACCCTCCAGTGTAACACATGTTACAAACATGTGTTACATATGTTCAACCTCTTTGTTACCAAAAATCGGGGCTGCACATATGTAACACGTGTTACAACAGGTTTTTACCTACTTGCACGTCTCTATTACAAATGGATGAAAACAATTTTTTTTAAAACATCCACGGTGTAACACTTGTTTATTTGAAAGTTCTTAAAACAACCGTTGTAACACGTGTTACATCTTTTTACTCAGCTGTGCATTTTCCTTTTTATAATCCCATCCTCAACGTAAAGATACATCCAATGTAACACGTGTTACAAAAGGAAATTACCTACTTACACATCTCTATTACGTTGATTTAAACAGTTATTTAAAAACATCCACTTTGCAACACTTGTTTATTTGAAAGTTCTTAAAACAACCGTTGTAACACGTGTTACAACTTTTTTAGTGTTGTGCATTTTCCTTTTATAATCCCATCTTCAGCTTGAAGATACATCCAATGCAACACGTGTTAGGTTTTTTACGTGTTACAAAAGGTTTTTACTTAATGTAATAGTAAGTTTAAATGTTAAAATGTTTTTTTAAGATTGGTTGTTAAATGTTAAAATGTATAAACTTCATAATTTATTCAGAATATCTCGTTTATTTTACAAATAAAAAGTCGTGTTTTTTTGGTGGGATAATTAGCTACATATGTAGTAAACGTTACCCAAGTTACTTGTAGTTACCCCAACCCTTTTTTGGACACAAAGGGGGGTTGCACATATGTAACACATGTTTGTAACATGTGTTACACTAGAGAGGTAACACATGTATAGCCACGTTACACATGTTACATAGGAGATTAATAAGTTTTAACTATAGAAGATTAATATTGATGTACTTATTTTGTTCACAGGTGAAAAGATGTTTTGTGTTCAAGATGAAGATGGTTATCAAGAAGCGAAGCCCGCCGAAGGATTACAACGCATCATCAGGTTTTCGTGGTGACGATGGTGTGTTTTTTGGTTGGCTGCTATGTGTTGTGAAGATGGATGTTGTTGTGAAGACCATTTTTTAGAAGCATTACAACTATTGATATAAAATTCATTTTTATTTTCATTGTTAGTATGCCCATTTTTGGATGAATACGGATGTTGATGTGACGGCAATTTTTTTTGGGATGCAACAACTATATGTAACATGTGTAACCTTGACGTTGTAACACATGTAACACCTATATGTAACATGTGTAAGATGGCTATACATGTGTTACATTTGTTGCCCCATAGTGTAACATATGTTACATATGTCAGTCCCTTTGGTGTCAATTTAAACTTAGTAAAATTACATATGTAACAACATTACGTCATCCAAAATGTCATATCAATGAACAAACAAGTAATATATGTAACTATAAGTATATGAGACTAGCGTAACGAATTAAAGGGACAAACGATACACTTCATGTTACATATGTACCTAGAGTTGTTATT
Source organism: Helianthus tuberosus (assembly GCA_030545235.1). NCBI lineage: Eukaryota > Viridiplantae > Streptophyta > Magnoliopsida > Asterales > Asteraceae > Helianthus > Helianthus tuberosus. Next base: position 26,386,180 of record CM060375.1, read on the forward strand.
AACAATGTTATTAGTAGATAAAAAAACTTCATTAACGTATATTTTTTACATTGAACCCAGCTTATTGGTCATAAGTCTTATACATGGCAAGAAGTTCTTTCAGTGTGACATATGATTTAACATTAATAGGATGATATTGCTCGTTGACATTCGGTGTCCACAATTTAGTGCCATTATAAGACTCGTAAAGATGGTAATGTGGAGTATGTTCTAGATCATCTGTGGACATAGGGATGGATGTTAGTATAAGTTTACGTGCGTTATGAACGTTGTAATACGTTTAGCACCCTAGGGTAACAAAAAAAGATCACACATGACACTTGTCGCCATGTTACACATGTTAATTGTGTGTGCACATGTAACATCTTATCTACAATATTTGTAACATCCTTAAAAGTTGCGTTCCTACTATGCTTTATATTTTTTAAGTACTTATAGGTAAACATGTTTTTTAAGATACAACATGTAACATGTGTTACACCGAAATGTTACACAAGTGTTTCCAGTTTACACATGTTACATCTTGTGTAACTCTGCTTTATATTTTGTAAGTGTTTCCAGTTTCCAGTTTAAACATGTTTTAAAGATACAACCTGTAACATGTAAGTATTTATAGGTAAACATGTTTTAAAGATACAACCGTATCACCTTACAAGTTATATGTTTTGCTGACAAACGCCATGTCACACATGTTACACACTATAGAGTGAAACAACAGTATTGAACGCTGTTACACATTTCCCATTCTGTCATAACATGTGTAACCTTATTGGGGGTTTCGATGTTGTAGGTTTATACAGACTTAAATATATACAAATGATCCAAAAGTGATCAATCATGTGTTACCCTCTAGTGTAACATAAGTTACAAACATGTCTTACATATGTGCAGCCCCGATTTTTGGTAACAAAGGGGTTGAACATGCGTAACACATGTTTGTAACATATGTTACACTAGAGGGTAACTTCTGTGCAACGTCAAAGGTACCCACCACCTGCCCTTCATCGACTTCTTGTTCCCATTCTTCACTGGTTTCTCCATCTAACATATGTAACACATGTATAGCCATTTTACATGTGTTACAACGTCAAGGTTACACATGGCAGCCAACCAAAAAACACACCATCGCCACCACGAAAACCTGATGATGCGTTGTAATCCTTCGGCGGGCTTCGCTTCTTGATAACCATCTTCATCTTGAACACAAAACATCTTTTCACCTATGAACAAAACAAGTACATCAATATTAATCTTCTATAGTTAAAACTTATTAATCTCCTATGTAACATGTGTAACGTGGCTATACATGTGTTACCTCTCTAGTGTAACACATGTTACAAACATGTGTTACATATGTGCAACCCCCCTTTGTGTCCAAAAAAGGGTTGGGGTAACTACAAGTAACTTGTGTAAAAAGATGTAACACGTGTTACAACAGTTGTTTTAAGAACTTTCAAATAAACAAGTGTAACATGTGTTACATATGTGCAACCCCCCTTCTTTACGTTGAGGATGGGATTATAAAAAGGAAAATGCACAGCTGAGTAAAAAGATGTAACACGTGTCACAACGGTTGTTTTAAGAACTTTCAAATAAACAAGTGTTACACCGTGGATGTTTTAAAAAAAAACTGTTTTCATCCATTTTTAATAGAGACGTGCAAGTAGGTAAAAACCTGTTGTAACATGTGTTACATATGTGCAGCCCTGATTTTTGGTAACAAAGAGGTTGAACATATGTAACACATGTTTGTAACATGTGTTACACTGGAGGGTAACTTCTGTACAACATCAAAGGTACCCACCACTTGCCCTTCATCGACTTCTTGTTCCCATTCTTCATCGGTTTCTCCATCTACCTTCTTTCGTTATCGTTCTGTTTCTTTATCGTTCTGCTTTCGCTTATTAGCCAGCCTACCGTCACGGACCTGGTCATTCTCCTCACTCCTGCAAATACAACCGCCATAGTAAATACATGTTTTTGATAAAACAATATGTTGACCACCCAATGCTCGTCTACTACTTTTCTTACAATTGGTAATGAATAAAACATGTTAACTAATAACACATGTAACTGATAACTGGTAACCAAATACATTTCCCACCATAATTATTTAACATCCAGACACCAACATATTACAGAGAAGACCAGAATGGTCATATTGTATTTTGGGTTATGGCCATAATTTATCCCATTCATCGTCCGTTTCTTCTCTTTCTTCATCCCATTCATCGTCCGTTTCTTCGTCTACTTACTTTCGCTTTTTCGGTATCTTACTAGTTTGCGATCTTGTTACTCTCTTTGTTGCTGCAAATAAAACAGGTTTAACACATGTTACTTAATTTCATTAAAATAAAACAGGTTACATAATATGTTTTTGATAAAATAAAGTCAGGTTTAACATATGTTACCTATTTTTATAAAAATAAGACAAGTTTAACACTTGTTACATAACTTGGAAAAAATATGAGAGCTTAACACATGTTAACTAATCTGATAAAATAATACAGGTTTAACACATGTTACATAATTTGATAAAAATAAGACAGGTGTAACACATGTTACACTAACATGTTTACCTAATAGGAGAGGTTTAACACATGGTAATAAGACAGGTTTAACACACGTTTACATCATTTGATAAAAATGAGACAGGTTTAACACATGTTACACTAATATGTTTACCTAATCAAGGAGGTTTAACACATGGTACCCTAATAAGAAGGTTTAACATATGTTACGCTAATATATTTATATGCTTTTGAGCCCTTGCACTTGTACCCTAATATCAGAGGTTTACCTAATTTGTTCTCCGGTGGGTTTTGGATAACTTGGGAAAAATATGAGAGCTTAACACATGTTAACTAATCTGATAAAAATAATACAGGTTTAACACATGTTACATAATTTGATAAAAATATGACAGGTGTAACACATGTTACACTAACATGTTTACCAAATAGGAGAGGTTTAACACATAGTAATAAGACAGGTTTAACACATGTTACATCATTTGATAAAAATGAGACAGGTCTAACACATGTTACACTAATATGTTTACCTAATCAGGGAGGTTTAACACATGGTAACTTAATAAGAAGGTTTAACACATGTTACGCTAATATGTTTATATGCTTTTGAGTCTGTTGACTTGTACCCTAATATCAGACAGGTTTAACACATGTTACACTAATATATTTTATATGCTTTTGAGACCGATCGGACCAACATTAACACTTTAAAAAAAACCCATCCCGATCGGACCAACATTAACACTTTCAAAACAAAAACCCCACCCCGATCGGACCAACATTAACACTTTCAAAACAAAAACCCCACCCCGATCGGACCAAAACACCGATCGATCAGATAAAGCAGAAAACCCAACATTTCGGGCGTTAAAAAAAAAAACATGTTTTAAACCTACATTTCGGGCGTTCAAAAAACATAAGAATATAAAACGCCGAATCAAACTTACTTGCTTCTGCATGTTCTTTCTTTCTTCCATTTCCGGCTACCGGACGATAACAACTGAAAGCAAGATCTCATATCTATTTTTCTCCGGTGGGTTTCCGCACCTTCTTTTCCGGCGATTTCGATTCACCGCCGTACCTTCTCAGCCGCACCTTCTTTCTTCTCCGGCGAATCAAACTTATAGTTCTTTCTCCGGCTTCTTTCTTCTCCGGCTTATAGTTCTTCTCCGGCGAATCAAACTTATAGTTCTTTCTTCTCCGGCTTCTTTCTTCTCCAGCTTTTCTCTCTCTCCTGTTTCTTTCTTATCTGGCGGTGGGTTTTGGGGTAGAAGGAAGGTCTGAGAGAGAAAGAGAGAAAGGGAAGGTCTGAGAGAGAAATGAAGGTCTGAGACAGAAAGAGAGAAAGGGGAGTATTGGTTATAGGTAATTGTGCTTCTCTCTCCTTTTCATATCATGCATGTCTAATCAATATGAATATAATATATAAAATGTAATAATATCATAGGTAATTTTACCCATATGCCCTTGAAGTACCTTTGTTGACTTTACCACTCTATTTAATTTAATTCAAAAAGGCTTCAAATTTTATGAGCCATTGGATGATCATGATCAATGGTCTAGATTGGGTTTCCTAGGTTTTCTAAGTAGAAATAAGTTTTCTATATATCCATGCCCAAGATAATAATGCATATAATTTATAGATTTCAATAAATTTAGGGATCTTTGTGGTTGTTTTGCAACTTTTAAATGGGTAGGTAGTGAACTTATAAGAGGTAGTAAGAGGTCTCAACCATTAAGTGTTGAACTATTAAGTAAGAATTTAGGGCTGTAAACGAACCGAACGAACACGAACAAGACCTTGTTCGTGTTCGTTTGTTAAAAAATATATGTGTTCGCGAACCGTTCACGAACACTTATCGAACGGGATTTTATGTTTGTGTTCGTTTGTTAAGGAAATGAACTTGTTCGTGTTCGTTTGTGTTTGTTTGTTAATTTTAGGCAACGAACGTTGACGAACACAAATGAGCACAAACTAATGTTCATGAACACACATGGATAAAAACGAACACAAACAATCGTTCATGAACAGAATATATAATACGCTGACACTTATTAAATATTTAATTTGTCAGAATTTTGATATATTTAAATAAATATAAAACTAAAAACACTAATGAACTATCGAACACAAGCAAACACGTTACCGAACGTTCACGAACATAAACGAACGAACGCGACCACTGTTCATGTTTGTTCATTTAACTAAACGAACGGAATTTCTTGTTCGTGTTCGTTTGTTTAATAAACGAACGAACACAAACGAACTTCCCGCCAAACGGTTCACGAACTGTTCGCCGAACATTTGGTTCGTTTACAGCCCTAAGTAAGATGTTTAAACTATTAAAAGACAATATAATGTTTAACTGTTCAGAAGCAAATGTTTAACCAATTCAGATAAGAGGTCTTAACCATTCAGGCCCAGCAGTATAATGTTTAACCATTCAGAGGCAAATGTTTAAATCATTCAGACATCTGCTCGCGAAACAAACAGTCTGAACCATTAAGTGTTGAACCAATAAGAGATCTAAACCATTAAGAGCTAAACAAAGAACCCCTTAGTGAGTCAAACAAAGAGAGCTATACATGTTAAGGTTGGCTTGCAAAATTAATGATAGATAGCATGCGTGAATGGTCCTAGTATGAATAAACAAGTAGCATGTCAAGTTGCATGTTTATGAATAGAGTGATTTCATAAGATTGTTTGTATATGTGATTATGAATTTAATATTGATGCATATAGCAACCCAGAGTGATTTAAAAAGTAAAATGGGTCAAGTATACTCACGATTTGTGAAGGTAATTCCACAAAGAGTGAGTGAGTTGATTTCGGAAGGATGACATTCACCAAGTTAAGCAAAGGTGTGTGAGTTCATGGAGTTGGATAATGGGATGAGTTCGAGAATTTATAAGTATGAAAGTATACAAAGTATATCTTTGTCTAGATACTCATTTGGACACAATGTTTAGTTGTGTTTTTCATGGGCACTAAATCACCCATTAGAAGTCCAAATTGAGGAATTTATAACTAAGATGTTATCCACCTTAACACATAATATTCAACCATTATTTGGTTGGTACCATGGTTTGGTTTTGGATTATATATTATATTCATATTATAGTCTAGTTTATAGTCATGGATTGTCATGCATGGGTAGGATGAATCTTTTAACCCCTTTAGTTCACCAATACACAAATCATCACATGGATGATTTGGATGGTCATGAACATAAGTACAAGAATGTAAATTACTTATCTAATTCACCAACTAGCCAAGTAAGTTCAACTAGACAAGTGCTTCCAAACATTGTTATGGTTGGAAACTTGGTGTAGTTTGTTCACTTTGTGGGCTTGGAAGCTACTTAGAGAGATTTGATAGCAAGTAAACTAAAATGACAACTATATCCGGAACAAACATCAATCCAAACCTATCCAACAAGGGATTTGTTGGCAACTTAATGAGTCCACTTTGAAAAGTAGTACGTCATTGCTAACATGAAAACCTTTCCTCCTGGAGCCTTCGGTAGTTTCCAGACCATACCCATTCCACACTTCATAAACAACCACGAAGATATGATCGGGTATAGTGGTTCAACAAGCTGGTGGAGGATATTGTTGTGTATCTGACAAACGTCACATTCCTCGGCATAAATCATAGCATCCTTTCTCATTGTAGGCGAGTATCTCAATATATTGGAAAACAAAGCTTTGCCCTCGGTGTGATTTCCACAATCACCTTCATGGATATCCTTTAAAACCTCGAATGCTTTATTATTACTAATCAATTGTTTCTGTCTTTGAGGAATATTATGCAGGAATGTTCTTAGACTAACGGTTAATGGATGGCTTGTCCCTAAATTATCGCAAAGGTAGTTCAAGAAAACGAGCAGAAATAAGGCTGAAAGCTCCCAACAGTTGATGACTTGATGACTTATTCTTTCTAGGATCTTGGAATAATCAAAGCTTTAGTTAGGATTCATTTTATGACTTGTAATATAAATAGACATGATGCGATCAACTTAGGGACACTTTTTACACTCTCAAATACACTGAAAACGCTATACACTCACTCGTAATCACTGCAATCATTATTGTAACACTTAGATCGATCCATAAGATCTACCTTTGTAATTTTCTTCACATTAATATTAGTGGAGCTATGTAGTTTCCAGCTCCTGGTTTTTTTTTTTTTTTTTTTTTTGTGCCGGAGATCATTTTCAGCAAGAGGATCAAGGGCTTTTCTCCATGTCAAGTCGTTTGTGTTTATCGCATTTATCTATTAAAACCATGTGTAGTGGGGCGTTTTTTTTTAAATTAAAAAAAACGCCCAAAAACGCCTCCCCTCCCATTACATAGGGCGTTATTTGGCAAATTTTTTGAAAAAATTGGACTCTAGCGTTTTATTTAAAACGCTCAAACAAGGTTTGACTAGCCAATCACTTTTCCCCACATGCTCTGACAACTTTTGAATAATGCCTCATATTTCGTGTGTGTGTCTTCAACATAGGGGCGAAATATGTAGTGTATGTTTCGTATACATGTTTCATGTCCCACTTGCATGGGCGTTATTGGAGTAATGTCCCACTACACCACTTTTGCAATAATGCCCCATGCTGACTGGGATGACACGTGTCGAATAATGCCCCATGGTGGGAGCATTATTTTGTTCCACCACTACACATGGTCTTAGCATTTACAAATCATTTGCAAACTGTTCTTATAAGTCAAGATCCTGATCAATAACTCAAGATCCTCAACGTTAAACAAAACTTTTTACCAAGCACTAGACCTCACTTTCACTTTCATGTATTTAAATAGGTTATAACAAGCCTTTAATATATCAAACTTTGGTTAGAAGTTTTACACAAAACAAACAAAAAATATACATGTTCTCTCATTCTCTCAAAAATAACCTCAATTGACTCATAAACTAGTTAACACTTGTATTGAAATATTATTTAGCAGGGGCGGACTTATGTAGAAAGTACCGGTTTCCGGGAACCCATTCGATTTTTAATTTTTAGTGTAAATATATATAAGAAACTGAAAAGGAACCCATAAGTAAATTATAAAGGGAACCCATAAACAAAAAAAGCTTTGGTTCACTGGTTATGTCCGCACTTTTCCTCCTAACTCACCCGAATTCGAATCCCGAATCAAGTCGTTTTTGTTCCGTTTTTTTATTTCTCTTTTAATTTTTTTTCTTTAATGTAATATAACCCATTTAGGGTTATATCACAAAACATACGCCGCACAAGCCACAGAACAAGTAACGAACATACTGAAACAACTCAACAACATCAGCAGCTCCACCTCTCCGCCGAATCGCCGATTGCTGCCGTCTGCCCGCCGCGACGTCCTTCCTCTCCGCTGCTCGATTAAGGTTAGAATTTTGATTACATCAGTGATTTATGATTACAGTTTGTTATACACTTATACATCTGTTTGTTTTAAGTTAATATTGGTGCTGAAAGTTTCAGCTTGTTATACATATGAATTTGTCAATTTGATAGTTAATTTTGGTAGTTAAACTTGAATTTGGTATTTGTTATACATCTGTTTGTTTTATTTAAGTTAATATTGCTGCTTCATGGTATTACTAAGAATCTTTTGTGTGTTAGGATATTGTTTTTCTTTCTTTGAATTTGGCAAACCTGTGGAATTTATAGTAAAATACTTTTCATTTATGAGCTTAAATAGTTTGACATTTGATTGAGAACCCAAGAATTTTCTTTCAACCTGTTCGCATTGTATATTTGAGTATGGTCTTGTAGATTTTCAAATATCCCATTGACAGTCATACATAGTTTATTAATTTATAAGTTAAAAAAATATGGGATTTACATATATTTTAATGACATTCTGATATAGTTATTAACATAAGTAACAATGAATCTGGCACAACGCATCCTTAGGTTATTTGGGATAGGAATGTTACGAAGCGTCATAGAAAAAAAAGGTGATAAAGCTGCCCGACCCGACCCGAAAATTCTAACGTCGAGTTGACCGAAATTCGAGCATCTAAAAAAGTGAATCCGGTGGATAAAAATTCTGGATCCGCCACTGTTATTTAGTACCAAATAACTAACGTTAGGTACATCGGATGAGAAATCACTATCCGATGTTCAAGCATGCATGTTAAACAATGGTCTCACATGAACATAATATCTGTATGATATATGGACTTTGCCAACTCTCCAGTCAACATCATATGTCTCGTACTTCCATCGTTTTATATATGCATACAAAATGTTTTTGCTTCAATGATTGGACTTTTGGAGTATGTAATAATTTAATGATAAATGTCACATTTTTAATCAGTTAGACAAAGAAATCACATGCGAGAAAAATAAATCTTTTGTCACTCGTTCATGCATATCGTTATGGCAAATATAGGATTTTATTCATGACATTAAACAACAATATTTATATGTTTAACGTGACAGTGAAAAGTGATTTAATAGTCTTTTGTTTTGTTTTACTTTTATTTTGTTTATAATTGATTTTGATTTTATATATATATGGGGCCGCTAAAATGAAAACAACCCCCAGTTACAAGAACTACTCTCCACCAATCAGATAATAACAACCAAAAGAGTAATATAATTATTTAATTAAAACCATCAAATCATCTCTCTTTCCTTATTAAAGTCTCTTTTTAAGATTTTTTCAATTTCTCTCTCTTCACATTTCTCTCTGCTCTTTTTGTTATTTTGTAAAAAAAAAAAAAAATTTAAAACCGAAAAAAAAATTCGTAAAAAATGTAAAAAAGTTTTAAAACGTGTGTAAAAAAAGAGGTTAAAACCGTAAAAAAGTTTTCGTATAAATTTATGTATTTTGTAAAAAAAGTTTTTTATGAAAAAAAATTTTAAAAATGTTTTTGCAAAAAAAATTTAAAACCGTAAAAAACGTTTTCGTAAAAAAACGTAAAAGAGTTTAAAAACGTGTGTGTAAAAGAAGTTTTTTGTAAAAAAAAGGTTAAAACCGTAAAAAAAATTTCGTATAAATTTTTGTTCATTGTTAAAAAGTTTTTGTAAAAAAGTTTTTTTGTAAAAAGAAAGTTTAAAACCGTAAAAAAAGTTTTCATAAAAAAAAGTTTAAAACCGTAAAAAAAGTTTAAAAACGTGTGTGCAAAAAACGGCGCGTAAATACGGGAAGAAAAAACGGGGTGTAAAAAACGGCGCGTAAAAAAACAGCACGTAAAAAACAGGGTGTATAAAACGGAGCGTAAAAACGGCCCGTAAAAAACCGGGTGATAAAACGACGTGTAAATACGGGGCGTGAATACGGGGGCGTAAAACGACACGTAAAAACGGGTCGTAAAAAACGGCGCGTAAAACCAGACGTAAAAAACGACGCATAAAACCAGGCGTAAAAACGGCGCTTAAAAACGGTGCGTAAAAAACGGCTCGTAAAAATGTTTTTGGTAAAAAAAATCCTGACAAAAATTGTTTTTTTTTTGTAAAACAATCAGATTTTAAAATACTTTTTAATTGAAAAATATAACTTTAATAAAAAAACAATTAATTTAATAAGACAAAAAAGTAATAAAAAGCAATATATACAATAAGACAAAACAAGCAAATTTACTAAATTGCCCTTTGACATTAAAATATTAAAAACATAATAAGACAAAAAGAATTTAATATTGTTTTTATAACTTTTAATCTCATCCATCCATCTTCAAAGATCAATGGTTAGAAAGTGGTTCTCGTGGTTCTCTTAACTGGGTGTGGTTTTCATTTTAGCGGCTCCCTATATATATATATATATATATACATACATATATATATATATACAGGATTAGGTTCATTTGTATATATATACATATATATATATACATACATATATATATATATATACAGGATTAGGTTCATTTGTGAACCTTTTTATATTTGTGAACAAAATGAACTCATCTTGGCCATTGATCTTCTTTTAAAATTATAAGGGTATGATGGTCATTAGACATATATACACTAATTTTAATTTTAATTTATTATACATAATCAAAGTCAGTTATTAGATAAATCTACAACCACCCTACTTTCATGCGATCAAAAACCAGATTTGAATTATTTTGGATTAATCGTTCCAAACAAAAAAAAAATCCTGGCCATCATCTATAATCAATTCAATCGGCCTTCATCATCAACCCAGTCTTTTTTCCAAAATCATCATAGTTTATTGTCAGTTCAATATACATTATTAACATGTCAGACATCAACGCAAGTAGCGATTCTGAATATTTGGCGATTCCACCAGTTCATGAACAACCAGATGAAGATAACATGTATATTACATCAATTGAGTAGCAAGGTATATTTTTTAGAACTTCAGATTAGTAAAAGATATTAGATATGTATTTCAGTTTTGTTATTTCATTGCATGAAGCTTGTTGTACGATTCTTTTGTAGATTTTTGAATAAGATAAGGTTAAGGTATTTTGAGTAATTTACAATGTATAGTATAAGATGAATTTGGATTGTTATGTATTCTGTGTAATACATATACGTATATTACGATTTCTGCATGCACCAGACGATTGTTTATATTGCTGACTGTCGCAATGCTAATATCTGTCCTACAAAGTCGCATAATATTTACGTGATTTTAAAAGGGATGGCTGTGTTTTTGAAACTTTTATTAATAAAAAAATCAGGACCTGCTATTACACGTGTGTGTGTATAAACACTTTGTAAATGGGATTTGTGTATGATACGGCTCATACACATAGCTAAACTTTGTTTTTACACATGTGTATGACCTGCTATTATGCGCGCGTGTGTGTGTAAACACTTTTGTGTGGAAAGAGATTGATGTTATGATGATAACTTGGTGAGATGGTTTATAGGGGAACATGCGTCATTATACGCATGTGTATAATGGAAATAAAATTACTAATACACATGTGTTTTGAATACCTGATTGTCGATGCATATGATATCGTTCTAATGCTTCGTGTGTTTTTACACATGTGTATGACCTGCTATTATACGTATGTGTATAAGCACTTTGTGTGGAAAGAGATTGGTATTATGATGATAGCTTGGTGATATGGTTTGTAGGGAAACATGCGTCATTATACACATGTGTATAATGGCAATAAAATAACGGATACACGTGTGTTTTGAACAATTGATTGTCGATGTACATGATGTAGTTCTAATGCTTCTTGTGTTTATACATTTAATCGCAAGGGAAGAGCGGACTATTTGGAACTGTTTGTTTGAAGGAGCAGAGGAAAAACGGTAAGTGTTTATACATTTAATTGCAATTCATATATGTATAATGTGACTAACGATGAGATGTTTATACACTTGCAGAGAAGCAAAACCAAAGAAAAAACACAATAAAAAGGATAATGATGTGGATTACCGGTATGTATTTGTTACATTTTGTTTACTTCTATCAATATCAATGTAAGTATAGGAATGTAACTTTGAACAATTTTCTTTGTTTTGTTGAAGAGCGTTAACTGATCATGAGAAAACGGAACGAGCTAAGGCGGAACGTGAAAAGAAGGAACAAATGGAGGTGCAAAGAAGAAGTAATAGATGTGAAATATATAGTGGTTTATTTTGTGAACTTGCATTGATGATGAAAGGACACATTATACATATATGTATTACAAAAATAATATACAGGTGTAATTTCCAGAACAATAAAAAAATAATAACAGTTAAACTTGAAGATGAGGTAAAATTAAATAACTGTTGAGCAAAATAAAAATAAAAAAAGATGATGTAGTGGGTAAACTAAAAAAAGGTTGATATTGGCAAAATAATATGAGATTTGGTTGGATCATGCTAAAAAAACGGAAATAGTTATTACTAAATTCCAAAACTAACAAATAACAAAGTACCATATTACCCCTAATTAAAAAAATAGTTTAAATTAATTTTATGTATTTACCATCTTGCCATCCAATATCAATGGTTGATATTGGTTCATTTAGTTCACAAATAAGGGTTGGTTCACTCTTGAACCCTACCCTATATATACATATATATATACATATACATATATATATATATGGGGGCCGCTAAAATGAAAACCACCTCCAGTTGTAAGAACCATGGGAACTACACCGTACGGGGCGAGTTGGACCAAATTTTTTTTTTCATAAACGTAGATGCGTGTATTATAAACACATTTGTAAAAAAAATCAAAAGAAAAATGTCGTGTGTGTAGTTTTGTTTGTGTTTACGGGTACCGTAAATTTTAAACCAAATTTATGGTACCCGTAAACGTAAACTTGTGGTTCTCAAAACTACACACACGACTTTTTTTTTTTTTGAATTTTTTTTACAAATGTGTTTATAATACACGCATCTACGTTTATGAAAAAAAAATTTGGTCAACCTCGCCTCGTACGGTGTAGTTCTCACGTTTCTTACAACTAGAGGTGGTTTTCATTTTAGCGGTCCCCTATATATATATATATATATATATATGATTCCGTTTAAGGAGGAATCACTACCAGTTGGGAGAACAATAAGAACTCCTCCCATCCAATATAATTTTAACACATTATCTATAATTAATTTAATTCAAAATGGTATTTTAGTCATTTTTCTCTCAATGTCATATCTTCTATCTCTTATCTCTAAAACATATCACATCATCATTTATATATCTAAGATAACAATATCTCTCTCATTTCATCTCTTTTATACTTTGTATATCTAAAATTGGGAAAAATATCTTATGTTTTAAATTAAAACACCAAAAGTATTACGTAATTTAGAAAATATACAAAAATATCGAAAATGATATCTACTTCTTTTGCTCTATTTTCCCTAATTATGACATAATTGTTAGCGGAATATATCGAATTGGACTTGGTCAATGCTGATACTTTGGGGAATATACTCCCGATTCGCATGTGTTTGGAAGAGTGTAGCCGCTATGAGATACTTGTACCATTTTCACTTTGTTATGTTATAGTTTCTATTTTTAAAGAGGATAACGAACTCATTTTAGGCATAACACAGCTGATTATTAGAAAACATACGAACACACAACACTCTCATACTCTCTCGCAAGCTACACACTAGTTAACATTGTATTGAGCTCGTTGTCTTCCGAAGTTGTGCAAGGATCATTACTCATTTTTTGCTATACATTTGGTGATTGGTAGTTTCCATCACCCGGGGGTTTTTGTGCTGGAGATCTATCAAGGATCAAGGGCTTTTTCCTTTTATAAATATCGGTGTTGATGTGCGTGAGTGTTATTAGTTTTTAATGTATATGTTAAGCCATTTTTAACACTTTTTAGCCAAGTTTTAAATTTATAAAACACGATATTTACTAACACTAAACACACATATGGGCAAGTGTACCCATCGTGAGCGTAGTATAGTGTTGGCAAGATACCGAGGTCGTCCAAGGACACAAGAACTTTTAGTACCGGTTTATCCTCAACGTCTAATCAAATCAAAAGTTTAGAAAAAGGTTTTAAACTAGAAAAATAAAAACTAACTAAAATGCTGAAAAATAAAAACAGATAGACAAGATGAATCACTTGGCTCCGACTCGTGTTTAGTGTAACCTTTGATTATTTCCGCACTTTTGCACTATTTAAGAGATTATCTTAGTTATTGTAGTAGGCCCCTCTTTTGAAGGCGACGTTACCCTCAACCCAGTAGTTTGAGTCAGCAAGGATACAATCCTAAAGGGTCGGATTATTGAAATATAATTAATTAAGTTATTAATGCATATTATGGTAGGCCCCTCTTTTGAAGGTGACGTTACCCTCGGCTAAGTAGTCTGAGTCAGCAGGGATACAGTCCTAAGTAGCCGGGTTAAAGTTTTAATAGTAGTTTAACTTATGAGGGGATCAAAGAGTTTGGACCCCCGCCATCCAATACCGTTAAGTATTGAAGGAGGTCCTACTAAATTTGACCCAGGTCCTTTGCAGGATCTATACACTGAACAATGGCAAGACTCTTACCAAACCGTTCCCTTAACCCCCGACCAGGTAGCCAACATACCTCCATATAGACCGTGAAGATATGAATGGTGAAAATCTATATTTTTTATATAGACAGTAAAATAATGCCAAGACACCACGAACAAACGATAAGGAAAAATCACCTTCAACATAAGAAACTAGTTATTAAAGTCATTAATACATAACCAAGTAAAAAGTGAGAAAAGATTAAAAATAAAAAGTATTACACTAGACACTTTGTCTTCACCAAGTGATGTAAGAGACTTAGGAAAACATGGCCTTGATTGTCAAGAACTCTTACGATCAATCTTGGATCCCGAGACGACTCACACACTCTATGATGGACAATGGATGATGGTGGTGGATGATGGTGTTATGGTGGTGGTGGGTGGTGGGTGAAGTGTGAGAGAGGTGGTGTGCCAAGGGATGGTTTAAGCTTGAGCCAAGCATTCATATTTATAGGCTGAACAGAAGCTCGGGCACGGCCCCGTGTCCACATCCTTCTCTGTCTTCATTAATTGCTCTTGTCTGTATTAGTTGACCACGGCCCAGTGTCCGCTGGGCACGACCCCGTGTGCAGAAGCATATCTGTACTATCAAGATTTGGCTGGATTCTGCGAATCTTATAGTTGACCACGGCCCCGTGTCCGCTGAGCACGGCCCCGTGGTGGGCGATGGAAGCTTCTACAACTTTGTCTTTTATGCTGACACTTGGGCACGCCCCCGTGCTCACTGAGCACGGGGCGTGTTCAGCCTTCTGTTCTCTTGTTTTGCTTGGGAAGATGCTGTCATAGGGTCGGGCATGTCACGTTTGTTCCTTTTCTTGTATTTATGTTAGATTTAGCTGCCTTTTTGCTTCTTTTGTTAATTTGAGCTCATTTAATCCTGAAAATACAAAAGGAAGACAAAAGCACACTTTTTCCAACATTAGTACTAAAAAAAGGTTAGTTTTATGCCACAATTGATGTAATTTATATGTTGCATTTTGCACACATCAAATACCCCCACACTTGAATCTTTGCTTGTCCTCAAGCAAAACTCTTTATAATGTGGCTTTACACTCCCAAATAGAATGGGTAGAAGAGAAGGTTTTTGGGCTTGTCATAGAGTGTCGGGATTTCCAAGATTCTTTATTTAGTTTTATTTTTATTTATTTACAATCCTATTCGTCATGATTTATTTAAAACTTTTCAAAAGATAAATTACTTATTAGGGCATAACATGCCTCTTTAAAATTCCATTTATATACAAGTTCACATACCTCACGGGGGATCACTCAACACTCGGCCGAAGATGTATTTTAGTGAATCACTCGAGAGCGGCATGGAACTTACTCCTACCATAGGCTTGCCAAGCAATCAATCCTCCTCCTTTTTAACTATATACCTTTGTAAATATCAAGAGGACTTTTGGGTGAAGGGTTAGGCTTGGGTTCATGGTAGGTGGTTGGGTTAGTGGTTAGTGAAAGGGCGAAAAGCGTAAAAAACATCGGTTTTCGTAAGACTTTTTATTTTTGCAGTTTTTATTTTGATGAAGCCATAATTCAAACAAAGTTATTTTTGACGAACTTGCTTGTTTATTTCTTTTGCTTCATCATCAACATATTTTTTTTAGGAAGTCATACGAAAAACCGAGCTTGTCACTAAAACAAAGGGTTAAAAATAAAAAGGTTTTTGGTGGGTGAAAGGGTGTTTGGTTTGTGTTAAGAAATGAAAAGGTTTAGGCTCAAAGGGGTTAACTAGGGGGATTTTTGGGTAGGTGGTAAAAAAAAAGAAAAATAATGGTGTAGAAATAAAAAGGGTTAGTCCTAATGCCTCCATCATTTACTTACTCGGGTTTAAGTTGGTAAGGACCGGGAATGTATCGTCGTGGAAAGTTCTAGAGTTGTAAGAACCAAGCGGCTATTCACACAAGAAACGAAAAATGAGCATTTAGTTTAAAGATATGTATTTGTATGCTCAATAAAGGCTCAAAACTCACTTTTGTGGGAATGGGTTTTTATGTGATCATGTATATAATCAAATTTTAACTAAGCTGTCATGCCGTTTCATAATTTTCTTATGTTGGTTCTTTTTATCACGACGCTATCGGTTATAAATTTGTAAAAATATAACCTTTTTAGAATTTTGAAATTCCCAAATTAAACATAGACAAGTAAAAAAATGAAAATTTTTGAAAAAATTTGGTGTGATTAGCAGTTCCAATAGAGTTTTGTGTAAGTCTTGTTTTTAGGACTTACAAGATTCAAGGTTTTAGCATCCCCACACTTAAATTACACATTGTCCTCAATGTGTCCCAAAAATAAGTTTTTCGGTTGATTAAAATGTGTAAAAGTGGGTTAAAAACAAGATTTTATGGTACTGAGTAGCTGAACACGGGGTGGTGTTGGCTGAGCACGGCCCCGTGGTCAGACTGCCAGTATCAAATTTAAACAGAAGGCTGGGCACGGGGGCGTGTTCAGTGAGCACGGCCCCGTGTCCAGTTACCTGAACTGGGCATTTTCTGCAGAACCTCGTGCACGGGGGCGTGTTGGGTTGAGCACGGCCCCGTGCTGAACTTGCTGTAATGAAGAAAAATCATTGGGAGGCTCTGTTTTTGTGCATGGGGTGTGGGTTCAAGTTTCCCTTAGTAACCTCCATCATCCCGAGTGTGTTTTATTCCTGAAAATTAAAACTAAACTAGAAAACGTAAAAGTTAATCTAAACTAAAACTACGGATAGTTCCGCGGAATGCCTCTGTGGTGCGCCACGTTTATAAGGGTCCTTGGCTAGACCCACCTTATCAGGTGGTTCTGGCTCATCTTCAATTAAGGGGTCGTCATTGCCAAATGGATATTTCATTGATCGCTCAAGGTCGACACTTTTTTTGAATGCCCCTAATTGAATAGATAGATTGTTGTACTTCCAGTTTTTCAAAGCTTCGTGGGTTTTTACAAAGGGTCGTCCCACCACTAGAGGAGCGTCATCGGGGATGACAAAGTCGGTCGGGATTACCATTTGATTTGTTTGAACCAAGACATCCTCAACTACACCGATTGATTTTATTATTTTCCGATTGGATAGAAAAATGGGTATTTGAAGTGGAGAAAAATCACCAATACTTAATTTTTCGAAAATGTAGTTTGGCATTATGTTAACACAAAGATCCTTATCAATTGTGACATTACTAATAAATGAATTTTGAAAGAAACATGGAACCGGTGTAATGTTAATTTCAAATGGGTCTTCTTTTATTAGTGAGGTTTGATCATTAGTTAACTTAACACTTACCGTTTCGTCAATTTTAGTGTTAGTGTTTAATTCTTTTAAAAACTTAGCATGAGTTGGAACTAAACAATGATTTTCAAAAGAAGGTGACAAGAGATTAATTTTTTCAAAATTAGAATCTTCTTGAATTTTAACGTTGTCGGGCTCACGTTTTTCGTTGTTTAACTCATGTGTCGGTTTTTCACTTATTTGTTCTTCCATTTTCACACTTTCAGTTATCTCTTCTTTATTTAATTCTTCTCTTGCGCGGGACTCCTCTTCCTTTGCGCGAGATTCTTTTATATAGCGATCGATAACTCTAAGGTGTTCTAATATCCTATCGGTCACTTCGGTTATAGAAAAAGGATCGGGATTTTCAAAGCTTGAATCCGGTTGTTCGATCCTTTGTTCCTTATAATACCCATATGAAGTAGGTGGTTCACACCATTGTTCTTCATTGTAAGCATATGATGGATAAGGGTCGTAATTTTGTTCTTCATAATACTCATATGAGGTGGGTTGTTCACGCCATGGTTCCTTATAGTAAGCATATGAAGGTGGTGGCTCATATCTTGGTTCCTCAAAGTATGAGTATGAAGGCTCATACCTTGGTTCATCAAAATATGAGTATGAGGGAGGAGGTTCATACCTTTGGTCTTCATAGGATGTGTATGAAGTTGATGGCTCGTACCTGGGCTCCTCATAGTAGTTGTATGAAGTGGATGGTTGATATAAGTCACAATATTGAACCGGGTGCGGGTCACCACAATTAGTGCAATAGTTACTCCTATAATCATCCTCCTCATAGGTGTAGTTGTAACCTCCTGAGTATTGATCCATAAGAATCACTCAGCAGACCACAACCAAGTCTCGAGATGAGAAAACGAAAATAAAAACGGAAACAGAGGCTGGACACGGCCCCGTGTACAGAATCTGTATCTGGGCGTTTTAATTAAAGTTACTGATTTCGTTGAGCACGGGGCGTGTTCAGTGAGCACAGCCCGTGTTCAAGCTACTGTTACTGGGTGTTTTATGAAAATGTGCAGGACGGCCCCGTGTTCAGTGAGCACGGCCCGTGTTCAGGTTACCGTAAATGCAAAACTAAACTAAAATACATAAAAATGTGCGCGCGTTTTAAAAAGGTTTTGAAAAACTGATTAGGCCGTCGATTTTAAACTTTCTTAAAATCCTTGTGTCCCCGGCAGCGGCGCCAAAAACTTGATGTGCGTGAGTGTTATTAGTTTTTAAAGTATATGTTAAGCCCTTTTTAACACTTTTTAGCAAAGTTTTAAATTTATAAAACACGATATTTACTAACACTAAACACACATATGGGCAAGTATACCCATCGTGAGCGTAGTATAGTGTTGGCAAGATACCGAGGTCGTCCAAGGACACAATATCTTTTAGTATCGGTTTATCCTCAACGTCTAATCAAATCAAAAGTTTAGAAAAAGGTTTTAAACTAGAAAAATAAAAACTAACTAAAATGCTGAAAAATAAAAATAAAAATAAAAACAGATAGACAAGATGAATCACTTGGCTCCGACTCGTGTTTAGTGTAACCTTTGATTATTTCCGCACTTTTGCACTTTTTAAGAGATTATCTTAGTTATTGTAGTAGGCCCCTCTTTTGAAGACGACGTTACCCTCAACCCAGTAGTTTGAGTCAGCAAGGATACAATCCTAAAGGGTCGGATTATTGAAAGATAATTAATTAAGTTATTAATGCATATTATGGTAGGCCCCTCTTTTGAAGGTGACGTTACCCTCGGCTAAGTAGTCTGAGTCAGCAGGGATACAGTCCTAAGTATCCGGGTTAAAGTTTTAATAGTAGTTTAACTTATGATCAAAGAGTTTGGACCCCCGCCATCCAATATCGTTAAGTATTGAAGGAGGTCCTACTAAATTTGACCCAGGTCCTTTGCAGGATCTATACACTGAACAATGGCAAGACTCTTACCAAACCGTTCCCTTAACCCCCGACCAGGTAGCCAACATACCTCTATATAGACCGTGGAGATATGAATGGTGAAAATCTTTTATTTTATATAGACAGTAAAATAATGCCAAGACACCACGGACAAACGATAAGGAAAAATCACCTTCAACATAAGAAACTAGTTATTAAAGTCATTAATACATAACCAAGTAAAAAGTGCGAAAAGGTTAAAAATAAAAAGTATTACACTAGACACTTTGTCTTCACCAAGTGATGTAAGAGACTTAGGCAAACATGGCCTTGATTCTCAAGAACTCTTACGATCAATCTTGGATCCCGAGAAGACTCACACACTCTATGATGGACAATGGATGATGGTGTTATGGTGGTGGTGGTGGGTGGTGGGTGAAGTGTGAGAGAGGTGGTGTGCCAAGGGATGGTTTGAGCTTGAGCCAATCATTCCTATTTATAGGCTGAACAGAAGCTCGGGCATGGCCCCGTGTCCAGTAGGCACGGCCCCGTGTCCACATCCTTCTCTGTCTTCATTAATTGCTCTTGTCTGTATTAGTTGACCACGGCCCAGTGTCCGCTGGGCACGACCCCGTGTGCAGAAGCATATCTATACTATCAAGATTTGGCTGGATTCTGCGAATCTTATAGTTGACCACGGCCCCGTGTCCGCTGAGCACGGCCCTGTGGTGGGCGATGGAAGCTTCTACAACTTTGTCTTTTATGCTGACACTTGGGCACGCCCCCGTGCTCACTGAGCACGAGGCGTGTTCAGCCTTCTGTTCTCTTGTTTTGCTTGGGAAGATGCTGTCGTGGGGTCGGGCATGTCACGTTTGTTACTTTTCTTGTATTTATGTTAGATTTAGCTGCCTTTTGCTTTTTTTGTTAATTTGAGCTCGTTTAATCCTGAAAATACAAAAGGAAGACAAAAGCACGCTTTTTCCAACATTAGTACTAAAAATGGTTAGTTTTATGCCACAATTGATGTAATTTATATGTTGCATTTTGCACACATCAGTGTTCATAAAATGCAAGCTATATTTGTATTATATGTTTATTGAGAATTTCTATTTCATCCGTTAACGTTTGATGACTTTACACTAAAACTTAAAAGAACATTCAATAACATGTGTAAAAAAGTTTTGAGAAGGTGCGTAAAAATGTTTGACAACGTGCGTAAACATTTACACGAACTGAGTATGAGAACACCACTATGTACAAAAATAATTAAATAAATGTTTTGACAACGTGCGTAAAAAAGGTTTTGTTACGCCGTGATTGCCCACCCGAGCTCCTCCGAACGTTACACGTAAATCTAATTTTCAAACGTATGTAAAAACAAAATGCTTAAAATAGTTTTTACATACGTTTGAAAATGTTTTTACGTAAGTTGTCGATTGTAATTTTTTTTGCGCACGGTGTCGAATGAAAAAAAAATATTTTTACGCCCCAGATCGTCGGCCCGAGCTCCTCTAACGTCACACGTAAATCTATTTTTTCAAAAGTATGTAAAAACGGCATGCGTAAATGTTTAATTTTTACATGCGTTTGAAATTGTTTCTCGTACGGTGTCGAATGTAAAAAAAATCACGCACGGTGTCGAATGTAAAAAATGTTTTTTTTATTACACACGATAAAAAATTGTTTTTTATGCCTCTGATCTCTGGCGTGAGCTCCTCTGAACATTTGTGGAATGTAAACGCTCCGTTTTTTTTCTTTGATTTTCGTAGGTGTTGGGGTTGTTACGTTCAAATGACGAGGATAACGAACAAAAAATGAAGATCAATATCAGAGATTGAAGATGTTTTCTTTTTATACATGTAGTGCATTTTTTTGTATAAAAAATCATGTGTTATAATTAATTCTTTCTTTAATAGATAAACGTAATTAATGTTGACATGAAGAGTGATATGGTCTATGATGTTTGATTGTCAGTTTGACAAGTTGACATGAATAATACATAAGTCAAATTTTCCAAGATACCCTTCTTGTACTATTTACTGTTTTTTAATCAACAAAATCACTACAAGACAAATTAAACTTAAACAATTCAATCTCAATCACTCATACATTAGAGATCTAGGGTGGATAATGGTTCCTACAGTTCTCGCATCCAAATCAATAGAGTGAACACTAGTGTATTTGCGAACTGAGTGAACAAATCCTGGCCATTGATCTACACACGTGTATGGCCAGGATCTCATCATCAAATCGTAAAATACACTAGTGTGTTTCAACATCAAATCCTGGTCATTGATCTACACACGTGTATGGCCAGGATTAGTTCACTCAGTTCGCAAGCTACACAAGTGTTCACTCTTGAACCTAATCCTATATATATATATATAGTGGATGGTTCAAATGAGAATAACTTTTTTGTAACAAGAAAAAAGAAGAAGTTTTAACCAATAATAATGCTTCATTTTTTTATTTAATATTTGCATTAATTTTAGTGTAAGAGTATATTTGTAAACTTATATATATCATTAATTTTTAGTCTTCCTCTTTAGTAGCCAACTACATTAAATTTGTAATTTATTTTCAAATATATATTTTTAGAAAAAAAATTAGAGTGTAGGACAAATTAGTAGGTATGTAGGATAAATTACGAGTTGTATAGGATAAATTTAAATATGTGTAGAATAAATTTTGAAATGTGTAGGATAAATTTTTATGTGTGTAGGCAATAAACTAGAGTAGAGTATGATAGTATTTATAACTAATTAATTAGTTAAAGATAGTAATAAATGAGATGAAAGAAAAACTACTTAGACAAAACGTAGTGGGGCGCTATGCCCCCACATAGCGCCGGAAAACGCCATAGAACACCGCCACGAGGGGCGGTATGAATGCAATTTGGGGTGGGGGGGGGGGGGGCGAGATATATAGCGGCGTTATTTTGTGTTTGTTTGAATTTTTATTTTTTTTTATTTTCTGGTTTTCCCCTCACTCACAAACATATATGCATACATATATTTAATGCTCTGTTTTTGTGTTGCAGGTATATCAAAGAAGAAGGAAGACAAGGAAGAAGGAAGAATTTTAGGGTTTTGTTTTTATGGGCTTTGGGCTGGGCTCAAAAGGTTTTGTGGTTTTAATGAGCCAAGAAGCCCGGTTATTATACTTTGAGTTAATTAGTGTAAGTTTTTTTTATTTACTTTATTTTAACGCTTTTTTTTATTTTATTGTAATGTTTTTTTTTATTTAATGAAATGGTTTTTAATTTTATAAAGTTAGAAGTTAATTAAAAAAATGAAAATTAATTAATTGAGTAATGATGAGGTAGGGGCTTTATTACTACGGACTCTAGTGACATAACGCCCCATAAAGCCCCCGTGTGACTTGGCACGACACGTGTCGCATAACGCCCACAAAGGGGCTTTATGACTACACATGGCCTTAACATTTTTACAGTTGTACCATTTGTTCTTTTTTTTTCAATTAAATTTTCTTCTCAAATCAACCTCACCCTATCTCTCTCTATATATGTATAGGAATGAGATCAAGAGAAAACGATTTGAATTGTGAGAACGATTTTCAGCCATAAGATCTTTGTTAGGCCTGTAAACGAACCAAACGTTCATGAACTTGTTCGGCGGGAAGTTCATTTATTTAATAAACGAACAAACTCGAACAAAAAAATTTGTTCGTTTAACTAAATGAACGAACATGAACACACCTTGTGTTCGTTCATTTATGTTCGGAACATTCTTTTATGTTCATGAACATTCGTTTAAATTTTAGTAAATACATAAATAGTTATATTTATATAAATTTGGGTTTTATAACTACTTATATAAATATAACTAATTAGTATATCTATGAACCTTTATTTAGATGTGTTTTCGGATGAAATGCAATATATTAAACTTGTTTCTTTAATCATGTTAATTTATGTTTATTCAAATATGTTAAGTTAATTTTTTAATGTTCGTTTGTATTCGTTTATGTTCGTGAACTGTTCGTTTAGGCTTAAAACGAACGAACATAAACGAACACGAACATGCCCAATTTGTTAATGAACGAATACGAACAAAACAATGTGTTCGATTATATGTTCGTGTTCGTTTGGTTCGTTTAAAGGCCTAATCTTTGTGATTTGTGGCTAAGATGATGCGGTGACATTTTTGTAAATAATGGGAACCTTAGAACTACCAGGAGGAGTAAAATTGAAAGATCCAAACAAGGGTGCACATGTTAATCACAAGCCATTTTCCCCCATCATATTTAAACGCCAATAACTTTTTTATACGTGATTATTTTTCAAAAAAAAATTACAGCATGAAACTCAGCGTTTTTTTATCTTTCCAACGAGTATACTATTAATATACTTTTCGAAAAAAATGAACTGGCTTTTTTATGGCGTTTTTCTGAACTGAGTGTTTTATGGCGTTTTAACTAGGCATTTTCATGGCGTTTTTCTTAACTAGGTGTTTTTATGGCGTTTTAACTAGATATTTTCATGGCGTTTTTCTGAACTGGGTGTTTTATGGTGTTTTCAACTGAGTTTTTCATGGTGTTTTTCTGAATTAGGTGTTTTATGGCGTTTTTAACTAGGTATTTTCATGACGTTTTTCTGAACTGGGTGTTTTATGGCGTTTTCAACTAGGTATTTTCATGGCTTTTTCTGAATTTGGTGTTTTTATGGCATTTTTATTTGAACATCCAGTTCATGTGAGTGTATTTCTTGACAATATTACCCTTAGTGTAAGTTAGCATCAACGCCACATGAATCGTTCTCAGTGTTCTCACACTTTTCACCGTTTTCCCTAAATCCTGACCCTATATATATTGTATAACTTTTATGGTAAACTACGATCTAAATTCTCAAGTAGTTCGTTCTATTGTTATCTATGTCTCGATATTTTTTTAAACCGAGTTGTGAGTATTAATGTACAAGTAACCGAAACGCAAACGTACAAGTTATTAAAGTTGCCTCACATTAAGTTGTTTTTTTTTAATTGACAAGGTTTATCTTTTTCTCTATTCTAATAATATAAATAATGCTTTATATAATTCCAAAAATAGTGTTGTGACATTCTTATTTTTATTTATCTTTGGATAAAAGATTTACTCAAAATTGAAACGGGTCAAATATGATTATTTTTTTGTTCTTTACCTGACGAAATGGAACAATATCATCCGAACAACTTTGATACATGTTCCGATGCTTTATAAAATTCTGGGTAATGGGTCAAATATTATTAAGTTTTTTTTGTTCTTTACCATGACAAACAAGTCAACTTTTTTATGTTTGTTAAGTTTTATATTCTCGACGTCCAGTGTAAATTTCATTGAAAACATAGTTTATCCAAATCAGAGTGTGTTTTGGGAATTGTAGTGTAACGTTTCGTATTTCTGTACTTTCCTTATTTAGAAAGTATTGTTATAATTCTATTTTTGGAAACTTGTATTCGTATTGTATTCTATTTTGTTTCAACTTTGTAATCCGAGACCATTGATCATAATGAAATTCGAGTATTTTATTCACATTTATGTTGTACAATTTAGACTTGTTTGCATATTCATACTCAAAATCAATGTCTTAAACACCATTATACATAATCAAACAAAGGGACTATACCCTTTGCACGAAGGGACCTATCCCCTTCGTGCGAATGGCCCATTCGCTCCAGGTTCCTCTGCCTGAAGACCCATTCGCTCCAACACACTTCTCAGCCTATAAATAAGTGCGTAACCCCATTCATTTCACCTTCCCAGTCAC
Source organism: Helianthus tuberosus (assembly GCA_030545235.1). Lineage (NCBI taxonomy): Eukaryota > Viridiplantae > Streptophyta > Magnoliopsida > Asterales > Asteraceae > Helianthus > Helianthus tuberosus. Next base: position 26,411,585 of record CM060375.1, read on the forward strand.
CCAAGACACTCTCAGACGATCTGAAACCTTCTTTGTGAGCAGAAGCATTTCAGTAATCTTTTCTTTCATTTCCTGTATTTTCTTGTCATGTCATTTCATTTCTATAAACATTTTTGCAAATCACCTTGTTTGATACATCTCTTGGGTAGTTTTCATGAGTTTGTCATGGCAAACTGATGATGAAACCTCATCACTTATGAGATTCAAACTAAGGCTTACAAACTTTGATTTAAAACTTGTTCTTGCATTTTGTTTTATTTTCTGTTACAAAACTTGGTGAAATCTGGTACTCACCAAGCTCACAACTCAGTTCATAGTTGTGGGTTTGTGTTAGTGTTTGTGTTAATTTTCACCAAGATATGATCTGTTTTGGATGAATTAAACAGGCGTTTTGACGGGTTTTACACCCTTCGAATGAATGACAGTCCCTTCGTGCGAATGGACAGTCCCGTTCGCACGAAGGGACTGTGTTACGAATATATGGTTTTGATTTCTTTTCTGTTTGATCCAAGTTCAACAGTGCAACAGATGTTGAAGTCATTCCAGATTCGCTATAACAACCCTCCTAAATATTTTCGACGCCCTAATATATTTTAAAATACACCCCGAATACGGGCACTGGCCCTAAATACCTATATATAATTAAAAATTAAAATAAAAACAATTTTTATGGTTCCTGGCGGGACACGAAGACCCTTAAGGGCTCTTACGCGGGCCGCGACAGATGGGAGATCAGGCGGAAACCCTAGCATGCCACGTGTCGTGAACGTGTTGGGTCTAGGGTTCGAGTCAGCCAAGCTAGGGCCTACCGTAGTTGGCCTCGCGGGCCGCGTAGCCCCTTGCTACATCCTTCGCGGGCCGCGACAGGGTGGTCGAACAACCCTATAAATTGCTTTGATCGGCCTTCAGTCGAACTCGCTCACTTCTTTCTTTCTCTCTCGAATTTCTATATAGATAAAGCTATTCTCGGGCATAATACCCCCCTAAATAACGAAGTTCTGCCCCGTTGTAAGTATCTTAACCACGGTTACGTATTAGATACGCTGCCCGATTGATCCAGGGTTCCGTAACGGCTGTCGTGGTTCTGCCCAACGTAGTCATTGGAATGCCGTCTCGGGGAGGGTATTACTAATGTAAATATTGGGTTATTATACTAACGCATGTGCATTTGTGTATTTAATAGATAATCACCAGGAAATCCTTAAGGAAAACCTAAGACAGCAATGTGAGTAATCTCCTTTTTTGCAAACTGTTTTTACAAAACCTCACTTAATTAATACTATATTAAACAGTGATTGAGTATTTGTATTCTACAATTATCATCGGTATGTTGGGGTTTTGTATACAAAATTTGTTACTACCTTGCGAGGAGTAACATGACCACAAGTCGGGTTGACAGTACCGTGGGTGGTAATTAAAGTAGATGGAAACAAATGTAATTGCGCCAATACTGTACAATGGTTTTTACTTAACTTGCTTAAACTGGGTTTCGCTCACCAGTATTTCCCACTGACAAAATGTTTTTTAAACGCGTTTCAGGTAACAAAATGTGAAAGCCAAATAAAAGCCAGCTGGACAGCACTGAAGGCTTGGAAAAATGGCTATAAAGTTACCTAAAATAAAGAGATGTTTTATTTAAAATAAAATAGGGTTTATCCCTATGAAAATGTGTGTACGTAAAACTTGGGATTTTTCCCACGTGTTTAATATTATGAAAGTGTGGTATTTTACGCTAATAATATTTCCTAACTACGATCCTGATGTAATTTCCGCTGCCAAAATGATAAACACCTGGATACCACCGAAACTGGTCGCGGCCGCCCGTTCCCGGGTTATTAGGGGACGGGGGTTGCGACAGAAGGTGGTATCAGAGCTAAGCCACTGATTCAGCCACAGAAGTGTTCTGCTGACACCAAGATATTATATGTTAGGAAATTAATTACGGAAATAAGTGCATATCTGTATTTTATTGTTGTGTGTTATTTGACTATTTGTTAGGTTACAGTATGAGTGATCAAGGACCCTCCGATGCTTATCGTCAGTTGTCCGGCTCACCTAGGAGCGAAGGCACCTCTTCACAGCCTGCCCTCTCAGGGTATTCAGCTGACAATGAAGATGGGATATTCGTGTTTAAGGCTCAGTCTGAAGAGCCATTCCCTCCTAAAAAGAGAGGATGGTTCAGTAGGGGAGCACATGAGCGTTTGTTGGGATTGAACCCTATCAGAGGAACAGATAATTAAAGCCAAAACTGGATCAGAGCAGTGGATCCAGAATAAGCAGATGTTTACATACAAGTCTCTCCCCTTGAAAGTGATTTCAACATCTGCTGACCTCCTATCTGCTGATCTTGCAAACTGCTGACCTACAACTGTTGCTCAAGTAAAGAACTGATGAAAGACTAAAGCCCTGCTGATTCAATCTACTGCCTTGAGTCAAGCACTGTTGATCCAGACAAGTACTGCTGGGTTCACAACAGTGGAAGGTTGCAGCAGCTGATCTATAGTCTGTTTTGTAATGTAATGTAATAGCAGTAGTTAACATAGCAGTGTTTGTATAGATCAGAGGTTAGAGTTTGTTAGGAGGTTAGATGTCACTTTCATGGTGACGTCAGCTAAGATGCTCAGTGGTTTGCTAGTGCCTATAAATAGTTCAGTACTTTGTACTGTTCTATTAGCTCTTTTGCATCATCGTCTTCTTTGCACGAACAAACAACTGAGCTCTGGCTGAGGGGGAGTTTGCATTCATTCATCAATCATTGTAATCGTTATTGAAATAAATTCAATCTTCCGATTCATTGTAAAAAGATGTTTGATCAAAGTATTACTCTCATTTGATTGTATGCAAAGTTTGTTTTCATTATAATTCCGCTGCACACTCATCCATTTTCATCTTAATTACAAACACAAAATACAATCAGAAACAAACTCAGATCCAACAATTGGTATCAGAGCTTGGACAGTCAAATTTGATTTAACAATCATTTTGACGTAAATAGTTCAGCTCATAACAGTTGATACTGATCGTTTATTCGTTGTTGAAAAACAGAGCAAGGATTAATCACCATTAAAGTTGATTTCTCAGTGTCTGTAAAACAACAAGAATGACGTCACAATCTCAGGATGATAAAAAAACATCGGTTCGCTTTTTAAACCACCTATGCTAAAAAGAAATGAGTACAACATCTGGCAGAGGAGGATGGGTCACATCCTCGCTCAACAAAGCACAGGTTGTTGGAGGTCTGTCATCTATGGTCCCCACGTTCCCACAGTGCCAAGCGCTGAAGATGCTAAAAAGTTCGTTCCAAAACCAGTTGAAAATTATACCGAAACCGACTATCAAAAGTTCGAACTAGATGCTAAAGCGTTTAGCATCATAGCATCAGCGCTGCCCAATGAGATATATGCTGGACTGTTACACTGTAACAGTGCCAAAGATTTATGGGACGCGCTTAAGGAACAGTTTGGGGGGACCGAATAAGTCATAGAAAACAATAGGGAAATCCTGAACCAACAGTACGAAACATTTTGTTACGTTAAAGGTGAATCACTAACGCAACAATTTGAGCGTTTCAGTTGTCTCATCAGTGAACTGAGGCTTGTTAACACCACTTTTACAAACTCAACTCAAAATAGCAGGTTCCTCAGGTCACTGCCAGAAAAATGGGACACCATAGCTTTTGTCACCCGAAACTCACCTGAGTTCAAGGATCTGACCTTGACCCAACTTCACGGTCGACTCCTGACCTATGAAAGGGAGTTGAACCAGAAAAAGAGGTTGCAAGAGTCAGGAAAAGTTACTGATGATTACACTTTCGGTAACACTGCTCTTTTGGGTCAAGAAGAATCTGGGAGCAGTGGTAAGGATCAGGGTTTTGATCACTTCATTGACATAACTGCTGGTGCAAATTTTAACAACCCTGATCCTCACTCTGCAAGCTATGCATTTACAGCTAATGAAAACCAGATGTCAGATAATCTGTGCTTTGAACTCAATGATCTACAGCATTTTGATCCCACTGACTTAGAGGAAATGGACATCCTGCACCAACTGGCCTTGCTAAGTGTTAGAACTAGCAAATTTTACAAAAGAACAGGGCGAAAATTCCCAGGTTTGCATGGGAATCTAAGGGTTGGGTTGGATAAATCGAAAATCAAGTGCTACAAGTGTAATAGGTTGGGACACTTCGCTAGGGAATGTAGGAGTCAAACTACTGGTCCCATAATCACTCATCCTAGCTCAAATCCTAGACCTCAAAATCAAGGCACTGTGCACTATGCCCAATATGCCCCAGCAGCTCAAGTGAACACTGCTCACTATGCTGCTGCCCCTGTGCCAGTGCACTATGTCCAAACTACTGTTCCACAGATCCAATATGTTCAAACCCCTATCCCCCATGCACAAGTGCAGCCCGCACCTCAAACCACTGTTCCAGCAGCAGTACAACCAGATCAACAAAGTTTCTTCACTCAAGGGTTTGTTGACTGGAGTAGTATGCCTGAAGACCTTAGTGATGAAAATTTTGCACTCTATGCTTCTAATGATTCTTCTCATAATGAATTTTGTTTGATGGCATTAGAGTCAATACAGGAGGGGGTTGAAACTGAAGAGGAACAGCTAAGTATTGAAACAGTGGATGAGGTGACTGAAGCAGTGGTTACTGCTGTGGCTGGTGAACTACTGTTGGGAGAAAGTTCAGGTACCCTAACTGAACCACTGACAGACCCATGGTCCGAAGAGAACAAGGAAGAAAAGAAAGAAGAAAAAGCAGGTGAGAAAGAAGAAAGAGCTGAAGATGAAGAAAATCCTCAATGTGATTGTGCAATGATGGCTGCTGCCAAGGTATCACCTCAAGTTCTTGAAAAACTGTGTTCTGACAATTGCATTATTGTTTTTGCTAACATCAAAGAGGTGAACGAAAACCTTCGGGATAAAATCTTAACTGATGAAGTCAAATTTGAAAGATCTCTAAAAGAACTTAAAAACAAATTGGCTGAAAAAGAAAAGGAGATTAGCAGCATGAAAGAAGAGCAGAGCATAACCAAAACCCAACTCCAAACTATGGTAGAAAAATACCAAGTTTGCAAAAAGGAGTTAGAGTCTACCCAGATCACATGTGAGAGATGGGTGGAATCATGCAAAGGGTATGAGGTTATGCTTGAAAAACAGATAAAAAGCAATGTGAAATTTGGGGTTGGTTATAGAAAACATGATGATGAAAACACTGGGTTTGGAAAATCTGTTCAAACCACTGATGTAATCACTGAGTTCATCCCCACAAACAAGAATGGCCAAGAAGTGAAAATCACTGACAAACTTGGTAACAAAATCACACTTGACAGACCAATGGGATCCTCTACTTTTGAGGAACTTGAAGATTATCAGTTTAAACCAAAATGGTCTGATGAGTGTGATATTCTTGAAAATTTCAAGCCAATGGACTTTACATCAACTGATGGTGTTAAAGCTCCAAAAGCTAAAGTCATGCCTCTCAAGGACATCCCAGCAGTGGTTAAAACCTATGCTGCAAAGGAGTCTGAAAAGAGAAAGAAGAAAGAAAAAATTGATAACTTGTTTTGTGAATTCTGTGAGAAAAGGAATCATCTAACAAAAGACTGTTTCCACTTAAAAGCTTATGATTTAAACAGAACAAGTGTCATTGTTTCAGCTGAAAGTTGCATTGTTTGTGGTAAAAGAAACCACAAAACTCAAGCATGTGTGTATCTCAAAAACTTTGATGTGAAAAAGAATGAGTACATTGCTAAAACATCCTTGAGTCCATCATCATCATCATCATCTGTCAAATTCACCAAGAAACAACCACTGTTTGTGCCAGTTCAAACAGCTGTCACAAAACAGCTGAACCAAACATCTGTCAAAAGAGATGTTCAGGTTACTGATGCACCCCCTGCCAATAAGTTCAGAAAAGGCAAGGAAAAACAGTCTTACCAAAGGATTCCACACGTTTATGAGGCCTACAAAAGGCCCTCTAAACCCAGAGTGAACAGGCATCCTTTTGGTTACCAGCAGGTGATTGGTCAGGACCCACAACAGTGGTTAGAGAAGAACTGTACTAAAACAGTTCAAACCCCTGACCTAACCACTGTCCATCACTCTGCATCTATCCCAGACATTGTTGAGACCCCATCCAAAGCCATGCTGGCTTTGGAGACCCTAATGAACTAATCCTTTTACTTCATGTGCAGGGAGCTTCTGCATGCTTTGATAGTCTTTGGTATGTAGATAGTGGAGGCTCCAGGCACATGACAGGATGTAAAGCCCTCCTCAAAGACTTTAAAATCCATGGAGGGGGTGATATATCCTTTGGGAATAATAGTAAAGGGAAAGTTTTGGGGTCTGGTACAGTGCAGTCTGGAAATATAAAATTTGAAAATGTCAATCTGATAGACAATCTAAAATTCAACCTTCTGAGTGTATCACAAATGAGTGACAAAGGGTTTCGGTCATTCTTCACAAAAGATTGTTGTAGGATTGTTGGACCAGAAATGGTTAAAAAGATTGAAGCAATAATCAAAACTGGTCAAACTAAACTTGTTGCTCAAAGAAGTGGCAATGTTTATGTTGTTGACATGTCAAAAGAGTGTCCCAGAGCTGATGCTTGTTTGTTCTCAGCTGCCTCTAACAAAGAGACAGAACTTTGGCACAGAAGGCTGGGGCACACAAATCTTAAGACAATCACTGAAATTTCAAAAAATGGTTTGGTGAGAGGCCTACCACAAAAATTGTTTTCATGTCCTGAACATTGCATTTCCTGTTTAAAAGGAAAACAGCATAAAAGTTCTTATAAGTCCATTGAAGAGTCCAAAACAACCCAGTGTTTGCAGATGCTACACATGGATTTGTTTGGCCCAGTTCAAGTCATGAGCCTCAAGAAGAAAAGATATTGTTTGGTTATTGTTGATGACTTTTCTAGGTTTACATGGACTTTCTTTCTACACTCAAAGGATGAGACTGCAGGCATTTTGCAAGACTTTGTGACACAGGTTGAAAAGCAATTTGACCTTCCAGTGAAAAGCTTCAGGAGTGACAATGGCACAGAATTTAAAAATAAGGAGTTGGATGCCTTCTGTGTGAAGAAAGGGATTGTAAGGCAGTACAACATTCCTAGAACACCAGAGCAAAATGGGGTTGTTGAAAGAAAGAACAGAACTTTGATTGAGGCTGCCAGAACTATGCTTGCAGATTCAGGTTTGCCATTAACTTTCTGGGCAGAGGCAGTAAACACTGCCTGCTATGTCCAGAACAGAGTTTTAATAAAACCCAGGCACAAAAAGACTGCTTATGAAATTCTGTATAAAATCAAACCACTGATCTCGTATTTCAAGGTGTTTGGCTGCCCATGCTTTATTTTAAACCTAAAAGATTCCATTTCAAAATTTGCAGCCAAAATTGATTGTGGTTATCATCTGGGATACTCAACCACTGCCAAGGCCTACAAAGTGTTCAATACACGGACCAAGGCAGTGGAGGAGACTTTGAATGTAAAGTTCAATGAACTTTCATCAATGAAAATTCCAGCAAATCCTGCAGATCTGTTTGATCTTGAAAAATTTACTTTTGAAAATACTGCTGTCAAGACTAACAGTGCAGGTCAATCAGAGGATACAACACCAGACTATGGGTATGAAATCATCATCCCTCAAAGGTCTGCCACAAAGGGAAAAGCACCAGCTGTTCAAAACAGTTGTCAAAGCTCAACCACTGCTACCTCAACAGTTGTTGACCAAAGTAGCCCATCCACCACTGCTTCCACATCCTCAAACACTGCTGACAAAAGTCCCCAAACAATGGATAAAAGTCAGCAGGTGTCCACTTCATTACCTCCTATTCCACCACCTTTTGAAGCCACTGCTGCGTCATCAAAGTCACCAGCAGTGGTTAGCTCAGATGATACACATTTGCAGCCTTCACCAACAAATGCCATCATACCATACCAAGGAGATTTAATCTTCTTGAGATCTCATCCACCTGATCAAATCATTGGCAACATAAATGAAGGGGTGCTCACAAGAAGTCAAACCCAAAACATTTGTCTTTTTGCTGGTTTTTTATCACTCCATCAGCCTGTCAAGTACCAAGAGGCACTGAAAGACAACAGCTGGGTAGAAGCCATGCAAGAAGAGCTCCAACAGTTTAAAAGACAACAAGTATGGGAGCTTGTACCACTGCCAGAAGAGGTTAGTCCCATTGGCACAAAGTGGGTCTTCAAAAACAAAACAGATGAAAGGGGCATTGTTGTCAAGAATAAAGCTAGGCTTGTGGTTCAAGGTTACAGACAGGAAGAGGGGATTGATTATGATGAAACATTCGCCCCTGTTGCAAGATTGGAAGCCATTAGACTGTTCCTGGCCTTTGCTGTCAACCACAACATGAAGGTGTTTCAAATGGATATCAAAAGTGCTTTCCTCTATGGTACAATTCAAGAAGAGGTATATGTTTGTCAACCTCCAGGTTTTGAGGATCCTTTTTATCCAGATCGTGTCTACAGGCTAAACAAAGCCTTGTATGGCTTGAAACAAGCACCAAGGGCCTGGTATGAAACTCTTTCCAACTTCCTACTCTCAAATGGTTTCAAAAGAGGTACCATTGATAAAACACTGTTTCTAAAATGGAGAGGGAAGGATTTAATGATTGTCCAGATTTATGTGGATGACATTATTTTTGGAAGCACATGTAACTCAATGTGTGAAGAGTTTAGAGAACTCATGACAGCTGAGTTTGAAATGAGTGCAATGGGTGAGCTGCAATGCTTTCTTGGTCTCCAAGTTCAGCAAATGCAAAATGGAACTTTCATTCATCAAAGCAAATATGCTAAAGAACTTTTGACAAAATTTGATATGAATGATGGTAAACCATGCAGCACACCCATGGCAACAAATAAGCTTGTCATGTCTGATGAAAATGATGAGCTGATTGACCAAACTTTATATAGAAGCATGATTGGGTCTTTATTGTACCTAACTGCATCTAGACCAGACGTCATGTTTGCAACATGTGTTTGTGCAAGAAGTCAATCAGCTCCCAGAAAATCCAACCTCATTGCTGTAAAAAGGATATTCAGATACATAAAAGGTGCTCCCACACTTGGTATCTGGTATCCAGCTAATGGGAAAATCAAGCTTTCAGGATTTTCAGACAGTGACTTTGCTGGATGTAACACCACAAGGAAGTCCACATCAGGAGGGTGCCAGTTTCTAGGTGATTGCTTAGTCTCATGGCAAAGCAAAAAGCAAGCAGTTGTTTCCACATCCACTGCTGGAGCTGAATACATTGCTGCTGCAAGCTGTACAGCCCAACTCCTGTGGCTTCAAAATCAGTTACTGGATTTTGGTATCACTGCCTTAAAGACACCACTCATGTTGGACAGTCAGGCAGCAGAAAATATCATCAAAAATCCAGTTTCTCACTCTACCACCAAACACATCGACATCAGACATCATTTTGTGAGGGATTGCTATGAAAAAGGTTTGATTTCTCTGCATAATGTCCCAACTAAAGACCAGCTGGCAGATGTGCTCACAAAAGCACTTGGTACAGCCACTTTTGAAAGCTTGGTCTCTAGGATTGGGATGCTGAACATGGAATAACAAGCAACATCGTGTTTTTCTATGAATAAAAGCAACAAAATGATTTCAGAAAAATCAAAAATTCATCCTTAAAAATAGCTAACAATGAAACTTTCATTAAAATCCTTAAAAGTCTGCCATAACCACTGATTGTTTAAAAGTCTGCTCTACTTCAAAAGTCTGCCCACTGCTGAAAGTCAACCCCTGTTCTCTCATTCCTTTGATAAACTCTGTTGTTCAAAAGCAGTGTCTTATCCACTGATATGCTATCCACTGATAGTGAAAATCATCCACTGCTTTCATACCACTGCCTTCATCAGTCACTTTCATAAGAGTACTGTCCTTCACTTTCACCAGGGGTTGTCACGTGGGCAGCACATAGTGGTCAGACCTTTTGTAACGGCTGTCACGTCAGCATTCACTTTCTTCCCTATAAAAATCCCCCACTCACCACCAAAACAGGGTTTTACTGTCGAATTGAATTCTTAAAAGTTCTCTTCTCAAAACAGTTTTTCATCTCATCTTTCACAAATTTCTTCGATCATTCTCCTCAAAAATGACAAAATCGAAGCCATCTGCAAAACCCACTTCCAAATCATCATCGAAAACAGCCTCTCAAAAGGCAATCTCCGCTGAAATCCCATATAAATCATCTCACAATCTCCTGGGTCTTCTCACAAAACCAGGAACCACCAATGTTTTCGATTCCATCATTGACACCATGGCAAAATCAAAGTACAAAACTTTGTTCACCGCCGATGCACCAATCTATTTGGAGACACTGCAACCACCATACACTCTTCTATAAAGGGTAAAGCTGTCCAAATCACGCCACAATCCATTTCAGAGGTCTTTCAACTCGATGATCAGGAAGGTAAAACTTCTTTCACTAAAAACGAGTTACAAACTGACTTCATTGAAAGAGGGTATGAAACCACAATGATGAAGAAACTTACCTTACAAAAAGGTTATTTTCCTTCTGTAACCAGATTTTTATTTCATACCCTCCTACTATGTGTTTCAAACAAAACCACTTCTTTGAATGAAATCCCTTTAAAGATTCAAAATCTGGGATATGCAATTCTTCAAGAAGAAAATTTTAACTATTCTCGGGAAATCTTTAAAGATTTGGTTAATAATGTTGAAACAAAATCATTCTTACTGTTTCCAAGGTTTTTAAGTTACTATTTTGAAAAGAAATTCAGTAAGGATGATTTAGCAGCAATAATTCAAGGTGATCCTACTCAAATAAACAGTTTAACAACTGAAACTTTTTCAAGAATGTTAGCACCTTGCAAAACACAAGCAGAGGTGCCTGAGCAGAATTTAGCAGCTACCACTGCTCCTCAGGTATCTGCTGCTGAGCCCACTGCTCAAGGTGATCAAAGCAGCAGAACAACTGTTTTGAAACCCACACCTACAAATCCCAAAAAGCCAAACAAAAAGAAAAATCAAAACCCCCCAAACCAATCAAAACGGCAACTCTGGAGGATGAGATACCAGAGCTACTGCCTGTGACAACACAAATGTCACAAGAAACCACTGCTGCTACTTCCTCACAGCAGTTGGTACAAATATCTCAACCCATAACCAAAACTCCTCCTGCTTCTTCACAAAAAGAACAGGTTGTACACATATGGCCACCACATTATGATGCTCTGGAAACACTCGTTTCCATCATCCACAGTCCAATGCCCGGGGCAAATTCTCTTTCTACACCCAACCTCACTTCCACAATTCCACCAAAAACACAACTTTTGTTGGATGCAATAGATTTGAACCAGGCATTACCCAGTCCTTCTCAATCACCTGTTAATGAGAATATGCCTCAACAAATGACTGAGCCTGATGTATCATTCCTTGCTAACCCACCAACACAACCTGAGGAGGTTACACCCCTTGAGTTACACGTAACTCTTGGTGGTAATCCAAGTGAAGCAGCCACTACAACTGTTGAACCCACAGGTTTACAGTTGGACAGTGGTTACATTCATAAGACTTCCTTGGAGGCAATTCCTTTTATAGCACCTCTGCCAACCACCAGTGGATTTATTTATCCTACTGGCAACATCAAAAGGTTGTCAAGTGTTGAAGGAAGAAGACCCCAGTACCAAGAAAAAGGGGCATCAGTGGTTAATGTTTGGAGTATACTCCCTACTTCTACCACTGATAAAACCACTATTTGTGGGAAATCAGATGATCCCATTAAATTGGGTGATGGTTTAAAGTACCAAAAATTGATGGATCATGTAGAAAAGCTTGATAACTCTGTTGCAGAACTCAAAGACATGCTACAACAGTTGTTACAAGTACAAAAGGTACAATCCACTGCTGTTCCACCTCAAGCACCTGCTCCACAACAGGCACCTGCTACAAATGAGCTCTGGAATCTATTTCAACCTTTTCTCCATCAACAAGCACAAATAGCAGATCAGCAACATGAAAAACATGTTCAACAGCTGAGAAATGCAATGGAGTCCAGGTACAAGAACACTCAGGCTGATCTAAAGGCTCTAAAAACTCATATCCTGCACACCACTGGCACTGCTCCTCCAACTGTTCTCTTCATTGATCAACTTCCCCCAGATAATGCCAAAAAGGGGGAGAAAATTAAGGAGTGGAAAAAGAAGGGAATAGAGGATGGTCTCTACATTGAACCAGAAAATGCAAACATGACCAAACAGATCCCTCTGCCAGATGGAAGCAAGAAAATTGATGTGACCACAAATGCACTGGCAGAAGCAGTTGCAAGTGTAAAAAGGGATAGAGAGGCCAAAAAGAAAGCCATGGTGGATTATCCGGATCAGGGTACTTCAGGGTCAAAAGATGATGAAAATCTTGTTGATGAAAAGAAGAAGCCTACAAGAAGAGTAAGGCTACCCAAATCCATTCCAACCAGACGTTCAAAGTCAGTTCCAAAACCACCACCTAAAACAACTGTTGTAACTCCTGTTGTACCCACTACTGTTGGTACTTCAGTGGTTTCAACATTTGCTCCCACTTCAACACACACTACATCCACTGCCTTACCACCATCACCACCAAAAACAAAATCACCTCCTGCCAAAAGGCAGAAGACAGCAGTTGTTACAACATCTGCTGTAAAGACAACAGTGGTTGGAACACCAGTTGTTTCAACAACTGTTAGTCAATCACAAACCACTGCCACTACATCCACCACCACTGTTCCATCCAAAACATCATCAGCCCTTCCTCAAACAAAGAGGAGAAGGCTAATTCTCAAAGATGATGACACTTCACCATCTCAAACATCTTCAAAATCTTTAGCTCTTGTCACAATACCAAAACCAGTTCCTCTCTCTTCAGGTCGAATGCACAAGCTCTTACCTCCTGCAGGTGTTCAATTTCCTCTTGAACTAGCAGCTGTTAGAGAAGAAATAAAATCTTTTTACTATGAGGATGACCCTGCCAAAAGGAGTTTGCCATCAATAAAAGGATATCCCTGGCCTAAAAATGTTGATGAATATTTGAAGATCAAGGCCAAGCAAGCAGAGGATATCTCAAAAAGAAACACACAAGGGAAATCTGACAAAGAAATTTCTAGAAACTATCAATATCTGCTCACACAAGTCAGATCCCTAGAACAATTTGCAAAAAATGTCAGTCAACAAATTTCAGAAAGAGCAGCTGAAACTTTGAAGAAAGACTACATTGAAAGCATCATGGCTCACAAGAAGTACAAAGGAGAGAGATACATGTACAAAGAGTGGACTGTTCCTGAGCTTGAAAATGAAGCAGCAAGAATTCAAGACATGATAAAAAGGAAAGTCACTCACACTCCTCCTGACTGGGCAAAGTTTAGAAAGAATGTACCTGACAAACAGGTAGAACTGAAAAGAATGAAAGAAGAACTGGTTGCTGCTGAATATGGAAACAAAAGACAAATTGCTAGATGGAAAGAAGATGTGGTCAGGATCACCTACAAAAGGTTGGAGGAATTAAGAAAGAAAGATCCAAAAGTTCCTCAAAATCCTGACTATCCTGAAGCAAAGGTTTCAAAAAGACCATCAAAGCTGCAAATCAGGAGAGCCACTGCTCCAACTGGTGCTGCCATCTATAAAAGAAGGACACACAAATAGTTGGGAGGTGAAACCATCCAAGAGATGATAAAAGGAGATGACCTTGTAAAAGAAGGCATAAAGAAAATGATCATAGAAACTCTTGGTTTGGATCAAACTGCAAATACTGCTCAGCCAGTTATGAATAGGCCAGCCTCACCAAATACCTCTGCAAATAAACATCTCCCAAGAAACCCACCAGGCTCAAAAATACAAAAATGGGAAACTGACAAACAGACCTGCGTATTGACTTTGCTCAGGTCTGGTGGAGAAGTGGAGAAAATATCAAGGGAACAAGCTCTTGGCCTGAGTCTTGAAGATTTGCAGGATCTCCTTGATCTTCCACTTAGCAGGGATGATGAAGACACAGATGCCCTAGACTTTGAACTACAATTTAAAGGTCAGATAAGGGAACTGTTGATGAGGCAATAAATGTCCACAATAATGAAGAGTTTTGGCATTATCTGTTCCAGGGGGAGATTGTTGGGATTGAACCCTATCAGAGGAACAGATAATTAAAGCTAAAACTGGATCAGAGCAGTGGATCCAGAATAAGCAGATGTTTACATACAAGTCTCTCCCCTTGAAAGTGATTTCAACATCTGCTGACCTCCTATCTGCTGATCTTGCAAACTGCTGACCTACAACTGCTGCTCAAGTAAAGAACTGATGAAAGACTAAAGCCCTGCTGATTCAATCTACTGCCTTGAGTCAAGCACTGCTGATCCGGACAAGTACTGCTGGGTTCACAGCAGTGGAAGGTTGCAGCAGCTGATCTATAGTCTGTTTTGTAATGTAATGTAATAGCAGTAGTTAACATAGCAGTGTTTGTATAGATCGGAGGTTAGAGTTTGTTAGGAGGTTAGATGTCACTTTCATGGTGACGTCAGCTAAGATGCTCAGTGGTTTGCTAGTGCCTATAAATAGTTCAGTACTTTGTACTGTTCTATTAGCTCTTTTGCATCATCGTCTTCTTTGCACGAACAAACAACTGAGCTCTGGCTGAGGGGGAGTTTGCATTCATTCATCAATCATTGTAATCGTTATTGAAATAAATTCAATCTTCCGATTCATTGTAAAAAGATGTTTGATCAAAGTATTACTCTCGTTTGATTGTATTCAAAGTTTGTTTTCATCATAATTCCGCTGCACACTCATCCATTTTCATCTTAATTACAAACACAAAATACAATCAGAAACAAACTCAGATCCAACAGCGTTGGAAGAAAATGAAAAAGTTACAACAGCAGCGAGTTCTAGCAGCCGCTAAGAGAGAAACAGATGCCCACACCCAAGACATGCTTAATAGGAGTTTAGAAAACTTCCATATCTTAGCAACCACAGCTGCCGACCCAAACTTGGAGCAACTTATAGCCCCTCAACCATTACCCTTGTTTCCCATACAGCCAATGGAGATTGAAAACAACCTAGAAAATCAAATCCAAATGCATGATTTTAACCCAGAAGAAATACCTAGGATACCAGCACCTAATCCCTTAGACCTAGACTACGGCTCGTGGTTCGATGATCATAGGGATTATCAGCAACGCTACCACCGAACAGACGAACCCATGCCAAACCTAGCAG
Source organism: Helianthus tuberosus (assembly GCA_030545235.1). Lineage (NCBI taxonomy): Eukaryota > Viridiplantae > Streptophyta > Magnoliopsida > Asterales > Asteraceae > Helianthus > Helianthus tuberosus. The sequence goes on from CM060375.1 coordinate 26,426,835, forward strand.
CTTACCCAGGTCTGGACCCTCTAGATCCCTACTATGATAATGATGAATACATTAGGGAAATCCTAGAGAATCCATACCCCCAGGAAGAACCCATGCCACAGTACCCAGATCCAGTACCCGCACCTGCACCCCCAATGAGTGAAGAAAATGTGCAAGAGCTCCAAACTTTCGGAGAAGAGATTTTAGAAAGTAGCGAGAGGATGAGGCAAGTTGGAGAACGAATCATCTGGAAGTACGAAGAGCGTAATATGGAGTTCTGGATGAACCCATATCAATGATGGTGATAGTAATATATATATATATATATGTGTGTGTGTGTGTGTGCGTGTGTGTGTGTGTAATAATAATAATATATATTGTAGTATAGACCACCTCGTGGTTAGTGACGCATATTAGTATTGTAATTTTAAATTCCAGTTCTAGCTTGTATTAGATGCATACTATAAGAAAGAGTAAGTCGCAATGTTCGACGCTTTTGACCAATATATGTGTTGTGTGATTAATTGCCTTAAATACTATTTTGTGATATTAATAATTGGCAAATGTTTAAAATTCAGATGGACAACGAAGTGAACCAGGAAAACCAGAATAATAATAACTAGAATGACAATAACCCGAATAACGACAACCCGAACAATGATAATAATGGAAACCAAGTGGATAACAGTGCCATCCAACACATAGTGGCACAAGGAATAATAGATGCGATGCCATATATTATCAAAACAATTAGGGAAGCCGATAATAAAAGTAACAATGACAGTAAGCGACCAACTAAACCTGAACACAGCGTAAACAATGGACCCATACTTCAAGCGCCCATTCCCAAAAGAAGAAGAACCATGTCCTGTGGTTGTTCTTATAAAGAATTCTGGTCTTGTAAACCAATGGAATTCTCGGGCAATGAAGGAGCCGTTGCAGCTCTACTCTGGATAGAAAAAAATGAAGCAGTCTTAAAAATAAGCAAGTGCGCAGAAGAAGATAAGATAATGTTTGCTTCCAATCTGTTTAAGAATTCAGCACTAGAATGGTGGAACACTATCCTATAGTCTAAGGGGAGTGATAGGGTTTACAATACGAAATGGGAGGAATTTAAGAATATGTTAGAAAGAAAATTTTGCCATCCCAATGAAAAGGAACAGATAGCAAATAAGTTCCTAAACCTTAGGATGACTGGAGTGGATAGTAAGGGTTATACTACTTTATTCTTCGAATACGCTAGAATAGTGCCAACCCTTGCATCACCTGAACCAGTATTAATCTCCCGTTACATCTGGGGATTAATCAATGAGATTAGACATGTAGTCAAGGCGGCTAGACCTCAAATCATAGAAGAAGCTGTACAACTAGCAAACACCTTGACAGATGAGTTAGTACGTACTCAAGAAGAGGACCAAAGGAGGAACCTAGCCCAAAGGCTTACCCAGGAATTCCGCTATGGTAATTCCAACCGTGGGAAAAATGTAGGTTCTACCTCTGCAGCTTACTGCAAAGCTTGCAAGAAGAAGCATTCAGGAAAATGCTCCACTTACTACAATTTCTACAAGATACCAGGACATAAGGAAGAAGATTGCAGGAAGAAACCTAAAAATGGAATGTGCTTCAACTGTGGAGAAAAAGGTCACATCAAGCCGAACTGTCCAAAACTAGCTCCAGCCATGAACACCAAGAATACTAAAAATGCTAGGGCATTTGTTCTGACTGCAGAAGAAGCAAAGATGATCCCGGACGTGATCGCCGGTACGTTTTTAGTTAATGATGTTTTTGCTAAGGTATTATTTGACTCTGGTGCGAACCAAAGTTTTATTAATACTTCATTTTGCAAACTTCTCAATCAACCATTAACTAAACTCTCACAAGAATGTCTAGTAGAGACAGCAAATGGAGAAAACATTAAGATTTCTGAAATCTTGTAGGGAGCAAGAATAGAATTTTTAAATCAAAAGTTTGTTGCAAACCTTTACCCAATGAATCTGGCAGGATTTGATGTTGTATTAGGAATGGATTGGTTAATAGAAAATAAAGCCAATATTTTATGTGATCAAAAGTCATTCCAAGTAAATTCACCCAGAGGTGAAAAGATCACAATTAAAGGAGATAAGTCGTCTAGATCCACAAAATTCATCTCTGTGATGAAAACAACAAGTTATATAAGAAAAGGATCTTTAGTGTATTTGATATCCATAATCACTAACACTAAATGAAAAGAATTAAAGGATATTCCAGTAGTATCTCAGTTTTCAGATGTGTTTCCTGAAGAATTACCAGGGCAGCCTCCAGACAGGGAAGTTGAATTCAGAATCCATCTGCTACCAGGAACAACACCAATTGCCAAAGCACCCTACCATTTGGCACCTGCAGAAATGCAGGAACTGAAGAAACAGCTAGATGAATTGTTGGAAAAAGGATTCATACAGCCAAGTTCATCGCCATGGGGAGCACCGATCCTATTCGTCAAAAAGAAAGACGGACCAATGCATATGTGCATTGACTACCGTGAATTGAACAAAGTCACGATTAAGAATCGGTATCCATTACCAAGGAGCGATGATTTGTTCGATCAATTTCAAGGAGCTCGTTTTTCTCTAAAATCGATTTACGGTTAAGATATCATCAATTAAAGGTACAGGAAGAGGACATTCCTAAGACCGCTTTCAGAACAAGGTATGGCCATTATGAATTTACTGTCATGCCATTTGGTTTAACCAATACCCCTGCTGCATTATGGACATGATGAACCGAATATGTAAGCCATATTTGGATAAATTCATAATTGACTTTATAGATGATATTCTTATTTATTCTAAAAGTAAGGAGGAACATGCAAAACATTTGCACGCACTTCTAAGTTTATTGAGAAAGGAAAGGCTTTATGCTAAGTTTTCGAAGGGTGAATTTTGGTTAGAACAGGTACAGTTTCTTGGACATTTAGTCAATCATGAAGAAATTCATGTGGATCCCACAAAGATCTCGGTAATTACTAAATGGAAAACCCCTGAATCACTAACCGAGGTTAGAAGTTTCTTAGGATTGGCCGGTTATTATAGAAGATTTATTCAATATTTTTCTAGAATAGCCATTCACTTAACTAAGCTAACCTGTAAATCTGTTAAATTTGAATGGGGACCAAAACAAGAAGAAGATTTTAGAATTCTTAAGCAAAGACTAACCAATGCACCCATACTAGCGTTACCAGAAGGACCTGAAGACTTTATAGTCTATTGTGATGCTTCTAAGTTAGGCTATGGATGTGTATTGATGCAACGTCAAAAGCTTATAGCCTATGCATCTAGACAACTTAAGAATCATGAAGAGAATTATTCAACCCATGATCTAGAATTAGGAGCCATAACTTTTGCCCTTAAAATTTGGAGACATTACCTATACGGTAGTAAGTTTACCATTTTCACCGACCATAAGAGTTTAAGGTATGTCTTCGGACAAAAGGAATTGAATATGAGACAAAGACGCTGGATGGAGATACTTAGTGATTACGATTGTAATATCCAATATCATGCAGGAAAGGCAAATGTAGTAGCTGATGCCTTAAGTCGAAAGCATCATGAAAAGCCAAGAAGAATACGTTCACTTAAACTAAATCTGCATGTAGATTTAAATGAACAAATTAGAAAGGCACAAGAGTCAGTAATCAAGGATGATACTGAAAAATTAAAAGGAATGATTAAGGAATTAGAACAAGGAACTGATGGAATCTGGATGTCCCATAAGAAAAGAATGTGGATACCTAAATTAGGAAACCTACACCACCATATATTAGAAAGTATACGATGCATCCTGGAAGTGATAAGATGTATCAGGATTTAAGGAAAAATTTCTGGTGGATAGGAATGAAGAAGGATATAGCATCTTATGTTTCTAAGTGTTTAACCTGTTCACAAGTCAAAGCTGAACATCAGAAACCCTCAGGTTTGCTGCAGTAATTAGAAATGCTAGTTTGGAAATGGGAATTAATAACAATGGATTTTGTTACTAAATTACCCAAAACAAGAAAAGGTAATGATACAATCTGGGTGATTGTAGACAGGCTAACTAAGTCAGCCCATTTTCTACCAATGAAAAAAACTTTCAGTATGGAACAATTAGCTAAGTTGTACGTAAATGAAATAGTTTCATTACATGGAATTCCTTTATCAATTCTTTCTGACAGAGATAGTCATTTTACCTCTCATTTTTGGACAAGTTTCCAAAAAGAAATGGGAACCAGGTTAAATCTAAGCACCGCTTATCATCCTCAAATGGACGGACAAAGCGAAAGGACAATTCAGACACTGGAGGAGATGCTTAGAGCTTGTGTAATTGATTTCGGAGGTAATTGGGACGATCACTTGCCATTGATAGAATTTTCTTATAATAACAGCTATCATACAAGTATAAATGCTGCACCATTCGAAGCACTTTATGGACGAAAGTGCCGAACGCCAGTCTGTTGGGCAGAAATTGGAGAAAAGCAATTATCCGGACCTAAGATAGTGCAAGAAACAATAGACAAGATCATTCAAGTCAAGGAACGATTGAAAGCAGCACGTGATCGACAAAAGAGTTATGCAGATAACAGACGAAAGCCATTGGAATTTCAGGTAGGAGATAAAGTGTTATTGAAAGACTCTCCTTGAAAAGGAGTGGTAAGATTCATCAAAAGGGGAAAGCTAAGCCCCAGGTATGTTGGACCTTTTTAGATTATTAGAAGAATATGACATGTAGCTTATCAGTTACAACTGCCAGAGGAAATGGCAGGAATACATGATGTATTTCATGTATGCAATCTCAAGAAATGCTTAGCTGATGAATCACTCGTAGTACCTCTTAAGGATATAGAGGTAAATGAACAACTAAAATTTGTAGAAAGACCTCTACAAATTGAAGATAGAAAAGTCAAGAACCTTAAGCACAAGAGATTAGTTTTGGTCAAAGTGAAATGGGACTCCAAAAGAGGACCAGAATACACATGGGAACTTGAATCAGAAATGCAAAGGAAATATCCACACCTGTTCCAGTAGATCTCGAGGACGAGCTCTAAAACAAGGTGGGGGGATATAACAACCCTCCTAAATATTTTCGACGCCCTAATATATTTTAAAATATCCCTATATGTCCTAAAATACACCCTGAATACGGGTACTGGCCCTAAATACCTATATATAATTAAAAATTAAAATAAAAACAATTTTTAGGGTTCCTGGCGGGCCGCGGAGACCCTTAAGGGCTCTTACGCGGGCCGCGACAGATGGGAGATCAGGCGGAAACCCTAGCGTGCCACATGTCGTGAACTTGTTGGGTCTAGGGTTCGAGTCAGCCAAGCTAGGGCCTACCCTAGTTGGCCTCGCGGGCCGCATAGCTCCTTGCTACATCCTTCGTGGGCCGCGACAGGGTGGTCGAACAGCCCTATAAATTGCTTTGATCGGCCTTCAGTCGAACTCGCTCACTTCTTTCTTTCTCTCTCGAATTTCTATATAGATAAAGCTATTCTCAGGCATAATACCCCCCTAAATAATGAAGTTATGCCCCGTTGTAAGTATCATAACCTCGGTTACGTATTAGATACGTTGCCCAATTGATCCAGGGTTCCGTAACGGCTGTCGTGGTTCTGCCCGACGTAGTCGTTGGAATGTCATCTCGGGGAGGGTATTACTAATGTAAATATTGGGTTATTATACTAACGCGTGTGCATTTGTGTATTTAATAGATAATCACCAGGAAATCCTTAAGGAAAACCTAAGACAGCAATGTGAGTAATCTCTTTTTTCCAAACTGTTTTTACAAAACCTCACTTAATTAATACTATATTAAACAGTGATTGAGTATTTGTGTTCTACAATTATCGTCGGTATGTTGGGGTTTTATATACAAAATTTGTTACTACCTTGCGAGGAGTAACATGACCACAAGTCGGGTTAACAGTACCGTGGGTGGTAATTAAAGTAGATGGAAACAAATATAATTGCGCGACCGTCCTCAATACTGTACAATGGTTTTTACTTAACTTGATTAATATAGAAGCCAGTTGGACAGCACTAAAGGCTTGGAAAAGTGGCTTTAAAGTTACCTAAAATAAAGAGATGTTTTATTTAAAATAAAATAGGGTTTATCCCTATGAAAATGTGTGTACTTAAAACTTGGGATTTTTCCCACGTGTTTAATATTATGAAAGTGTGGTATGTTACTCTGAGAAAATATTTCCTAACTACGATCCTGATGTAATTTCCGTTGCAAAATGATAAACACCTGGATACCACCGAAACTGGCAGTGGCCGCCCGTTCCCGGGTTATTAGGGGACGGGGGTTGCGATATTCGCCATCCTCAATATGGATGAATCTGAGTCGTAACGAAGTGTGAACTGTGGGAGCCTTGGTTTTCCAACCTAGTTCCATCACCTCATTTGCGTACCATACGAATGAACACCAAACAGTTTGCTAGTCACAAAGTAATTTAACCCTGCCTCAGCTCCAACGTTTGCCATGTTGGGTATGACACGCCTGAGTTGTTCTTATTTGGCTGTTTGGCTACTTTACTTACTGTTTTCACTTCCTGTAACAATTATTTCTACTATAAAACATTAAATCGGATTACAATTAAGCTTTACGCATGATTCCGCACATAAACAGACCATTCGCATGAAGGGACACTGCCCTTCTCACAAAGGGTCTATAACTTGATTTATTTTGTATTTCTTGTATTTTAAAGTCTGATTTGAACCTTTATCCCATCAGAATACTCACACCTTCGTTTACCCATTTCAGGGTAACCTCGGTGTACCAACCCTCATCCATTCGGCTATCGGTTAAGTGGATACTACGTAAAACCGTGAGTATCCTCGATCCCATTTTCTATTTTATACACTTTGGGTGCAACATGTACAACTATACAAAAACACGCAACACTATTAAACTTGTTACAAATCATACTCTATCCACTATTAACATGACACTTGGTTTATTCTTGTTAATGTTGCACGCTATGTTTACACGTATCTGTATGCTCATTAACTTTGCAAGCCTACCTTAACAATTAAAGCGCTATACATTGAACCCATTCAAGTTTATAAATACCACCTAGGGAATGTCCCTGTTGGGCGTGTGACATACCAACAACGAGCGACTAATTACATGGAACCCATTCAAGTTTATAAATAAAATCCCCAATTATTAATGAAAAATATCATCCACAAGTTTAAATGAAAATCAACACGTTCAGCGGAAGCAAATAGTAAACCAAAGTCAAATTGTTTCAAAACCAATGTATAGTGTCAAGTATTCAATCACATGAATCTCCCCAGTCGACCCATGACCACTCCAGCTACTCCAGACAGCAAGTTCCCAAATCCAAGATATCTAACGACCTGCGAGCATGCAACAAGTGTATCAGACAACGCTGGTGAGTTCATAGTTTTACGAAAACGTTGGTTACCAAGTGTTTAGTTAATCCATTGAATTTGAATCCGAAAGTAATGTTGATAATATCTCGATACTGAACAAGACGGCTCCTGATGTATGTTTTGCCCATTCCCAGTGCTCCTATCAAAACACTGGGCATGACTGGGTCATTAGTTCACACTCGTCCTCTCCGGTACGGGGTGAGGGTGCCAAACCTAAGTAGCGCTACCAACTAATACCCGTTACCTCCCCGGTAACACAAAAGATGGGACTTAAGAATGATAGGATGAGATTATTATCCAACATCCCAGTTTTACCCAAAAGACTTATCCCTCCCCGGGATACCCACTGACTGTCCCAACCATCGGGACGCATGCTCAAGAGAGATGAACTCACCTTTGATTTGCTCGGTAGAATTAATTACTCGTTTAACAACAGTGATTGACCAAGCCCTATGATGGTTACACATAACAATCAGTTTGGTATGCATAATTATTTACACGTCTTCGCACATATGTCATCAAACAAGGTCACGTTTACACCAAAATCCATGTCAAGTGATTTTGGTTATGCTTTCCGAGAATATACACTTAAAACATACCACATGGTTATCCATAACACTACATATCATATTAACTCACAAGTTCTTATGTGCAAATACCATATTGTTATACAAGTAGTTTAATATCTTGATTCCACACGTTACAGGCCCAGCCCAACAACCCGTAATACGCGGCCCAACAACCAAGCAGGCCCGTTACACTGTTTTGCGGCCCGACTGAATATGCGGCCCAATCAGTTTACATGTTATTAGCCCAACCTCACTACTATCTAACCCATTTAAACTAACTGTGCGGCCCATTTAATAAACTTATTATTTTCTCTATTTGCTTGTGTAGCCCAGTTGGCGTACAAAGCCCAACTAAAATAGATGTTATCCATTCGATACATTAGTCCAACCGAATTTGCATGTTGTTAATATTATTTCAATTCCCCAATTGTCCTTTACTGATTAATAACCATCATTAATCTCACAAATCTTGCCTTGTTAATTCCATACATACAACCGATCATATATAGAATGATATCTAGTGAAACCCTACTTCAAATTTATTATATTATCACGTGTCCATCTTCCAGTCATTAAATTTATTGATTCTAATTCATACAATACCCCACACTTTCTATTATTTGTCATACATGAAAAATCCCCCCTCCATGATGACTCACACGAATCAGACAAACAACACAATCACATGCTCAGTTTTGATGAAATCAATACACATATTCCAACCTCAAAAAAAAACAAGACATCAACACATCATTCCATTCACATATCATTAATATCCTAGACTAGTCTGACCACACTATTAGGAAGTGCACATTGTCACACCCCGACCACGTAAAACAACAAATCATGGCGGAAACGTCGGGGAGTGTTGTAACAGAATCATTGTTTCACAACACATGGAATTTAGAATATTGTTTTATTACATAAAAAGTTACATTGTCTTGGAATTTGATCAACAAACAGTACAATTGCCTTTCATGTTTTTATAATTACTAAGTCACTTGTCCATCCTATGTAAAGCAATCAACAGTCGTCACGAAATAAAACCTGAAACATATGTGAAAGTAAATACGTCAGCATAAAAATACCTGTGAGTAACTTAGGTTTTGTGAATTAGATTCATGGCTTTGGATCATATAAGAAAAGATTATATGTTTATAAAAGTAGCCATGAATCCTTGATAAAAGTTTGGTTTCTAAAACACTTTGCATTGATATAAAAGTTGTAGTATACATAAAAAATATACCTTGGTTTTAAGAAAGTCGGATAAGTAATATATTAAAATATATTTTGGTTTCAAAACAGTTAAACAGATAGTATATCAAATATACTATAGTTGTTAAAATAATAGTTTTCGGTAGTATATCATAAGTATACTTTGGTTTTGTAAATAACATATCAACTATGTTTTAGTAAATAACGAAATATATGTTGGATTTGTACATAGTATATCAAATTATACTTTAGTAAATAATAGCATATCAAATTATGCTTTAGCAAACAGTATCACGTTGGTAGTATCTCGAAATATACCATAAATCGCGATTTAGCAATACATTCAAACCTTAGTGCATCAAACTACACTTTAGAGACTATAAAAATACCACAAAGGCAAATTCTATTTGGATAAAATTTGGTTTCTGACATTCCATACAACAGGAATGGGGTGTCTAGTCCTATAGCGCTATATCGTACTACCAATCGGCTTGATCATTATTAATGAATGTATAAATAACAGTATAAATGAACAATTAGTTCTAACAAACTTTGGAAATCAGTGTTTAAGCCTTGGATAATAGTTCAATTCGTCAAAAGATAGTACTTATGCATGTGTAATCATATAGTCGAAAACATGAAAATAGTGAATAGGCACATATGAATCACCCCAAAACATTTGAAAACGTAAAAGAGGGGACTATGTACTCACCTTTGGGTGTTAACACAATCTCTCAAATTGTTTATTCGTCCTAAATTAAATAAGAACGATTTAATAATCAAAAACCCACAAAAATACATAAGTTTCTCCGATACTTAGAATTTTCACATAACTTTTGAGATCTTCTCGAAAAAGTTATTGTTTTTTTATTATATTGGTGTATTTATGTATAGATGAGTTCATATACATATTTTAAGAACTTTGCGACTTGAACGATTTTATTGGTGACCCTCATCATGTTATAAGCAATATATCTACGATTTGGGCGTCGTAATATATATACTTATTGTGACATAAAATAAATATCGTAATACACATAATCTTGTCAAGTATTAACATGTCATCATTTTTTTATCATTTCTTGAGCTTTAAATCAACATGTATTCTTATGTACAAGTGCCTAAAGCACATTATTATATCAACATCATTTTATATGAATCTAAATGCAACAAATATGCAACTTATTCATGTTTATTTGCTGATGTATTTGAACATTTATCACATCATGCATATATCATCTAAACTCTTGCATTTTAACTATCATTCAAAACTGGGCTGTTTTCAGGAATTTTAATAAAATAGTTAACTTACTCCAAAAATTCCCAAATTTGTACAGAATGTTTAAAACGATCCAAATATTATTGTGTAAAAATATCGGGATCCAATTCATTACCAATATTTTATAAAAAATGATTTACCGGACTGCAATCAGATTCGTCACTTTCTGACTGCAGTCCACGGAATAATTTATTTAAAATTTATCGTAAGTCCGATTGATGAAATTCCAGTGGGAGAATTACAACGACATCAGTGGTCATCTACAGTACAAATTTCATGAGCTAATTCTACACAGATTTCAAGTTATGACGAAAAACATAGCACACATTTTCTGTAGTAAAACGCAGCTTTTGCTGCTGTACAAAACGGACCTTTAAAAATAGTAAACGACCTCAAAAAAATACGATTCCAGTGCCATTTGATTCGTTTTTCGAAAACATATAATTTAAACTTCAGAAAATCGATTTTTCGATTTATAACGGTCCGTTTACAGCCAACTGAAGTTGGCTGTAAATGTTACTCAACATGTTGTTAATCGCTTAAATGTTACTAAAACATGCAAGCAAATATCCTAAACAAGTGTTTATCAAGAAATCAAACTCAAAACTCATAGAACCATATATATATGTATGTATGGTTTATATACACCCATAAACATCACCATTTTTATTTGTATCAAGACCCATTTCATTTTAGATTTCAAGTTTGTGAAAATTCCAAGATTCAAGAGAAACTTCAAATCATCAAGAACAATCAAGAATCAAGAGTATGATTTAAACATAAATGTTATACCTTCAAGATTCAAGTAAGTTGTTGGATGATGTTTTGATGATATGGAGCTTGAAATCACTTGAAAGCACCTTGGAAACACCTTTGGATCTTCACACCAACTTGAAATATGCTTGAAATGGAGCTTGATTATGAAGAACAAAGTTGCAAAGAGATGAAGATGGTGATGGTGGGTGTGGACGGTTGGGAGAGAGGAGAGAAGGAGGAGATTTGTTGAGTGGAATGTAGATTGTGATGTATATATAGGCCAAGATCTAAGTTAAATCTTCCAAGATCACAAAATCTCCAAGTGTATCAAGAAAGATCAAATAAGATATTTGAAAGATCTAAAAAATATTTTGGTGGGGGCCACCCCATGTGACCGTGAATTTCAAGGGGGGGGGGGTAAAGTGTAATTTGTTTGGTAAATTAGATAAAACAGATATTTAACTGGATACCGGGTATTTTATCTAGCGTTTAAATCCCGGTTTATGGCGTTCTAATTTATTTTTATTATTCTATAAAAATAAACTCGCCAAAATATTACTGAAATAAATTTCAGTTGCCGAGACTGGCTGTGTTGTCCGTGTTTTGCAGTATAAGCAATGTGTTGCGCAGTAACACGCGGTACGCGCTTTAAACTTGAAAAATAATGTTTTTGAGCGTTTTAATTTATTTTTCAACACGAACCTGATTAAAAATAAAATTTTAATCATAACAGAATACTTTTGGGATTTGAATAATATCCGGGCAGTCACCAACGTTCGTTTCGTAGTTTTGTCGCAATTTGTTCTAAAGTTCGAATAAACATGTTTCGTCATACCGAGTCCTTCGAAACTTATTTCTAAGTTATGTAAAAGGAATTTAGGGTATGTTTAGCCTATGTCACTGTCCCTGAGTGTTTGTTGCATTAAACTGGTTATATTTACGCATCAGATCGCGTATAACCTTCCAGAAAGCGATTTAAAGCTCGAAATCGAACAAGAATTGATATGTGCAAACGATACACATATTTATACAAATCCTAAGTATGAAATACAATATTTCATTGGTTTGGTATTTGTTTAATGGTTGAAGTGACACAGGTGTCACACACATGATTTGATTAGATCAAGACTCTAAATGCACATGGCTGCCATTTTCTTATTCATGGTTATCCAAATTTTATCAAACTATTACCCTCATGGTTATCCAATTTTATACATCACACACATCATTGCTTAACATGAATCCTCAAATACAATTTAGTCTTTCACAACTTATACACATCAGACAAATCATCATCATTATGTCGAGCCCTCCATATTCGATTCATGCATGCTAACAGTTTCATATTATCCATTTATTACGTAACATATGATCATGCAATTATCATCCCATATCCCAACCATCACAAATAATTATATCAATTAGTGTGACAACTTTCTGTTTGAGGTAATAGTTCACTATTAAATCAAGATTATACCTACATAAACATCCCTAACATTCGAACTATCAATGTACATCTTTGTGTGACCCTGTTTCATCCGTCACGCTATTACCATTAATTAAAACCATCGACACCTATGAATAATAAACAAGTAGCACGTTGATTAACCACATACCGAAATATGATTTCTAACAGAATTCACTACCCCTTTGCGTCCATAAGTGCTAAACTGCTAACCAACAACATACACATAATCACGTATCAATAGAGAACTTGTCTTGAGCAATTAGTGATCACTTACCGAATGCAAGATAGGCACTAGCAATACAGGAAGCACATTGAGGGGACTTGTTGTCGTCGCACGTCCAAGGAGAAGAAGTTTGGAAATTAGGGTTAGTTTGCCTGAAGGTTGTGTAGTGTTTTAATTGCCATGCACCCTTAATCTTTAAAAGTGCTAATCGGGCCAGATATTGGGCTCAAGGGGGGGGGGGGGGGAGTTGGGCCGATAATACAATAGTGATAGGATGCAGAATTCAAATGGAGGTGCGCAAAATCCGGCCCAAGTGACTAGACCCAACTCATACAAATACTAACTCTATAATATATATACACACTACATCTTTGTGTCATAACTAGTCAAGCACATAAAACACGTTTGACGGTTTCACGTATAATAACCTACGCACATAACATTTAGCGAACCACACGTGTAACCTACTAAGTTTTGTATGATCGTGATATAAGAGCAATTAAATGTAAGAGTTTAAGCAATGCTAATCTTGGGAATACGGGTTGTCACACCTGAGTTGTTCTTATTTGGCTGTTTGGCTACTTTACTTACTGTTTTCACTTCCTGTAACAATTATTTCTACTATAAAACATTAAATCGGATTACAACTAAGCTTTACGCATGACATAAACAGACCATTCGCACGAAGGGACACTGCCCTTCTCACAAAGGGTCTATAACTTGATTTATTTTGTATTTCTCGTATTTTAAAGTCTGATTTGAACCTTTATCCCATCAGAATACTCACTCCTTCGTTTACCCATTTCAGGGTAACCTCGGTGTACCAACCCTCATCCATTTGGCTCTCGGTTAAGTGGATAATACGTAAAACCGTGAGTATCCTCGATCCCATTTTCTATTTTATACACTTTGGGTGCAACATGTACAACTATACAAAAACATGCAACACTATTAAACTTGTTACAAATCATACTCTATCCACTATTAACATGACACTTGGTTTATTCTTGTTAATGTTACACGCTATGTTTACACGTATCTGTATGCTCATTAACTTTGCAAGCCTACCTTAACAATTAAAGCACTATAGGACTAACGCCCCGCTCGTATTCTAGTGGTATTGTTAAGTAAATTATGTTACACCATCAACGTTTCGACGTTGTTTGGTAATCACGATTGTGTTAAACTCTTCTTTGACACATAGCTTACACTTGTGTAGTATGTTAGTAACAGGATTTACATTTTATCATGTTGGATATGAGCACAATCTTTTCATTATTATGATATGTTATCAAACTTGTATACTCGTCAACTTTATGTTGACCATTATTTAATACAAGTTGCAGGTCGCTAGTTGATGACACGAAGAAACATTTTTGGGGTGAACTTAGATACACACCTTAAAAGATAAACTTGTTTTTATGATTTGTGATGTTGATACAATTTGATGTATTTGGTTTAAAAAATGTTTCACTTCTAGTACTTATGCAAATTGATTTAATTATATATTGTCGCAATTTAATGTTTTGACGTCTCGAGCAATCTTGTTTTCGTCTCACTGCAATGTTTCCGCCATGGGTTGGGGTGTGACAGATTGGTATCAGAGCCATAACTATAGGGAATTAGGAAAAAGTTGCTATGCTTTTGACCTAGTCTATAGTTTAGGAACATTTCTTGTTTGTGTTTTAAATTACTTGCATTCTCTCTTATTTGTTTCTTATATATTCTCTTTGGTCTTAAATATACATGCATTTCCTAAGGCAAACACAATACATACTTGAAGACTTAAAGACACTCTTATCACACAATCGAAACGACTCATCAAAATAGGGGTGATTCCTAGCTTTGGTGACGACTTTCAATCCACTTACATGTTATTTTGAACGAAATTTCACCATCAAGTCAAGAGTGATATCCATATCTTAATGTGGATTTCCATTTCATTTTCTGGTGGATCCTTATCGACGTCTCGAGATTATATCCTGATTTGCTCGATAAGTACCAACCACACTAGGGTACAATGTTACCAAGTTAGGGGTGAAACCCGCATCTTGATAACCATTCCCACTCATCGATTTCCAATCACGCCAAAGTCTCAAATCCTTGATTGACTAGGGATATGTAGTAACCGGAAGGGTGAATACCGTTAACCGCTCCTCGGTGAGAGTATTCTACCTATTAGGCCAAAGCATGCTTCCCTAACTCAAAAAGGGTCTCGATCACTTTGGAGAAGTCTTAGTTTCGTTCCGAGACATTCCATGTTTTATATTGAATCTCTTTTATGATCTATCAATTTTAATGTGTTTTACATTGTTTATGTTTTCATTTAGACGTTGTAGACACAAACTGCACTTTCCTCGCAATCTCAAACAATAATAATTTTTTGTGAACAAATTAGATTTACAAATATTTTATCATTTAATTGTGTTTATACAGTGTGAATTCTTGTTATGCTTATGTGAACTAGTTGAAACATTTACATGCTATGTGACACATTACATGATACAGACTAATTTTTTCAAAACATTGTGATTAAGTCTCATCATTTCCCCTGTTGGATCTTTTAGATGTCTTCCAGCCGTCTCTCCAACTCAAAGAGAGGATCCAAGTCAAGCTCCAACAAGAAGTGTAAAATTTCTTATTTTTCATCCAAAATTTTTAAAATTATATAGGATCGCCTCCCCAATTATCTTGCCTAAATATTTATACAGTATATAAATGTTAAGCTCATTTGGTTAAGAGTCACGTTCCAGCGTATTCGATAATCATTATGTTCTGATACCAACTGTCATGGGGTTAGTTTTACACCCCCGTGTGGCGTCCCTAAGTCCCCGGGGACAAGCCAATCCTTCACGCTTCTTTGTGTGGATCACTGGTTTCGTCCTGCCTTGGACTCATCAAGAGGCGCCAGTTCTCGACCAGTGGTGCGTTCGTCGTTTGCATGACTAGTCACGTACACCTCTTCATTGACACTGACTCTGTCCCCCGATAAAGTCCAGGACTAGCTAGTAACCCAAGCGTTCAAGCATAGCCCACAACTTTACGACCTTCAAATATTTGGCCCGTGACACTGTGCTATCCCTCCTATAACTATAATTCCGCCCCTGCATAAAATCATATAGGAGCCATAAAAAGTAGTCATAAAGAAATCATAGTCGATCAATCAGTTTCACAGTTGACAACTCAAAGTTGGGGGTTCATTGGGTTCATTTGACCTGGAACAGGACTTGGCGGTGGTAGATGGTTCATGACTGATGACTCGAGTCACCTGACCTATGTCCGAAGGCCTAGAGAGGGGCTTTAACTTGATGTCATTAATCAAGAAGGATAATCAATGTAAATGGGCATTGCCATGTGTAGAAAATAAACTAACATATAGGTTATAATTTATTCTTATGAATTGTTTGGTCACTACTCTAACGTGTTTACAACTCATTTTTTAGTACATAAAAGAAGTTGATGCTCATTATTACATATACATGGGTTATAATTTATTTGTGTGAATTCTTTGGTCGCTAGTCTAAAGTGTTTACAACTCAATTTTTAGCACATAAAAGAGAAGCTGATGCTCATTATTACCTATAATGACAAACCCCATGAAGGGGAGCAGTGCTTTAGAAGCATTGGAGGAAAATCATAATCAAACTTAGTAAATCCCACCAATAGCAAAGCTAAGGTAGGGTCTAAGGAGGGTAGATGTAGACAACCTTACTTTTATCCCGTAGGAATAGGGCTGCTTCCGGTAAGACCCCTGGCTCGATTGTAGTTTTGTATCAAGCCTTGGACCTAAGACACATAACACTCAAACAATCGGGACAGAGACTGATTGGTGCATGTATGTAACAACCCGACTTTTGAAGTCAAAGTCAAAGGAAGAAAAGATTGCTAATTGCGATCTGTCACTCCTTGCTTAATTACTGATTTGTGCTTCTTGACTTGTAAGCGAATCCTATTATTTGTTTGCTTTAGTTGTATTATGTGGAGTATCTATTACAAGTCGAGGTTTAATCGCTAATCGACTTATCGCTATCGCTATCGCAACTCGAATTATGTGTTCTGGATATTGTTTTATGTGTGTGTGCTATTATGTGTTACTTGTGCATGTTATGATTATGTTGAGGTGATTAATCGCAATCGCAACTCTATCACAACGCAATCTAATCGCAAATGCTAAACGCAAGTTATTTATAGTGATTGTATGTTAGATATAGTAGTTAGGTTATTTGTGTAACTAATGGGTAATACTATCGCGTCACTCACTCGAAACGCATCGCAACGCTCAACACGCAAAACGAAACGCCAAAATCCAATGCGCCGGACCACTCGATCGAATGACCATTCGATCGCATGGTCATCCGAACGGAAGACCATCCGATCGGATGGCCATCCGATCGAAGTGTCGTCCAATCCGTTCCATGTGTCACTTTCCTCTTTTGGCAACCTATAAATACCCCCTGTCACATCACCAAAGTGATGTGACAACTCCCTCTCGTTTGACTAGCGTTCCAGACCCTCTTTCTCTCGATTTCTCGCGATTCTTGTAAGTTTTCAACTCAAATCTTGTACTTCTATGATCTACACACACTTCTTCATCATTTTCACCTTTGAATCTTAACTTTTAATCGTGAAATCAACGGATTTGAGGTGTTCTAGGATGATGTCATCATGGGGTTCTTATGAACTTCAAGTTTGGGCATTATTCCACCAAGAACAACTCAGATCTACATGATTTCCACATAATTCAACACTATTTTCATCTAGATCTAAACTTTTTCATAATAAAAAGGATTGAAAGATGGTTTCTAACTTCCTTTCAACTCTTTTATACTCAATGCACTCAAAACCGATAGAATCGGAGCTAGTCCAGGCCTTCTACTCGTTTCTAGTGAAGTGTCGGTCCAAGATCTAATTCCTATCAATGAGACAACCGACTTCGGGTTGAACACGGACATCCATCACGAACAGTTAACTGATCGGATTGGGGTGATTCCCGTTCGATCGGATGATCTGGGTCTGATGGGGTTCCTGTTGTTCAATACGTAGTCATATCGTCTCGATCAAATCGCAAATCTTTCAAAACATTCAAGTTTAAAACGGTCAGGTTGTTGGGACGGATTGCCGTCCGATCGGATTGCCATCCGATCGAACGACAATCCGATCGGATTGCACTTGGACATCAACACTTAAGACTTTAAACAATTTTCAAGGATCATCAGTTCTAACGGATTGCCATCCGATCGGAAGACCATCCGATCGAATGACAATCCTGCTGTGAACTTGTTCTCAGAGAAATATCTGACCGACGGATCGCCATCCGATCGAACGACCGTTCGATCGACGACCTGAAAGGTAGAGATACTTCTCTGTTTTCAAAACGCTACAACGAAAACTTCAAAGCCATCATACACAAACACATCCATCCCAAACGAGTGTCAATCCGACCGGATGGCCATCCGAACGGATGACCTTTCATCACTTGGGTTCACTTTTCATCATTTAACGCGCCGTTCATTCGCTTATGCTATCGTTAACTGTTCAGGCTAATCCTCTAGCGCTCCCTTCAATCCATTAGCTACCATCGTTATGAGTATACTCGATCCCTTTTTTTGCTTTAAGCACTTTGGGGTGTTACATACGTTACTTATATCAAATCACATCGAACACACAACGCAAAAACTTTTATATGCTAACCATTACTGCATGTTATACGTGTTACTCGATGAATGCTTGTATGTTATGTTAACACAGTGATTGTTGCCTGACGCCTTAGCAACGATAGTACTATAGTTTGGACTCAGCACCTGTCGTGGACAAGGGTTGTTAAGGTTATTTCTTCACGTGTCACAGTGGTGATATGTGTTGCGCATTCTACAACTCGCAGTCATGTCTGTGCATATTTCATTGTCGATAACCTACTAGCTTCACATTTTACATGTTATATGCTGGTTATGCGTAAACGCTTTCGAACTCTATTATTACTATTAAACTTGTATGCTCACCTTTACACTATGTGTATTGACCTCTATCTTAACATATGTGACAGGTGCTTAGGATGTTGCTTGTTACTTGCTGGAATTAAGCTAGGATGGAGTCTAGAAACAAACAAAAACAATTTATATTTGAGTTGTCGAAACAGAACTATTTGTCTTTGAATTATCTGTAATAACTATGCTACTTATTATGTCATGGTATGGGACGTGATGCTTAAATAATTGGTAATCGTAGTTGTTATGGAAACTCCTGGACAATCTGTTTCGCTCAGTGCCGTGCCCCGATGTCTCCGTCATCGGTTGGGGTGTGACAATGTACCCCCGTGTCTTTCAGCTATCAACATCACCACATGATGCATGATTAACCATCCGCCGCTTTTTAACGTTAATTTCACGAAATTAATAAAATAACCTTAAATTAGTACTATATTACTTTTGCCCCCCGAGCGCCCACACATATATACATTGTATGTGCACACCGCAAGCGGGGCAAGGCATTGGAGGAAAATGGCGGTTGTTTTTTTTTTTATGTTTTCCCAATTGCATATTTACCTGGCACTCCCCCATTGGTCCGGGGATATTACGATTTTACCCCCAGTTTAAAATTACGAATTTGACCCATGTTCAAAGTTACTGTTTTGCCCCTGGTTAAAAATTACAGTATTGTCATCGCTTTAGCTTTTGGCAAATTACGATTTTACCCCAGCCAAAAATTACAATTTTGTCCTCAGTTAAACATTACAGTATTACCATCATTTTAATTTTTTTTTAAATGTTTGTGGGGGAATAGTGCCAGGCTGCTGCATGGCACTCCCCCATTGGCCCGGGTATGTTACGGTTTTACCTCTAGTTCAAAATTACGAATTTGCCCTGTTCAAAATTACGATTTTGCCCCTGGTTCAAAATTGTAGTATTGTCGTCGCTTTATCTTTTGGCAAATTATGATTTTACCCTAGTCAAAAATTACAATTTTGCCCGAAGTTCAAAATTACATTATTTTCATCCTTTTAGTTTTTTTAACAAAACTATAGAAGTGTTTTGTTTTAATTGATTGACTCGATTCAATTTTTTTCGTGTCAAGGAGCTGTTTAACACTCACTCATTAGTTCTGCCAAATTACAGTTTTGCCCCGAACTCAAAATTACGATCTTGCCATCGTTTACCCTAGTTCTCTAACATGGCCCCACAACAAGGTATATATATATTTAAAAATCATGGGAAGGAATAGTGTCAGACAGCTCTCTAACATTTCTCCATTGGCCCAAACAAATTACGATTTACCCTAATTCAGAATTACGATTTTACCATTAGTTCAAAATTATGATTTTGCTCCCACTTCAAAATTACAGTTTTGTCGCCGTTGTAGCTTCTGAAAAATTACGATTTTGCCCACAACATAAAACTACAATCTTGCCATCGTTGAGGCTTTTGACAAATTACGATTTTACCCTTAGTCAAAATTACGAATTTCCCCAGCCACTTTTAAGATCTTCTAAGGTCTGCAGAGGGTTAAACACCACCACCCAGCACCACCGTCCACCACCACCACCGTTCGTACACCAATACCAGTTTATTTTAAAAGTCTACATACGTTAAAAAACAAACGACCTACTTCTTGCAGAATGTAGAGGTTTGGTCCACCTCTTCTTTTACAGATGTCTGAAGATGTGGTCCGCAAACAAATACACCTTAGTTTCACACGGGAAACCAAATATATATACTATGCACACTAGAAGTCATGTTTCGTTGCTTGTCCAAATTGATTATGTTGGTACGTTGAAAATTTCATGTCTTAGAAGAGTCCCATTTCGTTGCCTTTTCGGTGATCGGCCAAATTTTCAAATACCGACACATCTAAATATCATCATGATATCTTTCATATTTATCATTACGTTATATAAAGATTCTTATGTTTCCGTTAAAGACATGACAAAGAAAAAGGTTAAAAGCAAACACAAGATATCATTAAAAAAAAACTTGACTCAATTAGGAACTCCCACTCATTTAGGTAGGCTTTCTTATTCTATATTAATTTGGCTTACAAATAACCCTCTAAGCACTAATAATTGACGTAGACTATTTAGGATATTTTATTTATGTTTGATGAAAATTTGCTTATTTCATTTTTTTTCCTAATAAAGCTAGATTAATTCAAATATACGGTAACCATGAGACGATTGTAGTAATACATAATACACACTTTGCTTTACATGCTTTACAAGACGAGTCATCGTGTCATACCTAACTCGTATCTCATAAGTTCACTCACTCGCTAGATTAACAACCAATAGGTGGACATCTCCCGTAAGATTATAAGAGCAGCTAGCCCAAGATCCATCCAACATTGACGATCATGATACTCTTGAAGTTCATACGTGAATCATTTCTACAAGGTTCTCGGTTACAACTTATAAAGCCTTGGATCATTGGTGATTGGGTCGAACAACCCAATAGACCAATAGCATAAACGCATTATCTGTGATTGGTTCAAGCTTAAAGCGCACTCATGCTACACCACCCACATATGTCTCCTATATTCCATCACAATCAAGTCGCAAATGGATAAATGCTTATTGTATAATGTTATGAGTTTATGTTTAGAATCTTGTATGGGCCGGAGCTAAGATGGAACACATGGACATCATTGATACAAAACGACATGTCTCTAAGGCTAGCATGACCATATTCGCATGTAGCAAGGGCCATTATAAACATGCTTGGTCCTAGAGTGCACAAGTCGGTTAATAAAAATGACCGAACTACTTTTTTTTTTCATTAAAAAATAACTGGTTATAAAAAATAACCTGGTTTGGGTGGTGGAAATCATTAAGCCATTACAACCTATAAGTTAAAAAAAAAAATAGAAAACGGTTGACCTATTATAGCCTTATAGGTTTAAGAAACCGTTTTTAAAATATTTTAAAAACAAAAAAAAACCCAAATACATATATAATATAAACCTAGTAAAATTCGTTTTTATTTATTTATATTTATATGTGTATGGTAAAAAAAAAACTCAAAAATTGTTAAAAATGGACAAAAAAAAAACTAAGAAAAGTGATAATAACCTGTTAACCGAAAAAAAAAAACACTCTAAATCTTATAACTGGTTCCTAACTTACGGTTGTCTACGTACCTAAACCGGTTTTTAATATATCGGTTAGTAACCAATTTTGGTTACGTTAATAACCGTTTTTTGTGCACTTGTGACAACAGCTTAAAAAAATTTAGGCAAGGTATTTGGGGGTTGAAAAAGGGCTTGAGAATTGATATGAAAGTGGGTAGGAAATAGACCACTAGGTTTGCGTCGGCGTCCATTTTACTGTTTCCCTAATTCCCTATGTGGTGCTAGAGGTGCACAAAACGGCTGAAACGTCGATTTTTTCTCATTTTTGCTTTAACTGGTTTTTTCTCTGTTCTTTATTTTCCGGTTTATTAACCAATTTTTTTATATATTTTTTTTATTTTTCGGTTAACCAGTTAAAAAAATCAGTTCCTTCTAGAAAACATTTATTAACCCGTTACGGTTTCAGTTAATACCCGGTTCGGTTTAACCGGTTATTTTGTGCACGGCAAATAATCTAAGACGACCAAGGTCGAACAATTGGTGGAATGGGTCAGTTCATGGGCTTAATTTGGGCCAGATTATAACACCCACTACCGAATCTCTGATTCGGATTATGGCGGTTTCTCCTTAAACCCACGATCGAATCCTCTCGTGAATCACCATCGTCTTCTTCGCTGGAATCTGTTCTAGGTTTCATGAACCCTTGTTTCTGTTAATACTTATTATCCTCTCATCTGCTAATTGTTTGAATTTCGTGTAAGTGATTGTTAATCAAATTGGGAATCTTGTTGAAAACAGCCCGTTCTGACCCTTTCTTGTTTAACATGACCCGTGTCGCGAACCTGCCCGACCCGCCCAGTTTGCCGGTCCAGTTTAGCATAAATTGCTCAGTTTCATACTACTCGTGTGTGTGTGTGTTTACTTTTCTTGGGTTTGGATTTGTTTTTATTTACCTGAGTAATAGCCATTGAATGATTTCCTTTGGTTGCAGGATCACTTATATCCAACAATGGAAGTCCAAAAAGAACCCGAAGATAATGCCCCTTATGTAAGGCTTACTATTCAGATTTGCACAAATTTATTGGTTTGTTTATTAAGTATCTCTTTTGGTTTCAAGTGGTTTAGATTTTAGAGATCTCATTTGGTTCTTGTTGATAAGTTTTGTGGGAAAGTTATCTGTTTTGTTGTATTTCATTCTTCGAGCCCAATACTTGTTTGTATTTTAGACAGTGATTTAGGTTATTATTGTTTAGCCACATGGCCGATAAAATTAGTTCACATTCACACTGATAGTAATCCAAAGACAGTCCAGGCTGTATTGAATAACGTTAATTAATCTGTCACCGTAACTTATTTAATATTTACTGTTTACACTTTGAACACAGAGAACTTCAAAATTGGATGGAACTGTGAACTGGGGTACAGCAACTATAGTTGGAGTATTTGCCGGAATGTTATATGGAGGCATGAAGGAAGCCTCTGCTTCTGTTGTAAGTTTGCTTGTTCAGAAACTAATTTTCTATTGAATAATAAATGCGCTAAAATTGTTAACATGGTTACAAAAGCTATATTATTACAACAAGGATCTAAATTTCTGAAGAATGCTATTTAGGATGTTGTATGCAACCTTCGACCTGTTTAACCCTTTTCTTCTTAGTTGACCTTTTGATATGATTCTTGTACACACCACCTTTTGATGACCTAAAGGCCATGCGTAGTGGTAACCTCCCATAACCCCTTGCAGTGGCGGAACTAGAACATTAACTCAGGGGTATCCAAAAAAAAATTTCACCGTGCAATCATACAACAACTAAAAAAACGACAATAAATAAATAAAATAAAACAAATACCTAAAAAACGACAATAAATAAATAAAGTAAAACATCTTTCAACGGTTGCGGTTGCAACCGGTAAAAGCAAAGCTAGCTTCACTACCCGATAAACTGAAGGACAGGAACTATGCGTTCTCGTTTCACAATCACAGCCCTCTCAGTCGACGTTTGGTATCCCTGCGACATATAACATTATAACTGGGCTAACATATAATATTATAACTGGTTTGGGCTAACATATGACATTATAACTAGGCTTTAATAACAATTGGTTGGGCTTATTATATACAATCTTCATTATTGAATGCTTACTGTTAATAACTGGGCTTTAATAAACTGATTTAGGCTTATTATTTACAACTGCAATTTGGGTTTACAATTTTTTAGGGGTGTCCTCGTAGTTGTTTAGGGTGTCCTTTGTATAAAAATCGAAAAAAAAAAAAAAATTTACACTACCGGTACAAGGTTGAGCCGTAGCCCGTGCTACGGCTAATTACTCTCTAAGTCCGCCCCTGACCCCTTGTGATGTGGGGTTATACGACACGTGGCAAATGCGTAAGAAAGGGGGATTATATAACTTGAGTGTGTAGTGGTTAACCCCTTCAATTATGTGTGTGTATATATATATATTGTGTGTGAGAAACCTTAATGTAGCGCCGTTATAATTTTCGCAAGGATGGCCGGAATCCGCCGTATGGCACCCCTCGGGGCGGTGTGTCGCTGCGCCATAGGGCGCTATATTCTGCTTTGGCGTGATACAACCTACCACTATACACACACTAATGTCAAAATTGCCTAAAAATGAATATTTGCCTTTTTCTTTGCAAGGGACAATTTCATATATACCCATACAAACTTGCAAAATATCATATATACCCATGCAAAATTATAAATATCATATATACCCTTACAAAGTAGTTGAAATATCATATATGCCCAATTCGTTAAAAACAATCTAATAGTTGACAATTTTACCCTTATTTTTCTAAAACTTGAAATCTCATATATGACCTTTAACTTCAATTATTGTATTTACTCATTTCTAGGATAATTTATTTAGCTTAAATATTATATATGGAGTATACTATTGTTTATGGGTAAAAATAAAAAAAAATGGGTAAAAATAAATTTATGCTAAAAATGTGTTACATAAATATATGAAGTTAAAAGATGAGCATATATGAAAACTTGAAGTTAAAAAAATAAGGATAAAATGATCATTTATTAGATTTTTTTTAATAAATTGTGTATATTTGATTTTTTAACTACTTTGTAAGGGCATATATGATATTTTTAGTTTTGGTTGGGTATATATGAAAATTTTGAAGTTTTTAAGGGTATATATTATCTGATGGTATAATATGGACTGTGGCATTTCTGTAAATATCCGCAGAGCAAGGATGCAGAAGTAACACTGAAGCTAGGTAGCACGAGTGACAAACGGGAACAATATCGATTAATGAGAGATGCAATGGAGAAACGGTTCATTAGAATCACACGCGGTTCAATTGTTGGTGGTGTTCGCCTTGGAGTGTTTAGCGCTACGTTTTATGGGTTGCAAAATATTCTTGCTGATAAAAGAGGAGTTCATGACGTTTATAATGTTGTTGGAGCTGGTTCCGCTACTGCTGCTACATTCGGTCTAATCAGTAAGAAGTTTAAAGTATTTACAATCTCAAAAACGCCATATAATTAATATAATGTTCTTTATTCATGTTTTCAGTGCCCGGATCACTTGCTTGGCGTGGAAGAAACGTACTGTTGGGATCGGTTTTGGGTGCAGCATTTTGCTTTCCTTTAGGTAATTCAGTTGAACCCTTAACTTCTATGAAATTACAGTTAGACCCTTTAAGTCTGATATGTGAACTATTTTTGTGATAGGTTGGCTTCATTTGAAACTAGTGGAGAAAGCAAACGAAAAGGGCCCGGTTTTGACTGAAAGCAACACAGCAAAGCCGAGTGTAGGCGCTGCAATCAAAGGGCTTGGAGGTAATACGAATGATCAATAAGGGGACTCGGAAATTGTAAAAGCAGACATGTTTTTTTCGTACGGTCATTATATGATTATGTTGGATATGAAGTCCGGTTTGATGATGACGATGATTCGTATGGTCTAAATTCGGACATTCGGTAACGGGCCGGTGAAAGCTCGTTAACATAGTTGAGGAGTGTAGTTTTGATGTCGACTTCTTTTGCTATTTGGTTCTTTTATTTTTCTTTTTTAATAAAAAGTGCCTCTGTCTTTGTCATGTAATAAGATTTAGCAAGGAACGTAAGAATGTTTTTCAGATAAGAATAGTGGTTCCATCAGCGACCACGTGGTTGACGGAGCCACCAATGAATATTCCATTGACAAGCTCGGTCACCTGAATAGATAACAATGGCTGCGTGTGACCGTCATGGGAAATGACTTTATTAAGATCAAAAAACGAATGAACAAGTGAAGGTACGTCGAGTGGGGTAAGTACGTTAGATATAGTGGCGTCCGTCTTCGCGTAAATAACCATGCGCTGCGAAAAGAAACATCATATTACGAACCGAGGACCCACCAACCAATCAAACCATTAAAAGCAACCATTCAAGCCAAATGATCACAATCCAAAAGATTTGCCCAACCATCATCAACAAAACATGGAGCCACAAAAGTACCCTAAAACCATAAAATAGTGACGATAGTTACCCACAAGTACTCTAGAACCATTGACCCCGCTCTTTTACTACACCCGCCAATCCCACACCTTAAACACCCCAACCCTCAAACCTTAACACTTTCTCACGCTCATACCCGAGCACGGAACCCGCATGGCCTACCCGTGGGGGTGGCGGCAGTCTTACCGTGTGGGTACCTTACTCGCATCCTCATACTCGTGAGGTGCCCCAACTCCTCTAAATAATATATTGTCTTTAACCCAATAATTTTATTTTCCTCTTCTAACTTTCATTTGTTGGTTTTTTCTACAAAAACTAATTAACGCGATATAAAACTTTTGAAAACGGATTGACCCGGTACCCACCGAAAAACATCGATACTGGTATTTCGATCGGTGTAAAACACGTGTCAACATCCGTTTGGACTTATCACGACTTTTATTTTAAGTTTTCTCTTTCGGTTGTTATATCGAGTGTCAATACCGTATCAATATTGTAATAAATCAAACCAATATCGACTAGATTCTCGCTATTAACGTTATATCTACCACCGCGTCTACATTTTCATTTAAAATCTATTAAAAATCGAGTCGTCCCTACGTCAAGCGCGAGTATAATGCACTATTTTTTTTCGCTTAACGGGAGGTAGGTGAAAGCTACTAACCGCTAAAAGAAATTCATTAAAAAGATTAATTACAATATTTTGTATTTAGGGTCCTTCTTACTTCATAAAAAAATCATAAAAAAGAATAAATAAATAATTAATTATAAATTTGCAAGACCAAAAATCATAAAAAAAGAATAACTAAAATAAATAAATAATGATAAATTTGGAAGACCAAAAAGAAATTATGATATTCATTTTCGTGATAAACCAGCCAACAATAACATCGTTCATATCTGAACTTCAACACCACCATTTTTAAGATCGACTTCTCATTCATTACTCTCACCTGCAATCACTTGTTCATTCACCAAATAAGGTTAGTCTTCTATCCATTTCTCCATTATAACTCTATGAATTTTCGATTTTCATGATATTTCACCATAAATTTCAACCTATCAATAACCCTAATTCTCGTAATCATCACTCCGTTCAATTTCCAGATTGTAATTTCACTTTCAAACATCAAATTTATTGAATTGCTGTATTTAAAGTTTAAAAGTCAAATCAAATCGTTTTAGTCAGTAGATTAAGGATCATTAGGTTTAGATGATTAGATCGGTAGATCCTCTGATTCTCCAGACTCAGCTTGTAATTATTTAGGTTTTTTTTTTCTTTTTAGGTTGATGCTAATTTGTTGAATTTCTGGAGTCAGAAGGTCAAGGCCCAAGGGTGCAATCTCTGTTGCTGGTACCTTTAATTTTGTGATTATGTTACATTATTACTTGAAATTGTTGTGTTTTTAGTATAACTAGTATTATTACCTGCGCTTCGCGGACTAGGGCTGCAAATGAACCAAACGTTTTGGCAAACGGTTTGTGAACTGTTCGGCGAGAAGCTTGTTTATGTTCGTTTGTTTATTAAACAAACGAACACGAACAAGAAATTTTGTTTGTTTAGCTAAATGAACGAACATGAACAGAGGCCGTGTTCGTTCATGTATGTTCGTGAACGTTCGGTAACGTGTTCGTTTGTGTTCGATAGTTCATTAATGTTTTTAGTTTTTATATTCTATATAAATACTTCAAAATTCGGACAAATAAAATATTTAATAAGTGTCGGTGTGCTATATATTCTGTTCATGAACGCTTGTTTGTGTTCGTTTGTTTCTATTTGTGTTCATGAACATTAGTTTGTACTCATTTGTGTTCGTCAACGTTCGTTGCCTAAAATTAACAAACAAACATGAACGAACATGAACAAGTTCATTTCCTTAACAAACGAACACAAACATAAAATCTCGTTCAGTAAGTGTTTATGAATAGTTCATGAACACATATATTTCTTAACAAACGAACACGAATAAGGTCTTGTTTGTGTTCGTTTGGTTAGTTTACAGCCCTAGCGGCCAGGGCTTATGTGGTTGGCTGTTTATACCGAGTACCGACATTCGTAACAGAAAGAGAACCGAAAAAGTAAAGTCGTGATATACCCAAAAGGATATCGACACGTATATTACGTCGATCGAGAACCGTTAGAAAAGAATATTGGTACTGATAACACCTACTGGCACTCGCTATAGCCTAGGATACAAAAGATGTTCTCTTTCGAATATGATTCCGTTTTCAATAAATTTTATGCCGGAATGTCGAGGAACAAAAATTAAACACAACCTCATATAAAGTTTTTTTTTAAAGTTAACAAATGGAAATTATCAGCGAAAAAGCTAATTAGACATTAAAGTTAAAGGCGTATATTATATATAGTATAAGGGGTGAAATTAAAAGTTAAAAAAATACAAAAAGTTGTTTACATATGTTTGATACATTTCTGTCTACAATAGGATGATGAATGGAGAGGGGACTAGTGAAACTGTCTCCTTGAATGATAAATTTACTAATGAGTTATCAACCTGGAAACTTTCGGACCTTAAGTTATCGAATGACAGAAGTAATGACGCGTCACCAGTTTCATCGCGCTACTCGTCGTGTGGTGAGTCGGAATTTGATAGATACTGTAGTGCTAATTCTGCAATGGGTACACCTAGTTTGTGCGGTTCTGTTGGTACGTTTCACGACTTCGGTGACTCTGATATCGGGTCTGTAAAGAGTTCTAGATTCGGAGATTTAGGTAGTTTGGAGAGTTTCAGTTTGGGTGGGAAGTTTGAGAATAAAAATTTGTTGGCTTTGGGAAAATTAGGCGAGTATAGTCAGAAAACCGGTGAAAAATCGGAACAAAGGTCGTTAGTGGTTGAAAACGAAATGAACCCGTATGATGAAACGGAAATGAAAACTTCGTTATCGGATTTCGAAGACGAAGGGGGTGTGGTTACGTGGAAACCCGAGATTAGTTCTCGAAAAACACAAAGTAATTCTACTGATGACGAAACGATGGAAAAGCATGTGGTAAATATACGTGTGGAAGAACGTTCTGAGTCTTGTTTGGGTGTTGACGAGGTCAACAATGTATTTGAAGGGGAAACGTCGTCTCAGTTAGAACATTCGGAATCTGAAGGCTCGATGTATGGTTATGGTACGGATAACGAGGAAATGACTGGTTTGCCGTTTAGAGGTTACGGCGCTTATTCACACGAGAAGAATAAAAGTAACGATAACTCGTTGGTAATGACTTCAACGGTAGCGTATGGTTCAGATGATTGGGACGATTACATGCAAGAAACTATGGGAAACCCTCAAGATTTATTCGTTAAAGATGAAATCCCGAAACACAACCTAAATGAAATTGGAACTGAAGATCACACCTCGAAACCGACTGTTGTGTGTGAAAGTATTGACGTATCACATGAACAAGAAAACATGACGGATGTATTTGTTGTTTCCAAACAAGCAGAAGACTTTAGTCAACTTGAAACTGAAGAGGTTTCTCAAGACGTGCTGCCTGAAAATGAAATATTAAACGGAACAACAGACATTGTTATACTTGGTCATGTTCGGTCAACTTCGTCCCAAAATGCCGAAGAGGTTTCTCAAGACGTGCTGCTCGAAAATAAAATATTTAAGGGAACCACAGACAATTCTACACTTGGTCACGTTCGGTCAACATCGAGCCAAGATGCTGAAGACCATGAATATTCACTCCAGGCATTGCCAATTATCAATGCAGAGAAAAGACATAATGTTAGTCCAATGTCGATGAATATTCATGAAGATATTGAAATGGCAAGTAAGGTTAGTTTTAAATTTCGTCCCTTTTTATGTGTTTTCTTTTAGAAGTGAACCATCTTATGGCAAAGATTAAAATGCCATTTTCGTCCCCTGAGGTTTGGCTAGTTTTGCGACTTTCGTCCAAAGGTTTGTTTTTTCGCATCTGGATCCAAAAGGTTTGAGATCTTGTCATTTTCATCCGGCTTGTTAACTCCATCCATTTTTCTCCGTTAAGTCAGGATTATTTATGTCTTTTTTGTTAACTTAAAGGGTAATTCGGTCTTTTTCACTTTATGTAAAAAGACCGAATACCCCTGACTTAACGGAGAAAATGGATGGAGTTAACGAGCCGGATGAAAATGGCAAGATTTCAAACCTTTTGGATCCAGATGCGGAAAAACATACCTTTAAACGAAAGTCGCAAAACTGGCCAAACCTTAGGACGAAAATAGAATTTTACTCTTTGGTAAATTATAATAACTTTGCTAAGTACATTTTCACAGGTTGAAGACTATGAACTGAACGAATTCTTTGATGAAGTTGTCTTTGAAATGGAAGAAATACTACTTAATTCCGGAGAGTCTCCCGCAGCTAGATTCAGACGCGGTAGGGACCACCACAATCACGTTTCTCTCCCGTCAAGAGACGGTGGCTCAACCGCTTCAACTTCTAGCATCGACAACCATCACACATCCATTCAAAACCCTTACAAAATTGACGGCATTGAAGTAATCGGTGCAAAACAAAAGAAAGGGGATGTCTCATTAGGTGAAAGATTAGTAGGAGTTAAGGAATACACAGTTTACAAATTACGCGTATGGAACGGGACCCGCCAATGGGAAGTGGAACGACGGTATCGCGATTTTTTCACTCTTTACACCCGTTTGAAATCATTGTTTGCCAGTAAAGGTCTCGTCCTGCCTTCTCCATGGTCAAAGGTTGAGCGCGAGTCGCGAAAATATTTCGGGATTTCATCTCCGGATGTCGTTTTAGAAAGAAGCGTTCTTATACAAGAATGCTTACAATCTATTCTACACTCGAAGTTTTCATCGAATCTCCCGAGTTCCGTTATATGGTTCTTATCCCCACCGAAAAACGGGCCCGATGTTTTGTCCCAAATTGGAAGCAAGCCTATGCACACACTGGGACAGTCGATATCGCTTATTGTTGAAATTAGGGCTCATAAGTCAATGAGACAGATGTTAGAAGGTCAACATTATACTTGTGCGGGTTGTCATAAGTATTTTGATGAGGGGAAAACGCGGTTATGGGAATTTGTGCAGACGTTTGGGTGGGGCAAGCCTCGTGTTTGTGAATACAGCGGTCAGGTTTTTTGTTCGTCTTGTCATGTGAACGAAACTGCGATATTGCCTGCTAGGGTTTTGCATTGGTGGGATTTTAAAGAGTATCCCGTGTCCCAGCTGGCTAAATCATATCTTGATTCTATTCATGACAAGGTAATGTTTTAATATTTATACTTTATCTTTAAAAGTATGATTGATTATCTTTTTTTGTTTTTTTTTTCAGCCAATGCTCTGTGTAGGCGCGGTGAACCCGTTTCTATTCTCCAAAGTTCCACCTTTGCAACATGTTATAAATGTTAGAAAGAGAATTGGAAGAATGCTTCCGTATGTTCGTTGCCCGTTTCGTAGGTCCATATACAAAGGAGTTGGATCCCGGAGATATATTCTTGAAAGCAGTGATTTTTTTGCTCTAAAAGACCTTGTTGATCTTTCCAAAGGGGTTTTTGCAGGTTAGTAGACTATTGTCATATGGTTTACCGTTTATGTAACTTTTTATATATCATCAGTTTAGGTTTATGTAACTTGTGGGAGGTTCAATGGGGAACACTAAAAAGCGGGGAACCGACTCAAACGATTGGACTCATTCTAGCGGCATTGGAACCGGCTCATCGAACCCTATAATGTCTATATTTATGGTTTAGCTTTTAGGGTTAGGGTTTAACTTTTAGGATTTAGGGGTTGGCTTTTAGGGTTTAGGTTTTTAGAGTTTATAGTTTAGATTTTACGGTTTAGCTTAGGTTTTAGTCTTATGGTTTAGATTTAGAGTTTCCTGTTAGGGTTCGACGAGCCGATTCCAATGCCGCTGGAATGTGTCCAATCGGAGTTCGTTTGAGTCAGTTCCCCTCGGTTCCCCATTTTTTTAGTGTTCCCCGTTGAATCCAACCCTATGTAACTTTAGGGAGGGTTTTCTTGAGAACGCTAAATATTGCGAAAACCATGAGAACGGATGAAAAAACCAATCAAAACCAAAAAATTTTAATACATACCTCATTGTAATTAATGTACAACATCAAAAAAAGAATTTACATTTTACAACATCAAATAATTCATTTATCATCTCAAAATCACTCTTATTAGATTTTTTACACATGTGTAAATATAACAAATTTACACCTGTGTAAATGGTAAACTTACATATGTGTAAATTTTCTATATATACGAATTCACGTAAATTTAAATGTGTAAATGAAATTTCTAACATTGTATTCGAATAATAATGTAAGTGTAAAAAGAAATTTGAATTTGAATTATTTTTGACCAAGTTCTCATGGTTTTTTCATTCGTTCTCACGGTTCTAAATATTACGTTAACCAACCGTGAGAACGAATGAAAAAAACAATCAAAATAAAAAAAAAATTAATACAAACCTCATTATAATAACAACACAACAAATTTACACATATGTAAATGACAAACTTACACATGTGTAAATTTTCTTTATTTATGAATACATGTAAGTTTAATTTCTAATATTGTATTTGAATAATAATGAGAAGTATAATTTTTTTTTTATTGAATTGTTTTGACCAAGTTCTCGAAGGTTTTTTATTTGTTCTCACGGTTCTCGCAATATTTAGCGTTCTCAAAATAACCCTCCATATATATATATATATATATATATTTATCAAATTATTCGATCAAATGATAATGGCCAAGGTATATGTAATTGTGTAAATTTTGTTTTGTGTGTATTTATCCAACGGATCATGATGAATCTGACAACTAAATAGCGATCATTTACTGAGTTAAGAACTTAATAGCGATGTGTTTTCTTGTTAACTATTGACTTGTATATGTTTCTTGCAGCACTGCCTGTGATGGTAGAAACTATTTCAAAGAAAATTGTGAATCATATTACCGACGAATGTTTAATATGCTACGATGTGGGTGTCCCCTGTGGTGCTAGACAAGCTTGTGATGATCCGTCTTCTCTTATTTTCCCTTTCCAGGTAAACTGTTTATCCATGTTTTTATTTCTATATGTTTGAAACATTCGATTGCTTTTAGATATTGAAAATATCATGAATAACTAGTGAAATGATATAAACACCCCCAAACACCATGACAAGAACAAAATTTCACGTTGACAAACGGATAAAGTATATCCCGAGTTCCCGACATAGAAGTATAATATAAACATATAGTGAATTTCTATAACTTAACAAAAGAGTGCTTTTAATAAAGTGTAGTGATCATCAATATTTGAAAAGCCAATAGATTTAATCACCCAAAATAAGAAAAACTTTTATGTTAATGACTTTATTATCAAGTTAAAAAGCTTAGAAACGCGTATAAGGTTTTTTACTTTTTTTTTTCAGACTTATGTTAATGACTTTATTATCAAGTTAAAAAGCTTAGAAAAGCATATAAGGTTTTTTACTTTTTTTTCAGACAATTGTTCTATAAAATTAGTAAATTTTTTTAAATGAGAACTTTCCGAAAGTTTTAAGTGTTTTTATGCAGTAATCTTTTATTTTCGGAATTTTTAAAGGGTCCTTCTATTGACACCTTTGGCCTTACCTTTTTACTTTTATTTAATTATAATTTCATTTTTGTTTTATGAATTTTAATGGATAATGTTTTATATAATTTTGCATTACTGTTGTGACTGTTGTGATGTGTATACTTTTATCTACATTTGATACGGCTTGGATTTTAATAAAAAATTATATAAGTAGTATAAAATAAACACAACAGCGTATTCAACTTTCAAAACCATATAAAGTTTACATATTAAAAGTTATAAAAACAGCAACAAATTTGAATATGAATAAACACGGCCAAAAGAAAGAAATTCCTGTTGACAAATGAGATATGTTTGATTCTACAGGAAGGTGAGGTTGAAAGATGTAAATCTTGTGAACTGGTTTACCATAAGGCTTGCTTCAAGAAGATGGCTACTTGCCCCTGTGGCGTAGGTCTTGGATCCATGAGATACCCGGATGGTAGCACGAAGGTCGGTCCAAACAATCCGGGTCAGGATACAGAATCAAAGTCTTCAACAGGGTTCCTCTCGGGGTTGTTGTGGAAGGCTAGTTCTTCTAAATTATGGGGGACTAAAGATAATGATGATACGGTAATCCCAATGGGTTCTTTACCAAGCTTTTCACTTTGATTGTTTTACTTGTATCTATAAAGTGTTATAAATTTTGAAATCACCGTGTATTTGAGAAACTTGTGTACTCTTAATTCTTGTTAAACATTTGTTTGTAAACTAGTATTTCTTAGTTTAATAACATCTACGTCTTTATATCGGTTAGTTATACATGCTACTTATAACATGATATCAAAAAAGATACATCAAGTTAACCAATTAAAGAAAAACAGTACCATAGTTATGGTAAAAAAAAATAACTAAAACGATGGCAAGCGGGTAATTTAGAGTTTGGGGCAAAACAATAATTTGTCAGGACCAATTAAGCGAGTGCTAGGTAGTTGTTTGGCATGAATAAAAACAAAATTGTGTAAACCAAGTAAAATAAAAACTACCATGGTTTTGCAAAAAAAAAAAAAAAAAAAAACGATGACAAGATTGCAATTTTTAGCTAATGTAAAATCGTAATTTTAAAATAGAGGTAAAATAATATTTTGAACTGAGAGCAAAACCATTTTTTTATTTTGAATTGGGGGCAAAATCGTAATATTTTAACTGCGGGCAAAATCGTAATTTTTAGCTGGGGGCAAAATCGTAATTTTAAACTGGGAACCAAACCTTAATTTGGCAGGATTCTAGCTGAGGGCAAAACCATAATTTTATTTTGAACTGGGGGCAAAATTGTATTTTTTAACTGAGGGCAAAATCGTAAATTTAAGTAGGGGGCAAAATCGTAATTTTACACTTGGGATAAAATTGTAATTTGGCATGACCTATAAATAACTATTATATGAAAAAAGAAAAAAAAGAAAAAACAAACAAACAAAAGTGGCCGCCACTTTTGGCCAACCACATAAGACAACTATTCCCGCCGGCCACTTTGTTTTGTAGGTATTGAAAATGATGGGAAATGATCACTCACTCAAAAGAATGATTGAAGTTGGCTATGGATCTACACACAAGTGTGTTCATACATGTGTAGCCAAACAAACGATTGATATTAGTTGTATATGTATATGTGTTTGTATACACATACATGTTCGCATAGGTTCGGTACCAAGTCAAACCCTTTGGTTTACAATCACTAATTGAAACCAAACGATTGATATTAGTTGTAGCCAAACCGCTCATGAGTAACACTGGATTGAATCCATAGCTTACACATGCTCACACTTATAACGGAGCTCTTCGATAAATGAGCTCAAGCTTGACTAGGCTAGTAAACCTTTACAAGCATAAAAGAACCTCTTTTTTTATATACTATCTATTTCATATATTAAATTGGAGTAAAAATAGTTAAATAATAGATATTAGAGTAAAATACCAATTTCGTCCTATAGGTTTGGGCCATTTTGTCACTTTAGTTCAAAGGTTTTATATTTCGCATGTGTGTCTAAAAAGTTTGTAACATTGTCATTTTAGTCCAACCCAGTTAACTCCATCCAATTTGATTGTTACCTTGAAGGGTATTCAAGTCTTTTTACCAACTAACTTCATCTCCACGACTCCACCTCACTATAACCCTAATTCTACACTTCACCCACCCCACACACCATCTACGCAGTGGCGAAGCTTGACCCGAATGACGGGGGGTCGAAAACGTATATACCAAAAAATTTCTGTAGAACCCGGGGTTGAAAACGTATTTACCCAAAAATTTCTATACGAAAACTACATATATAACCCTACTGAGCGAAAAGTTCGGGGGGGCCGGACGCCCATCCCCGCCCCTTCTATACTTCGCCACCGCATCTGCATCTTCATCAAACCCAAAACCTCACTAATTTTCCTACAAAATCCCTTTCAAATTCCAAAAGCATATGAGTTACTAAACTTTGTTAACAACCACTATCATAAGACCATGTGTAGTGGGAGAGGAAGATAATGCCCCCACCCTTGGGCGTCTTGCGCCATGTGACGATCCAGTCAGCATGTAGGCATTATGAGGCGTTTTTATAAAATGAGTGCAGTGGTATAATGCCCCATTAATGATTACCCAATAATTATTATTTTGTTTTTTTTTTTCAAATAATGATATTTGACCGTGGAAGAGTCTTATTGGCCAAAAAAATCTTCAGCAGGCGTTTTGAAAAGGACACCTCACCCAATTTTTTCAAAAAAAAAAAAAAAACCCCTGGGGTGGTTGTGTGGCGTGAATGGGGTTTTTCTTTTTGGGAAAAAACGCCCAAATACCCCCACTACGGGTGGTTTAACAATTATTAAATCCAACAAATTTGTCTCTTAGTTTACCTGCTAAGAACAAAACTTTCAAACCACAAGAAAAATCCAACAGCCATCCATTTTTAATGCTGCAACTTCAATTTATGCACTGTAACCTTTTGACAAATCCAACAGCCAACAATTCACATCTGCACATAATTTAAATGTGAGGTCTCTGTTAAAACATGCACATCTTCTCCCATTGGAGTTTTTTGGAAGAAAGGTGTTAATTCAAGAGGAGTTTTAACAAATGGTGTAGAATTGAAAAGTCTTTGGAAAATAGGCAATACGCTTGTACTACCCGCGCATCCCCATTTGTATCGCCGGATGGAATGTTGGTTAACTGGAAATTGCAGTCCAAAACTGTGTTTTTTCCTTTTAAATCTAAACTAGTGATTTTCCCCCGCGCTTCGCGGTGAAAATTCGGTTGGTATCTGTTCGGTTCGTTATGTTACTTACACTCGTTATAGTAATCGAAAGAGAAAACCTTACATCGAAAACAATAAAAACGAATATCCATACCAGTACCGATGTTGTTCATTTTTTTTTTGAATGACAACGGCTGGTCTGCTCTATTCACCAATAATTCTAATCTTTATCACTTTTGGTCTCTTGCCCAGGATACAAAGGTTGAACCTGGAACATCTCCCTTAAGAGGCATATGTCTATACCAAGTGGGCTAGCCCTACATTGGCAAAACATAGAATCGAACACAACAACAATCGAACTTGCGTCGATTGCTTGCAATACAACGCATCAACCCTCACAACACATCATTTGATTTGTATGTTGATCAACCCTCACAACACATCATTTGATTTGTATGTTGTTCAGTTGATATCAGTTTGGTTGGTTTGCATTCTATGTTTATTTTTTTCAACGTTGCCGTATAAACATTATGGAAACGGCTATTGTGCCGCTATCGTACCAACCCAAACCGAAATCGACTGAACAACATTTGTATCATTACCAGGATTTATTTTTATTGTTTTTCCTTTCGATAAACTAAGTCGTATTGCTATCATACCGTACCAAACTGAACAACATCGGTACCGGTATCTATTAAATTTTATGGTTTTTTTTGTTTGATAACATATATCGTGTCGCTATCGTAGTGATCCGAACGTAAGTTATTATAAAAAATCAAATTGAATGCTAAACAAAATGCTACTAATAAAAAGAACAAATACCTTGATAAAATATTACTAAATAAAAATAAATACTTAAAATATTTCAACTATTATTCATCATAAGTTTCTGATAATATATCTAAACTGATTAAAAGCGTACATTATTTAAAGTATAGGGTTGAAATTGGAAATAAAAAAAATGAAAATAATAACATAAGAAATTCGTTTTACTATTCATCATGACTTTCAATTCATATATATATAATATTGATTGTATTATATGCTTGCGGATCCCGCTTTTTAGTCCAAATTAGTGCGTCGTAACACCTTTGATCAGGGCAGTTTTGTTGGTCCCTTAAATGTATTACGTGAGGGCTACCTAAGGACCCGGTTGTTGTATTTGGTAGAGAGATATTGACCTGCAAAGTCGGCCCCCTGGTTGTTTTTCAACAATACCTAAAAACCTAATTATTTTCGAGAGTAATTTAGTGTGTCGTAAAACCTTTTATCGGGCCGGTAGCATTTATTCCTTGAATATACTATGTGAGTGCGTTCTAATGACCCGTTCATTGAGCATTTTCGCGGTTTGTGGTAGAGAGATAATAACCTCAAAGTTTGCCCGTGGTAGTATTTCAACTTCCAAAAAACGGTCTCCTACTTGATGGCTACGTTAGGAAGTGGTCACCGTTGTTAATTTTTCAAACTAATATTAGTTAAATACGATTTGGTTAAACAAAATATATATATTAAAAATACCATGCAAATACAAGTCCTAAAATTTAAAAAGTTCCACGTGCCTAGATGATATTAAACATAAAAACCAATAATATCGATGATAAATTCTTTAATCAGTGATTAGCGTAAAGGCAGTTCGTCATCCGATGACCATTTTCTTTGCACAATCCACATTTATACCTTCTCGGTTCATCCGGGTAATGGGCATGCATCTCATTGCGTATTCTTCTAGCATGTCTCCTACCACGCAACGTTGTAAATTTTGACGGGTCCCCCTTAATTCAAGAGGAGTTTTAACAAATGGTGTAGAATTGAAAAGTCTTTGGAAAATAGGCAATAGGCTTGTACTAGCAGCGTATTGTCAGAAAATGTTGACAATGCGTTTGTACTACCCGCGCATCCCCATTTGTATCTAACCACAATTGCAATAAATAAAAGTTGATTTGTGATTCATGATTTGCATCCGGTTTTGCTTCAAAATCTGTTGTATAATGTATCTATAACTATAATTTTATGAAAAGTATTGCATCATCCTACAGCATCTTATTGATACAACCCAACTGATAAAACACAATTTTTCAAACTGCAAAATTCAGAATATCTTTGGAATTCAAAAAGCTATACAATTTTATCTCTACATTCAACTCCTTACACATATATTCAACAAAATTCAATCTGACATTTACCAGATACACAAGCCAATCTTAACTACCTTCACATGATCAACTTCTGCAGAATTTGAAGTCAAGTAGAACATGGAATAGCATCATCATCATGTGTGTGTGAATACACACAAACACACACTTCAAATGTTGTCTGTAGCATCCCCTAATGTTGAAAGAGCAAAGGGGGCAACAGCCACGTTAAACGTCTTTGACCCTACCTTATCAATATGCTTCATTTCATAGTCACCTTCCTATATGTAGTAATTAAATTAAAAAAAAAAAAAACATGAGATGCTTAAATGAGAAAAACAAAATAATGACTACACAGATGCAGAAAAGTAGAATATACACCCACCATTCTTCCACTAGGAGTGGTTAATGGGCATGCTGATGAATATTCGAAACTGTTATTAGGAAGTATAACTGGTTGTTCACCGATAACTCCAATACCCCTATTAAAACAAAGTTGTCAAAACTTCGTAAACACCTCAGCAATGTAAGAAGTTGGTCAATGGAAAGAGAATAAGAGACCATACCAAACATCCTCAGATTTCTCATTAGCATTGGTGATTATCCAGTGTCTCTTGAGAAGTTGTACAGGTCGATTTGAATTATTAGT
This sequence comes from Helianthus tuberosus, assembly GCA_030545235.1. NCBI lineage: Eukaryota > Viridiplantae > Streptophyta > Magnoliopsida > Asterales > Asteraceae > Helianthus > Helianthus tuberosus. The sequence continues at coordinate 26,466,812 of CM060375.1, forward strand.
TATTCGTATCCGGTATGCAAAGAAATATTGGTCTCTCAAAGGTTGACTGCGCCCTTCAATGTACACACTCCTAACTTGAACCCTGATTCCCTAAAATAAATCATATATATTTATTGTTAATTCATTAATTGATTGCAAATTTCAACATTTTTAATAACTCAAGTTCATAAGGAATGGGCAGTACCCATTCCATCATAATGTCCATATTTCAATCCAATTTTATAAAAGAAAGGAGATTATTAACACCCATCACTACTTAGGAGAGAGAAAAGCGACAGGATGAAGATAACAGAACAACAAAATAATAAGAGGAAATGGATATTATACCAATGTTGTTGCATCACTTGAACACTTCAGTAGATAGTGAGGAGCAATTTCTTTTATCTGATCACGGTATCTTGCTGCATCCTAGGAGAAGACAACAATGATCAAAAAACGAACATATATATTAAGAGTTAAGTTCCCGTGAAAATAAAATAAACGTACGAAACGTACGAATTGGGGGGAAAAAGCAAAAAGTGGCGGTGTCATTTTGGTAATTATCAGCAACTTCAAAATTACTCTAGTAGAGTAATTTTGAGCTTCTGTAGAGTAATTTTGTAAATGTTCATGTAGAGTAATTTTGGTCGTGTAGGGTAATTATCAAAAATTACACTAACCCCCCCCCCCCCCCCCCCCCCCCCCCCCCCCCAACAACCTAAAAACTAAATCATAAAGCTAAACCCCATAACTAAATGCTAACAAAATTACTCTACAAGACATTTTCCAAAATTACTCTACAGAAGTCAAAATTACTCTACTAGAGTAATTTGATAATTACCCTACATTTCCCAAAATTACTCTACATATGCTCAAAATTACTCTACAGATGCTCAAAATTACTCTACAAGACACTTTTTGCTTTTTCCCCAGTAATTTTGAAGTTGCTGATAATTACCAAAATGACACCGCCACTTTTTTGCTTTTTCCCCCAATTCGTACGTTAATTTTATTTTTATTTGATCATTTACCTATATATTAAATAGTTTGATAACATGTTATGAGCAGATAGGGACGCCTTCAATACATAACCAATTTTAAGTAGAGAACTGGCAGAACCGCATAAACCGTACATAGTGCAAATCAAACACTAAGGGCTGTTTGGCAACTTCTGAATGGTTAAGTGCTGAACGAGTAAGAGGTCTGAACCATTAAGTGTTGAACCATTAACAGGTCTGAACCATTAAGAGCCAGTATAATGCTTAACTGTTCAGAGGCAAATGTCTGACCAATTCAGATTAAAGGTCTTAACCATTCAGACTCAGTATAATGCTTAATCATTCAGAGGCAAATGTATGAACCATTCAGACATCTGCTCACGAAACAAAAGTCTGTACCATTAAGTGCTGAACCAGTAAGATGTCTGAACCATTAAGAGCCTCATTAAGAGGTAAACAAACAGCCCCTAAATTAGCGAGAGAAATACTACTTCTAAACACTGAAAATGGTACACCACAACTTCTCAATTTAAAGTTAAAGATCAAATGCAAACAAAGACACTTCCAAACACTACAAATTCTTACTCTTGTGAGTAAACCAAACAATAAATTAGATGTAAACAATACCTCAAACCTCTCATTGGCAATAGCTTCCTTCATCAAACCTCGAAGCCGTAAAACCGGCTCCTCCTCTTCAAACAACTTCAACGAATCACGAAGCCTAGCAGCCTCTTCATAATCCTACACAAAACTGTCACATCAGTATCCACCAAAACCCTAAACCAATCAAATTCAAACTCTCACAATCACATACATACATCAATCAATAACTAATAATTTCACAAATTCAAACAAAAACCTAACCTCAGACTTAGCTGCAAGTTCCATTTGTTGCTTCAGCAAAGCATAAGTCTGATTTCGTGCAAACAACGAACTCGAATTCGACTGACTCTGACTCTCTGCTCCGGCACCGGCGCCGCCGTCTGTCTCCGCCGCACGAGCCGTTATTCTGCAGTTTCTCCGGTGATGTACACAATTTAACCTAAGTGGAAGATTTTTGGCGCCAAAAGGTGATTGAAGTGGTGTTGTGTGCGTTGATTTAACGGTGTTGAATTGGGTAAATGGTTTTAAGGTTACGGAATGCATGATTTTGTGTGATTTGTTGCGTGGTTTGATTGCTTTTTGTGGAAGGTGAAAGAGGGAGTTTGTGGATAATAGATTTTGTTGGGCCTTAAATAACACACAAATACTCGTATCATTTTTGTGGTGTGTGTTGTTGTAAACTTTAATACTTCACCGAGTGGTCTAAAACTATAAGGTGTTTGTTTTTTGGGTCTACATATTTACACACCTTATTGCCTATTTGGACACCCTTCAAGACGCCTCGTATAGACCTATACGAGGCGTATAGCCTTTTTCAATTTCCAAGAGAATCTCTGATTATGTCATATTTTGTCTTATTTGCCTCGTATAGGCCTATACTGGGCGTCTAGGGGAAAAAGACCATTTAGCCCCTGATTTAGGCCTATACTAGGGGTAAATTGGTCTTTTTTGCCTCTCTTATATGCCTAGTATAGGCCTATACTAGGCGTATATAAGGGTTTTTTTTTTTTTTAACAAACATTTTAACAATATTAATCGTTTTAGCAAAACTTTTATACAAAAACAAGTTTTTTTATTTTAAATAATTAATATTAGGACCCCTCGTTGGTTTTTTTTTTAGTTGAAAAATGGATGTTTTGGTAGGGTAATTTGATTGTTTTTTAAGGGTGATGTTTTTTTAGTAAAAAAATGGGTGTTTTGGTGGGGTAATTTGAGTTGTTTTTTTAAAAAAAGTTTTATTGTTTTTGTATAAAAGTTTGCTAAAACGATTAATATTGTATAAAATGTTTGTTAAAAAAAAAAAAAAAAAAAAAAAACTTCAAGACGCCCAGTATAGGGCTATACTGAGGCTATACGAAGGGTCCAAAAGACCATTAAACCCCTGAATTGCCCCCAGTATAGGCCTAATTCAGGGGTATAATGGTCTTTTGGTCCACATAGACGCCCAGTATAGCCCTATACTGGGCGTCTTGAAGGGTTTTTTTTTTCTCTTTTTAAATATCAATAACACTAATATTAACTATAAAAAACTCATATTAATTATAATAACACTAATATTAATTATAAAAAACTCATATTAATTATAATAACACTAATATTAATTATAAAAAACTCATAAAAAACGATAGGCTTATACAAGACCTATACGAGACTTATACTACACTATACGATACGATGCGATACAACACGATACTATAGGATACGATACCAGATCCATAGGCCCATACAATGCCTATACGAGATTTATACTACACTATACGATACGATATGATACGATACAATACAATACGATACTAGACTATTGGATAAGATACAACACTCGTATAGGACTATAGGTGTGGTTTAGGTCCCGTTTAGGCCTATAGGCTTATACAAGACCTATAGGGGCCATATACTAGACTTATACTATACACTATACGATACGATACAACGCCCGTATACGTCGATAGGCCTATACAAGACCTATAAGGGACCTATACTATACGAGAGCTATACGAGACTTATACTATACTATACGATACAATACAACACGATAGGCTTATACAAGACCTATACGAGACTTATACTACACTATACTATACTATACTATACTATACTATACTATACTATACTATACTATACTATACTATACTATACTATACTATACTATACTATACTATACTATACGATACGATATGATACGATACAATACAATACGATATTAGACTATTGGATAAGATACAACACTCGTATAGGACTATAGGTGTGGTTTAGGTCCCGTTTAGGCCTATAGGCTTATACAAGACCTATATGGGACCTATACTAGACTTATACTATACACCATTTTTTTTACTCAAAAAACATCACCCTCAAAAAACAATCAAATTACCCTACCAAGACATCTATTTTTCAACTAAAAAAAACCAACGAGGGGTCCTAATATTAATTATTTAAAATAAAAAAACTTGTTTTTGTATAAAAGTTTGCTAAAACGATTAATATTGTATAAAATGTTTGTTAAAAAAAAAAAAAAAAAACCCCCTTCAAGACGCCCAGTATAGGCCTATACGAGGCATATAAGGGGCAAAGGGTCACATATGAAGCCTATACGAAGGGTCCTATACGCCCAGTATAGGCCTATACGAGGCGTCTTGAAGGGGTCAAACCAGAAGTGACATGAGTCAGGCACTGATTTTGATGTAACCCTATACGCCTCGTATAGGCCTATACGAGGCCTATACGAGGCAAAGGGTGTCTAAATAGGCAGATAAGGTGTCCAAATAGATTGACCCTTGTTTTTTATAGAAAATCTTTTTTTTTTCCTCTTTTATCTGTGTTACGCAGATCACGCAAAGATGTTTAGGTATGCAAAGTGTTTGGTTTTTCGAAGATTTTTCATCAAAAAAGTTTGTGCGCCATCTTCTTGCTACAGATCTAGATGAGCTTCTTCTAACCTCTTCTTGTGCCCTCATATGATAACATCGGATAGAAAAACATAAAACCCTAGCACCAGCCACTCCACCCCTCTCCTCTTGCCTCCGCCACTCATCCACCCTCGTCGACCTCCTGCCTCCACCACTCCTCCACTGTCGTCGACTCCTGCCTCCGCCACTACTCCACCACCGTCGCACTTCCTACCGCCGCCACTCCTCCACCCCTTCGTAGGTATGAAATCCTCGGGTTATTTTAGCAGTCAACTAAAGTGTAACAACTCTCATTAAAAGTCCTATTTATTTTATTATTTTATTCAATAGGAAACCCTAATTGAGACACCCAAGTGATTCTGCACAAACCCTAAAATTTTCAGAATTTTCAGAATCAGGATCAGGGCCCCTAAAACTCAGAGGGGGTAAACCCTAATTGGTAATATCCACAGAGTTCGTTGTCAAAAATTCAAAATAACACGAAACCAACTCAGCTGAGCTATGCAGACACGAAGCAAACCTATGGTAGACTAGGGTCTCTCGCGCCAAGCGACGCGCACAAGGAGACCTTTCGCGTGGCGCGAGGGGGGCATTTTTCAAGTATAAATAGAACAGTCTGTTTGATGCAATTCTGCGTTAATGCGACGTTCAAAATACAATTATACTCCGAGTTATAGTAGAAACAGTATCACAACACACACGATTCACGAAGTGCTGCCGCAATACAGGGTAATAACTCGATCGCTGATACGATTCAATGTCCGATCGATTAAACTATCCAATGGATGTTTAAGTGATGCCCACATTAGGGTTTATGCTTTGTCATTCTTCGTTAATTCGATGGATGTTTAAGTATCGCACTTTGTCATTCGTTGTGAAGGTTTTAATCTCGTGAGTTATCGTAAATGCTGTATTAAGTTACTAACCGAATTGTGTGATGTTATTAATTTAGGTTAAAAGGCTAATCAGTAGGCTAGGCTCTGTTCAACTAAATCTGCAATGTGAGTCATTCTCTTTTTATCAAAATGCTTTATAAATTCTTAAATGTTTTCCAAAGTTATAATTACAGGGATTAAGTTTATGTAATCACCAAATTACAGCCGGTATGTGGGGTATTGTGCACATTACTGTCTTTATCACTTTAGGTGGGCGAACCTAATTAATGATACTCGTTATTATTGGGTGAACGGACTCAATAGTAATATGACCACAGTCACCGAAACAGGTCGATGACAAATATTGTGGGTAGTTGGTTTGATATCAGAAACATTGTAATCTTCCTTAATACTGTAAATTATAACAAACGTGTCGTTTTAGTAAAAAGAATGATTCACTCAGTATTTCCCGCTGACAAAACTTTTTTCAAACATGTTTCAGGTGATCTGTTGTGATCCAGGAAAAGTGCCGAGAAGCACTACAAGCTTAAGGAAGTGGCTCAGTATAAAATAAAGAAAGATGTTTTGTAAAATAAAAGATTTCTTCGTGAAATCTCAAGATTGTAAATTATCGGGTTTTATTCTGAATTGTGAAATAAAATAATCGGGAAATATTTCAGTTTTTAAAAAGATCCTGAAGAAACTTCCGCTGTTAAACTCAATTAAATAAATAACACGGGATTTCTGTCCCGCGGCTCCTGAAACGGGTAAAACCGGGTCGGGGGCCGTGACATAAAGTTAAAAAAAGCTGTCAAACATCTATCTTAAATTAGATAGGTCAGCCCACGAGAAGGGAAGTTCATCTCAAACCAAATCCTCAAATCACCTTGCAATTCCTGAAAAAGAAATATTTGTGCGAAAAACACATTATGAGGAACCACTTTCTCCTAGTAAAAGAGGTTTGATTATTAGAAAAAGTAAGGAGAAAATAAAGAAATCCCGAGAGAAGAAGGTTAAACAGGAGACCCAGGAATTAAACAGTAAAACACCTTGGGAAGATAAGTTAGATAAGAAATGGACAGATCTTTATATGCTAGCCACTGTAGTAGTAAATGCAAATCTTTAAATATTTTAAAATCAAGTTTAGCACCTACAGTTCAGAAACCTTATCCAGTAAATAAATAAATTTACAATAAAACCTTGTGTGTTTTAAATTTTCATTTGTTTTGTATTTACCCAGTATGAAATAATATTTAAAAGATTTCTTATGAAATTTTTGTTATATATTAGTAATTGTGTGTATTTTGCATAACAGCATGAGTGACTTGTCTGACGCCCTTCAAAACCTAAATCTCTATCCAGTAAAAATAGAGGTTTCTCGAGATTTCAATAGGTATATACCAGATATAGAAGAACCTATTGAATTCAATGCTTCACCACCTCCGGAGAAACCTAAACCCAAGAAAAGGAGGAGATTTGTGGGATGGAGACGTGTGCGTAGAAGGAAGCCTACAACTAGGAAGATCCCTAAAATAGTAAACCCTTTAGATAAAGGGAAGGAAATTGAAGCCAGGGAAGAATCTAGGGAAATGGAAGTACAGTTTGATGAATACTCTAAACAAATAGAAATGGAATTGGGAAGAGATTCTAGAATGGAATATGGAGGAAGCTCTAGGCAAATCCAGAGGGAAGTTGGGGAAAGTTCTAGACAGGTGGAGGAGTTACCTTTTCAGGAGGAATTAGATCGGGCATTGGCGAGCTGTGATGTCGTTAGGCCAATTAATAATAATTTGTACCCTACTCTTGAAACACAACTACCACTGAACTTGGACCCTCCAATTCCAGACCCTATAGTCCATACCCAACCTTTAGGAATGGACGAATGGTGGACGAATGACTGGCAATTCCAAAACCTGCTCAACAGTCCTAATTCCTTTCTTCCTCAGTTCGACCCGGAACCATTACCAAATCCACCCATGAGTAACGAGAATTTAGCAGAACTTCGCCATTTTGGCGAAGAGTTAATGGATGCGGGAAATAGAATCCGGGAGATAGGAGGACAAATTTCATGGAAGTATGATGAAAGGGAGCTTCGTTTTAGGAAAACAAATGACGAAAGATAGTAGGTTTATGAAACTGTTGTTGTGTAATAGTAATAATAAAATCAGTATGTGTAAAATAAATAATAAAACGATTGTATATAGAAGCATGATATAATCTATAAAACAAATGAAATTTTAGTAAATTTACAATTTTGTTTGTATATTCGTTTACGTGATTATGTGCAATTAATTGTGACATTGGATTATTTCTTTTATACTAATTATTTATCTATAAATTAATTATCAGATGGAAAACGCTAATAACGAACCAGTTAATGAGGTTAATAAATCTGAGCAACACCCGGGGGATCAATATATGACTAGACAGGATATAGAAAATATTGTTGCCCAAGGAATAGCTAATGCTATTCCAGCAATAGTTGCTGCTGTTAGAAATCCAATCGAGCCTCAACCACTCGTTCCAAGCAAACGTATTTCTGAAGATAACTTCAGTAATAGCATAAACGAAGGCGGTAATCATACTAATCATAATAATGAACCACTGCAAGCTCCGCTCCCTAAGAAAATGAAAGCTGCAACACCTGGTTGCACTTACAAAGAATTCCTTGCTTGCAAACCCACTGAATTTGCAGGCAATGAAGGAGCGACTACGGCACTGCGTTGGTTAGAGAAAACCGAGGCAGTAATTACTATAAGTAAATGTGCTCAGGATGATCAGGTCATGTATGCGTCAAATCTTTTTAAAGAAGGGGCGCTAGAATGGTGGAACACAGTGTTACAAGCAAAAGGAAGAATGATAGCTTATGCCATGAATTGGGAAGAATTTAAGAATCTTGTAGAAAGAAAATTCTGTCCTGAGTATGAAAAAGATCAAATGGCAAATAAGTTCTTAAACCATAGAATGATGGGTGTAGATTGTCGCGGTTATACTTCAACATTCTTCGAATATGCTAGAGTGGTACCAACACTGGCTTCGCCAGAACCGGTACTCATTTCTCGCTATATTTGGGGATTGATTAATGAAATCCGCAATATCGTTAAAGCTGCGAGACCTCGCATTATTGACGATGCGGTGGAATTAGCTAATACCCTAACCGATGAACTAGTACTCACTCAAGATGAAAACAGGAAGAAAGAACTGGCTCAGAAAATTACCCAAGGATTTCGTACGGGTAACAATAACAGCTTCAAAAGAAGAGGAACAGGGCAATATTCAACTCCGCCTTTCTGCAAGAATTGCAAAAAGAAACATTATGGAAGATGTAATGTAACCTGCAATCTTTGCAAAGCCATAGGACATAGTGAAGAAAACTGCAGAAGGAAAACCATAGTCTGCTTCAACTGTGGAGAAAAGGGGCATTTTAAAACAGAATGTCCTAAATTGGTCAAACCCACAGACAACAAAGCCAAAACAGTCGACGGAGCTACTAAGAAGAATGTTCGAGCCTTCCAGCTGACCACTCAAGAAGCAGAACTCATTCCAGATGTGATAGCTGGTACGTTCTTAGTTCACAACATATACGCAAAAGTATTATTTGACTCTGGTGCAAACCAAAGTTTTATAAATACTTCATTCTGCCAAGCTCTTAATTTACCACTAACCAACATTAGGCAAATTTTTACAGTCGAAACGGCTGATGGGAATTCAGTTAAAATAGATAAAGTTCTGAAAAAGGTAGAAATAGAACTTTTAAGTCATAAATTTTCTGCAACTCTATTGCCTATGAAATTAGCTGAATTCGATGTTGTGTTAGGAATGGATTGGTTAGTAACCAACCATGCTCGAATTCTTTGTGATCAAAATTCCATAGAAATTCAAACACCTACCAGAGAAGTCATTATGATTACAGGAGATAAACCACGTAAACCCATGAAGTTCATATCAGTAATGAAAGTTGCTAGTTATGAACGAAAGCAAGGAATAGTATATATGATTTCAGTAATCATTAATACTAAGGGTAAAGAACTTAAGGAAATTCCTGTAGTTTCAGAATACCCAGAGGTATTCCCAGAAGAATTACCAGGATTACCACTAGATAGAGAGGTAGAATTTAGGATTCATCTAATTCCAGGAACTATACCGATAGCTAAGGCACCTTATTGGTTAGCACCCACAGAAATGTTAGAACTGAAAAAACAATTAGATGAATTACTAAGTAAAGGTTTTATACAACCTAGTTCATCCCCGTGGGGAGCACCAGTGTTGTTTGTTAAGAAAAAGGATGGTTCCATGAGAATGTGTATCGATTATAGAGAATTGAATAAAGTTACAATTAAGAATCGATACCCATTACCTAGGATTGATGATCTTTTCGATCAACTTCAAGGAGCTAGATATTTTTCTAAAATAGATTTACGCTCCGGATATCATCAATTGAAGGTACAAGAAGAAGACATACCTAAAACTGCTTTCAGAACTAGGTATGGTCATTACGAGTTTACAGTCATGCCCTTTGGGTTAACGAATGCTCCTGCTGCATTCATGGACATGATGAATAGGATCTGTAAACCGTATTTGGATAAATTTGTAATTGTCTTCATAGATGATATACTTATTTATTCCAAAAGTCAGACAGAGCTTTGTGAACACCTTCATGCACTCTTAACTTTGTTAAGAAAAGAAAAGTTTTATGCCAAATTCTTGAAATGTGAATTTTGGCAAAAGGAAGTGCAATTTCTAGGTCATATGGTGAATCACGAAGGTATTCACGTAGATCCTGCTAAGATAGAGGCAATTACTAATTTGAAGGTTCCACAAACAACAATGGAAATTAGAAGTTTTATAGGTTTAGCTGGGTACTATAGACGGTTTATTAAGGATTTTTCCAAGATAGATGTACCATTAACTAAGCTAACCTGTAAAGCCATTAAGTTTGAATGGGGACCTAAGCAAGAAGAAGCCTTTAGAATATTGAAGCAGAAATTAACAAATGCACCAATCTTAGCCTTACCAGAAGGAACTGAAGATTTTGAAGTATATTGTGATGCTTTAAAACTAGGATTTGGATGCGTGCTTATGCAACGTAAGAAGGTAATTGCGTATGCATCAAGACAATTGAAAAAAGCACGAGGATAACTATACGACTCATGATTTAGAATTAGGAGCCGTAAATTTTGCTCTTAAAAATTGGAGACATTATCTGTACGGAACTAAATTTACTGTCTATACGGATCATAAGAGTTTAAGATATATATTTGGGCAAAAAGAATTAAACATGAGACAAAGGAGATGGATGGAAATCCTAAGTGATTACGACTGTGATATTCAATATCACGAAGGAAAGGCAATGTCACACCCCGATTTCCACGTGTCACCGGTGGGCCCGGTGGGGGAGTATCGTGACGTGGTTGGCAACATAATAGTCAAACAACACAATATTTAGTATGCACAGCGGAAGCAATTTAAAAAAAATATAATACAACCGAATTTAATATTGTAATTTCAAGTGTCACAATATTCGGAAGTTTATCCACAGAAGGATCGAAAATAAAATATGCAACAAATAGTTCAACAGACTTCAGGCATCTTAAGCTTGCGAGACTTCTAATGATGCTAAGGAGAAATCCCAGCCAATTTCGCTTAGTACCTGCATTTAATCTTTTTGGGAAAATACGTCAGTTTACACTGGTAAATACAATCAACTGACTCATTTTAAAAATGATTGAAAATTGATTTGGATGCACGTGGCATAAACATTTTACTTAACTTGGGAGAATTATTTAAATATATAATCTTGTGAACGAATTACATGTTCCTTGTGCGTTCAGTAGCCCGGATCTTGTCCGGGTTAAAGATTAATAGACACACCACAATATTCTTTTGTGCACCGACGGGTGTACGCCTACACCCCGCGCTTAAGTCGTGGCCATTTCGTAAAATGATTCCGAGGATATCCGGGACATGGTCATTAACCCCCCAAAGGCTTTAAGTAACAAGACTGTTTAAACAAGCCGATCAAATTTATTCAACTACCCACTCAACGGTGGAGAATTTGATGCCCGATCAAGCGGTATGCTATATACCGTAACCCAAGCCCGTATAGGGAAAATAAGTTAAAAGTATTTACCTGAGCAATGTATAAATCACAATAATCAAAATGCACGTAGCTTTTACTGGTCCTCCTAATCTGGAACGAAGGTTTTATAATAACCTATTAGAATCCTAACGGGTCTTTAATTAAGCTTAAGCTTAGACCGGCTAGTTTCAAAGATACGGTTCGTACGCACGATTAAGCGAAGACCGGATAGAATGTGATTTAGACCTGAAAAGTTTGAAGACTTGTTTAATATGGGTTTATTATTCACATTCTGGATTTTGAGATAAAACCGTTAAGGTTTGACCCGTTTCGGCTAATTTATGTAAACTTGTTACATAAACTGAACCGTACGCGTAATAAGCGTGACGGGTATTCATGAGAGCTATATACAGGTTTCCTAAGTTAATTATGCCTCAAATAAGTTGTGACATCAGTAATATGTCTTTCATTATGCCCGAAACGTGTTTAAACACAAACTAGGCCCCGTAGGGGTAATTTGGTCATTTAAAAGTTTATAAAAGAGTTTAAGTAACAAGCTGAGTTACAGGTCTGATGTAATCAGCAAATATACTCAATTTACTAAGTTATATCAGTAGGTTAAAACATATAAGTGAAATTTATCAATTTTAACCAAACTATGCCCCGTAGGGGTATTTTGGTAATTTCACATAAGCCGAAAAGCTCAAAATCGAAGTCTGAGTTTATCAACCTTTGCTTACTGTTAAAATATCATAATTTGCCTCAAATATCAGTAGGTATCAACCCTTGTATGTTTAAAATACTTCTAGTACATAATATGCGTTAAAAACGCTTAAAAAGGCGATTAAAGGCCATTTCCGGGTTTGATACTTAAATCTGATATTTTTATATTTCCAGAAGGCTTAAAATAATTTATTTATCATATGTGATCAGTAGCAAAAAGGTTTGGAGTCGTTTAGATATGTAAAACTCATTTTATGGCCCGTAAGGGCAAAACCGACAAGTACCGGATTAAGCCTACGACTATGAGTTATGCTCAGCCTAAAATTAATTAAAAATCTTTAAAAATCCCAAAATAATATATTACATCAGTGGGTATAGAGTTTTATATCAAAAAGTAGGTTTAAGTAGGCTATACGCTAATTACGCCATTTTATTAACATAAAGCTTTCAGTTTGCGATAATGAGCATAACTCTCAATCTACACCTCAAACTGATGTCAAATTTTGCATACAAGTTTATATATCAGTAATTAAGGTTTCTACTCTTTTACATTTCCAAAAATCACGTTTTAAGGTAATAAGGGCATAATGGTCAACATCTGAGCAATTAACGAAATCATGCGTATTAATTGGATAACTAATGATCCGAGGTGTATAATCACAGAGGGTTATACTAGCATGTAACCTGGTCCAAATAAAGCTCTAAGGCATTTCTAAAACATGCCTAAACGGGTCAGAACTGAAAGTCAAAGTGAAAGTCAAACTATGTGACTTTCGGTTCCGAACCGGGTATTTACAGGAAATTGTCGGGTTGAACATGTTTAGACATGTTCTTACACTTATTACCAAGTTATAACAATGATCCAACAGGTTGTATATGGTCTATAATGTTAATTATGCATAAATGGTATTTTAAGTATCTTGTTGACTTTTTATAAACTAGTTTGACCCGACTTTTGACCTGGTTAGAGTGGTAATCAGGGGGGACCCTTTTAAGGGTTTATTACCCATATAATTACCTACTTATATCTGCTTTTAATTCGAGATATGGCTGAGCCATTGTTGACTAATCTCGAAGTCAAACCGTAATTACGACGGTTTGACTTTTAGCTAAATAACTAAGCTAAACTCAATTAAAGAAGGATTAGAACACTTACTGAAGTCCTAAGCTTGATTAGAGAACACTTGAGAGGAAGTTTGAGCTCCAGAAGTGATCCACAAATGCAGATGAAGGTGTGAGGAATTGTTTGAACACTTGTGGCCTTTTATAGTGAATTCAATCACCACAATTGGTTGACAACAAGGTCTAGCACACACCACAACTGGTATACGCATGTCCCTAGTGCTCTAGAACACCCGCTAAAACAGGCTGCTGGTCGAAGTTTTCTGCATCTGGCGTCCTGATGCAGGCCGCGTAAGATGTCTTAAGAGTCTACGCGGGCCGCATGGCCCTTCTGATCAGCCAAAAACGTTTTTGAGTTGTTGCATCACACCTCTTGGCCCTTCCGAAAGGTCAATTGAGCTAAATACTTGCAATTTGACCCCTTATTAATTACCCACAAGGGCTTTAGGACTTATACCCACTTTGCCAAGTCCTTGGACACTTCCGGCTAACCCGAAAAGTCTTAACTTTCAACGTTTACGCTTTAACCCCTCGCACACGAATTTGATCATAACTTTCTCATACGATTACGAAACTTTATGAAATTTATATCGTGCATTCTAGTGAGTATAATTAACAGTTACAAAGCTTCGGGTTTGTCAAAAGGTCACTCAGAGGTATATCTTTAAACATGTTGACACATTTAACCCTTGTAGTTTGTAATCTCTCACTTTTAGCTTCGCATGATCCATGATTTATTCGATTGATGTTATAAACATCATGTAGGGTTATTATGAAGTATATTTATTCACTGTTGACATTTAGAACCCGTATAATCACATACTTTCCATGTTTGTCAACTTTAGTCCTTTTATAACATTCTTTCACACGTTCGAACTTTATGACACGTGTCAACACATTATAGGACGTGAATTTTCGAGGTGTTACATCCTCACCCCCTTAAAATAAATCTCAACCCGAGATTTACTGAAATAAGTAAGGGTACTTTTCTTTCATCGTGAATTCAACCTCCCACGTATACTCGGGACCTCTACGGGCATCCCATTTGACCTTTACAATAGGCACGTGCTTCCTTCGAAGCTTCTTAACCTGCCGATCTTCAATCGACAAAGGTTTTTCCACAAACTTTAAGCTCTCATCTATATGCACATCTGTATGTGGTATAACCAGTGATTCATCAGCGAAGCACTTCTTCAGATTGCAGATGTGGAACACATTGTGAATTCCACTGAGCTCTTCCGGTAAGTTTAACTTATAGGCAACTGACCCGACACATTCGATAACCTCGAAAGGTCCTATGTATCTCGGGCTTAGCTTGCCTTTCTTACCAAATCGCATCACCCCCTTCCAGGGTGATACTTTAAGTAGGACTTTGTTACCTACTTCGAAGTGAAAATCCTTACGCTTAGGATCAGCGTAACTCTTCTGCCTATCTCGGGCAGCTTTGAGACGGTCACGAATCTGGACAATCTTGTCCGTCGTTTCGAACACGATCTCTGGTCCTGATAACTGGACATCTCCAACTTCCGCCCAACACACGGGCGATCTACACTTTCTACCATATAATGCCTCGAAAGGCGCAGCCTTTATGCTGGTGTGGTAGCTATTGTTGTAGGAGAATTCGATTAATGGTAAGTTCTTATCCCAACTACCACCCAAATCAATCGCACATGCACGTAGCATATCTTCCAACGTTTGAATAGTACGCTCACTCTGGCCGTCTGTCTGAGGATGGTAAGCCGTACTAAAATTCAAACGTGTGCCCAAAGATTGCTGGAAACTCTTCCAAAAATGCGACGTGTACCTAGTATCTCTATCAGAGATAATGGCCACAGGTATGCCATGTAGGGCTACAATCTTATCAACGTATAACTGGGCTAACATATCGGAGCTATAAGTCTCCTTGATGGGTAGGAAATGAGCTGACTTAGTCAGTCTATCAACTATAACCCATATTGTATCATTGCCTTTCCTTGTCTTTGGCAACTTGGTGATGAAATCCATCGTCACCATTTCCCACTTCTACGTAGGAAGCTCAGGCTGTTGTAGCAAACCTGACGGTTTTTGATGCTCGGCTTTGACTTGCGCACATGTCAAACATTTAGCTACATGAGTGGCTACAGACTTCTTCAAGCCTATCCACCAATAATTTGCCTTTAGATCCTGGTACATCTTATCAGCTCCAGGATGAACGGAGTATTTGGAACTGTGGGCTTCCTGGAGGATAACATCACGAAGTCCCCCATAAATTGGAACCCATATTCGTCCATTCAATCTTAAAATTCCATCCTTGCTAAGAGTTAACTGCTCCTCAGTTACTCCTAACTTTTCATTAGGATAGTTAGCTTCCAACACAGCTTCCTTCTGCGCAGCTAACAACCTTTCCATCAAATTATTCTTTATCTCCATGCGCTTGGCATTGATTCAGATGGGTTTCATCCTTTCCTTTCGACTCAAGGCATCAACGACTACATTCGCCTTGCCGGGATGGTACTTGATTTCACAATCATAGTCATTCAAAGTTTCCATCCAACGGCGTTGCCTCATGTTTAACTCTTTCTGATTAAACAGATGCTGGAGGCTCTTGTGATCAGAATAGATCACACACTTGATCCCATAAAGATAATGCCTCCACAGTTTTAGTGCGAATACAACGGCACCCAACTCCAAGTCATGGGTGGTGTAATTCTTTTCATGCACTTTTAACTGTCGTGATGCATAGGCAATAACCTTGCCTTTTTGCATAAGCACACACCCCATGCCAGTGTGTGATGCATCACAATAAACTACAAATTCTTCGATTCCATCAGGCAATGTCAACACAGGAGCATTGCTCAACTTCTGCTTGAGAATATCGAAAGCTTCTTGCTGCTTAGGGCCCCAAACGAACTTTACTTTCTTCTTGGTCAAGGAAGTTAGGGGTGCAGCAATCCTTGAAAATTTTTCAATGAAACGCCTGTAATATCCTGCCAATCCCAGGAAGCTACCAATCTCCGTAGGCGTCTTTGGCTCTTGCCAATTCATAACAGCTTCAACCTTAGCGGGATCCACTTGGATACCACGCTCGCTAACCACATGTCCAAGAAATTGGACTTCACGAAGCCAAAATTCACACTTGGAGAGTTTGGCATAGAGTTTCTCCTGATGCAGGAGTTTGAGAATACATCGAAAGTGTTTCTCATGGTCAGCTTGGTTCTTCGAATAAATAAGGATGTCATCGATGAAGACGATAACGAATTTATCCAAGTATGGCTTGCAAACGCGATTCATGAGATCCATGAACGTAGCCGGTGCATTAGTGAGCCCAAAAGGCATCACTAGGAATTCGTAATGACCATAACGAGTCCTAAATGCGGTTTTATGCACATCTTCATCTCTAACCTTCAGCTGATGGTAGCCTGACCTCAAATCAATCTTCGAGAAATAACTTGCCCCTTGTAACTGATCGTACAAATCGTCGATTCTGGGTAAAGGGTATCTATTCTTTATCATGACCTTATTAAGCTCACGATAGTCGATGCACAGACGCATCGATCCATCCTTCTTCTTTACAAACAGGACTGGCGCTCCCCAAGGAGACGAACTAGGTTCAATGAAACCCTTGGCTAGCAATTCGTCTAGCTGTGTCCTTAATTCTTTCATCTCTGTGGGTGCCAACCTATAAGGTGCTCTGGAAACTGGTGCTGCTCCGGGGATGATATCAATCCTGAATTCCACTTGCCTATTCGGTGGCAAACCAGGTAGTTCTTCCGGAAAAACTTCAGGGAATTCAGAAATGACAGGGATGTCTTCTATCTTCGGTTTGGGCTCATCAATAATTACTTGTGCCATGTAGATGACACAACCCCTCTTTAAACATTTTGAAGCCTTGAGCATAGTCACTTGCTCGGGCAGCCCATACTGAGTATCTCCCCGAATGGTAAGTGGTTCACCAGACGGAGTCTTTATTACCAGTTGCTTCATGTTACAGACAATTTGGGCCTGGCTACGAGATAACCAGTCCATACCCAGAACTATGTCAAAACCGACCAACTTAAACGGAAGTAGAGACAGAGGAAAAAATTGGTTCTTAATGGATATAACACATCCATCTAACACAGTTGAGACGGTTTCTATTGTACCATCTGCTAACTCTACCTCATAGTTTACGCTTAAGGTTTTGACAGGTAAATTCAACAATTTACAAAACTTATGATCTACGAAAGACTTATCTGCGCCTGAATCAAAAAGTACTCTTGCAAAGACATTATTTACAAGGAAGGTACCTGTTATGACATTATCGTCTTGCACAGCCTCTTTCGCGTCCATTCTGAAGACTCTAGCATTAGTCTTCTTAGCCTCTTCAGGCTTCTTGTTGTACTTAGGGTAGTTGGTTTTAATGTGGCCCTTTTCATTGCAACGGTAGCATGTTGCATCTTTTATCTTCTTGCAATCCAAGGTTTTGTGATCCGTGGACTTGCAAATGCCACAAGCATAAGATTTTGACTGAGTCTATGAGTTCGACTCAAGTCTGCACTTTCCAAAGTGATGCTTCTTGCAAATTTTGCATTTGGGCTTCTCACCAGAATTATGCCCCTCTTTCCTTGAGTCAGATCCTTTCTTGCTATCACCGTTCCCACGGTGCTTCTTGTTCAATCTGCGTGAACCATCATCTTCACGTTTTCTCTTCTCAGCCTCCTTATTCCTCAGCAATCTCTGCCTGACCGCATCCAGAGTGAGGGATAGGGAAATGTCAGCTACTGATCTAAAAGTAGCTGGCCGAGAAGCTTTTACGCTTGCCTTGATCTCGGGGGCTAAACCACCGATAAAACGAGCTATCCGTTTTGGTTCCGGGGTTACCAGGTATGGAACCAACCGAGACATAGTGTTGAAGCTCGTTAGGTAAGCTTGACAGTCAAGGTTTGTCATCACCAAGGATAGAAAATCAGACTCTATCTTCTCCACCTCATGCTGAGGGCAGAAATTTTCCCTGATAAGGGCAACAAATTGATCCCACGACATATTGTACAATGGGATTTTTCCGGTGGCTTGAATCAGAGATCTCCACCATGCTAAAGCTTCACCCTTGAAAGACTGCGACACAAACTTGACCACGTCTCGCTCAGCGCATCCGCTTATATCAACAACCGTATCCATTTCATCCAGCCATGGCGAAAATAAAATATGAAACAAATAGTTCAACAGAATTCAGGCATCTTAAGCTTGCGAGACTTCTAATGATGCTAAGGAGAAATCCCAGCCAATTTCGCTTAGTACCTGCATTTAATCTTTTTGGGAAAATACGTCAGTTTACACTGGTAAATACAATCAACTGACTCATTTTAAAAATGATTGAAAATTGATTTGGATGCACGTGGCATAAACATTTTATTTAACTTGGGAGAATTATTTAAATATATAATCTTGTGAACGAATTACATGTTCCTTGTGCGTTCAGTAGCCCGGATCTTGTCCGGGTTAAAGATCAATAGACACACCACAATATTCTTTTGTGCACCGACGGGTGTACGCCTACACCCCGCGCTTAAGTCGTGGCCATTTCGTAAAATGATGCCGAGGATATCCGGGACATGGTCATTAACCCCCCAAAGGCTTTAAGTAACAAGACTGTTTAAACAAGCCGATCAAATTTATTCAACTACCCACTCAACGGTGGAGAATTTGATGCCCGATCAAGCGTTATGCTATATACCGTAACCCAAGCCCGTATAGGGAAAATAAGTAAAAAGTATTTACCTGAGCAATGTATAAATCACAATAAGCAAAATGCACGTAGCTTTTACTGGTCCTCCTAATCTAGAACGAAGGTTTTATAATAACCTATTAGAATCCTAACGGGTCTTTAATTAAGCTTAAGCTTAGACCGGCTAGTTTCAAAGATACGGTTCGTACGCACGATTAAGCGAAGACCAGATTGTAACACCTCGGAAATTTTACGCCCAATAATGTCTTGACACGTGTCATAGACTTTGCATATGCAAAAACAAACTTTAGAGGGACTAAAGTTGACAAACGGTGAAAACTATGGAACGTAAGGGTCCAAAGTGTCAACAATGGATAAATAGACTCCATAATAACCCTACATAATGTTTATAACCTTAAACGGATGGATCATGGATCATACGAAGCGGAAAATGCACGAAAGTGAGGAATTACAAACTATAGGGACTAAAAGTGTCAACATGTTGAATTTATACCTCTGAGTGAACTTTTGGCAGCCCCGAAGCTTTGTAATGCTAGAATATACTCACTAGAATATGTGGTAAAAATTTCATGAAATTTCGTGAACGTATGAGAAAGTTATGATTAAAACCGTATACGAAAGGTTAAATACGTTATCGTGATTTTCGTGACTTTTCGGGTGAGCGCAAAGTGAACCGAGAACTTTGCCATGTTTATAAAATTCTCAAGGTTCATAAAAATCAGATTTCAAGGGTTTAGAGTGCAAATAAAGGGTTTAAACACGTAACATAAGAGCAGGGACTGAATTGTAATTATCAAAAACCTGCTGAACAGGTCACCACACCGTCGCGCTGCGCGACAGAGTCCTCGCGCTACGCGAGCGACTGCCCAGCGACAAAAGTCGCGAACAGCTGCCAGTTCTGACTGTTTTCGACTTGTATCCAGCTGTTTTCGACTCAGGCACTTGACCAATCGATTTTCATGCAATCTGAGGCCTTGGACTGATTATATAACATCCATAAAACATCTGAAACATGCATAAATCAGATCAAAACTTCCTTTAAAGTTCACAATAGTTGCAACATTCAAGCACTTGAGACTTCAAAATTCACGAGATCTTTTCTGGAGCATTTCTGAACATCAAGGCTGCTTCCTAGTGATATCTAAGCTCTATTAGGACTATCGTAAGTGTTCAAATCCTTTGCAAATCCGTTCTAGCTTAGTGTTCTTGCTAAAAGTCAAACATAACGTAAATACAGTTTGACTTTGCGATTAAACGAAATGTGCTCAGTATTTTCTCAAATTAAAAGTACCCATACGTTGGTGTTTATGAGTATAACAAACCCCTAAAAGGGTATGTTCAGATTCACACTCTAAGCATGCTAATTGTCGAGTCAAAGTTCTTCATAAAAAGTCAACAGAATGAGTTTTTGCAAAAATAAGCATAATCAGTAATGTAGGCTACATGCAACCTGTTTGATCATCAAAATAACTTTGTAAATAATGTAAGAACATGTTTCTTCATGATCAACTCGACAATTTTCTGTATTTCACCCGAATCGGAACCGAAAGTCTCATAAATGGACTTTTTCTTTGACTATCGGTTCTGATCCGTACATGCATGTTAAGATCTGCATTTGAGCATATTTTAGACCAACTTTCATATATGTTTAACACTCTGGAATTTTACATCTTGGTTCCATGGTTAACCGATTCATATGCGTGTTTCCGATTATGCTTAAAAGTTGACTATTTTGCCCTTTTTGATATAAAACGTGATTTTTGGAAAAGTGAAAGAGTAGAAATCTTTATTATTAATTTATAAACTTGCACCGAAAATTTGAGATCAGTTGGTGGTCCAGATTTTGAGTTATGGCCGATAGCGTAAAACTATATCTTTATGTTAAATAAACGGCGCATTTAGCGTATAACCTATTTCAGGCCACTTTTCGATATAAAACTTTTTACCCACTGATGTTATATAATATTCTGGGATTTTTGAAGATTTTTATTTAATTTTTGGCTGATCGGATCATACGTCGCTAAGTCGATTCGGTTAATGCCGGTTTTGACCGTTTAAGCCATAAAATGAGTTTTATACATTCTTTTGACCCCAAACCTTTTTCTACTGATTTTATTTGTTAAATAAATTATTTTGGGCATTCTGGAAATATAAAAATCTCAGCCTTCTTTTAAAAACCCGGAAACGGCTCTAAATCGCATTTTTAGCGTTTTTAACGCATTGTAAGCGTTATACTCATATTAAACATATAAGACTCATACCTACTGATGTATTTAGCATATTTTCATATAATAACAGTAAGTATAAGATTTTGAACTCAGATTTCCAGTTTTGACGTTTTTTAGCCCTTGTGAAATTACTAAAATACCCCTACGGTGCATAGTTTGATTTTAAATGATAAGTTTTGTCTACGGGTCATACCCTACTGTTATAACATGACAAATTAAGTATATTTACTGTATAATTCAGACCCGTAACTCAGATTTCCAAATTGACTCTTTTATAATCTTTTAAATGACCAAAATGCCCTTATGAGGCGTAAATTGAGTTTAAATCCATTCGGGGCATAATAGAACATAACTTGCTGATATTATATCATATTTAAAGCATATTATCTCAGGGAACTTGCATATGACTCCCATGGTCGCCCGTAACGCACTTTTCGCGTTCGGTTCGGTTTATGTAACTAGTTTACATGAATTGACCGAAACGGGTCAAACATTATCATTTTTGTCTCAAAATCCAGAATGTGTTCAGCAAACCCATATTATACAAGTCTTCAAACTTGTCGGGTCAAATTCACATTCCATCCGGTCTTCGCTTAATCGTGCGTGAACCGTATCGTCATTTAAACTAACCGGTCTAGGCTTAGGCTTAAATAAAGACCCGTTAGAAATCTAATAGGTTATTATAAACCTTTGTTCCAGATTAGGAGCACCAGTAAAAGATACTTGCATTTTCTTGATTGTGATTGATACTATACGCAGGTAAATACTCTTTGGCTTATTTTCCCTATACGGGCTTGGGTTACGGTATATAGAATACCGCTTGATCGAGCGTTAAATCCTACACCCTTGGGTGTTTAGTTTGAATAATTTGTGCGGCTCGTTTAAACAGTCTTGCTTACTTTAAGCCTTTGGGGGGTTAATGACCATGTCCCGGATATCCTTGGCATCATCTTACGAGATGGCCACGACCAGAGCACGGGGTGTAGGCGTACACCCGTCAGTGTATAACTCATTTATGTGGTGTGTCTATTGATCTTTAACCCGGACAAGATCCGGGCCACTGAACGCAAGTAACATGTAATTCGTTCACATGATTATTATATTAAATAATTGACCCAAGTTAATAAAAATGTTTTGTGCCTTGTGCATTTAAATCAATTTTCAACCTTTTCAAAATGAGTCAGTCGAATTGTATTTACCAGTGTAAACTAACGTATTTTTCCCAAAAGATTAAGTGCAGGTACTATACGAAATAGGCTGGCAGGCTTCTAGAGCGTCCACAATAAGTCACGCAGCTTGGGCGACATTAAACTGTTGAACAATTATCCTATTTTATTTTTCGATCCGCCTGTGGATCCGTTTCGACTACTTGTGATAATTAATATTACATTTCTATTTAAAGTTGAAACGAATCTATCTTTTGCTTCCGCTGTGCATTATTATATTGTGTTGTTTGTCTATGATGATACCAACTACGTCACGATACCCCCACCGGGCCCACCGGTGACACGTGGAAAATAGGGGTGTGACACAGATAGAATGTGATTTAGACCTGACAAGTTTGAAGACTTGTCTAATATGGGTTTATTATTCACATTCTGGATTTTGAGATAAACCCGTTAAGGTTTGACCCGTTTCGGCTAATTTATGTAAACTTGTTACATAAACTGAACCGTACGCGTAATAAGCGTGACGGGTATTCATGAGAGCTATATACAGGTTTCCTAAGTTAATTATGCCTCAAATATGTTGTGACATCAGTAAGATGTCTTTCATTATGCCCGAAACGTGTTTAAACACAAACTAGGCCCCGTAGGGGTAATTTGGTCATTTAAAAGTTTATAAAAGAGTTTAAGTAACAAGCTGAGTTACAGGTCTGATGTAATCAGCAAATATACTCAATTTACTAAGTTATATCAGTAGGTTAAAACATATAAGTGAAATTTATCAATTTTAACCAAACTATGCCCCGTAGGGGTATTTTGGTAATTTCACATAAGCCGAAAAGCTCAAAATCGAAGTCTGAGTTTATCAACCTTTGCTTACTGTTAAAATATCATAATTTGCCTCAAATATCAGTAGGTATCAACCCTTGTATGTTTAAAATACTTCTAGTACATAATATGCGTTAAAAACGCTTAAAAAGGCGATTAAAGGCCATTTCCGGGTTTGATACTTAAATCTGATATTTTTATATTTCCAGAAGGCTTAAAATAATTTATTTATCATATGTGATCAGTAGCAAAAAGGTTTGGAGTCGTTTAGATATGTAAAACTCATTTTATGGCCCGTAAGGGCAAAACCGACAAGTACCGGATTAAGCCTACGACTATGAGTTATGCTCAGCCTAAAATTAATTAAAAATCTTTAAAAATCCCAAAATAATATATTACATCAGTGGGTATAGAGTTTGATATCAAAAAGTAAGTTTAAGTAGCCTATACGCTAATTACGCCATTTTATTAACATAAAGCTTTCAATTTGCGATAATGAGCATAACTCTCAATCTACACCTCAAACTGATGTCAAATTTTGCATACAAGTTTATATATCAGTAATTAAGGTTTCTACTCTTTTACATTTCCAAAAATCACGTTTTAAGGTAATAAGGGCATAATGGTCAACATCTGAGCAATTAACGGAATCATGCGTATTAATTGGATAACTAATGATCCGAGGTGTATAATCACAGAGGGTTATACTAGCATGTAACCTGGTCCAAATAAAGCTCTAAGGCATTTCTAAAACATGCCTAAACGGGTCAGAACTGAAAGTCAAAGTGAAAGTCAAACTATGTGACTTTCGGTTCCGAACCGGGTATTTACAGGAAATTGTCGGGTTGAACATGTTTAGACATGTTCTTACACTTATTACCAAGTTATAACAATGATCCAAAAGGTTGTATATGTCACACACTAGCTTTGCGGAAGCGTGGTAAATTTTGGTGTGACTTCTTAATACCATAGCTTAATCATAACAAGCTATATGAATTAAAAACCATGCAAGTCATCCATTAAGTTTTGAAAATCAAACACAATACCATTGTTTTAACATACAACCATAACCTTGTTCAGTAGACATTACAACTTATAACATAACATAAACGTGGTTTAAGGACTGTGTCTTGTCCAGGAAAGAGACACATCCCCTAAACCCTGATGACTCCATGACAAGTGCAGCGGAAAACGTTCCATACCGTGCCAGATCCGTTTAATTTCCTGAAATACATGTGAGTTGAAAAATCAACAATAATGTTGAGCGAGTTCATGTGTAAGTGAGTATGTAAAACACTTGTGAGTATAAAAAATAGTTGTGGTATGTAGCAGTGTAAGAGGACTTGTGATCACCAATGGTTTGCAAGGCCACTGACATATGTGAAGTGCAAATAGGGAGACTCAAACCTAGCAGATTTCGCCACGGCAAAGTATGTGGACAAAGTCACCCCACGGTCCGTTTCTAGTTTGGCCGGGGGCTGGGCTCGCTACACCCAGATAGATCTACCGCTCCTGTCCCTCGGTCCCTCCATGAGGACTAATGGCCCCATGTTGTTCCTATCCACTCACATGATCGTATAACACCTCCTTACGTTAAACATACCGTTGTAAAGTACTCGTAAATCATAGTAACATGTATTTCACCCCCGCAGTTAAGTAAACTGAAAACAGTTAGAGAAAAGGGGGACATGAACTCACAGTAATGCGTCCTCGAATAACAGCAAATCAAACTCAGTCTGCAGCACGACAACCTACAACGTGCTAATATCTATTAGACGAACGGCCGTGCCTTAGCTTTAAAGTTTTAATGTTCTTGGGAAATAGTTAGACAACTATTTCGTGTTTATATTTTTTTTTTGGTTAACATATAAATAGATTCCTTCCCAAGGATGGGGTATTCGTACAAGTATTATGTATGTGATGACTTAAGTATTGCCAAGATACATTTTCAAGTCTCATAACCAACACTTTAAAGATTTATGTCAAAACTCATGGCGAGGTTTAATTATGAGATCTAAAGTTTCACATACACGATAGAAAAATAATTTTTCTAAGTCTAGATATTTTTAGAAAAATCTGCCAGAACTTCCCCTAAAAACGGGAGTGTCCGTGCTAATACGCACATCATTTTCTTTTTGAACTCAACTCATTATCATCAACAATCAACCCTTACGTTTTAACACGCAAAATACTACCATTGTTATTTTCAGTTTAAATATGTGAAAACTAGACTGTTTTCGGGCGATTAAATAAAATACTTAACCCTTTCAAAAAATTCCCAAATTTTTGTGGAACGTCATAAACGACCCACAAATTATTGTGTAAAAATTTCGGGGTCCGGTTCATTACCAAAAGTTTATAGAAAATCGTTTACCGAACTGTGATCAGATTTGTCACATTCTGATCACAGTTTACGGAAAAATTCGTCAAAAATTCCCCGTAAGTCCGTTTATCGAAAATTCAGTTTGAGGGTCACAAATACATCTGTGTTCATCTTTGATAAAAGTTTCAGGGGCTGGTTCGGTTCAGGTTTTAGGTTGTGATCGAAAACACACAGCCCAATTTTCTGCAGTAACAAACAGCCCTAGCTGCTGTCACGGAAACATACTTTTAAAATAGTAACCGACATCAGAAAAATACGATTCCAGCGCCATTTTCTTCGTTTTTCGAAATGACACGATTTAGGCTTTTGAAATTCTGTTTTTCGAGTTTTTAAGGTACGTTTACAGCCTGTTAAAGGCGGCTGAAACAGTGACTCAGCATGCTGTTTTGTGATTTCGATGTTATTAAATCGCGTCATAAGTGTCCGATTAGCGGGTTAAACAAGAAAACGACTTTTAAATATCAAGTATGTGTTAACCAACCCTTAAACCGACAAGATTCCATTTCATAAATCATACACAAGTAAACTTTTATGTAGATTTAATGTTCATAACTTATGTTTTCACATTTTTCTTATATTCTTGTGATTTAGTGATTTAAACAACAACACTACATGTTAGATGCCATAAATTTCGAACAAGATGAGATCAAGCATGAAGAAACTTACTACTAGCCTCTAGCTAGGGAAGAATCTTGTGTCAAAATGATGAGAAAAGATGTAGAATCAAGCAAGAACAATGCTCCCTTGCAATGCCTTCAAGTTGCACCTTCCATGGTTGATCTTCAAGGCTTGAATGGTATGTGTAAATGAAGAAGATGATGAATGTTGGAGTGTGGTGGTGGATTCGGTTGTGGTAGAACCGAATAGAGAGAGAGAGAGAGAGAGTTAAGTGAATTTTGTGAAGTGAAAGTTATGATCATAAGGCCATGCTATATAATAATTTCTCACATATTTTGGTCACATGTGCAAGCAACAATCTAATAGAATATTAAATTAAAATCTTACACAAGATTAGGAGGTATGGTGGGGAAAATTTGGTGGGTCCATCAAGGGCTAAAATCGGTTGGGGGGAAGGGGTTTATTTGCAAAAATGGTAACTAGGAAGTTAGATTGTAAGTATGTAGGAAAATGGTGGTGTAAGTTAGTAGGTTTTATTTTTAGCGGGTGTTATGGCATACGAGGATCATTAGTAGCCATAAATAGTAAAACAAAGTGTCTGCCAAAAATTTAGTGTCCCGGGTAATGTCCGGTTATACGATTAAGTACCGTTCCGTTAAAATGTTTAATTATGTCGACAAAGGTCCTTTATGTATATTTTTGTAACATAAATTATTCCCGGTACTTAGGAAAATATACGGGACCGTTCCGAAGTGTTTTTGCACTGTATTAGCAATTTAAAATGCTGAGTTCTATAATAAAGCGCAGAATTTTGTATTTAAAGTACGTTTTAGGCACATCCAATCAGTGTATCTTATTCCTAGAGACGCAGTTCCACAACCCTTATAACCCTACACTCACTACCAGTGTAGCTAAATATTTGAGGCTCTTAACAGGCCTTAGAGGCAGTGTTTGCCTGATGCTGGTTATATCAGCATGTTCAATGTGTATCCGTTTAGTGCTACTGTGCTTTTTGTGCATCAAGTTTGCCACTAGGGTTCAACATGTAAATAATGTAGTGACAACAAATAGAGTATGATGCAAGTAAGTGCATGTATCAGTATGCAGGTAGCAGTTTATCAGCAAGTTTCAGTTAAGCACAGTAATTTAGCAGTAATTAATCATTAATTAAGTCGTACGGATACCTGGTTTAGTGCGGGTTGTCACATTCTCCCCCCGTTAAATAAATTTCGTCCCGAAATTTAAGTTCTGCTTGTAGATGCAGAATTCTTAGGAAATAAGTGGGGGTATTTCTCTTTCATCCGGTCCTCACGTTCCCAGGTGAATTCAGGACCATGTATGGCATTCCAACGGACTTTGACGAGTTTGACACTGCTCCGACGGGTCTTGTTAACTTTCCAATCCGTGACCTCAACAGGTTCTTCAACGAAGTGGAGCGTGTCGTCAATATGAATCTCGTCGATGGGAATGGCAATGTCAATTTGAGTTGGACTTTTCTTTAGATTGGATACATGGAATGTATCGTGAACGCCATTTAGTTCAGCGGGTAGGTCCAACTTGTATGCTACCGTCCCAATTCTTTCTAGAATTCTAAAGGGACCAATGTAGCGTGGATTTAACTTCCCACGCTTTCCAAAGCGTGCCACCCCTTTCCAGGGTGATACCTTCAGTAAAACCATTTCTCCAACTTGAAAATCCACATGTTTTCGGTTTGGATCCGCATAGGCCTTTTGTCTGTGGCGAGCTGCTTCGATGCGTTTAAGAATTTGCGCGATCTTGTCTGTCGTCTCTTGGACGATTTCGGGACCAGCAAGCTGCCTATCACCTGCGTCAGCCCAACATAAGGGTGATCGGCACTTGCGTCCGTAAAGGGCTTCGAATGGCGCGACACCAATACTGGTGTGGTAGCTGTTGTTGTATGAAAATTCGACCATAGGTAAAGGTTTATCCCAACTACCGCCCAAATCCATAGCACATGCTCTCAGCATGTCTTCCAAAGTCTGTATCGTTCGCTCGCTCTGGCCGTCAGTTTGCGGATGGAACGCAGTGCTCAGATTCAACTGTGAGCCAAAGGCTTCTTGGAAGGATTGCCATATCCTTGACACAAACCTTCCGTCTCTATCAGAGATGATCGAGAGAGGCACTCCGTGACGTGCGACGATCTCTCTCATGTAAATTTCCGCAAATCTTTCTCTTTGATTGGCAGAAAGTGTGCGGATTTTGTTAGGCGGTCAACTATCACCCAAATCATATCATGGCCTCTTGGCGTTCTTGGCAATTTCGTAACAAAATCCATTGAGATTTGTTCCCATTTCCACTTGGGAATCTCAGGTTGTTGCAGCAGCCCCGAGGGCTTCTGGTATTCTGCCTTAACCTTCGCGCAAGTTAAACATTTGCTCACGTAGACAGCAACGTCGCCTTTCATCCTAGGCCACCAATAGTAATCCTTGAGATCTTGATACATCTTATCCGATCCAGGGTGGATAGAGTACCGTGACTTGTGCGCTTCGTCGAAAATAACTTCCCTTAATCCACCAAACAGAGGAACCCAAATCCTTTTCTCAAAACATAACGTTCCTTCCTCGTTTGGTACCAAAAGCTTCTCCATTCCACGGAGATATTCTCCCTCAAGGTTTCCCTCCTTGAGAGCTTCCTTTTGTGCAGCACGAATGCGCAAAGAAAGATCGGTTCGTATAATCATTTCCAAAGCTCTAACCCTTATGGGCTTGATTCTTTCTTTACGACTTAGGGCATCGGCGACCACATTCGCCTTCCCTGGGTGATACTTTATCTCGCAGTCGTAGTCGTTTAGCAATTCAACCCAACGTCTTTGCCTCATATTCAGCTCTTTCTGGTTGAATATATGCTGTAAGCTCTTGTGATCTGTGAAGATTGTGCATTTCGTACCGTACAGGTAGTGT
This sequence comes from Helianthus tuberosus, assembly GCA_030545235.1. Classification (NCBI taxonomy): domain Eukaryota; kingdom Viridiplantae; phylum Streptophyta; class Magnoliopsida; order Asterales; family Asteraceae; genus Helianthus; species Helianthus tuberosus. Next base: position 26,495,942 of record CM060375.1, read on the forward strand.
CCCCAGATCTTTAAGGCAAATACCACGGCGCCAAGTTCTAAATCGTGTGTGGTATAGTTCTTTTCGTGCACTTTCAATTGGCGAGATGCGTAAGCAATAACTTTTTGGCGTTGCATCAACACGCAACCCAAACCCTGACGCGATGCGTCGCAGTATACCACAAAGTCATCAGTACCTTCTGGTAGAGCTAAGATTGGCGCGTTACAAAGCTTATCCTTCAATACCTGAAATGCTTCCTCCTGTTTGATTCCCCAATCAAACGTCTTATCCTTCTGCGTGAGGAGCGTCAAAGGTTGAGCGATTTTCGAGAAATCCTCGATGAACCTTCGATAGTAGCCAGCCAAACCCAAGAATTGCCGAATCTCGGTTGGCGTCCTTGGCGTTTCCCAATCCTTGATCGCCTCGTTCTTTGTGGGATCAACATGAATTCCATCCCCATTAACCACATGTCCAAGAAACTGGACTTCACGTAGCCAAAATTCGCACTTGGAGAATTTGGCGTACAGCTGTTCCTTCTTTAGCAGCTCCAATATGGTTCTAAGATGTTGTTCGTGTTCAGCCTTCGTCTTTGAGTAAATCAAGATGTCGTCGATGAATACAATCACAAACTTGTCCAAGTATGGCTTGCAAACTCTATTCATTAGATCCATGAATACCGCAGGTGCGTTTGTCAAACCAAATGGCATAACGAGGAACTCGTAGTGCCCATAACGAGTTCGGAAGGCTGTTTTCGGGATACTTTCCTCCTGTATCCTTAGTTGATGGTATCCAGATCGAAGATCGATCTTAGAGTAACAGCTTGAACCTTGAAGTTGATCGAACAGATCGTCGATCCTTGGCAGAGGATACCTGTTCTTGATCGTCAGCTTGTTCAATTCTCTGTAGTCAATACACATGCGGAAACTTCCGTCCTTCTTCTTGACAAACAAGACCGGGGCTCCCCAAGGCGAGAAGCTTGGTCGGATAAAACCCTTGTCTAACAACTCTTGAAGTTGCGTCGACAATTCCTGCATTTCAGACGGAGCAAGTCTGTACGGTGCCTTAGCCACAGGCGCGGCGCCTGGAACTAAGTCAATGTGAAGCTCCACTTGCCTTTGAGGTGGCAGTCCAGGTAAGTCTTCTGGGAAGACTTCGGGATACTCCCTTACGACAGGGATGTCTTCGATCCTTGGCTCGGCAGCCTTCTTGTCCACGATGTGCGCCAGAAAAGCAACACATCCCTTCTGCAAACACTTCCTTGCTTTCAAACAGCTGATAATCCGCAACGGCGTCTCACGCTTCTCTCCATGAACAACAATGGTCTCACCATCCTTGGTTGGAATACGAACAACCTTTTCGTGACAAACTATCTCAGCTTTATTGCCCGATAACCAATCCATTCCTACTACCACGTCGAAACTTCCCAATTGGACTGGTAGTAGATCCAAAGCAAACTCACGTTCTCCTAATTCAATCACACAGCCTCTGATAACATCATTGGCTTCTACCAACTTTCCATTAGCCAATTCGATTGCGTAGGGAATGTCTAACTTATTAGCGGCTAGCCCAAGTATATTCTTAAATTCTAGTGATACGAAGCTATAGTCGGCACCAGTATCAAACAGGACAGATGCATAGCGTTGATTTACAGGGAACGTACCAGTGACAACGTTGGGATCCTGGCGTGCTTCCCGTGCACCGATCTGGAACACCCTTCCACGGGCTTGGTTCAATCCCGGGCAATCCTTCTTGAAGTGCCTGACGTCACCGCAATGAAAACATCCTAATCTTTTTCCACTTCCCGCACCATCCCCAACTGGCGGGTTGTTTTGATTGGCAGTTCCGGCTTGATTTGCATTGTAGCCTCGATTATTCCCTTGTGGGCGATTTCCCAAACCACCACAATTATTGTTTCTATTCATATATCCTTCCTGGCCTCCCCGCCCCGCACTAGCCCAGCATGATTCCTTTGAGTGGCCCGGTTTTCCACAAGATTCACAAACTCTCACGTTACAATGGCCAGTATGGTGGCGTTGGCAGTTGTTGCATTTGGGCTGGGTGCCCTGGTACCCTTTTCCTTTCTTGGTACTGCCAGCTGATTTTCCTTTCTTTACTGCCATACTGACGCCTTGCTTGAAGTTTGAAAACTTCCTTTTGTTATCTCCTGAGGACTCAACGTGAGTCTCTGTCTTCTTCGCCTTGACTTCATCAAACTTGTTTAAACGAATTGCCTCCTCGGTGAGAGCCACGCTCAAATCAATGGCTTCCGTGATAGTTGCTGGTTTAGAGGAGGTTACCATGCTAATGATTTGAGGAGCTAATCCCCAAATGAAGCGCTCAATTCGCTTGTATTCAGGCGTAACCATGTAAGGAACCACTTGAGATAAGTCGTGAAACCTTTGGACGTATTCCGCAATCTTTGGATCGTCCATCTTTAAGTGCCAAAATTCAGTCTCCAACCTTTGAATTTCTGCGCGTGAATAGTACTTTTTGCGCATAAGCTCTTTCAGCTCTGCCCAGGTCAGTGCGTAGGCGGCAGCTTCGCCTAGCGTCTGGACTTGTAAGTTCCACCAAGATAGGGCTCCGTCTAGAAACAGCCCTGAGATGTAAGTGACCTGCTGGTCGAGCGCACATTTGCTCATGCGGATGGTGGAATCAGTCTTCTCGGCCCAACGAGTAAAAGCGATAGCGCCTCCGGTGCCATCGAAGTTAGTGGGCTTGCAGTCTAAGAACTGCTTGTATGTGCACCCTGCACATTCATTGCAACATGTGATAGATATTAGCTTTCTTGCTAAGGAAATCCGTTTAGGTCATGGTATGTCTTAATGACTTAGTATTACCATGTGGTGGATTATTGTTGCCATTGTTGGAGTTGCCGGAGTCGTTTCCCTGAGAAGATGTGTGCTGAGCTATAGCTGCAGCGATGATCTCCTGAAGTTCTGCCTCAGAGGTGGGCATGCGCATTTCGCGTCTTGGCGGCATCTTCTAAAAGATGTTTCACATAGGTTAGGTCATAGCAAGTGAAGTGTACGTATGCATTCAACAATATCAATACATAACATCTCATGTTATCAATCACATAACATCTCATGTTATAAATAAATCGCCCATATTGATACCCTCTGCAATGGTTGAGGGCTTTGAGGTAGTAACCATACCCCTGATCTGGGGTGCAAGTGCCCAATGAATCGTTCAATCCTTTTGAACTCTGGTTTGACTAAGTAGGGGGCGACCCTAGACAAGTCGTGGGATTGCTGGACGTATTCAGGAATCTTTGGTACGTCCGTGTTCAATTCTAGAACTCCACCTCAAGCTTCTAAATTCCAGTCCTAAAACAACATTTCTTTTCTATCGTTTCCTTGAGCTCGTCCCAGCTCAGTGTATAAACAGCGTCTGTGCCAAGGGTCTGAACCTGGAGGTTCCATTAAGAGAGTGTGCCATCTAGAAATCTCCCCGAGATGTAGGTAACACTTTGTTGGGGCGAACAGTTACTCATTTTTAGAATGGAGTTGGTCTTTTCGGACAAACGAACAAATGCAACGGTGCCTCCTGTTCCGCCAAAGTTCAAAGGCTTGCAGTTCAGGAACTGTTTATAGGTGCAGCCAGTTGGAGGGTTATCTCCAGTAATGCCATCGCTGTACTTAAAGTGGAGGGCTTCATGTCGTGCATTTATCAGTGAGATGCGTTCTTGCAGCTCGGCTTTTGTCCTCGGCAACGTACTTGGTGTTTGTGTTATGTCTAGGTGACATTCCCTTTTGTCGAAGTGGTGTGAAGCGGGTTAGACAACGTTTCAATTGTCTATGAGGTGTATATAGCAACATAATCCATCATGTAATCACCCAATTTCACACGCAAATATATTCACTGTATGAGTGGGGAAGTAAATTCCGAGCCTTCACATAGGCTTGCCTATTTGGCTTGTTGCTCGTTATAGAATGAACTCGAGGTTACATCGCCTTGGTCATTCGTATTCAAGTTATTTCCTGCTACATTGGTTATCATTAACTTGGCCCGCAGAGTCCACCAGGATTCCTGTGCACTACAAGTCGTTATTACGTGGGCCCCCGTAATAATAAATTGCCTTGCACAGTTACCCCAAATTTTCTCTCATCCAAGCAAATGATCAATCAAGGAGCAACAGCAGGTGCATCGGCATGAACAGGGTCATGCTCCAATGCGGGGTCAGGAGCAACGCCTGGCTCAGGGGCCACGGCTAGCTCCGAATCAAAACTCCATCTCAAAATCAGCTGGATCAACAAACACAGGGGTCGACAGGGCTACAGGATCCCCCAAGGGCTGGTCTAAGTGCATGAACTCAATGTCATGGTCTGGATCAACACCAGGCGGAAAAACAGAATTGTCCTCAATATCGCGATCAAACTCAAAACTGTGTGCGGGATCCGGTGCAGCTAATGATGCCCTATCAGGGTCGGCTTCGTGTAAGTAGTGCTGCATTCCCTGTATGTGCGAAGATGCGGATGTTAGATACTCAAATGAGTCTGGGATAGGGGAATGGACATGAGTTTCCCCTACAGGAGCGTCCGCATGCAGTAGTCTAATACTAGCAGAAATAGGGCCTCGCCCTCAAGTGGGTCCTCCTCTTAGTAGTTCGACATCGTCTTCAGAGACAACGTCGGGGGCATATCAACAACGAGATAAGCGGCAGGGGGCAAATTCCCAACAAGATAGCCATTAGTAGGCTCTGCTACGACTTCAGGCAGCGCACAGAGGGCTGAAAGTCGTCGTTGTCTGTGTCGGTAGTATCGGAAATGTACACCTCGTGCTTCGATGAAACTATGTCGTCTAATACTATAGCCATGGGATTCGTAGTGTCCATCTTTCCCGTACTTGATGAAAGCATGACGTTTGTAACACAAACACATATACGTATAATAATCAATCATATAGTCATATAAACATGTAGTCACCACGTAAACATTTAAATTATCCTTCTAGTCCCACTAGCCAACACTTCTAGTCCCACTAGCCAACACTTCTAGTCCCACTAGCCAACACTTCTAGTCCCACTAGCCTCCTACCTCAGCCTCCCAGACTGAGCCTAGAATAACGAATAAAATGTGCTCAACATTTGTTTGTAAAAAGTTGTGGATCTGGACTTAAGTGGTATGCAGAAAAATGTTTTCGTGAGAGCCCTAGTGATCATAGTCTAGACTCGAGAGAGAATCCTAGTTCGCTATGATCAGAGCTCTGATACCAAGCTGTCACACACTAGCTTTGCGGAAGCGTGGTAAATTTTGGTGTGACTTCTTAATACCATAGCTTAATCATAACAAGCTATATGAATTAAAAACCATGCAAGTCATCCATTAAGTTTTGAAAATCAAACACAATACCATTGTTTTAACATACAACCATAACCTTGTTCAGTAGACATTACAACTTATAACATAACATAAACGTGGTTTAAGGACTGTGTCTTGTCCAGGAAAGAGACACATCCCCTAAACCCTGATGACTCCATGACAAGTGCAGCGGAAAACGTTCCATACCGTGCCAGATCCGTTTAATTTCCTGAAATACATGTGAGTTGAAAAATCAACAATAATGTTGAGCGAGTTCATGTGTAAGTGAGTATGTAAAACACTTGTGAGTATAAAAAATAGTTGTGGTATGTAGCAGTGTAAGAGGACTTGTGATCACCAATGGTTTGCAAGGCCACTGACATATGTGAAGTGCAAATAGGGAGACTCAAACCTAGCAGATTTCGCCACGGCAAAGTATGTGGACAAAGTCACCCCACGGTCCGTTTCTAGTTTGGCCGGGGGCTGGGCTCGCTACACCCAGATAGATCTACCGCTCCTGTCCCTCGGTCCCTCCATGAGGACTAATGGCCCCATGTTGTTCCTATCCACTCACATGATCGTATAACACCTCCTTACGTTAAACATACCGTTGTAAAGTACTCGTAAATCATAGTAACATGTATTTCACCCCCGCAGTTAAGTAAACTGAAAACAGTTAGAGAAAAGGGGGACATGAACTCACAGTAATGCGTCCTCGAATAACAGCAAATCAAACTCAGTCTGCAGCACGACAACCTACAACGTGCTAATATCTATTAGACGAACGGCCGTGCCTTAGCTTTAGAGTTTTAATGTTCTTGGGAAATAGTTAGACAACTATTTCGTGTTTATATTTTTTTTTTGGTTAACATATAAATAGATTCCTTCCCAAGGATGGGGTATTCGTACAAGTATTATGTATGTGATGACTTAAGTATTGCCAAGATACATTTTCAAGTCTCATAACCAACACTTTAAAGATTTATGTCAAAACTCATGGCGAGGTTTAATTATGAGATCTAAAGTTTCACATACACGATAGAAAAATAATTTTTCTAAGTCTAGATATTTTTAGAAAAATCTGCCAGAACTTCCCCTAAAAACGGGAGTGTCCGTGCTAATACGCACATCATTTTCTTTTTGAACTCAACTCATTATCATCAACAATCAACCCTTACGTTTTAACACGCAAAATACTACCATTGTTATTTTCAGTTTAAATATGTGAAAACTAGACTGTTTTCGGGCGATTAAATAAAATACTTAACCCTTTCCAAAAATTCCCAAATTTTTGTGGAACGTCATAAACGACCCACAAATTATTGTGTAAAAATTTCGGGGTCCGGTTCATTACCAAAAGTTTATAGAAAATCGTTTACCGAACTGTGATCAGATTTGTCACATTCTGATCACAGTTTACGGAAAAATTCGTCAAAAATTCCCCGTAAGTCCGTTTATCGAAAATTCAGTTTGAGGGTCACAAATACATCTGTGTTCATCTTTGATAAAAGTTTCAGGGGCTGGTTCGGTTCAGGTTTTAGGTTGTGATCGAAAACACACAGCCCAATTTTCTGCAGTAACAAACAGCCCTAGCTGCTGTCACGGAAACATACTTTTAAAATAGTAACCGACATCAGAAAAATACGATTCCAGCGCCATTTTCTTCGTTTTTCGAAATGACACGATTTAGGCTTTTGAAATTCTGTTTTTCGAGTTTTTAAGGTACGTTTACAGCCTGTTAAAGGCGGCTGAAACAGTGACTCAGCATGCTGTTTTGTGATTTCGATGTTATTAAATCGCGTCATAAGTGTCCGATTAGCGGGTTAAACAAGAAAACGACTTTTAAATATCAAGTATGTGTTAACCAACCCTTAAACCGACAAGATTCCATTTCATAAATCATACACAAGTAAACTTTTATGTAGATTTAATGTTCATAACTTATGTTTTCACATTTTTCTTATATTCTTGTGATTTAGTGATTTAAACAACAACACTACATGTTAGATGCCATAAATTTCGAACAAGATGAGATCAAGCATGAAGAAACTTACTACTAGCCTCTAGCTAGGGAAGAATCTTGTGTCAAAATGATGAGAAAAGATGTAGAATCAAGCAAGAACAATGCTCCCTTGCAATGCCTTCAAGTTGCACCTTCCATGGTTGATCTTCAAGGCTTGAATGGTATGTGTAAATGAAGAAGATGATGAATGTTGGAGTGTGGTGGTGGATTCGGTTGTGGTAGAACCGAATAGAGAGAGAGAGAGAGTTAAGTGAATTTTGTGAAGTGAAAGTTATGATCATAAGGCCATGCTATATAATAATTTCTCACATATTTTGGTCACATGTGCAAGCAACAATCTAATAGAATATTAAATTAAAATCTTACACAAGATTAGGAGGTATGGTGGGGAAAATTTGGTGGGTCCATCAAGGGCTAAAATCGGTTGGGGGGAAGGGGTTTATTTGCAAAAATGGTAACTAGGAAGTTAGATTGTAAGTATGTAGGAAAATGGTGGTGTAAGTTAGTAGGTTTTATTTTTAGCGGGTGTTATGGCATACGAGGATCATTAGTAGCCATAAATAGTAAAACAAAGTGTCTGCCAAAAATTTAGTGTCCCGGGTAATGTCCGGTTATACGATTAAGTACCGTTCCGTTAAAATGTTTAATTATGTCGACAAAGGTCCTTTATGTATATTTTTGTAACATAAATTATTCCCGGTACTTAGGAAAATATACGGGACCGTTCCGAAGTGTTTTTGCACTGTATTAGCAATTTAAAATGCTGAGTTCTATAATAAAGCGCAGAATTTTGTATTTAAAGTACGTTTTAGGCACATCCAATCAGTGTATCTTATTCCTAGAGACGCAGTTCCACAACCCTTATAACCCTACACTCACTACCAGTGTAGCTAAATATTTGAGGCTCTTAACAGGCCTTAGAGGCAGTGTTTGCCTGATGCTGGTTATATCAGCATGTTCAATGTGTATCCGTTTAGTGCTACTGTGCTTTTTGTGCATCAAGTTTGCCACTAGGGTTCAGCATGTAAATAATGTAGTGACAACAAATAGAGTATGATGCAAGTAAGTGCATGTATCAGTATGCAGGTAGCAGTTTATCAGCAAGTTTCAGTTAAGCACAGTAATTTAGCAGTAATTAATCATTAATTAAGTCGTACGGATACCTGGTTTAGTGCGGGTTGTCACAGTATATGGTCTATAATGTTAATTATGCATAAATGGTATTTTAAGTATCTTGTTGACTTTTTATAAACTAGTTTGACCCGACTTTTGACCTGGTTAGAGTGGTAATCAGGGGGGACCCTTTTAAGGGTTTATTACCCATATAATTACCTACTTATATCTGCTTTTAATTCGAGATATGACTGAGCCATTGTTGACTAATCTCGAAGTCAAACCGTAATTACGACGGTTTGACTTTTAGCTAAATAACTAAGCTAAACTCAATTAAAGAAGGATTAGAACACTTACTGAAGTCCTAAGCTTGATTAGAGAACACTTGAGAGGAAGTTTGAGCTCCAGAAGTGATCCACAAATGCAGATGAAGGTGTGAGGAATTGTTTGAACACTTGTGGCCTTTTATAGTGAATTCAATCACCACAATTGGTTGACAACAAGGTCTAGCACACACCACAACTGGTATACACATGTCCCTAGTGCTCTAGAACAGTTTAGGGGTCGCCCACAATGCAAAAAGATTGGATAAAAGTTGAATACCCGCTAAAACAGGCTGCTGGTCGAAGTTTTCTGCATCTGGCGTCCTGATGCGGGCCGCGTAAGATGTCTTAAGAGTCTACGCGGGCCGCATGGCCCTTCTGATCAGCCAAAAACGTTTTTGAGTTGTTGCATCACACCTCTTGGCCCTTCCGAAGGGTCAATTGAGCTAAATACTTGCAATTTGACCCCTTATTAATTACCCACAAGGGCTTTAGGACTTATACCCACTTTGCCAAGTCCTTGGACACTTCCGGTTAACCCGAAAAGTCTTAACTTTCAACGTTTACTCTTTAACCCCTCGCACACGAATTTGATCATAACTTTCTCATACGATTACGAAACTTTATGAAATTTATATCGTGCATTCTAGTGAGCATAATTAACAGTTACAAAGCTTCGGGTTTGTCAAAAGGTCACTCAGAGGTATATCTTTAAACATGTTGACACATTTAACCCTTGTAGTTTGTAATCTCTCACTTTTAGCTTCGCATGATCCATGATTTATTCGATTGATGTTATAAACATCATGTAGGGTTATTATGAAGTATATTTATTCACTGTTGATATTTAGAACCCTTATAATCACACACTTTCCATGTTTGTCAACTTTAGTCCTTTTATAACATTCTTTCACACGTTCGAACTTTATAACACGTGTCAACACATTATAGGACGTGAGTTTTCGAGGTGTTACAGGCAAATGTAGTTGCAGATGCTTTAAGTCGTAAGTACCATGAGAAACAATGACGGGTTCGTGCTCTCAGAATAAATCTACAGTTAGATTTAATGGAACAACTGAAGCATTTTCAAGAAACAGCAATAGAGGATGTTGCTGAAGGAATGAAAGGACGAATAAAAGAATTAGAACAGGGAGATGATGGAATTTGGAGATTCCATAAGAAAAGGAGATTCCATAAGAAAAGAATTTGGGTACCAAAACAGGGAGAATTAAGAAATAAGATATTAGAGGAAGCTCATAAATCTAGGTATACCATACACCCTGGAAACAATAAAATGTACCAAGATTTAAGAAATAATTTCTGGTGGATAGGCATGAAGAAGGATATAGCTAGATATGTTTCTAAATGTCTTACTTGTTCACAAGTTAAAGCAGAACATCAGAAACCTTCAGGTCTACTCCAACAATTAGAAATGCCAGTATGGAAATGGGAACTCATAACAATGGATTTTGTTACTAAGTTACCCAAAACCAGAAAAGGTAATGATGCAATTTGGGTAATTGTGGATTGATTAACCAAATCTGCTCACTTTTTGCCTATGAAAGAAACCTTTAGCATGGAAAGACTGGCAAAGTTATATGTAGATAAAGTCGTATCTTTACATGGAGTTCCACTCTCCATTGTATCAGATAGAGATAGTCGTTTCACTTCTCATTTCTGGAAAAGTTTCCAAGAAGCAATGGGAACTCGACTAAACCTAAGCACGGCATATCATCCACAAACAGATGGGCAAAGTGAAAGGACGATCCAAACTCTAGAAGACATGCTCCGAGCATGTGTGATAGATTTTGGTGGAAATTGGGATGATCATTTACCATTAATTGAATTCTCCTATAACAACAGTTATCATTCCAGTATTGAAGCTGCCCCATTCGAGACACTTTATGGAAGAAAGTGCAGAACTCCAGTTTGTTGGGCAGAAATAGGAGAAAGTCAATTGTCAGGTCCTGAAATAGTGCAAGAGATAACCGACAAGATTACTCAAATCAAGGAAAGGCTGAAGACTGCTCGAGATCGTCAGAAAGTTATGCAGACAATAGATGCAAGCCATTAGAATTCCAAGTTGGAGACAGAGTACTGTTGAAAGTTTCTTCTTGGAAGGGAGTTGTTAGATTTGGTAAGAAAGGAAAGCTAAGTCCAAGATACGTAGGACCATTTCCAGTAATCCAACGTATAGGACCAATTGCTTATCGTTTACAACTACCAGAAGAGTTAGCTGGAGTACATGATGTATTTCATGTATCCAACCTCAAGAAATGTCTATCAGACGAATCTTTGGTAGTACCTCTCCAAAATATAGAGGTAAACGAAAAGTTAAAATTCGTGGAGAAACCTCTTCAGATAGAAGACATAAAAGTAAAGTTTCTCAAGCACAAACGACTAGTGCTAGTTAAAGTAAAATGGGATTCAAAGAGAGGAGCTGAATATACTTGGGAGCTCGAATCAGAAATGAAGCGAAAGTATCCTCACTTATTCCAATAAATCTTGAGGACGAGATTTTTATTAAGGTGGGGAGAATGTAACAACTCTCATTAAAAGTCCTATTTATTTTATTATTTTATTCAATAGGAAACCCTAATTGAGACACCCAAGTGATTCTGCACAAACCCTAAAATTTTCAGAATTTTCAGAATCAGGATCAGGGTCCCTAAAACTCAGGGGGGGGGGGGGGTAAACCCTAATTGGTAATATCCACACAGTTCGTTGTCAAAAAATCAAAATAACGCGAAACCAACTCAGCTGAGCTATGCTATGCAGACACGAAGCAAACCTATGGTAGACTAGGGTCTCTCGCGCCACGCGACGCGCACAAGGAGACCTTTCGCGTGGCGCGAGGGGGCATTTTTCAAGTATAAATAGAACAGTCTGTTTGATGCAATTCTGCGTTAATGCGACGTTCAAAATACAATTATACTCCGAGTTATAGTAGAAACAGTATCACAACACACACGATTCACGAAGTGCTGCCGCAATACAGGGTAATAACTCGATCGCTGATACGATTCAATGTCCGATCGATTAAACTATCCAATGGATGTTTAAGTGCTGCCCACATCAGGGTTTATGCTTTGTCATTCGTCGTTAATTCGATGGATGTTTAAGTATCGCACTTTGTCATTCGTTGTGAAGGTTTTAATCTCGTGAGTTATCGTAAATGTTGTATTAAGTTACTAACCGAATTGTGTGCTGTTATTAATTTAGGTTAAAAGGCTAATCAGTAGGCTAGGCTCTGTTCAACTAAATCTGCAATGTGAGTCATTCTCTTTTTATCAAAATGCTTTATAAATTCTTAAATGTTTTCCAAAGTTATAATTACAGGGATTAAGTTTATGTAATCACCAAATTACAGCCGGTATGTGGGGTATTGTGCACATTACTGTCTTTATCACTTTAGGTGGGCGAACCTAATTAATGATACTCGTTATTATTGGGTGAACGGGCTCAATAGTAATGTGACCACAGTCACCGAAACAGGTCGATGACAAATACTGTGGGTAGTTGGTTTGATATCAGAAACATTGTAATCTTCCTTAATACTGTAAATTATAACAAACGTGTCGTTTTAGTAAAAAGAATGATTCACTCAGTATTTCCCGCTGACAAAACTTTTTTCAAACATGTTTCAGGTGATCTGTTGTGATCCAGGAAAAGTGCCGAGAAGCACTACAAGCTTAAGGAAGTGGCTCAGTATAAAATAAAGAAAGATGTTTTGTAAAATAAAAGATTTCTTCGTGAAATCTCAAGATTGTAAATTATCGGGTTTTATTCTGAATTGTGAAATAAAATAATCGGGAAATATTTCAGTTTTTAAAAAGATCCTGAAGAAACTTCCGCTGTTAAACTCAATTAAATAAATACCACGGGATTTCTGTCCCGCGGCTCCTGAAACGGGTAAAACCGGGTCGGGGGCCGTGACATAAAGTTAAAAAAAACAAGCAGTTTTCTTCTTGTAGACTGCAGATGTTTGGTTCACCTCTTCTTCTTCTATAGATGTCTGCAGATGTTGTCCGCAGACTGCAGACATTTTACCTCTGAAAAACAAACTGCATCTAAATGATTTCAAGTCCGATGGTTTTTTTTTTTTTTTTTTTTTTTTTTTTTTTGTGGTGTGTGTGATTGTAACCATCATTACACTCTAGTGTAGTGGTTTAAACCAAAACACATTTAATCCTTAATCTTTTTCTTATTATAAAAATGGGAAGGATTTTTTGATTGGTTCGATTGTGGTTTCAGTCCCACACCCAACCCTCAAGCCTGCTACTGCGCTAAGGAGGGTCTCACTACAAATTGGTTCAATCATCGTCTCAGTCAGGGCAGACTTACTCTATGGCATGGGGTCCTCTTAAAAAGATTTTTTTTACTGTTATATCCCCCTCCCTTTTTAAGATTTTGCAATCGCTTCCATAGAACTTTCAAAACTAACATTCTAAAGTGATAAGCTAAGAATTATTTAGAGATTTTCCGACGAGATTGTGCGGACGAGAGAGGTTGTTAGTTTATTTGTTCAGAAAAGAAAGAAGAACTAATTCTCTTTAAGACCCGGTTTGGTTGGTGGAATTCTTTTGAATTGGAATCTAGATTAATTCCTTCCAAAAATGTGTTTAAGCCAATGTTGGGCTAGCTCACTTGATAGAGTCACTTGCCTCTTAGTGAGAAGTGTTAGGTTCAATCCCAAACAAGGAGTAGGTAGGATTTATTTGGTGTATTTAAGAATACGTAAATGTTATCATTAAAAAATGTGTTTGCTTGTGTAAGGAAGAAGTTGGAATTGGAATTAATTCCAATGAATTCCCTCGTCAATAGGAAACTTGAAATTATTTCCATATGTCATGGAATTTAAAACATTCTAATGGAATGTTCCAACATTACAAAATACCTTCTAGTTCCATTGATGTAGTTAACCAAAATAAAAGAGAATTACAAGTTTTGTTTTTTTTATCTTTATATCAAATTTCAAAAGTGTCATTTCTCTTTAAAATTGATAACTTTTGTACTTAATGTTTCAAACGCTACACACTTTGTCCATTAGCCCTAACCCAGATAACTTTTTTGTTAAATCAGATCATGTGTCTTACACATAGGGGTGCAAACGAGCCGAGGGGCTCGCGAGCTACTTGAGATCGACTTGAGAAAAAGTTCGAAACGAGCCGAGCCTTATCGAGCTTGAGCCTAAAATAAAAGCTTGTTTGTCTATCGAGTCTGAGCTCGAGCCTAACATGTTAAGCTTGTCAGGCTCGTCGAGCCTTAGTGTAAATGAGTCGAGCCGAACTTATTTAAACTTGTTTGCGAGCCAACCCCGAACCTAAAAATTAGCTTATTTAGTAAACGAGCCCGAGCCCGAGCCTCACATTCGGGTTGTGGGTTGAGTTTGAGTATTCACTGAACCCACATTGAGTCCGGGCCCATATCTTTTCGGTATACATAACCAAGGTTTCATGTATTATATAAGAGCCGGTCCCGAGAATTCGTGTACTCTGTTCGAACTTGAAAAAACGTGTCCTTAGGCCTTAACGCAATTGGGTATTAGGCGATCTAAACCTAATGACAATGGGCTAATAACTAATCTAAACCAGAAAAATAGTTTTGTAAGTGGGCATATGTTGGTGTTTATATGGGTATACCCTATTAAATTACTTTTTTACATATACATATCGGATTTTTTTTTTAAATAACGTACGCTTCGAAATATCGGACCCTGGCCGGTGGTCCTCCCCACCCACCCTCAGGACCGGCCATGTATATAATCAATCATGTAAATATATTCGTATACATAACCATAAGTAATTAATATCTGAAAACCTGAAAAAGAAAATACTTTAGTATTTTTTATATCTACAAACCTCATGCTGTCACCTTTGTGGCAGCTGCTTATTTGTTAGGTTTTTGAATTTACACTTTCGTAATAAGTTTTTTTTCTTTTCTTAACCAAATTACGATTTTACACTCGATTCAAATTTATAGTTTTGCCTTTGCTTTTGGTTTTTTCTTTGTCAAATTACAATTTTTCCTCCCGTGTAAAATTACAAAATGTCATCGTTTTAGTTTTTTTTTTTTTTTTGACAAAACTATGGTAGTGTTTTGTTTTAGTTGGTTCGCTCGGTGTATTTTTTGTTCGTGCCAAGCGATTGCCTGGCACACGTTTATTTGTCCTGAAAAATTACAATTTTGCCCCTAGTTTAAAATTATAGTTTTTCATCGTTTAGTTTTTTTTAGCAAAAGTATGGTAGTGTTTTGTTTTAATTGGTTGACTCGATATAATTTTTTTGAGATCGTGTTATGAGTACTATGTACAAGTAACCGAAACACAAACGTACATGTTATGATTGAGAAATATTCGGTTTAGAGCCCCGCAACGCGGGCGGGGAAAAAACTAGTTTTCAAACAAATAGGGAATTCTCCGGTTGCTTTCGATCGTGGTTTTTGATAATGTAACATTCATCAATCAAATATGTAGAATTTTCTAGGTTGGGGGTTGGTGAAGGTTCGGTGAAGGGGGTGGGAATTTCTTTTTTATCACATGTTTTTTCTTAAAGTATTAAATTTCTTAAAAAACACACTTAGTTTTTAACAATATATTTATGAAAAAAACATATTATTTAATCAAAAAATAGGGTGATGTTCCTGTAAAAAGGATCTTTTTCGTGAGAAGTGTGAGAAGGCATAGAAATTCATGTGTAGGCATCATATTTTGAACTTAGGAATGATGTTTTGGGTTGTTTTGGTAAGAAAAACGTCATACATAACAATTTAAAACATAATGCAACGTATTATGGGTGTGAAATTTAAAACACACTACATAACACTTAAAACACTCTACTTAATGTTCTTGGCATGGTGTTTTAAGTTTTAAGCCTAGAATTCATTGAATTTTGTTTTAAATTGTTATGTTTGGTGTTTTTCTTGTCAAAACTGTCCAAAGCATTGTGCCCAAGTCCAAAATATGATGCCTACACATGAATTTCTATGCCTTCTCACACTTCTCACGAAAAATGTACTTTTTACAGGATCTAAAACTCAAAAAATAAACAGCTTAAATTACATATATTATTATTATTAGAGTAAACTGCCATTTTGGTCCATGTGGTTTGGCCAGTTTTGCCACTTTAGTTTAAATCTCAAACTTATTACATCTGGGTCTCTGTGGTTTGCATTTTGTTGTCATTTTAGTCCAAATTTCAATTTTGGTCAGATTCCCCACTAATGACCATGATATTTTGTCTTTACCCTCAGGGGTATTTTAGTCATTTTGAAATTATTATAACTCAATTATATATATATATATATATATATATATATATATAATACCCTAAAACCATTAATATATATATACAAACATACATACAGAGACTCTGCCGCCGCCACCACCACTCTGCCGCCACATGCACCACCACCACCGCCACCTCCTCCAGCTTCTCACCACCGCCACCATCACCAACCCCTCTCTCTCTCTCTCTCTCTCTACACCACCGCCACACCTCAGCCACCACTGAACCCCCATTCAACCAAAATCAACCAAACCGTCATTCTTAGCAACATATATTGATTTGGGGTTATTGCATATTTCATCTAGATCTGCCATTTGACAGAGAGAGAGAGAGAGAGATCGGAAGAGAGAGTGATCTGCCATTCAACGGAGATAACGAGGATGAATTCGTTGACCTAGACGAAGACGACGTCGTATCCGTAGTAAAATCACACTCACCTGACCGGAAAAAAGCCGGTGCCGATTGTGTAGAAGTAGACGGCGCGTGAGAATCAGAGACCGGCGGTGATGGTCCACGACGGAAGCGCGCGTGACCGGTACGTTTTATGGCGGAAACTGGAGGATTAAAGTTGGAGGATACGACGAATTCGTGTTTTGTTACCTGGAAGATGCGGTTGAGGTGTTGAAGGGATTGAATTCCGACGAAATCTATTGCCATTTTTGAAGTTGTTTATGGAGGTTGAAATGAAATGAGGGTGGGGGTTATACGGAAATTGGGAGTCAAAGGATAAATTCGAAGTTAGATAAATTCGAGTCGAAACAGCAGAATTTTTGGGTTTTTTTGTGGATGATTGATATTTGTTTTGTTTTTTTGAAATGGATATAGAAGGAGGAGAGGGTGGTGGTGGTGGTGGGAGGTGGGATATGGTGGTGGTGGTAGATGAAGGTTGAGATAATAGTGTAGATGGAGGTTATAAAATGACCTAATCGAATTTCTGTGTAGATGATGTGTGGATGAAGGTTAGATAATAAAATCAATTCAGCAGGAGAGAGAAAGAAGAAAAGGTGGGGTGGGGTGGGTACTTGGGCAGACAAAATGACCAAAATGCCCCTTTAGAAAAGGACAAAAACCCAGGTTGCAACAGTAAAAAATTGGGGTTTTTGAAATTTGGACCAAAATGGCAAAAAAAGTGAAACCACCAGATGTAATAAGTTTGAGATTTGGACTAAAGTGGCAAAACTGGCCAAACCACAGGGACCAAAATGGCAGTTTACTCTTATTATTATTACAATATTTTTGTAAAACACAAGTAGTTGTTAGGTGGCGCAAATCTGAAATCCCAAGAATATCCCCATAAAAAAACACCGAAAACTCCCCCTTAAAAAAAAAAAAAAAAAAAAAAATCCACTTCATAACCTCCCCCACCTCCCCAACAAACCTTGTTCCACTGCATCGGGCGGAGCCTCCAATACACACACAAACACTCTCCACCAACCTCCTCCTTCAATCAATCTCAGATCTCTAAAACATGCAGACTTCTTCCTTCAATCTCTCTAATTCAACTGCAAATCTCAAGCCTCACAGGCTCAATCCTACTCATCTTCCTTCACCGTTGAAATCATCCGTCAATTTTCGCCCAATTACTCCTAAATTGCCTTTAATCTGCTGTTCGTCGTCACCTAGGAATCTAGGTCACTGGATTTCAACTCCGTCGCCGGTACCGGAGCGTGAATCCGATGGTTTCGAGGTTAAGGCGGCGTCTGTTCCCGATAGTGCCGATGGTGGTGACGCGGCGGCGTTGAAGAAGTCGAAGCTTATGGAGACGGTGGTGCTTGGATCGTTGTTTGGGTTGTGGTATCTGTTTAACATCTACTTTAATATCTATAACAAGCAGGTTTGTTCTGTTTGTTGTTTGAATTATGATTTGTATAGTGTTTGTTAGGTTGTGTATATGATGTACACGTGGCATGCGTTGTGTTTATATTATATGTGTGTTGTAATGATGTATAGAGTATATGTGCTTCTTGTTTTGAATTCACTTGCTGTTACAATTGTAGATATTTGTGTTAGAATTTAATGAATTAGGGGGCATACAAGAAGCTGGTTGCATAAATAGGTATATTTGCGAAATCGACGGTTTGTAGATGTTACATGCTTGGTTTTAACATGCGCGCATCACATGATGAGATCGCATCGCCTGATGTGATTTCATGATGCGGTTTGAGATCTTATTGAACAAATCTGGCCGTTGGTTGAGCGATGGGTTTGACTATTTGAACAAGTTAGACTGTCGATTGAACAAATTCGGCTAGAGATGATGAGAATATCTTATACTTTAGTGTTTAAAAGTTAACAAGTTAAATTACTATCTATAAAAACGTTT
Source organism: Helianthus tuberosus (assembly GCA_030545235.1). NCBI lineage: Eukaryota > Viridiplantae > Streptophyta > Magnoliopsida > Asterales > Asteraceae > Helianthus > Helianthus tuberosus. The sequence continues at coordinate 26,514,292 of CM060375.1, forward strand.
GAATATTTTTATTAGCGAGCGTCTTGCATACGTGCATTGCGTATTGGATCCCCATGCGCGTTTTAAAACTAAGATTATATGTCATTTATTCTAATATATACGCTTGTTTTGATTAGCATGCTCTGCTAAAGCTGTAGTAACCATGTATATCCTATACACGTGAGCTTTGAATTTTGATGACCTAAAGATTCATCATAAGGAGAACTTAGCTCATTTGGGTCATTTTTGGCTATTTAAAGATTATCTTAAGGAGAACTTACCAGTTACCACATTGATTTTGATTCAACCTTTTACGGTCTTTAGTTTATTTTCTTGTGATCAACGCTGCAGGTTTTGAAAGTCTTCCCCAATCCGATAACCGTGACTACAGTACAGTTTGCTGTTGGGAGTGTCATTGTGTTTTTGATGTGGACGTTAAATCTTCACAAACGACCAAAAATTAGCGGTGCACAGGTACACTCATGTAATGGAGAATATATTTATCTCTTAATATTTTGTTTTCGATGCTAATTAATAGCTAACATGCAGCTTTTAGCAATCCTGCCATTGGCTATGGTGCACACGTTGGGCAACCTTTTCACAAACATGAGTCTTGGAAAAGTTGCTGTTTCGTTTACCCACACGATTAAAGCTATGGAACCATTTTTCTCAGTCGTATTGTCTGCTATGTTCCTAGGAGAGGTATATAATATTACCCATATTATATTCTGGTAATTTACACTCGTTATTTCATCTAAAAAGTTTTTTAAAATTCAATTTATTCTGGTATTTACTGACAGATGCCTACACCATGGGTGGTTACTTCGCTTTTACCAATTGCTGGTGGAGTGGCTCTTGCATCAATGACTGAAGCCTCATTCAATTGGTATGGACAGTAAACGTACATTTCATTACCTTTTGATGTTCTCATGATTTATTGTTCAAGAAAGAAAATGTTTTTATTCGTTTAGTGATATTTGTTTATTATCATTATGATCTGATCAGGGCTGGGTTCTGGAGTGCAATGGCATCCAATTTGTCGAACCAATCGCGTAATGTCCTCAGCAAGAAATTTATGGTTAAGAAAGAGGTATATCAGCTAACAGTTTTATGAATTATAAATTTTTGAGTAAAATGCCATTTTCATCCTTGAGGTTTGGTCAGTTTTGCGACTTTCGTCCAAAGGTTTGTTTTTTCGCATCTGGATCCAAAAGGTATAAAATCTTGCCATTTTCATCTGGCTCGTTAACTCCATCCATTTTTCTTCGTTAAGTCAGGGGTATTTTTGCCTTTTTTGTTAACTTAAAAGGCAATTCGGTCTTTTTCACTTTATGTACAAGCGTTTAGCATCATGTACAAGTATTGAAAAGACCGAATTGCCCTTTAAGTTAACAAAAAAGACGAAAATATCCATGACTTAACAGAGAAAAATGGATGGAGTTGACGAGCCGGATGAAAATGGCAAGATTTCAAATCTTTTGGATCCAGATGCAAAAAACAAAACTTTGGACGAAAGTCGCAAAACTGGCTAAACCTCAGGGACGAAAATGGCATTTTACTCTATTTTTTTTTTCTATATTTATTTTTATATTACTCTTCTTGACGTGTTGTGAAAGTGAATTTTATAGATTTTTTTTAATAACATTTATTTTCTTACAGGAATCATTGGATAATATTACACTGTTCTCAGTTATAACAATTATGTCGTTTTTCTTGTTGGCCCCTGTTACTCTCTTAACTGAAGGAGTGAGGGTTACCCCTGCATACCTCCAATCTGCTGTGAGTAATTTTTCAAAATTACCCTCGTAAATTGTTATTTCTTGCTTGTACTATATAAATAAGTATTTATAGCGATTGATTTATAAATAATTTTTATAGGGATTGAATGTCAAACAAGTGTACATTAGGTCTCTTCTTGCTGCAATCTGCTTCCATGCCTATCAGCAGGTAATCTTTAAAGGAATTTTAAAGTCAACTGTTGGACAACTTTACCCTTCAGTCAATAGAAATTAGCACTACAGCTCAGCAAAGCTAAAATGAATGTGTGTTGTGCAGGTTTCGTATATGATTCTACAAAGGGTATCTCCAGTCTCACACTCTGTTGGCAACTGCGTGAAACGTGTGGTGGTAATCGTGACCTCTGTTCTCTTCTTCCGAACACCTGTTTCACCTATCAATTCCATAGGTAATGTTTGCACATTTTACAACAATGCCTCTTTATCTTTTCTGTTAATAATGTTGATCCATTTATAGGTCAACACCATAACGGTTTTAACGGTTCAGTTTGGTTGGTTTTAACAAAACGTCCCTTATCTCTTCAGGTACTGGAGTGGCCCTTGCTGGAGTATTCCTATACTCTCAGGTGAAACGCATGAAGCCTAAGAAGGCTTGAAGCTGTGCCAACTGCCAATCGCGCTTAAAAGGAGATTTTGGGTGATATTTTTTGTGTATTTTATTAGTATTGATTTGGTTTTCGTGACTTGAATTCTATCTTACAAAGGTAGCACTTTTGAAGCACAATGTGCAATCCTTTATTGCTTTCAAAATCCTCCAAATCTTTTATTCTTTTACAATCACTCAAAACTTATTAAACATATAAGAAGAAGAAATCTAGAGATTAACATGTGAAATCATATCCATTAGATCCATCTCCTTCGTTGCACCCTGTAGATACGGATCCACGTCTCCACCACCGCTATTATTACAAGGTAAATCGTCAAGCAATGATTCAATGTTATCATCCCATTCAAGCAACCTCTCATCCATGTCTAACTCCGGCACCTCGTTAAAATCAAACTTCTCTTCCTCCACCACCGACGGTGGTGATGGTGACTTAACCACTGTCAAGCTGTGACTGCGAGTTGAACTTGTTCTTCCCCTTGGTAAGTTCAAGCTCTTGATGTAGTTTTGCAAAATGGGGCTTGGTCTTGGCCATTTTGATCGGCATTTTCGTCTTGTGTATTGGCGCCTTTTTGTTGCGTTCCAGTGGTTTTTGGTTGAGTTTTCGGTTCTTCCTGGCAGTTTCTTTGCTATTTCTGACCATTTGTTTCCGACTTCTGCATGTGCTGCGATCAGTATCCGGTCTTCTTCCTCCGTCCAGAAATCTTTCTGCTAATTGGCTTTTCATTTAATCGAGTATATATAACAAATGATCGGTCATTGGTCGGTTTTACAGTTTGGGCCATTTGCCTGTTTGGTTTTGCAGTTTCTTCTTTTGAACTGATTTTTTTCTTCAAAAATGTTGATTTGTATTAAAAATTAAAAACCATAGGGTTTATGGCTATTATACTTATAAACAACTATGTATTTTTTTAAAAAATATAATAATTTAAACAGTCGGTTCGTTGGTTCCGAACCACCAACCAGATTACTAAATCACCAAAGCATCAAAACCGATTCGTTTAAGCTAGCCACATAAATCTCAAACTGGTGAACTTGCTTTAATTTGAGCGATTTAGTTAGTTTCAACGGTTTATGAACACCCATACTAAAGAAGATCTAGCATCGTTAAAACGGATATAAGCAAACCTTGATGTCGGGTCTAAGATGATTGTGCCATCTCTCCCTACATTGCTTGCCGATCCTCCCTCTCAACATTTGCGCGATATATGACCATTTTCTCACCCCATATTTCTCCACCATATCTTTCAAAATCCTACATGCAAAAACATTCACCATTTAATTTTGTGACATAATTAATTCATTAGACACTAATCACTAGTACATTACCTATCTTCTTCTTTGGTCCATTGCCCTTTGGACGAAGAAGACTTCGATTTTCCTTTCCCGCTCTTTCTATCACCTTTCTTCGTTCCATTATCAGCCGTGACACACGATCCTTCATCCGCCACAAAGAAGCTCATCGGCTTTGGATTCATAATCGGGGTGCATTCCATCAACCCAAAACGGGTTGACAGATTAACCTGTGTTTGCGTCCAACCAATATAACTTTTGTGTTGGTTGTTTAAATTCACCACCATCCCATTCCCACCATCCGTCACTTGTTCAACGGGCTTAAACTCATAAAAATCATCGTTCGAACCCAATCCATATGGCAAAAGCCCAAACGGGTCGTATCCCACAACATGAGTTGTGTAATCCGGGTTGAAAGATGAACCTGTGACATTGTGGAAATCTTGAAAGACACCTTTTGTGTCGATTGGAAAATCATCTTCGAATTTGAATTCAGATTCCAATTCGGGTTTCGAGTAGTTTTTGTAAACAATATCCATGGGAGAGAACACAAAGCATAGAGAGAATGCTATTGTAGTCTTCTCTCTTTTATCTTAAATTCGAGTTTATTCTTTAATGGTGTCATTTATAAGTAAACAATTAATTAAGAGAAACATTAATGATGTTTATGGTGATCCAATGGTTAGGATTAGTTTATGACCAAACTTTAAACTGGTCAAAATACACTATTAATCTTTTCTTCAAAACTTGAACATGAATGGAATAAACAAATATAAATGTGATTAGTTTTAAAAAAAAAGTTATAAAAAAGTAAAATATTATATAATAATGTATTATAATTTCTAATTGATCAAACTACATTATAATTTTTTTTATAGTTTTATTCTTCATGAATGTATTAAAGTGTTTTTTTCGGTTTTTAAATCAGTTTTTAACACTTTTCCAAAAGAGTACCCTATTGTCACAAAGTAATACTGTTTAAATTGGCAAAGTTGTTTTTTACATAGGATAAACTAATTAAAGTAAAAATCGATTATATATTTATTTTTGAATTTTACATAAACTAATGTATATTATGAAAAATCTAGTTGGCAAAGTTGTTTTTTACATAGGATAAACTAATTAAAGTAAAAATCGATTATATATTTATTTTTGAATTTTACATAAACTAATGTATATTATGAAAAATCTAGTACCGATTTTAGTTTTAAATTTTACATAAACTAATGTATATTATGAAAAATATGGTACCGATTTTAGAAATTATTTAAATTCGTGGGGTGCCAATTGCCAAAGGTGTTTTAAGGCTACAATAGTTAATTGAATTTAAAGCCGGTTGCTAAATTAAGTAAGTTTTTACGATTAATAAAAAACTAGTCCTAGAAAATGTTAGTTTGCATTTTTTTTATAAAATAACTATAATATAATTTTAGGGGGTTTTGTTTTTTTTTTTTTTTTTTTGGGTAGAAAGTAAACAGTTTTTTCTATAATACATAAAATGTCAGAAATAATCTTTTATAGTGAGATAAATGTAAAAACATCCTATTATTTACTTAAATATCCTTGTAGTCTTGTAGTTGAGGGGAAAAGAAAATAATAAAATTGGTCAATTATCAAATATTGAATTAATTGCCTTTTAATTAACAAGTAGTAAATGAGATTAGAGTTACATTTGACCATTAATTTATAATTAACTACACGAACCAAATCTTCTTTATTACACACTTAATAATGTATTTTTATTAATTAATATTAATTCTTTCTAATAAATCATAATAAAGAAAAACGAAAAAACTTGGCCTCGAATCCACGCTCCATTCCTTTCTAAAACTAGAGCATGTTTTTAAATAAAACTATATTAACAAATCAATTTTTAAAAACTAGTCTATAGCATTTTACCCTAGTGGCATTTTGAGGTGGGATTTTAAAAAGTACATTTTCATGTATTCAGTTACATTTATAATTGTTAAACAATGATTTTGAATTTTGTTGTCTTTAACAACATAAAAAAGAGTATAATAGTAGGGCGGGTTAAAAGGTTTTATTTATAAAAAAAAGTTTTATAGATTAGAAGATACCTCACGCTATATTATATTATTAGAATAACGTAAAGGGTAAATGACACCACTTTATAAAAAGTTCTATAAAAGTAGGGCGGGTTAAAAGGGTAAATTTATAAAAAGTTCTATAAAAGTAGGGTGGGTTAAAAGGGTAAATTTATAAAAAGTTGTATAGATTAGAAGATACATCACGTTATTTTATATTATTAGAATGACGCAAAGGGTAAACGACGCCATTTTATAAAAAAAAACTAAACGGTGAGATAGTTTTGATGATATATATGTTTGTGTTTTGATCACTTGTACGTAACACTCAAGAAATAATATCAATTTATATATAACTCATTCGATTCTGAACAAAACTTTTATCGAAATGCGGATAAAAGTAAATACGTCGTAACGGTATATTCGAAATTTTATAACGCTTAAGCTTATATTGCATTATTAGAATGACAAAAAAGGTAAACTATATCACTTAATAATAAAAAAACTAAATCATAAGACAACTTTGATGACATGTATGTTTGTGTTTCAATCACTTGTATAATAATACTATTCACAACTTGGTTTTGAACAAAATTTATATCAACACGTGGATAAAAATAAGCTCGTCGCACCAGCATACTCGAAACTTTACAACACGTCGTATCTTAGATCTCTAACGACGCTATTTTCCTCTTCTCTCCACACTTTAGATACTCCGAGAGACTTCAAAAAAGCTTCTTTGTGATATTATAGCCACATGATCTTATTCATTGTAGATGTATATAGAATTCATGACAAATTACATGTTCTGCCCTATGAAGAACTTGATGAACTCGAACCAATGAACTCAAACATTTTGGCCAGAATTCGAAGATGAAGATGATTGCCCATAAGGATCTTCGGTCGGATGATGATGATGATAAGATGATAATTTATTTCACAAGTGTACACGACGCTATGATCTAAACACGAACCAGAAAGAAAAAAAAATTAACATTATTTCATTACGAAGTTTGATTACTTGTTTTCTGCCCATACCATACACATACAATAAAAATGAAAACATGCATAAATTATACAACTGTTGACACCTTACAAACATTACAAAAGAAACGTAAAACACACAATCATGACAGAAACCTCTTAATCACCGTTAAATTTGCAAATGCTTCATGCGGAAGAACCTTTACTAGTTTGACCAAGATTAGACGGACCAGGACTTGGAGTTCGCTTGATTTCTAGCCCTTTTCCAGGTGATCTAGGACTCTTATCGACCCTTAACTCGTGCAAATTTGGGCTAAAAGCTCGTTGCGACACACGTGGGCTATACGAAGGCTGCATTTCTCGTGGGCTTTGGCTCGAGCTTGTTACTTTTGGACTGTTAGAGTGACGGATCTCTCCTCGGCTTCTTGTTATAATTTCATCAAGAGCTTCCCCACTATCAACTTGAGACGTTCTTGAATGAACATCTTCCTCCTGCAAGTTTATACATAATAAAAAATAAATTAACTAATAGAAAAAAACTAGTAGGAGAGCCATGATTTTGAACTTTCAGCCCAACACAGGCCTAAAATGATTGAGCAAAAAAATAGAGTAAAATGCCATTTTCGTCCCTGAGGTTTGGCCAGTTTTGTGACTTTCATCCAAAGGTTTGTTTTTTTCCGCATCGGGATTCAAAAGGTTTGAAATCTTGCCATTTTCATTTGGCTCGTTAACTCCATACCCTTTTCTCCGTTAAGTCAGAGGTATTTCCGTCTTTTTTGCTAGCTTAAAGGGCAATTCGGACTTTTTCACTTTTTGTAAAAAGACCGAATACCCCTGAAAAAGACCGAATTGCCCTTAAGTTAACAAAAAAGATGGAAATACCCCTGACTTAACGGAGAAAAATGGATGGAGTTAACGAGCCAGACGAAAATAGCAAGATTTCAAACCTTTTGGATCAAGATGCAGGTGCAGAAAAAAAAAAAAAAAAAAAAAAAAAAAAACTTTGGATAGAAATCGCAAAACTGGCCAAACCTCAGGGACGAAAATGGCATTTTATTCAAAAAAAAAAAAAAAAAAACTAAAAATACGCTATTTTCCCTCAAATCGTTTGCTAGAATGTGGCGTATCAATTAGCGCATATTTATTTTATCTTAATGGGGTTATAAAGAAAAAGGTTGACTTACACCAAATGCAATATTATAGGTTGAGGGAGGTGCTTCTTCGTATTCCGCAGCATCCAAATCTTGAAGATGAGCACCTTTGAAAAATTTCGGAAGCAAATATTGTCTTGCGGGAACAAGAAGCATGATTAAAAGTGGGAAAAGAACGCTAGCAATCGGGATCCAAGTTATGCCAAAACAAGCAAGCAAGTAAACCGTTTGAAAAACCGTGAAAAACGCAACCGTCTTGAAAGGCACCGTTTCTACAAAAGTAGCATGATTTTCTTCCAGAACCCTGATTAGAATGGAAAACAAAAGATTATAACATTATACATGTATATACCTCTGTGCGTGAGTGTACTGTATCTAAGAAAAATACCAGTTGCCTAATGACCGGTTACTTTATTTTGGAGGTGTTTGGATTTGCGGTTTTTGTAGTGATTATCATTTGAATCTCTAACAAATAGTTGTGACAATTTCAACCCATTTATTTGTGAATGGGTGAATTTCATTTTGTGTTTTTATCTCAAACGGGTCAAACAAGAAAACCAAAACCAAGTTGGAAAAGAAAAAAAGAATCAAGCAGGCTGACAATTGCCCAAAGTGTATTTAGCATAAACTCCCTTAAATTATTAAGTACACGGATGGTCCCTATGGTTTACAAAAATTTTGGATTTGGTCCCTAGCTTTCCAAAACCAAAAGTACACGGATGGTCCCTGTGGTTTGCACTTTGTAACGCATTTAGTTCCCAGCCAACAAATCTAAAGGTTTTAGCAGATCTAAGTTAGGGACTAAATGCGTTACAAAGTGCAAACCACAGAGACCATCCATGTACTTTTGGAAAAAGTTGAGGACTAAATGTGTTACAAGTGCAAACCACAAGGGCCATTTGTGTACTTTTAGAAAGATAGGGACCAAATCCAAAATTTTGGTAAACCAGAAGGACCATTCGTGTACTTTACTCTAAATTATTTTATTCAATTATTCAACTTATTTTTGAAATATATAACTTTTGTAGTCACATCTAAAACTTTTAGACAAAAGTGTTGCAGGACAACTCGAGAAGACGGTTTTCACTACTACCAAGTACCAACTTTTTTGATGCAATCGTAACTCAAAACTTACTTGTATCTTCGACTTGGAGCCGTAAAAAGTAACAATATTCTCTCCCAAAATTGATTACCGGGCAAACTCTCGATCGCCATAAAAGCAAAATAGCCCCAAAGAACCGAAGTAGGAATCTTTTTAAGAACAGGCATTGCACCGACACAACCACCAACCATTAACGCTTGTAACAAATTGCTCAAACGTTGTTCTTTCACTTCAACGTTCAACAAATCATCAACGTCTTTATTCACATCGAAAACGGTTTCATCAACAGGTGCGTCAATGCAACCACCACTAGAAGCTTGTTGTATTGTTGTTTCTTTTAGCTCTTTTAGTCCCTGTTTGAAAGATTGTTATATTAGATAAATAGAGCAAAATGAAGTTTAAAGGACTGAATTTGTTTAATTGTGTACCAGAGTTGATGGATGTTGATAAATGAGTGGAGTCTGCATTTCGTTGTATGCTTGCTGCATGTTTCGGTACAAATCACCCAAGTTTGAGTTTTCACGGATACTTCTTCTAGCTGTAGATACAAGTTTATTCCGTAGCAGCTATTTAAAAAAAATAATCATTAGTTATAAAAAATAAACACAAAAAATATATTTATTTTAATTTTTATACATACAATTGACTTTTAAGCGTCAAATGAACTATTTTGAACTATAAATTGATGACTAATTGAACTATGTGAGGCTCATAGAAATGAATAGACAGTTAAGAAGAAAAAAACAAAAACAAACTAATATTTTAATCATTAATATCAGAAGTCGGTTCTTTTGGGGACAAAAGGGGTCCTAGCTTGTTATGAAGTAATGGTCACACATAAGCGTTGAAAAGGAGACGAATGGCCTAGATGTGTCCAAAATAATTTTTAAAAAATATACATTACCCATACATGCATGCGCATTAACAATCCATATCATCACTAATTTAATCAACTAGTTTAATGGAACTGCATCACCCTATTGTGATATAATAAGAGGGAAAATATCTTAAGAGTAAAGTACACGGATGGTCCCTGTGGTTAACCAATATTTTGGATTTGGTCCCTAGCTTTTCAATAGTACACGGATTGTCCCTGTGATTTGCACTTTGTAAAACATTTAGTCCCTAGCTAACAATTCTAGTGGTTTCAGCAGGTCTAAGTTAGGGACTAAATGTGTAAGAGTGTAAACCACAGGGACCATCCATGTACGTTTTGCAAAAGTTGGGGACTTAAATGTGTTACAAAGCGCAAACTGCAAACCTCTTGAAAAGCTAGGGACCCAATTCAAATTTTAGTCAACCACAGGGACCATCCGTGTACTTTACTCATATCTTAATTTATTTGAATGAAAAAAATAAAGTAAAGTACACAGCTAGTCCTTGTGGATTTCCAAAATTTCGAATTTGGTCCCTAGCTTTCCAAAATAATGATAACACATAAGCGTTGAAAAGGAAACGAATGGCCTTAGAAGTGTACAACATAATTTTTAAAAAAATATATATATTACACATACATGCATGCGCATTAACAATCCATATCATCACTAATTTAATCAACTAGTTGTGATTAAATAAAAGGGGAAAAATTATTTATTTCGACAGAAGAAAATACCTGATGTTTCAAGGTGGCTAAGCTCTTTGTGTGCATAGGAGATTGCGGAATGACTCCATTGGCAGGAGGAATGCCAATTAACCCACATAGTAACGTCTGTTAAAGCAAATATATATATAGCATTAATATATATATTAAAAGAAGAAAAAGGATTAAATTTTCATGAAAAATCACACTGACCAAAAAGCCCAAAAGAAGGAGGTCATAGTGATATGAAGGTGGTTTCTTTAAATTAAACTCTTTTTGTTGTGCAAGTTGAGATGCAACACTGTGGTCAAAATAGTAAAGAACGGCAATCATGGTGGCTGGAACAACGGCTCCGATTATATAAACAAGCGGGACGTTCAGCATATCCTGCAAGAAAAATGAGATTAAATATTTTAAAGAAAGAAAAATACCATGTTCGAGTTATAAGTATTAAAAAACACCTTTGCAATGGTCCAATTTGAATAAGCGCCAGGAGACCATGGATTTGGACTAAAAAGCCGTCTCGGTATTCCTTCTGGGACACTTTTTGTTGGTATGTATGACACACCGGTCCAAACAACCACCATAAGTGGGACCCCGTAATCCGCAATAAATCCTCTTAGCCACCCTTGAATTGAGAATCGAAAGTCAACAAATGTTTTGACTTCATCAAGATCAATAGCAAACACAAGTTTTTACATTCATTTCAAGGGGGTGTTTGGATTCGCAATGAACAGTTTTTAACTTCTGGATACACATTTTTGGTTCTGATAATCTGATTATTTTATCAGTTTTAGATTATGACCACCACAAAAGTGAAATAAACATTTTGGTTGGTTTATTTATTAATGCATTAAAATAATTAGATGGGGCCAAACACTAATCTAATTATCTTAGATTATTAATTTTGCAACTTCAAACATCAGAAGCACATCCAAACACTATCTGCTACAACCATTTTATTAGACCCCCCCCCCCCCCCCCCCCCCCAAAAAAAAAAAAAATAAATAACACACACGCACACACTAACCTGTTCCGTATCGCCAAGATCTTGCTTTACGGCTTTGTAAAGAAGTAAGGAGAAGACCAAAAGATAAAACCAAAGCAAACATTCCATTTCCAAAACGCCATGAAGATTGCATAGCAGGTTGATTAGGGTTTTGACTTTTCGGTATCCCAAATTCATCCACAACTCCCTGTGATATAAAAAACTTATGTTACATTTGGTTTTTTAAGTTGCATTGATCAATTTCAAAGTAAAAATCTTCATAGTCACCAATGGTTGAGAAAGTTTGATTTAATTCAAAATGGAAGGTAGTTATACTTACTTTAATAGCTTGCTGCATAAAGAGCATTGCGATTAACAGACCAAATAATTCACCAGCTATGCGTGTGAATCTATTGATGATTGAGCAAGCACCCAAAATAGACAACAACACCAACAGAAAAGCCGTCCACACACAAACCCTGTTATCATTGAAACAATAATAATTTTCTTAAAAATCCATACTTTCTCAAGTAGTTAGTTTTAAGTAAAGGTGACAATTTTGACCCATTTACTCATAAATTACTTGATCTGGGTAATGTTTTATCTCTAACAGGTCAAACCGATATCAAAAGAATCGGTTTAAGCCTTGAAACTTTTTATGTAGTGGTTTTGTCCCTTAACTTTTCTAGACTTGTTGAAAATTTTTAATTGAATTAAACAAAAAGAACAAAAAGACACAGGGATTAAACCATCAGGGAAAAAAGAAAGTTTAGGGTACCACCACGAAATTTTATTACGGAACTTATAAAATACTGAAAGTTGGTTGATTAAAGATTTAAATCCAATCAACACCCTAAAATATAGGTTTAAATAAGTCAAAAACAAAAGTTAAGTGACGATATCATAACGAAAACAAAAAAAAAGGTTTAAGAGTTAATCCGCCAAATTGTTGAAAGTTTGTTGGTTTCTTACCATTAGTTTTAATGCATATAACTTCATAAACACTTTATTCATAAAAGTTAACATAATATTGCAATAATATAGCTCTCAAAAGACTTTGACCAAGAGGGTATCAAGTCAACCCTAAGAAAATACCATGCAGCCCAGGCTAAGAAAAGAGGTTTCCCTAACTCCTTTTGATCCTTAGCAAAGTTGAACATAAAAGTGTACATTAACACCGTCGGTTCAGCAACACCTAATATAAGAAGTGGCTGCCCTCCAATTATAGAGTGAATTATCCCACAAAGCGCGGTTGAGGCTAGAGTTTGGACTGCAGTTAGACTTCCCTCTGTATCAAACAAACATTAAAATTCAGTATTTTAGCCTATATATGATATAACAAGTGAGAATATGAATATCTTGACACTTTATAAAGTTTCCAACCAGTATCTCTTTCTAGTTGCTCCCCAAAAGATATAACCGGTATCGCTGAAGCAAAGAATATATATGTTGTTGGAGCCAGAATCCTAATAAAGAATACAGAATCTTGTAATGAAAAGTAAATTGTAATGGAAAGTATATTAACACGATTTTGTTTTGCGAAAGAATCACGAACCTGATACCGGCCCGGATGCCGCCTGTCCAGTCTTGTTTGTAGCACAGTAATCTTCCTTTGAGATCATTACCGATCCCACGAAACGGAACGAATGTTTCTTCCATATAAATATGAGTGTTTTGATTTTTTTATTATTCAACAAACAGTTTTGATATCGAAAAGGCGAAAAACACAAAGATTCAAACGTGCATACAGAAGATATGTGCAGAAACAGGCAGAAACACAAGGATTTTTATTACATCACTAGAATAGTGATGATTGAAATTTTTATGTTTTGTCATATCATATGTGACTGAAATATTTATTATACAATGATCCCCATGAGATCATGAAAGCTCTAATATCTGCAATTGCTGATCATTACATCTCAGGAGACCAGTAAAGAATCAATGAGTATATATTTCAAAAAAATAATCAAAGAATCAAGTAATGAATCATTGAATTGGAACCAAAAGAACCTATCCTTCTGTAAACTCCATAACCAAATGTTCAAATAACTAACGAATTGAATTCATTGGAAATCGATATATTAACGAGATATCAAAGTACTCTCCATCTATTAAGACCCCTCAACTAACGGTTGACTTGATCAAAAAGCAGATCCATCACCTCATAACCCTTGTTTAATTGAGCAAAAGCAAAGGCATTTCATCGAACAGTTGGTGTGCAGTGAAATTACAAGAATAATTACATATCATGAACGTTGAGAAAGGAATCAAACTTCAAGATAACTTAAAGAAAAGCTGGAAGCTAAAGAAAAGAAAGACTAACGAATACCCATTTGCTGAAAACGAGAAATTATCGATCTTTATGACAAAATTAGCGAGTACTGATGAGCTTACATGATATGATCACAAGAAATTGGAATGTACCCAAATGGATTTGATAACAGAAGAGGGGAAAGCAATTCGTTTAGGGAAGAAAGTGTTGGAGGCGTGAATGAGAGAGAGAGAGTGTGTGTGGTGGTTGAAGTGTGAATATATATATAATATAAACACTTCTTCGTCACCATGCTACTGTTGAGCAGAAAGCAAACCCGACACGCATAATTTAAGCGGAGGAAAGAGCAGGAACAATGGCGATAGAGAAAGAAGGAGGTGGAGGGGTCAAATCAATGATGCAACCGAATTAAATCTATAGCTAACTTGTACGGTTTGAACTAATCTATGTTAAAAAAAACTAGTAAATTTCCACCGGCACATAGAGATGTACAAAAAACCGATTATTCAACCGAAACCGGTTTTTTTAACCGGTTTGACCGGTTTTTTATAGCCGTTTTTTTTCTTCCCAAAATCCATCTCCAACTTAGTATAAAAGGGTGGTGGGTGTTTAGGTTCAATCACACTACTCTCTAATCTCCAAAAACTCTAAAAAACGCTCCCATTCTTGTTCGATAACTCTTAAAAAAACAATGGCAACCTCTAGCGCCCATAATTCGGTCAATGTTGGCGAGTCTACAACTGACACGGTGGTTCGTGTTGTTCCAACGAAGCGCAACCCAGAGGTTTGGTCACATTTTGATTTGTACGAGATGGTCAACGGTAAAAAAAAAGTGTGTTGTCATCATGGTCAAAACTCTTACGCCGAAACCGCAAACTCTACCTTGAAGCAACACATCGAAAAACCGTTTTGCAAGGCGTTGAAACAACAACCTGCTATTGGTCAAACCTCCATGGCAAGTGATGGCGCTACTTTGTTCAGCTACATTTTCGATATGGCTAGGGAGGAATGGCGAAGTTTGTAATCCAAGAAAGTTTGTCGTTCAACCATTTCAACAACCAAGGCTATACAAACATAGTTCAACGAACTCTCCAATCACGATACACCCATGTAAGTCGTGCTACTCTTAGGAGGGATTGTTTAAGATTGTGGAAAAATGCTAAACTAGAATTAATTTCTTATTTTGAAAAATTAGAAACCGGTGTTAACTTGACTAGCGACGTTTGGTCTGCACCGCACGGTTCACCTGACTCGTATATTTGTGTCACCGCTCATTGGATTGAACCGGCGACGTGGCAAATGATGAAACACACGATTTTGTTTAAATTATTCGATTACAAATATCGAATGGGTTTGCGTAAGTGCTATGTAACGTGACCGATGCGCAACGGTCAAAAGGGGCTTATTATAGCTTTAAACAAATAGAAAACACACGAAAAGCAGAGTAACCCGAATTTATACCATCGAATGAAAATATATTATATTTAACGACACTCGGTATGGTATGTAAAAGACGTATTATACTTGCACTGACTCATTTCCCAAGATAAGTTTTCGTCTAAAAAGAGGCCAACTTGAATTTATACTGATACATACATAAAAATCCGCACGTAAATTTATACCGACACATACATACAAATTCGTACCTAATTTTTTTTTCAAGTAAAAGAACGTAAAAGGGTAAAGTAAAAAACTTTTAAAATTCAAGGAGATTAGTGACAAATTAGTTCTTCAAAAAAAAATTAGCGAACGAAAATCATTAAAGAAAATAACATGTTAAAAACGCATATTATATATGGCACATGAGTAAAGCTAGAATATTAGAAACATGCGGGATTAAACATTGACGTTTGTAAAGCCAAGGGACTAAAATTGCAATGTGGTGAAACTTTGAAAAAAAAACCGTAAAACTAAGAGAAAAAGAGTTATTGTAAACTTTGAAAGTATAGGGTGTCCCAGTAAAATGAAATAGGGGCTAAAAATACCGTTTTGCAAAGTTGAGGATTGGATTTATTATATTATGTAGAGTAATGGCTAAAAATATTATTTCTTAATGTTCAGGTGGACTTGTATTTTATTTTAAAAGTGGAAGGGGTGGCCTTATATTGTAATGAAAATGGGGAGGGTCGGTGGCGTAAAAGCTACCGACTTTGTGTTTTAAGATTGTATAGAATGTTATGTTCAACTTTTCACCATCTTTTTTTTTTAATAATTTCCTACCTTCGCAATCCTCATCTCCATCCCACCACCATCTACTATCGCCATGACATCACCTATTAGAGGCGTTAAATTTTTTTTTTTGGAAGGAGACTTTCTGTACAAGACCGATTGGTCTCCGGGGACATGTCTAAGACATTCCCCGTCAACCCCGCATCTCCGGACGCGATGTTCGATCGGGCCCCGGCCGGCGCGTGAGCTGACTTCCGCCCGGAAACCATGATGCCCCCACACATGTAGCTGGGGTAACAGTTGGGTAAAACCGGGTTGCCCTCAAGACCGCTCCATACCTTGGAAGGAAACGATCCATCATTGGGACGTCCCCCAAATGCAGCAGGTGGGGATCGAACCCGGGTCTCCAAGGAAACCCAAAGTTCTTTCCACCACTCCACCACAAGTGGGGATTAGAGGCGTTAAATAGATCATATTTGTGGCTGACATAGATGAAACCCGATACAAGTCAGAACACGACACAAACTAAGGGTGAGAGGGGCCCTCCACTCTTAGGGGAGTCCCCTCTCTTACGCACACCCAATCAGGTTATGCCACGTCAACTCCCCTCTTAAACTTCCCTCACACCCCAATTTGATGGCGGCACTCCCCTATTAGGTGACTTGTTTTTTTATTCAAAAAAAAAAAGGAAATAATTGATTGGTTGAAAATGAGGGTGGCCCCACCATCTCCTCTCTCCTTCGGTGAACAAGCCCCGAACACCCTCCCCGATTTGCCTCCCCTCTTTGTTGGCGGCACCCTTCCCGCTCGCCCGCAACCCCCTCCCCGATTCCCCTTCCCGCATGCACAGGGGCGGACCCACATTGAGTGGGTCGGGGTCCACGGACCCCAATCTTTTTTAAAAAATTAGTAGATTCGGTATATTAATTTTTGTAAGGACCCCATAAAAATATTCAATTGGACCCCATAGTATCAAAAGCAAAGCTATTGTGGTGGTTAATCCCTTGTTTGCTAACAAAGAGGTCATGGGTTCAAGTCTAATTACAGCCGATTCTTTTTTAAAATACACTTTTAAAATGTTAAAATGAATGAAAATTTACTCAATTTATGCCTTTGTGCTTAGACATGTGTTGTTTTGTTATTTATTTATCTTTTTTTAAAGGTTCCAAGCTCAATAAATCACCCCGACCCGACCCAAACGACGACCGACCCGAAAATTCTATCGTTTGGGTGTAAAAAATCCAAGTATCGAAAAAACTGGACCCCAATGGAAAAAAATCCTGGGTCCGCCACTGCGCATGCACCCCGCTCCCCCTAATAATTATGCCAATAAGATAAATCCGAACACGCTAAAAGTTTTTGTGGATTGACAAAAAACAACCTGGTCACTCCCATAGTTTGTTTTTTTAATTTGTTGGATACTAATACTCTAATATTTAAAATTTACAACAAAATATACAAATATACGTTAAATAATTACATTTAAACTAATAAAAATTTATTACATTTCTTTTATCTCTAATTTTGACATAAAATAGTCAGTTATGACTAAGACATACATTTAAAACAAAATTATAAATATACAGGGGTTAAATGAATCAACTCATAAACACGATATGCAATCCGAGCACGACATATTTAGACGAAATTCAAACTACTAAAGCTTGTATAAGGCCAGGCCCCTTTGTGGGCGTTATGCGACGTGTGGCACGCCATGTCATCACGGGGCTTTATAAGGCGTTATGCAACTTGAGGCCGTAGTCATAAAGCCCCTTTGTCAACATTACTCAATTAATTAATTTTCAGTTTTTTTTATTAATTTCTAAATTTTTTAAATTAAAACCCTTTAATGTTAAATAAAAACATTAAATAAAATAAGTTTTCATAATTGCAGGGACCAAATATGTTAAAAACCAGTTTTAAAAACCAATTTTTAAAAACAAATTTTAGATATTTGAGAAAATGCAGGGACTAAATGTGTATAAACCAAAATAAGTTTTCTTCCTTCTTTCTTCTTCCTTCTTCGAAACCTGCAACAAAACAGAGCCCCACCCCTCTTCTTCGAAACAGATCTAACAATTTTGGATGTATGTATATATGTTTGAGTGGGGAAAACCAGAAAATACAAAAAAAAAAAAAATCAAACTTCAATCCACATAACGCCACTATGAAGGTCGTGCCCCACCCCTCTTTTTCCTTCATGGCGCCCCGCGTGGTGGTGTTTGACAGCGCCATTGGGCACTATAGCCCCTCATACCGCCTCACTACAGGGGGACTAAGTGTGTGTGGTGAGAGAAATTAACATCTCCATCATCAACATATAATGATATCTATCTCCATTTTCATTCATCATCCTCGGTTCATATCACATCATTAATTCATGATCAATATGCCCACAACTCACGACTCATAACCATTTGCTAACACGAACCCATCTCTATTAAAGTATCATCATCTCCATCACCATCGGTAAGGCACACCATATCACCATTCGCCACCTGCCCACCGTCCTCTTCGCCATCAGGAAAATAAAAATTCAAAATGATGACGTAAATTAATCTAGACACTGAAGATTAAAATGAAAAACTGAAACAAAAATAAAACTCATTAACCCTATATGTTTCCCTTATGATCTTTTATTATAACTTTTGTATTTCGGTTATGGTTAGATGTGTGTAAAATTGTAGATAACCGAGCCAATATTACAACTTTATATCTTTTTTACAAAATATTGAAATAATATGTTATGTGTCGGAAAGGTTTTTTTTTTTTTTTTTTTTTTTTATCGATAACGTATTAGTTGTCACTTATTGTACTTTATAAAATAAAAAAGATGGATAATTTTTTATTTGATTCAAGTTATATTTTGATTTTTAATTGAATTAGCTAAAATTCACACATGTTCAAAGCTATCGGTTAATCAACTTTAAATTAATTTAACCGAACTGTTTATAGCCGAAACCGATATGTTATGGAATTTTAAAACCACAATATTGTTTATTGTTTACCAATTAAAAAACACAACTTGATTTATTTTTATCTTAGAAATTATTTATTATCGCCTCTAATAATAACCACCCCATACAAGATGTTCACATTTTAAGCAGCTGGACCAACTACTTTGAGCAGGCGGTTAACTACCCCTTACTTTATTTTATAAAAACTCAAATTTTATTCGTTTAACGTTTGGGGAAAATTGACCCCGCTTATATAAAAAATAAAAATAAATAAAGAACTTGTTATTTTACATGTGTATATAATCAGGCATTCCCAACATAACCCTTTTTCGAGAGCTTATATACATTTATTGCTCAAAAACATTTTTGAAGTCTCACCTTCAAGCAGTATTTTCAAAACCGGACTGGACGTTGAACCGGCAGTGGCGGAACTAGAAGAAATATGGAGGGGTATCCCAATTTTTTTACTGTACATTTATAGAACGGAAAATTTTGTTTACCTACACTACGGGGTGAGGCCGATCCTGAAAATTTAAGTGCTCTAGGCGAGCCAAAAAAAGACCCTTAGGCTTTACCGAATTAAATCTTATAAAGTTGTTTAACAACAAAAATAAATTCTTAAAACCTAGCAAATAACAAATATACAAAATTGCAAACTGCTTACTAGTTACTACTAAACGTCTAAACTAGAATTCTATAATATCATCATACAATACATAATACATTCATACAATCATACAAGAAGTCAAGAAATCAAGTTACCAAAAATCAAATAGACATATATTGTACATTCAGATATCGAACGTTTAAAAAATCAAATACACAAATATCAAAAATCAGATTTAGAGGATAATAAAACTCACAAACTGCGTCTGCGTGCGACGATTGTGCGAAGATCCGTTCGGCTGTTCCAATCCGCAGTTCAGGTTCAGACGTTCAGTTTCTGTGCGTGTGACGTTTGGGAATCAAGATCCCTTCTTCGACAATCTGCGTCTGCAACCTCCTGGGACGTTTGGTTTTCATGCCCTTAATCAATGGGTAATTGAATTAAACTAGGCTTTATTATAATTTGGGCTTAATGATTATGAAACTTATTATTTGGGCTAACTACTAATTTCATGTTCCATATTTTTAGGGGTGTCCTCGTATATCTTTAGGGGTATCCTAATATATAAAACCGAATAAAATACACTGCGACTACGGGGTTGAGCCGTAGCCCGTGCTACGGCTGGGTGTTCATTAGTTCCGCCCCTGCGAACCGGTCTCCTTATCGGTTCACGGGTCCTACCGGTCGGACCGGGAGATGTCGTAAATATTATAAAAATTAATAGGGTTAAATATGAAAAAATATATAAAAAAACGGTCCAACCCCTTTAAAAACCGGTTCGACCGACCGGTTTCCCGGTCCAACCGCTAGGTCACCGGTTCAACCTCTGGTTCAATGTTATTCCGGTCTAATACATTGACCCGGACCGGCCAAACCTCCGTTTCCCGGTCTGACTGGTCCGGGGCTGAAAACACTGCCTCTAGGTCCTAAACACAATATATCTTCATAACTTGGTCCTTGTGTAATGGTGTTTTATATCACGGGGAGAAGGGTCATAGCGCCCCCAGAGCGCCGCCAACACCATTACGGCGGGCGCTATGGGGTGGGTTTTTCCATCTCCCGTTATAGTGATAGCGGCGTTACCCTTTATCCCCTACTCACACACATATATACACATACATATGTATGTATAATTAAAGGGGTTATATAAACCCCTTAGACTATGGGGTATGGGGCGGGGGTTGGGTACAAACGCCCAAGTCACCACCCCGGGTGGGCTTGGGTTTCAGTGTGGCCACTTGGGCAGGGGTTTCAGCCCGGGCGCTGGGCATGCCTAGCGGTCTTCCGTGGCCGGCTCTCATTGACTGGTGTCACACCCCAACCGATGGCGGAATCATCGGGGCGCGGCACTAGGCGAATCAGATTGCTCAAGAGAATCCATAACAACTAAATTGCGACAGTATTTATTGCATTTGTTATCCCATACTAACAATCAGTACAATCACATAAGTTATCACGGATTTCTTGTCCTCTCGAACAATACAAATCCGACAACCTAGATTTTTGGTGAGTTTCTAGACTTCCTAGCTTGATTCGATGTAGTCTGCGATCTAACCTGCAACATACGTTAAAATAATGTCAATACAAAAGTATTGGCGAGCATACAGGTTTGATATGTAATAATGTAATAGATAAAAGCTGCGAATTTCCACGTACATAAACGTAATACACGACATATTTACTCACAAAACTGATACTACTAGCTAAGTCCTCGAGCTTCGATCGCGATTGCTAAACTAGACCCCATCGGGAGCAATAGTACTATACTAGTCATGGTGGGACGTCGCGAGTATAAGTCCTAGCACATATGTAACTAGCATCACGTATAACTATGCACGTAAGTCATTCGCAAGTGATAAGTAGTTTAAGCATTTGATGTGATTCGATTTGATAGAAACGTATGTTACACCCAAAAGTGCAAAAGCAAAAAGGGTTCAAGTATACTCACAGTCGGTGTTCAGCAAGTAAACACAACTTGGTTGGATTGAAGGGAGCGCGTCCGAGATTAGCCTGATTATAGATTGATGGCGTAAGCGTTGAATAGTGCGATAAACGGTGGCGAATGAACCAAGTGTCGGATGGCAATCCGATCGGATAGCCAGTCGATCGGGTGGCAATCCGTTCGGATGGTTATCCGGTCGGATGGCCATTCGATTGGATTGTCACCTCGTTTGGTGAAGATGTGTTTGTGTATGATGGTTTGCCTTTTGAAGTTTTCGTTGTCGCATTTTGAAAACGGAGAAGTCTCTCTACCTTTCAGGTCTGTCGATCGAACGGCCGGTCGATCGGGTGGCAACTCGATCGGACGGTGATCCGATTGGCAAGGCACTTTGGTTGCTGATAAGTTCACAGCAGACTGGTTGCTCGATCGAGTGGAAACCCGATCGGGTGACAATCCGTTGGAGCTGATGTGTGACGAGGATTTGTAAAACGTTTAAGTGTTGAGGATCCAAAAGTCAGCCGATCGGATGGTCGTTCGATCGGACGCCAGTCCGTTCGGACGACAGTCCGTTCGTTGTTTGGATCCTTGAATGTTTGAAAATTTGATTAAGTCTTGACCCCAAGTGCAACCCGACCGGACGGTAACCCATCCCGCAATCTTATCATTTTACATCTTGGCTATCTCGTTCAGTTTTTGCGATTTGATCGAGACGTTACGACTACGAGCTAAACAATGGAACTTCACCAGGTCCGAGTCACCGGATCAGATGGGAATCACCCCGTCCGATCAGTTAACTGTTCTCGATGGTTATTCGTGTTTAACACGACAAGCCGGTCGTCTCGTCGATTGGAACCAGTTCTCAAACCGACACTTCACTATAGGAAAAGTAGAAGGTCTGTACGAGCTCTGTTGCTACCGGTTTCGAGTGATAAGTTAGGAAAGTTTGAAGAAAAACTTAGAAAACTTTGATTCGGCTTAGATTTGTGCGAGTTTATTGTCTATTCTCCGTGGAATCCATCAGATTTGGACTGTTCTTGATGAGATGAGGTCACACTTCATTGTTCCTAAGAACTTCATGATGACATCACCTTAGAACGGCTCAATTCCAAAGATTTAACGGTGAAGAAGTGAGATTTGATAGTGGGAAAGATGGGGGAGTGCGTGTAGATCATAGAAGTACAAGATTTGAGGTAGAAACTTACAAGAATTGCGAGAAATCAAGAGAAAATGGCGAGAAGGCGTCTGGTCGAGAGAGAGAGAGCAGTCACATCAACTGTTGTTGATGTGACAAGTGGGGTATTTATAGGCAAAGGAGGAGAAAGGCGGTGCAGTGCATCGGGTCTGATGGCTGTCCGACCGGTTGGCTGTCCGATCGGATGGCTGTCAGATCGGATGGCCATTCGATCGAAGTGCCATTCGATCAAACGCCTCCGGCGAGCTAAGTTTTGGCGTTCCGTTTCGATTGCTAAGCGTTGCGATAGTTTTGTTACACATTCTCATCCACATTTCCATATATTTATTATAATTAGCTACGTTGGGTCGTATATACATATCCATATTTCAAAGTTGCGATACAATAACCGGGTTTCGTTTCGAATATGCGTTGCTTTGCGACGCTTCACGGTCATCGAGGAGGGTAGAATAGGTCCTCACTCAACGTCATCGTGAACGTTAATGTGTGATGCGATGTGCATTTTGAGTAATGAGTTGAACTGCGACACATCACATCTACCAAGGAGGGTATAATTGGTCCTCATTTGATATCTTCGTGGTTGCCAGCAAGTGCAATGTGATGTGATAGCGATAAAGTATGCGTGATATGCGAAAATACTGCGAAATCGCGATGTATGCGATGTAGCTACATTATGATCCGAATCTCTGGTGCTAGGCGTAACGAGTATATCGAGTAGTAACAACGCACGAACGTGCGGGTTGTTACAGCTGGGTTGGCTAGGCTATAGCTGCTAGGTTTAAAATTTAAAAAATAACCGTTTGGCCAAGCCAAACGGTTCACCCAAGTACTATAAAGCCCCCCACCCCCACCGCCTGTCCACATCGCTACCTCAACCCTTCACTCCACCTACCCGAACCCGCTACCCACACTTGATAAATGGCCTCTTGGACGCACAAGGAAGAGCTAGCACTTGTTACGAGCGTCGTGGACGCGATGAAGGGCCGCCAACCTGGTGAGACCCGTTACTGGCCGGAAGCTTTCGCTAGCTACCGGCACAACGTGGGGAACGACCGGCACAATCTAAACGCGTGCCAACACAAGTGGCGCGAACTACGACCGAAGCTCGACCATTTTAAAGCCTACTACGACAGCGTCCCGGGCGGTGATATAAGTCACGAAGACCGGGTGGCTGTGGCCAACATCGAGTTCCGGGGCAAGGAGCGGAAGCCGTTTGACAAGCTCGTCCTATTCGAAATCTACCTAACGCTTTAGGCTTTTTTTTTAATTTTGTAATCCTTTTTTTGTAGGATTTTGTAATTTTTAGGAAATTTGAATAATAATTTTAGGTTTTTTTTTTTAATTTTGTGTGTATTTTTTAATTTTAGGCTTTTTTTTTTTAATTTTTATAACACTGGCCAACCCACGCGGGCTAGCCATGCCCCGCCATACCGACCCAACACGTCACTCACCAGCGGGGGGCTCGAAGTTCACGTGTCAACCCATGCCCCAAACCCCCGCCCCACCATACCCCACGGTCTTACCACTACACCATCTTGTGATATAAAGCCCCATAAAGTCTCTCTCTTACGCGTCTCTCCACTTATCGCATAACACCCCGCAAAAGACTTTATGACTACACATTACACATCACCTTACAATAACTCATAACTATTTTTATTTAAATACACGTTAAGACGGGAAGGTCGTCACATGAAGAGTATATTGTTTCACTCAATGGTCATTTCAAGTAGATGACTTTTCCATATGCTTGTTTGCAGGAACTATTATTATATATTATTATACTAGTATGGTGCCCGCGCGATGCGGCGGGGGAGACACTTTGCATTACGGCACTTTGCATTGTGGCACTTGTTTCTGGTAGTTTTCTAATTCGTATAATATTGATGGTAGCATTATTATGGTAGATAAAACAGGCCGGGCCATGTTAGACCGACTTAAAATAGATTGATCCAGGTTAGACCGACATAAAACGGGCCGGGCTAGGTAACACAGACTTAAAACGTGTCGGGTCAGGTTAAAATGACCTGTCCAGCACAATTTATTTATAGTGTTATAAAGAACATATTTAGTGTTTGAATCTAGATTATAAAAACTATATGTTCGATTAATATTTTGAAACTATCTTATTGTATGTCTATTTCAATGTAATATTTTTTTTCGAAAACCGCTGCAAATGTTAATTACAGATATTACTGACCAAATAGTATTTAAGAACATAAAACCACTACCAAATCTCATAGTCTTGGATGTCAGCCACTACCTCAAGATCACAAGCAAAGGATCGTAGCATTCGGTAACGGCTGCGAGTCTTTACTTCAGTTGAAAAGAAACATGCCTCCACTTGATGCAGGCTTGCTACCTGTTGTTGATTCGTAAGCCACCACCATTGCTCACACCATGCCACATGAACTTGTCATTTCAGATGTAAATAATCACCACATGGAACTGATAAGAAGGGCCATTTGCAAGTCGAGGAACAATCTACTTTGAATCATGGTATCTGTAACAAAAAAAAAACATGTTTTGCAATGAAAATTTTGGTATAGGTCTAAAGTGCAATTAAGAAGGTCAAACATAAACTAAATGTTATCTCATGATCAGTACAATAGTTGACAAACGAGAGCTCAGTTAAAATACCATTAGAAACAGACATGACCTGGTTGTATTACTACACATTTGTTGAAAAAAAATATATGTAAAGTAACTCAAAACAAAATTTTGAAGCATGTATGACTTACAAACTTATAGTTTAGCATTTGATGATAGAATGATGTGACCACAAATCATACATGACCATATGAAAACCATTGTTTGGGATAGGAGATGTATTCCAATGGAAATAAATTACCATAAAAACTCTAAAGTAAATTACTAAAATTTGATGGTGTTAACAAAAAAAGAACCGGTATTTCCATTTGCATCTGTTTTAGCTTTAGGTCCATCCTTGAAAACACATATGATCTGTCAAAATTTTGTTTATCGTGTACCAGTTCCATATAAGAAAAATAACACAGCAAACACACACCGGTAGGGATGAGCTCGGTACCAACCGATACCGAAAATCCCAAAAAACGGGTACTCATATCGGTACCGAAAATACCCGGTTCTGCACAGTTTGGTACCGATACACATTGGTATTTGGAGGTAAAAACCGGTACCGAAAACGCTAAATGTCAGTACTGAATCGGTACCGAAAATGGTACCGGTTCGGGAAATTCGGTACCAATTCCGAACCAGTACTCGGTGCCATTTGCTCATCCCTACGCACCTGTATCAGCACCACTAAAAGTTAAATAATACCACATATGGGTCTACATTGACTATGTAAGAGGACAACATGATAATAAAATGATGTGGTTATACCTCATATGGTGCCACGCTACAAATAATTGAAGTTTTGGCATTGCCACCAAGTGCAGGTTAAAGAATATAAGCGAGCATGCTATCACAATAAGGAGTGTCCCCTGCAAGTAAAATGTAATCAGCTTGCTCACTATTTCAACTATATTATTAGTTAATTCACATTACCAAATACATTATTGCAGGCAACTTAAAGATAAAAGGTTACAACAATAACCTTAATGTTATCTAAAAGCCACATATTTTCATGTTTTCAGCTTGCTCACAGCTGCCTAAGACCTAAGCCACCAATATCTCACATTATACCCGTCATCCTACATGACATACAAAACATAATTACAAAGTACAAACATTAATATTTTAGGGGGTTCGTATTTTTCATGTTTTCCGATACATCTCACTAACAACATCATAAGCATCCAGAGGTTGTGATTCGTGTTTCTCAATGCTGCCATTCAACTAAACTTCATGTACCACCACTACACCCCGTTCCATGTCCAATTACAAGTTTGAATATTTACATAATTGTTGGATCATTTAAGAGTTCAAAATAAGGAAAGAGACACTCACAATGCTTCGGTCGAAGCGTCGGTTTCTTTCGGAAGGAGACACGACTAAATAGGCCACCACTGATGCCAAAATAATAATGTAAATTTTTAAGACAATGTAACCATTTAGAGATATATATGTTATATCAACAGGAATGTGCAAACAAGTATTATCTTTTCACTGCATTTAGTGCTCGAACTACCCTCCTTATTGTGTGCAACCCATTTCCTAGTTCATCTTCTTTCAGTTGACGCTAATTGGAACAGAGACCAAGGCCTACCATCCTTCAAAATACATATAAAATCATCACATTAAAAAACATAGAGATGTAAATACATGAACTCACCATCAACGTCATCTTCTTCATCGTCGGTTCCGGAGCGTCACAGCCACGTAGCTTCCTCGTGCTTCCAAATCGTTGAACCCTAGCAACAACGAAGGAGTATGGTGGCTGCTGATGTTGATGTTGAGAGGTAGAGGAATTTTACTAATTGCGGTGGCTGTTGATGTTGAGATACTGGTAGAGAAATTTAACAGAGAGAAAGAATGATGAAAAGGGAGGGGATGAAATGTGAGTTGCAATTTAATAGGCTTAACTTGGGATTTAACAAACTCTTCACAATCTCCGTCATCTGGCGAATAAAGAGATTTGTTAGGTTTAGAATTTGAAAAAATGGAGCGGATGCTTTTTATTTGAATAAATAGTTAAAATTTGAATTTCTTTTAATAAGTTATTCTTTTAACGTATGAACTATTATTCTTATATAAGATTTATTTGTTTTCATTACTTTACGGAGACGACGTAGATGTAGATAGATTATAATGTGTTGGTTAGTACGTCTATATCACATCTGTTACATGCCGTTCAAAACAAAAAAACTTGTACAAAGTCAGTTTGTTTATGCACGGTAGCTAGGTAATGGTCAAAGCGGGCTTGGGTAAAAAACAAATGTTAGCTTTAATCAATTGTACATTTACGCATCGGCTATTTGTACTTTATGAACGCACGGCGAAACTAAAAAAGACAACTATCGAAACGTTTAAAAAAAATGTGCCGATCGTCATGGTACCTTCGGATTTTTTTAAAACATTACAGGTTGTAAGATATCGCAGGAATACGTTAAAGAATTAAAGAGAGGGGGAAGTGTAACTAATTACCCATAATTATGTTAAATGCCAAGGATTTAAATGTAATAGATTGAGGGACTAAAAAATAATTATGGTTTAAAAGACCACTTTACCCTCATTTTAGGGGTTTATTTATAAATAAGGGGGGAAGAAGTTCTTAACTTTTGAGAATCTTTCCCTCCTGCATTATAATATAGTATAGATTATATTTATTTATTTATATATATTAATACAAACTCTTGATGTACTTAAGATATAATATTTTATTTAAGTTGAATATTTTTAATTCTTAAAAAGTATATTAAACTAAATATTATTTTATGCTTATAAAGAAGCAAGTTCAATATGCATACATGTGTTGTAACATGTGTTTAGGGAGTTTTTTCAAAAAAAAAAAACTAGAATTTTCCTTTTTAACCTTCAACTTTTAATCTCTAACAATTTAAGTTTTAAGTTTAATCTTTGTTTCCTTTTTAACCCTAAACTTTTAATCTTTGATAATTTAAGTTTAAAGTTTTAATATTTGGTAATTTAACCCTTTTGATTAATTTGATTTTTCCCTTCTAATTCAAAAGTTTCCATCTTATACGATTTAACCCCTTTGATTAATTTGATTTTTCACTTCTAATTCAAAAGTTTCCATCTTTTGCAATTTAACAACTTTGATTTTTTTTACTTATGTGTGATAATCTTGGCTTTGGGGGTTTTCAAGCAAAAAATGGTTATGCATATGGTTGTTAAAACGTTGGCTTTTGGGGGTTTTTAAAAAAAATTGATTTTTTTACTTTTCACCCAAAAGTATTTCATAAATTACTTTTAACCCAAAACTATTTGTTTTTTTTTACTTTTAACACAAAACTTTTTATCTTTTGCAATCTATCCTCACAACTTTTTTTTACTTTCAGCTTTGGTCTTTTATAGCTTTTGTTTTCCGCAAATTTTTCGCTTTATGCTTCGTTCTAAATTTTGTTACTTAACACATCGCAACGTGCGTCTTTGGTTTAACGTTTTTACGTTTCGTCTATTTTTTCCCGTTTGACAGGTTCAACATAACGTGCTCGTCATAAATCGACTTAGTTATAACTAAAGAATCTCCGCCGCATTGCGGCGGGTCGTAATTCTAGTTATACATATGATTCAAAAGTCATGATGAACAATGATTGTTTATTTATTTTTAAATTATATTTTTTTCAAGTATTTATTTGTTTGTAATAACATTTTGTTTATTTATATATTTTTAAATTTTAAATTTGTATTCGTTAACTTTTTTAGAAAAAATAAATCCGTAACTATGTTTTGTTTTCAACAATACGATATAAGTGTTAATTGAAAATGGATACCGTTTCACTTTCGTACCAAACCAAACCGAAGATGAGTGGTAAATTATTATTTTGAGATATTTATTGTTTTTTTGAATATTTTATTCATCGTTTATTTTGATTTTTTTTAATAATTGTTTTTTATGTTTATTCTTTTTCAACTACGATAAAATTTTATTGAAAACGGATATTGTGCCGCTAACATACCAAACTGAACCGAAACGACTGAACAACATCTGTATCGGAACTGGTATTTATTTTTATTATATTTATATCAGATAAATAAACTAAATGAACTGGCGTATCGTTATCATATCATAATGAACCAAATGGGACATCGGTACCGGTATCTAGACTAATTTTTATGGTTTCTTCCTACTGTAGTGATCTGAGACGAAACTGAACGAACAAAATTGATTTCGGTACCGGTATTTATTTTTAATGTTTTTGCTTTCGATAAACTGACACCGTATCGCTATCATAACTTACTGATCAACATCAGTACCGGGACCTGTATTCATTTTTATGGTTTTCGGTTTCGATTATTTTTCATTTATACAACTATGGTCACATACAGGTCAATTAAATGGTCTTAAAAAGTTACCAATGGGTGACGGGTCATGAAGGACATAACGCACTAACATATATGAATATAAGAACATGCGTAGCGGAAGAAACCCAACCCTTGGACGTTTTGCGTCATGTGGTGATCCTGTCAGTAAAGGGCTTTATGAGGCGTTTTTCTAAAATTGGTGTAGTGGGGATGTGAGCATTAGGTCCAGTGTAGTGGGGCGCGAAGAGGGGTGTTTTTTGGGCCATAGCGCCCCGCCACACCACGACGGGCGGCGCTGTGGGGCAAAAAAATGGATGCAGCGCAATGTCTACAACGACGTGAAGGATTTGCAAATTTTTACCCCCACCCACACACATATATATACATACATACATACATATGTATGTATGTATAATTGAAGGGGTTTAATTATGATGAGGTAGGGGCCTTATAACCATGGGCTCTAGTGATATAACGCCCCATAAAGGCCCTGTGTGACGTGGCACGACACGTGTCGCATAACGCCCACAAAGGGGCTTTATGACTACACATGGCCTTATGTTAAAAGGAAGAATGCATGTGATTGGGCAAGAAAACAAGAATGTATGTGATTGGCCAAAGAATTGGAAGTTGGGTGTTGATTTAAGAACGCTTCATGCCAAAATTTGCAAAACAACGCCCAAGGGGGCAGAGAAATTGGCGTGGAGGGGCGTTGTTGAACCAAAAAACGCCCAAACACTTCACCACTACAGGTGGTCTAAGCACCCTTATAATGACAAGATTTTGGTACTAGTAGTAGTAATTAATTAGACCGGGGATGGCTGTTTACTGATCGGTGATGTTTAGCCGCGGGCGTTTCGGTGATCGGGGAGAAGGAATAGCGGTGAGTATTCACCGAGTCGGGCAAGAGGAGAGAGGTGGGAGAGAGAGAGGGTTAATGGTGGGCCCAACTCCTTTCAACCAATCACAAATTTTTTTAAATTGTTTACCACTCTCCATGTGTTTGATCATTGCTAATGATTGAGTGCAAAATGAGGAGTGGAGTGAGGACTTGACATGACATGACATTATTGGTTAGAAAATAAGTTAAACACTCCCCAAATGATGACCACTAATAGGTTCGAGTTATGTGAAATGGCACCGACATCTATAATCTATATCACAACATAGAGTGATTAAGTACGATCGAGGCGGGGACATCATGGTAGTTAAATGGTGTTCTTCACAACCAAAAAGTTAGGAATTGAAATGGAAAAATATAGGTTGTGTATTTATTCTTACAAATATAAGACGAATTGTTGTTAAAAAGAGTATGGTAAAAAAATTATCGTGTGATAAAGTTAGGAATTTTGGCTAGTATGATATTATTCGGGTTTCCGTATTGTCCAAATCTTTATTGTCAAAAAGTAAGATTGTATATTTGAATCTAATTCTATGTCTAAAAATGAATCATATCAAATCACAAAATATTCAAAATTAAAAGCCAAAGATTCATATAAACTATCCAAGTATCCAGAGTTTGAAAAATGGTTTACGAAATAGTTATAAGACCTGTCATGAGAGAATCGTTTACTCAGTCACCAGCACGACTTATTTGTATATACAATTATATTTTATCGTTTTTTTTCTACGGCATGCAGCGCAGTGGCTACGTTTGTGCGCAATGAAGCACCATAAGATGACCTACGCAGAGGCAAGCTGGGGTTTGAACATGGTGTCTGGCCCCAAAGGGGTTATTAGCACCTAGGGCTCGGTTGTCGTCCTAGAAGGTAAACACGCCCGAATATCGTCACTTGTGTAGATTGAACCCGGAATCAAAGGTCCTCTGGCCTCAGAACTAACTCGTTGAGTCCTTACCAACTGAGCTAGGGCAATTATATTATTGTTGATCTTGTGTTTATAATTAAATTACTATTTATCACTGATAACTGGGGTAGCCCAAGACCAAATAAAATGACTTAGACACATCGAAGCCCAAAAGGTTAAAAGGTTCGAAGGTTGGAAACCCGGGAGACTAGAAAAAATAGTACGTGAACAATAGGCAGTCACATCTCTGATTGCTTCACCAAACTCTCCAGCCGCAAAAGTGACACAAGCCCACAGAGCACAGCCTTTTATCCGCAGGTCAAAGGCTTCAACCCCCAAAAAGGGCAAAACCCCCATTGTAAGCATGTTCACTAGTCAAATAGCTTCCTCTTTGAGTGATGGCTTTCCCTATAAATGTGACACTTCATTAAGTGTGAAAAACATTCCGATCAGCTCTGATTCCTGGAGAATCTCTGGTCATTGTTCTTGAGTACTTGCTTCATGCAAGTCACTTTCTTTCACATTCAACACACACATTCCCTTTGCTCCTACATCCGAAACTGAACACATTTCAGTGGAGGATCTCGAGCAAACAACAAAAACAAACTAGTGAACCTCTCTCCACGTCTTGAAAACGTGGGGGGACCCCACGACCTGCGTTAGGCAAAGTTGAACCCTTCAACCCTTTTGCCTAACCAGCCCAGCTACCATCCTTGGTCTATTATTTGTTGCATCAACAAGTTGGCGCCCACCGTGGGGCTACGCCACTATTTTTCTTCAAAAGACCTAGTAGTGTAGCTCCATTCTCTCAAAATTACCATGTCAGAAAGTGGATCCCCGGGAGAGGTGAACCAGGTTCCAAATACCTCTACCCCAAGCACTAGTCAAGCCCATGTAGCTATACCAACGTCCTTCTCGACACCGGGGAGCACTCCCGAGTTTCTCACTTTCAACACTCCAACTCCGTCCAGATCAGGGGTCCCTTCCCCTAATATCGGTGTCTCTGGCACCCCATCACATGTTGAGCTTACCCCTGAGGGGGTCGCCAACAATTTCCTTTAGTTGAGGTCTCTCCTCAACCAATATGTGAGTAGGGAAATGGACAAGGGAGTGAGGATTCGTTTAGACTATGACGAGCCGGAGCCAACACTATCTGCTGGACTCCCCATCCCTCCTTTTGCAAACTCACAACCTTTGGTGTCTAGGGATGAGGCTGGTCCCAGTAATCCTCCTCCAAACCCTAACCCATATTTGTCCGCAAGGCCGAATCCTACAGCATATCCTCTCTTTTCGTCCCAACCAGCTACAAAGGGTGCTCCTTTGGGCCATGAGCTGACCCTTGACCAACTCCTACAGTCCCCAGTGACGAGTCTTCCACCCTCAACAACAACTTCATGGGAGCAAGCTTTGTGCGTACTCCCCTTGGCACGGAGTGCTGTTATGAGCACTCCCTTGGGAGTTAGTTGCCCAGTTGCACCCGGAAGCCTTTAAGGCTTCAACCTTATACCCCAGATGATGGCCCAGATGATGGCCAGCTTCCCGTGGCAACACTTTATTAATCAGGTGCTGGCCACTCAAGGGAATAACAACAACAGCAATAACACGGGTGCAAGGGTTGAAGAAGATTTGACCAAGCCTTACAAGCCGAGTAACCACTCATGCTTCTCACAGCAAATAGCCGATTATGATTTTCAGACAAAGATTAAAATGCCGTCCCACATCAAGACGTATGATGGGACTGAAGATCCTGAAGACCATCTTCAGATCTTTACTGGTGCTGCAAGAATTGAGAAATGATCAAATGCTGAATGTTGTTTAATGTTCATGCAAACCCTTGTCGGGTCAGCCAGAATCTGGTTTAATGATTTACCTGCTCGAAGCGTTCGAAGCTTCGATGACCTCAGCAAGGGGTTCCTGGCCAATTTCTCCCAGCAGAGGCGATACGTCAAAGATGCTACAGTAATCTTTCAGATAAAACAAAGAGATGATGAAAGCTTTCGAGAGTTCATAGAAAGATATAAGAAGGAAGGTCTAACATATGTAGGGGCAGACGAAAAGATGAGGGTGGCCGGTTTTATGAACGCCAGTACATCCAAATATCTCACAAGAGATTTCAACAAATCCCTGCCCAAGACCTTGGAAGAAGCTCTCGAAAGGGCTGAAGCCCACATCCGGGGAGAGGAGGCGGTAGACATTAAAGAGCAAAGAAAAAGAGGATTCAGCTGGCGAGGCAACAACCCAGCTAGAAAAAAGGGGGAACTTTAACTCCTATGACAGACGCCAAAAGGGTTCAGAGCATCGAAGGTCTGAAGGCCGGAACCCTTCCAGCAGGGAGAAAGGCATAAGTTTCACACCCCTTACCAAGACCCCTCAAGAAATCCTTGCAAAATGGTCTTAAAAAGTTACCAATGGGTGACGGGTCATGAAGGACATAACGCACTAACATATATGACTATAAGAACATGCGTAGCGGATGAAACCCAACCCTTGGACGTTTTGCGTCATGTGGTGATCCTGTCAGTAAAGGGCTTTATGAGGCGTTTTTCTAAAATTGGTGTAGTGGGGATGTGAGCATTAGGTCCAGTGTAGTGGGGCGCGAAGAGGGGTGTTTTTTGGGCCATAGCGCCCCGCCACACCACGACGGGCGGCGCTGTGGGGCAAAAAAATGGATGCAGCGCAATGTCTACAACGACGTGAAGGATTTGCAAATTTTTACCCCCACCCACACACATATATATAAATACATACATATGTATGTATAATTGAAGGGGTTTAATAATGATGAGGTAGGGGCCTTATAACCACGGGCTCTAGTGATATAACGCCCCATAAAGGCCCTGTGTGACGTGGCACGACACGTGTCGCATAACGCCCACAAGGGGGCTTTATGACTACACATGGCCTTATGTTAAAAGGAAGAATGCATGTGATTGGGCAAGAAAACAAGAATGTATGTGATTGGCCAAAGAATTGGAAGTTGGGTGTTGATTTAAGAACGCTTCATGCCAAAATTTGCAAAATAACGCCCAAGGGGGCAGAGAAATTGGCGTGGAGGGGCGTTGTTGAACCAAAAAACGCCCAAACACTTCACCACTATAGGTGGTCTAAGCACCCTTATAATGACAAGATTTTGGTACTAGTAGTAGTAATTAATTAGACCGGGGATGGCTGTTTACTGATCGGTGATGTTTAGCCGGGGGCGTTTCGATGATCGGGGAGAAGGAATAGCGGTGAGTATTCACCGAGTCGGGCAAGAGGAGAGAGGTGGGAGAGAGAGAGGGTTAATGGTGGGCCCAACTCCTTTCAACCAATCACAAATTTTTTTAAATTGTTTACCACTCTCCATGTGTTTGATCATTGCTAATGATTGAGTGCAAAATGAGGAGTGGAGTGAGGACTTGACATGACATGACATTATTGGTTAGAAAATAAGTTAAACACTCCCCAAACGATGACCACTAATAGGTTCGAGTTATGTGAAATGGCACCGACATCTATAATCTATATCACAACATAGAGTGATTAAGTACGATCGAGGCGGGGACATCATGGTAGTTAAATGGTGTTCTTCACAACCAAAAAGTTAGGAATTGAAATGGAAAAATATAGGTTGTGGTGTATTTATTCTTACAAATCTAAGACGAATTGTTGTTCAAAAAGAGTATGGTAAAAAAATTATTGTGTGATAAAGTTAAGAATTTTGGCTAGTATGATATTATTCGGGTTTCCGTATTGTCCAAATCTTTATTGTCAAAAAGTAAGATTGTATATTTGAATCTAATTCTATGTCTAAAAATGAATCATATCAAATCACAAAATATTCAAAATTAAAAGCCAAAGATTCATATAAACTATCCAAGTATCCAGAGTTTGAAAAATGTTTTACGAAATAGTTATAAGACCTGTCATGAGAGAATCGTTTACTCAGTCACCAGCACGACTTATTTGTATATACAATTATATTTTATCGTTTTTTTCTACGGCATGCAGCGCAGTGGCTACGTTTGTGCGCAATGAAGCACCATAAGATGACCTACGCAGAGGCAAGCTGGGGTTTGAACATGGTGTCTGGCCCCAAAGGGGTTATTAGCACCTAGAGCTCGGTTACCGTCCTAGAAGGTAAACACGCCCGAATATCGTCACTTGTGTGGATTGAACCCGGAATCAAAGGTCCTCTGGCCTCAGAACTAACTCGCTGAGTCCTTACCAACTGAGCTAGGGCTATTATATTATTGTTGATCTTGTGTTTATAATTAAATTACTATTTATCACTGATGACGGGGGTTGCCCAAGACCAAATAAAATGACTTAGACACATCGAAGCCCAAAAGGTTAAAAGGTTCGAAGGTTGGAAACCCGGGAGACTAGATAAAATAGTACGTGAACAGTAGGCAGTCACATCTCTGATTGCTTCACCAAACTCTCTGATTGCGCCCACCGTGGGGCTACGCCACTATTTTTCTTCAAATGACCTAGTAGTGTAGTTCCATTCTCTCGAAATTACCATGTCAGAATGTGGATCCCCGGGAGAGGTGAACCAGGTTCCAAATACCTCTACCCCAAGCATTGGTCAAGCCCATGTAGCTATACCAACGTCCTTCTCGACACCGAGGAGTACTCCCAAGTTTCTCACTTTCAACACTCCAACTCCGTCCAGATCAGGGGTTCTTTCCCCTAATATCGGTGTCTCTGGCACCCCAGCACATGTTGAGCTTACCCCTGAGGGGGTCGCCAACAATTTCCTTGAGTTGAGGTCTCTCCTCAACCAATATGTGAGTAGGGAAAGGGACAAGGGAGTGAGGATTCGTTTAGACTATGACGAGCCGGAGCCAACACTATCTCCTGGACCCCCCATCCCTCCTTTTGCAAACTCACAACCTTTGGTGTCTAGGGATGAGGCTGGTCCCAGTAATCCTCCTCCAAACCCTAACCCATATTTGTCCGCAAGGCCGAATCCTACAGCATATCCTCACTTTTCGTCCCAACCAGCTACAAACGGTGCTCCTTTGGGCCATGAGCTGACCCTTGACCAACTCCTACAGTCCCCAGTGACGAGTCTTCCACCCTCAACAACAACTTCATGGGAGCAAGCTTTGTCCGTACTCCCTTTGGCACGGAGTGCTGTTATGAGCACTCCCTTGGGAGTTAGTTGCCCAGTTGCACCCGGAAGCCTTCAAGGCTTCAACCTTATGCCCCAGATGATGGCCCAGATGATGGCCAGCTTCCCGTGGCAACACTTTATTAATCAGGTGCTGGCCACTCAAGGGAATAACAACAACAGCAATAACACGGGTGCAAGGGTTGAAGAAGATTTGACCAAGCCTTACAAGCCGAGTAACCTCTCATGCTTCTCACAGCAAATAGCCGATTATGATTTTCAGACAAAGATTAAAATGCCGTCCCACATCAAGACGTATGATGGGACTGAAGATCCTGAAGACCATCTTTAGATCTTTACTGGTGCTGCAAGAATTGAGAAATGGTCAAATGCTGAATGTTGTTTAATGTTCATGCAAACCCTTGTTGGGTCAGCCAGAATCTGGTTCAATGATTTACCTGCTCGAAGCGTTCGAAGCTTCGATGACCTTAGCAAGGGGTTCCTGGCCAATTTCTCCCAGCAGAGGCGATACGTCATAGATGCTACAGTAATCTTTCAGATAAAACAAAGAGATGATGAAAGCTTTCGAGAGTTTATAGAAAGATACAAGAAGGAAGGTCTAACATATGTAGGGGCAGACGAAAAGATGAGGGTGGCCAGTTTTATGAACGCCATTACATCCAAATATCTCACAAGAGATTTCAACAAATCCCTGCCCAAGACCTTGGAAGAAGCTCTCGAAAGGGCTGAAGCCCACATCCGGGGAGAGGAGGCAGTAGACATTAAAGAGCAAAGAAAAAGAGGATTCAGCTGGCGAGGCAACAACCCAGCTAGAAAAAGGGGGAACTTTAACTCCTATGACAGACGCCAAAAGGGTTCAGAGCATCTTAGGTCTGAAGGTCGGAACCCTTCCAGCAGGGAGAAAGGCATAAGTTTCACACCCCCTACCAAGACCTCTCAAGAAATCCTTGCAACAGAAGAAGTTAAGCAAAACTTTCGGCCTCCTAGACCTCTCCCCAAAAGCAGGAAGAACGAGAATTCCACCCAATACTGTGAATTTCATGAATAAAAGGGGCACCACACCAATGATTGCTTCCAACTAAAGAAGAGGATCGAAGAAGCCGTTAAGTTCGGGGAACTTGCTCACTTGGTGAAAGGAGTAAGGGACAAGATGGCCGAAGGAAAGGGCAAGGAAGTCAACATGGTGGATTTTGATGAAAAGGTTCCACACAAAAGGCAGCGTTTGGAAGCTTGGGAGCTTCAGTGTGTTTGTTTTCCTCCAACAGAAAAAGACCCTCTTTCAAACCCTCTTGTGGTTGAGGCTACTGTGGGAACTTTACAAACAAGCAGAGCATACATTGACACTGGGGCTGCCACCGAAATCATGTTTGAAAAGTTCTTCAACTGTTTGAGCAATGAAGAGCGTTCAAGGCTTCAACCCTCCGAGACCTCCATAAAAGGTATCGCCGACATACCCCTTAAGCCTTTAGGGCAACTAAACCTTAATGTTCGTTTCAGCGAAGGACAGAAGGAGAGAGTCCAACCTATCACCTTCGTGGTTATCAATATACCTTCGAACTATGATGTGATCATTGGAAGACAAGAGCAGTGTGCATTCTACATGGCTGTGTCTGTTGGCCATGGCACTGTCAAATTTCCTACCGAGAGGGGAATCGCAACCCTTCAACCTACTCAGGAGGCCTACATGGTTGAGGGTGAAAGTTCTAAAAGTGAAGAAGACAAGCAAAGGCTAATTATAAACCCTAAGTATCCTGAGCAAAGGATAAGGGTCAATCCAAGCCTTTCACAAGAGACTCTCTCATATCTTGAAAAGTTGTTAACACATTATAGTGATGTCTTTGCTTGGTGCCCGGAGGATATGACAGGCATCCCTAGAAGCATTGCTGAACATGAGTTGAAAATACCACCTGATGTCAAGCCTGTCGTCCAAAAGAAACGAAGTCTAGCACCTGAAAGAAGCTTGGCTGCATGCCAAGAGGTTGAAAAGCTTGTGTCAGCCGGCATTCTCCGAGAAGTCAAGTATCAATCCTGGGTTGCAAACCCGGTCATGGTTCGAAAGCCAGACAATTCTTGGAGAATGTGCATAGACTTCAAGGATCTTAATAAGGCTTGTCCCAAAGATTGGTACCTGTTGCCAGAAATTGATCTCAAGGTTGACTCCCTCACCGGTTACCCTTTCAAGTGTTTTCTTGATGCTTACAAGGGTTACCATCAAATCCTCATGAAGGAAGAAGATGAGGAGAAGACCGCCTTCCACACAGACAAAGGGATCTTTTGTTACCAAAAGATGCCCTTTGGCCTAAAAAACGCTGGAACAACCTACCAACGCCTAGTTGACAATGCCTTTGCAAGTCAAATTGGTAGATGCATGGAGGCATATGTCGTCGACTTGGTGATCAAAAGCAAAACGGAATATCAAATGCTCGATGACATCTAAGAAACCTTCAAGAACCTAAGGAAGGTCAACATGAAACTCAACCCCGAGAAATGCTCATTTGGGTTCGAGGAAGGTAAGTTCCTGGGGCATATTGTGGGAAAACAAAGCATTAAGGCTAATCCAAACAAGGTGAAAGCTGTTCTTGAAGCCAAACCACCGCGAAGCAAAAAGGAGGTTGAAAGCTTAAACGGGAAGCTTGCAGCCTTGAAGCGTTTTACCTCAAAATTGGCTGAAAGGTCTTTACCCTTTTTCAAAACGCTCAAGGGTTGCTTCGACAAGAAGGACTTCAAATGGACTGAGGAGGCCGAAGAAGCTTTCAAGCAGATGAAGCAACAACTAGCTTCCCTACCTGACATTGCAGCCCCAGAAACGAGAGAATTGATCTCGGTATACCTTTCAGTTGCTGAAGAAGCAATAAGTGCGGTCCTCACCATTGAACGAGACAAGGTTCAGGTACCCG
Source organism: Helianthus tuberosus (assembly GCA_030545235.1). NCBI lineage: Eukaryota > Viridiplantae > Streptophyta > Magnoliopsida > Asterales > Asteraceae > Helianthus > Helianthus tuberosus. Next base: position 26,553,689 of record CM060375.1, read on the forward strand.
TCTATTTCTTCAGCAAAACTCTAAAATTGGCTGAAATCAAATATCCTCCCTTGGAAAAACTTGCTCTAGCCCTAGTCCAAACAGCTAGAAGGCTTCGAAGGTATTTCCAAGCACACCCTATACAAGTGGTCACCGACCAACCTATTAAGAGTGTGCTTGAAAAACCAGAAAACTCGGGACGATTAGCCAAATGGGCAGTGGAACTAGGTGAACATAACATCACCTATGTCCTAAGAAAAGCCATCAAAGCCCAAGTCTTGGCTGATTTCATTGTAGAAGTCCCAAAGCAAACAATCACTGAAGTGAACACAGCTGCCACTGAACCCTCAGACCTTGAAGCCTGGAAGCTTTTTAACGATGGGGCTTCAAGCGTTGAAGGGTCAGGAGCTGGGCTTATTCTGATCAACCCAGAAGGGTTAGAATTCACATATGCTCTTCGCTTTGATTTTCAGACCACCAACAACGAAGCTGAATACGAAGCACTGATAGCCGGCTTAAGACTGGCTAAAGAAATGAAGGTCCAAAAGTTTGAAGTGTTCACAGACTCGTTGCTGGTATCAATCCAAGTGAATGATAGCTTCATTGCAAAGGAGCCCAACATGAAGAGGTACAAAGAAAAATCAAAAGAATTGATGAACACCTTCCAAACATGTACCATCAAGCAAATTCCCAAGTCTCAAAACAAGAAAGCGGATGCCTTGAGTAAACTCGCATCTCTCACTTTTGCCCACCTTACCAAGAAGGTATTGGTAGAAGTGTTAAAAGCTCCGCCAATTGATGAGTTAGAGGTTTAAGATGTAATCACCGAAGAAGATCCAAATTGGATGACTCCAATCAAGAAATTCCTTAACAATGGTGAATTGCCTGCTGATCAAACATAGGCTGAAATTGTTAAGATCAAGGCAAGGCAGTACGTACTACAAGGTGAAATCCTCTACAAGAAGGGTTACCTTGCACCCTTGCTAAGATGTGTTGGTCCCGAGCAAAACCAGTATTTGGTCAAAGAGGTTCATGAAGGTATATGCGGAGCTCATTTTAGGGCTAGATCGGTGGTTGCTAAGCTAATGAACCTTGGGTATTTTTGGCCCTCCATGCACTGAGATATCGCTGAGCAATTAAGGAAGTGTGATGGCTGCCAAATTCATGCACCAGTCCCGAAGAATCCCAAGTATGACCTTGTCCCAATAACCTCAGCATGGCCCTTTTATAAATGGGGAATGGATATCGTTGGCCCATTCCCACCGGCCAAAGGTGGAGTAAAATTCTTGTTGGTGGCCATAGATTATTTCACCAAGTGGCCTGAGGTTAAACCACTTGCAAGAATCACGGGCAAATAGGTCATTGACTTCGTTTGGGAAAACATTATTTGCCGTTATGGATTACCGGGAATACTTGTCACCGACAATGGAAAGCAATTTGCCGAGAAGCCTTTCAGCGTTTGGTGTAAATAATTCAGAATCACTCAGGTTTTCAGCTCAGTGGCATATCCACAGTCAAACAGTCAAGTTGAGAGGATGAATCGAAGCATAGTTGAAGGAATCAAAGCCAGGTTAGGAAGGTATGAAAACAATTGGCTTGAAGAATTGCCAAGTGTTGTATGGGCCATAAGAACAACCGAAAAAACAAGTCACAAAAGAACACCCTATAGCTTGGTATTTGCGTCTGAAGCCGTGATTCCAGCTGAAATAGGAGTTGTAACACAACGAACTGTCAACATGGATCCCGAAACAAACCAAAAAGAGACCATGTTGAACTTACAACTCCTAGAGGAAGCACGAGACCAAGCTGCAATTCAAGAGGCCAAGTACAAACAACGAATGGAAGCCTACTATAACAAAAGAGTCAAGAATGAACATTTCAAGCCAGGAGACCTGGTGCTTAGAAACAATGAAGCTAGCAAAAAAGAGAACCAAGGAAAGCTCGGCCCAAAAGGGGAAGGCCCGTATACCATCATTGAAGCACATAAAGGCGGATCTTACAAGCTAGCAGACTCAGAGGGTAAAAAGCTTCCAAGACACTGGAACAGAAAAACCTTGAAAAGGTTCCATGTCTAGTCAAGAAAGATTGGTTTGTATTGCACAAAATTGTATTTCAAGAGTTGACCACCTTTTGTAACACAATGTCTCTTGAATGAATAGAGTTGTTTTATCAAATTTGTCTTTCTATCCTAAAATCAGGTTGAGAACCTAGCAAAAAACTCCATGGCAAGGGCCATGTAAGGGGATGAGCTCCCAGGCCACATCGCTCAATAGGTTCAAGGGTTGAATATAAGTGGTGAGTTCCTAAATCAATACAACTCCATGAGACTTATTATTAAAAACAAAATTGTCTCATAGACGGGTTTGAACAGCCTACACCAAATGTTCCCTAAGCCTTAGAAAAGATAATCAACTAACAGGCTTACAAAATCAAATGAAAACAAGGAAAATAATGAATAGGATAGGTGCTATGTCTTCTTGTTAAAAATACCAAGGCTAAGTGACTGCAGCACTGAACCCTTTAAGGTATAAAAAACATAAAGGCAACACAAACTCGACAAAGACAAAGCTACAAGAAAAATACATAACCTAAGGAATAATACAACAACTTGAACAAAAAGTTATAAAGCTCAAAGATACAAACCAAGTCATGAAATTAGAGACAAGTCACGAAACTGAGAAGCCTTGAAGGCTTCAAGCTACATATGTGATAACCTGAAGCCTTAAAGGCTTCAACGTGCATGCATGATAGCCAGAAAGCTTGAAGGCTTGAAGCCAACCAAACTGCCTTAACGAAAAAGGCACAAGTATAAAAAACACAACACAAGACAAATAGTTAAACATAATAACATAGCAAAGAAAGTCTTAACAGACTTCCAAATATCCAAACAAAGTTAAAAGCAAGCCCTAACAACTTGCAAGCTGAGAAATTGTTCAAACGGCCATACAGGCCCTACCACAACCACATAACAAGAACCTTAAGGGTTCCTGTAAAACCTAATATTGTTTTAGTTAACATACAAACCACAAATTGTTTTCAAAGGTGCTAAGAAAGCTATGAATGTCCATCAAGCATCAGCAGGAGGCTTGGAAACCCCGGAACCTTCACCTTTAACCTTCATTGCTTTCTTTGATTTCTTAGCTTTCATGCCACCATCACCACCTACTACTGCTGAAGCCTCCAAGCTTGCATCCTTCGAAGCAGCAGGTCCTCCTAAAAGGGTGTCATCACTATCTCCCGAGTAAGATCGCTTTCTTGAAAGGGAACCCAGGACTTCAGCACAGACTTTTTCATTCAGGCCCTCCGGTTTTAGCTCCTGCAAGACAGTAAGAGGCTTACCAAAACAAGTAGAAACTTGATTGACATACGGGTAGGTCAGCCTCTCCATCTGTTCAACAGAACCCTTGAAGACCTCAGAAGCTTCAGGACGAAATAAGGGAGACTTTTCCAAAGGATGGCCGGATTCATGAAGCTTGTAACCAGCGATGAGACCTTGATGTTTCCCCAAGTTGAGCAATTTAGTGTAAACTTCACCAAGAGCGGAATTGAACTCCTTGGAGTGAAGAAGGTAAGTAACAACTTGCTGGAAACCTTGCTAAATTAACTATTGGTTATCACTGGTGGTTTGAGCAACCAAAGCCTTCAGGCCTTCCTTCTCTTCATCAAAGGCTCTCTGTTGAACAGACAAAGCTTTCCTATCAGCCTTGAGCTTCAACCGATCGGCCTCGAAGCTTTTCTTAAGATCACCCATCTCAATCTCATTCCTTCTAGTCAATTCACCAACCTTTTTTTTACCCAGGCCTCCCCCTTCTCAGCAAACCCACTAATCTCTTTCTTCATCGCAGCCATCAAAGACTTCATCTTCTCCTTCTTCTTAGAAAATTCTTCATACTCATGCATCCTCTTACGAAAACGAGCAACACCTTGAGGAAGCATGGAAGCAAGGTTGCAAGTACTTAAAATCATTCGAGATAGCATCATGTCATCATCCATCTCAGCAATGGTACTATGAACCGAAGGAGGAGCAATATCGCTTAACACATCTTCACAAACAGCAGCATCCTTAAAACTATCATCAAGCTTAACAGACCAACCAGGCACATAAACCTCATCATTCAACCCTTCAACGTCCCTGCTCGAAGAACCTTGAACAGGAGTAGCCATAACCTTCTTGGCTGGAGTCTTCTTGCCATGAACAACCAGTTTCTGTTCCTTCTCAACATCCACTTCAACACCTTGATCTTCAGAAGCCTCAATATCGTCACTCAAATCCACTGGTTCAGAAGAAGTGGATTGAGGAACACCCTTCAACAAATGGCGAGTAGATCGACGGGTTGAAGCCTTAGGAGCATGAGGCTTAGAAAAACCTTTGGCATTGGAACCACTAACGCAACCCGAACCCTCGAACCTTTGCTCAGCACTCCTAACTACAACATTTTCATCAGGGACAGCTGGGACATCCTCAAACGCAACATCAGAAGTATTGTCACTTTTGATGAAATCAAGTGCAGACATGACTGCAAATAACCATAAAACAAAAAGCACATAAGGCATAATTAAGAAAACATAAAAGGAGTAAAAAAGAAAAATGCATACCCGTGCCATTCCTCATTAGAACCGGATCCCGATTGGCCTTTTCCCACAATTTACTAACCCCTAACAGGACTAGCAAATGTTCAGGGAAAGGACGAACCCTTGAAGGACACTCTCGGATGGCTTTAAGGAAAACTTCATTCAAATCAGTTTCAGAAGGTTCCGGTTCATTGAGAACGGCATCCGGGTGCCTCCACACCATTTTAAAGGGGATAATAGAATCGGAGACCCAGAAAAAACGATCTTTCCAAGTACCAAGTGTGGTAACCATGGAAGAGATAAGGCAAGTATCAACCTTGGATGTTTCAAAGGTAAACCAATCACCGTTTTTTGGCCAAACGAAAAAACCGACGGAATAACAACAACGAAGGATCATAACCACAAGCACGACATAAAACCTCGAAGTGCAAAACCCTAGCCATGCCCTTCGGATGAATTTGACCAAAGGAGACTCGGTAATACTCCAACAGATTTAAAACAAAGAGGAAAAATGGATGACGGAGGTTCGAAAACTCAAAATGACGACAATAAAGAGCAATCGAACCGGCCGGACATTTATCAATCGGAACGTCACAAGCAGTAGCAGTTGGTTTAAACTTCTTCCCAATACCATATTCCATGCAAAACAGTTCCACCTCTTCTTGGGTTAATCGAGAAAAGGATTTTGCCAAATCCTTACGAGCACCCATTTTACAGAAAAATAAGAAGAAAATAAGGAAACAGAGGAAACTGGAACTAACCTGAAGGATGGAAAGGAAATGTAGAGAAAACTTGAAGAGAAAATGAGAAATTGTTGTTTGTCTTCAATAATAAAAGAAGAAAACGCCCAAATAGAAGTTATGATTACACAAAAGTCATTAACCTACTCCCTGCAAAAACCGCCAACCTATAAACTGGCACACATCAATCAAATCAGTTGTCAGTTTTTAAAATTAAAAAAATTCTCAACTGACTCCAAGCCTTCAAGCTTTCAAGCCTTTAAACAATAAAAGCAAATGTGTAAAAGTCAGAAGTCTTTGAGCTCACTCCCAAAAACCTCTGACTTGGGGGGCTGATGACGGGGGTAGCCCAAGACCAAATAAAATGACTTAGACACATCGAAGCTCAAAAGGCTAAAAGGTTCGAAGGTTGGAAACCCGGGAGACTAGATAAAATAGTACGTGAACAGTAGGCAGTCACATCTCTGATTGCTTACCAAACTCTCCAGTCGCAAAAGTGACACAAGCCCACAGAGCACAGCCTTTTATCCGCGGGTCAAAGGCTTCAACCCCACAAAAGGGCAAAACCCCCACTGCAAGCATGTTCACAAGTCAAATAGCTTCCTCTTTGAGTGATGGCTTTTCCTATAAATGTGACACTTCATTAAGTGTGAAAAACATCCCGATCAGCTCTGATTCCTGGAGAATCTCTGGTCATTGTTCTTGAGTACTTGCTTCATGCAAGTCACTTTCTTTCACATTCAACACACACATTCCCTTTGCTCCTACATCCAAAACTGAACACATTTCAGTGGAGGATCTCGAGCAAACAACAAAAACAAACTAGTGAACCTCTCTCCAAGTCTTGCAAACGTGGGGGGACCTCACGACCTGCGTTAGGCAAAGTTGAACCCTTCAACCCTTTTGCCTAACCAGCCCAACTACCATCCTTGGTCTATTATTTGTTGCATCAACAATTACATTTAGATAATTTTAAAAATTATTTTACCAATAATGTTCGACTTCAATGTTATGTTGTAATGTATAAGGGTGAAGGGAGTGGTTAAATAGGTGAAAGTGGCAAACTTCAAAATGGACCAATCAGAGTGTGCCATGTCAGCAAGTGTGAAGAGTTTAAACTTTGATGAAAAGTGTTCGCAGTGGTGTAGACACTTGAAAGTGGCAAACTTTTTTTATTCTTTTTTTTTTCTACCCTCCACAAATACCCATTGTTGACTTTTCAACTTATTGAGTTGCCGAGAAAGCTGCAGTTCTTCTTTTGATTGTTCATTTCCAAGATAAACATTCATAATCCATCTATTGCACATGTCCCTCATCAAGCACTCCGGTTTATTTTCACGGCACCTCCTTGCACATCTCCCTTCTCAGTTCATCTTCTCCGACGACTGTTCCGACAGCCCTTCTTCTCCGACGAATATTCTGGCAGTTCTTCTTCTCCGACGACTGTTCCGACATGCTCAGAGCCGGCCCTGCCACCGCCACCACCGGTTCCACCTCCATCTTCAGCATCATCCAATCATCATCAGCATCATCCAATCATCATCAGCATCATCAGCCACTCGCCGCTACCAACACCGCCGTGGCTCCGCCCATCGCCGCCGCACCTGTCTATCGGTTACACAGAAAACAAGAAAACAATCATCATCCAATCATCATCAGCATCATCTCTCTCTTCTTTGTCGATCGGTGAGATGTTGACGATTTCACATGTTTGCCGCGCGGGAAAACATGTCGGCGCCGGTGTTGCCACTCGGCAAACCGGTTTGCCGATGACTTCACCGCACCACTCCCTTCACCCTAATTGTCTATTTAACTAATGAATGAATGTTACAGGAATAATATTTAATTCTATTTATACCAACACTTATCTTAAATTATGGTGCGACTCGAATTTAGTAAATAAAGTTGCAAGTCAACCTTCACACACACGTACACATTAACATACCAAGAGTTAACCATTTACATTTTTTTAGGGAATTGGCATGTAATAATCTACCTAGACCTTATTGGTCATTAATAATCCCACCTCATAATATTCCTCCACCAGTCCCACCTTTGACCTATTTTTCCTACAATAGTCCTCTGTTAAAAAAAACTTAACGGAGTTAAGCTTTTTTTTCAAATTACAAACATATTTTTTAGGGCTTTTGATTAGAACGACGATACGAGTCCATTGATGTAAAACTTACCTCGAAACGGTGCTCCAAACGATAAAAACGACGCTTCAATTCGGGTGTTTAAATTTCCAATTAACCAAAATCAAGTCAATTGGAGCACCATTTCGAAGTAAGTTTTACATCAATGGACTCGTATAGTCGTTCTGATCAAAAGCCCTAAAAAATCTATTTGTAATTTGGAAAAAAGCTTAACTCCGTTAAATTTTTTTTAACGGGGGACCATTGTAGGAAAAATAGGTGAAATGTGGGACTGGTAGGGGGAATATTCTGAGGTGGGATCTTAAATGGCCAATAAGGTATAGATGAGATTATTACAGGCCAATTTCCTTTTTTTTTTAAATTAAACTTCATTAAAACGCACCTCCGACCCGAACGGACAAAAGGCCAAGCAAACATTAGCACCCCCGACCCAAACGGGCAAATGGCAAAGGACTTACAACATGTACAAAGGGTATTTACACAATTCCGTCCATCTAATATAATTACATGAAGATCTATTTTTGACCCAAGCGTAACCTCTTAATTTTAACTACCCTATGATATCTTGTGGGCTACATCTTATCTTTTCTGCTTAAAAACCACGTCATTTCTTTCTTTCCATATGCACCAACACGCTATCATGGCCAACCCGTAAATGATCTTCTCCTCTTCTTACTACTCTTCGTGAATTTGTGGATTTCTAAAATCTTTAAATTCAAAAAGGTAAGGCGGCGGAATGTTGCACCAAACGCTGAAGGCCGTCCAAACCCTCAAAGCAACCGATGAACATATGCTGAACCGATTCCTTGACTTCTTCGCAAAAGGGGCACATTGTCGAAGTTATGTCCACATTTTACATATGTATCAAAATAAAAGGATAGTGATTTGATGAGAATATTTTCAGAACCAGTTCAACAAGAAACCGCATACACATCATGTTTGACTGGGACCAGTTACACAGCCAGTCTGACCAGGGACCATCTACACAACAAGTCCGGTTGATTACTCTTAAATCACCTTCAGTGTTGGACTGGCCATTTATGAAATGAGCGCTTGAACCGACGTAGGTGGTCCAACGATATACACTCCAAGTCTCCAACAATATTATGCTAATTTGATATCTATTAATTTTGTTCAAGCTTAAAAGATTCTAGGATTTTTATATAAACACGAGACACTTTGAAGATCAAGATAATGAATGCTTTAAGATGGCATAATTAAGCATCAAGCTCAAACAATGTGCATCCAAACAAGATAGCAAAAAGTGAACTAAAGTGAGTGCATGATTCTTATGAAGGTAGATGAAAACTTGAGTGGACATCAGGGCTAAAAAGAAGAAAGACATCGATGGAACATGTGGTTAATTATTTGAAAATGCCAACAAGCAAACCAAACAAATGATAAAGGTATTAAGAGAATATTTGGTACGTTACATTATATATTAGTTTTAAATTTTAAATTTAGTTATTTTTACGCTATATTTGCACCAACTTTATGTGCTATAGTTACTTCATAACAATTTCACGTATTTATTTTATGAAACGAATGTGAGTGTATGTATAAGGTGGGATCAAATACAAATAACTTTAGTGTGTGAAGTGTATAAAGTAAAGAAAAAAAGACGCAAATCATCCCTAATAAAACTATACAACATTGTTATAGCGTAATTACTTTAACGTGATTCTCACCTCTTTTTAGTCAAAATCCCTTAAAGCAATGAGATCCACACGGTGAAACATATAACCATAAGATCTAAGGCTCGTTTCACGGTTTCTCGCTCTAGGATCAAAGTGTGTAAGTTAAGAACAAGGAGGTTGATCTTGCCCCTTTCCAAATTAAGTTTCTTATGCCAAAAGTTTTGCCCTTCTCTCTGACCTTACCAAGTTATTTTCCCCAAGTTCGGGTATTTTAAGTCATGATCCATTTACCCCTTATTAATCCATTTCACTATTTTATTTTCTATAATAAATTTGGGTGTTACACCTCATCTTATTTTCATAATTCTTTATGCGCTATTTTTTTAAACACACCATAACAACGAGCGTTTTTAATCTATAATATGTATATAGTCTTGCTATATAAACATTTAAGAAAATTACGTTCTTTACTGGATGATTTGTACATTGTGTTATAGGTTTTGTACATTGTGATTTTTAGGTTTCGTACATGATGCTTTTGGGTTTTATACATGGCGTTTTAGGTTTTGTACATGGTGTATTATATGCCTATATGTTAGAACATGGTGTTTTATTTATCTTGGCATTTTATCGGTTTGCAATCATTTTCAACATGGAATTTTAGCTTAAAAATAGTTTTTTTTAAACATTTTACACATGTTGTTTTACACTTCTACGTCAATTTGCATGTGGTGCAGAGCTGTCTTCGAAAATCACAAAACTTTTTTTTGGCCCTGTACGAGATAAAATTTTTTGGCCCTATTTATTAATCCATTAGGTTTGTTTATTGATTTGGACAAAATCATTAATCCATTACACACTAAAATAGTTGAGCTTCTGAATTTAATTGACAAAAACAGTTGGGCTTGTTAAGCCATTAGGTGAACTGACTACGCATTGAACTACTGAATGTGACACACTGAAGGTGACTAACTGAATATGTGTCACCAAAAGGTTTGTTCCTTAATTAATATCTGATTAAGTACAAATAAAACAACTATTCATATTTGTTTCCATGTTTTGTTGTTGACCCGACAACCAATTAGAGACAAAACACTTCAATTAGGCTTGTTAAGAAGCAGAAGAAATGTTTTACAACGGTCGATCACTTGCAAAAGAAGACGATGAAGAAGATAAAACCCAACCAAGAAATGAATTTTTGTATTTAGTTGATGACATCTAAAGTCTTTGATTTAGTATTATGTATATCAATATTGTATTTTAGCTTTTCTCTTGTTTAATGTTGTTTTTAGTTATTTAAAAAATGAAAAAAAAAAAAACTTGATTACACATAAATGGTCACATAAAACCATAGTAAATATGTGTGACCAAAGGTTAACAAATAGCCACACTTATAATTACAAATTTTTATGAGACTTTACATAACCGTTAGCCACTTTACCGTTTCTTTGCTTTTTGTTTGTGTGACGAAATGATAGTAAACTTCATGGCCAAAAGAAATTATGTGTGACCAAAGGTTAGGAAATAGCCACGCTAAATATCTTAATTTTTCATATGGCTCTACATAACCATTGGACACAACATCTCCGTTTAGTGGATTTTGTGTGACAGACTGATAGCAAATGTCATGGGGAATAAAAATTATATGAGGCCAAAGATTAGACTATAGTCATACTAAAAATTACAAAAATATCATGCGTAGCATTACATAACCATTAGACACACCATCTCCACTTGGTTTTCTTTTGTGTGACGGACTAATAGCAAACATCATGGGGAATATAAATTGTGTGTGACCAAAGCTTAGACAATAACCACACTAAACATTACAAAATATCATGTGGCTTTACATAACCAATAGCCACACCACCTTCACTTTGTTTTTTTATTCTGCGATGGAACATTAGCAAATGTCACAACCCCAAAAGCCAAATATGATTTGTGACCAAAGGTAACAGAATGATCACACTAAACATTACAAATATTTATGTGGCTTTATGTAACCGTTAGCCACACGATTGTTGCTTGTTATTTTTTTGTGTGACGGAAGAAAATTTCATGGACAAAAACCATATATGTAACCAAAGGTTAGACAATAGCCACTCGTATAATAATTACAAAATTTCTTGTGTGTCTAAAAATAGTTTATAGCCATACTTATTTGGACAAAACAAATGGTTAATTACGAAAACTCTTTTGCCACTGTATATTTAGATTAATGTGACTAAAACAAACTTTTTTACTCGTATTTGTAACTATATAAACAGAGGACGAGACTAATTAGATATTCATGTGACTGTTGCTACGTTTTAAACATACTTCATGGAATGATTGCTTGATTCCGGCAAGAAACATTGAAACCACTTAGCCACACATTCAACTACGTGCGGCCACTTAACATCAACGTGGCCATATGATGCCTACGATGACTCGACCTTTGGTCACACTTGAACTGAAAAACATGTATAACAGCTGGCCTATGGTCACAGTTTTTTTGTGTGACTGTATGCGATTTTTGACACAGTGAAATATGTGTTGATATCCTTTTAGCCATATCAAGACTTTATTTATTGGGTTTCCCTATCGGTAGCTATAGCGAGTGATGCTATCATAATGAATCGAATCAGTGCCGACCGAATCCGTGTCATGTAACATGGGGAATACCACTAGTTTATTTCAAGAATCAAGACAAATAAGTATCCGTATCTAGCTAAAGTTTTAGTTCATGTCTACAATTTTAGGAAAGTGTAATATGTAATATGTTGGGGCAGTTGGGCTCTTGGGCTTGAAATGGGTTAGAAATAAAAAGGTGAGTTGGCACAAACACAATTTATGTGTGATTTGGTTCATCTAGAAATAGAACTACGGGCTCATTTGGATTTAGAAAAGCTAGGTAAGTTAGATTCAAATCATCCAATTCATCAATAGAAACTTATGCTTATTTTTAAAGAAACTTATGCTTATTTAAATTAGCTAGTGGTTTTGACAAATGGTAAAAAAAAACATTATAATTATAAGAAAAATAATTTTGGTTATGCTAATAACAATATAGATGAAAAAAAAAAACATTTTCTTATCAAAAGTGTACATTTTCAAGATGTGATTTTTTAATTAAAAGGAGAAATTAATACCTGTAACATATATTTAATTACTCAAAATACACACCTCGGCATATCCTTAAAAGTTTCCTCTAATCTTGTTGCCAAGAAATTTCTATTATGTAGCCATGTAGGCATAAACCATGCATATATGTGAAATAACTTATGTATCCACCATGTTACTATAGATATCCATGAAAAAGTACCTGAAGATAGTATCACTTTTTTAATGAAATGCAATTGAAGATAGTATCACTTTTTTTTTTTTTTTTTTGTATATTAATAGAGTTTTTACAAGTGTTTTGAAAGGTTAGTGGTTGTGGGGCATACATAATTGCAGATGTTATTAAGAGATTTCTGAAATAGTTATAGGATGTCTTGTAGTTGCAATTTTTTTCTTTTTTATTTTGTTGCTAAAGGAGTAAAGGTGCTTTAAAAATACTTATGTGTGAGCTTGATTTTGTTAATTTATACAATTATGTGGCTAAGGTTTATAGAAGTGATCTTTGTTAAGGCAACCATGAAGCTTTCAGGCATAAGGAAGGAGATAACCAGTGACGGATCCAGGAATTTCTTCCGGTGGGTTCCTTTGAAAGATTCTCACTATTTTTTTTTCCAAATCATACAAGGTTCTAATTAACTTTTTTTTTTCATTTTTTTCAAACCGAATGGCTAGAACCCACAAAACAGGGTTGGATCCGTCACTATAGAAGTCCAAGTTAAAGGGTCAACCCAACCCAACCCATTTCAAACTACACTAAAATTCCCTACAAGTGAACCAATGTGACAATGTTTATTGTGATGCTTATATGGAAATTCATGACAATACTTCATACCATACATATCCTTATGTAAGTATATATATGCATGTCTCGGTATGCATGCATGTATGTATATATGCACGTGTGTATGTCTATGTACGCATGTATGTATATATGGACGAATGGATGACATCGATCGACAGTCATAATCAATCCATGATCTAATATGTTTACCTTGTTTCAGCTATGAACCAAACACTAATGATCATGCACCTCCCGACGAGCTGAATGTTTTTTTTTTATTTATTTATCAGACCTTGAGTTGATAATTATATTTCTTATATTGTATTTTTTTATTGGTGAAGTTCAATTTAAAAATCCTTGCCTTGATTAGGAGCCACACAGGATTTTAAAACATGTCTTAATCTTTAAGTTGATGTCGAATATGCAGGCAGTGACAAGTGACGGCGGAACGGATGATGCTAGAAGGGGTGAATCGGTGATGCATTTACTTGTGCATTTTCAACTCACTTGGCAAGGTAATACTGTATTCTAACTATAACGAGCAAATGTTTTGAATAAGATTATAAGAATAATCTAGTTAATTTTGTGTATACAAAAGAATTTCATCACATTTGTTCTGTTTGACTCATTGACCTGTTTCCTTATTATAAATACTTAATGTGTTGATTATGATCACAAGGGATATTGACCCATTTGACGTGTTTGAGATAAAAACACAACCCAAATTGATCTCTTCATAACATAAGGGGTTGGATTGCCACCTCTAAGCATGCTATGCATCTTGTTATGTTCTTGTTTTGTGAGTGCGGATGACTTGGTCTTTTTTTTTTTTTTAAATTGCTGCTTACTTATCATTTAGTAAGTAATGCTTTGTATGAAACTTCTGGGTTTGTTTTAGGTTTGACATGCCAACACGACCTGTTTAGTGGTCTAATTTACATTCGGATTTTTTTTCTATTGTTTCTTGTATGATTCTTGGAATGTTTATGGTTTATGTTGGATGGACGAAAAACTTGTTACTTGCAATGGTATAAATCAATGGTGCGCATATAAGTTGATCAAAGGGAACATAGACAATCGCTTACTCTTTTTACTTGTTCCACTATTGTTTTCTTAAACCTAAATGGTCTTTTTTTTTTTTTTCAGAAGTCATACTATAAAATTAAACATGTTTTTATCTTGGGTTTTTGGATTTTATCACCACCAACTATTGGTCATTGGCCGCTGCCACCCTCAACTAACACTTTGACGCCCGACATCCACAACTTAACATTTAATGTGTTCTAGCACCTTACTATTAACTGAGCACTAGTTAGTTTTTTTTTCTGCCTACGTGTCAACCCCTTTCCTACATGGCATTTATTACGTGACCCTCTTTCCTACATGGATATAATTACATGGCACAAGGTCCCTTTAAAAGGTTGGTATGTCCCTTTAAACCCCCCACCCCACCTCCACCAACCACCACCACCGTCTCCGAAAGCACCACAATCATCATCTCGGATAAACCCCGCATGACATATCCACCACTACCATCAGCCACTTCCATTTCAAAGTGAATCGCTGAAACAATCCAACTAAATTCATGAACAAATCTGATGTAGCGTGTGAAATGATAACGAAGAGCAAATCAAGTTGATTCTACGAATACCCGTGATGATCTTCCCCAAACCCCCAAAATCCAACCCAAAGGGCAAAGAATTTGAAGTGAAAATGGTTATTTCTCAAAATTCAATTCTGACCATCCAAATTACAAGAGGAAGACATAAATAGAGACTGAAATTCGAAATGAGCCACAAAAAGGCCATGGGCCAAACACAAGCCCAAAAACAAAATGCATAAAACACTGAAAAAACATAAAAAGTGTCCAAATCTCCCATTAGAATGCGTTTTTTGGGGAGTAACTTGGAGATTCTCTCCCAATTGGTTGGACTGTAGGTGCGATGATTTACTTCACGGGCGAGGTGTTTTCCATAATTTTCGCATTCAGTTCTAGCTATTTCTGCACCTTCTGATGGACCTGAACAACACCCCTCCGAGTCCTTGCCACGTCGTGCTCCTCGTTTCAAGCTTCGATTTGACTGGTTGAACGCCTAAAACGGAGACCCGTAGCCAAAGTTATGCTCGTTTTCGTAAGACACCCTTGGAAGCTCGATCATGGGCCTCCAGAAATGTCATGACTCGATCCTCTACACTTGGGCCTGCATCATCTAACTAAATTCATGAACAAATCATATACTAATAAATAGATGCATCAATTCCCCGACGGATTCTACATTACACTCAAGTTTACAAAAATTTATACCAGTAATAATCCTCAGTTTAAACGCTCGATAAAGCAAAACACCAATTCAACACAAATAATCAACAACATAGCTAAATCATGCATAGATCTTTCACGGATATATAGATGCAACAACTTTCCAACAGATTACCGGTAATAATTCTCTGTTTATACTCTCGATAAAGCAAAACCGGTCAATTCAATACACTTAATCAGCAACACAACTATATTCATGAACAGATCATATACGACAAACAGATGCGTCAATTTGTCAACCGGTTTCACAATACACTTACATATAGAATCAGAATTTGTGATCGATTTTACCTACTACTCGTTACGAGCGAGACACTTGCGAACAATGTTTCCTTCCAAAGTTCGCCGTTCTTCTAGGGTTTATAAAATAGATAGATTATAGTTTTTTGTGTTATGAATTTACATCGAGATAGTTGGTAAATGGGCAACAAGCTGTGCCGCTACACCTTTTGGAATAGCAAAACCAAGTCTTTTAAAAACTACGTTCGTAGATCTCGGGGTCATGACATTACTATGCATGACCCTTTGAACTCGACTAAGTAGGTCCACAGTCTCCGGCACCAGAAAACCAAAAGTATCAAAAGCAAATGGGATAAATACGTGCTGGTTGTTAAGGCACGCTTTCTCGTTTTTGGTCACTTTACCCGAAGCAGCCTTTAAAGAAGCCTGACCCACCATGAAAGCACTACCCCCTAAGCCCACAAGCAGGGAAACCCCTGTTAGATCCACACATGCATGTTTTCCTCCTACCCATCCAAAGACCAAAATGTCGGCTGAACAGGTCAATTAAGAAATTAACGGGTGCCTCTTTCTTAGTAGAATTGCCATCGCGCCTGAATATGTCAAAAAGGACATCCCTAACCAAATCATGTCGGCATTTGAACCTCGGGAGCTCTCTACATTGAACTGCATGCTCCCCAAAAGAATCAAAACACGCCTTATGACAAACAGGGCATACCTCATCAACTGAGAATAAAGGAATCATGAGGCGATACATAAGGATAGTACGGTACTACACCGACGACATATGATGGCCTAACCCATCTATAGGTATAGCAAGAAGAGAATCTTGTGCATGTGGTGCTCGTAGACACTCAAAAAACGGCTTTTTATCTAATGGCCAAATCAAACTTTACTTCGATGTCATGGACAATTTTACTAAAAAGAGCACTTTCCAATGCATGTTGGGCTTTAGGGGGCGGTGTCCTTATTAGTGAAACCACTGAAGTCAAAGCTTGGAATCATATCACGAAGACAAGCTAAAACACAAACATAATCAGAATCCATACCACATATGCCAATGTCTCTTAAGATGCGGTCCTGTAGCACCCACGATTGGGCCCTCGAGGCCACAAAAGCATAGGATGAAGCCTCTACAGCCGAATACAACCCCAAACCCCCAAACCTAATAGGTAAAGAAGCAAGTCGCCACTGGAAGTCTCCAAAGAAAGGACCTCCGCAAACCACCAATTCCTTAATTGCCTCATGCAAACATTTGTTAAAGAACAACGTTGCATCTACCATGTGTACAGGTTGGCACGTTCTCAAGCCAAAGAAAAGCATGGCAATGCCCTTACAAGATCGAAGCAAGAGTAGTTCACTCTGCGGGTCACCTAATTTGGGTAGAAGACGCATCAAATCTACTGCCTTAGCAGCTCTTTTCTTTGCCAAACCACTTGTCACGACCCCCGACCACACCCTGGACGGGAGCCGCGAGCAGTCAAGTGGTACCGGTGGTTATTTTAAAAACATTGCAGCGGAAATATTCATCAGGACCATGAGTTAGGAAAAATATCAGAGTTTATAAAACACCGGATTTTATTTATTAAATAGATGAGATAAAACCCATGTTTTATAGAGGTAGCTTTAATAAGGGATAAACCCGAATATATAAAACCATGTTTTCTTAATTTAATTCAATTGATAAAATAAGCCACTTCTTTAAGCCTTTCGGTGCCGTATCATCACTCTTATTCCAATCTACAGTCATTACCTGAAACGTGTTTTAAAAAGGTTTGGTCAGCAGGAAATACTGGTGAGTTCATTCATTTTTGTACAAAACGACACATTGTTATAAATTACAGCATAAGAGCGATTACAATGGCTACTATCTTATTTTTATCTGGCGCCGTGTCACACCCTGGTGACGATGGTCATACCACTATTGGGTCCTTTCACCCAAGTAGTGATGATTATCACTGTTAGGTTGGTGAACCTAACCGTGAGAGACTAGTAATGTGCACAATACCCCACTTGCCAGTGATTCAAGATAACCAAGACTTAATCCCTGTAATTATAACTTTTCAAAACAGTTTAAGTATTGTAAAACATTGTTGATAAAAAGAGAATGGCTCACCTTGTTAGCATATAGTCTTGATTAAACAAGCATCTTGATTCTAAGCATCTACTTTATGGCTCTGAATCTTCTGATGATTAAGCATCCATTTTGATTATAAGAGTATGGTGTAGAGTTTCGGGTAGTTAAACATTTAGTTTAACAGAGTGGAATACGTATTAATGTAAAACCACATCAAACCTAACGATGGTCACGAGATCAGAACCTTAACGAAATTCACAAAGTATAGTCTTGTTTAGACAGCATTTTGGCATTCGTTTAACGAAATTCACAAAGTACAGCACTTTGGCATTCGTTAGTTGGTTCCCGAATCGCTCGAACAGAATATCGCATCGGTGATTATTGGTTAGAACACCAACGTATAGAGAGAAGAAGAAAAGAAATGAGCAAGGAATAATGAAATCCTAGGCTCCTATTTATAGGTAAGGCAGGTTCCTTTCTTAGCTAGGAAGTTTTCTTAATTATTAAGTTTCCTTTATTTATTAAGTTTTTCTTACTGATTAAGTTTTCTTACCTATTAAGTTTACTTATCTATTAAGTTTACTTAATTGTTTTAGCTATCAAGTTTACTTGGCTTTTTAACGGATTATCCCACTTAGCTGTTTAACCGATTAATTTTTCCTAATTGTTTAATTAAGTAATTTACTTAGCCGATTATTTAATTAACTTAATTAGCTGATTAACTTACTTAGCTTACTTAACTGTTAAGTTTTATATAACCATTAAGTTTTCTTAATCACTAAGGTTTCTTAACTACTAAGTTTACTTAACTGTTAAGTTGTCTTAACTACTAAGTTTGCTTAATCATTAAGTTTACTTAGCCATTTAACTAATTAACTTACTTAGCTGATTAATTAATCTTACTTAGCTTAATTAATCTTGCTTAGCTTAATTAATCCTGCTTAGCTTAATTAATCCTGCTTAGCTTAATTAGCAGATTAATCACCCTACTCAGCTTGCTTAAGTGTTAAGTTTTCTTAGCTATTGAGTTTTCTTAATTGCTAAGTTTACTTTCATGTTAAGTATTCTATCTTAATAACTTTATGAGTTCTAATTTCTAGATACAATAGAACTCGTATTAGCATATTAACCCAATTCAACTTTAACGATAATCACGAGATCAAAACTCACAACGAATGACAAAGTATAGCCGTATACAGGCAGAACTTAAACATCCGTTGGATCAGTTTCAATCGATCGGATAGGGTATCATATCGTATCAGTGATTCGAGTTAGTACTCTGATTACGAGCAGAGTTTTAGGGTTTAGGGGTGTTGTGAAAAGAAACGGAGATACGAGAGAGTAAGTTCTTCAAAATTTGATCGAACTGGTGCAGAAATTCAAGTCCCACTGCTGCCCTTATATACCTGAATTTTGGGTCCCCTCGCGCGTCGCGCCAGACCCATATGGTCCTGGCGCGTGGCGCGGCAATGGTCGACCTGGCTTTGGTCGCCACGTGTCCCACGTAGGCCTGACACGTGTCGAAGTGTCGTGACGCGTGTCCTTGGCCGCCCTTCTCATCCAATCGTGCGTTTTCCTCGATTTTCATGCCGATACTTATCGCGTATGTTTGGGTCTTGATCTTTACATGATTCGTTTTTAATTGCAAATCTAATAAGACTATTTTTATGCGATTTGGTTCGTCGAATGCCAAGGTTCCTTAATCGCTAAATTTTCCAGCTTGAATATACAAGTTTTATCGTGTGCACTTCTGGTTTTGATTACGGTTTGTTGTCGAGAATATTTTTATGAGGGTTGTTACATCCTCCCCACCTTGTTTTAAATCTTGTCCTCGAAATTTGCTGGAACAAGTAAATATATTTTCTTTTCATCTCTGATTCTAACTCTCATATATATTCAGGTTCTTCATTTTACTTTGACCAGAACTAAGCTCTTGCCTTGTGATTCTTATTTTTTACTTATATGGTCTTTCAATGGATCTAAAATTTTCATTTACCTTTATAGCTTGAAGAGGTATAACTAAAGATTTATCAGCTAGTCATTCCTTAAGGAGTATAAGATTTATCAGCTAGTCATTCCTTAAGGGGTATACATGAAACATATCATGTATTCATGTTATTTCTTCTGATAACTCTAGCTGATAAGCTATTGATCCAATTTATTTAAGGATTCCGAATGGTTCAACAAATTTTAGACTTAACTTTTCTTTCTTTCCGTATCGGACTATTCCCTTTTCACGGAGAGACATTTTGTATTATTCTTTCTCTGATTTGAAATTCTAATGGTTTGCCGATCTCATGGCCCGATAGTTGCTTTTCTCATATTTTTGCTCGACATAATGGATGGTACCTTTATCCATAAGGTGCTTCAAACGGTAACACTAATGATGGGAGAGTCTTATGAGTGATAAGTGATAGTTCTACTTGCACCAATATTTATCACACATGTACTTAGCACATCTTTTATGTTTTGTAGTGTTCCTTCATACTACATCAAAATAGGCCGGGTTAAAATTTTCCTAGAAATGAGAAGTGAAATGACTATCTTGATAGATAACAGGATTCTTTGTAATGAGACTATTTTGTCTCCACACAACTTAACTAAGTGTCTTATACTAAAGGGTTTCCTTCATTGGTAGGGATTGACCAGACTTGGTTAGTCGATCCACAATCACCCAGATTGTGTCGTTTCTTGTTTTGGGGTAATTTGGTAACAATATCCATTGTTATTAATCTCATTTCCATACTGACGTAGTTGAGGTAAACCTAAAGGGTTCTAATGCTCAGCTTTAACTTGCTAATCGATTAAATACTTAGAGACATAACTTGCTACATCCTTTTTCATTTCTATTTATCAGTAATTCAAATCTCGATACCTCATATTACTTACAAGATGTATCAAATACTTAGTTCTATGGGCTTCTTTGAGAATCCTTTCTTGCAGGTTTCCTTGAATTGGTACCCGAATTCTTTATGGAATCCCTAATTTCCATTAGTTCCTTTTTCTGATTCCTTCATGATTCCTTTATAATCCTTAAGCATCATCCTTGATTGCTGTTTCTTGGGTACTCTTTAATTATTTCATTAAATCTATCCGCAATTTAATCTAAGAGCACTGATGTGCGTGAAGTGTGTTATGGTTTTAATGTTTATTTTAAGCCCTTTTACACTTTTTAGCCAAGTTTTAAATTTATAAAACACGATATTTACTAACACTAAACACACATATGGGCAAGTGCACCCATCGTGAGCGTAGTATAGTGTTGGTAAGATACCGAGGTCGTCCAAGGACACAAGAGCTTTTAGTACCGGTTTATCCTCAACGTCTAATCAAATCAAAAGTTTAGAAAAAGTTTTTAAACTAGAAAAATAAAAACTAACTAAAATGCTGAAAAATAAAAATAAAAATAAAAACAAAAACAAAAACAGATAGACAAGATGAATCACTTGGCTCCGACTCGTGTATAGTGTAACCTTTGATTATTTCCGCACTTTTGCACTATTTAAGAGATTATCTTAGTTATTGTAGTAGGCCCCTCTTTTGAAGGTGACGTTACCCTCAGCCCAGTAGTTTGAGTCAGCAAGGATACAATCCTAAAGGGTCGGATTATTGAAAGATAATTAATTAAGTTATTAATGCATATTATGGTAGGCCCCTCTTTTGAAGGTGACGTTACCCTCGGCTAAGTAGTCTGAGTTAGCAGGGATACAGTCCTAAGTAGCCGGGTTAAAGTATTAATAGTAGCTTACATATGAGGGGATCAAAGAGTTTGGACCCCCGCCATCCAATACCGGTGGGTATTGAAGGAGGTCCTACTAAATTTGACCCAGGTCCTTGCAGGATCTATACACTGAACAAGGCAAGACTCTTACCAAACCGTTCCCTTAACCCCCGACTAGGTAGCCAACATACCTCCATATAGACCGTGGAGATATGAATGGTGAAAATCTTTTATTTTATATAGACAGTAAAATAATGCCAAGACACCACGGACAAACAATAAGGAAGAATCACCTTCAACATAAGAAACTAGTTATTAAAGTCATTAATACATAACCAAGTAAAAAGTGCGAAAAGATTAAAAATAAAAAGTATTACACTAGACACTTTGTCTTCACCAAGTGATGTAAGAGACTTAGGCAAACATGGCCTTGATTGTCAAGAACTCTTACGATCAATCTTGGATCCCGAGACGACTTACACACTCTATGATGGACAACGGATGATGGTGTTATGGTGGTGGTGGGTGGTGGGTGAAGTGTGTGAGAGGTGGTGTGCCAAGGGATGGTTTGAGCTTGAGCCAATCACTCCTATTTATAGGCTAAACAGAAGCTCGGGCACGGCCCCGTGTCCATCCTCTTCTCTGTCTTCATTAATTGCAGTTTGTCCGTATTAGTTGACCACGCCCCCGTGTCCGCTGGGCACGACCCCGTGTGCTGAAGCATATCTGTACTATCAAGATTTGCCTGGATTCTGCGAATCTTATAGTTGACCACGGCCCCGTGTCCGCTGAGCACGACCCCGTGGTGGGCGATGGAAGCTTCTACAACTTTGTCTTTTATGCTGACACTTGGGCACGCCCACGTGTTCACTGAGCACGGGGCGTGTTCAGCCTTCTGTTTTCTTGTTTTGCTAGGGGAGATGCTTTCGTGGAGGTCGGGCATGCCACGTTTGTTCCCTTTCTTGTATTTATGTTAGATTTAGCTGTCTTTTTGCTTCTTTTGTTAATTTAAGCTCATTTAATACTGAAAATACAAAAGGAAGACAAAAGCACACTTTTTCCAACATTAGTACTAAAAAAGGGTTAGTTTTATGCCACGATTGATGTGATTTATATGTTGCATTTTGCACACATCAAGCACGTACTTAATTCGGCTTCCTATGAAACTTATGACTTAAAGCATTAACTACTATATTAGTCTTAACTTTGGGATATAACAATCGGTGTTGTTCCTAGTCTCGGATGAATTCTAAGTTTCTTCTCACGATCGGGTGATAATCTAAGTAGATCCTCTGGGAACATGTCGGTTGGAATATCTTTCAGTTCCATGCTTCTAGTGTTAATGAACTCCGAGATCATATATGCTATGTCTTACCCCCCATGCATAACTTGTAGTTTTCCTTACAGAGACGAACTTTGTCGCCTGGTCTGTCTTGCCTCCTTGTGGTTACTTCTCCAGTTGGCTTGCAAACTTCCAGGAGTCATTATTTCCATTTGTTCCTTTTTATGAAGCAGACAGAATTTCCTTTCTGTCAGTTCTTTCCATTTCATGGCATACGTCGTGATCATGTGTTTTTGAAGATCGGGTCTCACTATCTAAATGTCTAAATTTTGAAGCATACCTTACTTCATTCTTCTTTAACATATATACTAATGGTTATGACACTTCAGTCCTTTAAGCCCATGTATTTTTGTTGCAATTCTTTTATTACTGGTAATCTTAGTAGGATTATAGGTGAAGAGTCTTGGCAAGTGCACCTAGTTGTGGTTACTCTTATCTTTGCAAGAGTTCTTAAAGAAAGTAGAATTACTCTTATTAGTGTAAGTTCTTTAGACGTTTTGTGCCTAGCACAACTTTAGCGATAGGTTTCCTAATGCGTTAATAATCTAAGGTAACACAAAAGGGATTCTTATACTTTCGAGGGCGTCCCAATTTAAAGGATTCTTATCATTCATTTTGTCGCACGAGTTACTGATAATCAAATGAAATAGTGATTGATATCGGAATTATAGATGTATACGAGAGATTCCTGATAAAGAATTCTACAATTATCATTGACACGCATGCTCGTGATTTATGCTAAATTGTCAATCCTTATGGTTTTTGGATTTCCTTATAGATATACATATCTATATAATCATATATTTCACATATTGTAATATATATACCATTTATAAGGTCAATGTATTTAACAGATTCATATTTCCAAAAACAAGTCAGATATCAGGTCATGATACTATTTAGGGAATTTTGTCATTTGTTTGACATCTTATACCCGCATCTTACCCGGTTCTTGCCGGAGAGGTAACCCCATCTTATCCGGACAAGCTGGAGAGTCTGCTACACCATGCCCAGTCTTGCCGGAGAGGTAATTTGAATTTCCCATAAATAGATCTTTCTTAAATCACGATTTAAAAATGAATCTTTTATTAGAGCTTTCATCAAGGAACAAGGAAATTAGTATTCCCATGACGGATCATATTCTAGAACCCAGTAGTACCAATAAATAAGAAATAACAGTGGCCAAGTGTTATTGCTTATTTACCATACTTGCAACGTTCTAGTCATCATCCTCACGGCATACCAATACCCATTCCATTTTATCAAAGCAAGTAATTAGCTTATCTCGAAGCTAATACTAAGGCATCTTTCTTAGGTTCAAGGCTAAATACTATCCTGGGTGCTACCAGTTAATAACAATTTCCTAACTCTATCGTTCAAGCTTAGGTATTATTACAACACCCAATTGCTTAAACCAGTGGCTCTGATACCACCTCTGTCACGACCCTCGACCACACCCTGGACGGGAGCCGCGAGCAGTCAAGTGGTACCGGTGGTTATTTTAAAAACATTGCAGCGGAAATATTCATCAGGACCATGAGTTAGGAAAAATATCAGAGTTTATAAAACACCGGATTTTATTTATTAAATAGATGGGATAAAACCCATGTTTTATAGAGGTAGCTTTAATAAGGGATAAACCCGAATATATAAAACCATGTTTTCTTAATTTAATTCAATTGATAAAATAAGCCACTTCTTTAAGCCTTTCGGTGCCGTATCATCACTCTTATTCCAATCTACTGTCATTACCTGAAACGTGTTTTAAAAAGGTTTGGTCAGCAGGAAATACTGGTGAGTTCATTCATTTTTGTACAAAACGACACATTGTTATAAATTACAGCATAAGAGCGATTACAATGGCTACTATCTTATTTTTATCTGGCGCCGTGTCACACCCTGGTGACGATGGTCATACCACTATTGGGTCCTTTCACCCAAGTAGTGATGATTATCACTGTTAGGTTGGTGAACCTAACCGTGAGAGACTAGTAATGTGCACAATACCCCACTTGCCAGTGATTCAAGATAACCAAGACTTAATCCCTGTAATTATAACTTTTGAAAACAGTTTAAGTATTGTAAAACATTGTTGATAAAAAGAGAATGACTCACCTTGTTAGCATATCGTCTTGATTAAACAAGCATCTTGATTCTAAGCACCTACTTTATGGCTCTGAATCTTCTGATGATTAAGCATCCATTTTGATTATAAGAGTATGGTGTAGAGTTTCGGGTAGTTAAACATTTAGTTTAACAGAGTGGAATACGTATTAGTGTAAAACCACATCAAACCTAACGATGGTCACGAGATCAGAACCTTAACGAAATTCACAAAGTATAGTCTTGTTTAGACAGCACTTTGGCATTCGTTTAACGAAATTCACAAAGTACAGCACTTTGGCATTCGTTAGTTGGTTCCCGAATCGATCGGACATGTAACACCCTAGTTTATATTTAACGGTTTTACATGTAAATACCAACAATTAGATGTGTAGTTAAAAATACACATACTATAAAAATATGGATTTATTAAAACTTTCCGCAAATCAAAAGTTATTCGACATAACGTGATCAGATTCGTCGTTTAAAATTTATGACGATGCAATGTGCGGAAGCATGTATCTATATCGTGTTCGGTTCTTCGTTGAGCTTGATCGTCTTCCGGCATCCAAAGAGTACCTACATTTCATAAACATGAAATGTTTTAGTCATACGGGGTTTAAAACGTATCTAAACGAGTCCGAGAAACAAAACTGATTAAAATATATTTTTGTACAGGGTCCACCGTAAATTACGGTGGATACCGTAATTTACGGTAGCCCCTGTTTTGATATGTTTCCACCGTAAGTCAGTAGAGAACTGGCGTAAAGGTTTCAGCCCCTACCGTAACTTACGGTGGGCACCGTAAGTTACGGTGGCCCCTGTATCAGCCCCCTCCTTTTTGCCGTTTTTGACACGAAAACTTTCGTATCTTTCAATCCGTTTGTCTGTTTGACCTACCGTTTCTTCCTACGTGATTGTAATTTGATCCTTCATCATATGGAGTTAAAATCCAACATCCGGATTAACAAAAATTAAGACTTTTAAGTCTTTGGCTTTTTACCCTTTCTACCAAATTTTGACCCGTTCGCGATTTTATCAAACAAACATGTTGTTTGATTCTAATTTCTCGTCATTTCCATATTGCTTATCATATTAGATTCAAATCACGGGTTTATATACATTCTTAAACCCGTTTTCTTACTTAGATGTCTAATTGACCCGTTAAGGGCATTTAAGCACTTTTACGCATAATTCCTACTCATTTATTTCTAGCTTCTCATTGCCATATTATTTATCAAATGGTCTTCCATCACAACTATATTTGTGATGGGTTTAATGTGGCTATCTAAATAATCCAAATTTTACCCCTCAGATTATCATTTTACCTTAAGGATAGTCATTTTACGTGATTGACCCGCTCATAGGCATTTGACCCCCAAGGTTTATGCATACAACTCTTACATATGTCTATGAGTTACATAATGATAAAACGAGTATCTAAACGACCTCTAAGGGTCGTTTGCCCGATTTACCTATCAAGGGCATTTTCGTCAACTTAATTCCTCCTTTTACGACATAGGTCCCTTTGCTAAGGTATTTGACCAACATTGCATTTTTAACCATGAATTTATATATATACGTACCTGGCTCGAGTCAACATATAGTCCCGTTTTATACCTCGCGTTATTTAACCAATATTCTATGGCGTCGCAATTATCCAATTTGCTATTCACTCCTGATAACATACGACTTGACAACCTCATTAGTCAATATTGTCAAATGGTATTATCATCACCATTTGACCTGTTTGGACTATAAGACCAAACATTTACATAATTTAGAATTAAAGCATGATTTTGAATTTCCAAATTCACCCATTTGCCCCATTTACCATAAACCATGGTTTTTATCATTTATACTCGTTCCGACTTGTGTCAATCGTGTCGGAACCCTTATTTCGGATATTACATTATTCGCATTCATAGTTTATAAAACAAACACGTGTTCTACAAAAAGGGTGTAAGTTTTACTTACCTCATATCCAAGCTACGCTTTTCTTTTCCTTCTTGATTCATTTGACCCGTTTCTTCCCAAGCCTCCACCTTGCTCGTTAAGTGTCAAACTATCGTCATTATTCAAAGGTGGTTAGATTAGTCATTAATAATCACGACTATTCCACCTTACGTGTTTTCTTTGTCAAAACTACCGTTCGACCTCATTATTTATTAATTTAACTTATCAAAAGTTAATTACTTTTGATCACATGATTTACACAATTAAGTCTAATTCAACATGATGTTTATAACCCTTATCACTTCACATTTTATATAAATTGCCATATTATTCAAATGCGCATTTTATTCGAAATTCCAACATTTAGCTTTCTCTTAGGCATTATGTCAAACACCTAGTGAGCATTCTTTTATAAAATTTAACAATCAAACTTATGGCTACCTATCTTGCCAATTCTAACATCTTTTACTAGATGATCATCAAATTTATGGTTATATGTCAAGATTAACTTCATAGAGTTCATATAACACTAGTTTGACAATCATGAATCTAGTGTTCATCATGTTTCTTCAAAACCCATTAAACACCCATAATGGATGATCATGAGCTTTATAATTTCAACACTAATTCAACTAGTTATTGACTAGGGTTTACTCCTAGACATCATACTACTTCAAGATTCATCCATGCATGACATATTTAAGCTCAATTTCAGTTTCTCACAATTAACCTAGAATTCAAGATGAATCAAAACATCACAATTTTACATACCTTATGATCCTTTCAACTAGGTGATCATGAATCTGTGCTTGAGATTCGATTTAGACTTGATTAGAGGCTTCAATTTGTGAATTTTGTGAGGATTTTAGGGTTTGAAGAAAACCCCTGTCGCCCCTTGCTTCTTTGATCGACCAGACACCCCCAAAGTGGGTGTTTGGTGAATTTTAATTTTGTTTTATGTTATTAAGTTTCAATTTTTTAACAACATAGGCCCCTCAACTTTTGTTTGGTTTATAACTTGAATAATTTTGTTCTTTCACTTAATTACAAGACTTGTACTAGGTTATTTATTTCCTAGTTATTTATCTTGTTTAAAAACCCGTTTTATTTTAAGTCCCGTTAAATCTCGGGCCTTTTATATACTTTGCTTTCTCAACGTATTTCCCATCCTTTTAATAAATATTGGATTTATTTATTTAAAATCCTAAAATTTACCGGGTAAGTTTTACCACTAACTGTATTTTACCCGTCCTTTAGTATTAACGTGGTTTGATTACCAAACCCGTTTTCGGGGTGTTACAGGACAGAATATCGCATCGGTGATTATTGGTTAGAACACCAACGTATAGAGAGAAGAAGAAAAGAAATGAGCAAGGAATAATGAAATCCCAGGCTCCTATTTATAGGTAAGGCAGGTTCCTTTCTTAGCTAGGAAGTTTTCTTAATTATTAAGTTTCCTTTATTTATTAAGTTTTTCTTACTGATTAAGTTTTCTTACCTATTAAGTTTACTTAATTGTTTTAGCTATCAAGTTTACTTGGCATTTTAACGGATTATCCCACTTAGCTGTTTAACCGATTAATTTTTCCTAACTGTTTAATTAAGTAATTTAGTTAGCCGATTATTTAATTAACTTAATTAGCTGATTAACTTACTTAGCTTACTTAACTGTTAAGTTTTATATAACCATTAAGTTTACTTAACCATTAAGTTTACTTAACCATTAAGTTTTCTTAATCATTAAGGTTTCTTAACTACTAAGTTTACTTAACTGTTAAGTTATCTTAACTACTAAGTTTACTTAATCATTAAGTTTCCTTAATCATTAAGTTTCCTTAATCATTAATTAACTTACTTAGCTGATTAATTAATCTTACTTAGCTTAATTAATCCTGCTTAGCTTAATTAATCCTGCTTAGCTTAATTAATCTTATTTAACGGATTAATTAATTAACTGACTTAACTACTTAACTGATTAATTTATCTTAACTTTTATAATTTGCTTAGTCGATTACTTAGCTTAATTACCAGATTAATCACCCTACTCAGCTTGCTTAACTGTTAAGTTTTCTTAGCTATTGAGTTTTCTTAATTGCTAAGTTTACTTTCCTGTTAAGTATTCTATCTTAACAACTTTATGAGTTCTAATTTCTAGATACAATGGAACTCGTATTAGCGTATTAACCCAATTCAACTTTAACGATAATCATGAGATCAAAACTCACAACGAATGACAAAGTATAGCCGTATACAGACAGCACTTAAACATCCGTTGGATCAGTTTCAATCGATCGGATAGGGTATCGTATTAGTGATTCGAGTTAGTACTCTGATTACAAGCAGAGTTTTAGGGTTTAGGGGTGTTGTGAAAAGAAACGGAGATACGAGAGAGTAAGGTCGTCAAAATTTGATCGAACTGGTGCAGAAATTCAAGT
Organism: Helianthus tuberosus; assembly: GCA_030545235.1. Taxonomy (NCBI): domain Eukaryota; kingdom Viridiplantae; phylum Streptophyta; class Magnoliopsida; order Asterales; family Asteraceae; genus Helianthus; species Helianthus tuberosus. The sequence goes on from CM060375.1 coordinate 26,582,850, forward strand.
CCCACTGCTGCCCTTATATACCTGAATTTTGGGTCCCCTCGCGCGTCGCGCCAGACCCATATGGTCCCGGCGCGTGGCGCGACGATGGTCGACCTGGCTTTGGTCGCCACGTGTCCCACGTAGGCCTGACACGTGTCGAAGTGTCGTGACGCGTGTCCTTGGCCGCCCTTCTCGTCCAATCGTGCGTTTTCCTCGATTTTCGTGCCGATACTCATCGCGTATGTTTAGGTCTTGATCTTTACATGATTCGTTTTTAATTGCGAATCTAATAAGACTATTTTTTATGCGATTTGGTTCGTCGAATGCCAAGGTTCCTTAATCGCTAAATTTTCCAACTTGAATATACAAGTTTTATCGCGTGCACTTCTGGTTTTGATTACGGTTTGTTGTCGAGAATTTTTTTATGAGGGTTGTTACACCACTAATAAAGTTTGCGTGTCTACTACCCCCCCCCCCCCCAAGAAGCTTCACCCCACTAATGGCCTCCCGATGTCCGTAGAAAATAGCCCTTCATGAAACTTGCTACCATCACAAGAAGGTCAAAATAGCTCAGTTTTCTTAATATTAAGTTCAAGACCTAATGTTGGACCCGTCACCTTAATGATGTCCAACACTCTAGTCACCTCTTCTGAACCTCCAATGACAATCCCATCGTCAAGATACCAAGCATGAAGGAGAAGCTTGCATTGTCTCTAATCTGATGCACAAGGGGTGCAAAACAAGAGCGAAAAGAAGTGGTCCCAATGGGTCCCCTTGCTGAACTCCCGTGGTAGACCAAATGTGCTCATCTCCAAGATACAATCTTGCTGGTTGCCCGTATAGAACTTCTACCCACAAAGAAATAGAAGGGCACCTCATCCTGACCTCACGAAGTAAGACTGATCTATCCACCTGGTTAAAAACATTAGAAAAATCTACAGTAAGCATTGCAAGAGACCCATTAGTGTGACGTTCACTTAGAACCCTGTTGACGCTGTGTAAAATGGTCTCAGCGCCCCCCGACACGCCGACCCCAAACTGAAAATCATTAAGGTACTTGGTCATTTCTTTACTAACACCATTCATAGTAACCTAGGAAACCAAGCACCTCCATATAGTACCCACTGCAATAGGTCTAATCCAATTGTTGGGTTTTAAGAGCGGTGTAAGGGGAGTAGACGCGACAAACTCTGCCAAACACGATGGGCATTTCTCCCTAACCATAAGTTGACTACCGCAGTGATAGCGCATAAGAGATCAGTGGCAATATTGTGCAAGACGAGTTTGACCTTGCTTGTTCACCATTAATATGAATCTGATCCCCACTGTTGTGAGTAGAACCCTAACGATTCTCGATTTGAATTTTGGTGTTTGATTTGGAAGTTACAGATATGAAAAAGTTGAATGAGGATGTGTGAAATTGTTTGTGTCACTGGTAGTCCTTGATATTATGGGATCTTGTGCCACGTCATAAACGCCATGTAGGAAAGGGATTGACACGTAGGTAAAAAACCTAACTGAGTTAGTGCTCGGTTAAAAGTGTAGTGACAGAACACACTAAATGTTAAGTTGGTGGTGTCGGTCGTCAAAGTGTTAGTTAGGGGTGGTAATGGTCAATGGCCAATAGCTGGGGGTGATAAAATCTAATAACCCTTTTATCTTTAATTTAAGTATCACATTGCTAATATAGGTGTGAACATGAGTGTGGTTCATTTATGGGTTGAAAATGAAGTTTCGGTTATAAGTAAAGGATTAGGATCAAATACAAAGGCTTCTAATTGTAAGAAGGGTACAAAGGCTTATAAAAATCCACTACACAAAAAAAAAAAAAAACAAAAAAAAAAACTTAAACATCCACCACCACCCAAAAACCTAAACCCCTACCCCCACCCACCCCTCCCCCATCACCCACCAAAAAAAAAAATCTATTTTTTTTTAGGTTTTTTTTTTTTTTGAAGGGGGGGGGGGTTAGTTTTTTTTTTAGGTTTTTGGGGGGTGGGAGGGGGGTTGGGTTTTTTTTTAGGTTTTTGGGTGTTGATGTAGTGGGTTTAATTTTAGGTTATTGAACACTTGTCACTCTATAAATCCTTCTTACACTTCTTATAATTAGGAGCTTTTGTATAATAACTTGACCCATATAAAATATCTCCGGTTCTTAAAACCTGTCTTACCAATTGACCTAAGGCAACCAATTCGATAAGCGTGTGAGCTATATATCGCTAATAAGACGTTTTTATAAATCTTTAATAAATCCCAAAGAGTAAATTACAAAAATCGTCTTTTATTTATGTCACTTATTGCAAACTGTGTTCTTTGTCTTCAATAATTACAGAAAACATACTCGATGTTTGCAAACCTTTGCAAATTATGTTCTTTAGCCCTAACTCAGTTAATTTTTTGTGGTTAAATCTGACCAATTAGACCCCACATGAGGGTATTTTGGTCATTTTACTCTCATGTGGGGTTCATTAGGTTAGATTTAACTATAAAAATACCCTCATGTGGGGTTCATTTGGTCAGATTAACCATAAAAAATTAACTGAGTTAGGAATAAATGACATAACTTGCAAGGGTTTGCAAACATTGAGTACGTTTTCTATAATTATTGAAGACAAAAGACACAACTTGCAATAAGTGAGATACATAAAAGACGATATTTGTAATTTACTCAGTCCCAAAAAATATCATTAAATAATTTCAATTCAAAATTTGCTAAAAACATGAATAAATAAATTTTTTTATTTTATTCTAAAAAAAAAAAAAAAAAAAAAATGAATATTGTTACAAAATACACCGTATGCAAGTACAATGCAGGTATAGATCCAGTTTCCAAGTCGGATGCAACTCAAAACCCTTCAACAACAACAACAACTTAATCGAATCTTTCTCTTCATTCTTCCGATCAAACCCCTAAAATTTCCCTATTCATCTTCTTCAAATGCGATTATTCTCCAGGTATTCTTCTCCTAATCTTTCTAATCTCTTATACCCACATGTAACATTGTAACATACACTTGTTTTCTTTTGTTATCTGTTGTTTTTCGCTTCTGATTACATTAAAGATTGAATCTTTTTAGTCTTTTTTATACTATTAGGGCTCAAATTGCAAAAAAATAAAATAAAAATAATGTATTTATATGTGTTTTTTGTGGGATTTTATTCAGGTTGAAGATGATGCCACTTGTGAAACTGAAATAGGGTTAGTAAGTGTTTGGTTATGTTGAATGGTGTTTGTATGGAAACCCGAAAAATATCGGAAACCCTAATTGAGGGGTTAGTGTCATCTAAACAAAATGATGTTGGGGATCAATTTGGGGGAAAGTTTCCAGAAGTTTCACAGTGTTTAGATTTAGGGAAAGTGAAATGTGAAGAATCTGCGTTTGCGCCGGTTAAAGAAAGTCGTTGCGTTGACTCGTGTAGTGTCAAGGGTAGTGATCGGGTCGGTTCAAGTGGTCGTGGAGACGTTTCTATAAAGGGTATTTCGCTTTTTGTTGAATTGACAGGTGGAATGAGTAAGAAAACGAATGGGGAAAGTTTTCGCGATGATAAAAGTCGTTTGATGTACGGAAATCAGGTTAAGATTGATGTTGGTCAACAGGAATCCGAGGTCAATGTGGGCGATTTCGTGTGGGCCATAATCAAAAAACAATCGTGGTGGCCTGGGATCGTTTGTGATGCCGCTAATGCACCGAAAGAAGCTGCAAACGGGCCGACAAGAGAAGATGATATTTTGGTCAAATGTTTTGGTAACGATAATTTTATTTGGTGCTCCCCTTACGAAGTGAGGCCGTTTATCGGGTATTTCGATCGGTTACCTAATCAAAGTAAAGCGAAAAAGTTTCTTGTTGCGTTGGAGAAAGCTGTAACCGAGTTTGGTCACCGTGTAAAAGCAGAGTTCACTTGTCGTTGTTTCTCTAAGATGAAAACGGAGAAAACGGGTAATGTTGGTGATTTTTCAGTGACCCGGTTTGAACCCGCGAGGTTTCTTGATTATATTAAAGATCTTGGAAAAGATGTTTCGATGACTCACGAGATTGATAATGTCGTCAAGCAGAGTTGCTTGTCCGCTTTTTATCAGTCATTAGGTCATCTTCAAATTCCCATGCATCAACTCATGCCAGCAAACGGGACTCCGTTGAAGATAAAGACCGAAGAGGAAAACGGGTATTTCGGTGATGATACCGAAAAAACGAATGAAACAAGGGAAAAACGGAAGAGCAGGTTTTTGTCGTATCCAGGTGAATGTGGAATTGATGAGTCAAATGTGGATGATTATGAAGGAGCTGACTTGAATAAAACTAGTGGTCAAGGTCAAAGTCAACCTGTGAAGAAGCCACGAAAGAAGTGGACTCGAAAGAATAAGGAGGTACGAGCAAATGTATGTTCATCTGAGGTGCTTTCGCAGCTTCAATTTTCAGCTCAAGATTGTCTTTTTCCATGTGAAAGTAAGAATTTTGATTCGGTTAAACGATTTATATACGGATTTAGGAAAAGCGCATTCAAAGATTCCTCGAGTGAAATTCCGGTTGACGTGTCAAACTCAAATCACCAAATCTCGCAAGAAACTTTACCCAAGAAGGTGAAAAAGAAGAAGGACAAATCCGTCATTTCACCAACAATAGGAAACAACTCGAACCATGCTTCACAGTTTATGAATATCCAGAATGTCGGGTCGTTTAATACTGAATCGATGGCAAACCAGAGAACAGAATGGCCAGCGAATCAAGTTCCGATCTTCGGTTTCGGATATCCACCGCCGACGCAACCAACTCAACCTCCACTCCGTAAACTTGCGCCTAAAAGACCAAATAAAGTTGCGGAAAATGTTACACCTATGTACAACTGGAATGCTGACATGAGCACCCTCCCGAATATGAACAACATGGAAGGATTATATCAAGCTCCTGTTTTTTTCACAAATAGATTTGGGCCAATCCCACCGTATTATACAGGAAACTATGTTCAACCACAAGTCGGTCCTGTTCCAAACGGTTTGACCAGTGTTCCCAAGAAAAGAGGGAGAAAGAGGAAAAAAGTAGACTTGCATGCTCACCTGGACCCAACCATGGGCTTGCAGGCCCATCCTGGTTCAACCATGGGCTTGCAGGCCCACCCCGGTTCTACCATGGGCTTTCAGGCTCATCCTGGTTCAAACATGGGCTTGCAGGCCCACCCTGGTTCTACCATGGGCTTGCAGGCTCACCCCGGTTCAACCATGGGCTTGCAGGCTCATCCCGGTTCAACCATGGGCTTGCAGGCCCACCCCGGTACAACCATGGGCTTGCAGGCCCACCCTGGTACAACAATGGGCTTGCAGGCCCACCCTGGTACAACAATGGGCTTTCAGGCCCACCCCAGTACAACCATGGGCTTGCAGGCTCACCCTGGTACAACCATTGGTTTGCAGGCCCACCCCGGTTCAACCATGGGCTTGCAGGCTCTCCCCGGTTCAACCATGGGCTTGCAGGCTAACCCCGGTTCAACCATGGGCTTGCAGGCTAACCCCGGTTCAACCATGGGCTTGCAGGCTCACCCCGGTACAACCATGGGCTTGCAGGCTAACCCCGGTACAACCATGGGCTTGCAGGCTAACCCCGGTTCAACCATGGGCTTGCAGGCTAACCCCGGTTTAACCATGGGCTTCCAGGCTAACCCGGCTAACCCTGCTTCAGTCATGCTCTTGCCGGCTCACCCTGGTTCACTTATGGGCTTGCAGGCTCACCCTGGTTCACTTATGGGCTTGCAGGCTCACCCTGGTTCAACCATGGACTTGCAGGCTAACCCTGGTTCAACCGTAATCCCGAATTTGAACGGAAGCATAACCGGGCAGAAAAAACAAAAAAGAGTTAATAAAAATAACGAAGTTGGGGTACCGTGTATTGATCTCAGTTATAACAAAGTGCAGCAGGATAATTTAGAACTTAAAGGTACCGCTTTTCTGTTAAAGTTTTCATCAGACTATCCTTTACCATCTATTCAAGATTTAAATTCAATCTTCTCAAAGTTCGGTGCATTGATTGAATCCGAAACGCAAGTACTGAACGAAACTCTAAGTGGTCAAGTCGTGTTTCTTGATTCTTCTAGTGCTGGAGGGGCATTTTGGGGCTTACAACATGATAAACCATTTGGGCCGGTTCTTGTTAATTACAAGATTCAGCATCTCGCGGGTTCTGAATCTACTGTTCCGTTTAAAACCCCTATCAAGAGTCCATCCGGTCCCAAACCAATGGATTTGAACACAAATTCTATCGTTAGTCCAGCCATGATACCAGATTTGAACACGAATTCTACCGAAGTTCAAATCATCAAAAGAAGTAAAACGATTGAAGAAATTCGCCTACCGTCTAATCATAATCATCTCAGTAACAACAAAGTTCATCAGGGTAATGAAGTCACGGGTACAACCGGTACAGCTCTTCTTCTAACATTCTCCCCGAATTTTCCGTTACCAAGTATACAAGATTTAAATTCGGTATTTTGTAAATACGGAGAGTTGAAGGAACGCGAGACTCGCGTATTCGGTCAAAGCTTCACGGGTCAAGTTGTGTTTGTGAAACCATCTACTGCTGCAGACGCGATTCATAGATTGCACAAAGACCAACCTTTCGGGGTGGCTCTTATAAGTTATCAACTTCATCATTTACACAACGTTCAACCTGCGATTCGGGTTAAAAGCCCGGTGAATGCGTTGAAACCGCCTCAAGATCTTGGTGTTATTAAGAAAAATCTGGAAATGATGAATTCGATGTTGGAGAAATCTGGGGATAGTTTGTCACCAGAGATGAGAAGGAAACTGGAGAGTGAGATTAAAGGGTTGATGAACAAAGTGAGTGCTGTTGATGGCTCTTCTTCTTCTTCCTCTTGTCTATGATTGGTGATAGTTTTTGTTTCTTTTTTATGTATTTTGGTTGGTGGGCTAAAGAATAAATATGCTAGACTGTGGGGCCCCTTTTATGATCTTGTGTTTCGATCTCTCTTTGTGATTGTTTTGTGTTGCATTGAGAGAGCTTGACTGCATGAGTGTCTTGATGGAGATTATGTTTCAAAGTTTTTTTTTTTTTTTTCTTTTTTCTAGATGTTATGGTGCTAATGAGTGGCTGCCCGTCAGCTACTCGAGATCAGCTTGCTAAAAGCTTGGTCCAACTTCCTTACAACTGTACTAGGAGTTATGTGATGTTTAGTCATTCATATTTTTTTGGAGCGTGTGACTTTAATTGTGTAAAAACAGAAGGAAACTCTGCAGTTTGACATTTGAATAGAAGAGTTTATTAACATCTTACATAATTACAACTAGAAATAGTGAGTCAATTTATATAGTTAACAAATACCCTAAGGGGATTTCAGTAGCACTAGGGACAAGAAGAAAAATCAATTAGCCAAAACATAACCGATTTAACCAATTGAGAAACTTATGGTTAGTTCATAGCTTTTTAATAACCGATTATAGTGGCTCATTTTCAGTTATACGTATTTATCTAACCAAAATAACCGGACCAAACCAATGTATTAGAAGACCAACAAACAAATTTAACAAAAAAAATGATTTAACCGAACAAAAAGCATCATATCATCTGAATTTTATTAATACCAAACCAACCCCTGCTCACCCTAGCTCATTTGTTACAAGAACAATGCTTGGAAGTAGTTAACCAACCAGAAACACAGGAACTTGGCCACATAATGGGATAAAAGTTGCAAATATTATTAAAAAACATAACTTGTTCATTGTAATCCTAAATCAAAATCTTTCACCATAATCAAATCGGCAAACAATGTTTTGATCCATTCTAAATCTTGCCAGTTAAGAAACACCAACTTAAAAACAACACAGTTTCAAAGCATCACTCCATCACAGCAACACCACCCGCAGACTTAATCTTCTCTATTATCTCATTCGCCTCTTCTTTACTGACCCCTTGCTTTATCAAAACCGGAACTTTCTCCACCATATCTTTAGCTTCCTTTAATCCAAGATTAGTAAACGCGCGCACCTCTTTAATAACCTTAATTTTAGCAGCCGCGTCAAACTTCTCCAACTTGATATCAAACGCGGTTTTCTCAACCTTTTCTTCAGTCTTAGCAGCCCCGGGCCCGGACCCACCTTGGGCACCCAAGTCAACCCCGTCAACCGAAACCGACTGCATCTTAGGGTGCCTTAATCTCTCTCTAAGAGTGGGGCCTATTTGCATACGTTCTTCAGGGGGTAGGGCTGCAATTTTTTCGGCTAGTTGAATGATTTTATCAGAAGGTGGTGGTCTCGGGCCATATGGGTCGTAAAATGGGGGTAGTTTGTATTTTTTGGGTTTGGCTTTGGGATCTGCAGGGACGAAATCGTGTTGAAAAGAACGAGATTGCAGAGGCCCGGTTATTTCACGGTGAGTGGCGCGCATGCGAATGGATCTAAGGAGTGTTAACGACTTCATGGTTTTGGTTTCTTTTAGTATGAAAGAAGACTCAAGCAATGCAGTGGTTTTGAGAGTGAATGTTTATATTGAATAGCATGACACTGGTCTCAATCTTCTTACACCTGAAAAAGACAAAATTCCAAACATGTTTTTATCAAGAATCAGTCTGAAACTGGAGCTACAACCAAATAACACCCTTTCTAAAAATGTAGTTCATTGCAAAGGAATCAAATTTCACATATTGTGAACACAATCATTCATTAATCTAATTCAGCACCTTGCAAAACATAACAAATCGACTGAGACATTACATCGAACACTTGGGATGCATCTTAAACATCACCACATAGAATGCTTATACATAAAAAGTTAAAACGATATACATATCGAAAAAAAGATAAAGATAAACAATCAAATTTACACATCGTTTAGTTAAAAGTCTTAGAATTAGCATATAATAACACAACCATAACATCAAATAACCCCAAATTCAACTCAGCATAACACAAGACATTTCATCGAACACCTGGAGTGCATCTTTCAACAGACACCAAAATCACAAAAGGGTCAGCTCCAATTACAGATTTCTTAACACCCATACAATAACACAACAAAAACAAACAAATATCTCCAAGCACAAACTTACTCAACATTCAAATTGACACACCAATTTACAACAAAAGATACAGTTAAAACGAAATGAAACAGTAACAAATTCAACAGGGGTTTAAATCATTCGACAAACCGTGATTCAATGAAGCTTGAACCTCTGTTGAATCAAAACATTCGAGCTATTGGAAGCTTGGAGAAGAGTCGCCGCCTATGAAACTAGAATTAGCGATCGAACTTTTGGAAAAACCAGTGTATTTGCCGATTTGGCTCTAAGAGTGTAGTTTGGTCCTTGTAGTTTTCTCTAGTGACATTTTAGGACCTTCATCTTTTTGTGGTAGATCAAATAAGCTATAAAATAGTAAATGGTTTTGGGCTATAGTTGTAAAGCCCAATAAAAATGTGGTTTTTAGAGAAATAATTTGGGCCAATAAACTTATGGGCTAAAATATTGTTAAGTCTAGAAAAAAAGTGAAAAGAGGTTACTAATTTCATTTTTGTCAACCAATTAAAGAACATTTCATCCAACTTAACAACATAAAAAAACGTTATAAACATATAATCTAACTCTTAATAAATAGATAATCAAAATCAAACCATAATCCAATGGAATTTACAATAAAGTGCAACAATCATCGATTAAAGAATATGTAAAAAACTCTTAATGACAAGTCGAAAGATGATAAATTTCTTTTAGGGCGACGTATCATTATTATAAAACTCGAATTTGTATATTAACATTTATAATATATAGTATAAATTACCCCCTCTATGATTTATTGATTTTAAAAATAGAAACTTATGTGAACTTATGTATTAGACAAAATGGACTTAGTAACCGGTCCATGGGTCTTGTAATAAAACTTTTTTATGATTTGGTGGTCTTCGTAGTGTGTTCCAAGAATAAATACAATGGTACATAATTATTATTAGTTGGTTTTAAAGTGGAACCTCATGGCTCATATGCACTTCTTATATGTTAATTATGCTATATGGGTTATGCAATTAATATCATAACAAATGATACATAACTTTTTCTTCAGACAATTTATCAAACAACTAGTATATATTACAAGAAAGATTTCGCGAAATAAAGACCTAAGAGCATTTACAGTGCTAGACATTTCGAACGCGCACAAAATGCCTAGTCAATGGTTGAATCAAACTTTCACTCATTATAAAGAAAAATTCTCATCAATGTTCTTATTCAAATCCGCATCATCACTTATTTTTCTACGTTTTTTTATTATCACCAGATATTATGTATAATAAACTATTTTCAAATTCGTATTAAATATTATAATATATTATAAATTAAGAAGTACATAACATTAAAATATAACAAGTAAATATTACATCTTTAAAATAAAAATAATGTAAACATTACATAAACTACTCCATGTTACTTTTGGCTCAAATTTCTTAACATATTTCCTCATGCCTTGTTAACATTTGGGGTCTATGTGTGATTTATCTATGAAGAGTGGTGTGATCATGTCTTGGTTATTTAAGTGATCCATTTGGTTTTTGAACGCGCTTATGACATAAGCTTTGGTTTAAAGCGTTTTGCTAATCTTTGCAATTGCCTTGTCCTTGCTTTAGATGATTTTGCTCTTGCTTTTGCCTTGGCCCTTTTCTTCCCCATTGGACGATGCATTTCTTCAACCTCATCTGACACATAATAAGAACAAAAGCCGTAATTGATCGGCGTTAAAGAATCGATCAAAGATAGAGAGATTAAATGACTAAATACCTTAAATTGGTAGTGGTAGAAAAAATGTCGAACCAAGAGGAGTTAATGGTTATGTTTGGTATCATTTGATTCACAAACATAATGTAAGAAACTGATTCTTTGATCATAGATGTTTGAATAAAGTAATTTGAATGGTTAAACTTAATTTAGGGGTAAATTACATTTTTCGTCCTTTATGTTTGTATATAGATAGCCTTTAACTTTAATAATTACAGTCACAATTCTTTATTTGAAAAACTCATTACACCTTTCATCTTTTAGCACTAACTTGGTTAACTTTAAACGATAAATGGGGTCACGTGCACCCCATGTGAGGGCAAAAATGTCATTTGCCTTATATATATATATATAAATCCCACACACTCAATCTCTCTCAACACACTCTCTATCTTTCTCTCATCCCTGGTCATGCCTCAGCACCACAACTCCAGCCACCACGACTGTTCCTCATTTGTGCAATTTACATTGAAGTGATCCTTATCATTGTTCCTCATTTCAAGCATCATTCCCCGTAACTAAGAGTTTGGTTGCATTATTCCTGTGTGATTTTTGACCAAAACAGTTTGGCGCCCACCGTGGGGAAATCGGTGCTTCATTCCTAAGAAGTTTTTCTGTTGGTGATCATTCCGGTTCATTGCATACAAATACATGGCTTCATCATTGAAGAATACCTCTACTGCAATGTCTGCGGTCAATTCGTCTCAGGGCATTCCACCTTTGCCTCCACCACCTTCTGGACCTCAGAAAAATGCTGAGAAGAAACCAACTCCCATTTTCTCAAAACCTCCAACTTCTTCTGCTTCTTATACTCCTACTACTAGTGACTTGTTTACTCTGATTTTGCAGATGAAGGAGCATATCCAGCAGCAGGACAAGACCAATGAAAAGATCCTTAGAGAAATTGGAGACATCAAGAAACAAAAGAGATCGGCAGAGGATCATTCCCCACTAATGCCCAGATCTTTGAATTTTGATACTCCGGTTATAACTTCTCAGCCTTCAACGGTTCCAGACGTTCAATAAGTTGGAGGACCAAAAGGAGTGCATTACGGGTCATCAGCAATGACTCAGGCTTCAGGGTTACACATTCAACCATCAGGATCCCATCCTCAGCATATAGGATCCTTTGCAAGCTCAGGAGGATACTCGGGAGCGCAGCAGATTCAAGGGTACTGGCCGTTTCAAGGATCCTTCCAGGTTCAAGGATCCTCCCAAGTTCAAGGATCCTCCTATGTTCCAGGATCCTCCCAAGTTCAAGGATCCTCCAATGTTCCAGGATCCTCCCAGGTACAAGGATACTCACAGTTTCAAGGATCCTTCCAGATTCCGGGATCCTTAAGGAGTTTGCAATCAGGAAGTTCCGACGTCCATCAGGGGGATTTCATTCCAATGCAAACCATTGCTTCTACTGGTCCATCGGTCATTCTAGAGCCCCAACAATATGGATTAACATCCATTCTTCCTAATTTGAATCCAATGGGAGGTAACACTTTTAATAATTCTTATACTACTAACCATGGCCTTATGCAGGATCCAGGTATCAATCATGCCATGGCCAGAGAATTGCAAAAGTTAAAGGATATGATATCAAGTGTTCCAGGAGTGGTCAAACCTATCCCAGAGATTGCAGATGGAAGCCATAAGATATCTCGTTTTGCACCACCAATCTGTGATGCTGAGATACCCAAGAGGTTCCATGTACCAACCATGAAGTTGTATGATGGTTCAACGGATCCTGAGGAACACATAGCTCAATACAGGGAAAGGATGGAGATCAATCCAATCCCAGAAAGATTAAAGGAAGCATGCCTGTGCAAGGGATTCGGATCCACTCTTACTGGATCAGCTCTCAAATGGCTGCTAAGTCTTCCTCCCTACTCTATTACCTCATTTGCTAATCTAGTTAACCTATTTAATAACCAATTTTCTTGTAGTAGAAAATTTGAACAATTAACTAGTGATCTATATAGGATAACCCAGGGTCATAATGAATCATTAAGGGATTACATTACCAAATTCAGTAAAGAATCCTTAGACATTCCCAACTTGGATATAGCCACGACTGTTGAGGCCTTCAAAATGGGATTGCTTAGGGATTCATTGTTCTATGATGATCTTGTTATGACACCATGCAGGAACCTAGATGAGGTAAGAACCCGGGCACTCAGGTTCATCCGGCTAGAGGACGATAAGAGGATCCAGGAAAGACTAGCAGGATCCTCAAAACAAGAGAAGCAAGGATCCTCGTTCAAGAACAACAAGTTCAGATCCTATAACAGATTTGATAACCAGAATGTGCATGCTGTTGAACAAGAAGAGGATGATGAGGATTATCCTCCAATCTCTGAATATTGTTTTTCTGTTGATAACAATGAACTAATCCTTGCGATGCAGAATTTAGGTGATAAAGCTAGATGGCCCAGAAAAAATGATAGGCCAGCTGCAACTAAGGATAAATCAAAGTGGTGTGCATACCATGAAGATTTTGGGCATCTCACAGAAGAATGCATCGCATTGAGAAAGGAAATTGGATACTTGTTGAGCAAGGGGCATCTAAAAGAATTGTTGGGTAGAAAAAAGTCAAGGACTCAGGATCCTGAAAGGATCCCTGAGAAAGCTCCGGCCCCTCCAGCAGATGCACAAGTAATAAACTTTATTTCTGGAGGATCAGACATTTGTGGCACATCCTTCTCAGCAGCTAAAAGGCATGCAAAGGAAACTAAAATGGATAGTGGAGAAAGACCCGTTCGAACATCAAGTGTCTCCGAAGGAAAAGTCATAACCTTTTATGAGGATGATCGTGTTGATATCCAGGATCCTCATCACGATGGTTTAGTTATTACTCTTTTCATTTCTAACCATTTTGTCCGCAGAATCCTTATAGACGGAGGAAGCTCAGTGAACATTATCCAGCTTGATGTTCTAAAGAAGATGGGTATCCCTGAATCAGATATCATACCAAGATCCTCCGTGCTCGTGGGATTTAGTGGCGAAACTAAGAATACCCTGGGGGACATTAAGCTCCCAATATACATCGAAGGCCTACATTCTTATAAAAAAATTTGTGTTATTGACTGTTTATCTTGTTGTAATGTTATCCTTGGCAGGCCCTGGATACACGATATGAAGGCAGTCCCATCTACTTACCATCAATGTGTGAAGCTCCCTAGTCCTTGGGGAATAGTCAAGATTGATAGTGATCAGCAGGAGGCTAAGAATTGCTATACTTCATCGATGAAACCAGCCTCGAAGTCAAGGGAGCAATAGCAATCAAAGTATCATCCAAGGGATGTCTTGGAGGCAAGAGAGCAGGATGTGGTAGAAATCCTCATGGATCCTCATGATCCTGAATCCAAAATCTATATCGGATTAGGGATCCTTGGCAAAATGAAAGAAGACCTCGTATCCTTCCTCAAAAGGAGGAAAACTACCTTTGCATGGAAGCATGAGGATATGACAGGTATATCTAAGGATATTATCACTCATAAACTTGGCATCGACAGGTCATTCAAACCAATCCATCAAAAAAGGAGGAAGTTTGCACCGGAAAGAAATGCCATTATCCAGGAAGAGGTAGAGAAATTGCTCCGGGCAGGTATGATTAGAGAGGTCAAGTATCCAAGATGGTTGGCCAATGTGGTTGTTGTTCAAAATAAAAATGGAAAGTGGAGGGTATGTGTCGATTTCACAGATTTAAATAAGGCATGTCCCAAGGATCCTTTCCCATTACCCCACATTGACTCCATGGTGGATGCAACGGCGGGTCATGAACTGTTGACTTTTATGGATGCTTCATCTGGATTTCAACAAATTCAGATGGAACCATCTGATCAAGAGGATACGGCCTTTATGACTCCAACCGGTATATATTGTTATATTGCTATGCCGTTTGGATTAAGGAATGCAGGTGCAACATATCAAAGGCTGGTGAATATGATGTTCAAGGATCAGATTGGACAAACTATGGAGGTTTACATAGATGATATGGTGGTAAAATCCATAAAAGCTGAGGATCACCTAAGGGACTTGGAGGAAGCATTCGATATCCTTGACAAATATAACATGAAACTTAATCCTTCAAAATGTCACTTTGGTGTTAAAGCAGGCAAATTCTTAGGATACATGGTGACCAAGAGAGGCATTGAAGCTAGCCCGGAACAAATCAAAGCCTTAGTGAATATCAAATCTCCGGCCAATGCTAAGGATGTCCAAAGGCTAACAGGCAGGATAGCAGCTTTGAACAGATTTATATCCAAATCCTCGGAGAAGTGCAAAGAATTCTATGATATCCTAAGGAAGAACAAGAAATTTGAGTGGACTGAGAAGCATGAAAATGCCTTAAGAGCTCTCAAAGATTACCTATCCTCAGCCCCGGCCTTGATGAAACCAGAAAAAGGCGATGTGCTATCCTTGTATCTTGCAGTATCCTCAAAAGCAGTAAGTGCAGTCCTTGTTAAGGATCATGAAGGTACACAACATCCTGTCTATTATGTAAGTAAAAGTTTACTTGATGCCGAATCCAGGTATTCACACCTTGAAAAGCTTATTCTTGCATTAATTATGGCATCTACCAAGTTGAGACATTATTTTGAAACTCATGTTATTGTTGTTAAAACTAATTTTCCAATTAAGAATGTCCTCAGGAAACCAGAGATGTCAGGAAGGATGGCTAAGTGGGCAGTGAAGCTTAGTGCCTATGATATAAGATATGAGCCTAGGAAAGCCATCAAATCCCAAGCATTAGCTGACTTTGTGGCTGATTTCAGTAGTGATTTACAAAAAGAAGCTGAATTAGAAGTCCAGCAGCTAGAGGAGACCAAGGATCCTTGGATACTCTACACTGATGGATCCTCAAATGTCAAAGGCACAGGGCTTGGAATACTACTAAAATCGCCACAGGGGGACATAATACCCCACTCTATAGCTTGTGAGTTCCAAACCACTAACAATGAGGCTGAATATGAAGCCTTAATTGCTGGTTTGCAAATTGCTAAGCATATGGGGATCAGGTATCTTGAGGTACATATAGATTCATTGTTAATTACAAACCACTTTAATGGATCCTATGCTGTTAAAGGTGAAAAGCTAACCAAATATTTAGAGATAGTCAAAGAATTGGCACTCTCTTTTGTTTCCTTTAGTTTGACACAGGTACCAAGGGAAGAAAATACAGAAGCTGATGCATTGGCTAACTTAGGATCATCTTTGAAGATCCCGGAGGATATAAGTATCCCCATTATCCATATCTTGGCTCCTGCCATCGAGGATCATGTGGCCATGGAAATAGGGCAAGATTCGGCAATTATCCCTAGTGAGGATACTCAATCCCATTCAGGATCAGGATCATGGATCTCACCAATCATGAAATACTTACAACACGGAGAGATTCCTACAGGAGAAAACCCTAGGGCTTTCAAAATTAAGGTATCCCAATTCACAATCTTAAATAATATGTTGTATAAGCGATCTCCTGCAGGACCATACTTAAGATGCATTGAGGATCCTGAAATCCAAGAAGTTTTAAAAGACTTCCATGAAGGAGATTGTGGAAACCACACTGGGGGCAGGGCATTGTTCTCAAGGATCCTGAGGACAGGATACTACTGGCCAACTATGAAAAGAGATGCTGTGGAATATGCTAAAAAGTGTGATCCTTGTCAGAGACACATCAATATCCTTCATCAGCCGGCTGAATTTTTACACCCTATATCCTCCTCTTGGCCATTTATGAGATGTGGGATGGATATAGTTGGTAAGCTTCCTAAGGCACCTGGTGGAAAAGTGTTCATGCTAGCTATGACTGATTACTTCTCCAAGTGGATAGAGGCTGAAGCTTTTGCCCAAGTCAGAGAAAAGGAAGTTATATCCTTCATTAAAAGAAATATTATAACTAGATTTGGTATTCCTTCTGAAATTATATGTGATAATGGTTCCCAATTTATTGGGGGCAGAACTACTAACGTTTGTAACAGCTGGGGGATTAAGATGATAACATCAACACCAGTCCACCCACAAGCTAATGGTCAAGCAGAATCATCCAACAAGATCATCATCAACAATTTGAAGAAGAAGCTTGGATCCAAGAAAGGGAAATGGGCAGAAGAACTACCTTATGTGCTTTGGGCTGATAGGACAACCCCTAAGAATGCTACTGGTCAAACGCCATTCTCTTTGGTATTTGGGGCAGAATCAGTGATCCCAACAGAAATGGTGGTTCCAACTGCTAGAACAAGTACCTGTGATCCTGAGGAAAATGATGAGAACTTGGCTCAAGACCTGGAGACTATTGAAGAAATCAGGGATCTGGCTAGGATAAGGATGGCCAGTTATCAACAAAGAATGGCTGGTGCTTACAACAAAAATGTCATGATCAGGAAGTTTCAAGTTGGAGATATGGTATTAAGGAAAGCATTTCAGAATACCACCAATCCCACTGATGGAAAATTGGCTCCAAAATGGGAAGACCCTTATTTGATTGAAGCTGAAGCAGGAAATGGGGCATATAGATTGCTAACCATGGAAGGTGATTTGCTACCAAGAGCTTGGAATGCTGTCCACTTGAAGAAATATTTCATGTGAGCAGGATCCTCATGGCACAGATGATCCTTACGTGAGGGGTATCCTTGAAGGATCCTTAAAGTATCGGTGATCCTTACTTTGGTAATGTCCTAATCTTGAACTATTTCATTTCCTTATTTTCTCATATAAGGATAAGGATCATGTGTCCTTTATCCATCTCTCACGTGATTTTAAGTTTTGAAAGTTCAGGTATCCTTAGCAGAATGTTGGTTATTTGCAGAAGCAATCCGTTCCTTGGGTTTAACCCCAGTTATTTGGGCTTGTCCCCAGTTTCGCCAGTAGCGCACGATGATCCTGGTGCAGTTCAAGGCAGTGCGACCAGTACTCGTTTTAGGGGCTGACAATTTCATTGTACTGGCTGTACCCAGGATCCTACGTATAATGGTAGACGTACCATACATCCGTTCCTAAGGTTTCTAACGTTTTCACGTTAGCTAAGGTTTTGACATTTTCATGTCACTAAGTTTGGATAGTCGCCAGTTAGGGCCATACTCCAGTTAACACACGATCTTTAGGCTTGTCCCCAGTTATCCTTGGGCTTGTCCCCAGTTATCCTTTGGGCTTGTCCCCAGTTGCTAACCCTTATCTTATATTGGCTTAGTCCCAAGTTATGCTCTATTTCAGGTCCTTGAAGATAAGCAACTAGGGATCCTTGATCCTTACTTCTCTCTAAGGTTTATCTTATAGTTATCCTGATTATGGTTAGGATCCTAACTTGGATCCTCAGGTATGATCCTTAACTGTTTTTAATTCTATTCATTGTTTATTTGAATAACCCTTAAAATTTGACAACTAAACTTGTGATCCTTAAAATATATTACTTTTTGGGATTCTTCGACTATAGGATATTTGGTCATGGATCATATCCTAAATATTTTCAATCTGACTTATTCAAAATTGCTTATTCAATAAGCGTACATCAAAACGATTGAGAATTAAAGAGACAAAATGGATAACAATACAAGTTAAGTAACAAAAGATTAAGGTTTTATTTATTAACAAAAGATTAACCCTTAAAAGGTTGTCAAAATTACCTACCCCGAGCATCTACCAGCAATACGTGGCCCGTCCGCTGGGGTAGGTAAAGGGTGTCCATGATAATAGGTTCAAAGTAGTGCAGGAATATAAAGGCGGCAGGATCACAATGGCTTCATCCCCCAAACAGAGGATCCCTCCACCATTTGCAATCCTGCCTATTGTCTGAAGGATCCTAGATCCTTAATCCTAAAAACTATTGTTCAGTACAAACCATCAAATTGTTCAACAAAACAACCATCAAACTAAAAAAATTGGGCTCCGGCTATGTCTAGAAATTTCCATCATCGCCCAATCATGCAGCCTAAACCTTTGCTGCATCACCACCTCCGGCTCCACTTGCTTCACCACCTTCACCCTTGCCTCCAGCCTCGATCGTCAGGATCTCTTCAGCCTCCTCTTCATCATCCAGTTCAGCCAGCCTTGCCTTCCAGCCTTCCACATCCCAGGTGCTCTTGTCAAAGGCAGGATCCTGAGCTTCCAAGGCCATTTGCAGCTTGGTCTTGTACATTGCTATGGCGGCAGAGATTTTGGCGTCTTTGGTGATATCATGCTTCTCGTAGTCAGCATTAACCAGCACCTTGGCCGTCTCATGTTTGGCATCCTGGAGTTCCTTCTGAAGATCGGCAATTTTGAGGTCCTTTAGCAATGCAACCTGCTGGAGGTCGGCAATCTTCCTATCCTGATCCTCAACGTGGCCAACATAGTCCTCAATCTCAGCGAATTTCTGCAAAGGGGATAAAAGATAAGGTCAGAACCAAGTGATCCTCAAATCAGCAGGATATGTCAGCAGGATATGCGAGCAGAGACAGTGATCCTTACATTGTTGAAGTACTCGAGGAATTGGTGGCGGATCAGAGGCAGACCCTGCAGATCCTCAGCCTCGGAGGCCTTTCTCTTCTTGACTCCCTTTCCTTTGAGGGGTGCCTTGGGGACTGAAGGTGTCGGGCTGGTAGGAGCCTTTCTTTTGGAGGATCTGACGGTGGTGAGATCGGTGACACTGAACTTTGAAGCAGACTTGGTGGATTTTCCAGCACCTACACAACCAAAACAAGATAAGTATCTTTACTTCACTTATATTTCACTATTTATTTAAATTTTTAAACAAAGATACTTACTTGACATCGTGACAGAACCTGAGGATACCTCCTGAGAATCCTGGGTGGTTGTCTTGAAAGATCTTGTTTCAGGATCGAGTCTCTTGAAAGTGGCGAGTCTCTCTTTGGCAGCAGAAGACAGTCTGAGGTGTGAGACGGTGATAGCTGCATAACAAGAAAGCAAAAGTATATAAGTGATCCTTATATCAAAAGAAAGTTCTCTGGTGATCCTTCTCAGGATCATCCATCCTACCATGGGTAGCCCATTTCCTGGGTAGGTCCTTCCCGTCAGGGATAGAATCTCTCTTGACGAAAAAGAAACGCCGCTTCCAATTAGTATCATTCTTGGTAGCTTTGAAGATCGGGTGTTCCTCACCAGGTTTACGTTTGAACAAATAACGATGAGAACCAAAGGTAGTAAGATCAGACAGCTCTCCCAGCTCTGACATTCCTAGGTCTATCCCTTCCTGCTCGATGATCCTTTCAAGGGTATACAAAACCCTCCAGATCATCGGCATGGCTTGGATATAAGAAATGCCGGTTAGGGAAAAGAAAGATTGGGTGAAGGCTGGAAAAGGATATGTATAGCCTATGGTGAACAGAGTGACAGGAAAAGCAACCCAGTTGTCGGAAATATGATCACTCAGGGCATTGGGATCAAAAGATTTAAACACGGTGTTCGCCGGGAAACAATAGCGGATCTTATCAATCTGCGGATCGGTGAAACAGCAGCGTTCTTTTATGGAATCTTCGATGATCCCCTGGCTCTTTAGTGGGCTGTTTTTCGGGTGATCCTTAGCTGGGGAGTTCCGGAGCAACATTTTTGACAGAATGATGGAAAGAGACGGAAAACAGAGCAAAAGAAGGAAGAAGATGAAGAGAGAATACCTGTTTATCTTCGGATGCAGTTATAAAGGGAGTATCTCTGAAATTTAAATGCAAACGATCCTATCTATATCTCCTATTTATAATCATGATTGTGCAGGGTTGTCACTTCTGTGACGTCATAGTTGCAACGGATAGTTCTACATCAACGGCTAGTTATCCGTTAGTTAGTTGCGGATAAGATCAAGAAAATATAATTCGTTTATTTTACATATTACTCGTTATATTTTGGGGGCAATTGTTAGGGGAGGATTTTCTAACAATAAGTGATCCTTATTTGTTATCCTAATAAATGATCCTTACTTCTGTGACAGATGGTGATCCTCAGAAGAGCTTCAGGATCAGGATCATGGATCACCTTAAGGATCCTCATACTAACGATTGTTTGTTTGTGTTTCGTATTATTTTGCAGGAGTAACAAACTTGACTTGGTCTTGGCAACGTTACTATGGAATATTCCACGGGTATTTCGCACACGTTTGACTGGAAATGGACGTTGTGGAGAACGTGGGAGCATGGCACAAAAGTCGGATAGTTTGTTAGCATAGTTAACTTCTATTTTTAAAGGGGTAACGAGCTAGTAATTAGAACACTTAGCCATTTTCAGCTACACACACTCTCGTACAATTGCACTCTTGAAGCTTTCGGCAAGCACTTAACAGTCTTCACTCACTTTTACACATTCCACCGTAGTGATCCTTGTAGCTAGCTCGTTACTATCCAAAGTTGTAAACATTTACTGATTTATTTGAGCTTGGTGATCGGTAGTTTCCATCACCCGAGGTTTTTTATGCCGGAGATCTTCTAAAGATCAAGGGTTTTTTCCTCGTATAAATCCTTGTGTCGTTTGTGCAATTTACATTGAAGTGATCCTTATCATTGTTCCTCATTTCAAGCATCATTCCCCGTAACTAAGAGTTTGGTTGCATTATTCCTGTGTGATTTTTGACCAAAACAAACCCTAATCTAGACACCAAGTTAAACTATAGACTCTCTAAACTAAACCAAACTACTAACAGACAAGTGTACCGATCGACTCTAGAATAACTAAGTAAGCCTGAATATCGAACCCACAAGACTCTTTTAATTACGTTAACTAGACCTATTGACTGACCCGACTAAATCGTTTTTGTATTTTGAAGGGGGGGGGGGGGGTTTCTAATACCTAAAGTTGCAATTAATTTAAAGACTACCTAATTAACCAAACTAAGACAAAAACTGGGAATTTGGATTTTACTCAGATAATGATAAGGATACTACCTAGGTTAGAATCCCATATGTTATTAGTTGAATTTCTATCGGACATGAACTGTTATGGAACCGGGATCTTAGAGTACTAAACCTACCGAGAAACCGAGCAGGACCCTCGACCCTTCTTGAGAAGACACCTATGGAACTCTAATAGACTGTTAAATTGCTAATTTAAGTAGACCCCAACACGGGCTCTCTAATTATTCTAATAAAGTACCCTTAGTCAACAATCTACCTCACAGCACGAAAGTCAAGGGTAACTTGGAAACCTGATTTGACTCGATAAGCAAGAATTGGAAAGGAAACTAAGTCAGCCTTCTCACAAAATACCTAAACCTAGCAATTTACCAATCTAGACAGACCAATAATCTCGCACCTCACGGATTCTAAGATTAGTAGAACACCTAGACCTACTCGATTCACGAATATTGCTTCTATAATATAATGGCCAATTAACCACAAAATAATCAGGAACACACAGTTAATGATCTAACATGAACCTGTTATATGAACGACATTCAACAAGGAACATGTAAAGCAATAAACATTAATCAAACAAGTATAGATATGCATACACATCGAATCATGGCAAAAAGTCTATACTTTACTAGAAAAACCATAACAAGTTCATAATCCGGATAAAAGTCAAAACTTTAACATATGTTCATCATTAACCTTGGTAGTATATGTAAATTTAGCCTCTAATCATGGTTTTAACATTCAAAACACATAGTTCAAAGATTCAATTCATGGTAGAAAGATGAAAAGTAGAAAACTATGAAAACGGGAAGATGGAACCCGGTATTCTTCGTTCTCGTGCCTTAGATCTTCAACCGTATCGAATCTTCACTTGAAAACCTTTAAAATCTGAGTTTCAAGAGCTCCAAATTCGTCTCAAAGATATCCAAATCGTCTAGAGTTATGGTATTATCTAATTGTGATCAAGCATTATATATTTATAACACAACCGTGCTAACACCCTTTTTTTCGGTGGAAATAGGCTCCTCGCGTCGCACGACACGGGCACGTGTAAGTCAACTCCGAGTTAATGACCTCCTCGCATCACACGGGGAGACCTTCCTTTCCTGGTCGCGCGACGTGACCAAGTGTTTTTCCTTGAAATTTGTGCCTTTTCAAATCTCGGTCCCCGAACGCGTTCCGGTGCTCGGTTTTCTTGATATATGGCTCATTTTTCGCCCTTTTCAGCTATCTTCAACACCCGAGACCTGGGAAACACAAACTAATCAACAATATACACATTCTACCTAAAAACGACGCAAATGGAATCGGAAACTATACAAACTATACACGGAAAATAGATGTATTTTGCAATACATCAATGCATGAATAATTCAGATTACATACCAAATAAACCCAAACCCAAAGTCTTAATGCAACCACAAATGGTTTAGCTACTCTTGGCTGTGTGAAATGACGAAAAAACACGCAAATTGGAAGCACTAAACATGATTATGATGATAATTTAGTCTTTTTCACTTGAGTCCACTCTTATTCCTGGCCTCTCAACACGAGTGTACGAAGAAAACAAACAAAGAAATCCCTTAAATTTTCAGCCATAATTGTGCAAAAATATCATATGGGTGTAAATACTGTGGTCTTTACGATGGGGTTCTTTGTTTACGGTGAAAGAGATGTGAAATAATGTTGGGTAGTGACGTAGGTTCAGTGGTTCCCTGTATTTACAGTGGTATTTGGTTTTTTCACCCGTTTTTCCATGTTGATTCATAAGCTTGCCTCTTCCATGTTTGGGATTGAATCTCCAAGCGTGTATGCATCCTTCTTTGTTGTCATATGCATATAAATCACATAAAGTTATTCGATTCGACCCAAAGTTAAAATTTAAATACGGTTTTATATAGAAAATACTCATGCACACAAAGCATACATCAGTAATCCTCAACGAACGAACAACCCCTCCAACAAGTTTGTCCGAACATTCAAGCCCTCCAACAAAAGTGTACGTCCACGTGAGTGTCCTGGTCTTGCTCTGGATTCAAACATTACACATGAAAAGTTCATTTTCAGTTGATAGGCGACACTTGTCTGAAATAGTTTTAAATTTGATAAACCTTGACTTTAGACTAAAAACACTTCTGTTAATGATAACACGTCAAAACAACAGTTTTAATCCAAGTTTAAGTCTACCAACGAACTTTTTTTTGGTTAATTATAGTTTTATTTACAAACAACTTTTATGTTATATCTAAGATTACTACAATATGCCAAATTTTTTATATTTAATCTATTTCATTTTACCAACTCAGTACATTAAAAATAAACAAATATAAGACATAATTCGTTTACTTCAGTTTAGTCAAAACATAGTGTTTAATCTGTAAATTATATATATAATAATTAATATAGAGTACAAAAGGAAATAAAAGAAATATTGAGTGTCTAAAAAATGTGTGTTTTATAACTTTAGATTGAGACTGAAATTGTTGTTTAAAACAAAAAATGAGAATAAACAGAAAGAGAGGTTTACATAAAACTAAACGCTTTAAATAAGTTCATAATACCTACATGAGTCGGTTTAGCTTTTGTTGATTAGAGGTCGTGAAAATTGTAAGATGTGGTTTTAAATAGTTTGTATGTATGTATGGCGGGTAGCATCTTGCTACGATGAATAAAATAAATTTATGTTGGCCGTTAAAAAAACAAAAACAAAACTAACCTATAAGATAACTTTCACATTAATTATTCACTCAAAAACCCTCAATCAAAGACATCCTTTAAGACTAATGGGTATGGGGGCCGGCTGAGGCCCGGCTAGGACCGGCGCCGGTCCCCCACACCATCCCCCTCATGTCCGGCCCGGCTCATTCGGCCCCCCACAGCCGATCTAGCCGATCCTCTCTCCTCTCTCTATACACACATACATCTATACATACATACATATATATATATAAAGGGGTTCATCCCCCACCCCCCTAGGTTCATCCCATCCAAGCCACTCCTACGTGGCGCCTACGTGGCGGCTCATCCACTCCAAACCCATCCTCTCCGTACTCTTTAGTCTAACAACTACGATTTTTGTCTTTTATCAATGATTAAAGAATTCATGTTGTTTTATTGTTTATGAAATTCCGAGAGCCGTCAAAACACAAAGAGACATAGGGGTCAAATGCTAATGAGAACGCACATTTCAAGACAATTTTGGCTTTGCTTTCATCACCCTTCCCTTTTACTTTTATAATTTTATTTACTCTCTCAAATCTTATTTCTTTAAATTGTGTAAGCTAAATCTTTTTAGCAACCGTAACATCCGTTATCTTAAAACTTCGAAACTCTATCAATGTTTATTTACAGACAGAATAACGGAGTTTGCATTGAATAAATTACTTTCAAAAGAAATAAGAAGAAAAAAAACCGCCGTTCAAAATAAAAAAAAAAACGAAAAATTGATGTTCTATAGCTCTATTGATGTTATAGTTTAATAAAACTATATTAAGCAAATAATTGCCACTATTAACATTATAACAAACATCTTATCAAGATGATTGTCTTATAATATAACTTTGACTTAGTGATAAAGTTGGCATCTAAATGTTCAAACCATTTCATCTTCAAAATGATATATTATCTTACTTTTTATGTTTTTTTTTTTTTTTTTTCTCTCTCTCAGTCTTATGTTTCAAGTGAGACAAAATTAAAATTGAAAAAGGTAAGATGACCTCACTTCATTGAGGTGTGGAGATATTCTCTATATAATCCTACATGCCAACTTTTAGTCCCTTACCCCCTCAAAATAATTTTGTATGTAGTTTATATGTGAAAGCCTTTTTTTTCTTTTATAAACTTGTGGTATGTATGATATATAGCCAGAATTATATTCACACATACCAACTAACATTTAGATGTGACTAGGTCTAGTTTATGAAATTAAAGCAGCCGACAAAACACAGGCAGATCTTGAAAACAACAATGATCGAAAAAGACATTAATCCCTTGACATTTTTTTTTTTGAACGGCGATTGACACCCACATTGCATGGGTCCCTAGTCCCCCTCGGGCGAGGCATCCGAGGTTGACCATAGGCGCTCCACGAGAAAATTTCCAGCCGACAGCCACTTGACTGCCGTTGCAGCCTCCGCACTCAAGAGCCGGAGTAACCGCACTGTAATAGAAAACTCGTGTGCGGCTCAAGACTCAAACCCGGGCTATTACGCACTCAAGGCTCTTATCCATCATTGCCATGACCCCTCAACCAAGGTTGGGGCCATTTACCCCCAAATGCAACAGGTGGGGATCGAACCCGGGTCTCCAAGGAAACCCAAAGTTCTTTCCACCACTCCACTACAAGTGGGGGATAAAGAAAATTAATCCCTTGACATAATCTTAAAGAGATCATATATCACTTGGATATTAGTTTTAAAAACATTAAAAAAACACACTAATTTGCTTTCTTAACGTGTCACAAAATCCTACAATCCTGAATGTCGATTAAAATACATCCACCAACACTACTAAATATATAATATTAGTAATTAAAAAACCAAGATCCAAATTCCACCAAAGCAGTCATTTTTGGAATCCCATTCATACTAAAACCTTCAAACCCTAACCCATGATCCGAACCCATTACACCAATGGGTTCGTTGCCGACGGTCCATACCCGCTCATTAACCCGCCCCACGACGACCCAATACCCGTCAGGTACGCACCACCACTTCCGCTGCCAGAACTCGCACCACCACCGGTTTGATCTTGCCATTCTAAAGCCAAAAGCTTTGGCTTTACATCAAGAGAACTAATTGCATCCTCATTCACATCATTCCCATCATTATTATATGCAATCAACCCTCTTTCCATAAAAGGATTATTAATAGAATCAAGTGTCATCCCACCAAAAGGTGAACAAAGATTACCACCATGATAATTTTGTCCCATCACATTCACACCACCCATCTCCGCCGCGTAACCACCGCTACCCATCATCCCCATCAACTGACTACCACCACCACCACCATTATTCTCCATGAAGTCAATAGCCCTAGTAGCACTCCCATTCAAATTCTCAAACATAAAACTCGGAATATTACTAGAAGTCCCAATGCCAAACAAATTATTCGCCGAAAACTGCATCGTTGAGTCCGGATAGGACAGTTGAAGATCAGTCGAGTTCATAATCAACTGATGATGGTTATGGTTATGGTTATGGTTATGATTAGGGTTAGCATTAGGGTTTAGGGTTGGGTTTAGGTTGATCAAATGTGAGTTTTGCTGGTGTTGGTGCTGGTGCTGGTGGATAATACTGTTATCGTTACTGTTACTGTTATTGGCGGCTGCCGAAGTGGATTTCTTGGAACTTGAAGATATTTTTTTGTTTTTTCGGCAGCCGCCACCAACAGGGATGTTACGAAGCGTGCCGCCTTTGGTCCAGTACCGGCGGCACGTTTTACAGAAGTAACGGGGTTGAGTGAGTGAGTAGTTGTTGTAGTAGCAGAATTTGGTGTGTGTGGAGTCACAACGGGGACATTTGAGGGCTTGATCGTGTTGTGGGCGGAGCCTTCGCTCCATTAACGGGCGGGAACATGCAAGCATAGGATCTGTCATTCCTGATGGTGACGATGAGTCCATTCCTGCTTCCTCCGGAATTGTGCCCTACAAATAATAACAATAATAATGATAGATGATGTTAGAGTAATCATTATCATCTATTTTGTGTCAGGAATTGTACTTTCAGAACATTCATTCAGAATGTACAGAAAGAAAAAGACATTATTATTATTATATTATTTTCTTTACAATTTATGTTATCTTAGAAAAAAAAAATTAATACAATGTTGTATTTTGAGATTTCAAAATATAATATGCAGTTTGTGAAACTCTATATGCACAAGAAAATATAAATCCTAGGGGTATATTGTGTTAAAATGGTGTACTACCAAGTATCGTGGGTTCAAATCATGCAAAGTATAGGTGTTGTGATTTTAGGAGTTGAGTAGGTGTAGTCGTGTAGAATAGAGAGTATGTATGTGTTAATTTGCCAATAAAAAAAAGCTAGCACAAAATAAATCAAGAATTGTGTTGCATATTGAATATGTGCTATAGGGTTAAATAGATATAATAAATATATTTTTTTGAAATAGCAAAATTAATTAAGACAACAACTAACAAGACGCTAGAGCCGAAAGCATACATGGAAGATTATAAACTAGTTTAAACTTACACCATAAAACATAATCTTTGATATACGATAATCATATAACTAGTCTGATCGATTTGGGCCGGCTGTTTGTGAATGAAGTTTACTTTAAAAAAAAAAATATAACTAGTCTGATCATAGTGTTGTCAGGTACCTGAAACCAGTCGGGCGAGTCCATGCAAACTTGAAGCGACGTTAAACCCATTTGATACTCAAAGATATAAACGAGTGTAAGTAATACTTACTATATAAGTAGAAAGCGAAAACCCTAACACACAGTAAGTGTGTGGAAGTGTGTGTGGTTTAGAGCGTAAATGTGAAGGATGCAATGAGGAGGAGGACTATGGTATGTAAATAAGAAGGAAGAAAAAGCAACATGTGGGGGGTAGCTGCTGCCTCTGCCGTCGGTGTCACATTCCCGATGTGGACCCTGCACAGTAACGGACGGCTGAGATCTTATGTGTGCTTTTTGTGGAGTGTGATCGTGGCCGTTGGATGGGCGGGACATCTGACTGATGTTGACAGTATGATGTTTTATTATGTTAAGAACCGAAAGATCAGACTGCTTTGTGGGGTATTGGATTGTCTGTGTAGGGGCCCACTACGTCGCTTCCAACACGCAAGGCATAAATTCTTTTTTTGATGACGTGTCACAATGGATGGTGTCCACGTGGATAATGCCAGTGTAATTAATATCTTACCCATTCGAAAACTAATTGCAATTTTTAACATGTAGAGAATACAAAAACACTACCATTTTAAACACGAAACCGACAATATTTAGCTAACGAAGATAAAGATCATATAGAATGAAAAAAAGTGAGGGATGATTAAAGGGGTGGGACGATGCGATGCCGTGGAAAGTTCTGATTTCAAGTGAACGAAGGCAACGATTATAGGAGGGTAGAACTCTCGGCGTAATTTTTTCAATAACTAAAACAAAATTTATAACATTCGAACCTGGTTGTCGACATGAATGGCTCAAAAATTATACTTAGTGAAATCTGATTAATTGATAAACAAATGTATTTTACATAGTTAGACACCGATGTGGGGTAGCCAACTTGGTAGTGGCCTATGCCGATGGTCATCTGAGCAAGGGAATATATTAGAATGGTGTAAATTAGAGGGGGTGACATTCGTCGTTCAAAAAAAATAGTTCGACACTTCATTAAATTTATACACCAACCAACATGCGACTAGAGTATAAGAATCAGTGGTGGACTCGAGAATCATTTTCATAGTATGCGAACAAGGGGTCAACCAAACTTTCAAAGGGTGCGATCGGGGTTTTTACCTATAAAATACATTAATTTCTTTTAAGGGGGTGCGTCCACCCACCCTCGCCCCTACTTGGGTCCGCCCCTGATAAGAACTATTTCTTTCTGGTACAAATTTTCATGTGGAAATTTATATATGTGTTAGACCCTACAAAGCCGATTTCAGAAACTATACAAATGCTATGATCATGGTCAAAGAAAGAAAGAAATTGCATTAACAAGATCATACAATTGCGTTAGTTTGTAATAACTTATATAATTAAGATCATTAAAGATAAATTTCATTAACATGCACACCTTGTATTTGTTAGAAAAAAGTAACAACATGGAAAGAGAGTAAATTTATAGCATGTCAAAATTCCCTAATTTTTAAATTTTTTAAAGTCGTATTACTGGTGAAACAATTGGGGATCTATGAGTTTTGGTAATGATTATATTCTGAGTCTAAAATTGGCACTTTGTTCTTTCTTTACACTTAAAAAGAGTTTTTCATCATTAAAAGACAACTCAACAATAAATCAAGAATTTTTGTAGGCCATCATTAATAGTTCAATCATGCAATTCAAAATTTTGGGAATACGTTTTTTGTTCAAATATATACATCAACCATTATTTTTAATTGTAGCAGGTATACATTTCATTTCATAAAAGTGCACGGTTTGATAGCGGGGAGGCACCTGGGGGAATGTAGGACCGGTAGGTAGGGGTGTGCATGGTTCGGTTCGGTTATTAGCATTATCTGTAACTGTAATTGTAACCGAGTTATCGGTTAATCGATTCGGTAAATTCGATTAATTTGTCGGTTTTCTGTTCTGTTAATTTCGGTGAATAACCAAACCAAAAATTGGCTAAAATTTTTGTTTAGAAATACATGTAATAGAGTTATAAATACATGAAATAAATATATAAATACATGAATTGTATGTATAAATAAATAAAATGGTGGTATAACACATGCAATGAAATTATAAAACATGACATGGATGTATAAAAGCTAAATAATTCGGTTCTGTTCGGTTAATCGATGGTACAAAAAATATCCGTTAACCGATTTTCGGTTAATTCAGTTTTGTTTAATTTCGGTTCGGTTTTGTCGGTTTTCGGTCGGGTTTTGATTAACGATTCGATTATTACTCACCCCTACCGACAGGAACCCGGCCGGTTCCCTCGGTATCGCTTAGTTTGGCTCCTGCTTAATGTCACCCGTAACAATCCTAACCGTTTAAGGTTATTGTTATTTTTTATATTTTTAATTAAATTTATGGTTTTCTATTAGTGTTTATTTATTTTAATTCATTAATTGGAAAATGTGTTGAAATTAGGGCTGCAAACGAACCAAACGTTCGGCGAACATTTCGTGAACCGTTCGGCGGGAAGTTCGTTTGTGTTCGTTCGTTTATTAAACAAACGAACACGAACAAGGAATTTCATTGGTTTAGTTAAATAAACAAACATGAACAGAGGTCGTGTTCGTTCGGTAACGTGTTCGATAGTTCATTAGTGTTTTTAATTTTTATATGTATTTAAATACTTTAAAATTTCGATAAATTAAATATCTTATAAGTGTCAGTTGTAACAACCCGCTTTTCAAAAGTCAAAGTCAAAGTCAAGATTGAAGTCAAAGGAAGAAAAGATTCATAATTGCGATCTGTCACTCCTTGCTCAACTACTGTTTTGACTTCTTTGACTTGTAATTGAATCTATTATTTATTTTGCTTTAGTTGTATTATGTGGAGTATCTATAAATAATCGAGGTTTAATCGCATAATAATCGACTTATCGCTAATCGCTATCGCATTCGCAACTCGAATAATGTGTTCTGGATATTGGTTTACATGTGTGTGCTATTTATGTGTTACTTGTGCATGTTATGTTTATGTTGAGGTGTTAATCGCAATCTATCGCATCGCAATCAAATCAAAAACGCTAAACGCAAGTTATTTATTGTGATTGTATGTTAGATATAGTAGTTATGTTATTTGGGTACTATTGGGTAATACTATCGCATCGCTCACTCGAATCGCATCGAAACGCTCAACACACGAAACGAAACGACAAAACTCATCGCGTCGGACACCTGGATCGAGTGGCCAACCGATCGAGTGGCCATCCAATCGGATTGTCATCCGATTAAGTTGCCACCCGATCGGACTGCCACCCGATCGGATTGCCACCCGATCGGTCCGACACTTTGACACTTTCCTTTTTGGGAAACCATATAAATACCCACATGTCACATCATTTGTGATGTGAGAGCTCCATGTTCGACCAGCCGCACTCAAGCACTCATTTCTCTAGATTTCTCTCGATTCTTGTAAGTTTCCAACCCAAATCTTGTACTTCTATGATCTACACATACTCCTTCATCATTTTCACCTTTGAATCTTAACTTTTAACCGTGAAATCACCGGATTTGAGATGTTCTAGGGTGATGTCATCATGGAGTTCTTATGAACTTCAAGGTTTGGCTTCATTCCACCAAGAACAACTTAGATCTGAAGGATTTCAACATGAATAATCGATGTTTTCGCATAGATCTACATATGTTCATGATTAAAAGGATTGAAAGAAGGTTTTCCAACGTTCTTTCAACTCTTTTACACTCAATGCACTCAAAATCGATAGAATCGGAGCTCGTTCTAATCTTCTACTCTTTCGTAGTGATGGGTTAGTTCTAGATCTGAATTCTATCCAAGAGACAACTGATTTCGAGGTTGAACATGAACAACCATCTTGAACCGTGAACTGGTCGGACTAGGGTGGTTCCTGTTCGATCGGACCACTTGGTTCGAGATGGGGTTTCTGTTGTTTAAGCAAGTTATCATAACATCTCGTTCAAACTACAAAAATCTTCCAAACAATCAAGTGTCAAAGACGACCAGGTCGTTGGACAGATTGCCGTCCGATCGGATTGCCATCCGATCGGACAGCCATCCGATCGACTTACACTTGGTTCCGCACTTAAACATTTTTCCAAGAGGACTGGACGTCGAACGGATTGCCGTCCGATTGGATTGCTATCCGATCGAACGACCATCCGATCATGTGACGTTTGGGACTTGGTACTTGATCAATTTTCAAAGATCATCAGTAACTAACGGATTGCCATCTGATCGAATGACCATCCTGCTGTGAACTTGTTCTCAACTGAGAAGCCTCGCCAAACGGATCGCCGTCTGATCGAACCGTCGTCTGATCGACCGACCTGAAGGGTAGAGATACTTCCCTATTTTAAAATGCTACAACGAAAACTTCAAAGTACAAACCATCATCCACAAACACATCCTTACCAAACAAGGTGTCAATCCAATCGAATGGCCATCCGATCGGATGACCATCCGAACGGATTGACATCCGATCGAATTGCCATCCGATCAGGTTACCATCCGATACTTGGCACCTTTTACCGTTTTACGCGTCGCTCATCGTTTATGCTATCGTTAACTGTCCAGGCTAATCTCCCAAGCGCTCCCTTCAATCCAAGATAGTGTTTACTTGTTAAACACAATCTGTGAGTATACTCGATCCCTTTTTGCTTTATGCACTTTTGGGTGTTACATACGTTACTTATTCTAAATCACATCGATCGCATAACGCAAACATTATTTATACGCTGACCTCTAATGCATGTTATACGTGACTCGATGAATGCATGTTTGTTATGTTTACACATTGATTGTTGTCTACCTGCCATAGCAACGATAGTACTATAGTTTGGACTCAGCACCTGTTCACTCAGGGGTTGTTAAGGACAATACTTCACGTGTTCGCAGTGGTGAACATGTGATGCGCACTCGCTACTCGCAGTCAAATCGCAGTCATTGGTATTGATAGGATCTTTGTCGATAACTTACATGCTTCACATTATACGTTGTACATGCTGGTTATGTGTAAACGATTTCGAACTCTATTATGTTATTATAAAACTTGTATGCTCACCTTTACACTATGTGTATTTACCTCTACTTTAACGTATGTGACAGGTGTTTGAATGTATAGGATGTTGCTTGCCTGCTTTTGTGGAATCAAGTAGGACCGAGAGTCTAGAAACAAAGACAATTTATATTTTATTTGAATCTGAGTTGTCGGAACATGTTTGTTTAGAGAATATCTATGTCTGTAATAATTAGATTTCTTATTAGGTTATGCCGTTATGGTATGGGACATAATATTAACTATTTGGTAATTTAGTCGTTATGGAATTTCTCTTGACAATTTATTTCGCTCAGTGCCATGCCCCGATGTTTCCGTCATCGGTTGGGGTGTGACAGATTGGTATCAGAGCCATAACTATAGGGAATTAAGCAAGACTCGACCTAGTCCTGGTCGATGTCTTAGAAATGACCTAGTCTATAGTCTAAGTACCAACAGACCGACTTGTGCATGCCCAATGGGGGGTTTTGTACAAGCTTACTAGCTATTTCTCGCTCGAACTCGTTGTACACTACGCACTTGCGCGAACATCGCATACTACAGTTTCGCGCAAGATCAGACTTTCCTAAGGCTGATTACACACACAAACGAATGACCTGGTTAAGATTAGGTGTGAAAACCGCAAACTCTCGACCAGAATACTCATTCGAATTGTTGTTTTTACTATAAACAAGAGAAATTGCGTTGAAATAGGAGTGAAATCCATACTTCGACGCATATCTCCTTATCTAACTCGTGATTTTATCACACAAGCGGGAACGTAGTCGCTAAGTTAGGGGTGAAACCCGAACCTTGATGACTCGTTCTACTCTCTAAATGTGGTTTTACAAAACTCTCACCAAAGTTTCGACGGACTCCAATGACTTGGGTCACACTGTAACTGGAAGGATGGTGCCGATCGCTCAAATCGAAGCGAGAGCACATTCCCGAAGGCCAAAGTGTGCACTTACGAGCCCTTGTGAATAGTCAAATCACTTTGGGTAGTCAACGTCTATCTAGCCAAGGCAATATATCCTCGATTTTATGTGTTTCAATTCTGGAAATCCGCAGCAGCTAACTCTGTGATTTATCGATTTTATGTGGATTTTATATGTTTTATATGATTACATGTTTCGATTTTTGTAATCTATTCGCTTTCGCTGTTCATTTCGATCAGCACGCACGACTCGCACTACACATCTATCTCAAAACGCAAAGAAATCGCTGATCATTATTCGCAATCGCTGCTCGATACTCGCCATCGCTGTACTTAATCGCTATACGTGCTGTGAAGGATAGTGAATACGTGCAACATATAAAATGGTTTTTGTGTTCTGACTGCCTTATGTGCTCATGTGCCCTACGTGATTATGTGCTTATGTGTTTATGTGCTTACGTGATTCTGTGTTTATGTGGCTACGTGTTCTTGAGCTTTATGGTGAATCTCTAGACTATACTAGGAATAATCGAATAGTGTTTTGAGTCCTATGGCGCTGTCTGTTGCAGACAATGTCGTCATCTGGATCCCTACACTCACGAGTTGCTAGGCGTAAGCACGCCGACAAGCGACTCGCTTCTCTCGTCGCAAGTCAAATCGTCAAAGTCATCCCTCAGATCGTGAGTGAACTAAACGAGAATGCAAGCAAATCTTCTGAAGAATCCAAGACCGATACTCCCAAAACTGCCTTTAGCTTCAAGCAGTTCAAAGCATGCGACCCGAAAGAGTTTACTGGAGAAGATGGTCCTACGGCCATGTTCCAATGGTTTGATTCTATCAAAGTCACCCTGTGCCAGAGTGGTTGTCCTGATGATCTCTGTACTCTCAATGCAACTGGCGTCTTCCAATCCCAAGCTCTAGATTGGTGGGCGGCCGAGAGAAACAAGTGCGGAAATGATGCAGCTTACGGGCTATCATGGGATGAGTTGAAGGACGTGATGATGCAAGAGTTATGCCCTCCCCATGAGCGCCAAAGTTGGAGGATGAATTCTGGCACCTTAAGTAGAAAAATGGTGACAACGCTAGTTTGACTGCTCGCTTCAAGCAGTTGAGTATAATCTGTTCGGAACAAGTCAAGACGCCCGAAATCACCATCAAGAAGTATATCCGCGCTCTTCCGGATTACATGGCTGATTTCGTTCAAGCAGCAAAGACGACAACAATTGAAGAAACCTACTTGCTCGCTGCTGAGATCAACGACAAGCGAGTCAAGTCTGGTGTCTGGGATAAAGCTCCCAAGAATCTGCATCAAGATACCACTGCTTCAACCACTGAAAACGCCACCGTTCCTCAGTCATCCAAGCTCTCGAGACGCAAGAGAAAGAACAATAACAGTTCCAGCAACAAGAACTGTGCAATCACTGCTGCCCCACTCCAATCAGTTCCTGCACCACAACAACCTCAACAGCGCCAAGTAGCGGCACCGGTTACCAACGCACCGCCAGCAAAGCGTGCGTATACTGGTCCTCACCCGACTTGCCCTCCTTGTACCTATCACCACCCAGTGGGAATCGCTTGCAGATACTGTGTGCATTGCAACATGTAAGGCCACTTCACCGCCAACTGTCGTACAGGTCCACGTCAAAACCCCGCTCCAGCACAAGCTCAAGCTCCTGCTCATCAAGCTCTACTTGCTGCTCCTCAAGGCCATCAAGCGGCTCCTGCACCCGCGATCAACGCTAGAGCTTGCTAAGCGTGTAGTGATCCCAACCACTTCGCTAACATGTGCCCGAACCGAGTGGTCAAGCAAGAGCCACAACAGCAGCAGCCCCAGCAGCAGCCTCAGCAACAGCAGCAACAACCAGCACCCCGCGGACGCACTTTCAACATCAATGTCCGCCAAGCTCAAGCCGATAACAACGTGGTGAATGGTACATTTCTTGTGAATGGTATATATGCTTCATGTTTGTTTGATACTGGAGCAGATAACTGTTTTGTATCGTTTTAATTTGAAAAGCTCCTCAATCGTAAGCGCGCTCATCTCCCCTCGACGTTTGATGTTGAAGTTGCCACCTGTAGAAACGAACTCAACAATCACATCTTCCCCATCGATCTTATTCCGATGCAACTCGGTAGTTTTGACGTCATAATAGGCATGGACTTTCTTCGTGAAAACCATGCAGAAGTTGTTTGCTTCGATAAGATGATTCGATTCTCGCTCGCTAATGGTGATCAATTGTGTGTTTAAGGTGAATTCGCGTCGAAGAAACTCCAACTCATGTCGTGTGTCCAGGCTGGCAAGTATCTCCGAAAGGAATATCAAGCTTTCCTGGCACACATCGTAGTAGCGGAGAAGGAAAAGAAAGGAAACCCAGAGGTGAAAGATGTTCCTGTTGTTCGTGAATTTCCTAACGTTTTCCCCAACGATCTACCCGGTTTGCCACCCGCTCGTGATATCGATTTCCGAATCGACCTCATTCCTGGAGCAAATCCTGTTGCTAAAGCGTCGTATCGTCTCGCTCCTTTTGAAATGCGCGAACTCTCAAGTTAGCTCCAGGAACTACTTGATAAAGGCTTTATTCGTCCTAGCACCTCTCCATGGGCCGCGCCCGTCCTTTTCGTCAAAAAGAAGGATGGTTCGTTCCGGATGTGCATCGACTATAGGGAGTTGAATAAGCTGACAATCAAGATGTCGCAACCCCCGATCCCTTATTCCCAGGAACGGGCGGACACGATCTCAGTTGTGGTGGTATTAGATTATTTAATCTCGCAGCGGAATTTTCATCAGGACCGTAGTTAGGAAATGTTTATCAGAGTAAAACCACCATATTTGATATTAATAATAACATGGATAAAATCCAAGTTTCTTATTACAATACATTTATAGGGATAAACCCTATCTTATTTCATTTAAAACATCGTTTATTAGGTAACTTTTATAGCCACATTATCCCCAAGCCTTTAGTGCTCTCCAGCTGGCTTTCTATTAATTGGTTGTCACATTGGGTTACCTGAAACGCGTTTTAAAAACATTTGTCAGTCGGAAATACTGGTGAGTGAATCCCAGTTTAATCAAGAAACAATTTATCGATTAAAACAGTATCGAGGACGATTACAATGTTTATGTCTACACAATTACTCCATTTGGTACTATCAATCCACTGACTTGTGGGTCATATTACACATTGGCTAACTCATTGTCCCAATGGTAACGTACTGTCATCCTCGACTTACTACTCACAGTGTAGTAAATTTTGTATACAAAACCCCAACATACCGGCAGTAATTAAAGACTACAAAGACTCAAACACCGCTTAATCATATTGTAAAATAATTAAGGTTTTGTAAAAACTGTTAACAAAAAGGCGATTACTCACATTGCTATCTTAGGCTTTTCGTAAGGGTTTCCTGGATATAATCTATAATTTATACAAATGTACATTGGTTAGTATCATAACCCTTTGAAAATATTAATAATACCCTCCCCGAGACGGTATTCCAACAACTACGTCGGGCAGAACCACGACAGTTGTTACGGAACCCTAAATCAATCGGGCAGCGTAACTATTACGAAACTGGGGTTATAATACTTACAACGGAGCAGAACCTCGCTAATTAGGGGTATAATACCCGTGTATTATAACTTCTCTACAGAATTTAGATTGAGAATTGAGATTGTGAGCGACGAAAAACGTAGACTGATGGCTTTCTTATATAGTTGCTGATATTGACTCTCAGGCGGCCCGCGTAAGGTAAGGCTAAGCCTTACGCGGCCCGCGTCAACACGCGGTCAACATATAGCTTAGCTGATTCGATACGTAGGTCCGCCACGATGATGGCACGTGTCATCACCTGATGTCTCCGCGTTTCATGAGCTGTCGCGGCCCGCGTCAACTTAGACGAGGTCTTACGCGGCCCGCTTGAACTAAAGAAGTCAGCGGAGTCAAAGTCTGCTCTTGATACGGCCCGTGTGAGCTTGAGGTGGGATCCTACGTGGCCCGCCTCAGCTCTAAATTCAGATTTTTATTTTATTTTTATAATTATAATGTATTTTGGGCTCGGTTTCACATACGGGGTATAATATAAAACACATAAGGATATTTTAAGATATAATAGGGTATAAAATATAATGAGGGTGTTGGTTTTACCGAGGGTTGTTACATTCTCCCCACCTTGTTTTAGAGCTCGTCCTTGAGATCTATTGAAATAAATGCGGGTATTTCTTTTGCATTTCTGACTCGAGCTCCCATGTATACTCAGGTCCTCTTTTGGAGTCCCACTTTACTTTGACTAGAACTAGTCTCTTGTGTTTTAGATTCTTGACTTTTCTGTCTTCAATTTGTAGAGGTCTTTCTACAAACTTGAGTTGTTCATTTACCTTTATATCCTTAAGAGGTACTATCAATGATTCATCAGCTAAACACTTTTTAAGATTTGATTCATGAAACACATCATGTATTCCTGCCATTTCCTCTGGCAGTTGTAGCTGATAGGCTACAGGTCCTATTTTTCTAATGAGTTTAAAAGGTCCAACATACCTGGGACTTAGCTTTCCCCTTTTTATGAATCTTACTACTCCTTTCCAAGGAGAGACTTTCAATAATATTTTATCTCCTACCTAAAATTCTAATGGCTTGCGTCGGTTATTGGCATAACTCTTTTGTCGATCACGTGCGGCTTTCAGTCGTTCCTTGACTTGAATAATCTTGTCAGTTGTTTCTTGCACTATCTCAGGTCCAGATAGTTGCTTTTCCCCAATTTCTGCCCAACAGACTGGGGTTCGACATTTTCTTCCATAAAGTGCTTCAAATGGTGCAGCATTGAT
Organism: Helianthus tuberosus; assembly: GCA_030545235.1. Lineage (NCBI taxonomy): Eukaryota > Viridiplantae > Streptophyta > Magnoliopsida > Asterales > Asteraceae > Helianthus > Helianthus tuberosus. The sequence goes on from CM060375.1 coordinate 26,621,566, forward strand.
ACTTGTGTGATAACTATTATTATAAGAAAATTCTATTAAAGGTAAGTGATCGTCCCAATTACCTCCAAAATCAATTACACAAGCTCTAAGCATGTCCTCCATTGTCTGAATTGTTCTTTCACTTTGTCCGTCTGTTTGAGGATGATAAGCTGTGCTTAACCTTAACTTGGTTCCCATTGCCTTTTGGAAACTTGACCAAAAATGAGATGTAAAGCGACTATCTCTATCAGAAACAATTGATAAAGGAATGCCATGTAAAGAAACAATTTCATTTACATACAATTTAGATAATTGTTCCATACTAATTGTTTCCTTCATTGGTAAGAAATGAGCTGACTTGGTTAGTCTATCTACAATCACCCAGGTTGTATCATTTCCTTTCTTAGTTTTGGGTAATTTAGTAACAAAATCCATGGTTATTAATTCCCATTTCCAAACTGGCATTTCTAATTGCTGTAACAAACCTGAAGGTTTCTGATGTTCAGCTTTAACTTGTGAACAAGTTAAACATTTAGAAACATAAGCTGCTATATCCTTTTTCATTCCTATCCACCAGAAATTTTTCCTTAAATCCTGGTACATTTTGTCACTTCCTGGATGCATCGTATACTTGGACTTATGAGCTTCTTCTAATATATGATGGCGTAGATTTCCTAATTTAGGTATCCACATTCTCTTTTCATGGAATCTCCAAATTCCATCTGTTCCTTGTTTTAATTCTTTTAACATACCTTTTAACTTTTCAGTATCTTCCTTAATTACTGACTCTTGTGCTTCTCTTATTTGATTATTTAAATCTACTTGCAGATTTAATTTAAGAGAACGTACTCTTCTTGGCTTTTCATGATACTTTCGGCTTAAAGCATCTGCCACTACATTTGCTTTTCCTTCATGATACTGGATATCACAATCATAATCACTAAGAAATTCCATCCAACGTCTTTGTCTCATATTCAACTCTTTCTGCCCGAAAACATACCTTAAACTCTTATGATCAGTGAATATGGTAAACTTACTACCATAAAGGTAATGTCTCCAAATCTTAAGAGCAAAAATTATAGCTCCTAATTCTAAATCATGGGTTGAATAATTCTCTTCGTGACTCTTAAGTTGTCTAGATGCGTAAGCTATAACTTTCTAACGTTGCATTAATACACATCCATAACCTAATTTAGAAGCATCACAGTAGACTATAAAGTCTTCAGTTCCTTCCGGTAATGCTAATATGGGTGTATGGGTCAATCTTTGTTGAAGAATTCTAAAGGCTTCTTCTTGTTTTACTCCCCATTCAAACTTAACAGATTTACAGGTTAGCTTAGTTAAGGGAATGGCTATTCTAGAAAAATCTTGAATAAACCTTCTATAATAACCGGCCAATCCTAAGAAACTTCTAACCTCAGTTGGTGACTCAGGGTTTTTCCATTTAGTAATTGCCTCGATTTTTGTTGGATCTACATGAATTCATTCATGATTGACTATGTGTCCAAGGAATTGTACCTGTTCTAACCAAAATTCACACTTTGAAAACTTAGCATAAAGCTTTTCCTTTCTTAATAGACTTAAAAGTGTGTGCAAATGCTTAGCATGATCCTCTTTACTCTTAGAGTAAATTAGAATATCATCTATGAATACAATTATGAATTTATCCAAATATGGCTTACATATTCGGTTCATCATGTCCATAAATGCAGCTGGGGCATTGGTTAAACCAAATGGCATGACAGTAAATTCATAATGACCATACCTTGTTCTAAATGCGGTCTTAGGAATGTCCTCTTCCTGTACCTTTAATTGATGATATCCTGACCTTAAATCGATTTTAGAGAAAAATCGAGCTCCTTGTAGCTGATCAAACAGATCATCGATTCTTGGTAATGGGTACCGATTCTTAATCGTGACCTTGTTTAATTCACGGTAGTCAATGCACATACGCATTGATCCGTCTTTCTTTTTAACGAACAGTATCGGCGCTCCCCATGGCGATGAACTTGGCTGTATGAATCCTTTCTCTAATAATTCATCTAATTGTTTCTTTAGCTCCTGCATTTCAGCGGGTGCCAAACGATAAGGTGCTTTGGCAATTGGTGATGTTCCTGGTAGCAGGTGAATTCTGAATTCAACTTCTCTGTCTGGAGGTAGTCCTGGTAATTCTTCTGGAAAGACATCTGAAAACTGAGATACTACTAGAATATCTTTTAGTTATTTTCCTTTAGTGTTAGTGATTATAGAAATCAAATACACTATAGAACCTTTTCTTATACAACTTGCAGTTTTCATCACAGAAATTAATTTAATGGATCTAGAGGGTTTATCTCCTTTAATTGTGATCGTTTTACCTCTTGGTGAATTTACTTGAATTAACTTTTGATCACATAAAATATTTGCTTTATTGGCTATTAACCAATCCATTCCTAAAACAACATCGAATCCTACCAGATTCATAGGATAAAGATTTGCAATAAATTTCTGATTTGAAATTTCTATACTTGCTCCCTGCAAGATTTCAGAAATTCTAACGGTTTCTCCATTGGCTGTCTCTACTAGACATTCTTGTGGTAGTTTAGTTAATGACTGAGTTATAATTTTGCAAAATGAAGTATTAATAAAACTTTGGTTTGCACCAGAGTCAAATAATACTTTAGCAAATATATCATTAACTAAAAACGTACCAGCTATAACGTCTGGGATCATCTTGGCTTCATCTGCAGTTAGAACAAATGCTCTAGCATTTTTAGTATTTTTGTTGTTTGCAGTTGGGGCCAATTTTGGACAGTTTAGCCTGATATGACCTTTTTCTCCACAGTTATAGCATAATCCATTACTGGATTTCTTCTTGCAATTTTCTTCCTTGTGTCTTGGTATCTTGCAGTAATTGCAAAGATTTGAGCATTTTCCCGAGTGCTTTTTCTTGCAAACTTTGCAGTATGGTGCAGATGTAGAACCCATATTCCTACGATTGAAATTTCCAGAACGAAATTCTTGAGTAAGCCTTTGGGTTAGGTTTCTCCTCTTGTCTTCTTCTCTAGTACGGACTAACTCATCTGTCAAGGTATTGGCTAGTTCTACAGTTTCTTCTATAGTTTGAGGTCTAGCTGCCTTGACTACATGTCTAATCTCTCCAATTAATCCCCAAATATAACGGGAAATTAACACTGGTTCTGGTGAAGCAAGAGTTGGTACTATTCTAGCATATTCAAAGAATAACTTCGGGTACCCCTTACTATCCACACCGGTCATCCTAAGGTTTAGGAATTTGTTTGCTATCTGCTCCTTTTCATTTGGAGGGCAGAATTTCCTTTCTACCATATTCCTAAATTCTTCCCAATCCATACTATAAACCCTATCACTTCCTCTAGATTGAAGGATAGTGTTCCACCATTCTAAGGCTGCATTTTTAAATAAATTAGAAGCAAACATTATCTTGTCCTCTTCCGCACATTACTTATTTTCAGAACAGCCTCAGTCTTTTCTATCCATCGTAGAGCTGCAATAGGTTCTTCATTGCCCGAGAATTCTATTGGTTTACAGGACCAGAATTCTTTGTATGAACAACCGTAAGGCACGGTTCTTCTTCTTTTGGGAATGGGCATTTGAAGTATATGTCCATTGTTTACGCTATGTTCTGGTTCAATTGGTCGCTTACTACTATGTTTACTTTTATTATTCGCTTCTTGAACCGTTTGAAGAATAAATGGCATTACGTCTATAATTCCTTGTGCCACTATATGTTGGATAGCACTATTATCCATTTGATTTCCATTGTTATTGATGCTTGGGTTTTCATTAACCACGTTAATGTTACTCTGATTATCGTTATTCAAATTTCCTTGATTTTCTTCGTCAGCCATCTGAATTTTAAACATTTACCCGTATTAATATCACAAATAATAGGTAATATGGTAAATCACATAACACGCAATTTAACCAAAACCATCGATCATTGCGACGTGTACTCTATTTTCATATACTATGCGTCTATTACACACTAGTACAGAAATAAAGATTACAATACCAACAGAAAGAAAATTACACTAATAGTACTATGCATTCGTACACACATATTTTATATATATATATATATATATATATATATATTATTACTACCATTTCCTCCATCTCATTCACGGATATGGATTTATCCAAAAATCCATATTACGTTCATCGTATTTCCATACGAGACGTTCTCCCACCTGACGCATTCTCTCACTGTTTTCTAAAATTTCCTCCCCGAAAGTCCTAAGTTCTTGAACGTTTTCTGCACTCATTGGGGGTGCAGGTTCTCGGACTGGGTTTGGAATCTGGGGTGCGGTTTCCTGATATGGGGGTGACAGTTCCTGAAATTGGTAAGGATCCTCTAATATCTCCCTAATATAGTTATCATGGTAATAGGGATCTAAAGGGTCCATACCTGGGTAGGCTTCTATGTTCTATATGGGTGGATAATCCTAGATAGGGTAACGTTGCACAAAGTCCCTATTGTCGTCCCACCAGGGGTCGTAATTCGGTTCTAGGGGATTCGGTGCAGGCACCCTAGGGATTTCTTCTGGATTAAAGTTGTGCATCTCCACTTGGTTTTCCTGATTTTCTATTTCCATGGGTTGTTCTGGGTTTTGTGGTTGTGGGGCTACTAGTTGTTCCAGACTTGGGTCAGCGGCAGTTGTAGCTAAGATATGGAAATTAGCGAGGCTTCTATTAAGCATATCTTGCGTATGGGCATCTGTCACTCGCTTAATGGCTGCTAAAGCCCTTTGATGTTGCAGTTTTTGCATTCTCTTCCTACGAGCAAAAGCTTCTTTACTGAACCATCCTCGTTTCTTATTAGGAAATGGCTCTTCAGATTTGGCTCTAAAAGCAAATATTCCCTCCTCCTGATCAGCAGAATACCCTGAAAGGGCAGGCTGTGATGATGTACCTTCACTCCTAGGTGAATCAGCTAACTGACGATTCACGTCTGATGGTCCTTGATCACTCATACTGAAAACTAACAAATAGTCAAATAACACATAACAAATAATTACAGTTATACACGTTTTTCTGTAATTTATTTCCTAACACAAATTTTTTTTTCAAATGTCAGCAGAACACTTCTTTGGCTTAGAACAGTGGCTAGGCTCTGATACCACCTCCTGTCGCAACCCCCGATCCCTTATTCCCGGGAACGGGCGGACACGATCTCAGTTGTGGTGGTATCAGATTATTTAATCTCGCAGCGGAATTTTCATCAGGACCGTAGTTAGGAAATGTTTATCAGAGTAAAACCACCATATTTGATATTAATAATAACATGGATAAAATCCAAGTTTCTTATTACAATACATTTATAGGGATAAACCCTATCTTATTTCATTTAAAACATCGTTTATAAGGTAACTTTTATAGCCACATTATCCCCAAGCCTTTAGTGCTCTCCAGCTGGCTTTCTATTAATTGGCTGTCACATTGGGTTACCTGAAACGCGTTTTAAAAACATTTGTCAGTCGGAAATACTGGTGAGTGAATCCCAGTTTAATCAAGAAACAATTTATCGATTAAAACAGTATCGAGGACGATTACAATGTTTATGTCTACACAATTACTCCATTTGGTACTATCAATCCACTGACTTGTGGGTCATATTACACATTGGCTAACTCATTGTCCCAATGGTAACGTACTGTCATCCTCGACTTACTACTCACAGTGTAGTAAATTTTGTATACAAAACCCCAACGTACCGGCAGTAATTGAAGACAACTAAGACTCAATCACCGCTTAATCATATTGTAAAATAATTAAGGTTTTGTAAAAACTGTTAACAAAAAGGAGATTACTCACATTGCTATCTTAGGCTTTTCGTAAGGGTTTCCTGGATATAATCTATAATTAATACAAATGTACATTGGTTAGTATCATAACCCTTTGAAAATATTAATAATACCCTCCCCGAGACGGTATTCCAACAACTACGTCGGGCAGAACCACGACAGTTGTTACGGAACCCTAAATCAATCGGGCAGCGTAACTATTACGAAACTGGGGTTATAATACTTACAACGGAGCAGAACCTCGCTAATTAGGGGTATAATACCCGTGTATTATAACTTCTCTACAGAATTTAGATTGAGAATTGAGATTGTGAGCGACGAAAAACGTAGACTGATGGCTTTCTTATATAGTTGCTGATATTGACTCTCAGGCGGCCCGCGTAAGGTAAGGCTAAGCCTTACGCGGCCCGCGTCAACACGCGGTCAACATATAGCTTAGCTGATTCGATACGTAGGTCCGCCACGATGATGGCACGTGTCATCACCTGATGTCTCCGCGTTTCATGAGCTGTCGCGGCCCGCGTCAACTTAGACGAGGTCTTACGCGGCCCGCTTGAACTAAAGAAGTCAGCGGAGTCAAAGTCTGCTCTTGATACGGCCCGTGTGAGCTTGAGGTGGGATCCTACGCGGCCCGCCTCAGCTCTAAATTCAGATTTTTATTTTATTTTTATAATTATAATGTATTTTGGGCTCGGTTTCACATACGGGGTATAATATAAAACACATAAGGATATTTTAAGATATAATAGGGTATAAAATATAATGAGGGTGTTGGTTTTACCGAGGGTTGTTACACAAGAATCGCTATCCCTTGCCTCGAATTGATGATTTGTTTGATCAGTTACAAGGTGCTACGTGTTTTTCTAAAATCGATCTACGCTCAGGCTATCACCAATTACGCATTCAAGAGCAGGATATACCTAAAACCGACGCTCCCGCAGTCTTCATGGACTTAATGAATCGAGTGTGCAAACCCTTCCTTGATCGCTTCGTAATCGTATTCATCGATGATATCCTGATCTATTCCAAATCAAAAGCCGAACACTCGCAACATCTACGTTTGGTTCTTGAGTTACTCCAAGGAAACCGTCTCTATGCCAAGTTCCCCAAGTGTGAATTTTGGCTAGAGGAGGTTCAATTCTTGGGTCACATTGTCAATAGTCAAGGTATCCACATTGACCCTGCGAAGATCAAAGCTGTTAAGAGTTGGGTTACACCCAAGAATCCGTCTAAAGTCCGTTCTTTTCTAGGACTGACAGGCTATTATCACCGTTTTATCGAAGGTTTCTCTAAAATCGTCGTGCCGCTAACCTCTCTTACGCATAAGGATAAACCTTTTGTTTGGGGAACTAAACAAGAGGAAGCCTTTCAAACTCTCAAAGCTATGCTTTGTGATGCTCCCGTGCTCTCACTGCCCGACAGAAACGACAACTTCGTAGTCTACTGCGATGCCTCAAACCTTGGTCTTGGTTGTGTTCTCATGCAACGAGATAAGGTTATCGTGTACGCTTCTCGACAACTCAGGATCCACGTGAAGAACTACACCACACACGACCTCGAGCTTGGCGCAGTTGTTTTTGCGTTAAAGATTTGGCGACACTACCTTTACGGTACCAAGTGTACGATCTTCACCGATCATAGGAGCCTACAACATATCTTTGACCAGAAGGAACTGAATATGCGTCAACGCCGGTGGGTAGAACTGCTCAATGATTACGACTGTGAGATTCGTTACCATCCAGGCAAAGCAAATGTCGTTGCCGATGCTCTCAGCCGACGAAGCTATCTGCTTAGCGTTCGTAATTCCCAAGCCCAATTTCACCTCGAAACTCTTATCCGTGACGTGCAACATGCTTGTTTTACCGAACAAACTTTGAAGAAGGAAAGGATTCTAAACGATGGCGCCCAACTCGAGAATAAATCGAATGGTATTTTTCATTATTTGGACCGAATTTGGATTCCTAAGCGTACGAACTTGCGACAAGTTTTGATGGATGAAGCCCACATATCTCGATATTATATTCATCCCGGTGCTGACAAGATGTACCAGGAAATGCGCTATAAGTACTGGTGGTTGGGCATGAAGAAGGATATCGCTATCTATGTTTCGAAGTGCCTGACCTGCTCCAAGGTCAAGGCCGAGCATCAAAGACCCTGTGGCTTACTCGTTCAACCCGAGATCCCGATGTGGAAATGGGAGAGTATAGCTATGGACTTCATAACGAAACTTCCGCGTACTCAATCAGGTCATGATAGCATTTGGGTTGTGGTTGACCGTTTGACCAAGTCAGCTCACTTCCTGCCAATACGAGAAGACTCTAAGGTAGAAAAATTAGCCCGAATCTACACCGACGAAATCATTTGTCGACACGGGACGCCTCGTGACATCATTTCTAACCGCGTTGGTCGATTTACCTCATGTCTTTGGGAAACGTTTCAATTCGCTCTCGGTACTACTCTTAATCTAAGTACCGCTTTCCATCCCCAAACCGACGGTCAGACTGAAAGAACGATTCACACCCTTGAAGACATGCTTCAATCGTGTGTCATAGATTTCGGTGGTAATTGGGACGCGCACTTACTTTTGGTCGAATTCTCATACAATAACAGTTATCATTTTATACGGAAGAAAATGTCGATCGCCTATTGTATGGCACGAGATCGGAGACGCGCAAATTACCGGTCCCGAGCTGTTGCAAGAAACGACTGACAAAATCCTCCAAATTCGAGACAATCTACTAAAAGCTTGGAGCCGACATAAAAGTTACGCTGATAGACGCCGCAAGCCCCTTGAATTTGACGTTGGCGATCACGTACTCCTAAAGGTTGCACATTGGAAGGGAGTGATCAGATTCGGAAAGAATGGCAAGCTCGCGCCTCGATATGTTGGACCCTTTAAGATTCTGGAAAGGATTGGAAAAGTGGCCTACAGACTCGAACTACCAGAGGAACTGAGTAACGTCCACCTGACTTTCCACGTTTCGAACCTCAGAAAGTGCTTGGCCGACCAGGAATTACATGTCCCTCTCGAGGATTTACAAGTGGACGAAACATTACACTTCGTGGAAAATCATGTCGAGATCGTGGGACGAGAAACCAAGGTGCTCAGACGCTCACGCATTCCCATTGTGAAGATTCGCTGGGAAGGCAAACGCGGTGCCGAGTTTACCTGGGAACTCGAAAGCGAGATGAAGGCGAAGTACCCGCAACTGTTTGTTACGCCTATTTCTTAAATTTTGGGACGAAATTTCCTAAAGTAGGGGAGGCTGTAACAACCCGCTTTTCAAAAGTCAAAGTCAAAGTCAAGATTGAAGTCAAAGGAAGAAAAGATTGCTAATTGCGATCTGTCACTCCTTGCTCAACTACTGTTTTGACTTCTTTGACTTGTAATCGAATCTATTATTTATTTTGATTTAGTTGTATTATGTGGAGTATCTATAAATAATCGAGGTTTAATCGCATAATAATCGACTTATCACTAATCGCTATCGCATTCGCAACTCGAATAATGTGTTCTGGATATTGTTTTACATGTGTGTGCTATTTATGTGTTACTTGTGCATGTTATGTTTATGTTGAGGTGTTAATCGCAATCGCAGTCGCAATCTATCGCATCGCAATCAAATCGAAAACGCTAAACGCAAGTTATTTATAGTGATTGTATGTTAGATATAGTAGTTATGTTATTTGGGTACTATTGGGTAATATTATCGCATCGCTCACTCGAATCGCATCGCATCGCAACGCTCAACACACGAAACGAAACGACAAAACTCATCGCACTGGACACCTGGATCCAGTGGCCAACCGATCAAGTGGCCATCTGATCGGATGGCCATCCGATCGAGTTGCCACCCGATCGGACTGCCACCCGATCGGATTACCACCCAATCGGTGTGACACTTTGACACTTTCCTTTTTAGGAAACCCTATAAATACCCACCTGTCACATCATTTGTGATGTGACAGCTCCTTGTTCGACCAGCCGCACTCAAGCACTCATTTCTCTCGATTCTTGTAAGTTTCCAACCCAAATCATGTACTTCTATGATCTACACACACTCCTTCATCATTTTCACCTTTGAATCTTAACTTTTAATCGTGAAATCACCAGATTTGAGGTGTTCTAGGGTGATGTCATCATGGAGTTCTTATGAACTTCAAGGTTTGGCTTCATTCCACCAAGAATAACTTAGATCTGAAGGATTTCCACATGAATAATCGATTTCGCATAGATCTACATATGTTCATGATTAAAAGGATTGAAAGAAGGTTTTCCAACTTTCTTTCAACTCTTTTACACTCAATGCACTCAAAACCGATAAAATCGGAGCTCGTTCTAATCTTCTACTCTTTCGTAGTGAAGGGTTAGTTCTAGATCTGAATTCTATCCAAGAGACAACTGATTTCGGGGTTGAACATGAACAGCCATCTTGAACCGTGAACTGGTCGGACTAGGGTGGTTCCTGTTCGATCGGACCACTTGGGTCGAGATGGGGTTTCTGTTGTTTAAGCAAGTTATCATAACATCTCATTTAAACTACAAAAATCTTCAAAACAATCAAGTGTCAAAGACGATCAGGTCGTTGGGACGGATTGCCGTCTGATCGGACAGCCATCCGATCGGACAGCCATCCGATCGGCTTACACTTGGTTCCGCACTTAAACATTTTTCCAAGAGGACTGGACATTGAACGACTATCCGATCGTGTAACGTTTGGGACTTGGTACTTGATCAATTTTCAAAGATCATCAGTAACTAAAGGATTGCCACCCGATTGGATAGCCATCCGATCGAGTGACCATCCTGCTGTGAACTTGTTCTCAACTGAGAAGCCTCGCCAAACGGATCCCCGTCCAATCGAACCGCCGTCCGATCGACCGACCTGAAGGGCAGAGATACTTCCCTATTTTCAAAATGCTACAACGAAAACTTCAAAGGACAAATCATCATCCACAAACAAATCCTTACCAAACAAGGTGTCAATCCAATAGAATGGCCATCCGATCGGATGACCATCCGAACGGATTGACATCCGATCAACTGGCCATCCGATCGGATTGCCATCCGATCGGATTGCCATCCGATCGGATTGCCATCCGATCGGGTTACCATCCGATACTTGGTACCTTTTATCGTTTTACGCACCGCTCATCGTTTATGGTATCGTTAACTGTCCAGGCTAATCTCCCAAGCGCTCCCTTCAATCCAAGATAGTGTTTACTTATTAAACACAATCTGTGAGTAAACTCGATCCCTTTTTGCTTTATGCACTTTTGGGTGTTACATACGTTACTTATTCTAAATCACATCGATCACACAACGCAAACACTATTTATACGCTGACCTCTAATGCATGTTATATGTGACTCGATGAATACTTGTTTGTTATGTTTACACATTGATTGTTGTCTACCTGCCTTAGCAACGATAGTACTATAGTTTGGACTCAACACCTGTTCACTCAGGGGTTGTTAAGGACAATACTTCACGTGTTCGTAGTGGTGAACATGTGATGCGCACTCGCTACTCGCAGTCAAATCGCAGTCATTGGTATTGATAGGATCTTTGTCAATAACTTACATGCTTCACATTATACGTTGTACATGTTGGTTATGCGTAAACGATTTCGAACTCTATTATGCTATTATCAAACTTGTATGCTCACCTTTACACTATATGTATTGACCTCTATTAAAACGTACGTGACAGATGTTTGAATGCATAGGATGTTGCTTACCTGCTTTTGTGGAATCAAGTAGGACCGAGAGTCTAGAAACAAAGACAATTTATATTTTATTTGAATCTAGTTGTCGGAACATGTTTGTTTTGAGAATATCTATGTCTGTAATAATCAGATTACTTATTAGGTTATGGTATGGGACATAATATTAACTATTTAGTAATTTAGTCATTATGGAATTGCTCTTGACAATCTGTTTCGCTCAGTGCCATGCCCCGATGTTTCCGTCATCGGTTGGGGTGTGACATCAGTGTATTATATATTCTGCTCATGAACGATTGTTTGTACTCGTTTGTTTACATTTGTGTTCGTCAACGTTTGTTTTTGTTCGTTGGCTAAAATTAACAAACAAACACAAACGAAAACGAACAAGTTCATTTCCTTAACAAACGAACATGAACATAAAATCTCGTTCGATAAGTGTTCGTGAACGGTTCGCGAACACATACATTTTTTAACAAACGAACACGAACAAGGTCTTGTTCGTGTTCGTTCGGTTCGTTTGCAGCCTTAGTTGAAATAATAAACTTGGGCCTTTATCATTCATGAGGGTTTAGTTATTTCTATCTGTTGGGTCAGTGGGCCTGATTGTTAATGAGTTGTTAAATGGTTGTAACAGATTGTACAGCTGGGAGAAATAAAGGGGTGCAAAGTGAATTATCTTAGGGACTGCGATCATCATCCGTTGAAGTTTTGGGCTAAAGTGTAAAATTGAATGTGCAGACATATAAAAGAGCTGGTCACAGTCATTCGTTCATTATACACCCCCAATTTTTCTCTGTCATTCTCTCTGTGTAAAACTAGGGTTTCTAGGCGACTTGTATTGTGCAGTTTGTTGTATTGTTGTCTTCTCTCACCAGTATTGACAGATCGTTGTAGCTATTTGGTTGATGATCTTCATCTCTTTCTGTATTGATTAGATCTTACTTTTGTAAGATCATTTGGGATATTGGGGGGTAAACGTTTTGGTTTGGGTTAATAAGAGTTTTGTCACCACGTTTTGTCGCTATATCTTATTTACGTTGTTCTTATTTTTCTGTTGGTTTGTTTCGATTGGTCATCATACCATAATTTCAACATGGTATCAGTGCCTCTGTGCTCTTTTTGATGATCGGTTGTTTCTTCCGTTGTGTATTCAAGAATCTTTGACTGATTGTTGCTTGTTGTTCTTTGTTTCTAGGGTTTCTGTGCTTGGAAATCCTTGTAGATTGCAGATCTGCTTTGATCTGTTTCTGTTGGAGGTGCATCTGGCTTATTGGATTGAAACCCTAACTTAGGGTTTCAACGTGTCTTCTCGTTTGTATACACTCGCGTTAGTCTCTGAAACCCTAGAAGGTTCCGGGCAAACTAACCAGTAGTGTTATTTGGGATTCTTTTTCTATATCAGATCTAGTAGTTCTTGAAAACTACTAGTCTGATATTTCTTGGAGCTTTGCACCCACTGTAAGATCGTTCCTATCTTTTATTTTTTTTCTTTCTGTTTCTGCACTATATTATTACTGAGTCTAGGCATCCCCTGTTTACCGGACTAGTCGGGCCGGAACTTGACCGAGTCTACTTGCTATTTGTTGCCTTGTCTGGTCTCGTTGTGTTGTTTCTTGGTTAGTTTGTATCTGTTCTGTTCTGTGTTTTTGCTGTTTGTTATTGTTGTTATTTGTTCTTTTTATTCTGGTTCCTGTTGTAGATCTTATAGGTTTAGGTGTGGCTTCTGAGTAGAGTTTTCCAGGCACCATAGAGTGACGAACCTGGAATCTGGTCCCTGACTCAGCTTCGCCCTAGATTGTTATTGTCTGTTTGTATTACATACTTTGTGTTATATGTTGATAACTTTTGTGATCTGTTATCTGGTTGATTGTGTTTTGTCATCATGGGTGATGGTGAAGGTACCTGTGTTACACTTATTAGCAAGTTAGATATAGGGAACCCTCTTTATCTGCATTCTAGTGACTCAAGTGCCTTGACCATAGTTTATATAAAACTTAAGGGCACTGAGAATTATTCTGTATGGTCTAGTGCAATGAAGCTTGCACTAGAAGCTAAAAATAAGTTTGGTTTTATAAACGGTAAGTGTGAAAAACCTAATGATGATGATGTCTTAGCAGCCCAATGGGATAGATGCAACTTTGTGGTCTTAACTTGGTTATTAAATTATGTGTCTGAAGAGTTGTTTTCAGGACAAGTCTTCTCCAAACTTGCTTCTGAAGTTTGGATAGACTTGAAAGAAACATATGATAAGGTAGATGGTTCTGTTGTCTATGACTTATATAAACGAATTAACTGTATTTCACATAATGGTAGTTCTGTGGCTGAATATTATAACAAGTTGACAACAATGTGGAAGCAGTTTGATGCAATGGTGCATCTGCCTTCATGTTCTTGTCAAGCAGCCAAAGACTACAATAGTTAATGCAATTCCTCATGGGTCTTGATGATGTGTATCAACCTGTGAGGACAAATTTGTTGACAAGAGAACCATTTCCTTCTGTCAAGAATGCTTATGCTTTGATCTCTAAAGAAGAGTCACATAGACTCTCTAGTAGTGGGTCAAAGGGTCAGTCGGTATCGTTTGTAACTAAGTCAAACCAATCTAATCAAAACTTTGACCCTAGAAGGAGAAACTTTAGGGGACCTAACCCAAATTTAAAGTGTACTAATTGCAACATGTTAGGTCATACTGTTGATCGTTGTTTTGAGTTAATTGGTTATCCACCTGGTATGAAGAAGAGAACTAGTAGGTCTTTTGTTAGAAATAATAATAATAATAATAATAATAATAATAATAATAATAATAATAATAATAATAATAATAATAATAAATCTGGTCCTTCTAGTTCTGTTGTTTCTACTTTACCATTTACTACTGAACAGATTTCAAAGTTAATAAGCTTAGTGGGTGATAAGTCTGAGGGAGATAAGGTGAAGTCTAATATGGGAGGTTTGTCTTCATGTGTGTCTGAATTTGTTAGTTGTTCTAGTTGTGTGAGTTTCAATCATGATTATAGTTGGGTTGTAGATTCAAGTGCAAACCAACACATGATTAAAAGTGATAAAGATACGTTTAATTGTGTTGATGTTTCTGAATGTGGATTAAAGGTTGGTCACCCTAATGGAACTAGTGCCAGTGTGTTGAAAATTGGGGAGTTAAGGTTAATGAATGTTGTGTTAAAAGATGTGTTTATGTTCCCGAATATAGTGTGAACTTGTTATCTGTGCATAAGTTAGCCAAGGATAATGTTATAACTGTCTTGTTTAATGAAAATAATTGTATGTTACAGGATTTGCAATCAAAGAAAATTCTGATGATTGGTAGGCAAGATAATTGGCTGTATTTTGTAGGTAGAGATGGTAATTCTGTTAATATGTGCTTTAATAGTATCGTTAGGTCTAATTTGTGGCACAGTAGGTTAGGCCATCATTCAGATCAAGTTCTAGCTATTTTAAAAAACAGTTTAGGAGTTAATTCTGTTGAACGTGGTCCGTGTGAAATTGTCACAGGTCTAAACAAGTTCGTGTTCCTTTTCCTCTAAGTGAACATAAATAAATCTAAGGAAGTAGGAGATCTAGTCTAGTTCACTTAGATTTATGGGGTCCTTATAAAGTATCTAGCTATGAAGGTTACAAGTATTTTCTGACTGTTGTTGTTGATTTCTCTAGGTCTGTTTGGTATTACCTTCTTAGAAATAAAATGGAAGTTTTTGAAAATTTTAAGGTTTTTTATGAAATAATTCTAACTCAGTTTAAAAGGAAGTAAAAATGTTTAGAAGTGACAATGGTACTAAATTTGTGAATAATCATTTTGACCTACTCGAGTTTTACTTGCTAATTTTTATGTACGTGGGTCAAATATAATACGTTTGCGTGTTTTTTATGTATGTTTTCGGTTGGTCTACGTTTTATCAACATGTTTTCGTGCTTATTTTTATGTATATTTTTTGTTGGTCTACACTATGTCATATATAATACGTTTTCACTAGGGAATATAAATTCGAGTTACTTCACGTTTCAATACCGGCTGCATCGTGCGGCACCATTCTTTAACTAAAAAAAAACTATTTCCATGCGTGCCTTTTTTAAGTACGTTTCAGTATTAATCTAAGTTGGTTTACGTTTTGACGTATTTTTTTCTCGACTATGACTCAAGTCAAATATAACACGTTTACATGTTTTTTTATGTAAGTTTTCAGTTGGTCTATGTTTTGATGTAAGTTATGTTCGGAAACGAGTCAAGTCAAATGTTTTAATCATACAAATTCGAATTATTTTAAGTTTTGACACCGCCCGCAACGCGTGGCGACTCAATATACTAGTTCACACTAATCCACAATGTCTTGGTAATGTTTCATTATACAGTAATAAGTATAGTGGATGCATTCTAGTATAATTAATATACCAAACACGCTTAAATATTTCTTTCAATTTTCTTTTGTCTTATACCTCTAACCTAAGATCACACGGTGTGGTAGCGTAGAGGTCGGCGTGGAGGGCTCAATCACACAACACACTGGCCCGAGCATGGCGTGGGGTGGGGGCGACGAGATCTTCCCCGGCATGGAGGCAATGTGAGTGTTGACGTGACGGTTGGTGGTTGCTGAGGAGTTTTGGGGATGATTTAATTGGTTATTTTTTTTTTAAAAAAAAGGTCCCATTTCAAATCCATTTCACCCCGTGCTTTTTTTACCACACCCTCTACTGACGTGGCTGTCACGTGATGCTTCATGCCCATCCGATACCGTGTAGTCTAACACCATCTGATTTAAGACTTGGTATCTTTTTTTTTGGAATCTTTTGTATTTTAAATGTGACAGTTTTATAAATTTTGAGTGTTGATATTTAACCTTTTCTATATTTAACTAGAGTCGTAGTTATCCGGGCGTTGCGCTAGTTATCCGGGCGTTGCGCATGGACGCGGTTAGAATTCAGAACGTATATCACACCATAATAACCGATAAATAAGTTTGTAAAATTAAATAAAATGATATCTAAATGTGTTATGCTATTTGCGTCGTAACTCGGCTCTGAAAATCAAAATAATAAGAAAAGGTAAAATAATATAGTATATAACATAGGTAAAAAAAGGTAAACGAAAAAAAAAAACGATAGAAACGCGGTCGGTTTCGGTGCACTCGTTATAGCAAAGAAAAAAAAGTTAAAAAATATGTTTAAAAGAGTATCGATGCATTTGTTAAAAAAACTAAACTAAAAAATATTCGACACAATTATTATAGCAATGAAAAAGAAAAGTTAAAAAATGTATAAAACGGTATTAATGTGTTCGTTAAAAAAACTATTTATGGGTAGAAAAGTAATTTAGTTAAGGTAAAATATATAAAAAAAATATACAATAGTTAAACCACATGAGTAGTAAATGAAAAAAATTACACTAAATGACGAAATAGAGTAAATGATAAAAAAAACACTATTTATCTTCTTATAATTTATATAGAGATAATTCAGCACTGTTGTATCAAATTTAAAATTTTATTCGAAACTTAATATTTTATACAAATAAATTAATATCTTTATATAAATAAATTAATATCTTTTGATAAACTTCAAAATGTTTATGACAATTTATCATTTTTAGTATGTGTATCACTTCATTGAGTGTTGTATATACATTTAACTAGAAGTTTCTCAACTTTTCAAAATAATATATGAATTAATTGTCTACATACCAATACTTTGTTTTTTTTCCAATTAATCATTACATAGCTTGCATTATGATTAAACTATATCTATAATTACTCTAAAATTTAACTTATAAATTATTTTTTAACAATTTAAACGCATACCAATATACTGTTACAACATACTTTAAATATGTTATATACAAGGATTTTCAGTGGCGGGTTGCTTCTCTGCCCTGTAAGATGGGGGGGCTGGGGCTTCTATCGGCCATGGATGTCTCCATTTACGGTTTTGTTGCCTCGCAAGCTCAATCGTGGGGGCTGCAAGATCACATCTTGCGCGAGAGTGGGGTTGTTGGAATGGATGGGGATTATGACATGGCTCTGGGGGAGTTGCATAGACACCTCCCGGATTTGGATATTGGCGGTTTCGCTAACAGGGACACCGCCCCACCGAAGACCCAGAAGACTTTGGCGAGTGCTCTGTTTTGTCGTATCGCTCAGAATATTGGATCAGATTTCTGTACGACCCCTCGTCAGAACGCCGTCCTAGAATGCTTGCGGGGCCCCCACGCCCAAGATTTTCTATCGGTCATCCCCATCGAGGGCTTAGGCCAAAAGATGTCAGCCGTTGAATACCGTGCTATCTTAAAATATCGGCTCATGAGTCCTATGTTCCCTGATGATGAGCAATGCCCGATTTCCCGGAAAGCTTGCTTAGACCAATTTGGGGAGCATGCTCTGCACTGTAAAGAACTGTCAGGTTTTAAGTATAGGCACGACTGGGTGCGGGATGGCTTGGGGGACATCCTCAAACGGGCGGGGATCTCGGTGAAGAAAGAAGCCCCCGTAAACTTTTTGACAGATCCGAGGGAAGGAAGATCCACATTGCGCCCCGCGGACGTTTTAGTTTTCGGGTGGGATGCAGGTAAACACGCTTGTGTTGATCTTACCGGGGTTTCCCCCCTTGTAGGCTTTCGGGATACAGGTTTTGTCCCTGGTCAGGCGATTGCAAGGGCGGCAGCGAAGAAAATGGACAAACATGCAAAAGCCTGCGAGGATAATCAACATTCCTTTATCCCTTTTGCCTTTGATACCTTTGGCTCGCTAGCCCCAGAAGCCATCAGATTTCTTGGACGGGTCCAACGGGTTGTTCACAGCAACATTTCGTCTCCTAGAGATCGGGGTTTCGTTTTTACTAGGTTAGGTTTCGCTATTCAAAAGGGGGTAGCGGCGCAGCTTGTTGCCCGCTTACCGGCTATCTTGGTGTAATTTGTTTGGCTAAACTTTTTGGAACGTTATATAAAAATGAGAAAAATACAAGGAGAAAACGCATAAGCTTCATAAAATGACAAAAACTAATAATACGTTATAGATCAAGCATTAAACTCAAACTAAATAAGTATGTCTTTTGACATGTAACTTGATTCACCCATCTTGCCACTTATTTTTATACATATCCACTTCTGAAGTGTTTCTTGAAATCTGATTGTTTTAGTAGGATCCCCTCAATTCAAAGTCATCTCATTTTAATAAGGCTACTCGGTATGGGGGTCGTCCCCATACCGTCGAGCTCCGGCGACGCCAGGAACACCGTGCCGCCCCCCCACGTCCCCGTCCTAAACGGCCATAATCCGACGTTGGCGACGATCCAGTATGGTGGGCCCTTTTTTGTTTGTGTGTGTTTGATTTGTACATTATGCTTTGATACTTGTACATATTTTTGTGGGGTAGGCTCATCTAGGACCATCCTCCCATGCCTTCTAGTTTTGGAGGATGGACCATCCTTGGGAGGACTATGACGTGGCGCCTACGTGGCGGATCATCCTCCAAGGATGTTCCATCACCATACCGAGTAGCCTAACAATATATACTAGAAATTGTCAGTAATAAGTCCCCTCAACAGTAAATCTATACTTCAATAACCTAGTAACATGCTAGACTCTTAGAGCACCAAGTGTATTACTATGCATCCTGAAAAAGCAAAGAGAGTAATCCTCTTAATTCATTAAGGTTTGACATATCTTCTTTAAATTTTAACCACCCTCATGTCTTTTTTTCCTGCCAAAAAGAAACAAAACCCTAATAGAGGTTAAGAATCTTGATCTACAATCTTGTTTCCTTGTGCTTTTTTAGGGTTCAAAATCAAATGCAAACCCTCACCCTACCCCACCTCACCCCCCAAAAAAAGTTGGCGATTTTGATCCAAAAACCCCAAAATTTACTTTGAAAATGATCATTCAAAAATGTTATTCTTCTCTTTCTTTTGTTCTCCCTTCTTTCAGGATAACACTATCTTTTTATATTCCAAAAACAAATTACAAAAATGACTAAAGAAAATGGACCCCAAATTGGATTTGTGGGCAAGGAGTAAGGACCATTACTATGGGAGTGAATGTACTGATAATAAGTTTGCTTCTTGATGATTTTTAGCATATATAGACAGGCTTCTTGAACACAAGATTCTCCAAGAATAAATTAATTTATGTTTTATAACGAGCGGACCTTATATATATATATATATAGGGGGCCGCTAGAATGAGAACCACCACGAGTTATGAGAACCGCGAGAACCAAGTGCCACGGAGGGGCGTTGACCACGATTTTTTTTACAACTAGATCCGTATATTTTAACAACATTCGTAAAAAAAAAAATTCAAACGGCGCGCCCGAGGGGGTAGTTTTTTACACCCAAAGTTTGTAAAAAACAAAAAACAAAAAAATAATAAAAACACCAAACTTTGGGTGTAAAAAACTACCCCCTCGGGCGCGCCGTTTGAAATTTTTTTTTTACGAATGTTGTTAAAATATACGGATCTAGTTGTAAAAAAAAAATCGTGGTCAACACCCCTCCGTGGCACTTGGTTCTCGCGGTTCTCATAACTCGTGGTGGTTCTCATTCTAGCGGCTCCCTATATATATATATATATAGGGTAGGGCTATATAGAAAACCCTATCTATATAAAAAACCCTAGAAAACCCAACCTCCCGACATTTTTTTTTTTTGAAAAAAATAACACATGTAATATACATGTTTTTAAGAGCTTTGGGCCAAAAAAATCAAAAAAGCGCCGAAGGGATAATTTAAAAAAAAAAAAAAAAAATTCAGCAATTTCTGTCTTTTGTGCTTAACACATGTTAGGCAACCGGACATTGCTGAAATTTGTTTATTTTTAAAAAAAAAATCCTTTCAGCGCTTTTTTGTTTTTTTTGGCCCAAAACACTCTAAAACATGTATATTACATGTGTTATTTTTTTCAAAAAAAAAATGTCGGGAGGTTGGGTAAAAATGGGTGGAGATTTGGGTTTCCAGAGTTTTCTAAGAAAATGAGGGTTTTCTGTCTAGCATTGCCCTATATATATATATATATATAGAAAGTGTACTGTACAAATGCCCTTATCGTACAATACTTACGCGTCAATCTCAGCCGTCAGATCTTTCATCCCGCATTGAAATCGCATGTTGGTTTTTTGTAACAATTTCGCATGTGATAATTTTTGATGAAATCGCATGTTGGTTTTTTGTAACAATTTCGCATGTGGTAATTTTGATGAAATAGCATGTTGTTTTTTTGTAACAATTTCGCATGTGGTAATTTTGATGAAATAGCATGTTTTTTTGTAACAATTTCGCATGTGGTAATTTTGATGAAATCGCATGTTAAAAAAACATGCGAAATTGTTACAAAAAACCAACATGCGATTTCAATGCGGGATGAAGATCTGACGGCTGAGATTGACGCGTACGTATTGTACGATAAGGGCATTTGTACGTTAACCTAACCTTATATATATATATATATATTACGTGTGAGACCCTTTAAATATGTGTTATATAGCATCTGATATTTTATTTTTGTGTGTGATATATGTATCTAACTTTTGATCGATACTAAATGACCGCACATTTTTCGAAGAATCACACCTATAATAAAACTCCTAAGTAACCCACTAAGACCATCCGTAGTGGGGTGAGATTCAGACGTTTTTTTGCCTAATCCACGCCCAACCACGCCCACATGTGCCCCCTGGGCGTTTTTTTGACAAAAATTGGTTTTAGCGTTTTATTTTCAACACCTTGGTTCATTACTTTTGGCCAATCACCCTTGATTGAAAATAAAACGCCAAAACCAATTTTTGTCAAAAAAACCCCCCAGGGGGCGATATGTGGGCTTGGATTAGGCAAAAAACGCCTGAATCTCGCCCTACTACGGATGGTCTAAGAACATTGTGTTTGGATGATTAATGCATGCTTTATAATATTTCTAGCATCTCTACTTATATTTCTATTTTTTTTAACGGCACTTATATTTCTAAATTGACAAACTATAATGCAGAAATACTTCTTTTGGTTATCTACAAATCACAAGACGAAACAAAAATGAGTATTTATGATCCAGCCATTGCTTTATATGTTTTATTTTGGAAAATGTACTTTAGGCATGGAGAAAGTTTGAAATTTTCAATATATATTGACACCCCTTTAAATCTTTAACATAAGGTTAGGATCTGAACTAAAATTATGATAAAATGTTAAAACGAAGATAATTTTAAAAAATATCTTATATTTCATATTTTACTTAAAGTCAAATCAAATCGACTATTGGATGAGAAAAAAAAGGAAACTATAAATTATTATCTAATCCACTTGTTAATTAATTTGATTTGTTCAAATGTGACGTACTGACGGCCGTCTTTTTAGAGTTTAACATTCTCTGAAGTTTAACTTTTATTTGTTTCTAGTTTGAACTTTCATTAGCTAGTATTTACATTTAATCGATTTAAGGCGAGAAACGAATTCATTTTCAGCGGAAAAGGGGTGAATATAGAGACAATATTTGGAGAGATGCAGGCAACATCCTTCGCATGGATCAAATGCAAGGGAAAAAATCAAACCTGGAGTGAAATAAATGGTTAAAATTGGAAGTTGGTTAGGAAAGGATTGTTTTTATGTTTTAATTATATGTAATTTGGTGAGGAATTTTCACGTGGTTGGCTAGTTTATTACTAACCATTTGAACATGTTTTTGATGTAAATTTTGGTGTGGAATAAAAGTATTGTTTGCCATTCAAAAAAAAAATCACAATCATTAATTCTTTTCTTTTTTCAATGGCGAAGGATTCTATGAAATATAGAACAGGACCGGCAAATGATATATGACATGAACACATTTTAATGGTGAAGGATTCTATGATATATAGAACAGGGCCGGCAAATGATATAAGACCTGGAAACACACAATAGAAAACAAAAACAACACTCATAACATCTTTCTACACAACTACATCTTTTAGATTAAAATCGGACCATCTCTCTCAATTGGGTTCTTGAATGTTAATCTTCCTTTGAGCTATAGAAACGTATTTGATTTAATCTTCTCTACCGTTCTGTTATAAGAAACGTTGTTCTTATTCAATTCCTTCTCATTCCTAACTCTTTTAGGAATGCAAATTCAGGGCATTACCATTCACGTTTCTTGGAATGCCTATTGGGGCAAATATGAAAAGAGTAAAACATTTGTCGAATGAATTTGTCAAACTCTTTCTTTTAGAGTTAGGAATGAGAAGAAATTCAATGAGAACAATGTCTCATAACTCTAAAATTGTGAAACTCTTTCTTTTTCTATGGATAGAACTTAGAAGAAGAATATATATTTTTCAAAGCTGTGATGTTGTTTGAATGTTTGGGTTTTGTTATAAACATAATTTTATACTACTGAAGTTTTTATTATGGTTGATGTGTTTGATTTGATGGTTTGGAATTTGGATCGAAAGTAATACAATTCGTTTGATTTGTGATTATAAGTTTTAGGGTAAATTACTTTTTGAGTCCCTGTGTTTTAGTGGTTTTAACTAGTTGAGTCCAAAAGCAAAAAGTCTAACGACGTGAGTCCCTATAAACATTTTCTTTAACCATTTGAGTCCTTTTGAGTCCAAATTTTAACCTTTGAGTCCAATTTTTTGGACTCAAATCGTTATAAAATAAAAAAAAAATGGACTCAAAACGTTATAAAATAAATGGCTAGGGACTCAGGACGTTAAACTTTTTGATTTTGAACTCAAGTGGTTAAAACCACTAAAACAAAGATACTCAAAAAATAATTTACACTAAGTTTTAAAATTAATCAATATAACGCATAAAGATCGGTCTTTTAAATTCAACTAATCATGGTGGGTCCTGATAAATTGGTGGACCACCTCTGCTATCCTCCTTGATATTTATTTTAAATAAAAATATATTTACAATATCAAAATATTACCTTTTCTTCTCACTAATTATTTTCTTAATGTAATCACAAGATTATTCTGATTTTAGTAACATGTTTAGTTTGTTCTTGTTCAATTATTTTCTTAAATGCCTTTCAAAAAAAAATTATTTTCTTAAATTCAAGAAGATTATTCTAATTTTAGTAACATGTTTAGTTTGTTCTTGTTCAATTATTTTCTTAAATTTAAGGCACCAAATACGTCAGCACTAGCCAATATAATTTTAAACGATCCTCATATTTCTCGATCATAACAATAAAAACTATAATTTTTAGTTCATTCTAACAATGAAATGTATTAAATTAAAACGAATGTCAATATTTAGTAATGAAATGTATTAAATTAAAAAAGGGTGTTTTGTACTTTTGTTAAATACAATATTTATTCAAAAAATGTGATTGTCATGTGAATTAAAGATGAATACTAATAGTTAGAGTAATGAGAAATTGGGTTGCTTTTTAAGAAGAATTGTTGCCGGGAAAAGTGGATTTAGGAAGCGATTAAACCGGGAGACAAGGACCGGATGGATACGGTGGGGATGGATGGATGACATGTGGTCCACCTCATCATGATGCATGTGGTCAAACTTTACTTACCTCGTTCTTTGTGCAGTCAAACTGATTCTACTACTCCTTGTGGGTCCCTCTCATGCATTCACATGGTAATCTTCTAGCCAATCATACTAGATCAAGTTCCACATGCTAAACTTTACTTGGTGATTCGTTTTAAGTTTTAAGGGCGGTTGGTTATGTACACATATAGAAATACAACACCACTACAAATGTTGGCCAAGATGTTTTAACTTATGAAATGTAGAGGTGTAGTTTATAAGTGACATAAGCACAACAAAAATATCAACAAAGCCTATATTTGAAACCTAACACAAGACCACATGATAACAATGTCATATTTAGATATCATGGGCACGGCATATGTGTTTAGGCGGACATATTTCAAATAGACTTTTTTTGTGTAATGTGAGTTTAAGATCATGTCTTTGGATTGAGAATATATGAATGAAAATAAACAAAGTGCCCAATATCCATCTTTCGTTTCCCCCCTACTTATGTTTATTCGTCCAAATTTATAGCAACATGAACTTGTCTATGTGTTTATTTTATGATTTCTATTGATTTATGAACATGAATGATTAAATCTCTTGCGGTTAATTTGGGTAGGTAACTTTTAGCTAAAAGGGTGCATACTTAATTTGTGCTTGTGTTGAATCAATTTGGTTTTCTTGCTATTGTTGGCTATGATGAAATTATTTTATTTTGTTAGTTCTACCATGGTTCATAAATCGACCACCTAGAGATTGTAGGACATTTGTTAAATTAGGGTTTATAATCTTGTAGCGACACCTTACAACAAAAATATCAATTAAGTGATTTAGAAGTTGATAATTGTGCATACATTAATGTTATCATGGTAAACTTGCAAACAAACATAGCTATTGGTATGCTTGAATGTTAATAAGGTGTAACTCATAATAGTTGAATAGGGAATTATGGAGAACTTCCTACTTGTATTCCAATTAATTTGAAGTAAGACTCACGGGTTAGCAATTGCATCAAACATGGTCCATTTCATGCAATACATGCTTAAAACTCGAGGATTGTGAATATTGGAAAACTCCATACTGGTTGATTCAACATTCAACGGGAATAAGGTTACCACATGATTCATGTTTTCCTAATCATGCTAAGATTTAAACCCATGGAGAATAAATACAAACATGTTGCATCTTTATCAAATTAGCCATCCCAAAGCTAAAAGGAAGTCGAGACTAAGTAAGCACCTTATCTTATCTTGAGTCACCATCAAGTTAGGATGAATTAGTTTGTTTATCTTGAGTTAATTAACTGTTTATTCTTAATTTCATTAGGATTAAGTTACGATAACCCCATTTTTACATGTTAAGCAATAACAAACGATTAACGTACAAAAAAAAATATTTATCTTGCTAATGTCCATCACTCCTTTCTTGCCCCTAGTTGAGTTGCAGTGTGGGCGTTTATAATTTTCAATCTTGTGTTTTAGTTATTCATGCACGTAGCTTGAGTATTATAATCTATCTTGTTTACGTCCATATTTTATTACACGTTTGAGCAAGTAGACCAACTCAAGACCGCACCGTTGTTAGAAAAGAAAATGTATTGAAGGTTGATGCATATGTTCTTTTCACATTCATGGGGCACAAAATTTACATACTTATGCTTAGATCCTTGGATTTATAATTGATAACATATTAGGAATTTCTAAGCATTTTAACATAAACTAGTTTTTTTACGTCGTGCGTTGCGGCGAAACCAAGCAAAATATATAATGTAAAACAAACGTTATTTAAAAATAGATCATGTTGTTTAGAAAGGCAAACCGTTAGAACAGAAAGTTTATCATCGTATCATTTTATGATATCAAATGCGTACTTTATTTTGAGTACAACTTCGTTTTTAACAAAACTTATAACGGAATGTTAGGGAAAAATTAAGTACAACTACGTACTTAAGTTTATAGAAAAAAGTTATAAACGTAGATTATTAAAGAAGTATCAAATTAATCAATCGATAAATTAATATATGTTCTAAAAAAAGAATTATTAAAAAAATGGTAAAGAAAAGTATGGTTTTAAAAAAGAAAAAAATAAAAATATGTTATTAAAAGTAAATATTATAATATATTAAATAAAAAATAATAAAAAGCTATATATTATTATAAAAATAAAGTTACTATTCATCGATCTTCATCAACAATATATATATAATATAATATAATAGACATGTTTTTCTATGCACGCTTGGATTTCCGTATTCAATACACTGACACACAAGAATATCACACTCATTTGTAACTTGCTAACACATCAATTTCATTAATTTTTAGGGATATTGGATTTAAATAATTCCGACTTTCACCAATTGGCCGATAGCACTCACAACTTTCGATTTGTAGCACACCACTCCCAACTTTCAACTTATTGGCCAATAGCACTCCCAAAAATTGAACTTATTGGGAGTGGTGTGATACAAATCGAAAGTTGGGAGCGCTTGTAACACCCCCAAAAAATGATAAAATCTAAATATATACACATATTGTATATATACATGTGTATTTAATTAAAATTCTAAAATTTAATGGCTAGGGACAATTAACCTAGTTAGTTATATGTTAATAGTTAAAAGAGACAATGGATGGTGGTACTTTTTACAAAAAAAAAAAAAAAACAAAAAAAAAAAAAAAAACAAAAGAAAGAAAGAAAGAAAAGAAAGAAGAAACTAACATGAGGGACTAAATTGGGACAATGAGGAAACTAGTTTTATTAAAAACAAAAAAAAATAAAATAAAACACAGCACACACATATGTGTGTGTGTGTGTGCGCGTCGACCAGAAAGGGGAAAAAGGGAAGTGATGTCTGTCGTTAGTGACATGCAAAAACCAACTAAACCAGTCGATAGGGTAAGTCGGATATCGAACCAGAGGAGGATTGTGGAAAGTGTATAATGCTCAGTTTTGATTAATTACTATTAAAAAGTAAAACTCAATTGTTGGATTTGATTGATTATCTAAAAATTACGAACTAAAAGTGAGATTTAAATCAATAGAAAGAACAATGGTTCCTCCAGATTTCAGGTTTTACAGCTAGATTCAATTATGTGTTTAATCGAAACACTCACATAGACATAAGTGTTTAACCTAATTCATCAATTGTGATAACCAACGACTAAGTACTCCGGTCAATACATAACGGGAGGTTATCGAATGATTATCAATTACAATTACAAACCCTAATCCCATGTCAAATATATCCCAATTACTAGAACTCTCGGGAACTGAATGCTTAGAAATCAAGGTTTAAATAAATGCAATTGTCTACAACCAATAAATCAAATCAATGGTGAAAAGCATCGAATGCTTAGATCACCAGGTTAAAACGATTGTATCAAACACATAGTTTCACCTAACTTACAAAAACCCTCCATCCGGAGGAAACCATAAAAGGACTAGCCGCTCATGTGGGTTGACTAATCTTCCCTGCCGAACGATGATGTCTGCCGTCCAGTTCCTGTGTGTGTGTTATCTCTCCCTGAATGATCGATGGCATCCAAAATAAAAACCCTCCATCTTTTTTCTCACTCCGTCCAAAGCCCACATGAATGATAATTAGTGTTGGGCTCTTCACACATGTGTTCCCTTATAATAATCTCGGCCCACTTAATAAATCCTCTCCAAAAGAAATCTACTAGTGTTGCTGTCCACGTATGATGATGTTGACTTTATCCAAACAAAAAGCCCTTCCCAAAGCCTTCATAATGATGATGTTATAATGATGATGTTATATTAAGGGTGTAAGGGGCACTCACCTAAGAGGTGAGTCCCCTCTCTTACGCACACCCAATCCGTTTATGTCACGTCAACTCCCCTCTTAAACTCCCCTCGCACCCCAATTTGATGGCGGCACTCCCCTCTTAGGGGAATTGTTTTTTTATTAAAAAAAAAAAAGGAAGAATTTGATTGGTTTAGGAAGAGGCTGGCCCACCATCGCCCACCATCTCCCCCACTCCCCTCTTCGGTGTCTCCCCAACGATTTTGGTCCCCGGAATGGGTCACCGCCTAGATGGCGGGGGTGTTCCCGCTCGGTGAAATCGGTGCCCGCACGGGGTCACCGCGAACGCCCCTTACACCCTAATGTTGTTGAATGACTTTATTTTCTTGTCCAGCATGTGCCGCCAAAACCAATCCCCCCACTCTCGAAGTGATGATGATGATGATAATTAAGTTGACTTTTATGTTGCCTTGTTGCGTGAACCCTCATAGGTTTTTTTTAAGAATCCCTTTAAATGCCTTGAACCAAACAATACATGCACGCCAATTCCTTCCAACCGTAAGTTACGCTTATATACCGTAGGCTACGTTTCAATGATTCTGTTTCTTTTATGTATGATGGTCCGTAACCTATACTTTCACAACCATAGGCTATGTTGCAATCCTCAAACCCATATTTACCTTGATTTCCACTTTCAACAAATGCCCCAATAGCCCTTAGACTTTAAGGTTTCGTGTTTCTTGTGTCTCCAACTATATCTCGATCCAAACAAGCTCCGAATAATATGATATCTCTTTAATAATCATCCGTGCTTGCCTCGTTTCATCACTAAATTCTCTAACTTCGCCATATTACGTGTTTTACCTGCAAATCCACAAACTTGCGTAGTCAACATATTCAAAGCGTATAATCAACTAAACGGTCATAAACATGTAATATAACACACTTTAACATCCGGGTTTCACACACTCCATCACATCCCCACACTTAACATTGATTGTCCTCAAGCAACCATTACAAACATTACTTACCTTATTAACAAATCACCATTAGATCCCTTACCGAATTAACAATTTAAGGTCCCAAGTCATACCCGTCCCATAGACTGACACAATCGAGATTGACAATCTGACAATTAAGTGATACGCGGTTAAAACAATTTAAGACTTACCTAACTAACACTAACATGCTTATATTACTACACACATGCCACACGCCCCTCACAATAATCACTCCTCTCGGTTTAATCAAGACTAGCGTGTAATGTGCTAGTATATGTATCGCTCAAAACCAAATATGCTACTTTGCAATCATAAGCTTGTATAGCAATCAAACCTCCACTGTATCAAATAACGTAGCACATATCAAAAGGACTTTTGGGTTTTGGGTTAAGGGTAAACGTAAGGAATTATTTTTGGCTTTTTATGTTTATTTGGCGAACACAAATGAAGATACCAAACCATGACAACTTATTCACAATAATACTAACACTTTGGGTGATTTTCAACCCATTTATTTAACACGAACATAACAATGATTTTTATTTTTTCTTTTTCTTTCTTTTCTCTTTTTTTTTCATTTCGTTTTTTCTTTTTTTTTTCAACAAACATCTAACATGTACTTGTCATTCATGGTTGGTAAGCAAACGGGTCAAACAAGGTGTATCAAACGAAGGGTAAAAGGCTCAACATGGTTTACTAAGGTGGGTGGATAAACATTCAACAAATAACACAATGGAAGGGATCCTAATGCCTTTATCATTTATGTGTAAACGCTAAACCACAGTCTCGGTACGTATCAAACCACACAAGTTCTAACACAAAGCAACATATGGCCTACTCTCAACAAATGAACATTTATTGTAATTCAACTATCACTAAGTAGGCTCAAATATCTCACCGAACAAAAGGAATAAGGGTTACCGACACGTAACATGTGTAATTCCTAAAGCATGTTACCCCTAGTTAGGCATCTCTTCTCAACTATTCTCTAAAACTTGTCAGAAATACTCTCATGAAACTTAAAGGGACAACCATGACAAGGGATCTAAGTTAGTTTAATATCAGTAAGAACCCTTTAGCGATTGAAAATGTTGGTTTTCATGTAGTTCAAGCATACTTAAGAAACAAAAATTTTCAAAATTTTTCAATTTTTTTTCAGCAAATTCAACCCTTCAAACTTTTAAGATCAACAATCTTACCAACCCTCTCTCGAGTTACCGCATCCCCACACTTGGGATACATTGTCCCCAATGTATGGTGCAATTTATAATCTAGACTCGAGAGATACCACCCGCAAACCATGAACGGCTAATACCTAGAAGACTCAACACAAAGAAACCACTCCCAACACAAAAATTTCACACCACCAAATACACGAAAACAAATAAAACACAAGATAGATAAACACATGCACCTGATCATTCAATCAGCAAGTGTCGATAGTGATGCAGCTGCTGTGATCGGACAGGAACGTAAACATCTCTTGGATTATCTGATATCTCATCGGGGATGTTGCCAAACATCCCCACACTTGAATCGTTACATCCGCGGGAATTAAACGTAGTAACCTGCCAAAACAGAACCAACACCAAAACAAAACAAAACAAAACAAAACAAAACAAAAGAACAAATACAATACAATACTCTACATCCTCGGGCTGCCTCCCGAGAGCGCTAAGTTTAAAGGTCTTCAGCCAGACCGTACCTGATATACGCTACGGTGGTCTCAATGCACACTTACCCACAGTATTTCCAATGAATGCCCGGAAATTTACATGCCATCTCCATAAGCTCGTCAGTATAATTGGCATGTTTAGAAAGCACATGAGGTTTTCACAAATCCACTTCACGAGATATACCTTGATGTCTTGTTGTTTCACCCTTCTCATATTCTTCCTCATACCCTCTTCCCCACACTTATTAATTTGAATGATTGATATGGGAAGAGGTTCAGTACCCACATTCATCTCATCAGACTGCTCTGCCTCCTCATCCTCACACACCATCTGATCCACCAGTGACTCTTCATCAGATAAAGGATTCATTGGTGTGGTATTATCCTCCACAACCTCCTCCTCCATGTAAGAATGATCTCTAATATCATCAGGTAATGGTGAGAGACGCTCTTCTATTTCTATCTTCAGTTTTAGCTTCTGACACTTGGAAACTAAGCAGCTGATTCGGTCTTCATCGGACAGGTTGGGTGTTGCTAAATATTGCTCGAGTTTGGACAAAGTCGCTTCCAACATAGCAAGCTCTTTCTCCTCCTCGGTCTGATAAGTATAGACACCCTCGGGCTCAGAATATTCCTCAGGATGATACTGTCGGTATCCCTGATACGGTGTTGAGATGTACGCATCCATCATTTTTTTATTCCAATACTCTGGATTTTCCAAATACACCGTGCACACATCATCATAAACAGAAGTATGATAACGACCGCAACAGAAACAACGTCCATCCGTCCTTGGCTCATAATAAGCATCCTCGTCCCGATCATATCCATCCGAGTAATAACCATCCTCCACCGTTGTATCAGAATCATAGAAATATAGTGGAGGGGAAGGATTATCATAGCAAGGCATCGGTGGTTCTTCCAATTTCGCTCTTTCCCGTCTAAATCGGGCCTCGCGGCAACCGATACACGGGTGAAGTGGTTCCCCGCACAAAATGCATGTAGAAGAGCCGCAAAATATAGTAAGATCTGTCATCCTGCACAAACACATCTCAACTACCCATGTAAATCACGAACAAATAAAATAACAAAATAAAAACATAGTTTTTTTTTTAGGTTTTCTTTTTTTCTTTTTTTTCTTTTTTTTTTAACCTAAAACTTAACACTAAACACTTTGCGCACGCCTCCCCGGCAGCGGCGCCATTTTGATGTCTGTCGTTAGTGACATGCAAAAACCAACTAAACCAGTAGATAGGGTAAGTCGGATATCGAACCAGAGGAGGATTGTGGAAAGTGTATAATGCTCAGTTTTGATTAATTACTATTAAAAAGTAAAACTCAATTGTTGGATTTGATTGATTATCTAAAAATTACGAACTAAAAGTGAGATTTAAATCAATAGAAAGAACAATGGTTCCTCCAGATTTCAGGTTTTACAGCTAGATTCAATTATGTGTTTAATCGAAACACTCACATAGACATAAGTGTTTAACCTAATTCATCAATTGTGATAACCAACGACTAAGTACTCCGGTCAATACATAACGGGAGGTTATCGAATGATTATCAATTACAATTACAAACCCTAATCCCATGTCAAATATATCCCAATTACTAGAACTCTCGGGAACTGAATGCTTAGAAATCAAGGTTTAAATAAATGCAATTGTCTACAACCAATAAATCAAATCAATGGTGAAAAGCATCGAATGCTTAGATCACCAGGTTAAAACGATTGTATCAAACACATAGTTTCACCTAACTTACAAAAACCCTCCATCCGGAGGAAACCATAAAAGGACTAGCCGCTCATGTGGGTTGACTAATCTTCCCTGCCGAACGATGATGTCTGCCGTCCAGTTCCTGTGTGTGTGTTATCTCTCCCTGAATGATCGATGGCATCCAAAATAAAAACCCTCCATCTTTTTTCTCACTCCGTCCAAAGCCCACATGAATGATAATTAGTATTGGGCTCTTCACACATGTGTTCCCTTATAATAATCTCGGCCCACTTAATAAATCCTCTCCAAAAGAAATCTACTAGTGTTGCTGTCCACGTATGATGATGTTGACTTTATCCAAACAAAAAGCCCTTCCCAAAGCCTTCATAATGATGATGTTATATTAATGTTGTTGAATGACTTTATTTTCTTGTCCAGCATGTGCCGCCAAAACCAATCCCCCCACTCTCGAAGTGATGATGATGATGATAATTAAGTTGACTTTTATGTTGCCTTGTTGCGTGAACCCTCATAGGTTTTTTTAAGAATCCCTTTAAATGCCTTGAACCAAACAATACATGCACGCCAATTCCTTCCAACCGTAAGTTACGCTTATATACCGTAGGCTACGTTTCAATGATTCTGTTTCTTTTATGTATGATGGTCCGTAACCTATACTTTCACAACCATAGGCTACGTTGCAATCCTCAAACCCATATTTACCTTGATTTCCACTTTCAACAAATGCCCCAATAGCCCTTAGACTTTAAGGTTTCGTGTTTCTTGTGTCTCCAACTATATCTCGATCCAAACAAGCTCCGAATAATATGATATCTCTTTAATAATCATCCGTGCTTGCCTCGTTTCATCACTAAATTCTCTAACTTCGCCATATTACGTGTTTTACCTGCAAATCCACAAACTTGCGTAGTCAACATATTCAAAGCGTATAATCAACTAAACGGTCATAAACATGTAATATAACACACTTTAACATCCGGGTTTCACACACTCCATCAGGAAGAGCCCTAGCTCTTAATCAAATTGCCATAAATCCATCTAATCCAACTAAAAATCAAAGTGATTTTGGTGCATGATTGATGATTTAGAGTCTACAACATCATCTCATCATAAGCTATGTCAAAAATCTAGTGTTTGTTGAAGTAGGGAATTCTTGATGAACCTTATGATGTGCAATTTAAGAAGGGATTGTTGAATTTGTGATAGTATTTGTAGTGCCTACATGATTTGAGGGAAACCCTTGATGAATGACAGTAAAACAAATGCTATAATTAAGCGTTGGGGTTAATATGCACATGTATGTGCAAGTGGTTTTCGAAGAAAAGATTGAGTCCATGAAATTGGAGGGTTAAATTTGGGTATATGAACTCATAACGAACTGAATTATGATGCTAAAGCATTCATAACGAACATACCTTCTTGTTAAATGAGTTTACATGATTAGAAGTTTGCTAAATCTGATTAACATGGTTGGTTACAAGTTATGCACACTAGGTGTTTGACAAAACGCTTAAATGAGATGTCAATTGTGAATAATAAACGAATAACATTGATAAAAACTTATGATTGAAAGTTTGGCAAGTATGCATGCCATGAATATGTACAATAAGGTATTAATGATAATTGGGTTGCACTCTTTAGGCAATTCGAGTGGAGCTTCGGACAGTCAAACCGGGGCGGATACACATTTGAAAGAAAATCTTTAAGGTACGTGACTTTATGCTTCGTAGTATTTTGTTAAATTATGTATTACGGGTGTATTTTGAACGAGGAATTAATAATAATAA
The DNA here is from genome assembly GCA_030545235.1 of Helianthus tuberosus. Taxonomy (NCBI): domain Eukaryota; kingdom Viridiplantae; phylum Streptophyta; class Magnoliopsida; order Asterales; family Asteraceae; genus Helianthus; species Helianthus tuberosus. The sequence goes on from CM060375.1 coordinate 26,655,538, forward strand.
CGTTTGGTCGATCATAAGTGATGGATTTCACACAAACGAACCAAACGGGTCGAATAAAAGAATAATAACATTTGGTCGATCATGAGTGATGGATTTCACACGAACGAACCAAACGGGTCGAATAAAAAAATAATAAGTTTGGTCGATCATAAGTGATGGATTTCACACGAACGAACCAAACGGGCCGAATAGCGTAAACCAGTAACGGGAACACGGATTATGATATGGTGAACTCAAGGAATGGGTCAAAATATAGAGGATGTGAATTACTCAAGGTAAATAAAAGTAAATTTCAAGTTTGACCAAAGTTAGTCGGACGGGTCAAACTAGTGCGAACGCAAACCGGGTAACGGGAGCGTAAAATGCAAGTTTAGTAAGCCCGGGCAATGGGTAAAGTCGTAAGGAATTAATCCTTACAATAACATGTGGGAAATATAGTTTAAATGCTTAAATAGGTGAAACTGGTCGAATAATTATACGCATGAACTAGGTAATGGTGGCGTGTTCGTAAAAGTTAAGAATCCGGGTTAGGGATTTTGGGTTAATTACGTAGGCAAATGTTTTATGGTCATTTAGAAACAAGTTTGAAGCAAAACGGATGAGTATTTGAGAAGTTATGAATTTTTTTTAGTAAAAAGAGTAATGCTGAAATTTGCAGCTCCCATATGTCGTAAGCTACGGCAGCATGCCGTAAGCTACGACAACCATATGCTAAAAAGAACATAAATTATATGCCTTAAGCTTCGGCATAAGGCCGTAACTTATGGTGGAGAAATCTAAGTGGTTGATATTAAGTTTCGGATGATGATCAAGCATCGTGAAGAATCGAACACAATCTAAGATCAAACTTCCGCATTTTGTTTTGACGTTTGTGAAACCAAACATCGTTAACCTGTAGTAATGATTTTAATTACTTGTGAAGTTTTTATTAAACTTACAAATGCGTATAATTATGTATTTGCATTGTGAATATATAAATGCAAAACTTTTATAAAATAGTTGTTAATTAAGTTTGGGTCTTACAAGTTTATGTATTTGCATTGTGAATATATAAATGCAAAACTTTTATAAAATAATCGTTAATTAAGTTTGGGTCTTACAGTGATATCGGCCAATTGGTGAAAGTAAGGTTATTTAAATCCAATATCCCATTTTTTTACTACTCGGCTGGATAAAGTAGATCTAATCGAGACATTAAATAAGGGTTTAAATACCGAAGTTGAAGGAGATTGTGGTGATACAACTTTAGAAGTAAAATGAAACCTATCAATGATGAACTTAAGAAATGGAGGGTGATAGAAAAAGAGCAGAAGCACATAACATATACGGAACTTATAGCCAAGGTAATTTCAATAGAAGAGGTTGCATAGTCAAGAATTTGGGTAGTGGTGGTGGACGGTGGTGGTGGGTGCTGGATGTGGACGGTGGGTGTTGGTGGTGGTGAGTGGTGGTGGTGGTGGTGGTGGGTGGTGGTGGACGATGGTGGTGGATGGTGGACGTAGAGGGTGGGTGGTGGTAGACGGTGGCGGTGGGTGGTGGACAGTGGTGGTGGTGGTGGTGGTGATGGACGGTGGTAGACGGTGGTGGTGTTTAACCCTTTGCAGACCTTAGAAGATTTTAGAAGTGGCTGGGCTAAGAAATATAAACCTTAAATCCCAAAATTTAGTGATTTAGAGTTGTTCCTTTTGTTCTCGCAATAATTAGTGTTCTGTAATGATCCTTATCATATATATATATATATATATATATATATATATATATAAAGGCCCAAAAGAAAAACTTATTTACCTTCCAAATTCTACAACCGACACAGATCTGCTGAAGGCCCAAAATTTAAACCCACTAAAAATTTGAATATTCCTTCGGTTGTGGGGTGCTAAAAAAAAAACAGTAGCATCGATGTTTCAGGATTTTTGGAGGACGGTTGGACGAATGATGAACAACATCAGCAATTCATCACATCAACGATCTACAACAATCTTGCATTCTTGCTTACAACGATCTACATTTCAAGTTCGATACTAGCCTATAACGAATTTAAATGTAAAATTCTACCTAGGGTTAAGCCTTAAGGGTTTGCATTCTTGCTTCACAATCACTAATTAGGTATGAAATTGCGAATTCAAATGTAGAATTTTGATTTTTGATGCTATTGCTTGATGAATAATGGTTTCTTACATGTTTGATTATGTGTTTTGAATGTTTGAAAGATTGAAAGTTAAAACTTTGATGCTTAGATATAGAATTAAATGTTTAAGCTTTAAGTATGGTTTGGTTGTGTACTGATTTTGATTAAAACTTTGCCGTTTAGCCTTTTGGAATATGAAAATTACATGTTTTAAACATTGATTTTTTTTGTCTAGACATTATGCCTTCTATTCCCAACTATAAATACCTACCTGATAGTCAAAAACGTAAAAAGAAGAAGCTAGAGAAAGAAAAAGCAAAGGCTGACAAAGGGCTTATACTTAAGTTTTTCTCAAAACTATCCCAAATTTCTAGTTCTAATGTGGATGAAGATGATGTGATTAATGTTGATGAAGATAATGTAGATGCTCATGTGGGTAAAGACATTGTGGGTGTTAATGTGGGTGAAGATGATGTTAATGTTAATGTAGATGAAGCTAATGCGGATGAAGATGATCTAACGTGGATGTGGATAAGGATGAAAATGACGTTAATGCTAATGCAGATGAAGTTGTTGAAGTCTGATTTGCGATCGATAGTGTCCCAAGAAAAACTTAATGGATTGATGACGATATCTATTGAAAATGAAATATTATAGGGTGTAGAATATAAAGACTTAATCAAGGGCTGTGATTCCAGAAACGTTGGGAGAACCTTACGATTTGCTTAAGTAAGTTAGTTTGAATATTTTGTTGAACTACTATTGCTTTGTTTATTGTATAACAGTTAATCAATTATCGTCCTATTGTGGTTTTTGGATATATAATTGATAAATTTATATTATAAGGAGGGGGCCAATTTTTTTTTGTCTCGCACGAGGCCCAAATGTTTTTAAAAATTTCTTAGGGATGGCCCTGAAGAATGCATTTTCGGTCAGGGTGCTCATCAATGTTTTAAAAACCGGTTTATACCGGCCGGTTGAACCAGTTATACCGGATACCGGAATCTTGGCCGACAAGAATCATACCGGTAATTTGAGGGAACGACAAAGAAGTTGTATCACCGGTAAAGTGGGTTATACCGGTTTAAACTGGTATATTGGTACCGGGTTAAGGTTAAAATTTGGACTTTCATCAGCCCAAAAAGTGACGGTTTATCTTCTTAATTTAACTTAGTGCCCATATCAATCAAAGTATTCCGCCATCGATCAAAGTTCATCCAACTGATCATCCACGTTTGTTCAATCATCCAGGTTGTTCTAATGTTTTCTAATCGCTATATAATTGTAATCTATCTTATTATATTTTAGGGAACGACAAAGAACAAGTATTTAGATTATATTTTATTAGGGAATAATGTACTTTTGGATTATATGGTTAACTATTCAACTCGTTGAACCGCCTGATACAACCTGATTTAACTAGTAAAACTATTTCTAAACCCAACCTAGTATGATTTAAAAAACGGTTTTTAAAACATTGGTGCTCATAAAAGAATTAGGTACAATATTGGAGCATGATCAAAACAAAAAAAAAGGTTTATTTTGAATAATTTGATTCCATTGAAGGTCATTTACTTTGCTTGGAGAGCAGATACGAGACAAATGCAGACTAGGATTACCTTGTGTATTAAAAATAACTAAAGAAATTATTCCTGGAAAAAAAAGACTAATATTGGTTCCAATTAAAGAGTAACTAGTGGTAAATCTCATGCACCATATAGCAATAAACATGGATGTATTATACGATTAAAAAATATTTACAACAAAATTACGCAAAATTACACAAAAGTTACAATAATATTAATCAAAATTGCATAAAAGTTGCCTAATGTAACAAAAAAATAAAAAAATAAAAAGTCGTGACATGTTCAAAAAGATATCAACATCTGTTTAACATCGGTGATAGTTATATACATTAGCTGAACGACGAAAATCAATAGGGTGGTGGTCTATTATAAACTGATGTTTTAGGGCTTTTGATTAGAACGAGGATACGAGTTGATTGATGTAAAATTTACCTCGAAATATTACCCAAAACGACGAAAACGGTGCTTCAATTCGGGTGTTTAAACTTCTAATTAACAAAAATCAAGCTGTTTAAAGCTTTGTTTCGAGGTAAATTTTACATAAATCGAATCGTATCCTCGTTCTGACCAAAATCCATAAAACATCAGTTTGTAATTCGGAATAAAGCTTAACTTCGTTAAGTTATTTTTAATGACCGACTATTATCGGCCAAAAGTGGACCAATTCAGATTATTATCGGACAATAACTGAGTCGTGATTATTATCGGCCAAATTGAGAAAGCTGGGATTATTTAAATCCAATTTGCCAATTTAAAATTAAACATAAAAATGTGTTTATATATATATATATATATAGGGTCAGGATCATAAGTGAACAACATCCTTGGTTGTGAAATGTGTGAACTGATCTGAGCCCTTGATTTTTATGATCTTGAGATTTAAATGAGTGGCATGATAGTAATTGTTTGGTTACTTTTTTCCATTTAATTAAATACAAAAGGGTATATCCGTAATTACACAATCAAAATAATAAAAAAAAAACCTAAATTCTTTCCATTATATTTAAATCTAATCACCAAACACACAAACACACACACACACACTGTGCAGATCTAGATCTAGAGACAGGGTCGTAGGGAGAGAGAAAGAGAAAGAGACGACCGTCGGCCATGGTGGTGGTCGACGACGGCCATGGCGGTCAACAGAGGCAACAACAACGACGCACCAGGGAACGGTGGTTGTTCTCGTCGGTGGTTGCCTGGTGGTGGTACGTGGCCTTGTTAGTGGAAACAGTAAAGAACCGACGACCGGAGGTCTCTCCGACGACGGCTGAGTTGCCGGAAAACTTGGGGCCACACTGGCAGGTGGTTCCTATTCATGATTAGTGTTCTCTGGTGAGTGAATCGATTGTGTATTTTCTTTTTCATCTCAGATTCGTTATGTTTGATGTTATAAATCCGACAACTATGACGGAATTGTTCGTGAGATGAAGAAGGGATGCCGGAGACGACCGGAGATGATGATCGGAGACGATGACCAGAGTGGATGAAGGTGATGATGCTGAATATGTTAGGGTTTAGTTTTGTAACGCCCATAAATTTTCTAAACATTCTTACTATGCAGAATGTAGGCCCATTTTTTTTAGCTTCAATTTCTAGAAACAATTATAGTGTCTTGACTTTCATTTGATAGCTACCATCATTTAAACACTTACATATTTCATGCCAATTTTTTTATAAAATTTCGGCATGACCCGTTCGTAATACGGATAACCGTTACGGTAACAAAACCTGTTTACAATCCATTTTATAACTCTAAACTTGAACATAAACAAAACAAGACACTACGTCTGACTCATGAAGCTTACACGGTTTAAAACTACCGAATGCCGAAAAAGGCAAGTAAAACATGATGACCCGTCTAAGTCGGCGATATAACCTGACGGATGGACGAACTGACATTGCTGACTCGATCTCGGATTTGTCGCCAAACCTTGTTCCATTCATCAGTCCGCAAACCTCTAGTTCCCATTATACCTGAAACCCAACATGCACGTTATGAGTTCTATATATAATATATATTAGATAACTCAAATAGGTGGATTCTGATCTATATTTTTCACAAACTTCCAACGAACTCGACTCCATTAATTTCATAGTCAACTATCGCTTCCAACTGGTGAATCAACCTCCACTAGAATTCACAATTAAGCCACCTGTGATAAAAATCTCATTCAACTATTAGACCATTAATATTTATTTCTAACAGATCCAAAGATTTCATTAATGCTTTACTTAGCCAGAATCCAAATCTTTTTCATTCATGTGGATCAAGTGACCCAAATCTACTTGCTTACCCCAAGTTAAATGCACGACCCCCGACCCCACCCTGGACGGAATCGGGAGCCGCGAACCAATTCAGTGGTACCGGTGGTTATTTAGAAAAGTAGTACAACGGAAATTTCATCAAGACCGTGAGTTAGGAAAAATATCAGAGTTTAGAAAACACCGGATTTTATTTACTAAATAGATGGAATAAAACCATGTTTTAAAAGGTAGCTATAATATAGGATAAATCCGAATACATAAAACAACTTTTCTTAATTTAATTTAATTGATAAAATAAGCCACTTCTTTATGCCTTTCGATGCCGTATCATCACTCTTATTCCAATCTACTGTCATTACCTGAAACGCGTTTTAAAAACATTTGGTCAGCAGGAAATACTGGGGAGTTCATTCATTTTTGAATAAAACATATTTGTTATAATTAACAGCAATAAGAGTTTGTACATTTGCTTCTTTAAGATTGACAAAGACTTAATCACTGCAAAGTATAACTAGAAAACAGTGTTATAAGTTACAGTATTAAGAGTGATTACGATGTTTATATATCAACCAATTACCCAATGATATTTGTCACTCGACCACCTATTGGCTATCTCGTTGTCCAATGGTGTCTGTGACTATGGTCATATCACCCCTTGGATAACCCGTTGTCCAATGGTGACGGTTATCAAGTAATGTATACAAAACCCCACATACCGGCTGTAATTTGGAGATTACAAAGACTTAATCCCTGTAATTATAACTTTGAAAACAAACATGATTTTGTAAAGTACTTTGATAAAAAGAGAATGACTCACATTATAAGTATACAGTATTGATTTAACAAGCTTCTTGATTCTACTCCTTCTGATAATTAAGTATATACTTTATGGTTTTGAACCTTCTGATGATTAAGCATCCACTTTGATTGTAAGAGTATGGTGTAGAGTTTCGGGTAGTTAAACATTTAGTTTAACAGAGTGGAATACGTATTAGCGTAAAACCACATCAAACCTAACGATGGTCACGAGATCCGAACCTTAACGAACTCATAAAGTATAGTACTTTGGCATCCGTTTAACGAACTCACAAAGTACAGCACTTTTGGCATCCGTTAGTTGGTTCCCGAATCGATCGGACAGAACATCGCCTCGGTGATTATTGGTTAGAACACTGACGTATAGAGAGAAGAAGAAAAGAAATGAGCAAAGGAAATGAATTCCTAAGCTTCCTATTTATAGCTAAGGGATAAGTCTTACCCCTATATAGAATTTCCCTAGGTGTTATCTTCCTTAGATGAACTTTCCCTAGGTAAAAGCTTCCCTAGATACAACTTTCCTTAGATAAAATCTTCCTTACATAATATCTACCCCATATATATCTATTTTCGTATATCTATTTAGGTGTTTAATAAATCTTACTTAACTGATTAATTAATCTTACTTAGCTTAATTAATCTTGCTTAGCTTAATTAATCCTGTTTAGCTTAATTAACCCTGCTTAGCTTAATTAATCTTACTTAGCTGATTAATTAGCTTAATTAATCTTGCTTAGCCGTTAATTAATCTTACTTATTTAACTGCTAAGTATACTTATCTATTAATGTTTCTTAGCCGTTAAGTTTTACTTAACTAATAATTTTACTTAACTGCTAAATATTCTATTTTAGGATCTCTCTGGTTACGAGTTGTCACACCCCGATTTCCACTTGTCACCGGTGGGCCCGGTGGGGAGTATCGTGACGTGGTTGGCAACATAATAGTCAAACAACACAATAATCAATATGCACAGCGGAAGCAAATTTAAAAATATGATACAACCGAATTTAATATTGTAATTTCAAATGTCACAATATTCGGAAGTTTATCCACAGATGGATCGAAATAAAAATAATATTTATGGTTCAACAGACTTCAGGCATCTTAAGCTTGCGAGACTTCTAATGATGCTAAGGAGAAATCCCAGCCAATTACGCATAGTACCTGCATTTAATCTTTTTGGGAAAATACGTCAGTTTACACTGGTAATACATTCAACTGACTCATTTTGGAAAATGATTGAAAATTGGTTTGGATGCACATGGCATAAACATTTTTTTTATTTAACTTGGGAGAATTATTTAATATTATAATCTTGTGAACGAATTACATGTTCCTTGTGCGTTCAGTAGCCCGGATCTTGTCCGGGTTAAAGATCAATAGACAAACCCCAATGTTCTTTTGTGCACTGACGGGTGTACGCCTACACCCCGCGCTTAAGTCGTGGCCATTTCGTAAAATGATGCCGAGGATATCCGGGACATGGTCATTAACCCCCCAAAGGCTTTAAGTAACAAGACTGTTTAAACGAGCCGATCAAATTTATTCAATTACCCACTCAACGGTGGAGAATTTGATGCCCGATCAAGCGGTATGCTATATACCGTAACCTAAGCCCGTATAGGGAAAATAAGTTAAAAGTATTTACCTGAGCAATGTATAAATCACAATAAGCAAAATGCACGTAGCTTTTACTGGTACTCCTAATCTGGAACGAAGGTTTATAATAACCTATTAGAATCCTAACGGGTCTTTAATTAAGCTTAAGCTTAGACCGGCTAGTTTCAAGGATACGGTTCGTACGCACGATTAAGCGAAGACCGGATAGAACGTGATTTAGACCCGACAAGTTTGAAGACTTGTTTAATATGGGTTTATTATTCACATTCTGGATTTTGAGATAAAACCGTTAAGGTTTGACCCGTTTCGGCTAATTTATGTAAACTTGTTACATAAACCGAACCGTACGCGTAATAAGCGTGACGGGTATTCATGAGAGCTATATACAGGTTTCCTAAGTTAATTATGCCTCAAATATGTTGTGACATCAGTAGGATGTCTTTCATTATGCCCGAAACGTGTTTAAACACAAACTAGGCCCCGTAGGGGTAATTTGGTCATTTAAAAGTTTATAAAAGCGTTTAAGTGTTTAACTGAGTTACAGGCCTGATGTAATCAGTAAACATACTCAAATTAATGAGTTATAACAGTAGGATAAAGCATATATGTGAAATTTATCATTTTTAACCAAACTATGCCCCGTAGGGGTATTTTGGTAATTTCACATAAGCCGAAAAGCTCAAAACTGGAGTCTGAGTTTATCAACCTTTGCTTACTGTTAAAATATTATAATTTGCCTCTTATATTAGTAGGTATCAACCCGGGTATGCTCAATATAATTTTAATACATACTATGCGTTAAAACGCTTAATAAGGCGATTAAAGGCCATTTCCGGGTTCGATACTTAAATCTGATATTTTTATATTTCCAGAAGGCTTAAAATACTTTATTTATCATATGTGATCAGTAGCAAAAGGTTTGGAGTCGTTTAGATATGTAAAACTCATTTTATGGCCCGTAAGGGCAAAACCGACAATTACCGGATTAAGCCTACGACTACTAGTTATGCTCAGCCTAAAATTAATTAAAAATCTTTAAAAATCCCAAAATAATATATTGCATCAGTGGGTAAAAGATTTGATATAAAAAAGTAGGCTTAACTAGGCTATACGCTAATTACGCCATTTTATTAACATAAAGCTTTCATTTTGCGATAATGAGCATAACTCTTAATCTACAAATCAAACTGATGTCAAACTTTGCATACAAGTTTATATATCAGTAATTAAAGTTTCTACTCTTTTACATTTCCGAAAATCACGTTTTAAAGTAATAAGGGCATAACTGTCAACATATGAGCAATTAACGGAAACGTGCATATTAATTGGATAACTAATGAACCAAGGTGTAACATCACAGAGGGTTATTCTAACATGTAACCTAGTCCAATTAAAGCTCTGAGGCATTTCTAAAACATGCCTAAACGGGTCAGAACTGAAAGTCAAAGTGAAAGTCAAACTATGTGACTTTCGATTCCGAACCGGGTATTTACAGGAATTTGTCGGGTTGAGCATGTTTAGACATGTTCTTACACTTATTACTAAGTTATAACAATGATCAAACAGGTTCTATATGATCTATAATGTTAATTATGCATAAATGGCATTTTAAGTATCCTGTTGACTTTTTATAAACTAGTTTGACCCGACTTTTGACCTGGTTAGAGTGGTAATCAGGGGGAACCCTTTTGAGGGTTTATTACCCACATAAATACCAACTTATATCTACTTTTAATTCGAGATATGACTGAGCCATTGTTGACTAATCTCGAAGTCAAACCGTAATTACGACGGTTTGACTTTTAGCTAATAAACTAAGCTAAACTCAATTAAAGAAGGATTAGAACACTTACTGAAGTCCTAAGCTTGATTAGAGAACACTTGAGAGGAAGTTTGAGCTCCAGAAGTGATCAGATAGCTTGAAGAAGATGTGAAGAACAATGGTTGCATAACATGCCTTTATATAGTGTTTAATCCACCACAAATCCTTGACACATGTGTCTACAACCCACCACAACTGATCAACACATGTTCCTAGTGTTTAGGGGGTGTCTAGGGGTCAAGAGGAAGGTGGAAAATCGATTGGAATCGAGCAGATTGCACTCAGCAGGCAACAACCCAAAGTTTTCGGAGCTGGGCACCCCTAGCGTGACGCTAGGCCCCCCCTCGCGTCGCGCTAGGCCTCTTCTGCACAAAATCAACATTTTTAGATTTTGCTATTTGATCCTTGCCCCTTCAAGCTCCGATTAGGCACTTGTTTCTTGCACTATGAACCCTCATACTTGATCTATAAAGGCTTGAAAACATATACCCACTTTGTTAACTCCCCGGTTAACTTTATTGTTACCCGAAAAGTCCTAACTTTCAACGTTTACGCTTTAACCCTTTGCACGCGAATTCGATCATAACTTTCTCATACGTTAACGAAACTTTACGAAATTTAAACCGTGTATTCTAGTGAGTATAATTAACCGTTACAAAGCTTCGGGTTTGTCAAAAGGTCACTCAGAGGTATAACTTAAACATGTTGACACATTTAGCCCCTGTAGTTTGTAATCTCTCACTTTTAGCTTCGTATGATCCATGATTTATTCGTTTGAAGGTATGAGCACCAAGTAGGGTTAATGTATATTATGTTTATTCACAGTTGACACTTAGAATACGTATATTCACATACTTTCCATGTTTGTCAACTTTAGTCCTTCTATAATATTCTTTCACACGTTTTAAACATATGACACGTGTCAACACATTATAGGACGTGAATTTTCGAGGTGTTACATCCTCACCCCCTTAAAATAAATCTCGACCCAAGATTTACTGAAATAAGTAAGGGTACTTTTCTTTCATCGTGGATTCAACCCCCCACGTGAATTCGGGACCTCTACGGGCATCCCATTTGACCTTTACAATTGGTACATGCTTCCTTCGAAGCTTCTTTACCTGTCGATCTTCAATTGACAAAGGTTTTTCCACAAACTTTAAGCTCTCATCTATATGCACATCTGTATGCGGTATAACCAGTGATTCATCAGCGAAGCACTTCTTCAGATTGCAGATGTGGAACACATTGTGAATTCCACTGAGCTCTTCCGGTAAGTTTAACTTATAGGCAATTGACCCGACACGTTCGATAACCTCGAAAGGTCCTATGTATCTCGGGCTTAGCTTGCCTTTCTTACCAAATCGCATCACTCCTTTCCAGGGTGACACTTTAAGTAGGACTTTGTCACCTACTTCGAAGTGAAAATCCTTACGCTTAGGATCAGCGTAACTCTTCTGCCTATCTCGGGCAGCTTTGAGACGGTCACGAATCTGGACAATCTTGTCCGTCGTCTCGAACACTATCTCTGGTCCTGATAATTGGACATCTCCAACTTCCGCCCAACAAATAGGCGATCTACACTTTCTACCGTATAATGCCTCGAAAGGCACAGCCTTAATGCTGGTATGGTAGCTATTGTTGTAGGAGAATTCGATTAATGGTAGGTTCTTATCCCAACTACCACCCAAATCGATTGCACATGCACGTAGCATGTCTTCTAACGTTTGAATAGTACGCTCACTCTGACCGTCAGTCTGAGGATGATAAGCCGTACTAAAATTCAAACGTGTGCCCAAAGATTGTTGGAAACTCTTCCAAAAATGTGATGTGTATCTAGTATCTCGGTCCGAGATAATAGCCACAGGTATGCCATGTAAGGCTACAATCTTATCAACGTATAACTGGGCTAACATGTCGGAGCTATAAGTCTCCTTGATGGGTAAGAAATGTGCTGACTTAGTCAGTCTATCAACTATAACCCATATTGTATCATTTCCTTTCCTTGTCTTGGGTAACTTGGTAATAAAATCCATAGTTACCATTTCCCACTTCCACGTAGGAAGTTCAGGCTGTTGTAGCAAGCCTGACGGCTTTTGATGCTCGGCTTTGACTTGCGCACATGTCAAGCATTTAGCTACATGGGTGGCCACAGACTTTTTCAAGCCTATCCACCAATAATTTGCCTTTAGATCCTGGTACATCTTATCAGCTCCAGGATGAACGGAGTATTTGGAACTATGGGCTTCCTGGAGGATGACATCTCGAAGTCCTCCATAAATTGGAACCCATATTCGTCCATTCAATCTTAGAATTCCGTCCTTTCTAAGAGTTAACTGCTCCTCAGTTACTCCTAACTTTTCATTAGGATAGTTAGCTTCCAACACAGCTTCCTTCTGTGCAGCTAACAACCTTTCCATCAAGTTATTCTTTATCTCCATGTGCTTGGCATCGATTCGGATAGGTTTCACCCTTTCCTTTCTACTCAAGGCATCGGCGACTACATTCGCCTTACCGGGATAGTATTTGATTTCACAATCATAATCATTCAAAGTCTCCATCCAACGGTGTTACCTCATGTTTAACTCTTTCTGATTAAACAGATGCTGGAGGCTCTTGTGATCAGAATAGATCACACACTTGATTCCATAAAGATAATGCCTCCACAGTTTTAGTGCGAACACAACGGCACCCAACTCCAAGTCGTGGGTGGTGTAATTCTTTTCATGCACCTTTAACTGTCTTGAAGCATAGGCAATCACCTTGCCTTTCTGCATAAGCACACACCCCATGCCAGTGTGTGAAGCATCACAATAAACCACAAATTCTTCTATTCCATCTGGCAATGTCAGTACTGGGGCGTTGCTCAGCTTTTGCTTCAGAATATCAAAGGATTCTTGCTGCTTAGGGCCCCAAACAAACTTAACCTTCTTCTTAGTTAAGGAGGTTAGGGGTGCAGCAATCCTTGAAAAATTTTCGATGAAACGCCTGTAATATTCTGCCAATCCCAGGAAGCTACGAATCTCTGTAGGCGTCTTTGGTTCTTGCCAGTTCATAACTGCTTCAACCTTAGCGGGATCCACTTGGATACCACGCTCACTAACCACATGTCCAAGGAATTGGACTTCTCGAAGCCAAAATTCACATTTAGAGAATTTGGCATAGAGCTTCTCCTGATGCAGGAGTTTGAGAATACATCGAAGGTGTTTCTCGTGGTCAGCTTGGTTCTTCGAATAGATAAGAATGTCGTCGATGAAAACGATGATGAATTTATCTAAGTACGGCTTGCAAACGCGATTCATGAGGTCCATGAACGCGGCCGGTGCATTAGTGAGCCCAAAAGGCATCACTAGGAACTCGTAATGGCCATAACGAGTCCTAAATGCTGTCTTGTGCACGTCTTCATCTTTAACCTTCAACTGATGGTAGCCTGACCTCAAACCAATCTTCGAGAAGTAACTTGCCCCTTGAAGCTGATCGAACAGATCGTCGATCCTTGGCAAAGGATACCTATTCTTGATCGTGACCTTGTTAAGCTCACGGTAATCGATGCACAGACGCATCGATCCGTCCTTCTTCTTGACAAATAGGACTGGCGCTCCCCATGGAGACGAACTGGGTTTAATGAAACCTTTGGCCAGCAATTCATCCAATTGCGTCCTTAATTCCTTCATCTCCGTTGGAGCCAACCTATAGGGTGCTCTGGAAACTGGTGCTGCTCCGGGGATGATATCAATCCTGAATTCCACTTGTCTATCTGGTGGCAAACCAGGTAGTTCTTCCGGAAAAACTTCTGGGAATTCAGAGATGACAGGGATGCCTTCTATCTTCGGTTTGGGCTCGTCAATAATCACTTGTGCCATGTAGATGACACAACCCCTCTTTAAACATTTTGAACCCTTGAGCATAGTCGCTTGCTCAGGTAGCCCATACTGGGTGTCTCCCCGAATGGTAAGTGGTTCACCAGACGGAGTTTTTATTATCACTTGTTTTCTGTTGCAGACGATTTGGGCCTGGTTATGAGATAACCAGTCCATACCCAGAACTATGTCAAAACCAGCTAACTTAAAGGGAAGCAGAGACAAAGGAAAAAAATGGTTCTTAATGGATATAACACACCCATCTAACACAGTTGAGACGGTTTCTAGTGTACCATCTGCTAACTCCACTTCATAATTCACGTTTAAGGTTTTGACAGGTAATTTCAACAATTCACAAAACTTATTATCAACGAAGGACTTATCAGCGCCTGAATCAAAAAGCACTCTAGCAAAGACATCATTTACAAGGAAAATACCTGTAATAACGTTGTCGTCTAGAACCGCTTCCTTTGCGTCCATTCTGAAGACTCTAGCATTAGTCTTCTTGGCCTCTTCAGGCTTCTTGTTGTACTTAGGGCAGTTGGTTTTAATGTGGCCCTTTTCATTGCAACGGTAGCACGTTGCATCTTTTATCTTCTTGCAATCCAAGGTTTTGTGATCCGTGGACTTGCAAATGCCACAAGCATAGGGTTTTGACTGAGTCTGAGAGTTCGACTCGAGTCTGTACTTTCCATAGTGCTGTTTCTTGCAAATTTTGCATTTGGGCTTCTCACCAGAGTTATGCCCATCTCTCCTTGACTCCGATCCTTTCTTGTGGTCACCGTTCCCACGGTGCTTCTTGTTCGACTTACGTGAACCATCATCTTCACGCTTCCTCTTCTCAGCCTCCTTATTTCTCAGCGATCTCTGCCTGACCGCATCCAGAGTGAGGGATAAGGAAATGTCAGCTACTGATCTAAAAGTAGCTGGCCGAGAAGCTTTCACGCTTGCCTTGATCTCGGGGGCTAAACCACCGATAAAACGAGCTATTCGCTTTGGTTCCGGGGTTACTAAATAAGGAACCAACCGAGACATAGTGTTGAAGCTCGTTAGGTAAGCTTGACAGTCGAGGTTTGTCATCACCAAGGATAGAAAATCAGATTCTATCTTCTCCACCTCATGCTGAGGGCAGTAATTTTCCCTGATAAGGGCAACAAATTGTTCCCACGACATGTTGTACAATGGGATTTTTCCGGTGGCTTGAACCAGAGATCTCCACCATGCTAACGCTTCACCCTTAAAAGACTGCGACACAAACTTGACCACGTCTCTCTCAGCGCATCTGCTGATGTCTACAACCGTATCCATCTCATCCAGCCATGTCATACAGCCGATGGCTCCTTTCTCCCCAGTGAAATCCCGGGGTTTGCAGGAAACGAAATATTTATATGAGCAACCCTTTTCACGGGGTCCTTGATTAAGTATAACCTGCTGAGATGGTGCACTGTGGTTCGAGGAGCGTCGGTCATCATCTTTCTTCGGGTCGTCCTTCTTGGACGGTGGCTTTGAAGGCTGTGTGGATTGGGTCCTACTACGAGTCCCACTGTACTTTTCATACTGCCTTTCCAAAGCCTGTGTAACAGCGCCGTCTATGATCGCTTTTAATTCAGCACCCGTTAGATTGATTCGGGCGTCATTATTAACCTCCACTGGATGGCTATTAACCTCGTCTGAGTTAGCCATTTAAATTGAACTGTTGCAGAAAACAAGGACAATAGTTTATTTGGGAGTTTATGGAATTGTCTTTTATGGCAATTCATTAACCATGGTACAGAGACCATATTTGGTTAATTTATAAATCATATTTATTTAGGATTTCTATAATAATTTATCCTAATTATAAAACAATAACAGTCTTATTTGTGGCATAAAAGGCCTAGTCACGTGGACATTTTTAATTTAATCCATGATTTCAGAGAATCAAAACATTACGGTATATTGGCACAATAGGCCTAGTCACAAGGACGTTTATAAATTATCAGCTATGATTTCAGAGAATCAACGCATGAAGGTTTGAACCTAGTTCATTACCTTTATTTGACAGGGAGTCATTGCTACCACTGTCTTTTGGCTCATATGGAAATGAGCAGGGCCCGTAGGCACTATATTACCACGTATGGTTTAAAGTATGATCATCTTAATTGATGATTTAACCCATGATTCAGAGATCATATAATTGGGTTTGGAATCTTTGAAAGATCCTTATATAATAATAACGTGTGTGATTTCAAATGAATCACATCTGCCAGGAGTGTTAACATGTTTTTCAGATGTTAACAGGGATTTGAATCTTTTGAATAGGTCTTACCATCTTGGCCCGGCCTTAAAATGACCCGAAGGCTAGGTTTCACACTTTAAGATTCTTAATTAATAATTACATAGACAGATTATTTCAAAAAGGAATGATTTTAATTTATTTATTTCATTTATAATTTATATATGCACATAATGGCAAACATGAAATTTATAAAACAAACATTCCATTAATTTATTATAATATTACACGCTGCCCTAAACGGGTCTTTTCAACAAACAATTACCCACGCAGGGGTCAATCAACATGCTCGTCCACGCAGGGACTTTAAACAAACAAACTAGTCCACGCAGGGACTTTAAGCAAACATCATACCCACGCAGGGGTTAACGGAAAATAGACCCACGCAGGGGTCAAAACAACCACACATACATACCCACGCAGGGGCTTAAACAAATACAGCAAATACATGCCCACGCAGGGGCTCAACAATAAATGGAAGGATTCAATGATCCTTCTTGTTCTTCCCTTTGATCAGGCTTGCCAATCCTTGGAAGAAAGTCTGTTTCTCCCTACGGTCACGGTGGAAGCCTCGCTCTACTTCATCCAACCTTTGTAGGATTTCCTCCCTTTCTGGGGGAGAAAACCGTGGCGGCTGCGATTGCGTCCTGATAATAGGCCTAGGAGGTATCTGGTACCCCTGAGTCGGGTAACCTACTCCCCATGGATCTCTATAGGGTCCTTGGGGGTTGTAGTTCGCCGCTACCATGTACGGGTCGGCCTCCGCGTAACCATAGTTGTGGTGATTCGGCGGTTCAAACGGGTTATACGCCATGGAATTGGGTTGTCAAAACCCATTGGCGGTGGCTGTGGCACAGCTGGGTTGGAGGGTCCACCCATTTGTGGGTCCTCCTGATGTGGCGGATAATGGCTGCCACTGGACTGACGTGGGGAACTGAAATGGAAGTCCCCTGCTCGTGACGACATGCGCGCACCGGTTCTCCTTCGCCTCGGCGGTTGCGGAGGTGCCGGCTGCACTGGCGGCGGTGGAGGCGGTGGCGTGACTGCCACAAATCTGGAATCCACAGAGGGATCCTGTTCCTGCTGCTGCTGCTGTTGCTGCTGATGAGGCGACGAATGGTGAGGAGGTGTATAGTACCACTCGTGCCGAGTGAACATGGCTTGGAAGCTGTCTGGACCAACATAGGGTGATCCGTGGAACGATGATCCGTCGGAGATTTCGATAGGATGGTTCGGTGTACCACTTGCGGGTTCGACGGGGTCCGTATCCTCGTCCATGTCGTCCGCATGATCACCGGAGAAGTGACCGTCTGGCCCCAGTGGGTTAAAACCCACGGGTTCTTGCACGTAGCCTACCGGATTAAACCGGCCCCGAAAAACTGGGGTGGGGTCCCCGAAAGAATGATGAGACAGGGATCGTTGTAATGGTATGAAGGAAGGCTGAGGGTTGTTTGGCTCGTAGTCCGGTTGTGGCCCATACGGGTTTTGGACCGGAGGGGTAGAGCTGTGAGATACCGATCGTCTGGCCGGCTCAAATAGGTTCCTTCGGTTTTGCCGTGGATCATCACTCTCCGTGGTAGACGGAGCTCGTACATTCGAGGGTCCTGCCTCGTTGTCATTGGGGGCGGTAATCGGCCCCTTGCCTCGTCCTCTCCTACGGAAGAATCTTGGCGGCATTTTTGTTAATCCTGTCAATACAATATAAGATAACAATACAAAGATATATGCAAAATAAAGGACAACACAAACAAGGTGGAATTTGTCCTATGTTATATGTCTAGACTCGAAATTTTAGAATTGTGCAATTGTGTAACTGAGATTAAGCACAAAAGGCTAGTGTTTAATTCGCTCAGTGTTGGCTCTGATACCAACCTGTCACACCCCGATTTCCACGTGTCACCGGTGGGCCCGGTGGGGAGTATCGTGACGTGGTTGGCAACATAATAGTAAAACAACACAATAATCAATATGCACAGCGGAAGCAAATTTAAAAATTTGATACAACCAAATTTAATATTGTAATTTCAAATGTCACAATATTCGGAAATTTATCCACAGATGGATCGAAATAAAAATAATATTTATGGTTCAACAGACTTCAGGCGTCTTAAGCTTGCGAGACTTCTAATGATGCTAAGGAGAAATCCCAGCCAATTACGCATAGTACCTGCATTTAATCTTTTTGGGAAAATACGTCAGTTTACACTGGTAAATACATTCAACTGACTCATTTTGGAAAATGATTGAAAATTGGTTTGGATGCACATGGCATAAACATTTTTTTTATTTAACTTGGGAGAATTATTTAATATTATAATCTTGTGAACGAATTACATGTTCCTTGTGCGTTCAGTAGCCCGGATCTTGTCTGGGTTAAAGATCAATAGACACACCACAATGTTCTTTTGTACACTGACGGGTGTACGCCTACACCCCGCGCTTAAGTCGTGGCCATTTCGTAAAATGATGCCGAGGATATCCGGGACATGGTCATTAACCCCCCAAAGGCTTTAAGTAACAAGACTGTTTAAACAAGCCGATCAAATTTATTCAATTACCCACTCAACGGTGGAGAATTTGATGCCCGATCAAGCGGTATGCTATATACCGTAACCCAAGCCCGTATAGGGAAAATAAGTTAAAGGTATTTACCTGAGCAATGTATAAATCACAATAAGCAAAATGCACGTAGCTTTTACTGGTACTCCTAATCTGGAACGAAGGTTTATAATAACCTATTAGAATCCTAACGGGTCTTTAATTAAGCTTAAGCTTAGACCGGCTAGTTTCAAGGATACGGTTCGTACGCACGATTAAGCGAAGACCGGATAGAACGTGATTTAGACCCGAAAAGTTTGAAGACTTGTTTAATATGGGTTTATTATTCACATTCTGGATTTTGAGATAAAACCGTTAAGGTTTGACCCGTTTCGGCTAATTTATGTAAACTTGTTACATAAACCGAACCGTACGCGTAATAAGCGTGACGGGTTTTCATGAGAGCTATATACAGGTTTCCTAAGTTAATTATGCCTCAAATATGTTGTGACATCAGTAGGATGTCTTTCATTATGCCCGAAACGTGTTTAAACACAAACTAGGCCCCGTAGGGGTAATTTGGTCATTTAAAAGTTTATAAAAGCGTTTAAGTGTTTAACTGAGTTACAGTCCTGATGTAATCAGTAAACATACTCAAATTAATGAGTTATAACAGTAGGGTAAAGCATATATGTGAAATTTATCATTTTTAACCAAACTATGCCCCGTAGGGGTATTTTGGTAATTTCACATAAGCCGAAAAGCTCAAAACTGGAGTCTGAGTTTATCAAACTTTGCTTACTGTTAAAATATTATAATTTTCCTCTTATATCAGTAGGTATCAACCCGGGTATGCTCAATATAATTTTAATACATACTATGCGTTAAAACGCTTAATAAGGCGATTAAAGGCCATTTCCGGGTTCGATACTTAAATCTGATATTTTTATATTTCCAGAAGGCTTAAAATACTTTATTTATCATATGTGATCAGTAGCAAAAGGTTTGGAGTCGTTTAGATATGTAAAACTCATTTTATGGCCCGTAAGGGCAAAACCGACAATTACCGGATTAAGCCTACGACTACTAGTTATGCTCAACCTAAAATTAATTAAAAATCTTTAAAAATCCCAAAATAATATATTGCATCAGTGGGTAAAAGATTTGATATCAAAAAGTAGGCTTAACTAGGCTATACGCTAATTACGCCATTTTATTAACATAAAGCTTTCATTTTGCGATAATGAGCATAACTCTTAATCTACAAATCAAACTGATGTCAAACTTTGCATACAAGTTTATATATCAGTAATTAAAGTTTCTACTCTTTTACATTTCCAAAAATCACGTTTTAAAGTAATAAGGGCATAACTGTCAACATATGAGCAATTAACGGAAACGTGCATATTAATTGGATAACTAATGAACCAAGGTGTAACATCACAGAGGGTTATTCTAACATGTAACCTAGTCCAATTAAAGCTCTGAGGCATTTCTAAAACATGCCTAAACGGGTAAGAACTGAAAGTCAAAGTGAAAGTAAAACTATGTGACTTTCGGTTCCGAACCGGGTATTTACAGGAATTTGTCGGGTTGAGCATGTTTAGACATGTTCTTACACTTATTACTAAGTTATAACAATGATCAAACAGGTTCTATATGATCTATAATGTTAATTATGCATAAATGGCATTTTAAGTATCCTGTTGACTTTTTATAAACTAGTTTGACCCGACTTTTGACCTGGTTAGAGTGGTAATCAGGGGGAACCCTTTTGAGGGTTTATTACCCACATAAATACCAACTTATATCTACTTTTAATTCGAGATATGACTGAGCCATTGTTGACTAATCTCGAAGTCAAACCGTAATGACGACGGTTTGACTTTTAGCTAATAAACTAAGCTAAACTCAATTAAAGAAGGATTAGAACACTTACTGAAGTCCTAAGCTTGATTAGAGAACACTTGAGAGGAAGTTTGAGCTCCAGAAGTGATCAGATAGCTTGAAGAAGATGTGAAGAACAATGGTTGCATAACATGCCTTTATATAGTGTTTAATCCACCACAAATCCTTGACACATGTGTCTACAACCCACCACAACTGATCAACACATGTTCCTAGTGTTTAGGGGGTGTCTAGGGGTCAAGAGGAAGGTGGAAAATCGATTGGAATCGAGCAGATTGCACTCAGCAGGCAACAACCCAAAGTTTTCGGAGCTGGGCACCCCTAGCGTGACGCTAGGCCCCCCCTCGCGTCGCGCTAGGCCTCTTCTGCACAAAATCAACATTTTTAGATTTTGCTATTTGATCCGTGCCCCTTAAAGCTTATCCGGAGATTTCAAGAGCTGTCGCGGCCCGCGTAAGCCTAGGCTTACCCTTACGCGGCCCGCGTGAAGTTCGGAAATCTTGTTTTCTTGGTTTTTCATGTACATTAGGGTTTCAGGGGTCCGGGTCTTCACTTGCGGAGCGTTTTAGGACATTTTTGTGCAAGTCGTTACATTAAATAATTTGAGACAATAGTTTAACCAGTTACCACTGTAATCTAATCCACTTACTAAACCACTTGGGCTAGCTCAAGTGGCCACCGACATCCTTGCTAAAGTCTCTCGGGGACCCTCATTTGGAGAGGTCTCGGGTTCGATCCCACTCGAGTACGACCAGAGGATATTTTCTGCCAGGGATCTTTGTCGGGTAGTGAACTGGGAGGGGAGATCCCCTCCGCGGTCGGGGTTACCGTGCAAATTAACCTTTTTTTTAATCCACTTACTAAATAAACATCATGGTTATGATATTTGTACACAACTTGGAATCATGTGCATATGTACTTATTTAATCCAAAGCATTCCATTTATTAAGATTGTGGTTTGGAAGCCACGTACTAATTTGACTTTTATTAAGTCAACAACCCTTTATTAGATTAACCGTTATCAACACATCTAACATTCTACCCTTAGTTTTAAACAAAAAAACATAATAATCACCAGGCAAGTCATGTACCCATGACTTGAATTCAACTTACCAATTAAATAGTTTCAAATCTATGATATAGATACTTATTATACTCGTGGGTGATGATTCCCTTGTCCATGGTATTCTCCTATGAATACCTCCAATTTAACATTTCATACTTTAATATTCTCATATAAGTTCCACATTAAACCACAAGATGTTCTACGTATACAAGTACAAGAACCTGCAAACAATAAATCTATGTTCCTGCATACAACTATTAAGTGCAAGAAGCACTTACCTTGACCCGTAAGTAGTTGATACGTATTCCATATGTTCGTCTCGTTGCCTCCCGAGTTCGCGCCCAAAATGGCATGTACCTATCCTTTCATGTCCACATTTACATGTCATTATTAGCAAACGTTATAACTCATATTATCAATTACTTTATTCATACATCGAGAAATTCTACACATGGTTCTATATACCACATACGCGTGTTATAGTACACATTCCACCATACATTATATTAAATACATTCATACATGCATAATTACCAATGATTACATAACAATACATACAATGTACAATTTGTAATGCCATAGACCAATACTAGTAGGCAACTGCTAACATACATATTGCATAGATCCATTATCACATCATTCATAACATAACCAATTCAACTTACCATCATGTACGTCATATAATAATCTAGCAAAATTCACATGATCTCCTTATTCTCACAACAGTGTTAGGAAGTCTAACCTTATTATTCATACATTGTTGACGTTCTAAAAAGTCAACTGTCAATCATACACACTTCCAGTGCGATAAACATATAACCACTTAGTCACATTACTTTCATTAATCAATCATTCACTAACATGTATAGCTCAATTCACTGAAAACAGACTGTTTTGTGACGTCTGTTTACTGTACTTACGAGCTTGAAAAAATTACAATCTTTTTATGTGACGTGCCCCTCGGAGGGGTTATCATTGTATTAAATTTTTAGAGTCTAACTCTCTACCAAAAATTTATAAAAATTCGTTTACTAAGATGCAATCAGATTCGTCACTTCTGACTGCAGCTTACGGAAAAATTCATTTAAAATTCCTCGTTTATCCGATTGACGAAATTCCAGTTGGAGATTTTCTTAACCTCCTGAAGATACCTACAGTAAAAATTTGAGATTATAACTCAATTCCTAAATTGAGTTATGACATTCGTAATGGGCTGCAAATTCTGCCAGAAAACGCAGCCTGAACCTTCGATACGGAAAAATTCATAAAACGCTCATTTTTCGTCAAAAAAATGCAATTCCAGTTGGGTTTGAAAGATTTTTCCTGGGAGTTCATCACAAACTCAATAAACATCAGTTTTTGACAAGATTTGACCCAGTTACAGCCGATTACATTCGACTGTAACTTTCTGGACAGATTTAGTTTTCATCATATCTTTTCTAAATATCTCTCATTCTAGCTTCATCTAGACATTTCATCATACACCTTGTGTGCATACCACCAATAAAGCACATGATACAAGTACCTTATACATTACCCTACTAGTTCATTCATAATTCATCAATTACAACAAGAATCAACTTAAGTACATACTATAATCAACCTATCTAACAATAATTCATTACATACAACATATACATCAATGATTCAAGCTAGGTTTTAACATGGGTGCAATCTCTTAAGTCATTATCTTCACCACTAGAAATGGGTTGAACTTCTATCATCCTACTACTCAAAATCTTTCACAATACATGTTCCATATAAGGATTATAACACTTATTCATGCTCAATTTTTGCATCAATTCACGGATTGACCATAACCCATATCATCAAACATTACCAAAACATAAAATTAAACTTACTTGATGTGAGAAACGCTTAAGGGATCATCATTCTTGGTTCATGCACACAATCAGCCCGCGATTTCCTTTTCAATTGATGATTTCTTGTGGTTAGGGTTTACACCCCCCTTTTCCCCCTTCTCCTGCGATCGTACGTAGACACACACCCTGTGTGTGATTTTTTTTTGTTTTAATAAATTAAATTTCCTTTTTGGCAATCTAAGTCCCTCAAGTTTACCATTCCATTATAGTTGCCACAAGTTTCATTCCTTAACTTGTTTATTAGGCATTTAACTAAGTTTAATAACTTAGTTATTGTATTTTATTTAATTACACATGGTGACATTCCTACGAATTTAATAATCCGAGTTTTGGGGTGTTACAAGTTTCGTGTTTCAGGTCGGTGTACACATGTGTACTCTGTTTATGCAAATGGGTTTACACCTATAGTAGCAGTTATGTGTTTGAGGTCGGTGTACACATGTGTACTCTGCTTATGCAAATGGGTATAAACTGTGTATACACCTGTGTAAATTGGGTGTACGCCTGGTTATATGTTTGTACATAGGTCTATTAAATTTAAATACACAGGTGTACTTCGGGATTCATGCATCAGTGTACGTAATCAAAATTTAGATACACATGTGTACTTCGAAATCTGGGTTTTTTATCGATGAAGAACTGCTGGATTTAAAAAAAATCTGGTTTTTTTAAATGGTGATTCTGATATACATCTTGTTTAGATTTAAAAGATATTTTGATTTTGAGTAATCACAAAAAATAGGAAAGTGTAACTTCCATTAATTAATTAAAATAAATAATTAATAACAACTTAATGTATAATCACCATCCTATCATTTTCAACAAAAAAGATGATCAAGGGCTATGATCAGTTCATACAGTTCACTCTTGGGAGGTTGTTCACTCTAGAACCCTACCCTATATATATATATATATATATAGGATAGGAGTTGGCCAGAAAGTCCAAATTTTCTAAAAAGTGTAAAAAGTCATAAAACACCATAATGTCAACCATAAAACACACCAAAATCCCACAAATAATATGATGAAGATTACTAAAATATCATGTATGTGGGTTTTGTGTTGTGTTTTAGATGTTAAGGCTCTGATTGTGGAATGACAAATATTATTGTGTTTTATGTTGTTTAGCATTGTGTGTTTTATATTCATAGTTCTACGATGGTGTGTTTGAAGTTTTTATGGACTATTAGAGCTTGAATATGGTGTTTTAGTAATATTCATTCTATTATTTGTGAGTTTTAGGTGTGTTTTATGCCTGAAATTATTGTGTTTTATGACTTTTTACACTTTTTAGGAAAAACACACTTTTCGTAGGATCCCCACTCTATATATATATATATATAGTGGAGGGTTCAAATGAGAAGAATTTTTTTGTAAGAAGAAAAAAAAGGGGTTTCAACCAATAAGAATGCTTCATTTTACTTCATTTAATATTTGTATTTAATTTTAATATAAGGGTATATTGGTAAACTTACAAAAATCATTAATTTGTATTCCTCCCCTTTAATAACTAACTAAATTAAATTTGTAATTCATTTTCAAAATATATACTTTTTCCAAATTAAAAAAAAAAACAACTTAATTTAAAGTGTAGAATAAATTACTAGTTGTGTTGGACAAATTACGAGTTGTGTAGGATATATTTCGAGGTGTGTAGGATAATTTTCGACTGTGTAGAATACAATTCTATAACGTGTAGGGTATATGTAGGAAAATTTTGATATGATCGGTGGGTCCACCCCTCCAGCTCAGTTGGTTGTTGGACCGGTTGTTTCCTTGTGAGACTCCGGTTCGATTCCCGGCAAAGGCATATGGGTGTGACATGTGCGCTATGATGGTGAAAAACCCACCGAGGAGGGTTTGATCCTGAGCGTCACTCCGGTTTTCATCCGGCTGTTACTCCAGCGAGTAAAATCGTGTGGAGGCAGTACGGTTTCCGGGGGAAAGCCTTCGACCCAAGACTGGTTAACCCAGCGTTGGCCCCACCATCTGGGCCCACGTTCTTGGAGAGGCTCCGCAATGTGCGGATGTGACAATGGTCACCATTAGAAGTTCACATTTAAAAAAAAATGTAGGATAATTAATGATTAGTTAACTAATTAATTAAACAGTTAAAAATTAATGATATGAGTTATAAATGAAATAGTATTTTACTAATATGTCCTTTCTTCTTTTTCTTCTCACGTTAAATTTCTTCTCAAATGAACCTTTCCATATATATATATATATATATATATATATAGGGGACCGCTAGAATGAGAACCACCCCGAGTTATGAGAACCGCGAGAACCACACCATCCGGGCCGCCGTTGACCAAATTTTTTTTACAACTAGATGTGTGTATTATAAACACATTCGTAAAAAAAAATTTAAAAAAAGGCCGAGGGGGTAGTTTTTTACACCACAAGTTTGGTGTTTTTATTTTTTTTTTGTTTTTTTTTACACCAAACTTGTGGTGTAAAAAACTACCCCCTCGGCCTTTTTTTTAAATTTTTTTTACGAATGTGTTAATAATACACACATCTAGTTGTAAAAAAAAATTTTGGTCAACTGCGGCCCGGATGGTGTGGTTCTCGCGGTTCTCATAACTCGGGGTGGTTCTCATTCTAGCGGCCCCCTATATATATATATATATATTTGAAAGTTAATGAATGCAAGTTATTAGATAAAAGTCAAATTAAATGATAAATGAAATGTCACCAAAACCATAAAAGTGAATGTTGATACCAATGTTCTACGATTGGTACTAGTTCGATTCAATATGGTATCGGTATGATAAATAAAAACAAAGTGATATCGAACAATGTGTTACACTTTTAAATGTCATTTTATAAAACAAAAGATATATCAATATTATACTAACATATAAAAGAGAATAAAATGTTCGATTTTATAGTTATTTCTTAAATGATAAAATATATACAAGTTAATTAAAATTTAAAACTTAAAGAAATGGAAGAGATATATATTTTTACCCTTTCCGGTTGTTATCAATCACTAAATTAATCTTAACTATTAGCCCATGACATTATAGCCTAGTGACATCTTGGAGGTGAGATAAAGCTTTAGGACTCTTAGGTCTTGGGTTCGATTCTCACAAAGGGGGGTTTTCCCATGTTTATTGGGTTTCCTCCTGAATTGGTGTATAGGCATTATTGCCTAGTGGAGATGGATATGATCGGGTGGTTCTGCTGGTGGTACGATGATACTCCAATGGTCTGTCAGTGATACTAATTTGCCGTTCAAAAAAAAAAATCTTAACTATTAAATTGATTTAATAAACAATTGGAGTTAGTGGTTGAGTAGCAAAGCAAAGGCTTTTGATATACTTGTGTGGAGTTTTGGATTCAAGTCCCATAAGAAGTATAGAAATTCATCGTTCATAAAAATCGATTTAATCAAACACCATATTACTTTTCACGTTATTTTTAGACAAAAACCAGTGTGTAAATATAAAACAAGGCTTTTTCAAGTATTTTAGGTATTGCATATGTCATGACATAGCAATTAAATATTTGTTACATATATATATACATACTAGATGGGGTTCGGCTTCAAAATCCAAACTTTATTAAAAAGTGTAAAAAGTTATAAAACACAACTAAAACCCACAAATAACAAAGTGAAGATTACTAAAAGACTATATTCAAACCTTAATAGTCCATAAAAACTTCAAACACATCATCATAGAACTTTTACAACATGCTAATCAACATAAAACACAACAATGTTTGTCATTCCATAATCATAGTCTTATCATTCAAAACACAATACAAAACCTACATATATGATGTTTTAGTATGTTACTCATAGGTTTTTGGTGTGTTCTATGCTTGATATTATTAGGGGTGTAAACAAGCCCAGAGGCTCGAGAGCTACTCGTCATTGGCTCAGTTAAAAGCTCGAACGAGCAGAGCTTTAACGATCCCAAGCCCGAGCTCGAGCCTGAAATAGAGTTCGTTTAGTTATCGAACCCGAACCCGAACTCGAGCTTGAAATACAAAGCTCGTTTAGGCTCACGAGCCCAAACAACATTTTATTTTTCATATTTAATATAATATATTAATAATGATGATAACATTGGCGAGCCGAGCTCGAGCCGAGCTTTGACTCGTTTAAGCGATATTGAAGCGAGATCGAGCCGAGCTTTTAGCTTGTTTGATGTTGTTCTCAAAATAGCTCGAGCTGAACTTGAGCTTTGGGTTTTACTAGCGAGCCGAGCTTCACAAAAACATGACGAGCTGAGCTCGAGCCCAGTCGAGCTCGAGCTCGGCCCGGCTCGTTTACACCCCTAGATATTATGGTGTTTATTACTTTTACACTTAATAGAAAATTTAAACTTTATAGCGAACTTCTACGTAAACGTCATGTTTGTTTTAAAGGAAATATGAATATGAATATTAATTTTATTTTGGATCTTATGAAAGACTAAATGTGAAGGATATCGGACAAATCTGGTGGGACGGTGGACAAGATCTATTGTATACGTACGTGCACACATTCAATTCAATGTTTGTGTGTGATAAACCAATTGGGTCTGGTGTGCGTCTTTGGACTATATGGCCACATGGGTCCAAGCCCCTCATGCTTGTCCCGTTAATTTGATCCACAATAATTCCCATTTATTTGTTAAAATCATTTTTTTTATCTATTTATTAATATGTTTTCAGAATATCCAATAAAAAGATTAGACATCAAATAAGTTACACGACATATGAACGTCATTTTTTACACTACATGTACCTAACACAAAAACTATATGCTTGGTTTAGGTCGGTTGCGGATCAACTTTGTGAACACTTTTAACTAAACGGGTTAATGCTTTTATTAAAAAAAAAAAAACTTTTAATCGGATTTTATGTTGAAACTTAAACTAGTTTGGTATTTTATATCCACACATTTAAAAGTTAAAACAGAAGAGATCATCAAGTTATGTTCTTTTAAGTTCAATAATTTTCTTGGTGTTATTGTTTTTACTTTTTAGGAGTATGAGTGAGTATATAATTTTAAAAGTGGTAATAGGCGAAAGAAAACAGTTCAAAATTTCCGGTTTATCGGGTTCTCTTTGTAGCAATTCGTGAATATTTAGTCGTGTTTGAGTTTATATGTAAGACACATGTTTATTCATGTTGTGTGTGTATACATCTAAGCCTTTTTAATCATGTCGGGTTCATTTGACAAACATATGCTCCTATTGTTGGTGGTGGATCCCTTATCAGAGAATTGGTTTACAACTATATTTGGATTTTGGTGTAAAACTTATAGTCACGATCTTATAACAGAGGACACATATAAGACATGACATAAAAATTCAAAACGTTCAAATTGATAAAATAACTTACCTTTTTATAGCAGATGCAAATTTTATTGTTGTCTAGTATTACATTCTAAGAATTATAGAAAAAAAACTTTTATATATAGAGAAACGGGATCAGAAGAAAACGTTGAGAACGGATCCTGGTCGAACACGTGGCAGGGACGCTAAATGATATGCAGGGGCAGGATTGTCATTGTTCACGTTCCCCTCAATAAGTCGCGTTATATGCAACATATATGGCGTTTTTTCTTTATGTTTGTTTCACTGGTGTTTTTTATTATTATTCCAAAATAATATTTGAAAATGACATTTATGTTTTCAATGGCCTTCTTCGTATATCACTTTTTTGTGCATAACATGTGATTTGGAAGGTACATAATGTTGGAAAAATAGGTGAAAATAGCAATTTTCACAAATATAGGAAAATGATTTTTTCCTATTTTGGACTAGAAATAAATATAATAAAATGAGCGGGTTTTATATATTTATTTGTGGGTTTGTGGTCTATGTTGGAAGAGCTTCGCAACGAACTAAACCACGTCCAAAACGGAGCTAAGATGAATGAGATATCGATGCTCAAAGTTGGGTGTTTGGAACATTCAATGCTGAAACAAAAGGGAAAGTAGCATCTTGTCCCACATCGGATGAGAGATGGAACTTAAAGGGGTATTTAAGTGGGAACTCTCCATCCTTATTGTTTCATGGGAGCACTCACTAACTCGCACTCGCACTCGCTCGCGCGCGCGCGCGCGTGGCGTGGGCGATGAGGCGCAATGTGGCGCTTTGATGAGGGGAAGAAGGACAAGGAGAAAGCAAAGGCTAGCAAACTTGGACCGAAGAAAGGGGTTGTGAAAAAGAAACCTCCAACGTTCCAAGGGACTTGTTACAACTGTGACGAGCCGGGGCATCGGGCTAACCAATGCAAGAAACCAAAGCGTGAGCGTGCGCACATGGTGGATGAAGACGGAATGCCTTTGGTGGCAATGATTTCCGACAAAACCGCAATGTTGGATGAGGTCAATGCTGTGACCAACACTCCAAAAGGATGGTGGATAGATACGGGAGCGACCCGTCATGTGTGCCCAGACAGGAGCCTCTTTACCACCTTCAAGGAGCTTGCGGGAGATGAGAAGCTGTACATGGGAAATGCAGCCACCGCGGACATCAAGGGTGAAGGAACGGTGATTTTGAAGTGGACTTCAGGGAAGGAGCTCACTTTAAGCAACGTGCTATATGTCCCAGACTTGCGCAAATCCTAGAGCTCTCGCAGAACCAGGCTAGTGTTCCAAGACCATAATAGGACACGACAATGAGGAGTTGGCCAAACTAGGGAGAGTATTGTGTGAAGTGTATTGTCGTTTACACAAATGGGGGTATGTTCAAGGACATCGCGTCTACACACCGCTAGTAAGCTAAGTACGCTTCACAAAAGAAGGTTCAAAGGCTTCAACCTACCTATCTTGCAATACTCAACTATCGAAGTTTATCGTTGAAAGGTGTAAGGAAAAGATCCATTTCCATACATGTGGGGGATTGTTGGAAATTTGATGAAAATAGCATTTTTCATGTGGGGGATTGTTGGAAAAATAGGTGAAAATAGCAATTTTCACAAATATAGGAAAATGATTTTTTCCTATTTTGGACTAGAAATAAATATAATAAAATGAGCGGGTTTTATATATTTATTTGTGGGTTTGTGGTCTATGTTGGAAGAGCTTCGCAACGAACTAAACCACGTCCAAAACGGAGCTAAGATGAATGAGATATCGATGCTCAAAGTTGGGTGTTTGGAACATTCAATGCTGAAACAAAAGGGAAAGTAGCACCTTGTCCCACATCGGATGAGAGATGGAACTTAAAGGGGTATTTAAGTGGGAACTCTCCATCCTTATTGTTTCATGGGAGCACTCACTAGTGTACTCGCGAAGGGTGCGGAGCACCCTAACTCGCACTCGCACACGCGCGCGCGCGCGTGGCGTGGGCGATGAGGCGCAATATGGCACTTTGCACTTCGCATCGCCGCGAGCCGCTTGAGAGCCGCCTTTGTATTTTTGACCACGTGCGCGTGGTGGATCTCATAGGCTGCAGGGACCAAGTGGAGTGCAGGTTCGAAGCGCGTGACGTGGCAGTCCGCGCGCGGGTATACGTGGCACGGAGGCGCACGCGCGCATGGACCTGGGTCAGTGAGGCGCACGCGCGCATGGGTGTGAGCTAAGAGGACGCACCGCGCATGGCGTGCACACCTGGGCGCGCGCGCAGAAGCTTCCAGCATTGAATGATAGATCAGTTTCAGTCCAGCTTCGTAACTGACGAGTTAACTAGCTTTGACTGAGAATTAAATGACGTATTAAATTGCATTGAAGACGTTTAATGCAATTTAAACCTCTCTTTAATTCGGTTTTTGACTGTTTCGACTTAGGAGCTGTATATATACAGCTCCATACCCAGCTGCAGAAATTACCAGCTACACAACAGCATACTCAACATTCTTTCTTCAACTTTCTGATCATTTTCTTACCAAGTTCAAGGTAACCTTCGGGTTGTAGGCGAATTCCGGCAGTACTACTGCTCCGGCTGTTGTACCCTGGGAAACAAAACGAGTACTCTTGGGAGACTCGGAATTTGTTTTAAGGGAAGCGTGTTGAACACGTGCCACAGTCAAACTCTTCTTCTACACCATTTCTTGTATTTGATTTATTTCAGTTGTAATAGTACTTTTGTTTTTCCAGCTTTCTTTATTTCGGTATTGTAATCAGTTAATAAAATTTGTTTATTTTATTTATTTACGCGAACGGTTCCTACAATCTTAAAACAAAATTTTAAAACCGTTCGTAAAATCAAAACCATTCTGTTTGTGATTCAAACCAGTTTTGTTTTCACTCAGTTTGTGTTTTAAAAACAGATTTTTTTTAGTTTTCATCTTCAAAGGTGCGACTTTGGTTGAAAACTTTTGTGATTACTTTCAGACTTGTCATAAATAAACTTGCTAAAACTTTCTGACTTGGTCTTCAAAGTTGGACTTAGAAGCCAATCAGTAAGTTCTAATAATTATAAAATTTCTGTTTTTAGTCTTCAAAGTTGGACTTAGAAGCTGAAACAGTAATTTTGTGGTAACAAATTAAAATTTACTAGTTTACTTCTGGTTTTTGCGTAAATCAGAATTTTTTTTTTACTAAACTTTAAATTTTAATTTTCAGCATGTCGAACGATAATGTCAACGTTAACAACACCACAAATGTTGTGACGGAAACCCCCCTCAACGCCACCACCGTGGGAGCGTCCACAGTGGCCAATCACGCTGAAAGACCCGAGAAGTTCTCGGGTCTACACTTTAAGCGGTGGCAACAGAAGATGTTCTTCTACCTGACCACCATGAACCTTGCGAGGTTCTTAACTGAATCCGCTCCCCAACCTGCGGAAGGGGAGACCAGCGCTCAGGCTCTGAGCGCGGTAGAGGCTTGGAAGCACTCGGATTTTATTTGTCGAGGCTATGTGTTAAACGGGCTTTCGGATGCATTGTATAACGTGTACTACAATGTCAAGACTTCCAAAGATCTTTGGGATGCCTTGGACAAAAAGTACAAAACGGAGGATGCTGGCACAAAGAAATTTGTGGTAGCCCGTTTTTTGGATTTCAAAATGGTTGATTCTAAAAGTGTTATGAATCAAGTCCAAGAATTCCAAATTATACTACATGACATCTTTGCGGAAGGCATGACACTTAGCGAGACATTTCAAGTGGCAGCGATGATTGAAAAGTTACCTCCTGGTTGGTTGGACTTTAAGAATTATCTTAAACACAAACGAAAGGAGATGACTTTAGAGGACCTTATTGTTCGTCTTCGGATTGAAGAGGGCAATAGAATTGCCCTAAAAGGCAGCCAGGCGCAAACTTCGGCTAGCGCAAATTTGGTTGAGCGTGGGCAATCCTCTAAAGGCGCAAAGGGTAAGGGGAAGAAGGACAAGGAGAAAGCAAAGGCTAGAAAACTTGGACCGAAGAAAGGGGTTGTGAAAAAGAAACCTCCAACGTTCCAAGGGACTTGTTACAACTGTGACGAGCCGGGGCATCGGGCTAACCAATGCAAGAAACCAAAGCGTGAGCGTGCGCACATGGTGGATGAAGACGGAATGCCTTTGGTGGCAATGATTTCCGACAAAACCGCAATGTTGGATGAGGTCAATGCTGTGACCAACACTCCAAAAGGATGGTGGATAGATACGGGAGCGACCCGTCATGTGTGCCTAGACAGGAGCCTCTTTACCACCTTCAAGGAGCTTGCGGGAGATGAGAAGCTGTACATGGGAAATGCAGCCACCGCGGACATCAAGGGTGAAGGAACGGTGATTTTGAAGTGGACTTCAGGGAAGGAGCTCACTTTAAGCAACGTGCTATATGTCCCAGACTTGCGCAAATCCTAGAGCTCTCGCAGAACCAGGCTAGTGTTCCAGGACCATAATAGGACACGACAATGAGGAGTTGGCCAAACTAGGGAGAGTATTGTGTGAAGTGTATTGTCGTTTACACAAATGGGGGTATGTTCAAGGACATCGCGTCTACACACC
The DNA here is from genome assembly GCA_030545235.1 of Helianthus tuberosus. NCBI lineage: Eukaryota > Viridiplantae > Streptophyta > Magnoliopsida > Asterales > Asteraceae > Helianthus > Helianthus tuberosus. Next base: position 26,689,190 of record CM060375.1, read on the forward strand.
GCTAGTAAGCTAAGTACGCTTCACAAAAGAAGGTTCAAAGGCTTCAACCTACCTATCTTGCAATACTCAACTGTCGAAGTTTATCGTTGAAAGGTGTAAGGAAAAGATCCATTTCCATACATGTGGGGGATTGTTGGAAATTTGATGAAAATAGCATTTTTCATGTGGGGGATTGTTGGAAAAATAGGTGAAAATAGCAATTTTCACAAATATAGGAAAATGATTTTTTCCTATTTTGGACTAGAAATAAATATAATAAAATGAGTGGGTTTTATATATTTATTTGTGGGTTTGTGGTCTATGTTGGAAGAGCTTCGCAACGAACTAAACCACGTCCAAAACGGAGCTAAGATGAATGAGATATCGATGCTCAAAGTTGGGTGTTTGGAACATTCAATGCTGAAACAAAAGGGAAAGTAGCACCTTGTCCCACATCGGATGAGAGATGGAACTTAAAGGGGTATTTAAGTGGGAACTCTCCATCCTTATTGTTTCATGGGAGCACTCACTAGTGTACTCGCGAAGGGTGCGGAGCACCCTAACTCGCACTCGCACACGCGCGCGTGGCGTGGGCGATGAGGCGCAATATGGCACTTTGCACTTCGCACGCTTGCATCGCCGCGAGCCGCTTGAGAGCCGCCTTTGTATTTTTGACCACGTGCGCGTGGTGGATCTCATAGGCTGCAGGGACCAAGTGGAGTGCAGGTTCGAAGCGCGTGACGTGGCAGTCCGCGCGCGGGTATACGTGGCACGGAGGCGCGCGGTTGCGCATGGTGCATGGGTCCGGAGGTGTCGTGCGCGGCGCACCAAAGTGAGCCAAAACGGCGCGATTGTGTGGCGTGCTCGTAGAGGCTCACAGGTGACGTGGCGCACGCGCGCATGGACCTGGGTCAGTGAGGCGCACGCGCGCATGGGTGTGAGCCAAGAGGACGCACCGCGCATGGCGTGCACACCTGGGCGCGCGCGCACCAGTGTGGCTTGCGCGCGCGCGTGCGCAGAAGCTTCCAGCATTGAATGATAGATCAGTTTCAGTCCAGCTTCGTAACTGACGAGTTAACTAGCTTTGACTGAGAATTAAATGACGTATTAAATTGCGTTGAAGACGTTTAATGCAATTTAAACCTCTCTTTAATTCGGATTTTGACTGTTTCGACTTAGGAGCTGTATATATACAGCTCCATACCCAGCTGCAGAAATTACCAGCTACACAACAGCATACTCAACATTCTCTCTTCAACTTTCTGATCATTTTCTTACCAAGTTCAAGGTAACCTTCGGGTTGTAGGCGAATTCCGGCAGTACTACTGCTCCGGCTGTTGTACCCTGGGAAACAAAACGAGTACTCTTGGGAGACTCGGAATTTGTTTTAAGGGAAGCGTGTTGAACACGTGCCTCAGTCAAACTCTTCTTCTACACCATTTCTTGTATTTGATTTATTTCAGTTGTAATAGTACTTTTGTTTTTCCAGCTTTCTTTATTTCTGTATTGTAATCAGTTAATAAAATTTGTTTATTTTATTTATTTACGCGAACGGTTCCTACACATAACAAACCATAGAAGATCGCACACACACATAAACGCCAAAGAAAGAGAACATTTTTCAGTAGGCGTTTTGTTCTTTATACTTGTTTTAGTGGCGTTTTTTTTAAAGTAATATATGAAAATGACGTTTATCTTTCAACGACCTTCTTCATATATCACTTTTTTGTGCATAACATGTGATTTGGAAGGTACATAACAAACCATAGAAAATCGCACACACATATAAACGCCAAAGAAAAAAGTACACTTTGGAGTAAAAAAAAATAGGTGAGGATAAACTCAATAAGATTTTGCTCAATAAGATGGACAAAATACTCACTTAAAAATTTTGTCCAACACATTGAGTGAAACTTTACTGAGAACAAAATGTTGGAAATTTAGATATTATGAATGGATATTAATTTAGTGAGATTATAATTTATTGAAATTATAATTATTTACTAGACTATTCATATGAAACATAAACTCTTAAGTAGAGTTTTTATGTCAATTTATTAGTTTTTATTAGAGTTTATGTATCTAATAAATCTCTAATTAAGTACTAGACTATTCATATGGAACATAAACTCTTAAGTAGAGTTTTAATGTCAATTTATTATTTTTTTATTACAGTTTATGTCTCTAATAAATCTCTAATTAAGTGAGACTTTTCTCTACCCCATGTCTTTTGTATTAAAAGTAGGCTATGTACCTAACTTGGCGGGTTTTCATATATAAAACTATAAGAGTAAGAATACAAGAAGGAGATATAAAGATATGTATGAAGAGTCATTGAAGAAGTAGTACTTGATTACCCATATGTTGGGAACATATAGAGATAAGTTTCTCTACATGATTCAACTACATTTCTATTTTTAATTTCCAAAAGGTCTAACACTATGTTTTTATCTGGTGTAACCTTGGGCGCGTGGCCTTCTCCGGCAGTACAAACTGTTTCGGCTGTTGTACCCTGGGAGACAGACGCGTCGTCTTTAGTAGAGGCGCGAAATCTGTTTTAAGGGAAGCGTGTTGAACACGTGCCTCAGCCACAACCGTCAACATTTGTTTGTTCTTTTTGTAGGAAATTATTATATAAGAAGACGTGATTCAAGACCTCGTTGAAGCCTACCTAACGGACTGAAAACACAACGAACCATACAAGTAGACGCGATTATAGATCAAGTTGAAGACTTTATCTTTTGAAGATATTGGTTTGAATCGATTGTTTTATTAAATATGTTGCAGTTTATATTTATTTTCGTTTGAATTTGTACACAGTTCATGTACTACAATTTTCCAAATGTTTAAAGAGATTATCTTTATTTTTTTATTAGTTTTATTAATAAAATTGTGACACATTTCCTACACAAAACTGAATCTCCAAAAACACTGTAGTTATTGGTGTTTTACCCAGTGGTGGAACCAATGTACAAGGAGGGGTAGCCCGGGCTACCCCTCAACTCCCTCTTCGTAGTGTAAAAATATCATTCAACTTCGTCTACGTAGTGTAAAATATTTATCTTTTTATACAAATGATACCTCTAATCCTCCCCCCCCCCCCCAAAAAAAAAAGATACCCCTGAATTTTTGGGCTAGCTCCGACACTGGTTTTACCTGTAAATACCGGTACCGAAAAATGGGGAACATAGGTACCGGTACCGAATATATGTGGTACGGTTCGGTACCGGTACCAAATACCCATCCCTACTTGAACCTCAAACATATCATCTTGCATGTTTCAACTCTCGTCTTCGTTTGAGTTACACCCGATTAGGTCAAAATTCTCTTCAACAACGAAAGAAATTGTGTGTCCTAAATGTTCTGATTTATCATTTTTAGTGTGACTTGTGTGAATTAGTCAAATATTTGCATGTTCCTTAAAGTACAAGAAGTGTCGATAAACAAGATGCATCTCCATTTGAGTTAGTTCATTATGATGTTTTGGAGTCCATGTCTTGTTATCTCTGAAAACGGGTTTAGGTATTTTGGTACCTTTGTTTGAGATTATTGTTGTGTTACTTGCAGTAGGCCAAGCTTTTAAGGGGTGGGAGGGGGCGGCCGACCCCCGAACTTTTCGCTCAGTAGTGGATAGTATTTAGTTTTTGTACAGAATTTTTTGGGTATATAAGTTTTCGACCCCCGATTTTATAGAAATTTTTATGTCCGGTAATGTAAGGACTAAAAAATATCGCAAAACGACTCGTAAATGAAAACCCGGACCCCTGAAACCATACTGTGCATTAAAAATCAAGAAAACAAGATTTAGGGTGTTCAGGCGGGCCGCGTAAAAGACAAGCATTGTCTTACGCGGGCCGCGTCAAGACCTGTTTGACCGGATAAGTGTTCCGGATCCACGTGGTGTCCACCTGGCTAACCTACTCGTGACCAATCAACCCTACTCATAGACTAGGCGGCCAGGCGGGCCGCGTAAAGGTAAGTCGAAGGCTTACGCGGGCCGCGTGAGGCCTCAATTTCAGCTATAAATAGCTAGGCACCTGAGCAGACCACTGTTGTCGAAATCAAATATCAAAAACGAAGTTAGGCTGCTCCAAAGTCAAAATTACTTTCAATTTTAGTGGGGTGCTGCTACGATACTGGGTATTAACTCGATCGCTGCTACGATTTAATGTCCGATCGATTAAAACTATCCAATGGATGTTAAAGTGCTGCCCACATTAGGGTTATGCTTTGTCATTCGTCGTGAATTCGATGGATGTTTAAGCATCGCACTTTGTCATTCGTTGTGAGGGTTTAATCTCGTGAGTTATCGTAAATGCTGTATTAGTTACTAACCTAGTTCGTGTGCATGTTGTTTAAATTTAGGTTAACAAGGCTAATCAATAGAATAGACTCTGCCCGTGTTAAATCTGCAATGTGAGTCATTCTATTTTTATCAAAGTGATTTATAAATTCTTAAATATTTTCAAAGTTATAATTACAGGGATTAAATCTTTGTAATCACCAAATTACAGCCGGTATGTGGGGTTTTGTATACATTACTTGATAACCTTCACCATTGGACAACGGGGTAGCCAAGGGGTGATATGACCATAGTCACAGACACCTTTGGACTCTGAGGTTACCAATGGATGTTCAAGTGACAAATACTGTTGTTGTTGGTTGATATATGGAAACATTGTAATCGCTCTTAATACTGTAAATTATAACAAATGCGTCGTTTTAGTAAAAAGAATGATTTACCAGTATTTCCCGCTGACAAGACCTTTTTCAAACATGTTTCAGGTGATCTGTTGTGATCCAGGAAAAGTGACGTGAAGCACTACAAGCTTAAGGAAGTGGCTCAATATAAAGTAAAGAAAGATGTTTTGTAAAATAAAGATTTCCCAGTGAAATCACCTTAATGTAAATTATCATGGGATTTATCCCAATTTATTAAATAAAATTTTTTAGCTTTTAAAAGATCCTGATGAAAAACTTCCGCTGTTAACTCAATTAAATAAATACCACGGAATTTTCTGTCCCGCGGTTCCTGAAACGGGTCAAACCGGGTCGAGGGCCGTGACAGGTAACTTTCACCCCGGTCGAAAATCTCATACTTCATCACTTGGTACTTGAGTTAGTTCAAAAACACTGTTGGCTTGTTGGATTCTCAAACTGAAATTTCACATCTTCTAAATCCACAACGCAAACACGCTACTTTTAAAATTTTCATGATAACAGCTAGTCTTTATTTTTGTTTTTCTCTTTTCACAAATTAATTACCAAAATAAAAATACTATATTTTGCTAGTTCCTGATAAATTAAGCATACCTTAACAACAATGTTTAACAAATAACTTATATTCACCATTTTTTTTAAATTTATTTCACATTAAATATTATATCAATCGTCCACCTACGAATTATCGATACTTAGATTAGTATCATTGGCCTTCACTTGCAAAATCGAAACAATGATCAAGAAAAAAAGAGTGAGGCTCGAAGAAAATTTGTAGTGACTAACTATGGTCTAGCTTTCAAACATTTAATCTTGTATTTGTATTATCACATTCACTTGTACAGCCTTTGGGTTGGGATATTAGTTGCTTGAAGAATAGATTTGCGATCGGTCCTCTACACTTTCAAGGAATACTTAGTGTAGTTCTTGGCACCTAAAGGAATTTGTACGTTTTATTTCATTCTACTTAACCCAAGTGTTTGGCGTTCGACTTTCACCACATGAAGAAAAACTCCCGACATTAGTTTGGGGAGGAGTATGATAAATTCTACTTTTGGTGTCATTTTGCTTATCATTCACATTTATTTGTGTGATACTTACAAATGTTCAATTCAATAACAAATATATTATTTTTCAGTGTTTTATTCTAATAAGTTCTTCTATTGTTTTTGTGTTTGGATGCTGCATTGGAGTTATGATGGGCTGAGTTTTATGATCTAGTGGGCTTAGCAGCTCTATATTTGGATTGGTGCAGTTGGGTTAAAGATACTCATGGGCTTTACATGGGCCTTTCATATTTGGTCTTAGTAATCTACCTTATTTGCTTGTTGCAAAATTAATTCAAAAGATAAACAAAGGAACCAATCTTCCAGCCTGCTGATTTCCTTCTACATAATCCTTGCCATCACTATCTAAAGTCTCATATATCTCTATCCCTTTCTATGTTTCGCCACCACAAATCTCATTCACCCACATCATCATCAAGTTCATCACTCACGCTCGTCGTTTTGTGGTTTCCTATGAAAAAGAAACAGCGCACACTAACGTCATCATCGAGTACCTATAGATGTGACGTAATTTTATTCGATGGTGTATGTCAATTTTTTGGTTAGTTTCATCACGAACATAAAAATCTCACATGTTTACGCCAGTTCAGTTTTATTTTTCGGAAACTACTTTGATTTATTAAGTACTTGAATTATTATAATTTAACCTCAAAAATCTATAATCAACTTTTTAAAAATTTATTTAACACCTAGAAAAGCTTAAAACTAATAAGAAGTATTAAAATATCCTTTAGGGAAAAAAAAAAGAGTGTCATTTGAAATCTATACTATATAATAAAAGAAACCATTTTGAGGACACTTGTCATCATATTAGACCATGTTTTATAGATAAGTATTATTTTAGTTTAATTTTTCTAATTAATTTGAGGACACTTGTCATCATATTAGACCATGTTTTATAGATAAGTATTATTTTAGTTTAATTTTTCTAATTAATTATAGATAATTTTCTTATGGATAATTATTATTTAGTTTAATATCCTTCTCATTTATAATATTATTAGGTTAGAACCCCGTGTAATACACGGGTTGAATAAATATAATTTTATATATCAAATAATAAAAAAAATTATCTAAAAAACCTCGTTTATTACACGGGTTGAATAAATGTAATTTTATATAGAAAATAATAAAACAATATATATTTAAAAACCTCGTTTATTAAATGGGTTGAATAAATATAATTTTATATATTAAATAATAAAAAAATTATATCTTTAAGAACCCCGTGTATTGTACGGATTGAGTAAATTTAATTTTATATATTAAATAATGAAAAAAAGTTACATCTTTAAAAACCTCATGTATTGTATGGGTTGAGCACATGTAATTTTATATATCAACCAATAAAAAGTTATATCTTGTTATATCTTTATAAACCCTGTGTATTATACGGATTGAATAAATCTAATTTTACATACACATTATAAAAAATTATATTTTTAAAAACCCGGTGTATTACACGAGTTGCATAAATGCAATTTTGTATAGTAAATAATAAAAATATTATATCTTTAAAAACTTTTTTTATTACACGGGTTGAATGAATCTAATAAAAATTATATCTTTAAAAAAACGAACGAATATACTCGATATATGATGGATGTGGTGATTGCGGTGATGGTTCTTATAAATGCCACATAAACATAATGAATACCGTATTTGAGTTGAGAGTTGAACACGAAAATAAAAGTATAGAACCAATAAACATTGATTAATGTTTTTGTTTACCCTTTATAAACATTTTTGAAATAAGTTCTACCCTTAGCTACTTTAATTTAATAAAATAAATAAATCATTTACATTATATTAATTTATATTTTGTGTACCTCATTTTTTAATTTCAGGATAAATAATTTTGAAATCTAATAAATATTTCAAAATATTATATTATCTCCTATACAAATTGTTTAAATTTATATTAGATTTAATTTTATAATTATCTTTTAATTAATATTAATTATCTATAATTAAGTAGGAGAGAAAAATTAGATGGCTCCAATGAATGATATGTGTCCACTTATTGGTTTCTTTTATTATATAGTATAGATTAATTTAACTATTAGAGTAAATTACGATTTTAGCCCCTATGGTTATATCACTTTTACTCTTTTAGCCCACAAAGAATTTTTAACATCTGAGCCCCCAACGTCTTTTTTTCTAATCTTTTTGGCCCCTAACGTCTTTTTTCTAACCCTTTTGGCCCCTAACATTTAATGGATAAGGTTAGTGTTAGGGGCAAAAAGGGTTAGAAAAAAACACGTTGGGGGCTCAGATGTTAAAAAATTCTTTTTTAGGCTAAAAGGGTAAAAGTGATATAACCACATGGGCTAAAATCATAATTTACTCTAACTAATATTATTTATCATTTATACATTTACGGAGTTTTAAATAATGAGTTAAATTTATTGAGACTTCGTTAACAAATTTTGCTACAACAAAATAATGGGTTAAATTTATATCAATCTAAATTTTTATCTATAATATACTATATAATAAAACATTAATGTGTGACACATGTTGTTCATTCTAGGTATTTATTTTATGATTTTCTCGCATTACTTCTAAACTTATCTTATATTACTTAAATAAATAAATGAATAATGAACTAATATTAAATTTTATCCTACTTTAAATTTCGAATACCATTCTTCTATTTTTCTAATAAAATATTATCCGAAATTGTAAATTGTTAATTTAAAACATTTTAAATAAAACAAATTATTTATCACGAAAATCAAACTTTGCATTAATATATTAAATATTTTTTTATTTTCACTATACAAAATTACATTTACTAACTTTTTTATTATTTGGTATATAAAATTACATTTATTTAACTCGTGTAATAAATGAGGTTTTTTTAAAGATGTATTATTTTATTATTTGGTAAACAATATTACATTTATTCAACCCGTGTAATACATGTGGTTTTAAAGATATTTTTTTTATTTGGTATATAAAATTACATTAATTCAACCCCTTACAATATGGTTCATATATATATAACTTTTTATTATTTAATATATAAAATTATATTTATTCAACCCGTGCAATAAAGGAAGTTTTTAAAGATATAATGTTTTATTATTTAGTATATAAATTTATTTACTCAACCCGTGTAATACACGGGGTTATAACCTAGTTATTGTATATAAAAAATTGTTATCCTAAGTTCTATGAGCACCTCCAATTCGAGGTGTACAAATCGGTTTTTTTAAAAACCGGTTCCAGTTATTAACCGAATCAATTTTTTTCATCAAAACTAAAAATCTTTTTTTTTTATAACCGGTTACGGTTACTAGCTGGTTTTTTTTACTCAAAACAATAACCGGTCCAACTGGTTAGGGTGGGTTTTTAACCGGTTTATTAAAAAAAAATGGTTTTTTACCGCTTTAAACCGGTTTTTTTATAACCGGTTTCGAAGATAAATGTCCCTAACCGGTCTACAACCGCCGGTTCGGTTCAGTTCGGTTTTAGAATCGGTTATAAAAAACCGGTTAAAAAAACGGTTTCGGTTCTTTTCTCAATTACGGTTCTAAAACCGGTTTTTTGTACACCTCTACCTCCAATGCAAAGGAACACTCGGGCAAGTGGCATCTATGTGTCGACGGCTTTCAAATACCACCAATGGATTCACCATCTGGAAGTGGACATTTGAGAGAGTACAGATTTCAACACACAACCAGATGAGTGGTGGTGGGCCCTCTCACACACACAGTGGCGGCTTTGATGGTGTGCGGGGAGTACCTTTGTACAAGGCCACTGATTCGCACGTGATTTAAAAAAAAATCCGATATATATATGTTATTTTTTTAAATAGTAAACACATACAAATTCCAATACAGGTCCATTCATAGATCATTTTTTATAGTTTAGAATTTAACACACTTGGCATTAGGTTTATTGAGCCCAATACTAATTTGATTTTTTTTTAGATAATGGTAAAACATTACGGAAGGGCACATTTTTTCAAGCTCGAACAGGGTAAGTGAATTCTCAGAGACGCCTATAGTCACACACACAAAGTTATGTTTGAAAGTGGTTGTAACATTGGAGAAAATTATTGTGTTTGGAATATGAAATGGAGACACGATATGAGAGTTAATATGATGCGTCTGTGAGCATTTGAAAATGGATACATTAGAGATTTAATGAAAGGAATTTTTTTCATGTGAAAATAACGTGCAAGGTAAAAAATAGGTCAAGTAAAAATAAACATGTGATAAAAAGGTGCAAGTGATCTTGATAATGATAACTAGCATTAACCACCCCTCGCGTTGCGACGGGGGCATAAAATTGTGACCCATTGATTACGACATCGATAATTATGACTTTCCTAGAGTCAGTTGGGCTGAACTGAAATCCGATTATTCGTCGTAGCCATTTATTTCTACTCATTACACTTACAACCCCACAAAAGGCTGTTCAAGTTATACAGCCACTTACTTGCATATTCAAGTTAAATCATTTGTACAGACAACTCAAATCCCAAAGGCTACTTAAATCCTACATTGGAGTTACTTAAGTTATCAAAATAAAAGCAACTTTTCTTACATAAAAAGCCAAGTTTCCAACAAACCTCAGCCTTTGTGTGGAGCATTTTGTGTATTACGAAATCTAATCATCGATCTGTTTTTCAATTAACCTCTTGAGCTAGAAGCTAGTAACAACTAATACGAAAGCCAATTTAATATGATTTAAAACTAATAACCACATAACAGAGAATCAAAATTCTTCAAAACGGTGCACCGTTTGCGATGCTTTCCCACCCACGACAGGTGGTGCTCTACCGCCCAAACACACTTCATACGACATCATCAATACATCCGTATGAGCTGCGAAAGAACCCACCATCTAGAAACATGTTTCACCACCCTTTTCCAACTATTCAGGTGTCCTCGGGCATGACGACAATCGCCTTACCATGGTGGCACTCCAAACTGAACTACACAGTGCCACCCAAATGGCAAGATACATATCCAACATGTCGCCAATGAGGTTAAAAAATCTTGCACAATCAAACCAGTTGCAAATTCAAAAGAAACCAAATGCATATATCACTACACTTCAATGTTCCACAAAACCCAAAAAATAGAGAGAGAAATGTGCGTGTGTATGAGAAATGGGGATAGATAGATAGACGGCCACCACGTACGGTGGCGTTTGCGGCGGCGCCACGGTGGCGACGGTGTTTATGGATTCCGGCCACCGCCATAACCTTACCAAAACAACTACCGCTAACACCATCGTCAAATTAACAAAAGAAAGCAAATAAACACCAATAAATAAAACAAACGACTCAGATCTGCAATAATCATCATCATCGCAAAATAAAGGGGCTCAGATGCCGCCATGGCTGCAACCGGAGCTGCCATGCCAAGTAGCAGACAACCATCATCGCCACCACAAATCTCAAAATCAAAACCCTAAACGATTCAGTTCAAACCCAACCATCACCTTGCATTCGATTAGTGGATTCCAAGAACATCATAGAAACAACAAACAGCCGGTGGTGAGGTTCGAAAACCCCCAAAACACAATGCAACAGGAGAGATTTAGAGAGAAGTTGGATGTGTGTGGAGAGAGAAACTATTTATGATGAGTCTAAAAAACAAAAAATCATATAATACGTGTCAACACCTAAATAAGATAAGCAGATGGTTTTCAAAACCAACATATGGTTTCTCAAAAAACCACCATATACATACTAATGCATAGAGTACAACACCTATTGCTCAACAATGTTGTAAATTTATATTATATAAATTGATATAAAATAAATGTATCTTTCTTCTATGTTTTTTATTTGTTTTTTTTTTTTCGTTTTTTTACAAACAAGTAGAAATACCAAATCGAAATATGATTAATGCTATTTTGGGGTTTTCGCTTTCGTTATGCTTTACTAACTTTGGGGTACATGTATTAATCCATTTTATTTTCATAGTTTGAGTTGATTACTTAATATTGTGTTCTTTTTTCTATCCATGGAAGTCTTTGTATAAACCTACCATTTGTGACGTCATCAAATGTAGTTTCTACGTCTTACTTCTACAAGTGATATGTGGCTTGTATGGAGAAACATATACAACATAGTATATATCATTAATCGGATCTTGTTACATATAAAGACATGTTTGATTTGATGTAATCACCGTTTTCTATCCACTGTAAAATAATATTAAACTCTTTTTCAACGTTGAAGTGGGTGGTGTTAAATATTTGAATACTCAGTTACCTTACAATCTGCCATGGCTTTATAGCCTAGTGACATCTTGGGTGTGGGATAAAACTTTAAAACTAACAGGTCCTGAGTTTGATTTCCACAAATAGGGTTTTTCACATATTTATTGATATTTATTGGGTTTCCTCCTGGTGGTCTGTTAGTGATTCAAATTTACCGTTCAAAAAAATTTTACCTCGCAATCTATTTTTATTTCAATAAATGTGCTTGTGCAGTTGGAAATATCACTAACTCCGGATTTTGATGTCGATCAATCAATATTCATTTATCATTTCTATTGATTTTTTTAAATCCGTTTTTAAAAAGGTGAAAGGTCAATTGATGGCACCATCAACACTTGCCTAAGGCTAGTGGGTATGGTGATGGACCATCCTTGGAGGATGATCCGCCACGTAGGCGCCACGTCATAGTCCTCACAAGGATGATCCATCCTCCAAAACTAGAGAGCATGGGAGGATGGTCCTAGTCATAGTCCTCCACCACTTTTATGTTTTTTATTTTTTTTATTTTCTACTTTTTTTAACATTTAACAAATAAACTAACAAAATATTTTCATTAATATTAAAAACACATTACATAAACTTAAAAAAATCCTAATATATTAAAATAAGCTACTAGTTTTCGTCCTCCATGTCGTCGGCGGGTTCGTTTTGAGAATTACGTAGACTTAACAACTAGATTTTTTTTTAAAATGCCTTTTAACTTTCACCTTTTAAATGAGAACGATTTTTTTAATCTAATCTAAAAGTTCAAAACTACACCCAAGAAATAAGCTGGCTAATTTCTCTTGAAACTGGTGAACTACGAATATTTAATTCAATCGGACCTCAAGTGAAATTTAACCAAATTTGACTTTTTGTTTGTCTCTTTCTTAAAAGAAGCAAAACTGAAGAGAAGGCATCTTCTCTCTCCCTCTCACTCATCTTCTCCAAAAATTCATCAGACCCTCTCCTAAACAAGCTTCATCAATGGCGGTCAAAAATGAAGAAGAAAATGGTAAATTAATTTTTTTTTATTTAACGATCAAACAAACAAAAGAAAGGGGGCCCACTGTTTTGCTCCGTCCTGGACGTCGGAATACCGACGGAGACGACGCGACGTTGGGGGGGCGGCATGGAAGTAGGATCGGCGACGGATGGGGACGGTCCAAAGCCGATCCCATACCGTATAGCCTAATATTCCTCTTGAAGTCTTACTTCTTATAATGATATTAACAATGTCATAACATTCCTTTGTTTAATGATTATGCAAAGGTTAACCAACAACTTTTCACTAAGAAGTAAGAAAAGATTTCTCATGTGATAATTAGATTAATGAAACCAAGCACACCTACCACTTATTCTATAAACCTTGACAAACAATAAAAGTGGTAGCAACTATTCATATAACACGTGTAAGAAACATGAAAAACGTATACAGCATTACATAAATGATATTCAACCAAGTTTTATTTAAGTTTACACACTTGACACTTCTAAACTTATGAACTATAATGTCTAGTAACTAGATTGTTGTCATAGGTCGCACGTTTCAGCGGCGACACCTTAGTTGTTTATAGTTGGTGGCACATTATGTGACTCGTTAACTATATAAAAAAACGTGTTTCGACGTATCTAATCTAACTTAGTGTAACATGTATAACCATTGTAGTTCCCAAAAAAAAAAAAAAAAACAGAATCAAAAACGGGTTGGTTCGTTTTCTGAGGGTTCCACGTAACGACTCACCACCCTTACCTTTGCATCAAGACTTAGCGTTATTAAATCGTACAGTTCTCGAATTTATATCATCAAATGAAAATGTATTATATTTGACCCGACTCGTCTCCTAACACACTTTACGTTAAAACGTAGATCATCCGAAAACCTACGCACAAATAAACATGAAAACGTATTATATTTCACCATACTCGTTTTCGGAAAAAAAAAAATATGTCGAAACATGAATTTATATCGTTTACATTGAAAGGTTAATTTATACCGACACGTACATTAAATAAGCACGTGGGAAAATACTATTTTTCTAATCTACATCAAAACTTAGACCAACTGAAAACATACATAAAAAATAAGCATGGAAACACCTTATATTTGACCCGACTCGTTTTTAAAAAAATTTACATCAAAACGTGAATTTATATCGATACATACATACAAATAACCGAGATTTTTTTTTTCCTTTTAAGCTAAATGAGGGGGAGGGGGAGTCCACCGACCTTATTTTTAAGAAGATATATAATTCTTGAGCCCATCGCAATGCTTTATTTTAATTAAAGAGTCGGATTCCCCTTGTCCGTACCAGTTCTGAGTTGGCTGTTCGACGCCCGAGGAAGACCCCCGAAGAGGCCGTTCCCAGTCCGTCCCCCGACCGGCACGTCGGTTTTAAATAAACCCTTATTAAACAATGTTTCTCTTCCGTCATTGTTTAAGGGTATTGTTGGCTCTGGTAATAAGATTAAGTTTTGGCTCGACCCTTGGATTCTTGATGTGTTGCTTAAGGAGTGTTTACCTAACCTGTTTAATCTTGAGTTGGTGAAGTGTGTTCGGTTAGGGAGCGGCTTAGCGATGGTGGCCTGTGGTTATGGAAGCACGACCCAGATAGACCTGAGGAGATCACGGAAATGGGAGACCTTACGGTTCTGATCAGCAACGTTGTTCTATCCAACAGGTGTGATAATTGGCGTTGGCTGGGTAATAACTCAAACATGTTCATTGTGGGCGTAGTTAATTTTTTTGTTCGTTAACAGTTGTGATTTCAGTGCCAGGTACGTTATGGAGTAGTGTCGGTGGGTTCCGCTGAAATCTAATATCTTCGTCTGGAGAGCGGATCTGAATAGGATCCCGACAGCCGATTCTTTGAAGAAAAGAGGCATTTTCATAGAGGAGGAGTTGTGCCTGTTTTGCATCAGCATGGAAGAAACAATAGAACATTTATTTTCCTCGTGTATCTTCTGCTCTGTGTTATGGCATAAGGTGAGCTCTTGGTGCCGTGCCCCAAACTCTTTTATTTTCTCGTTCAGAGATCTTCTTGAGATCCATAAGCATTGCGGAAAAAAGGCGGGGGAGAGAGAGGCGCTACAAGGTGTTGTCATGATAGCGTGTTGGATTTTGTGGAAAGCTAGGAATGAGAAGAGGTTTAACGGTAAGGATGCCAAGATCGATGATATTTTAAGCGAAGTTAGATCTTTGAGTTATCTTTGGTTTAGGAATAGATCCAAGTTTAAGACGATCCTTTGGTCGGATTGGTGTAATTTTGTAATTATGTGATTGTTTGTCTGTTCCGACCCAATTTTCGGGTTTCGGTTGTTTCTTATGAAGTTAACTTTTAAATATATATATATATATATGGGAAGGTTAAAATGAGAACCATCTCGAGTTGTAAGAACCCGCGAGAACCACCCCCGCGGGGGGGAGTTGACCACGATTTTTTTTTTACAACTAGATGTGTATATTTTAACACCCTACGTAAAGTTTGGGTTTAAACGGCGCGCCCGAGAGGGTAGTTTTTTACGCCCAAAGTTTGGGTTTTTTTATTTTTTTTTTTATTTTTCTTTTTTTTAAACCAAACTTTGGGCGTAAAAAACTACCCCCTCGGGCGCGCCGTTTAAACCCAAACTTTACGTAGGTTGTTAAAATATACACATCTAGTTGTAAAAAAAAAATCGTGGTCAACGCCCCCCCGCGGGGGTGGTTCTCGCGGGTTCTTACAACTCGAGGTGGTTCTCATTTTAACCTATTCCTAATAAGTTAAAATGAGAACCACCTCGAGTTGTAAGAACCCGCGAGAACCACCCCCGCAGGGGGGCGTTGACCACGATTTTTTTTTACAACTAGATGTGTATATTTTAACAACCTACGTAAAGTTTGGGTTTAAACGGCGCGCCCGATGGGGTAGTTTTTTACGCCCAAAGTTTGGTTAAAAAAAAGAAAAATAAAAAAACCCAAACTTTGGGCGTAAAAAACTACCCCCTCGGGCGTTCTCATTTTAACCTTCCCCTATATATATATATAGGGGAGGGCTATATAGAAAACCCACTTGAGTTGAGAAAACCCAAATAAACCATATGTAACATTTTTATTTTTTTCTAAAAAAATAGGGAATGTAATATAAATGTACACGGACCTATTTATGAAAAAAAATGTAAAAAACGCTTAATAGTTTTTTTTTTTTTTAAATGTTGAAAATTTGTATGTTACATTTTTTTTTGGACAAACATATTATGTAACCTGAAATTTGTAACATTTTTTTAAAAAAAAACTACTCAGTGTTTTTTTGTGTTTCTTTTTTAAAAATATTCAAATATATGTATATTACATTTCCTATTTTTTTTAGAAATGTATCTTGAGTTTACATGGGTTTTTTACAAAGGTTTTCAGGGTTTAGTCAACTGGAGTGGGTTTTCGATTTATCTTTCCCCTATATATATATATAGAGAGAGAGAGTTAGGTTCAAACGTGAACAAATTTCCTAGCGTGAACCGCGTGAACTGATCTGAACCATTGATTTCATATACACAGAGGAATGGTAAGATTGTAACTTTATGTAAATATTCAATTTAAATTATTTTCATATTAATTTCAAAATCTTAACAATAAAGAAATTTTCAGTTTCACAATATATTCAAACATTGGTCGACAACTTTGACATTTTCAAAATCATAACTTATTTTTAATTTATTTACCAAGTCTTAACATATTTTATATTTTTCAACATTATCTTTCTTAATCTATTCAACAAACATCCATAATCTTCTTCATATTTGATCCACAATATTCGTATGAACCAGTTTTCAATTCCAGAATTCATCACGTCCCACGCGAACAACGTTACCTCGTTCATCCAGTATTCAAAACCTGAAAATTATCTCGCCGGACATTTGTTGTCGTCTTTAACATCGTCGTCACCAGCAGCCGCCGGACTTTGAAAGTTAAGCCGGACCAACATTCCGGCGAATCCATTATTTTATTACATTGGTTGTTATCTGCTGCTCATTGATCATCGTAGTTACTGTTTTCTACTGCTGATTAATCATTGTAGCCCAGGTTGTACAATTAAATAGTTATTCAGTTTTTGATTGTTTTCCAATTTCAACTTTAATATTCAGTTAGAAGGTGTTTTTTTGTGTTTGTAATTCAATTGGTGTCGTTTGAGTACATTGAAACATAGTTGAAATTTTTCCGGCAGGTGATACTCTAATTCATTCATGGCCGACCCAGAAATTGACAATCACAATTCTGACCAAAACATTGGCGATAATGTCTTCGTTACAACAATGGATCGGCCAGGTAGTGTAATCGTATGACCATAGATTTTAACGAACATGTACTACTGTCATTGTTTTAGTTCGTATTAGCAATATTTCAATTATAGTTTTAGTCTTTTTTTGGTTGAACTATATTTTTCAGTCATCTTTTTTATTGTGTATAACTCTTATGTCCGACGTACACATGTGTACTGCTGTGTTCTATACACTCCAACAGGATAGTACACATGTGTATAATACACGGTAATTACATGTCAATAGCATAATCTTAGTTAATGAACATTCTAAGACCCGCAACGTTTTGTCCCTTGTTTTTTTGAATGATTCTTTTGAATGACATTAAAAGATAAGATCTTTGCAGAAGTTCCATATGACCCGGAAGTTAATAAGAAGGCTGTCGTCTACCGGGAAATTCTTTCGCATGCAATACCAGAGGAGGTATCTTGTACCGCACTGAAGAAAATACGTAACAAAGGATGTGGGAAGCGTAAACGACCGGTTGGCCCAAAGGAAATAGCAATAAAGAAATTCAAAAAACATAGGAGAAAATGTATTTTTTGTGGAAACCGGGTAAGGAAGCATGATAAAAGGAATTGTCCACTTAAAAAAAGTAAGCCAACGAAGGATGATTCATCTACCGAAGAAGATGACGATGAAGAAGACGATGAACAGTATGAGTATGACCAAGGAAACGAAACTGGTACTGATGGCGAAGGAAACGAAACCGGTACTGATGGCGAAGATAACGTTAGTGACATTTAGCAATTTCTTGAATTTACAAACAATTGAAAACAATTTGGTGTACCTTTTATTTTAATTGTTTTATGGTTTTTTCTACCGTTTTGATAAAAAAAATTTTATTGTTTGATGCATAATTGTTTTTGAGAATGTTCAATGCATAATAAAACCTATTATCACTTTGTATTTTAACAGAATGACTTTGTTTTACATCGATGAAAAAAGGTCCATAAAGAAATATGCAACATCCCTGTTTATGGGTACTCTTCTATTTATTGTACACCGGTGTACTTGGATGTTTACATCACAAATACTCATGTGTAACAACTTTACTAAGTCATAACTATGATCTTTAATATGTTTGTGAAAACGTTTAATACATAAAAACCATACTAATACCATTTTTAACAGTATGACTTCAATTCGTATTATATCGGTGATAAAAGGTCCACAAAAACCATTCCTGTTTATTGTAAAAATCTGAAAACGGATACCGTACTAATACCATTCTTGTTTATTGCAAAAATCTGAAAACGGATAACGTACATTAGTGTACTTATCTGCTAGTATGCATGTACACCGGTGTACTTGGATGTTTACATCACAAATACTCATGTGTACCAACATTTACTATGTGATAACTATGCTCATTTAAAATATTGTGAAAACGTTTAATTCAATTAAATAACACATACATTACGGACATAAACAAACTGTGTATAAGTTTCAAATACATAAAAAACCATACTAATACCCATTCAACTTTAATTCCACTGTTTCAAAATAGAACAAAATACGAAGAATTCAAACCAAAAAACGTCAACTATTGTAAACCAACATAGACGTTCTAAACACAACCAAATCCGTTCGCCTTTTCATATTGGGCTGCTTCAGCCAATACGCGACAACGGTGCTTGTTTTCCTCTTATTTAACTAACTTTATTGCGTACTTTTTCCTCAAACGTGTCAAGCACGCCTTCTTCTCCTTATGCGAAAGTGGGAATCCACTATCCCACTTATCGGCCGTTACCCCGAACCATGTCTCCATATGCCTCATGACAAACACTCCGCAATCCACGGTATTGTTGACTGTCTTCCATTCAAACTCCAACCTCGCTTCCAGTTTCAAATACCAATTTTCTACAAAAAAAAAAATAGACAGTATAATTAAAAAAATAAAATCGTACGCATGTGTACATCCCAACACCGTTTGCAGTTCAATTAAGTACACATGTGAATACTGTACAGAACCATATCATACACATGTGTACATCGAACAACCAGACCTGTTCTTCAATATAAATTGATTAAAAGCCCAAATTGGTCGAATATACCAGGTATACACATGTCTACTGTGAATCATACTAGAAATTTACCAAAACAAAAATGATCCTTACGCATTCGTCCGAGCAACCTCGTTCAGTTCCGTTACCACTGCATTTTCTTTCCCTGTTTTTTTCTTTGGTTTTGCGACCCTAACATACAATTTCACCTATATTGTCCGTTTCATCGTCATCCGAACATTCAATGCGGGTATCTATTGTGTTACTAAATCTACGCGCCAAAGTACGAGCTATCCTCTCGCTTTTTCTACCTACAACATTAAGTGACATACGTTCCTATTATAAATATTACCACCTACATTTAATCAATTCAATCGTGAGATCTTTCAAAAAAACTTAAAACTTACGTCTTCTCATTGTTACGTTTCGAACCTACAAAATGTAAACAAAAATGAAATTACACAGTAGTACAACATGATCCATTGACGTAACATTACGATGTTGTACATTAACATCATATTTAAAACCAAAAAATAACACATAATACTGTATCACAGCAAATAATAGGCATAACATATCCCTTCCCAATTCATCTTATAATATACATACACATGTGTACACATTTTCCTTCATGTTCACCTTCATATAAATACACAATTTTTTAAACCAGTTTACATGTGTACTTCCAAAACATACTACTAGACAACTCAACAAACAGACTTGCCTAAAATCACTAAAAAAGCATGCCACAAATCGTTATTTGTGATTAAGCAAACTTTATATCAAACATAATAAACAAACATACCAGATGTCATTTGATTACCATTATATACACCTGTGTACATCAATATTTAAACATCGTCATCATCCGATTTTGCAAACATACACACGTGTACTGATGGATTATATTTTATCAGCTAACACAAGAACATCTCAACATTCAAGCCCTAATTCCTCTTAACTGCTTCAACGAAAAATTTCTCATAATCGAATAACTCGCACTACAAATAATACCATTGTACCTAAGATTCGTAACTAAACAACTTCACTAACACAACATTCACCCTTTAATTCCGATTGGTGTTCTTAGTTGATTAATAAAACAAACGGAACATGCCAAAAACTTTCACAAACATCTAACGATTAACAGTTTCATTGTGTACCTTTGATTGTTGAAGACAATGCTCTGTTTCACCGGTGATTAAACCGTACCGTCGCCGTTCACGGATTTACTGCAATGGTCGCTGATTGAGTTTAAAGAAAAGGGGAATAAGATATTTATTCTGGTATAAAGGGATATGAAAAGATTGACAAACAATATAATAGAAAATCACGGGATATTATCTTTAATATGGAAATAAACTTCCATTTTTATTTAAATGACTATTTTATGCTAATTACAATATTACCCTTTTGCTTTTAATAAAACATTAAAATCTTAACTATTAATTACAATCATGTCACCCCTATCAAATATCAAGATCATATTAATCAACGGTCCAGATCTGTTCACGCTGTTCACTCTTGGGAGGTTGTTCACGCTGGAACCTCACCCTATATATATATATATATATATATATATAATTTTTGAGCCACAAGCGATTTAAAATCATTGTACACGTAATTGTAATCATCAAAGCGTGCTAACTCGATTTAAAATCATTGTACACGTAATTGTAATATATACTTACTGTGTTAATAAACCAAGTGAATAAATAGTAATCAATGGGGTGTGTATTGTTGATTATTGATTATTTATATATCATATCCTTCTTGATGATTATAAATAACGAAGTAAAATATGACAAGCTTATAAAAAGGGGTTAATGGATTTAGGTGCATATAGTATATTATAATGCAGGAGGGAAGGATTCCCAAAAGTTAAGAACTTCTTCCCCTCTTATTTATAAATAAACCCTTAAAATGAGGGTAAAGTGGTCTTTTAAACCATAATTATTTTTTAGTCCCTCAATCTATTACATTTAAATTCTTGACATTTAACATAATTATGGGTAATTAGTTACACTCCCCCCCCCCCCTCTTTAATTCTTTAACGTATTCTTGCGATATCTTACAACCTGTAATGTTTTAAAAAAATCCGAAGGTACCATGACGACCGGCACATTTTTTTAAACGTTTCGATAGTTGTCTTTTTTAATTTCGCCGTGCGTTCATCAAGTACAAATAGCCGATGCGTAAATGTACAATTGATTAAATCCAACATTTGTTTTTTACCCAAGCCCGCTTTGACCATTACCTAGCTACCGTGCGTTAACAAACTGACTCTGTACAAGTTTTTTGTTTTGAACGGCATTAATAAACTAAAATATTCCCTAATTTTACTAGCTGAAAAAACAATCATATGATGTTGTACTTTCAAAGGTTAGATTGTTAATTCGCATCAATTTATAAATTCTCAATGCCACAGATGACTAAGATATAAGAAAATTTTTTATTTTATCAACTTTTAATACATACGAACCTTTAGGAAAAAGTCATGTGCAAGCATTTCAAGCACATCAAATTAGGAAAAAGTCATAAAACCCTTCCCTTCAAAAACGCACAGTTAGGTGGGACAATAAAAACCCCTAATCATATTTTGAATTTCAAACCCACATCTCTCTCTCAGATGATAACCAGGATCTCGATCTGCTCTCTCTCTCTCTCTCCATCCTTAAACCGAAGAAGAAAAAGAGCATCAGTTCGTTTCCAGATTAGATCTGAAGGTACTCCGGCTAAGGTAAACCTCCAAACCCTAATCGAGTTCCCGTTTGTTTAAATGGTAAATAACCACCGACCTGTGGTTGTGTGCTCATTTTCAGACGTGGACAATGACCAGCGTTATGGAAGGCAACACAGACGGTGTCGTCGGTTTTGGAAGTTAAAACAAAGATGACGAACACTGAACGCATATATAACAGAAATGTCGATCGGGATGAGTGGCGTTTCACAATAAATTTCATTTACAGTTCTCACATATGGCTTTCAGGTATGTAAAATTGTTTTCCATTTGTTTTACTTTGATTGTTTCGTGTTTTCTAGATTTAGTTTAGGGTTTGATTTTGACGTTGATTTCTAATCTACCTAATCGCCTTAACATTTGGATGACTACGAGCTAAATGTCTAAATGTTACCGAAGCGGGCTCAAATCCCCTTTTTTTGTTCGTTGATTTGAGGGATAAGTTTTGTTGAGTTTTTAACAAGTAATTTTATTAGGGTTTTAGCAATTGTGGTTCACCAGCCTTACAATAAAGCTTCGTCATTTCTAATTATTTCTCTCTTTGTGTTTTAGGGTTTCTCGCTGCCAGATATGAGATGAGTATTGGGTTCATCAGTCGATATCATCAGCAAGTCGTGCATTTCTTATCTATTGGAAGTTTTGGTTTATCTGAAACGCGAGGTAACGTTCCTCACTCTCAGTTTCTTTCTTCTCAAAGTAAACCCCAAAACCAGAAACATATTTTTTTATATTTTCATTTTTTCTATGTGTTTATATTCAAATTGATGAAGATTATGGGTGGGTTTTCTTCTAATTTGGAAAATTACATCTGAATCATATACAGAGCGCCAAAATTAGTTTTTTTTAATTGTTCAGTATAATTTGGTCCCAGTCAAAACGGGTTCGGGTTATAATGGGTTATGGTCAGAAAGGGTTGTTCCAAAAAATATTTTTTTTTGGTTTGGGTCTGGACGGGTTTCTATCTAAATGGATGTGGGTTGAGACGGGCACTTTCAATTTGATTTGGGATATTGAATTTCCAGGTTTAAATTTGAAATTTTCATGGCTATTTGAATTCATAATGTGTTTTTTAGTTATTGATTTTGGTGAGTAGCAATGGTGGTGGTGGAGTTCTCGTGGTAGGGCCGTTCAAAACGCTCACGCTCAAAGCTCGCTCGGATTTAGCTCGGCTGCTCGATATGGCTTGGTTTATAATCGAGACGTGCCCGAACTTGCTTTAGCTCGGCTCGGCTCAGCTCATGAACAACCCTATCTGGTGGTGGCGACTGTTTGTAGGTGGAGACCATAGGAAGAGCTCTTGTGGTGGTACAAACTGTAGAGCAAGTCAGAGTTCCACAAAATCAAGGTACCTTATGATGAATTTGATTAAAAGTGTATAATTGTGTGATATCTAAGTTAACTAGCATTAAAAACTTAGTTGCAGAATGTTGGCTAATTGGGTGCATATGCATACAAAATGTTAATCAAATAAGACGTCAATATTACCCCACACAAATCATATATGAAATAAGAAATATGTTAGTTTTATAATCTTTAATTTCTAATTTATAAGTTTTTTGAACTTACACCATTTTTTTAGGCCTTTTGGGGATATGGTTAATGCCATAGTACATTTAACTATTCAAGACATCTTTATCATAAGTCACATATGTACGCATCACAAATTCTGGTTTAAAAATAAAAACTATATGTTGTTGATTTATATTCGAATTTATAGCCTCTATTAAGCTATTTATCTTTTGCTCCTTTAGAGGTGAATATTTATTATAAGTAATTCATCCCATTTTATATGTAAATTACTATTATCTGGTCTTTATAACCAAAGTAGTATGATTCCTGAATTGTAGATCTTTTTTGGAAAGTACCAAACAGATGAACATGCTTGGATTGACACTACAAATCTGTAAAAGAGGGGGAAATTGTGAGAATCAGGACCATGTATTAACTTTGTCGATATGTTGTTCTTTGAGTTTGATGAATTTGTTGTTATTTAATTTGAATTGTATAATGTGTTAACTTATTCGTGTGATGTGATGTGCTATTTATAGGTGAGGATTCAATTGGGACAAGGATCTGCAGGCGAGGTCACAAAAACTATGATGAAGAACGAGGGGATTGGTGCCTTTTATAAGGTTTGATATCTTCATAGCCCTTAAGTTTTGAAATGGTCAACGTGCGCATGTGCGTGTGACCATGTGTTTCTCTCAATTGATTTGATAATTGCTAAAGATCTGATGGTTGGATTGTAGTTTTGTTATAATATGTATCTGTACTAAGATGCTGTGATTCAACACACATGATCTTTGAATTTGTGAAACATATTGTGATATAGTATAATACAACATCTCGTACAATCTTTTTATGTTGGTTGCAACTTTTGCTCATATGGCATTTGCCCTAAATTTTTCACTACTTGTATAATTAAACTGAGGCTATTTGAGGTCAAGAATTGATAAATTCTTATGGAAGTTCACACTTGTTAGTAGAAACCTCATTCATTAACCAACATCTAAAGCACAATATCCTTTATACCTTTCCAACAATACCCTTTATACCCTCAATCTCTTGGGTGGGATTTCTGGCTTTCAAACAACACTCTCAATTCTTGGGTGGGATTTTAAATTTCAAAGGCCTTGAACATTCTTGGGTGAGAATCACCTCACACCGCTGATTCTCCGCCGCTGAAGAAGGCCGCAACCGACTCCCACGTTCTGCTACACTGCCACCATCGTCGTCGCACGCCACATCGAAAACTACATCCCCGTACCTAGCCCTAAACTCACCAACCTAAGTGATATGTTTCCCGCCGCATCGCGTGGGTAAACGACTATCTACCACAATGAAGTTACTTGCGTAAAACCTTTCGGAAAAATTACAAAATAAATCATTCGAAACAACTACCGCAATGCAAATGTCGCCCCCGCTGCATCGTGCGGGCACCCCACTAGGTTAGTGTAACATGTATAACCATTGTAGTTCCAAAAAAAAAAAAAAAACAGAATCAAAAACGGGTTGGTTCGTTTTCTGAGGGTTCCACGTAACGACTCACCACCCTTACCTTTGCATCAAGACTTAGCGTTATTAAAACGTACAGTTCTCGAATTTATATCATCAAATGAAAATGTATTATATTTGACCCGACTCGTCTCCTAACACACTTTACGTTAAAACGTAGATCATCCGAAAACCTACGCACAAATAAACATGAAAACATATTATATTTCACCATACTCGTTTTCGGGAAAAAAAATATGTCGAAACATGAATTTATATCGTTTACATTGAAAGGTTAATTTATACCGACACGTACATTAAATAAGCACGTGGGAAAATACTATTTTTCTAATCTACATCAAAACTTAGACCAACTGAAAACATACATAAAAAATAAGCATGGAAACACCTTATATTTGACCCGACTCGTTTTTAAAAAAATTTACATCAAAACGTGAATTTATATCGATACATACATACAAATAACCGAGATTTTTTTTCCTTTTAAGCTAAAAAATGATGGGGAGGGGGAGTCCACCGACCTTATTTTTAAGAAGATATATAATTCTTGAGCCCATCGCAATGCTTTATTTTAATTAAAGAGTCGGATTCCCCTTGTCCGTACCAGTTCTGAGTTGGCTGTTCGACGCCCGAGGAAGACCCCCGAAGAGGTCGTTCCCAGTCCGTCCCCCGACCGGCACGTCGGTTTTAAATAAACACTTATTAAACAATGTTTCTCTTCCGTCATTGTTTAAGGGTATTGTTGGCTCTGGTAATAAGATTAAGTTTTGGCTCGACCCTTAGATTCTTGATGTGCTGCTTAAGGAGTGTTTTCCTAACCTGTTTAATCTTGAGTTGGTGAAGTGTGTTCGGTTAGGGAGCGGCTTAGCGATGGTGGCCTGTGGTTATGGAAGCACAACCCAGATAGACCTGAGGAGATCACGGAAATGGGAGACCTTACGGTTCTGATCAGCAACGTTGTTCTATCCAACAGGTGTGATAATTGGCGTTGGCTGGGTAATAACTCAAACATGTTCATTGTGGGCGTAGTTAATTTTTTTGTTCGTTAACAGTTGTGATTTCAGTGCCAGGTACGTTATGGAGTAGTGTCGGTGGGTTCCGCTGAAATCTAATATCTTCGTCTGGAGAGCGGATCTGAATAGGATCCCGACAGCCGATTCTTTGAAGAAAAGAGGCATTTTCATAGAGGAGGAGTTGTGCCTGTTTTGCATCAGCATGGAAGAAACAATAGAACATTTATTTTCCTCGTGTATCTTCTGCTCTGTGTTATGGCATAAGGTGAGCTCTTGGTGCCGTGTCCTAAACTCTTTTATTTTCTGGTTCAGAGATCTTCTTGAGATCCATAAGCATTGCGGAAAAAAGGCGGGGGAGAGAGAGGCGCTACAAGGTGTTGTCATGATAGCGTGTTGGATTTTGTGGAAAGCTAGGAATGAGAAGAGGTTTAACGGTAAGGATGCCAAGATCGATGATATTTTAAGCGAAGTTAGATCTTTGAGTTATCTTTGGTTTAGGAATAGATCCAAGTTTAAGACGATCCTTTGGTCGGATTGGTGTAATTTTGTAATTATGTGATTGTTTGTCTGTTCCGACCCAGTTTTCGGGTTTCGGTTGTTTCTTATGAAGTTAACTTTTCAATATATATATATATAATTTTTGAGCCACAAGCGATTTAAAATCATTGTACACGTAATTGTAATCATCAAAGCGTGCTAACTCGATTTAAAATCATTGTACACGTAATTGTAATATATACTTACTGTGTTAATAAACCAAGTGAATAAATAGTAATCAATGGGGTGTGTATTGTTGATTATTTATATATCATATCCTTCTTGATGATTATAAATAACGAAGTAAAATATGACAAGCTTATAAAAAGGGGTTAGTGGATTTAAACACCCTCAACTATTGCCATCACCGCCCACCACCGAACCCCCCGCCACCATTAACCACCATCATCATTTACCCCAGCCGCCATTTACCTTCACCATTTACCACCACCCACCAACGCCCTACCTGCCACCATCCTCCCACCACCGCCCCACCTGCAAGTCTGCAACAAGTTGTAACAACCCACCACCCACCATTGCATTTGAAAAACCCTATCTCAAACAACACGCACACCAAACATTACCTGCCATCACTTTCTATTTCCTAATTATAAACTCATACACACACAGACAAGACATAAATTTGAGTTTCTTGGAGAACCTTATCAAGATCTACAACAATCATAACCTACAACTATTTGCATAATCTGCACAATCTCACAATCAGGCAAAACACTCAAAACAAGCACCCCTCTCTCGTGTCTGGTAGTCGGCGACCGGAGCCGATTACCGGCCGGCTGCCATCCTCCGACCGCACCCCTCTCTCGTGTCTGGTAGTCGGCGACTTAGCGTCTCGGAACATCGGCAGAAAGAAAGAAAGACGAGGCAGATACATACCTGACGGCGGCGACGTAGTGGGGAGGATGGCTGATTAAAGACGACCGCCGATTGATGTGTGACCAGAGACGGCCGACCACCACCACCACCACCACTGTCTGGTGGTGGTGCGAGCGATGACGAAACAATGTGTTAAATATTGGTAACACCGGAAGCTACATGTACCAATTTCCGCCGGAGGTCACCACCACCAGAGGAAACTCAAACACCGCCACTAGTAGCATTGGTCTTTCGATGATAAAAAACTGGCTCAGAAATAACCCAACTCCATCTAATCAAAACGCCGCCACCGGACCTCAAGAAACCCCCGCAATGAGTGTGTTTTCCGGTGGTGCTTGAACCAATGAGCTTTCATTTTCGATGGGCACCGGTGGAGATGATAATAAACGGCAGCAAATGGAGGTTGCAACCACCGTAGATAGTGAAAACGCTGCTGCCGTGCCCAGGAAATCCATTGATACATTTGGACAAAGAACTTCTTTTTACCGTGTTGTCAGGATATTAGGGTTTTAAGGGTTTTTAAAGATGATGAATTAGGGGAACTTACACATCATACATGCCACATTACATTAAAATGACACGTAGGCTAATTTTCCTAACTGGGTTAGTGTTTATTTAACGAGGGGGTGTCATGACAAACAATGTGTTAAGTTGAGAGTGGTGTGAGCCAAAGTCAAAGTTGAGAGTGCCAGCGGCCAAATGGCCATAGTTGGGGGTGTTTAAATCCATTAACCCTATAAAAAATATTGATAAAAATACGGGTAAACAATTCTATCATTTTGACTACTTCTGGGTTAACGGTTGGTGCATTGAACAGATTAACCTAAACACGAACCGTACGTAAAACAAAGCTTTCATCGACATATGTAACTGTTGGGGAAACGGTTATTTCTTATCATTTTTAGAGTTAATTGCTCGGATGGTCCCTGTGGTTTCAAGTTTTTTCACGTTTAGTCCCCACCTTTTGAAAATAGCAGGTATGCTCCCTATGGTTTGTCATTTTGTTACTCGGATAGTCCCCCAACATTTAGTCTGGGGACTATCCGAGTAACAAAATGACAAACCATAGGGAGTATACCTGCTATTTTCAAACTAACTGACATCTACTCAGGGACTATCCGAGTAACAAAATGACAAACCATAGGGAGCATACATGCTATTTTTAAAAGGTGGGGACTAAACGTGAAAAAACGTGAATCCACAGGGACCATCCGAGCAATTAACTCTCATTTTTATGTGATACTTTGTTGAAATATTATGGATAAAGAGTCTACTGACAGAGATTACTACATATAGTATCACTGAAGGTGTAACGAGGAAATTGATGGTAGTTAACATATCAATATCATTGACAGATCAGTTATGAATGTTTCGTCGAGGGGTCACCAACGACATCTTCCGTCAGCACTTCTTTTTTAATTAAAATAAATAAACTATTTACAATTTTTAAATGTAAATAACACTTTCTCGGGAATTAATTACTTAAATATGTATTTTTTTTTGTTACAATAAAAATCAGTTTTTTATTTACAAACTATATTTATCATTTACGTGAGGAAACAATCTTGGGGAGGGTCGTAAGGTGGTGGTGGTTCTGGCTAGTGTCGAATAATATTTCCTCCATGGTTGTTTGAAGCACTTATTGGAACTCTCTTCGCTCAACCTCTCGCTTTGCTTGCATCGTACTGTTTCGTGCCTTAAGATCTCTTGTATCTTCGTGCGTCATTCCTCTTGCCCTGTCTTCATGCCCCTGCCTCATAAGCCCTGGCATCGCTTGTAGTTGATCTCATAAGGTTGTAATTTACAACATTAAATGAATGATTAGTAATTTGTTGACGATAAAACAATACATCATCTAAAAATGATTAAGGGGAAAGTTGGCAATGGGAGACTAATAAGATTTTGGTTAGATACATGGTTGGGGGCGGAACCTTTAAAGGAGACGTTTCCAACTTTGTTTATGCTCGAAAAAAATAAACGGATTGTTGTTTCTGGTCGGTTGAGTTTCGAAGGAGATACTCGGTTTTTTTGTTGGGAATGGCTGCGTGCGCCCGCTTCTGATGTAGAGTTGGATTCGAAGCAGGCTTTGGAAGCTCTCTTGATGCAGGTTATTATGGATGATAGCCAGGATGGGTGGTGTTGGTCGGATGGTCGAGCCGATGGCTTTTCGGTTGCTTCTGTGAAGAACTGGATGCGCGGACAACAGAGTTCGAGTGAGAGCTTCGTTTTTTCATGGAGTAAATGGGTTCCAAACAAGTGCAACATATTCATGGGGCGCTCTTTTATTGATCGCCTTCCCACGAAGATGTCTCTTCTTCGAAGAAACATTCTGGTGGATAATCAAGCTTGTGTTTGGTGCGAGAGTAGTGATGAAAAAGTCGAGCATATTCTTACAGCTTGTTGCATCTCTCCGGGTGTGTGGAATGCGATTACTAGTTGGTGCAGGATACCGGGGAGGTTCATCTTTCACGTCAAAGATTTGGTGAATTTGCACGATTATAGTGGTGCGTCCGGGAATAGAAAGTTGGTTATACATGAGATTATCATAATCGCCTGATGGAGGATGTGGAGAGCTAGGAATGAAAAATTATTCTCGAATAAAGACCCTAATGTCGTGGAGATGGTTGCGGATATCAAGTCCTTGAGTTTTTTTATGATATAAACATAGGTTTAAACGAGGGGTTGTGGATTGGGATAGATGGTGTATGTTTGATTTGATGTAAGTTCTTGTGATTTTGTGGTTTTTGGTTTGCTTTTCCCGCCTTGGTGATAGCTTGCCTTGGTTTTGAGGTTTAATAAAAGTTAATATTAAAAAAAATCTAAAAATAATGGTATCATCTAGAGATGAACGAAATCCATGAGATCTCACAGTAATGGAAGTATTGTCACTATCAATAATAGCATGCTAGAACTAGGGATCACGAGTGGTCACACAACTGAAGAGGCAACTATCTTCCAACCTCTAGCTCTCTACTCCCACAGTTGTGTCTTAACTCCCAGGTCAAGTGTTGGACTCGATGTCGGCACAATTTTACTATGTAGTCGATTATATCTCTCTAGCGGTTTACTAATACGAAAAGGAAATTATATTCTTTTATAAAAAAATTATATGCATAATTCCTATAAATCTAACATTTCCATTACATGTGTTAAAAAAGTATTCCAACGTCCACACAAGAGTGACAACACACTTGTCACACCCCAACCGATGACGGAAACATCGGGGTGCGAGCACTAAGCGTTCAGATTGCTCATGAGATTTCCATAACACTAATGTTTCAATATAGATTAATAGATTTCATGCAAAATTGTCTAACAACGCGACCATATCAAAATAACCACAAGTTCCAACAAACATCGAGTATCAAACATTGTTCATAGTCTAAGTTAACTAGGTGAGTTTCTAGGCTTCGTCCTAGCTCGATTCCATGTTTTCAGCATCCTATCAGCCTGCAACATGTATTAAAATAGAGTCAGTACAAAGATGTACCGGCGAGTATACAAGTTTGGATAATAGCATAATAGATTAAAACAACACATATCCACAATGTAAGTAATAAAAATAGTTTCAGCCGTGCTAGTGTCGCAGTCCACGCAGTGATAGCCCAAGTATCCCGATGCTTTAGCATTTACCCAAGACTCAAGGTAAACTAGAATCCTCCTAACAATACCCCCTGAGAATAATGGGAGAGGTGCACCTCCTATAGCGCTACTATTTTTAAGGCGGGACTACACACCCTTGATTAAACGTCACATAGCACAAATAGAATACTAGAATGCACAAGTTTTCACATACACGTAGGATAGAGTTTAGCTTGCAAAAGTATCAAGTTTCGTAGTTTATAGAATACATGTTACATCCCAAAGTTTAAGGCAAAAAGGGATCAAGTATACTCACAGTGATTGCTTAACAGTTACACTGCTATTGGATCAAAGGGAGCTCTTTTAGAATTACCCTGATAGATTACAACAGATAAGAGTCGGGTAGAATAACGGGATTACGCAAAGTGTCGGAGCAGTCACTGGATCGGATGGCTGTCCGATCGGATGGCTGTCCGATCGGATGGCCATCTGATCTGATTGCCAGTCGATCGGGTGGCTTCTGTGCGAGGGAACGGATGACTGCCCGATCGGATGGCTGTCCGATCGGGTGGTCACTCGATCCAAGTATCAAGTTTAGTGAGTTGGTCACCTCGATCGGATGGCAGCTCGTCGGATGGCTATCCGATCGGGTTGCCACTCGATTGAGATTTCAAAAGTTCCAAGTTTCTGAAAAAGGTTCTAAGTCCTGAATACTAGATAACTGCTACCCGATCGAGTGGTCCTTGTCCCGTTTGTAACTTTGTAAAAAAAAATTATAAGTTTCTAGATCAACGATGACGGCTCCGGACGTACTGCGACAAGGGTAAACTCACCATCTTACATCCGTTCTGATAGGATGGGAATCACCCCTGTCCGGTCAGTCGTCCGTTTACAGCGGTTTATGTCGGAATCCGTTCCACAGTCGTCTTCTCCGGCAACAATCCGGTTTCAAACCTACTCTAGACTACCCATCGAGTCTACAGTCCGTTTATACCCGGATTCCACCGTTTAATGTGAAAAATGGAAGAAAGATGAAGAAAACTTAAGTTTTATTATAAAAATCCTAGATCTAGCTTAGATTTGGTGCAAAACACCTGAAATTCCTTAGATCTAAGCCAGATCTTGTTAGGAGTGACATCATATGACAGTTTGTACAAACCACCATGATGACATCATCCTCAGGAGCTTAGATCCAAGAGATTCCACGGTGAAAAGTGTGATTTTAAAGGTGAATCTCGTAGAGAATGAAGTGTAGATCAAGAAAGTACAAGAATCTAGTGTAAAACATACTGAAATCGCCAAGAAAATGAAGAAGAGTGGTGTGCGTGCGTCTGACCGAGTGGGGGCTGTCACATCAGGGAATTTGGTGATGTGACAGGCCTATTTATAGTGTGTGAGGGTGTAGGGGTGGTGTGGCACGGATCGGGTGGCCGGTCGATCGAGTGGCCGTTCGATCGGGTGGTCATCCGATCGGGTGGCTATCCGACCGGGTGGCTATCCGATCGGGTGGCTCTCCGATCGGACGGTCATCCGATCGGGTTGCCACTTGGTCGATCCCATCCTTTCCGCGTTTTCGTCTTCGATTCGATTTACAAGTTAGATTAAGCGTTGCGTATTATTTGGTAATAAACAACTAGATTACAACATAAACACCAAAATGTTTTCCAAGATTGATAGATTCCGCCAGTGACAAGACTCCAGTCTCTCGTTCCACCAAGAATCAAGTCTCACGAGTCTCAAGAGTCAAGCACCAAATATAGATTTAGACATTCGAAGCATATAGATTTAGGCATTCCAAACATATATTTAGACATTCCAACCATAGATTTAGACATTCCAAACATAGATTTAGACATTCCAGCATAGATTTAGACATTCAAGCATATAGTTTAGGGGCGCTGGGAGTTACAGTCTCCCCTCCTTTAGGAGATTTCGTCCCCGAAATCTTAGAAGAAGACTGCTCAAAGAGCTGCGGGTACTTGGCCTTCATATTACTTTTCAACTCCCAAGTGAATTCGGCTCGATGCTTTCCTTCCCATCGAACCTTAACAATGGGAATTTTGCTATGCCTCAGACGCTTGACAGCTTGATCCAAGATTTCGACCGGTTTCTCCACAAATTGTACAGCTTCATTTATTTGCAAGTCCTCAAGGGGAACCTGAAGTTCCTAGTCGGCTAGGCATTTACGTAGATTAGACACGTGGAACACTGGATGCACATTGTCTAGTTCTTGTGGCAAGTCGAGTCTGTACGCCACCTTGCCAATCCTTTCGAGTATCTTAAAAGGACCCACATAGTGAGGAGCGAGCTTTCCCTTCTTTCCAAAACGAACAACTCCCTTCCAGGGAGATACCTTGAGGAGAACTCGGTCACCAACATCAAATTCCAGAGGCCTACGCCTAACATCAGCATAGCTCTTTTGTCTGCTCCTAGTCTTGATCAAGTTATCACGGATCTGATGAATCTTATCCGTTGTCTCTTGAATTATTTCAGGGCCAGTAAACTGCTTGTCACTAATCTCATGCCAGCTGAGAGGAGATCGACACATGCGGCCATACAAAGCTTCGAAATGAGCCATCTGAATACTGGAATGATAGATGTAGTTGTACGAGAACTCAATCAATGGTAAATGTACATCCCAGTTACCACCAAAGTCGATGACATAAGAACGGAGCATATCCTCTAGGGTCTGAATAGTACGCTCGGTCTGTCCATCCGTTTGAGGATGGAAGGCCGTGCTAAGATTCAAATGAGTACCCATAGCGGATTGAAAAGTTTGCCGAAGACGTGAAGTAAAACGACCATCACGGTCCGATATTATGTCAAGAGGTATGCCATGACGGCATATAACCTCATTAGTATAGATTCGAGCAAGTTTCTCCACCTTGTAATCCTCACAAATAGGAAGAAAGTGGGCGGATTTGGTCAAACGATCAACAATCACCCAGATACTGTCGTGACCAAACGGTGTTCGAGGAAATTTAGTAATAAAGTCCATAGCGATACTATCCCATTTCCAGACTGGGATTTCGGGTTGTTCTAAAAGTCCTGAAGGACGCTGATGTTCAGCCTTCACTTTCGTACAAGTGAGGCATTTGGAAACATATACAGCAATGTCCCTTTACATGCCAGGCCACCAATAAGTTGTACGCAGATCATGGTACATCTTATCAGTGCCCGGATGAATGGAGTAATGGGATTTGTGAGCCTCCTTCATAATAAGCTCGCGGAGGTTATCGCGATCCAGTACCCAGATGCGACTGAGGTAATATTGTAGTCCGTTAGGTTTAGTTTCAAGCTGATCAATCATAGAGCCGTGGATTTCTTCTTCTAGACTTCCTTCATTTGCTGATGAATACTGGGTGTCACGAATACATGCATGGAGATCATTAGAGATACGAATAGCATTCACATGAGTTTTACGACTAAGAGCATCGGCCACTACATTTGCCTTGCCGGGATGGTAGCGAATTTCACAGTCGTAGTCGTTAAGCAATTCCACCCAACGTCTCTGTCGCATGTTCAGCTCTTTTTGGTCGAAGATATGTTGAAGACTCCTATGGTCAGTGAATACTACACACTTAGTACCATATAAGTAGTGTCGCCATATCTTTAACGCAAACACAACTGCACCAAGCTCTAGATCGTGAGTAGTATAGTTTTTCTCATGTACTTTAAGTTGGCGAGAAGCATAAGCGATGACCTTGTCCCGCTGCATGAGCACACATCCCAATCTACGGTTTGAGGCATCACAATATACCACAAAATCGTCATTCCCATCGGGTAGAGTAAGTACAGGAGGGTTACACAAAAGGGTCTTAAGAGTCTGAAGAGATTCCTCTTGCTCGGGACCCCAAGCAAAAGGTTTCTCTTTCTGGGTCAACGTAGTGAGAGGTACAACAATCTTAGAAAAGTCCGAAATGAATCGGCGGTAATAACCAGCCAATCCTAGAAAAGAACGAATTTCGGATGCGGATTTAGGCGTACTCCAATTCTTCACGGTTTCTATTTTAGACGGGTCAACATGAATACCTTGCTTACTAACCACGTGACCAAGAAACTGTACTTCCTCAATCCAAAACTCACACTTGGAAAATTTAGCATACAGACGTTCACCACGTAGGAGTTCAAGCATAAGACGTAAATGACGAGCATGATCAGCTTTAGATTTAGAATAAATAAGAATATCATCAATAAAGACAATAACAAAACGATCTAAATAGGGTTTACACACACGATTCATAAGATCCATGAACACGGCGGGTGCGTTGGTCAGCCCAAAAGGCATAACCACGAACTCGTAGTGTCCATAATGGGTACGGAATGCGGTTTAAGGAATATCATCTTCGAGGACACCTAACTGATGATATCCAGATCGGAGATCGATCTTAGAGAAACAGGACACGCCTTATATTTGGTCAAATAAATAATCAATACGAGGTAATGGGTAACGATTCTTCACGGTAAGCTTATTAAGTTCACGGTAGTCGTTGCACATACGAAATGAACCATCCTTCTTCTTGACAAATAAAACAGGAGCACCCCACGAAGAGGCGCTCGGACGAATAAAACCCTTGTCGAGCAGTTCCTGTAGCTGACTAGATAACTCTTGCATCTCGGAAGGTACAAGACAGTAAGGAGCCTTGGCGATAGGAGTTGCGCCAAGTACGAGATCAATGCGAAAGTCAACGGTTCTGGGAGGATGAAGACCATGAAGATCTTCAGGAAAGACATCAGCGAAATCACTCACCACTGGAACGTCACTTATGTTCTTCCCCTTGCCCTTTAGGTCCACCACGTGGGCCAAGAAGGCAAAGTTCTGTTTATGTAAGCATCTGCTCGCTTGTGTGCATGACATCAACCTTAGTCCTTTTGAAGGTCGGTCTCCATAGATATTCAAAATATCACCAAACGGAAGAGGAAGACGAACAAGCTTATCATGACAAACAATCTCGGCATGGTTCTTACGCAACCAATCCATACCGATTATGACAACAAAAACTACCCAAATGCATGGGTATCAGATCAATAGAGAATACGTGATCGTTAAGAGTCAGGGAACAATCACGCACATTAACAAGAATCGACTTACCATTGGCGACCTCAACCGAGAATGACTCAGGTAACTTAGAGCGTGTACGGTTTATCAAAGACTCAAATTCCATGGACACAAAGCTTTTATCGGCACCAGTATCAAATAGGATCTAAGCGTAAAGGTTATTAACGAGAAACATACCATTCACCACATCATTGTTGTTGCGAGCCTGATTAGCATTGAGATTAAATGCTCGTCCACGAGCGGCTGCTTGTTGTTCTTGATTCAGCAGGGGGCAATGATTACGAAGGTGGGTAGTATCTCCATACTGAAAACATGCACGAACAGCGTTAACTAGACCTGGATTCTGCAGAGGTGCTGGTAGAGCTGCCTGGGCTGGGGTTTGCTGAGCTTGCTAGTTAGCTTGGCGACAATAAGGAGTCATATGCCCATAGCGATTACAGTTGGTACACAGACGACATGAAGAAGTAGTAGGGTGATGAAAATTGCAAGTTGTACACTTGGGGTAAGACCCAGTGTACTGTTTCTTAACTTCTGGAACAACAGGGTTAGTAGTAGCAGTAACAGGAGCAGGTTTAGCAGCAGGGTTTGCAGCAGGAACAATAGTATTGCACCCTGAACCCTGAGATTTCCTTTTCTTGTTCTTGTTGCCACTTGACTGTTGGGTGACTTGATTTGCAGACTTGGAGGTAGCAAACTGCTTATCACGCACACGGTTGTTGTTCAAACTTGCTGCTATATTATAGACTTCTTCAATAGTGTCAAGTAGAGCTGCTTCGATTGAATCACGCATGGCAGGAGGTAGACCATTGATGTACTTGGTTATCAGTCGCTTAGGAGTAGAAACCAAGTGAGGAACGATCAAGCTCAGCTGCTTGAATCGGGTAGTATAAGCCAGGTTATCATCACCAACCTACTTCAGATGCCAAAACTCTTCTTCACGCTTCAATTGTTCATGAGGAGGGCAGAACTCAAGCATCATGAGTTCTCGCACCTCAGCCCATGGAAAAGCATAGGCTTCTTCATTAGAACAGATGTTTCTCTCATTCGATCACCACTCCAACGCTCTGCCTTGGAACATTCCAGTCGCACTCCTAGTCTTTAGATGATCTGGGCATTCGTTGTTAATGAAGGTAACTTTGATGTTGTCGAACCACTCGAGCATATCAGTCACCCCATCACTGCCCGTGAAAGGCTTAGGGTTGCAAGAGATGAAATGTTTATAGCTGAACTTAGTAGACTTTTGCTTTTCGGCCTTTGAGTCCACAGAGGATGGAGGAGTGTTTTATCCTTGGAGCTCAGAGACGATCTTTGGCACGACTCGAGCAATCTGGTCGGCCATGAAAGACATCATCTTTTTCTGAGACTTCTCCCTAGATCTCTTGAGAGTGTCAGATAACTTTCGAGAAGACATCTAAAAGATCCAATAAAAGGATCGTATAAGTCTAGATTAACATAGAATAGACTAAGACTCAAGGTTCACAAGATTCAAATAGATACCGCAACCACGACCTTCGCATGGCTTGTTGTACGAAGTTTGGCGATGTGTCAGAACCAATTATATATAGGAAGCACCAGCGGCGTATCCACCACGTTTCGGGCACAATCGTTTCTGCCTCATACTCGGTGTCATGTTACGTGTCGCAAAACACACTCATCATTGTTGTTATAGGTTCACATAGGTTTCGATAGATTATGATAGTTTTCAAATAATCTTCAATAAACTCAATAGACTTCAATAGATTTCAATAGATTAAATAGACTTTAATAAGCTTCAATAGACTAGCTTTAACCAACGAAATCTCACATGGCACGTGCTACGAAAGTTCGCCAACATAACAGAAGCAATTATGTATAGGAAGTACCAGCGACGTATCTGACGTGATTTTCGTGGGTCACGCAAATTTAATCCCCAAAAAACAACTATAGATAGCGGTAATAGGGTATCGAACTCAGGGAGTATGTGGAAAGTGTGTTGATTTTATAGCTTTGCAATTAACTACAATTAACCTAATTTGCAGAAAAATAAAGATCAATGGTTTGGATTGTTGTTTTAGAAAACTAAATTAAAAACTAATTGCAAATCAAATGTTGGATGTAAAACAAATTTGGAGAGAACAATGACCATCTTAGGATTCAGTTTCTTTAAACAATTGTGTGTAATTCCAACTAGAAAGAGTTACATAGACATAACTCGTGTATAGAAAATTGAAGTGATAAAAGGGAACAAAGTACTCGGATTATATAACGCGAGGTTGTTTCCCGATGACCAATTAATCAATAACCAACCCTAACCCTTCCCGTGATATCTCGATTGCCAACGGCACCAAGAACGTACGATTGAGACTAGAAATTGCAATATCGATTAACAAGTTACAAGAAATTAAACATACACCATGATATTCAAGCAACGCAAGTTATCATTCTAGAAATTCAGAAATAAACACACAAAAGTTCAAGAGAAACCTTCACCTAAGATGATCACCGAAAGGTTTAGCCACACATAGCTTGGTGAATCATCATAACAAGCAATTCAATGTTCATACAAATCAAAAACACAAACCGAATGTTCGAAATTGTTTGCAACCAAGTAAGAACAAGCCAAATCGCCCCTAGGATGCTCCAAAAACCGACAATGATGAGAATACTTGAAAAGACACAATAAAACTGATTTTAATGAGGCAGTTACACATCTTCGTGTCATGTCCACCGTAATTTACGGTCTCACCGTAATTTACGGTGGACCAGGTTTTGTTACGGTGAAACTCTCATGCTTTACGGTAGAGGAAGTAGCCAATTTCAGGTCCACCGTAAATTACGGTGAGACCGTAATTTACGGTAACCTCCTTTCTTTGTGCTCACCAATGCTGTCGCCAATATATGAAGCCCACATGATATTGTTCTTGTTATCTGCCCATGTGCCTTGATGATGTCCCATGTTGACTCCCTTGTCTCCACTAGTCTAATGTCAGCCGCCAAACAAAAGTCCCCAAAGTCAATGTCTTGTATGTGCACGTGATATGGATGCCAAAGTCAGCTCACAAGTTTCGAAGCCCCCTAGATGTCTGTCGCCCATGTGCCCCACTGTATGCGTGTGTATATATGTGCCGCCCCCTATCTGCTCGTTATCGGCCCAATCACTAACATCCACAAGCTTCACAATAATGATGATTTGATGGTTTAATGTTTTCTTATAAAACCCTCAATGCACATGATGGCTCCTAGAAAATCGTGAGTCCCCAAACAAAACTCTAATGTTGCCGTCAATTTTGTGATGATGATTGATATTGTTGACAAGAGAGCCCAAATCCCTCCAAATCGGCCCATGTGAGATTGATGATGATGGATCATGTGAATGTGATGTCTTTTGTTTCTTTGTGATGATGTTGTTGACCAAAACCAAACCCCCTAGAAGTGCACGTGTATTCCCTGACTCCTTTTGATGATGTTGGATTAATGTTGTTGACTCTCAATCCTTGTGTTCACATGGAATAGGTCTTATATGTCGGCTCCAACTTCCAATAGAAGTCTGCTTCTCTTTTGTCAATGATCGGCCCAACTTCCAAGTCACATAAATCACGTGAAGGCCTGCTCCAATCCACACGAACATATGTCGGCTGCCTCTTTCAACCGTAGCCTACGGTTCCAATTTAGCCGAATTAAGTGATTTACCTGTAAAACACACGAACACTTGTAGTTATCACATTCACGATATATAACCGGGTAAAATATGAGATATGCACGTATTTAGCTCATTTAAGGGATGTCCTACGGACCACCCGTCACATCCCCACACTTACCCGTTGCTTGTCCCAAGCAACTCATTAAATCAATTTCAACTCAAGCGATGCGATCAATGTAAACCAAGCTAAATGTGCCGTCCTTTTACTAACTTCCAATCATACCACAAAACACACCCCTCACAAAAATCTCTCGGTTACAAGAATTATTAGCATAATGCTAAACCACTCAATGCGTGTGTGTGTGTGCGCGACAATAAGCTTGTATACAAATCAAGTTTCCTCCTAACAAATATCTAACATACTTTAGAATCAAAGGGACTTGCGGGTTGCAACGGGGCTAGGTGTAAAGGTAGGAAAATGGGAAAACATATATACGAGAGCTAATTGATTTGACCCGGTTTTTATTTCTACCACTAAACAAAGCAACCATCAAATATATACACAACTACTTCAACATTCTCAACTACAATTGCAACTAAATACTCCTTTTTTCTTTTTTCATATTTTTCTCTTTCTCTTTTTTTTTTCTTTTTCTTTTATCATTTTTTTTTCATTTTTTTTTTCATAACACATCAAACTTAACAATATATACAAGACATCACTACTACATACTAAATCTCCTAAACCGGGTCATCTCAAAAGGTAAAATTTTTGTAGGAAGTAGGCTCGGGTTACAATCGAATGGTCTAAGGCTCAACATGGCTTTCTAAGGACCAAACCCCCACCCCTCACAATACCAAGCTCATATATGTAACGTATGAGGTCCAACCCACCAATCCCGCACTCTCTCACATCTAGACGAGGCTTCCTAAAAGTCCCCCTATCATTTTCAAAAGCATGCTAATTCTAGGATTTAACAAGTATTCACACACAAGTTCTATTAACACAACAACACACACCACCACTCAAACAATGAAATATCAATAACAATCATGTGTGGCTCAAATCCTCACCAAGAAAAGACTAGGAATGGGTGTCGGTGTGTCAAATGGCACAATATCAAGTTTTCAAATTTTAACAATTTTCGCTCGGATTTACAAATATTTTTTTTTTAAACTCCCAAAAATTTCCCCCATCCCCACACTTGGGATACATTGTCCCAATGTATGGCTTTGAGGGAAGGATCGCTTTTAACCCACAACATCAACCTTTGCTTAAATTCTCAAACCCCAAATTTCTTTTTGTACTTTTCATTTTATATTTTTTTTCTTTTTTTTTTTTAACATAAAGCAAACAAACTAACTACCAATATTTCAAAGCTAAAGAACATAACAAGACTAAGGAAAGAGTACATTGACCTGGTGAAGTTTGACACAACAGATGTTGTAAATAATCCGACTTCCTATCATCACCTTCACGCAACTCTCCCCGGCAACGGCGCCAAAATTTGACGTGATTGTCGTGGTCACGCAAATTTAATCTCAATAACAACTATATAGATAGCGGTAAGTGGGTATCGAACACAGGGAGTTTGTGGAATGTGTGTTATTTGAAGATTTATCTAAGTTACCTAAAATTAAACTAATTGCAAGAAAAGAAAATTTCAATGTTTGGGTTGAATGGTTTTAATTATCTAGAGTTACTAAATTAGAATACAAATCAAAAGTAAGTTTTGTAACAGGATAAGAGGGTAGTAATCATCCCGAGTTTCAGGTTTTAAGTGACAATCAAGGTTTATGTTCAACTGGAAAGAACTACATAGACATAGCTCATGCAAGATCAATTATAAAATCCCGGGTTGCCTCCCGAGCAGCGCTAAGTTTCAAGTCTTCAGCCAGACCACGCCACTCCCATTTATGGTGGCTCAAAGAATCGGTTCCTGCCATCTCCATCACTTCCTTGTGCCATTGAGCAAAATGCATCCATCTTGTTTTGACTCGGTGGGTAATCAAATACACTCCTGCTTGAACCCATATGTGTTTCTTCACGGTCCGGTGGTTGCTTTTTTCTCATTCTTTGTAACACATTTTTCATACAATCACTATACTCACTACCCTTCCTCTCAATGGACTCATAACTAATCCCTCTAGTTTGAACATCAAAGTACAACCTACGGTTCTTTTCGGTCATGGTAATAATCCCGTCTCTACAATTAATTTGAGCATTTGCAGTGTATAGAAACGGTCGACCTAAAATTACCCTTTGTTGTGATGCCATGTTGGTAGAAGCATAGTCCAAAACTAGAAAATCCACCGGGTATTCAAACTCTCCCAACTGAATCTTAACATTCCTAACCATTCCCCGTGGACGCCTCCAACTTCCATCCGCCAAGCTCACCATGGTGTCTATACCTTCAAGTGGACCAAAGTCATACATATCGTATAGATCGCTTGGTAGCACACTCATGCTTGCCCCGTAGTCCAATAATGCGTGAGGGATTTTTAATTTTCCCACACGGATAGGCACGATTGGCGCTTCACACTCTCTATCATTCTCGAATTCGGCATCTTTTTCCAAACCTGCATTCACTTGACACGAAGAAGTTAGCAATGTTTCACTAAATTTAGTATTTGGAACGGTGCTTACCACATTGATGTTAATGCTTTTTGTGTTCTTGGGATTTGGCACCGTATCACTCGGTAATTGACCTTTTGCTTTCTTTAACATCGCCACGTCACTTGCAAGTTGACCCATTTGAGTGGTCAACGATTGGATGCTTTTTTCACGAACCTCGTCCTTTTGCATCCGAACCTCATCACGTTGGTTCATTCGTTGCATTTCACTTTGCATCGCCTTCAACATCTCCATCATCTCATTTCCACCCGAAGAGCTTTGACCCGTTTGATATTGCCTTTGAAATCCTTGGTTTCCTTGGAAATTCGGGTTAGCTTGATTTGAAGGGTTCCCATATCGAAAGTTTGGGTGGTTCCTCAACCCGGGGTGGTAAGTATTAGAATTCATGTTGTTGTAGTTTCTACCACCCCCTCCTTGACCTTGACCTTGAATAGCATGCACCTCTTCATATTGCCCTTCCACCATCCCTTGGCAATTTTCAGCCGCATGACCTATTTCATTACACAAAGCACAC
Organism: Helianthus tuberosus; assembly: GCA_030545235.1. Lineage (NCBI taxonomy): Eukaryota > Viridiplantae > Streptophyta > Magnoliopsida > Asterales > Asteraceae > Helianthus > Helianthus tuberosus. The sequence goes on from CM060375.1 coordinate 26,732,092, forward strand.
ACATCATAAATTTGGTTAGTAGTTTGAACATTACCATCATCTACTGCGTGCACTTGAGGTCGGACAATGGCCGGTCGCGCTCTCCTCGATGCTTGAGCTTTTCTTTTTGAGGTGATTGCCATATTCTCTAAAAACTCCCAATCATCATTCTCATAATTTGTGCCAAAAGTCCCACCGGTAATGGACATTAAATCTCTAGCATCCTCGGCACTCAACCCCTCGTGGAAGGCATTCATCAACTCCCAAAGTTCAATCCCATGGTGAGGGCAATTCTTAATCATCATATTGAATCGTTCAAATGCCTCATGGAACATCTCACCATGTTGTTGTTGGAAGCTCCTCAACCCCTTTCTAGCATCATTGGTCTTTTGGGCGGTATAGAATTCGTCTAAGAAAATTTGCTGCATTTCCGCCCAAGTATAAATAGATGCTGAAGGCAAAGTGTAGAACCACTTCTTTGCCTTGTCCTCCAAAGAAAACTGAAATAGGACCAACTTGACATCATCGGCCGAAAAACCTTGACTCCCAAAAGTATTGCAAATTGAGTCATAGGCCTCTAAATGGAAATACGGCTCCTCCGTTGCTAGCCCTTTGTACTTCGGTAAACTTTGCAACGAATTTGTTCTTACTTCAAAGCTTCTCCCTTGGTTGTTGTGAGGGATAACCACCGGTGAAGGGTTTTGAGTAATGATCGGCCTGAAATGCGCTTCTATTCCCCGTGCTTGTTCCCTAAGATGCCTTCTTGGAACACCCAACCGACCCCTTGGACGAATAGGACCCATAGGTCTTGGTATATGCCCTTGTGGTGCGATTGGTGGTTGAAATTGTTGTTGTGGCATCGGTGGGTATTGAATCGGCCTTTGCAATTGTGGTTGTACGTTTTGTGGCCGAACTTGTTGCAATGGGATAGGGTGTTGCATTGGTGGCCCTTGTGGTCTTGGCCGAATATGTTGCGGTATGAGTTGTTGTTGTAGCACTCCACCTACACTTGCCATCCCTTGAGATTGACCCGGCACATACCCAAACTCTCCTTGATCTCCATCACCCCCATAAGCATATCCTTCTTCCTCATATCCCTCAAACTCTTCTTCATAACCTTCAAAATACCCATCTCCTCCTATACCCGAAGATTGCAAATAAGGATAAGACGAATATTGCATACCCGGTTGGTTCGATGGTCGATATGTAGAGGTAGTATGGATAACGGTTGAGCTTTGTGGTAGTGAGTGAGTAGAAGATGATTGACCCGTAGTTGGAGGAAAGAAGTGTGATAATGGTGGAATGGTGGCAGATGGGCTAAAGGTAAGACTGGGTTCGACTTGAGTAGTGTTCGGTTGTGTGGTGTTGGTATTGGTTGGTGTAGTATCATGAAGTGGAGTAGGAATTGTGGTGATGTTTGGAATAGTGGTGTTTGGTGATGGTTGTGTGGAAGTAGGTATAAAAGTTGAGGTTGTTTGACCCGTTGTGGGTGGTACTTGTGTTTCGTCCATAATGTTTCTAGGTGTAATGGGTGAAGTGGGTGAACCAACGATTCTGTTTTCGCGTAGTAACACTCGGTTTTGCCTTAGTGTTCTTTCGATTTCCGGATCAAATGACAATGGTGACGCTTTGTGAGAGCCTCTAGTATGCATGCACCTGTAGAACCTGCACACTAAACACACCAGTGTAAACCCGAAAATAACAAAACAAAACTAACAAACTGACACACGTTGCGCACTACTCCCCGGCAACGGCGCCAAAATTTGACGTGATTGTCGTGGGTAACGCAAATTTAATCCCAAAAAAACAACTATAGATAACGGTAATAGGGTATCGAACTCAGGGAGTATGTGGAAAGTGTGTTGATTTTATAGCTTTGCAATTAACTACAATTAACCTAATTTGCAGAAAAATAAAGATCAATGGTTTGGATTGTTGTTTTAGAAAACTAAATTAAAAACTAATTGCAAATCAAATGTTGGTTGTAAAACAAATTTGGAGAGAACAATGACCATCTTAGGATTCAGTTTCTTTAAACAATTGTGTGTAATTCCAACTAGAAAGAGTTACATAGACATAACTCGTGTATAGAAAATTGAAGTGATAAAAGGGAACAAAGTACTCGGATTATATAAACGCGAGGTTGTTTCCCGATGACCAATTAATCAATAACCAACCCTAACCCTTCCCGTGATATCTCGATTGCCAACGGCACCAAGAACGTACGATTGAGACTAGAAATTGCAATATCGATTAACAAGTTACAAGCAATTAAACATACACCATGATATTCAAGCAACGCAAGTTATCATTCTAGAAATTCAGAAATAAACACACAAAAGTTTAAGAGAAACCTTCACCTAAGATGATCACCGAAAGGTTTAGCCACACATAGCTTGGTGAATCATCATAACAAGCAATTCAATGTTCATACAAATCAAAAACACAAACCGAATGTTCGAAATTGTTTGCAACCAAGTAAGAACAAGCCAAATCGCCCCTAGGATGCTCCAAAAACCGACAATGATGAGAATACTTGAAAAGACACAATAAAACTGATTTTAATGAGGCAGTTACACATCTTCGCGTCATGTCCACCGTAATTTACGGTCTCACCGTAATTTACGGTGGACCAGGTTTTGTTACGGTGAAACTCTCATGCTTTACGGTAGAGGAAGTAGCCAATTTCAGGTCCACCGTAAATTACGGTGAGACCGTAATTTACGGTAACCTCCTTTCTTTGTGCTCACCAATGCTGCCGCCAATATATGAAGCCCACATGATATTGTTCTTGTTATCTGCCCATGTGCCTTGATGATGTCCCATGTTGACTCCCTTGTCTCCACTAGTCTAATGTCAGCCGCCAAACAAAAGTCCCCAAAGTCAATGTCTTGTATGTGCACGTGATATGGATGCCAAAGTCAGCTCACAAGTTTCGAAGCCCCCTAGATGTCTGTCGCCCATGTGCCCCACTGTATGCGTGTGTATATATGTGCCGCCCCCTATCTGCTCGTTATCGGCCCAATCACTAACATCCACAAGCTTCACAATAATGATGATTTGATGGTTTAATGTTTTCTTATAAAACCCTCAATGCACATGATGGCTCCTAGAAAATCGTGAGTCCCCAAACAAAACTCTAATGTTGCCGTCAATTTTGTGATGATGATTGATATTGTTGACAAGAGAGCCCAAATCCCTCCAAATCGGCCCATGTGAGATTGATGATGATGGATCATGTGAATGTGATGTCTTTTGTTTCTTTGTGATGATGTTGTTGACCAAAACCAAACCCCCTAGAAGTGCACGTGTATTCCCTGACTCCTTTTGATGATGTTGGATTAATGTTGTTGACTCTCAATCCTTGTGTTCACATGGAATAGGTCTTATATGTTGGCTCCAACTTCCAATAGAAGTCTGCTTCTCTTTTTTCAATGATCGGCCCAACTTCCAAGTCACATAAATCACGTGAAGGCCTGCTCCAATCCACACGAACATATGGCGGCTGCCTCTTTCAATCGTAGCCTACGGTTCCAATTTAGCCGAATTAAGTGATTTACCTGTAAAACACACGAACACTTGTAGTTATCACATTCACGATATATAACCGGGTAAAATATGAGATATGCACGTATTTAGCTCATTTAAGGGTTGTCCTACGGACCACCCGTCAGTATCCACCATGCTTCGATCATGCCACGTCCATCTCGTCATCGGTGTCATGCCTTGTTAACCACAACATTTAGAATTTACCACCAGACTTCCACATAGATTGACCAGATAGACTCAACAATATAGATTAAACCAAATAGACTTCACAACTTCAACCCGAGCCTACAAAACTACGAATTTCACTTAGCGCGTGGTACGAAGGTCTGGTAACATGTCAGAAACACTTATATATAGGAAGTACCAGCGGCGTATCCACCATGTTTCAGACATGCCACTTCCTCCTCGTCTTCCGCCCTAGGCTATGTTTCGTATTTTGTTCCTCAATTCACACAGATTTCACTAGAGTACACGATAGATTTCACATAGGCTTCTCATAGAGTACACAAGTAGTCCTTCCGTAGTTTTAGAATTCAACAACATCATTACTAACCCACAGACACTAAGTTTTGCATGGCACTTTGTACGAAGGTTGGCAACATATCAGAAACACTTATATATAGGAAGTACCAGCGGCGTATCCACCATGTTTCGGACACGTCACTTTTCCCTCGTATTCCCTGCCGTGTTACATCTAGTGCCTTACAATCACAATATCACATAGATTGATCAGATAGATTAACATTGTAGATAAACCTTGTAAATTTGGTTTGATCCTGAGGGATTAGAATTAGCATTTAAGATTGCGGACATACGTGCGATTCATGTAAAAGTATACCAAAATGAACGAAGAACTGAGTTTTAAAAACACATCTACAAAATCGGAATAACATAAAAGATAGGCTTATAAAACATAGGATTCTTCCGGGTAGAGGAACAGTGACTAACCAAAGTGATTCGAACCCCTTTCGAATTGAGGTAATGTGTCCTGACTTACTTAGACAATTACGTCATCGATGTTAGGCCTACGATATTCGTCCTTTGGGTCATTCCACGTTCCTAATTGAATGGAAATTTCGAGACTTTGGGGAGACATAAAACATCAAAGAGCGGGACTAGTTGCCAAGGTTTGAGTTTCACCTCTAACTTGACAACATCGTACCCTAAATAACGTTGGTACTTATCCGTAGACAAGACCTATCTAATAATATGGAGGTCTTCCCATCAAGGTTCGGATGTCACTCCTGTCTTGAGGGAAAACCTCGTGCGAAATACAAACACTGGTGAACAGTGTTTTCAAAGTATCAAGTGTATATCATGTTAGCCTTAGGAAAGGCATGTAAGTTTAACAGGTGTATAAGTGCTGCTAGGAACCAAATACGGTAGAATGCATAAGTATTAAACAACAGATAAGAAGCAAGATTTCCTAGAACTATAGACTAGGGCAAGTATTCCTACTTATCCTAATTCCCTATAGTTATGGCTCTCATACCAATCTGTCACACCCCAACCGATGGCGGAAATATCGGGGTGCGAGCACTAAGCGTTCAGATTGCTCATGAGATTTCCATAACACTAATGTTTCAATATAGATTAATAGATTTCATGCAAAATTGTCTAACAACGCGACCATATCAAAATAACCACAAGTTCCAACAAACATTGAGTATCAAACATTGTTCATAGTCTAAGTTACCTAGGTGAGTTTCTAGGCTTCATCCTAGCTCGATTCCATGTTTTCAGCATCCTATCAGCCTGCAACATGTATTAAAATAGAGTCAGTACAAAGATGTACCGGCGAGTATACAAGTTTGGATAATAGCATAATAGATTAAAACAACTCATATCCACAATGTAAGTAATAAAAATAGTTTCAGCCGTGCTAGTGTCGCAGTCCACGCAGTGATAGCCCAAGTATCCCGATGCTTTAGCATTTACCCAAGAGTCAAGGTAAACTAGAATCCTCCTAACAATACCCCCTGAGAATAATGGGAGAGGTGCACCTCCTATAGCGCTACTATTTTTAACGCGGGACTACACACCCGGGATTAAACGTCACATAGCACAAATAAAATACTAGAATGCACAAGTTTTCACTTACACGTAGGATAGAGTTTAGCTTACAAAAGTATCAAGTTTCGTAGTTTATAGAATACATCTTACATCCCAAAGTTTTAGGCAAAAAGGGATTGAGTATACTCACAGTGATTGCTTAACAGTTAAACTGTTATTGGATCAAAGGGAGCTCTTTAGAATTAGCCTGATAGATTACAACAGATAAGAGTCGGGCAGAATAACGAGATTACACAAAGTGTCGGAGCAGTCACTGGATCGAATGGCTGTCCGATTGGATGATGGCTATCCGATCGGATTGCCAGTCGATCGGGTGGCTTCTGCGCGAGGGAACGAATGACTAACCGATCGAATGGCTGTCTGATCAGGTGGTCACTCGATCCAAGTATCAAGTTTAGTGAGTTGGTCTGCTCAATCGGATGGCAGCTCGATCGGATGGCTATCCGATTGGGTTGCCACTCGATTGAGACTTCAAAAGTTCCAAGTTTCTGAAAAAGGTTCTAAGTCCTGAATACTAGACAACTGCTACCCGATCGAGTGGCTGTCCGATCGGATGGTAATCCGATTGGATTGTCACTCGATCGAGTGGTCCTTGTCCCGTTTGTAACTTTGTAAAAAAAATTATAAGTTTCTAGATCAACGATGACGGCTCAGGACGTACTGCGACAATGGTAAACTCACCATCTTACATCCGTTCTGATCGGATGGGAATCACCCCTGTCCAGTCAGTCGTCCGTTTATAGAGGTTTATGTCGGAATCCTTTCCATAGTCGTCTTCTCCGGCAACAATCTGTTTTCAACCCTACTCTAGACTACCCATCGAGTCTACAGTCCGTTTATACCCGGATTCCACCGTTTAATGTGAAAAATGGAAGAAAGATGAAGAAAACTTAAGTTTTATTATAAAAATCCTAGATCTAGCTTAGATTTGGTGCAAAACACCTAAAATTCCTTAGATCAAAGCAATATCTTGTTAGGAGTGACATCATATGACAGTTTGTACAAACCACCATGATGACATCATCCTCAGGAGCTTAGATCCGAGAGATTCCACGGTGAAAAGTGTGATTTTAAAGGTGAATCTCATAGAGAATGAAGTGTAGATCAAGAAAGTACAAGAATCTACTGTAAAACGTACCGAAATCGCCAAGAAAATGAAGAAGAATGGGGTGCGTGAGTCTGACAGAGTGGGGGCTGTCACATCAGGGAATTTGGTGATGTGACAGGCCTATTTATAGTGTGTGAGGGTGTAAGGGCGGTGTGGCATGGATCGGGTGGCCGGTCGATTGAGTGGCCGTCCGATCGGGTGGTCATCCGATCGGGTGGCTATCCGACCGGGTGGCTATCCGATCGAACGATCATCTGATCGGGTTGCCACTTGGTCGATCCCATCCTTTCGCGTTTCCGCCTTCGATTCGATTTACGAGTTAGATTAAGCATTGCATATTATTTGGTAATAAACAACTAGATTACATCATAAACACCAAAAAGTTTTCCAAGATTGATAGATTCCGCCAGTGACAAGACTCCAGTCTCTCGTTCCACCAAGAATCAAGTCTCACGAGTCTCAAGAGTCAAGCACCAAATATAGATTTAGACATTCCAAGCATATAGATTTAGTCTGTAGGATCGTTGTATGACCCGAACGAGTCAATCAGAATAGTTTATCATCTAAATCAGAGGCGGAATCAATGATATAGACGTGAAAAATGCTTAATTCCTCTTAATTATCTCTTTATTATTGATTTCAAAGCAATCCTGATCGTTTGACAAATTGGCAGCACCTCGGCTCTGAAATCTCAAACGTTACAAATGAACTAGCAACACACCTATTTATAGTGTTGTGATTCCGCTTGAAAGTGACATGACCATTTCAAGCGGAATTAGTGATTTCGCTTGAAAGTGGCATGACCATTTCAAGCAGAATTACAATGTGTAATTTCGTTTGAAACAGCCAGAAACCATTTCTAGCGAAATTACCCAAATACACTTAAAATCTAATTCTGATCCTGCTGTGTGCTAGTTTATCCTATCTAGACATAAGACTCGATAAAGACGAAGTTAACAGACATTAGTGCACCAACAGACTCCCCCTTAGATGTTGATGAAGTCTTCGGCTTCGAGTCTTCAGTCTTTTCTCTTTCCAGTTTGTCTAACAATGAAAGCTTCCTTCAACTCTTCTTTTCTTCTATCAACAACTAGCATGAATTACAGAATCTGAATCTTTAACAACCTTCAAACTCCCCCTTGAATGTAGATTCAGGAACTGTATCTGACTTTTAATTCTTTAGACTCCCCCTATCAGTTAGCTGAGATTTTGCTTAGCTGCTTTCTCGATAACAAACCTGTTACCTGCACAATCTCTACCTAAATATAAGATATATGACAATAACAGTTTCAATTCCAAACTTACCATTTGTCTTCATGTCAGAATTTAGAAATCCACTTAAGTATCCAGGTCCAAATTAATTACCCTGAGTACTCAATTTGTCTACCAAGTCCAACTTAATGACCTTGGTTGACCTGAGACAAATTCACACTGACAATTTGTTCAAATTTTCAAACAATTTTATGAAATTTACAAGTTTAAAATTAATGAACTTGTTTTGACTTTACAATTTCCTCAAGTTTAACATATTAAACTCATGACTCATCATCCAGCTCAGAAACTTCCTGCATCTGCTTCAATTCGAATATGAAGATCAGCTTTCCACTTTGGTTTGTCAGAAAATAAAGCAGAAATGTAAAATCTTTTTGAATTTTGAATATAGTTTCTAAACTAGAAATGAATTACAGAAATAAAGTGAAGTAAATGTAAACTATTTACAAACATATTTTTGGTGAGCGTGTTAGGGAATCATATCAGCTATCGACAAGTCACAAGTATCGTTAAGCTTTGATTACATACTCAGAATTAAACAATTCACTTAGATTGTCGATATACTGATCCACTTAAATTCTCACACATATTTCAATCTGTTCAGGATACGGATTTAGTGTTTTAGAAACTTAAAATTATTCATGTGTCCCACCTCTTGAATATACTCCCGTATCCAAATCCCAATATTCAGTCTTACAGGTGAGTATACCACATATGATATCTGTAAGGGGTTAAATTGCGAGGCCATGAGAGCTCAAGTCAGAACTTCCGTTCAGCAGAGAGATGATCGCTCGTCTTTCAGTGGGTCCCCTTTAGAGAATCTTTTTTTTTACAACAGCACGTGATTAGCATTTTTCAATGTTTCATCATTTTTTATGCTGAGGGCGGTGCCATATTTCAAGCAAGCGGTAAAGTATTCTCCGGGGACTAGGCCATTGCTTCCGCAAAATCAGAAGTCCCGGGATAATACCCCTGATATCACTGAGTATAAAGACCTAGTATCTCAGAAAGAGGGATCTTTCAAACGAGATTTCAGGGGTTACCTATATATCCAAGTAGTGTTCCCCACGAAATAAGTAAGTAAAGATTTAGGTTTATATCCCGAACAAACCTACTAAATGTGTAAAAACCTATCGGCACATCATCAGCGAGACTATTTAAGACTTTTAAACTTTACATATCTTTAGCATACCGTAACTGTCAAGCCAATGTACTATCATTTTCCCTTTTTACACAAGCTCTTTTATGTTTTCTATTGTTTTTGGATTTTAAAATATCTCATGTTTTTGGATTTTTGAAAATTTTTTAACTGCTTTTGTATTTTCTGAAAAATATTACCCTATACTCCCCCTAAATACCAAAACAGGTAAAAAATCAACAAACCATTACAGGTTGCTTCTCAACATCATCTACAATGTCTCCTTCATCAACGCCAAGAATCCCCTCCAACACTGATAAAAGCTTCATACCGTTCAGTTTTAACAAGTATTGAAAACGAGTTCTATCAAACGCTTTGGTATGCAAATCAGCTTTTTGCTCGTCAGTGTGGATTTTCTCAATTCGTATCAACTTCTTCTCGAAACAATCGCGAATGAAGTGATGACGAATTTCAATGTGTTTGGTTTTAGCGTGATGTACTGGATTTTTAGTAATGTTTATTGCTGCCTCATTATCAACAAAGATAGGGGTGTTAAGAAATTGCAAACAGTAGTCGCGCATCTGTTGCTGGATCCACAAGATCTGAGAGCAGCAACTGCTAGCAGATACATATTCAGCTTCACATGTGGATAAAGCTACAGAGGTCTGCTTCTTGCATTGCCTGGTAACCAATCGTTGTCTGAAAAACTGGCACCCCGCTGTTGTTGATTTAGCGTTAACTTTGCAGCATCCGAAATCAGAATCAGAATACCCTTCGAGCGTGAAATTGCCTTCTCTTGGATACCACAAGCCCAGTGATGGAGTTCCTTTCAGGTAGCGTAATATCCGTTTCACAATCACCATATGCGAAGCTCTAGGATTTGACTGAAATCACGCTGTGAGGCAGGTTGGATACATAATATCGGGTCTTGAAGCTGTCAAATACATTAGCGATTCGATCATGGAACGATACAACGTTTCATCTACCTTCTCTCCGGTGAGATCAGGGTTTGTCCCATGGTTCGTCGCTAATGGGGTGGAAGCTGGAGTAGAACCTGACATCCCGAATTTCTCTAAGATATCAGGAACATACTTCGTCTGATGTATGAATATTCCTTTGGGTAGTTGATCAACCTGAAGTCCCAAAAGGAATTTCATCTCACCCATCGATGACATTTCAAATTTCTGCTTCATAACTCGTTCAAAATCTTTGCACAGATTTTCATTTGTTGACCCAAATATGATGTCGTCCGCGTATATCTGAACTATCAGAAGATGTCCGTCGACCTCTTTGGTGAAGAGAGTGGCATCTACTTTTCCACGGATGAAGCTGTTGGCTAGCAGGTGTTGAGACAATGTCTCGTACCAAGCTCTCGGGGCCTGGTGTAAACCATACAGCGCCTTATCCAGTAAATAGACCTTGTCTTTGTAGATTGGATCAGTAAAGCCCGGTGGCTGTCCGACATATACCTCCTCTTTTACCTTCCCGTAGAGAAACGCCGATTTAACATCTAGCTGATAAACTTTAAAACCTTTCCAAGATGCAAATGCTAGGAAGATTCTGATCGCTTCTAGTCTAGTAACCGGAGCATATACTTCAGTGAAATCTATACCCTCCTGCTGACTGAAACCCTGGACTACGAGTCGAGCTTTGTTACGAATAATAACTCCTCTATTGTCTCTCTTACACTTGAACACCCACTTGGTGTTTATCTTCCTGTGACCATCAGGCAAGTCTACCAATTTCCACACTCCTAACTTCTCAAACTGACTCAACTCTTCTTGCATAGCATTGACCCAAGAATCTTCAGTTAGCGCCTCTTTGTATGTTCGCGGTTCGATCTGCGAAATAAAACAACTTAGTGAAAACTCAGTTTGTAAATGAGCAACTGTAGAGTAAAAACAAGTAAGCCGTTGGTCAATTTGTCGTCTAGTGCGAACGCCTGATTGCAATTCTCCAATAATCAACTCCTCTGGATGGTATGAAAGAGTTCTCGGCATCACCTCGCCTGGAACATCTACCTCGCCTTCCAAATTTGTGAAATTCTGATTTGCACCTTGTTCATTGACTGGAATTGTTTGACTTGAAATCTGGATCTGCTCCCCCTCAGAGTCTGAATCACCATGATCGAATATCGGTCTATTATCAGATTCTTGATTATCATTGACTGCCGTCTGATTTTCAGGAGCATGTTCTTGTTCTGAAGATTGTTGAACCTCATCATGTTCTCCAGCATTACTTGGACCGGCTTCATCGTCATTTGAAGTTTGCCGTCGACTTGTAGTATACTCAGCTGGAAACCTTTCTTGTGATGACTCATACTCTCTTAGAATATCCAACTCATCAAAGAACTCTGGTTCTTCTTCTTCCATGTCAAACGAACCCCACAGAGTATCGTAGTTAAAACGCCATGAGTCGCCTGGGTTCTGCGGTGGCATTGTGTAACCTTGACATTCAACATTGTGTGCTTCAATAATCCGCTTCAAGCTTGGAACAAAGACTCGCTTTAATGGACTTGAGTAACCCACAAAAATTCCTTCAACGCTCTTTGCACCAAACTTTCCAAAAGGTTCTAGAACTGTGCAGGGAGACCCAAAAGGTTCTAAATACTTCAGATTCGGTTTGCGATTATTGATCAACTCAAAACACGTCTTGTTGAATTTCTTCACTGTGAGAACCCGGTTGAGTGTATAGCAAGCGGCTGATACTGCTTCTGCCCAAAAATTAACTGGTAATTTCGAATCAGCAAGCATCGTCCTGGCCATTTCAATTAGCGTCCTGTTCTTTCGTTCAGCTACCCCATTCTGTTGCGGAGTATAAGGAGCACTAAATTCTTGCAATATACCTCTCTCATCAAAATATTCTTCCATCTTGTTGTTCTTAAACTCAATACCGTTGTCATTCCTGATTCTTCTGATTCGGGTTTGGTACAAGTTTTCAATTTTTCTGAACAACGCCATCAAACTTTCAAACGTCTCATCTTTAGACTTCAAAAATGATACCCACGAAAATCTGGAATAATCATCAGTTACTACAAGACAGTAAAGATCCCAGTTATGCTTTTGACGTTCACTGGACCAAAAAGATCCATATGGAGTCTCTCTAACGGTCTTGAGCAGTGTTGTAAAAGTCGCCAGGCGGTCTCTAGTCAGCCGACTGGGGAGTTGGGAGTAATCGGAGTACTCGGAGAGTACTCGGGGAGTACGCGGACCTGGTAACTATAAAGAAAATTAATTGTTATATATTATACATATGTTAAAATAAGCATAATTCATGTCAACTGAGTATAATTTAAAATGAAACATGTTTAAAGTTCAAATATTCTGAATACAAGTCCGAGTAGTCCGAGTACAAGGCCGAGTAGGCCGATTTTGGCCGATTTTGACTAATTAAAAGTCAACAAACCACGTTGACCGCCTAGACCGACCAGGCCGACTCTTTCCGACTACGTCCGACTAGACGCCGACTAGGCGCCGAGTTTGACCGAGTTTGACCGAGGCCGACTAATTGAGTCCGCCTAGGAGGAAGTCGCCTCGGAGGGGTTCCAAGGACCGAGTACTCGCCGAGTACTCGGCCTTGGAATCCGACTTTTACAACACTGGTCTTGAGACTGAGTTGACTTTCTTTTGAGGATGTGATTTCTTCTTATGCTTGCCTTTAATACAGCTAATGCACTCCCCTTCCAGATGAAAACCTTTCACATGAACACCAGTTACTAAGTCATTATGCACCAGGTGATTCATTTTTCGCAAGTGAATATGGCCCATCTTTCGATGCCATAACTTTGACTCTTTTTCCGTTGCTCTTGACATAAAACAGTGAGCCTGACCCGTGGAAGTAGTAGCTACGCTCATATCCAACACGTACAGATCATTGACTCTGGGTGCTCTCATGATAACCTACTCTTCAGGAACAACAAATCCTGGTTTCAAGATCAAACATTCTTTGTCTGTAAAGTGCGTTGTATACATGCGATCACATATCTGAGATATGCTCAGAAGATTGTTTTCAAGCTCGGCGATGTAGTTCACTCTTTCAAACATGACGATTCCATTTGATAAAGTTCCTTCTCCAACTATTCGACCACCTTGATTTCCCGCAAATCCTACATAACCTCCATTAAACCCTCGAACATCGTACAATAGGGTCTTCGTCCCCGTCATGTGCCGAGAAGCTCCACTATCCATAATCCATCGTGAAACGGATCTTGGAAGCTCCTGCACATTTCAAAATCAATTAGTGAGATTTTGATGCCACCCAAGCCTCTTTTGACTCAGGTAACTTGACATTAATGTGAGTTTTTGTAATGTAAAGTTGCAGAAATTTTTTTTCATTCATCTTCAAGCTTTCTTCAGACCCAATCTCAACCTTTTTATATAAAAAGAAATCATTTTTAGAAGGTTGACCAGATGATTGGACTTTCTTTGAAGCATCTTTCTTCTCAGAAGTGATAGACTCATGTTTTTCAAGTTTCTTATAGTAATCCAAAGGAACATTCATCTTTACCGGTGTGGTAGAAGACGATTGTTTTTCTTTCTCAGAAACCTTTGGTTTTAGAGAACTTGATTTCTTATCAACAGATTTTGGCTTCCATGCTTGTTGAGGTGTAGCAAACCTTTTGTAAAATTTGTCATTTTTAGTTACCACATTCTTGACTGATTCAGTTTTGACTTTGATGTTTTCATTTTTCAAAACTTTCTTCTCAACAACCATCGGAGCTTTACCCTTTGCATCAAATTTCTTTTTCCGAATCTCAACAACTTCAGACTTAGGCTTTAAGTTGGTGCACTTTCGTGCAATGTGTCCAACTTTGTTGCACTTAAATCATGTACGAGTATCAGTTACCCGACTTGTGCCTTCTGTCTGAGGCTGTGAGGCCTTTTCCTCAAAAAAATCTTCATTTGATTTTGAAAAAATCTCAGATTCTTGCTCAGAATGAGAACTCGTGCTTTTTACAAACATCTTTTTCTCAACAAATCTTTTGTTTTGAACATTCCTTCGTTGATAATTCTTACCACCCTGATATCCACCCGACCATCTGTTTTGATTGTAGTTTGAAAAACGCGGTGGTATAACAGGTTTTTTGTAATAAGCTTTATCTTTTTCAAAATTCAATTGCCTTTTGGAATGTTTCAAACCTTCGATCTCATACATATCAATCTCAATCAACTTGAATACATTTCTCAATTTACGAACATTCACATTCTCCAAAGGAAAATCACGATCCGAATACAACTTATCCGATCCCGCCATCTTGTACATTACAAGATTTGGTTCTTCATTTAAGTTGTTTTTGGATTTTGATTTTGGAATATATTTGTCCAAAAAGCATTCATCATCCTCAGTAGTGTCACTTTCAGATTTTAAAACATTTTCAGCCATACTTTTAACAATTTTAGACTGGACACTATCTTCATCAGATGATGTGGTAAATATGACATCAATTGTGTCTGGAAGCTTAACTTCATTTTCTCCTTCATCATTAACCAACCCCGATTTTTTCTTTGAAAAATTATTTAAAACTGGTGGCGGAACCTGATGAAACCCAACTCCAGTTCCATCAAAGTATACATCTTCGCCTGCTTTGTTCTTCCCAATTGGTTTAGGAACGATATGTTGAAGAACAAAACTTGCGGAGCTGTAACTGTTCAGTTTCAACTGAATGCGTTCATTTTCAATTTTAGCTTCTTGAAACTGAAGCTTCAACTTAGCAATCTCATCCAGTTGTTGGTTGATTAACTCTTCTTTAACCCTAAGAACACCTGTCAATTGAACATTTTCTTTGTATGTCTTACCATTTCTTTCATCAGAATCTTTAACCGTTCGTTTTAGCTTCTCAAAATTTTCTGAAACTTGACGATTTTCATGAATTAGCTTTTCGTTTTCTTTCCTAATTCTTTCTACTTCAATTTTATCATTTTCGATTTTCTCAGTTAATTCTTTTACTCGATCATTTGAAGCTTTTAACATTTTGTCACGGTTTAAGATCTGATCTTCAACGTCTCTGACTCTTTTTGTCAGTTTTTTGATCTTTTCACCACTGTGGTAAGCAATTGTACTACAAACCTTGCAGTCTTTCATGCAATTTTTGCAGTCGCTCTCAGTTTTAGCTTTCTTACAAGACTCATTGATAGCATCATTCTGACTGACCTTGTTTTTGGACTCAGTGCCAGAACCAGAAACTACCTCTAGTTCTTTCGCAGCAAACACTTTGTCAGCCATCTTCTTCAAATTCTCAGCAGTAAACTCTTGTGACGTGTCAATAATCCCGTCATCAATTTTCTTTGGCTGCTGCTCATTCTCCTTTTCTTTTTCTTTTTCTTCAGCTTCTCCTCCTCCCCACCATTCTCTCTGTAAGGCTTCTTCTTCTTGTTCAGCAATTTGTTTGGTGAGAGTTTCCACATCAACGGTTTTTGAATCAACAGCTATGTTACCATTGGAATCTAGGTAACATTCTCTATCATCATCTCATCTTTTTGCCATCTGTGCTTCATTGTATATACAAGACATTCTAATAATCCTGTCTATGGCTTTAGCCTTCCTGTTGATGTATTTCTCTTATTCGTTTCTGCTATCTTTGAAAGGAACAACTTTTGTTACAAACGCATAGCCTACTGCATCCTCCTCCGGTAACACATCACTCCAATCGTATCCCTCATCATCATGAATAACAGCAAGAGCTCTTGATTTTTCTTTGGGGGTATCTTCAAGCTGCTTCATTCTGGGAGGTTCAGATTTGTTCTGATGGTAGATTGCTCTTTTGTAATAATCTTCACGGAATGGATTTGCAGTATCATCAGCAGGTGCATTTCGACACTCACGTTTAAAATGTCCCTTTTGTTTACATCTGAAACACGTGACCTTTGATTTATCGAAACCCAGTTTGGTGGAAGGTCCACCAATTGAATGTCTGCCTGTAATCTCCATGAACCTTTGAGCTCGTCTAACTGCACTAGCCATACACCACCTGATATCGATCAACTCCAACTTTTCTGGGTCGATCTGGTCATAATCCTCGTTGGTGAGATTAGTATTTCCAATCTTGCCCGCAACAAGGCTCTCGTATGATTCTAGAACAGACGCTAAAAACACCATTTGCTGTTTTCCGGATTCCTTACTGAAGTTTTGTGCATTCTTCAGATCCACAACAATATTACATTGAAACAGATTCTTTGAAGCTGACTGTTGTTGTTGATTTGCAGCAGTTGATGATGACCCTCCATGATAGTCGCTGCTTGAGCTTTCTTGTTTTGACGTGTTAGAACTTTCAGCTGAGAAAGCTGTTTTAGGAGACACATTCTTCGGGATCATATTTCCACGGTAATACAGCTCAACATTCTGCTGGTATGAGGAATGATTGACTTTGAATGATTTCTTGAGCTCCAGCTCATGACTCTCCAGTCTTTCAATTAACAGATCAACCGTCAGTTTCTCCGACTCGATTGTATTCTTCAGCATCAAAGCAAAGTATTACCAGTCTTTCTCATCCGGCAACGAGTCAAACAATTTATCAACCAATTCTTCTCGAGAATAAATGATTCCATGTCTTGCCAGCTCCATCTTCAGATGTCCAAATCTTTCAATCATCTTAGATACATATTCATTTTTCAAACAGCCAAATAGATCAAATTCTTTTCTTAACAACTTCTTTTTGTTTTTGACTATCTCAGCACTACCCTCACATTTTATTCTCAATTTCTCCCATAGATATTTCGAATTTGTGTACTCAATCAATGCTATTATGTCGTCTCTCACAGACTGATGAATCAATGCAATGCACTTTTGTTCAGCAACATATCTATCTATCTCCTCATTTTCTGTCAAATTTTCAAAATCCGATCTTCCCATAACGAAACCATTCTTCAACATCTTCCAACTGGGATATGCAAACGCTTTCAGCCATTCTTCAAACTTTTTAGCCCATTTATTGTAAACTTCAATCGCCATCAGCTTGGGAGGTTTGTTGTACGTCCCATAAGCACTCTCCACACTTAATGCATCAGAAAGAGTCTTCCTCGCACTCGGAGCATTCTCATTTGTGTTGTTTTATGTGTTGTTTGAAGTATCATCAACATTGTTTCCAGCAAAAGCAAAAACATCACAGAACGGATTCATGAACTCATCCATCTGCAAGTATCTGAAACAATCAACAAACACTTAGAAAAATTTTTGGTTTTAACAAAAACAATTTCAAGCGAAATCAGTTCGAGCGAAAACAGCCTTTCAAGCGGAATAAGCTTTTCAAGCGGAATATGCTTTTCACACGAAATAAGCTTTTCAAACGAAATACCCACTCAAACGGAATCAGGTTTGAAGCGGAATAGCTAATTTCGTTTGAAACTCTTAAACGGAATCTGATTTCGTATGAAATCAGTGGCAGTTTCAAACGGAATCAGTCACTTTGAAGCGAAATCACTAATCTCGTTTGAACTTTCAAACGGAATCTGATTTCGTTTGAAATCAGACAACACTTTCAAACGGAATTAGTGATTCCGTGTGAAATCAACAGCAGTTTCAAACGGAATTAACCAAAAAAGCTAATTCTGTGCGAAATTACACGTGCTATTTCAAACGGAATTAGGATGACATCATCCTGTCGGCCACCAAATTGTCAAATTGATCCGGTTTTTCTTCGAATTTTGGTCCAATTCTTTCAAGGATTCTTTAAAACAGTGTTTTACGTGATATATGTGAAATTTAGTCCATTTTGTCCGTTAAATCTTGTTCAATTTAGAAAAGAAGGTGTAGAAGTGATGAAAACAAGCTGAATTGGTATAAAATCTTCGTCCTGAGCTCTGATACCACTTGTAGGATCATTGTATGACCCGAACGAGTCAATCAGAAGAGTTTATCATCTAAATCAGAGGCGTAATCAATGATATAGACGTGAAAACAGCTTAATTTCTCTTAATTATCTCTTTATTATTTATTTCAAAGCAATCCTGATCGTTTAACAAATTGGCAGCACCTCGGCTCTGAAATCTCGAACGTTACAAATGAACTAGCAACACACCTATTTATAGTGTTGTGATTCCGCTTGAAAGTGACATGACCATTTCAAGCGGAATTAGTGATTTCACTTGAAAGTGGCATGACCATTTCAAGCGGAATTACAATGTGTAATTTCGTTTGAAACAGCCAGAAACCATTTCAAGCGAAATTACCCAAATACACTTAAAATCTAATTCTGATCCTGTTGTGTGCTAGTTTATCCTATCTAGACATAAGACTCGATAAAGACGAAGTTAACAGACATTAGTGCACCAACATAGGCATTCCAAACATAGATTTAGACATTCCAACCATAGATTTAGACATTCCAAACATAGATTTAGACATTCCAGCATAGATTTAGACATTCAAGCATATCGATTTACCAAGATATCAAAGTATCACACATCATATAGTTTAGGGGCTAGACTTGCCAATAGCTACAGTTCAGGGACTAAATCTGACAAAAGTCTAAAGTTTAGGGACGCTGGGTGGACTGCTCGAAGAGCTGCGGGTACTTGGCCTTCATGTCACTTTTCAACTCCCAAGTGAATTCGGCGCCACGCTTTCCTTCCCATCGAACCTTAACAATGGAAATTTTGCTACGCCTCATACTAGAAGTGTACAAAAAAACCGGTTTTAGAACCGAAACCGGTTTTTTTAAACCGGTTTTTTTATAACCGAACCGGTTTTATAACCGAACCGCCGGTTATAGACCGGTTAGGATTCTTGATATGAAAAACCGGTTAATAACCGAAACCGGTTAAAAACCGGTTTTTTTGGCAAAAACCGGTTAAAAACAGATCCCAACCGGTTACACCGGTTATTGTTTTGGACTTGAAAAACCGGTTATTAAAAAAACGGGTTTTCATTTTGGATGAAAAAAACCGGTTCGATTAGTAACCAAAACCGGTTTTTGAAAAAAACCGATTTGTACACCTCTACCTCAGACGCTTGACAGTTTGATCCATGATTTTGACCGATTTCTCCACAAATTGTACAGCTTCATTTATTTGCAAGTCCTCAAGGGGAACCTGAAGTTCCTCGTTGGCAAGGCATTTACGTAGATTAGATACGTGGAACACTGGATGCACATTGTCTAGTTCTTGTGGCAAGCGCCACCTTGCCAATCCTTTCGAGTATCTTGAAAGGACCCACATAGCGAGGAGCGAGCTTTCCCTTCTTTCCAAAACGAACTACTCCCTTCCAGGGAGATACCTTGAGGAGAACTCGGTCACCAACATCAAATTCCAGAGGCCTACGCCTAACATCAGCATAGCTCTTTTGTCTGCTCCTAGCCTTGATCAAGTTATCACGGATCTGAAGAATCTTATCCGTTGTCTCCTGAATTATTTCAGGGCTAGTAAACTGCTTGTCACCAATCTCATGCCAGCTGAGAGGAGACCGGCACTTGCAGCCATACAAAGCTTCGAAAGGAGCCATCTGAATACTGGAATGATAGCTGTTGTTATACGAGAACTCAATCAATGGTAAATGTACATCCCAGTTACCACCAAAGTCGATGACACAAGAATGGAGCATATCCTCTAGGGTCTGAATAGTACGCTCGGTCTGTCCATCCGTTTGAGGATGGAAGGCCATGCTAAGATTCAAATTAGTACCCATAGCGGATTGAAAAGTTTGCCAAAGACGTGAAGTAAAACGACCATCACGGTCCGAGATTATGTCAAGAGGTATGCCATGACGGCATATAACCTCATTAGTATAGATTCGAGCAAGTTTCTCCACCTTGTAATCCTCATGAATAGGAAGAAAGTGGGCGGATTTGGTCAAACGATCAACAATCACCAAGATACTATCGTGACCAAACGGTGTTCGAGGCAACTTAGTAATAAAGTCCATAGCGATACTATCCCATTTCCAGACTGGGATTTCGGGTTGTTCTAAAAGTCCTGAAGGACGCTGATGTTCAGCCTTCACTTTCGTACAAGTGAGGCATTTAGAAACATATACACCAATGTCCCTTTTCATGCCAGGCCACCAATAAGTTGTACGCAGATCATGGTACATCTTATCAGCGCCCGGATGAATGGAGTAATGGGATTTGTGAGCCTCCTTCATAATAAGCTCGCGTAGGTTATCGCGATCCGGTACCCAGACGCGATTGAGGTAATATTGTAGTCCGTTAGGTTTAGTTTCAAGCTGATCAATCCTAGCGCCGTGGATTTCTTCTTCTAGACTTCCTTCATTTGCTGATGAATACTGGGCGTCACGAATACATGCATGGAGATCATTAGAGATACGAATAGCATTCACATGAGTTTTACGACTAAGAGCATCGCCCACTACATTTGCCTTGCCAGGATGGTAGCGAATTTCGCAGTCGTGGTCATTAAGCAATTCCACCCAACGTCTCTGTCGCATGTTCAGCTCTTTTTGGTCGAAGATATGTTGAAGACTCCTATGGTCAGTGAATACTACACACTTAGTACCACACAAGTAGTGTCGCCATATCTTTAACGCAAACACAACTGCACCAAGCTCCAGATCGTGAGTAGTATAGTTTTTCTCATGTACTTTAAGTTGGCGAGAAGCATAAGCGATGACCTTGTCCCGCTGCATGAGCACACAGCCCAATCCACGGTTTGAGGCATCACAATATACCACAAAATCGTCATTCCCATCGGGTAGAGTAAGTACATGAGGGTTACACAAAAGGGTCTTAAGAATCTGAAAAGATTCCTCTTGCTCGGGACCCAAAGCAAAAGGTTTCTCTTTCTGGGTCAACGTAGTGAGAGGTACAGCAATCTTAGAAAAGTACGAAATGAATCGGCGGTAATAACCAGCCAATCCTAGAAAAGAAAAAATTTCGGATGCGGATTTAGGCGTACTCCAATTCTTCACGGCTTTGATTTTAGACGGGTCAACATGAATACCTTGCTTACTAACGACGTGACCAAGAAACTGTACTTCATCAATCCAAAACTCACACTTGGAAAATTTAGCATCAGACGTTCACCACGTAGGAGTTCAAGCATAAGACGTAAATGACGAGCATGATCATCTTTAGATTTAGAATAAATAAGAATATCATCAATAAAGGCTATAACAAAACGATCCAAATAGGGTTTACACACACGATTCATAAGATCCATGAACACGGCGGGTGCGTTGGTCAGTCCAAAAGGCATAACCACGAGCTCATAGTGTCCATAACGGGTACGAAATGCGGTTTTAGGAATATCACATTCGAGGACACGCAACTGATGATATACAGATCGGAGATCGATCTTAGAGAAACAGGACGCGCCTTGTAGTTGGTTAAATAAATCATCAATACGAGGTAATGGGTAACGATTCTTCACGTTAAGCTTATTAAGTTCACGGTAGTCGATGCACATACGAAATGAACCATCCTTCTTCTTGACAAATAAAACAGGAGCACCCCATGGAGAGGTGCTCGGATGAATAAAACCCTTGTCGAGCAGTTCCTGTAGCTGACTAGATAAACCTTGCATCTCGGAAGGTGCAAGACGGTAAGGAGCCTTGGCGACAGGAGTTGCGCCAGGTATGAGATCAATGCGAAAGTCAACGGTTCTGGGAGGAGGAAGACCAGGAAGATCTTCAGGAAAGACATCAGCGAAATCACTCACCACTGGAATGTCGCTTATGTTTTTCCCCTTGCCCTTTTGTTCCACCACGTGGGCCAAGAAGGCAAAGTTCTGTTTACGTAAGCATCTGCTCGCTTGTGTGCATGACATCAACCTTAGTCCTTTTGAAGGTCGGTCTCCATAGACATTCAAAATATCACCATACGGAAGAGGAAGACGAACAAGCTTATCATGACAAACAATCTCGGCATGGTTCTTACGCAACCAATCCATACCGATTATAACATCAAAACTACCCAAACGCATGGGTATGAGATCAATAGAGAATACGTGATCGTTAAGAGTCAGGGAACAATCACGCACAATAGAATTAACAAGAATCGACTTACCATTGGCAACCTCAACCGAGAACGACTCAGGTAACTTAGAGCGTGTACAGTTTATCAAAGACTCAAATTCCACGGACACAAAGCTTTTATCGGAACCAGTATCAAATAGGATTGAAGCGTAAAGGTTATTAACGAGAAACATACCATTCACCACATCATTGTTGTTGCGAGCCTGATTAGCATTGAGATTAAATGCTCGTCCACGAGCGGCTGCTTGTTGTTCTTGATTCAGCTGGGGGCAATGATTACGAAGGTGGGTAGTATCTCCACACTGAAAACATGCACGAACAGCGTTAACTGGACCTGGATTCTGCAGAGGTGCTGGAGGTACTGGTAGAGCTGCCTGGGTTGGGGTTTACTGAGCTTGCTGGTTAGCTTGGCGATAGTAAGGAGTCGTGTGCCCATAGCGATTACAGTTGGTACACAGACGGCATGCAGAAGTAGAAGGGTGATGAAAATTTCAAGTTGTACACTTGGGGTAAGACCCAGTGTACTGTTTCTTAACTTCTGGAACAGCAGGGTTAGCAGTAGCAGTAACAGGAGCAGGTTTAGCAGCAGGGTTTGCAGCAGGAACAATAGTATTGCACCCTGAACCCTGAGATTTCCTTTTCTTGTTCTTGTTGCCACTTGACTGCTGGGTGACTTGATTTGCAGACTTGGAGGTAGCAGGAGTAGCAAACTGCTTATCACGCACACGGTTGTTGTTCAAACTTGCTGCCAAACGATAGACTTCTTCAATAGTGTCGAGTTGAGTTGCTTCGATTGAATCACGCATAGCAGGAGGTAGAGCATTGATGTACTTGGTTATCATTCATTTAGGAGTAGAAACCAAGTGAGGAACGATCAAGCTCAGCTGCTTAAATCGGGTAGTATAAGCCAGGTTATCATCAACAACCTGCTTCAGATGCCAAAACTCTTCTTCAAGCTTCAATTGTTCATGAGGAGGGAAGAACTCGAGCATCATGAGTTCTCGCACCTCAGCTCATGGAAGAGCATAGGATTCTTCATTAGAACGGATGTTTCTCTCATTCGACCACCACTCCAACGCTCTGCCTTGGAACATTCAAGTTGCACTCCTAGTCCTTAGATGATCTGGGCATTCACTGTTAATGAAGGTAACTTCGATGCTGTCGAACCACTCGAGCATAGCAGTCACCTCATCACTGCCCGTGAAAGGCTTAGGGTTTCAAGAGATGAAATGGTTATAGCTGAACTTAGTAGACTTTTGCTGTTCGGCCTTTGAGTCCACAGAGGATCGAGTAGTGTTTGATCCTTGGAGCTCAGAGACGATCTTTGGCACGACTCGAGCAATCTGGTCGGCCATGAAAGACATCATCTTTTTCTGAGACTTCTCCCTAGATCTCTTGAGAGTGTCAGATAACTTTCAAGAAGACATCTAAAAGATCCAATAAAAGGATCGTATAAGTCTAGATTAACATAGAATAGATAAGACTCAAGGTTCACAAGATTCATATAGATACCGCAACCACGACCTTCGCATCAATGTGTCAGAACCGATTATATATAGGAAGTACCAGTGGCGTATCCACCACGTTTCGGGCACAATCGCTTCTGCCTCATACTCGGTGTCATGTTACGTGTCGCAAAACACACTCATCATTGTTGTCATAGGTTCACATAGGTTTCAATAGATTACGATAGTTTTCAAATAGTCTTCAATAAACTCAATAGACTTCAATAGACTTCAATAGATTAAATAGACTTTAATAGGCTTCAATAGACTAGCTTTAACCAACGAAATCTCACATGGCACGTGCTACGAAAGTTCGGCAACATAACAAAAGCATTTATGTATAGGAAGTACCAGCGGCGTATCCACCATGCTTCGATCATGCCACGTCCGTCTCGTCATCGGTGTCATGCCTCGTTAACCACAACATTTAGAATTTACCACCAGACTTCCACATAGATTTACCAGATAGACTCAACAACATAGATTAAACCAAATAGACTTCACAACTTCAACCCGAGCCTACAAAACTACGAATTTCACTTAGCGCGTGGTACGAAGGTCGGGTAACATGTCAGAAACACTTATATATAGGAAGTACCAGAGGCGTATCCACCATGTTTTGGACATGCCACTTCCTCCTCGTCTTCGGCGCTAGGCTATGTTTCGTATTTTGTTCCTTAGTTCACACATACGTAGTTTACACTTAGATTTCACTAGAGTACACAAGTAGTCCTTCCGTAGTTTTAGAATTCAACAACATCATTACTAACCCACAGACACTAAGTTTCGCATGGCACTTTGTACGAAGGTTGGCAACATGTCAGAAACACTTATATATAGGAAGTACCAGCGGCGTATCCACCATGTTTCGGACACGTCACTTTTCCCTCGTATTCCCTGCCGTGTTACATCTAGTGCCTTACAATCACAATATCACATAGATTGATAAGATAGATTAACATTGTAGATAAACCTTGTAAATTTAGTTTGATCCTGAGGGATTAGAATTAGCATTTAGATTGCAGACATACGTGCGATTCGTGTAAAAGTATACCAAAATGAACGAAGAACCGAGTTTTAAAACCACATCTACAAAATCGGAATAACATAAAAGATAGGCTTATAAAACATAGGATTCTTCCGGGTAGAGGAACGGTGACTAACCAAAGTGATTCGAACCCCTTTCGAATTAAGGTAACGTGTCCTGACTTACTTAGACAAATACGTCATCGATGTTAGGCCTACGATATTCGTCCTTTTGGTCATTCCACGTTCCTAATTGAATGGAAATTTCGAGACTTTGGCGAGACATAAAACATCAAAGAGCGGGACTAGTTGCCAAGGTTTGAGTTTCACCTCTAACTTGACAACATCGTACCCTAAATAACGTTGGTACTTATCCACAGACAAGACCTACTAGAATAATATGGAGGTCTTCCCATCAAGGTTCGGATGTCACTCCTGTCTTGAGGGCAAACCTCGTGCGAAATACAAACACTGGTGAACAGTGTTTTCAAAGTATCAAGTGTATATCATGTTAGCCTTAGGAAAGGCATGTAAGTTTAACAGGAGTATAAGTGCTGCTAGGAAGTAAATACGGTAGGATGCATAAGCCTTAAACAACAGATAAGAAGCAAGATTTCCTAGAACTATAGACTAGGGGAAGTATTCCTACTTATCCTAATTCCCTACAGTTATGGCTCTGATACCAATCTGTCACACCCCAACCGATGCCGGAAACATCGGGGTGCGAGCACTAAGCGTTCAGCTTGCTCATGAGATTTCCAAAACACTAATTTTTCAATATAGATTAATAGATTTCATGCAAAATTGTCTAACAACGCGACCATATCAAAATAACCATAAGTTCCAACAAACATCGAGTATCAAACATTGTTCATAGTCTAAGTTAACTAGGTGAGTTTCTAGGCTTCATCCTAGCTCGATTCCATGTTTTCAGCATCCTATCAGCCTGCAACATGTATTAAATTAGAGTCAGTACAAAGATGTACCGGCGAGTATACAAGTTTGGATAATAGCATAATATATTAAAACAACTCATATCCACAATGTAAGTAATAAAAATAGTTTCAGCCGTGCTAGTGTCGCAGTCCACCCAGTGATAGCCCAAGTATCCCGATGCTTTAGTGTTTACCCAAGACTCAAGGTAAACTAGAATCCTCCTAACAATACCCCCTGAGAATAATGGGAGAGGTGCACCTCCTATAGCGCTACTATTGTTAAGGCGGAACTACACACCCTGGATTAAACGTCACATAGCACAAATAGAATACTAGAATGCACAAGTTTTCACATACACGTAGGATAGAGTTTAGCTTACAAAAGTATCAAGTTTCGTAGTTTATAGAATACATGTTACATCCCAAAGTTTAAGGAAAAAAGGGATCGAGTATACTCACAGTGATTGCTTAACAGTTACACTGTTATTGGATCAAAGGGAGCTCTTTTAGAATTAGCCTGATAGATTACAACAGATAAGAGTCGGGCAGAATAACAAGATTACGCAAAGTGTCGGAGCAATCACTGGATCAGATGGCTGTCCGATCGGATGGCTATCCGATCGGATTGCCAGTCGATCGGGTGGCTTCTGCGCGAGGGAACGAATGACTAACCGATCGGATGGCTGTCCGATCAGGTGGTCACTCGATCCAAGTATCAAGTTTAGTGAGTTGGTCTGCTCGATCGGATGGCAGCTCGATCGGATGGCTATCCGATTGGGTTGCCACTCGATTGAGACTTCAAAAGTTCCAAGTTTCTGAAAAAGGTTCTAAGTCCTGAATACTAGACAACTGCTACCCGATCGAGTGGTTGTCCGATCGGATGGTCATCCGATCGGATTGTCACTCGATCGAGTGATCCTTGTCCCGTTTGTAACTTTGTAAAAAAAAATTATAAGTTTCTAGATCAACGATGACGGCTCAGGACGTACTGCGACAACGGTAAACTCACCATCTTACATCCGTTCTGATCGGATGGGAATCACCCCTGTCCGGTCAGTCGTCCGTTTACAACGGTTTATGTCGGAATCCGTTCCATAGTCGTCTTCTTCGGCAACAATCCGTTTTCAAACCTACTCTAGATTACCCATCGAGTCTACAGTCCGTTTATACCCGGATTCCACTGTTTAATGTGAAAAATGGGAGAAAGATGAAAAAAACTTAAGTTTTATTATAAAAATCCTAGATCTAGCTTAGATTTGGTGCAAAACACCTGAAATTCCTTAGATCTGAGCCAGATCTTGTTTGGAGTGACATCATATGACAGTTTGTACAAACCACCATGATGACATCATCCTCAGAAGCTTAGATCCGAGTGATTCCACGGTGAAAAGTGTGATTTAAAGGTGAATCTCGTAGAGAATGAAGTGTAGATCAATAAAGTACAAGAATCTAGTGTAAAACGTACCGAAATCACCAAGAAAATGAAGAAGAGTGGTGTGTGTGCGTCTGACCGAGTGGGGGCTGTCACATCAGGGAATTTGGTGATGTGACAGGCCTATTTATAGTGTGTGAGGGTGTAGGGGCGGTGTGGCACGGATCGGGTGGCCGGTCGATCGAGTGGTCGTCCGATCGGGTGGTCATCCGATCGGGTGGCTATCCGACCGAGTGGCTATCCGATCGGACGGTCATCCGATCGGGTTGCCACTTGGTCGATCTCCATCCTTTCCGCGTTTCCGTCTTCGATTCGATTTACGAGTTAGATTAAGCGTTGCGTATTATTTGGTAATAAAACAACTAGATTACATCATAAACACCAAAAAGTTTTCCAAGATTGATAGATTCCGCCAGTGACAAGACTCCAGTCTCTCGTTCCGCCAAGAATCAAGTCTCACGAGTCTCAAGAGTCAAGCACCAAATATAGATTTAGACATTCCAGGCATATAGATTTAGGTATTCCAAACATAGATTTAGACATTCCAAACATAGATTTAGACATTCCAGCATAGATTTAGACATTCAAGCATATAGATTTACCAAGATATCAAAGTATCACACATCATATAGTTCAGGGGCTAGACTTGCCAATAGCTACAGTTCAGGGACTAAATCTGACAAAAGTCTAAAGTTTAGGGATGCTGGGCGTTACAACACTAACACAAAACCTAATATAAATAATAATAATAGTTAAATTAATAATAAAAATTGCACCATCGTTTGTTTGGCCTTCGAATAAACACACCCTCTTCTTTTAGTGTGCTTCCATCTTAAAAGGTCCGCCACTAGTGGGATCACATTGAACTCTTCAACCTACAACAAAAGGTTACGTTGTTAATTATTAAAACAAATAAGAACTTACGACAAATGCTAGGGTAATTTACCATATTTGTTGATGTTTTGGGTATTGATTTACCCGTCAATGTGCTGGGACAAAACCCCATAAACTGGGGTTATGCTTGATCTTAGCGGCCCTTGACTTGGATTTCCAACCATCTTTCACACATTCACAAAAATGACTAATAAATCAGCATAAAACAAAACTTGCAGTATTATTAGGCCAAAATATAAGTAATACATTTAAGATCTATCATCTTGTGCCAGGAGTACTCTGATATCCAACCATGAAGGTATGGCAAAAAGATGTTTAATATAACATCATCAGATACTCCCCCGTTGACTTCAAAGTCATTGCTCTTTGAGGGTATTGTGTGGATCCTTCATAATGGCACCATACTCATTTTGCAAGCTCATGTACCATACGGTTGCTGCCTGCGGACGACTCTCATCATTAAATTTGTAAAAGTAAGACAAATAAAACATACATTGGATTAATAATACAATATAAAACATGCAAACTAAATTCCTACCATATAAACATACACACCACCCTCTACACGAAGCGGTTGTTGATGGTTAGGAAGTTTAGACAATTACATTGTAGCATTGAGGCCACACGCTGACAATGAAGAAGTGTGGTCAAAGGCAACACCAATGTATGTATCCTCCCGAACAATATGTGCCATGGTCTAGCTCGTATCAACGTGCCAATTTCCATGTGAATTACCATACCCGACAGAAGTGTTACTGCCCTTTAACTTACTTCAGAGGATAGTGTCTTACTATCAGTGTTACTCATGTTGCTCCTACCTCGCCCATCATTGTTCAAGTCACTTTAATCAAAGTTGTCGCATAATTAAAAATTATAATCAAACCATTAGAGTTACATAGGTCAAAATCCCCCATTAGTCAATCTAACAAAATCTAACAAAATGCACTAATGTACCAATCTAACCAAATCAACCCTTAACTTTAGAAGAAAACAACTCATATTTTGAATCGATATACATCACATACAAGTACATGAGTACATCACCGCTAGATTGATCTCACAGATAAAACATTCCTAGAAGTACGTGAGAGGGAAAAAGGTGATCGAGAGTGATAGTGGGTCTCAATCAAGCGTGAAAGAGAGATAGATGTGGTACCAGAGTGATGATGGTAGGCGCAACTTGTGCGGTGGTGGTAAGTGTGTATCACACACGCGCGCACACACACATATATATTATACTTTTTTATTAATAGTGACATTATAGTATTTTTTTTACAAAAAAAAAACTTAACAAAAGTGTTCTGCCCTTTAACAAACTTCGAAGAATAGTGTCCTACTATCGATGTTGCCCCTGTTGCTCCTACCTCGCTCGTCATGTTTCAATATCTCTTAAAACCATTAAAAATTAAGATTAGGTGAAAACTACAAGAAAATCACTCCAAATCAAATAGAAATACAAGAAGTTCAAGTCCCAAACTAAAAAAACATTTAAATACCAAAAACACTCATTCAATCAAAACCCTTGAATTTGGTCAAACTTGAGTCAAATATGGGTGACTTTAACCAAAGTTGTCACACAATGTAAAATTATAATCAAAGAGTTAATAGGTCAAAATCCCCAATTAGTCAATCTAACAAAATCTAATGAAATGCACTAGTGTACTAATCTAACCAAATCAATCCCTAACTTTAGTGGGGAAACTTATAATTTTGATTGGATATACTTATACATACAAAATCATTATGTAAGATTATATATATTATGATTTAATATTTAATCTAGTAGCCATTATAATCATTTACATTATATAGATCAAAATATATAATAACCTATTAAATATTTAGTTGATAATTGTTGATGGACCATATTACCCTTATTAACTAATTAGGTTTCCTCTTAAGTGCTTATATAAGGAGACTTATGTAGAGGTTCTAAGGTTAGACACATAACCTAATAATCATAACATCAATATCGACCTCTTCTCCATAGCTGATACCCTTTTCGGTTTTCATCATCACCATCATCAGTTTGCACCCTAAGGATGAACCAGACCATACTGACAAACATGTCGAACTCGATGGCATCATCTCTCACTGGATTCTCCATTGCACTGTCTGCGGTAACATGTATGTTTTCATGTTTTCCATTATGTTTAAAACAAAACTGATCCAACACATCACCCCTAGATTAACATCACAAATACAACATCCCTACATATACAAACTTAGCGTGAGAGGGAAAAGGTGACTGGGACTCTGGGAGTGATAGTGGGTTTCAATCAAGCGTGAAAGAGATATAGAGGTGGTGGCAGAGTGGTGATTGTAGACGTGACTTGTGTGGTGGTGATAAGTGTGTGTGTTTATATATATCATATTTTTTTATTAACAGTGGCAACATAGTCTTTTCACAAAAACTTAATAGAATAACCAGTAGGATTAGATGATATGACATTAATTGAAACGCTAATGAAACTATCGGATTAAATATACAAAAAATAAACTATTAAACTAAAAGTGTAGTTTCCTTAAATACTTATTTTTATTTGTATTTTATTTTATTTTTTTCATATATTATTATTGTATTTAGTTGTTGTAGTGTATAAAACCTATTTGTTCAAAATAACCAACCAATCCAAACTTTCTATCTCATAAAATCCAAGAAGTCTAACTTTATGTTTGAATAGAAATAAACAATAGAAGTCGCCCCTTCCTATGTGGTGGTGTTCTGGATTTAAATATACACAACTCACTCCTTGGTTTTATGGTTGCGTGAGTTATAAAAAATGGTTTGATGACCAAACATGATCATAGTTTACTTTTCTTTTAACAAAATATAATTTAGATAGTGTATAAGCATTTGGTCGGCCAATCACCAATGTGTACTCATATTATAGTTGCGTATTTGACAACTAATTTATACCTTTTTAATAAACAAAATAAAAATGTATTGTATGACTGTTAAATGTAATTTATTCAAAAAGATAGTTTAATCCGTATAATCCATCTTATCTATACATAATGGCAATGTATGTCATGTTCTGATATTTTAATAGTACCCTTAGACGACCGGTTAAATTTTTATCTCACACTTCATATGTGTGACCTGTAATTAGGACTGGTTAAATATTTCTTTTATATATTAACTGGTATTAATCCCCTGTGTTGCAGCGGTTGTCGAAAAACTGTGTCAATTAATATCAATGCTACCACTGTCAGCGACCACCAACACCAGAAAAGCTAGTAAAAACAAAATAACTAAAAACGGAAAAAACTAACGCCGAGCGAAAAACAGACGTATAATCTTTGAATCACGCACGCTCGTTGCAGAGAAATTAAACCGAAACGTAAAACATAGAAAAAATAACTAAGTAAATCCATGACCCGCACGTTGCAACGAACTTGTCAAACGGAGAAAAATAGATGTGTTGTCAAAAGAAACCCCAATACATGAGGTACAACACGGTAAATTACAAAAAAAAAAAAAAGTTAAAAATTTTATTTTTGTAAAACTTGAATAAACTATTATATATTATATATTAGTAAATTTGTAACACCCCAAAACCCGAATGTTTATATTCGTTAAATGTTATGATATGGTGCCTCAAGAAATAAGTGACTAGGTTATTTAACCTAGTTAGGAAGGTGGCAAAAAGAAATTAAAGGATGATAGTGTGCCAATATTATTTAGTGGCAAACTTGAGGGATTAAAATAGGGCAAAATGAAAGATGAATATTATTTATGAAAAACACACAAATACACACACACGTACGTGTGTTCTAGAAGAGCAGGAGCTCCATGAGAGCTCAAAACCCTAAACATGAAGAATCATCAAATTGAAGGGCAAATCAAGGTCTAAATTCATGAATGAACACGGATTAATGATAACCTCCTCGTGGGGATCGCAAGGTATGTCTTAGATTCTAGATTGATGATTACCCACGAAGTGGGTTATGTTGTAGATCATGAATTTGTATGAAATTGAGCATGAGGATATGTTAGAATCATCATATAGAACATGGATTATGTATGGTTTGTGTTAATTTGATGTTTAGAGGTGAAACCCATTTGTTTTGGTAAGAATGATGGCTTGAATGATCATCTATGTTTAATTAATCATGGTTGTTCATGTATTATGGTGGATATGATAGATTCTTGTTAGAAGAATTGAAAGAAATATGATACTAGCATGTTTGATGTTCATGCATGTATGATCCATGTTGATTAAAAGGAAGAAATTGATGAATTGTGTATGAGATTAGAATGATATGCATGAACTAGTTGTACACTATGCTTACAAGGTAGTACATCTATCAAAAGCATGAAGAAACTATGAAGAACTTAAGATTAGATCACTTGTAAGTGATTAGAAATATAGTCATGAAGTGGGTTTTGATGATATGATGAAAGTGATAATATGTTCATATTATTGATGTTTGATTTTAAAGACCACATGTTGATTGGTAGAAGGATTTGACGCACTATGTATGAATTTAGAAGATTGTGTATGAATAAGTTGTACGTTATGCTTAAAAGGTAGTACGTACATCAAGTGAACGATAAAATGTATATAGTGTCGTCCGTATAGTTGATTATGATGTTACGGGAATATGTTGATAAGTCGATAGATATGCATGGTTAATAGTTGACTTTTGAAAGTCAACTAAGTATAAGAAACATGAGTTGACTCGTTGTCGTAAATATAGGTTGATGAGAAGTCGTATGGTACATGTAATAGCAATCCGTGTTAAATGTAATGACGTGATGAGTTACATGAGTTAAACGAATACGGACATGATTATATGAGTTATGTTTGTTAGAAATGATTAATGAAAGTTAAGTGTGAAATATGGGATGAATACGATTGTTATCATGTACAAATGAGTATGCTAATGATAGCGTGATTTCGATGACATGAAAGTATAGGAATCATGTGGAGATGGACTCAAGCGCGAAAGGCTAACGGGTCAAGAAGAGGCGTGGAAACGAATGTGAACACGGATGCATGAGGTAAGTGATTTCCGTAATCACTTTTAGTTGTTTATGTAAAGTTATATGCAACTTAATTAAATATGATATTTGAGGTAAATTAAGAATGAATTGTATGATGTCGATAAGTATTAAACGGATCTTAGCTTTTATCCGAGTAATGTATGTGTGATTAAGAATTGTAGCTAAGTAGAAGGATTCGTTACTTATGTAAAGAATTCCTTTGTTGTTAAGGATAGAGCGAAATTGACAAAAACGCCCTTGATAGGTATATCGGGCAAACGACCTTGAATGTCTATTGGAAACAAGTGAACCGATTAGAGTAATGCGTTGGTCATGTGTAAAAGCGAAGAGTATGGTTTTGTTATGTCATAGACCATTTAATGCACAAATACCCATAACGGGTCAAATATGAGCTTTTAAGCGAAAAAGGTTAAGAGTATGCTAGACATCCGAGAATTTAATCTTTTATGATAGGCGTCAATGAAATTATCAAGTTCATATGAGTTTGAGGTCAAATAAACATATTTTGTTGATAAATGCACTAACGGGTCAAATAATGAGAAGATGATAATAAGCCGAATGCATGTAAGTTAAGAATTTCCTTAATCCGGATGTGGGATTTTAAGTCCATAAGATAGAATGTGAATTTACAAGCATGTAGGAAGAAACGGGAGGTTAAACGGATAAACGGTTCAAAAGTTACGCGCGTTTTAGTGCGTACGGACGTTGAAACGGAGCTGCAGAAAAATGAGGAATGTAGAGGGCGTCGCCGACGGGTATACACCCCGTCGCCGACGGGCTCTGGTTTGTCCGTTTTCTTCCGACGGGTTAACGTACTGTCGACGGGCATGTTGTGCGCGACGGGCATTTTTACAACCCGTCGCCGACGGCTTGGGGGCCCGTCGGCGACGGGCTCTTGTTTGTGAATTTTTAATTTTCGCATCTTATGTTTCCGGTTGACCCGTAACGCGTCCTGGTGCTTCGGTTTTCGACCCGGTGGCATGTAAAGCTCCCGAAAAGCTCCCTAACCTTGTCATATGTATTTATGAAGATATGCGTGACAGTATGCATGTATGTAAAGCTGTATAAAGGTATGTTTGTACGTAGATGCGTATGTATGTATGTATAAGGGTATGTATGAGAGTATGCATGTATGTAAAGTTGTAGGAAAGGTATGTTTGTACGTAGATGCGTATGTATGTATGTATGTATGTATGTATAAGGGTATGTATGAGAGCATGCATGTATGTAAAGTTGTAGGAAAGGTATGTTTGTACGTAGATGTGTATGTATGTACGCATAAGGGTATGTTCGAGTGTATGCATGTATGTGAAGATGTAGGGAAGGTATGTACGCATGTGGAAGTTTACGTATGTATGTATAAAGATATGTACGAGTGTATGCATGAATGTAAAGATGTAGGAAAGGTAGGTACATATGTAGTTGTGTATGTATGTATGTATGTATAAGGACATGTATGAGTGTATGCGCGTATCTAAGCTGTAGGAAGGTATGAATGTATGCAGATGTGTATGTAAGTTTGTATGTGAGTACGTATGTATGCATGATTTATACACGTTGAGTGTTAACGTTTTTAATGGTGTACCTTGAGAATGAAAAGTAATGCAGGTACATTACTAAAGCCTCATCAGGATACGGATACGCAGATGAAATGCTTAAAGTTTGTTAAAGAATGAAATGGGAAGTGTACATGAATGAGCTTGTTTATATAACGTGTGCTAATGCTTCGAATGAATGTGGTGGATGCAGGCTATACAGATTACGGGTGATTATCACAAGGATTAGAGATCGAAGACCGAGTCACAAGATAGATTGTACGGGGGACGTTGAATGTAAAATGTAGCAATCACAAGCTATGTTTTTAATTAGTAAATAAGAGGATGACGGATTTATGAATAAGTGCTATGTTAAAGTTAAAGTTTAAATACGTTGAGGTATTTATAAAGAAAGAAATTTTTTTTTGGTTCGTGTTTTCCGCTGCGACTTTTGTCATTTACGATTTAGGGTGTAACAAAATTACAAAAAAAAAGTTAAAAATTTTAGTTTTGTAAAACTTGAATAAACTATTATATATTATATATCAATAGAGTATAAACTCTAGTTAATGGTTAAATACTTATTTATTATTTGCATAACACATGATACACTTTCAATTTATTATTATTGTTTGATTAGTTTAATATTTATGAATTAATTCTTTTCGTGTTAGTTCAAGATATATTAATAATTTATTAGATATTAGATTTATATAAAAATAAGTGATATCTATATATTAGTTATTAATACTAAAAGAAAAATATTAAATAAATATAAATAAAATTTATGATTTTGAAGGAGAGAATGCCATGTGCCATTATTTGTAGTATTTTATTATAAGTTAGATTAGATTAATAAAAGAAATATTTAATTAAAAGGTAAATATGTTTAATCATAATCAACAGTTTTATTTAATTAGAAACTGATTTAACTAAACAAAGAGAATTGATTTGCAAGCTAATAAATAAATAGTTATCTATTTATTTAATTAAAAAACTGATTTAACTAAACAAAGACAATTGATTTGCAAGTTAACAAATAAATACTTATCTATTATATATTAAATGAATAAAAGAGATATTTAATCAAAAAGTAAATATGTTTAATCATAATTAACAGTTTTATTTAATTCAAAAACTAATTTAACTAAACAAAGAGAATTGATTTGCAAGTTATCAAATAAATAGTTATCTAATGTCAATCAAGTGTTAAGATAATGATACAACTAAAGAGAATTAAATATCTATGCCAAGTCTTATGAAAAGTGAAAACCATGTGAGATTAGGATTTCTGTCTCTTCATTTGGTGCACACGACACCAAAACAAGTTGAAAAACCTAATTCTTCTTACATACCTTTGGCTAAATATGTCCTTTCCTTAAATGGAATTTTGAATCAGGATACTTTAAACCCTAATTAAATTGGGGGGGGGGGGTATTAGTGCACATTTTTTGGTCAAGATCGTAAACCAAACCTTTTGGTACAGTTTGAACAATTTTCACCCGATTTGTATGACTGAGAAATTACAATGATGACTTATATGTGTTGTTTTACTCTTTTAAACCGAATCATAAATATCTCTATTAAATCATTATTGAGGGTTAATAAGCAGATGTGAATTACGTTGTTTTTTTTTTTTTTTTTGGAACAACCAAAGACAAATTTAATTGCCAAAAAACAGGGTCAGCTAGACACTAGAAGGCCCAAATACAAAGAAACAAACATTACATTTTTAAGTCTCTGATGTTAAAATTCCACCAATGATCCTAATTTAGGTCTTCAAACTTAGACCTATTTTTAATCCACACATAAGAGTCCTCTTTGATTCCTTCTAACTTCTTTAGGACCGCCTCCCATTTATCTTCAAAAATCTTATTACTTTTATATATCCATATCTTCCAAATCGTAAAGAACAAAATAGCTTCGACCAACTTCTTCCAAGTTCCAATCACTTGAGCCCTTTAAGCTCCTGATCGAATGAATGGCCTCGACATTATAGTTGACGAATCCGAACCATTTAATTTAAGCTAAGCCCATACGTTTCACCAAATAACTTTCGCCCATAAACAAGAGAAAAAAAAAATATGATATGGATCTTACAAGGAAATAATGTTTATATATGACTAAAAATATATTGTTGGATCTTACAAGGAAAATAACGTTTATATATGACTAAAAATAAATTGTTATAATAACTTGACTTTTAAAGTGGATTGAAAATAATATTGATTTCGTTAGTTGTTGCGGAGATAATGCTAGAAAGCTTATACTAAACTACCTTCTTTTGCATTCTAAAGCTTTCTTTGTATAATCAAATGGAACCTTTATTATCCATTTTTTATTATCTAATTTTTATTTATGGAAAATGATAAGCAGAAACTATATAGCGCGTTAAATACATGACGGTGTAAAAGTTGATAGAGGAATGCTAGGTTAGAGCACTCATATACACGTGGGTTTACATATGAAATAGAGGAGCTCGTTAAGTTACATGAAGTGTGGGAGTGTTTATCTTTCACCGCTCAACACGATTACTATATCAACGAGGATACTTCCACCGCTTGCCAGCTCTATCAAGCGGTCGTTCCTGATCCATATTCAATCTTCTAGATAACGTACGAATCTTATCCTTTTTCCTCGTAAAACAAGTTACGACCCTTAATATGATTATGTATCGATTTCCAAATGCTCAACTCGAGCATAACCCGTCATTTGTCTATCCATAATCAGTTTTTAACAAATACAAACAATCTATCAAATAAACTCCAAACAACATATTTCCTCAAATAACTAGTACTCGTTCTCTAAACCGAACCGAAATACAATATACTTCCACCCCTATGTTTGTTAAAAGTAAACTATTGATTTTCAATAAATTTAGGAAAGTAGATAGAAAAAATATATATATATTCACATTGATCATCATATTTAAAAAAAAAAATAATCCCCCCATTTGTGCCCTAGTGGTAGGAGCCTTGGGTTTTCCAATAGAGACTCAAGTTCAATTTCTACTTGTGTCATATTGGGATGGATATAACTTAAAAAAAAATCCCCCCATTTGTGCCCTAGTGGTAGGAGACTTGAGTTTTCCAATAGAGACTCAAGTTCAATTTCCACTTGTGTCATATTGGGATTAATATAACCCTGAGCTTATGCTCAGTGGTTGGGCAATGATGGTGACAAACCCACCGAGGGGGGTTCGATCTTGAGCCGCACCCCGGTTTTCATCCGTCTGTTACTTCAGCGAGACAACTCGTGTGGAGGCAGTACGGTTTCCAGGGGAACGTTGTAACCAAATCTAATTAACCCAGCACGGGTCCGGTTAAGACAACGTAGTCTGGACAGATCTTGGCTAGTGCCGCCGTTTAGGCAGTTTCACTCAAAAAAAAATCACCGTTCAATTTTTTTTTTTTTAAATAGCATATAATAAAAACTAAAAAGTAAAAAGTCATGGAGAATCCATGGCCCTAGGAATATCATTCTCACTAGAAACTATAAACCGCGTACCCTTTCCGCCTTTCTCCTTCCATTACTACTGTTTCCATACCTCCAAACAAACCGATCACAATTCACATCATCATATGCAATCAGGCATGCAGTTCAGTTCAGTGAATTCAATATCTCCGAGTTTCACCGGCAATTCAACTAACAAGCTCGCAGATATTGCCGATAGAGTCGTTGAAGAATTCCGCAACCAAAACAACGACGAAGAAGAAGACGATATCTACAACTTCACTGAAGATGCAAATCAGGTATATGTTCATGAAAATGATCGATCAGATCGTAATTATACGGAAAATTTGAAGCGAAATGAGGAGGAAGAAGAAGAAGATGAAGAAGAAGAATTTGAGTTTGCTGTTGTGTGTAGAAACCCTAGCTTATCGCCTGTATCGGCCGATGAGATCTTCTCCAACGGCGAGATCCTGCCGCGGTATCCGTTATTCGATCGGAGTTTGTTGCTAAACGATGTCGTTTCTGATCAATCGGATAAAATATCTGTAACTGAATCTGTACGGCAACCGCTCGGGAAGCTTTTTAGAGAGGAGAGAGAATCGGCGTCGTGTACGACGTCGTCGGAGGCTGATAACCTCGTCGGAGTTACGCCGGGAACGTACTGCATCTGGAAACCGAAGGAAGAGTCGCCGGAACGGTGTAAAAAGAGCAATTCGACCGGTAATACGTCGAAACGGTGGAGGTTACGTAACCTTCTTCAACGGAGCAATAGTGATAGTCGTATGACCGCCGGTAAGCACGCTCCGGTTGCCGAGCTCGGTAATTTTCCGGCGACGAAGAAGAAAGGTGAAAAAGTGAAAAAAGTTGATAAAACTGCAAAAGTCGCCGGTGCCGACGATGACGGTGACCTGTCGTCAGTCACCGATGAGATTAAGTCTGCAAACAAACGAAGTAACCCTTTCCGATCATATCTCCGGCATAAAAAAGATAACGTCGGTGTATATGCTAACGTGAGCGGCGGTGTATATGCTAACGTGAGCGGATTGAGCAGAAACGCGTGATTAGGGTTTGCTGTTACAGAAATTTGTATATAAATTAAATAATATGATTTTGAGTGTTTTTTGTGTTGGTAGAATTAGTGAAACGACGTCGCCGGGGAGTTTGCCGGCGGGTGGTGTTTGTGGTGGGCTAGAAGTGGCTTTAGTGGAAAGTTAAAGGGTGTAACTTGAAAATTGAAAAAGTAAAAGGGGTTTGAGGACTACGGGGCATGGGAAAAGGTGTGGGGTAGTGTTTGTGGGGGTAGTTTCGTCTTTGTGTGTGTGGGTGAGAGATGTGGTTTGGAACGTGTATTAGAAATTTACGAGATCTTGTTATGCTTTAAATCCCAATATTTATGCATCAAATGTCAAAAGTTACTTGCTTTTAGGAATAAATCAAACCTCTTTTCATTGTTATTTCCTATATTTTAGTACTTATCTAGTTAATTCTTTTTTTTCTTTTACCTCAAATTTTATTTTATCATGTCGTATGTGAGATTTAAACTTAAAACATCTCCTTTTAAAGCGTTTAAAAGATTTGTCTTTGCTAACGGACAACCAGCTCATTGGTTTTTGATCAAGGTAACTCATTGGTGTTCCGTCGGCTTCCCGTTCTCCTCCCTGCGCCCACACCCGACCGTCTTAGGTGAATGTGAAATGGTCATCTTATTACTTTACATAAGAAAAACAAAATGTAATTGAAGAAATAAATACCATCTTATTATTTTACTTAAAGAAAACAAACTGTAATACAAAAAATAGATACTACCTATCTCGTATTATCCTTTATATATGCTTAAATTAAATCCAAAAATGAATTGAAATATCAAATGTAGGATGTATGAATTTTTTACATGACATGAAAATATTTTAGCTGCACGAAACGT
The DNA here is from genome assembly GCA_030545235.1 of Helianthus tuberosus. NCBI lineage: Eukaryota > Viridiplantae > Streptophyta > Magnoliopsida > Asterales > Asteraceae > Helianthus > Helianthus tuberosus. The sequence continues at coordinate 26,771,847 of CM060375.1, forward strand.
AATATGGTATTATGGTGGGTGAGAATCCTTTTGCCGCCACAAGGCGGGCTAATAGTATGTGTTAGGCTCTAAGACTCAAGATTATGGCCTAACTTAACACGATTTTTCGGGTTTGCATTTAGTTAAAACATGTTTAGGTCACTTCTGGGTAAAACTTGTTAACTCACCTAGATTTAAAATCGACATATGTTTAATTTTTGAAGCTCGGACTCTATAGCTTGATTTGGGCTAAGATCGTTCATTATTTATTTAATTACCTTATCTTCATACATATAAGTATTAATTTATGTATATATATATTTGTAGTTTTATACATATATATATATATATACAACGTAATACATATTCTTAAATCTGTTATTATAATATATGTATATAACTATATTTATTACTCCCCCCGTCCCATTAAAAGTGTCATATTTTGAATTTTCAAAGTCTTTATTTATAAACTTTGACTTTAATTATATATTTTTTGTGTTATATAAAACTTGATGAAAATTAACCCGATAAAAACACTTGTAAAACACACTCAAATCATATAACTTTCATCAAGTATTATCTAACACAAACAAAATTATTTAAGGTCAAAGTTTATAAATAAAGACTTTGAAAATTCAAAATAGGACACTTTTAATGGGACGGAGGTAGTATGTAATTAAATATTTAATATACATGAGAAAAATTATTATATGTATATAAACAAGGGGAAGTTTTGACCACGAAGCTATTCACGCTCAATATATGAAACTCATATTTAAACTCATTTATTAAAGCTTTCTGACGGATCCGCTCGACGGGAGGTCTACTCTTCGGCCAGCTGATATTCTTGTGTTTGGGTGGGCCAGGGGGAAACACGCTTGTGTGGACCTTACAGGAGTGTCCCCTCTTGTTGGGCTTAGGGATAATGGGTTTGTTGCTGGCCAGGCTGCGTTGAAGGCGGAATCAAGCAAGGTCGCTAAACACGAAAAGGCTTGTTTAGAAAATCAACATGTGTTTATCCCATTCGCTTTTGATACATTTGGTTCCCTAGCCTCAGAGGCCGTAGAATTCCTAAACAGGGTCCAACGGGTTGTGAATAGTAATCTCTCAACCTTTAAGGGTCGTTTCGACTTTAGTAGGATTGGTTTTGCAATTCAAAAGGGGGTTGCGGCGCAGCTTGTTGCCCGTTTACCTGCCACATGTTTGTAATTTGTTACTTTGGGGCTTTATCATATATATTCAAAAGGTATTAGAATAAAAAAAAAAAAAAATTATTAAATGGGAAACTCGAGTTCAATTCAAAAACTTATTGAGCTAGTCTCTAGTAGTTTACAAACGAATAAACTCGTTTATCCCTGCTCATGAGTTAATTTTCTATGTAAATGTAAAACAGAAATAAGATCGTTGTTGTTTTTATTAGTTATTAAATATTAAATATATTAATACGGTCGTTATCAAATAAGGCCTAAAAGTACGTTACATTCTTGGGAGTTGGGAGGGGTGTCCATGTCGTACGAAAATGTCGGCTGCTTATACTTTTTGTTAAATAGTTTTGCGTGTTTTTATAAAAAATGTGAAACTATATAAAGGAATGTTGTTTTCTTTTTATTAAACATTAGAAAGTAAAAAACAAATTATTAAGAATATAGGGTTACTCTTAACATTATTGATCAAAAGGTAAGGGGGACGGGGTACTTCCCGGTAGGGGTGCTAAACGGGTCGTGTTTGCGGGTTGACGAGTTCAACCTGACCCGAACCCGAAAATTGTGTCATACCAATGAACCCGAACCCGACCCGAATATTCGTGGGTTAACCCGAACACGACCCGTTCAACCCGAAAACTTTTATTTTTTAATTTTTTTTACACAAATTAATATATTAAATTTAAAGTTTACTTAAAAAACACAAATGTATATAATACAATTACATTTAAATTATAAAATCTTATGTAAATTTTTTTTTCTAAGTTATAATTATAGTATAAAATACATACACAATTTAATTTTTAACATATTGTAAAAAAATATTATATAATATAAATGGGTTAAACGGGTCAGCCAGCCAACCCGACCAGGTTGACCCCGAACCCGACCCGTTTAGCTAAACGGGTTCGCGGGTTCAATCTGAAACTGACCCGTACCCGTTTAGACTAAACCTAAACCCACGAATTTCGTGTTAGGTTCGTGTCGTGTTTTCGGGTCGTGTCAGAATGTAACACCCCTACTTCCTGGGTAGCCCTCCACGGGTTTGAACCCGAGCCAACACACCGCCGTCATTCCTACGGGTAGATTTGACGGGTTGTGTTGGCTAGCTCCGGTACCCGCTCGAGATTTGTAGACTTTGATTGTTGTTGCCCATAACAGTCATTGTGACAACTTTCAAAAATTCAGGTATCCGTACAATTAACTAACCATGATTAGTGCTTAATGACTGTGCTGAATTTACAATTTACTGTTTTCTGATTTCTGCCATATACAAACATGTGCATCACATATTTCTTGACGTCATATCATTATTGCATGATAGCTTATTGACTCAAATGATGCACTAGACACAGTTAGCACAGTTATCTGATAAATCAGGAAAATGCTGACAGAACTCAACACATAGACAGACAGTGTATTGAGACACAGAATGGGCCAGAAACTAAGTATGACACTAGTATAGTGTGTAGGAAAGTGAGGATCACAAAACTGTCTTTCTAAGTGATAGTTTAAGTGCCGGAAAGTGACTAAAACTCACCCAAAGTGCTGAATTCAGCAAAATTCAGCATAAATCAGCATTTTAACAATCTAAATTTATGCAGAAACATGGTTGAATGGTCCTGAATGCTTTCCTAAGTGTCGGGAATCAAAGGTGTCATAAACGGTAACATAAAGCACACTAAACTGCATAGTTTAGCACTTTAACGAACCAGTAACCAACCGAACAACCGGACACTACCCGAAACATCAAATTTACACTACAAGCACTGTTTTAACATTTCCAAGCTAGTTATGGTCCCCCAACATCATAACACCCTATAAAATATCTAGTAACTAACATAACTAACACTTGATTTTTAACCCTAATGTAACTAGTATGGTTACAACCTATCCTACCCCCCCCCCCCCCACCTAGTAATCAGCCCATGCTCACCTCCATACCCCAAGATTTTATCTCAATATTAAATTGGATCTTGTTTCTCTAATTTGAACACATTACACAATGGATAGAGACTTGAGATTGGTTTATAAGATAACACCTAGAACATATTCTCATAACTTTCATTCCCACAAAAACACCCAACTTTCTCTTGTGCTCTCGGCCGAACTCAAGCACACCCACATCCACCATCATTCAATCTTCTACATACATTCCACATATATACAAAGGTGTTAGAGACCATACAAAGAAGCTAGGAGCTTGTGGAAGTGGAAGGACCTCTCTTGTTTGCTTTTATCCATCTCATTTCTTCACTTGATCATCCCTAGCCTTGTGCTAATGGTAAGAGTCTTGATCTTGCTAGTTTAGTTCCACTTTTAGTGGTTAAAAGAAGTATCATACTCATAATCTTAAAGAACACTAAAGATCATAAGAATGAAACTTGAATATAAGCATGTTAATGAAGAAACTAAGTTGTTTATGTGATGATTTGCTTGTTGATTATTGTTTGTTCATGTGTATGATGTAGATCATCATATGATCTTGCTAGATCATGATTGAAAACGTAATCTAGCAAGATGTGAGAATAGAAATTGTTGTAGGATGATAGATCATCCACACATAAAGCATGAACTTGAAGGAACATAATGTTTTCTTGAAAAATCATGATCAAAGTAAGTTGTTAATCATATAGATCTAAGGATTTCTAAAGAGACCATGTTAAAAATATAAGTTTCATTTAAATCTTGGTTCTTACATAAACAAACTTTATTTTTGGTGGTTAAACAAGTATAGAAACACTTGTGAAACAAGAAGAAATCATAAAGAAATATTTTTAGCAAATATGATTTGAAGTTGTAAACATCTATATTCTTTAAAAATGAAGTTTTTAAAGAACTAATCACACTTTAGAAGGTAACAAGGCTTACTAATAACACTAGTAAGTTCCTACAACTTTTTACAAATACTCAAGTTCATGAAGTAGTAGATTATTACTTGATTTTGGCAAAATTGGTAAGTAAAGGTTGTATATTGTTGATTGTGGATTGATTGTAATGATTTTTACAAAAGAAAATGATATGCTTGAAAGCATGGAAACCTCCACTTTTAGGGGAAACTATGGCAAAATTTTCTAAAAATCCAAACACTTAGGAAAATATTTATTAACCTACACTTACAAGTATATTTCAAACCTTAAATGGTTACATAAACTTTGAAATAATTTTTGTTACAAAAATATAAATATTGGAGGTTGGTTTTTATAAATAAAAGTGACTAAATATGTATTTAAGAAATATATATTTAGAAGACACCATGTGTGTGATTATTTGTATATTTTGTGTATTAGTTATATTATTTTAGGGCTTGAAATAATATAACACATCAAAATACCAAGAATTACAATCCAAAATATTACCAAAATTCCAAGGGATAAATATACAAGTTATACACAAAATATTGGTGAAACCAAACCAAGGAATATAACTCACAAGCATATTTCGGAAATTTATTCGCAAGTATATTTTTGGTAAATAATATTTTGGACACCAAGGAAACAAAAATACGATTTTTACAATTACTACAAAGTTATATCATATTTTTGACAAGGGAAAAATATATTATTTTGGCATGTATGAATAGATATTTTTCTTGGAAATTTTAGAAAATATATTATTTTTAAGAAATATATATTTTCTTACACAAACATAAAATACAATATTATTGGGATTAAGGATATATTTTCTCAAATAAATATGAAATATATCATTTTTGGAGAAAATAAGTTTATATATATTTTCTAAGTTAGACTTGAAAATATATTATTTTTGGAACTTAAATGAAAATACAAATATTTTTGCCAGGAAAAATTATAAATAATTTTTCTAAGTAAGGTTTAATATATATTTTGGAAATATATATGGACCTTTATTAAGGATAGTATTCCGGAAAAGTTAATACACATTAAGTATAAGGATACAAATACAAATATACACATCCTTGGGAAGGATATACAAGTGTAAATACTTGAGAAGTATTAACTCAATATATATTGTTTTAGCAATTATTCCAAAATTTAGTAAATATAATTTAAGTTGAAATATTAATTATTTTAACAAATAATTATATAACCTGGAATAATATCAAGGATACGAAGAAAGGTAACTCAAAGACATTAATACTAAGTCAAGGCACGACCCGCTCGTCTAATAGATCATAGTACGTTGTAGGTAGTCGTGTTTACCCAAAGGAGCTTGAGTTACGGTGACTGAAGACGCAAGACTGTGAGTTCGTGACCCTCTTTTCTTTTAACTATTTTCAGTTTTATAACTTCGGGGGTGAAGTACATGTTACAACTGTTTACAAATGTTATTGATTGGTATGGTTAGCTAAGGAATGGTACTGCTAGATCATGTGAGTGGTGGGTTTGACGCTTAAGACCATTAATCCTCGTTGTAGGACCGAGGGACATGAGTGATAGATATATTTGGGTGTAGCGAGCCCCGCCCATGTTGGACCAGGGTTTGGCCCATGGGTTGACTATGTCTTACAGCCGGAATCCCGGTACAAAGTCTGCTAGGTTTGAGTCTTCCTGCATCACTTCACACATATCGATGGCATTGCAAACCATTGGTGATCTGTTTTTCCTTGTTGCTTTCATACCGGAATTTCCAAACTTATATACATACTTACAATGATTTCAAAGGTTTATGCATACACACAAACAAACTCACGAACTCGCTCAACTTTTGTTGATGTTGTCAAACTACATGTATTTCAGGGAATTAGTTGTGGATCTGGCAGGCGTTCTCAGATTCCAAGTGTGGTTTAAGAATAAAAGATGTCATCCATGATCTTAGGGTTTGGTCAGTGTGCCTTATTCCTGGAAGAGGCACATCCACCAAAGCCTGATTTTATTTAAAATCTTTTGATGAGTCCTTCTGGAACTCAAAACAATTCGTATGGTTTGTAAGATATGAATTTGAAGTTTATGTTTAAACAATGTTGTTTGTGATACTTTTAAACTTAATCAATGGATGACCATCTACGGTTTTTATCATATAGTTGTTGTTATGATTGAATGCAATGATATTAAGAAAGTCACACCATAATCACGCTTCCGCAAAAGTCAGGGTGTGACAGCTTGGTATTCGAGCTTCGATTGTAGCGAACTAGGATTCCTCCTCGAGTCTAGACTACGATCATTAGGGCTCCCACGAAAATATTTTTACCAACCTGTTTTTATTGCATGCACGAAACGCCCAGATCCAAGAAAACAAACATTTTTACAAACAAAAAGACACGAAACACATTTCAAGGTTTGTGATACAGTCTGAGAGACTGGGAAGTTTAGTCTGGGAGACTAGGTGGTGTAGTCTGGGAGACTAGGTAGTCAGTCTGAGAGACTGGGAGACAAGGGGGTTTAGTCTGGGAGACTAGGAAGGATACATGATTACATGATTACCTTGTCATTAATTACATGCTTAATGTTAGTAGTTGATATATGTGCATATGTGGTGATTGTTATGTTACAGATACCATGTCGTCATCCGATAGCGGATTGTCCGATGACCACGACCCTATGGCCATTGTTTCTGACGATGAGATTGTCCCAGAGATCTTTACTTCTGATACCGAGAGTGATCCGGAGATGATGTCCGACGATGATGACGATTTTCAGCCCTTTGCGCTGCCCGACTTCGGAGATGATTTACCGATTGCTGATGGTATCCCGGACGAGGATCCATTTGTTATTCCTATTCCTGTGCACGAACATCTTATCATCGGTCACCCCGATGGTGAGCACATTATGGCACCGATCCTCGCTCCTGTTCCCTTGGTGGTCATTCCTCCTGAGGATTGGCCATTCGATGATCTTTTTGACGATGATTTTGACTTGTTTGTTGATGGTCCCCCTGATGATGCCCATGGCGATGGGGAGCTCGATGAGGACGTTGTTGACATTCCACTTCTGGGGATTCCTGTTATTGAGATTTCATCTGATTCCAGTTTACACTCTGTTCTAGATTCCTTTGAGTCTGTGTCATCATCCGCCTTAGAGGCAGTTGGTTTGCGACGTTATGCCACCGATTCTGACGATGATACAGCTATGTCAGCTGCACCGATTCCCCCACATGACATTGAGCCTGGACTTGAACTTGATTTTGTCCCTGATTTTAGCCTAGTTAACCTAATTCAAATAACAATGCACACGAAAACTAGGTCCGTAACTTAATACAACTTTTACGACAACTCACGAGATCAAAACCTTCACGACGAATGACAAAGTATAGCCCAAATACGGGCAGCACTTAAACATCCATCGGATTGGTTTTTATCGATCGGACATTGAATCGTAGCAGTGATCGAGTTATTACCCTGTTATCGCAGCAGAATTTCGTGCTTGTGTGTGTGTTTGGAATGAAACAGAGGATATCTCAGTATAGAAAACGAATTTTTATGTCGAAACAACTGTGCCATGCAAGTGCCAACCCCTGGAATTTATACTAAAAATTGGTCCCTGTCGCGTGGCGCGACAACGCCCTTTCTAGCATAGAGTAGCCTCGTGTGTTTGTAGCCTGGGTGAGTCAGCAGATTGACGAATTTCGCTTCCTACAACGAATTATGAGGATAATCGTCAATTAGGGGATACCCCCCCCCCTGAGTTTTAGGGGCCCTGATCCTAGTTCCGATTGTTCTGAAAATTTTAGGGGTCTTGCAATATTACTTGGGGGTCTCAATTAGGGTTTCCTATTATAATAAAATAAGAAATAGTAATTTTAATAAGAGTTGTTACAGTTTCCACTGCCATTACCATTGCCTCTCTGGCCACCATTTCCACGACCAGTACCAGTCCAGCATGTCTCCTTCGAATGACCATTCTTTCCACAGCTTTCACACTTCCTAAACCTACACTAACCAGCATGGTGGAACTGGTACACATCACACTTAGGCAAAGTGCCCATGTAACCTTTCCCTTTACTTTTCGCACTTGCAACACCAGTCCTGACTTCGGCTGGTGGGTTCACATCGCTCTTCTTATTACCACTGTTGTTTCCCTGGGTACCCCTCTTGAAATTGGAGAACTTCCTCTTGTTCTCTCCTGATGACTCGACGTGAGTCTCCTTCTTCTTGTTATCAGAAACTGAGAACTTGTTCAATCTCATCGCTTCTTCAGTCAATGTTATGCTCAAATCAATGGCCTCAGTGATGGTTGGAGGCTTGGATGTCGTCACCATGCCCATGATTTGGGGTGCCAATCCCCAAATGAAACGTTCAATTCGCTTGAACTCCGGTTCTACCATGTAGGGAACAACGCGAGACAGGTCATGGAATCTCTGTACACACTCAGCAATCTTAGGTCCATCCATCTTCAGATTCCAGAACTCGGTTTCCAGCTTCTGAATCTCAGATCTCGAGCAGTACTTCTTGCGCATCAGTTCTTTCATCTCATCCCAAGTCATAGCATATGCAGTCTCCTCTCCCATAGTCTGAACCTGAAGGTTCCACCAGGATAGAGCTCCGTCTAGGAAAAGTCCAGAAATGTAGGTGACCTGGTGCTCAGGCACACACTTGCTCATCAGCAGCACAAAATCTGTTTTCTCAGCCCATCTAACGAACACTACAACACCTCCAGTGCCGTCAAAATTCAGAGGCTTGCAGTCAAGGAACTGCTTGTAAGTACAGCCTGTACAAGCAACATCATTCACAGAAAGCATTAGCAACGCACATGGAATGTCCAAACGTATCGTAATGTGTCTTACGTGACTTAAACATTACCGTGAGGTAAGTTATTTTCGGAGGTACCTCCGCTGTATTCAGAGCGCAAGGCCTCATGTTGTGTGATTGCTTGTGAAATCCGTTCTTGCAGTTCTGCCTCTGTTGTGGGCAACTGAGTGTTCCTTCGAGGAGGCATCTTCTATAAAGAAGATTGTATAGGTCAAGTCTTACTCGTATAATAGATATATGTATATAATAGGGTTTGTCATAACAAGTAAGCATGCAATCATAGCATAAGCAAGTAAATTAACAACGTATTTAATGAGAACGTTACGATTGAGCGTTCCATTAATCATCGACCACAAATACAGTTACATGTTTTACAGATGTATCGTATCAAAAGGGAACACAGGGTCACACTACCCTTGTCCAAAATGTCTATTAATCTACCATAAGTCATACAATCAAAAAGTGGTCTCCAAAAGGCTTCACTAGCTCAACTCAATAGCGGTGCTCTCATCAAAAGCAAGCTACCTACATAAAACCAAAAACCGTCTATCCTGATGGTGGAGGAGGAGGAGGTGGAGGAACAAAAATCAAGCTGCGCACATGCGCTAGCTCCTCCTCAAGATCATAAACATGACGCAACAGATAACTGATCTGCTGCTCAACAGTAAGAAATCGAGCATCAAACTCAAGAAATGGAGTAAGCGGTGCAGGAGGATGTGAAAATGGGGATGGTGATGAACGAGGAGCAAAAGCAGGCTGACACGGACATGGCAAAGGTCGCGGTATCATCTCAAGCTCTAGAATCCTGCGACTCATGATCTCATACTGAAGCTGTAATGATAAAAGTAACTCATCCCCGTGTATAACCAGTAAAGTGTGAGGGATGGTAGGGATCGGATATCGGCATGGTGTAAGGTGGGAACCATCAAAGTGGCTCATCTAGTGGTGAAGAAGTAAAATGAGCAGTAGGTGCAGACTGAGGCATGTGAGGGAAAGCTGCTGATACATGTGGGTCATGGCTAGGCTGCTGGCTAGAAGGGGCATCCCCTGGACGGGGTGCGGGTATATCCTGCAAGAAGACAATAGGCAGGTCGACACGGTGAACATCTGACTCAACCGAGTGAAAAGGAGCAACATCAACGGGTGCAGGTGCAAGTGGAGGAGTGAATGGCTCAATAACAGAAGGGTCAGCGGGTGCAGGAACTGGATCAGGTATGAGATGTGCAATGTCAGGTATGCCAAATGGAAGAGGATCATGATCAGGCAAATGCTCAGGTGCAGGTATCGGCTCAGGATCAGCAGGAGCATCAACAGACTGATCATCAGGGACAAAATGAAGCTCAAGTCCAGGCTCAATGTCATGTGGGGGAATCGGTGCAGCTGACATAGCTGTATCATCGTCAGAATCGGTAGCATAACGTCGCAAACCAACTGCCTCTAAGGCGGATGATGACACAGACTCAAAGGAATCTAGAACAGAGTGTAAATGGAATCAGATGAAATCTCAACAAACAGGAATTGTCACACCCCGATATTTCCACGTATTACCGGTGGGCCCGGTGGGGAGTATCATGACGTAGTTGATATCATCATAGTCAAACAACACAATATAAAAATGCACAGCGGAAGCAAAGATAGAATCATTTCAACTTTAATAAATTGTAATATTAAGTATCACGATATAGTCGAAATAGATCCACAGGCGGATCAAAATAAAAAGGAGACATTGTTCAACAGTTTTATGACATCCAAGCTTGCGAGACTTATTGTGGACGCTAGGAGAAAGCCATCCTAGTTCGAGTAGTACCTGCACTTAACCTTTTTGGGAAAATACGTCAGTTTACACTAGTAAATACAATTTAACTGACTCATTTTGAAAAGTTTAATAAAATTGATTTGAATGCACGTGGCACAAAGCTTTTTATAACTTGGGATAATTATTTAAATATAATCTTGTAAAAGAATTACATGTTTCTTATGCGTTCAGTAGCCCGGTATTGTGCCGGGTTAAAGATCAATAGACACACCACATTATTTGTTTAGGCACTGACGGGTGTACGCCTACACCCCGTGCTTAGGTCGTGGCCATTTCGTAAAATGATGCCAAGGATATCCGAGACATGGTCATTAACCCCCCAAAGGCTTTAAGCAAACAAAACATTTCCAAACGGATCATTTCAATGATTTAACCTCTATTCGATTAAAGATTCAATGCCCGACCAAGCGGTATTTTATATACCATAACCCAAGCCCGTATAGGGAAAATAAGTTAAAAGTATTTACCTTTGCAAGTATAAATCACAAATAGCAAGTGCGTGTAGCTTTTACTGGGTCTCCTATTCTGGAACAAAGGTTTATAATAACCTATTAGATTTCTAACGGGTCTTTAATTAAGCTTAAGCTTAGACCGGTTAGTTTTAAAGGAAGATACGGTTCGAACGCATGAATAAGCGAAGACCGGAATAGAATGTGATTTAGACCCGAAAAGTTTGAGGACTTGTATAATATGGGTAAACTAAACACATTCTGGATTTTGACACAAAAATGATAAGGTTTGACCCGTTTCGGCTAATATATGCAAACTAGTTACATAAGCCGATCCGAACGCGAAAAGTGCGTAACGAGTAACCAATAAGAGTCATATACAGGTTTCCTATGTTAATATGCCTTAAACATGTTGTGACATCAGTATGATATCTTCTATTATGCCCGAAATGGATTTAAACTCAAACTATGCCTCGTAAGGGCATTTTGGTCATTTAAAAGGTTATAAAAGAGTTTAATTAGTAATCTGAGTTACAGGTCTGATTTATTTAGTAACTATACTTAATTTAATAAGTTATAACAGTAGGGTACTAGATATATGTGAAATTTATCATTTAAAACCAAACTATGCACCTTAGGGGTATTTTGGTAATTTCACATAGGCTAAAAAGGTCAAAACTGAAATTCTGAGTTTAAAACTTTAGCTTACTGTTAAAATATAAAAATTTACTAAAAATATCAGTAGGTATCAAACCTTATATGTTTAAAATGGTTTTAATACATACTAAGTGTTAAAACGCTTAAAAAGGCGATTTTGAGCTATTTCCGGGTTTTTAAAGGAAAGCTGAAAATTTTAATATTCCAGAAAGCTCAAAATATTTTATTTATCATAAAAAATCAGTAGCAAAAGGTTTGGTATCAAAATTATTTGTAAAACTCATTTTATAGCCCAAAAGGGCAAAACCGACAATTACCGAATCAAGCTTAGAGACCTATGTTATGCTCAGCCAAAAATTAAATAAAAATCTTTAAAAATCTCAAAATATTATTTTATATCAGTGGGTAAAAATTTTGGTATTAAAAATCGGGTTTAGATAGGCTATATGCTAATTACGTCGTTTATTTAATAAAAAACTTTCTAATTACGCTAATGAGCATAACTCTTAATCTAGACCTCAAACTGATGTCAAATTTTAGGTGCAAGTTTATAAATCAGTAAATAAGGTTTCTACTCTTTTACTTTTTCAAAAATCACGTTTTATAGTCAAAAGGGCATAATAGTCAACATTTAAGCACTTAACGGAAACATGCATATGAACCGGATAACTATTGAACCAAGTTGTATAATCACAGAGGGTTATACTAACATGAGACCTGGTCCAAATAAAGCTCTAAAGCAATTCTAAACTATGATCAAACGGGTCAGAACTGAAAGTCAAAGCAGAAGTCAAACTATGCGACTTTCGGTTCCGAACTGAGCCTAAACTGAAAATTGTCGGGTTGAACATGTTTAGACATGTCCTTACATTAATTACCAAGTTATATTAATGATAAAACAGGTTGCATGGATCCTACATTGCTAATTATGTATTAATTTGAAAATAAGTATTCTGTTGACTTTTTAAAGTTAGCTTTGACCCGACAATTGACCTAGTTAGAGTGGGAATCAGAGAGTACCCTTTTAAGGGTTTATTACCCACATAAATACCTACTTATAGGTACTTTTAATTCGAGATTTGACTGAACAAATTTTAATTAATATCGAAGTCAAATCTTAATTACGACGGTTTGACTTTTAGCTAATTAACTAAGCTAAACTGAATTAGGATGGGTTAAGGACACTTACAAAGGTCCTAAGCACGACTAGGGATCACTAGGAAGCTTGTTGCTGATCAGGGGAGCTCCAGAAATGAAGTTGTGAATGTTGCAAATGAATGAACAAAGTTGTTGCAACTAGAGCTCCTTATATATGCATTTTGATTCAACAAGATCATGCCAAGGAGGTCTACAAATGTTACAAGATCAGTACAAGTGCCCCTATTGCATGTTAAACCATTGGAGAGATCCCTGGTATAAGAAAACAACCTTTTTAAGTCGGTTACAGACCTGCAACTGGCATCTGCAGGTTTTCTGTGGCTGTGCTGCCCTCGCGGGCCGAGTAAGCCCATAGGGCAATCCTACGCGGGCCGCCTGACCCTCCAGAACCAGCCAAACAGGTTTCCTTTAATTACATTTCAGCCCTTGGTCCTTTGTAACGTGGTTTTAACTGTTGTTTTTGCATTTGTGGCCCTTTAACCTTACTTTTAAGGGCTCCATAACATATTTAAGTATTGGTAAGTCCTCAGTCAACCTTATGATCACCCGAAAAGTCATAAATTTCAACATTGACGCTTTTAACCCCTCGTGTACGAATATCGTCATAACTTTCTCATACGATAACGAAACTTTGTGAAATTTTTATCACACATTCTAGTGAGTATAATTTATCGTTACAAAGCTTCGGGTTTGCTAAAAGGTCACTCAGAGGTGTACTTTAAACATGTTGACACATTTAACCCCTGTAGTTTGTAATCTCTCACTTTCTTCCACAATTAGCTTCGTATGATCCATGATTCATTCGTTTAAGGGTATAAACATCGTGTAGGGCTATTTTAGAGTATATTTATCCATTGTTGACACTTTGAATCCTTTTATACACATAGATTCCTTGTTTGTCAACTTTAGTACCTCTGACTTAATTCTTTACACGTTTAAAGTCCGTGACACGTGTCAATATAATATTGGACATGAATTTTCGAGGTGTTACATCCTCACCCCCTTAAAAGAAATCTCGACCTCGAGATTTACTGAAACAATTGAGGGTACTTTTCTTTCATTGTGGACTCTACCTCCCACGTGTATTCGGGACCTCTGCGGGCATCCCATTTGACCTTTACAATAGGCACATGCTTCCTTCGAAGCTTCTTTACCTGTCGATCCTCAATCGACAATGGTTTTTCCACAAATTTCAAGCTCTCATCTATATGCACATCCGTATGTGGTATGACTAGCGATTCGTCAGCTAGGCATTTCTTCAGATTGTAGACGTGGAATACGTTGTGAATACCACTGCGATTTTCAGGTAAGTTTAACTTGTAAGCAACTGATCCGACACATTCGATGATCTCGAATGGTCCTATATATCTCGGGCTTAACTTGCCTTTCTTACCAAATCGCATTACCCCTTTCCAGGGTGATACTTTAAGTAGTACTTTATCACCAACCTCAAACTTTAGAGGTTTTCGCTTTTTATTAGCATAACTTTTCTGCCTATCCCTGGCAGCTTTCAGGCGGTCACGAATCTGGACAACCTTGTCCGTCATTTCAAAGACTAAATCAGGTCCTGATAATTGAACTTCTCCTACTTCTGCCCAACAAATAGGTGTTCTGCATTTTCTACCATATAATGCCTCAAAAGGCGCAGCCTTAATGCTTGTATGATAGCTATTGTTATAGGAGAACTCGATCAATGGCAGGTGGTTATCCCAACTACCACCTAAATCAATTACACATGCACGAAGCATGTCTTCCAGAGTTTGGATGGTTCGCTCACTCTGCCCATCAGTCTGGGGGTGGTAAGCCGTACTAAAATTCAAGCGCGTGCCCAAAGACTGTTGGAAACTTTTCCAAAAATGTGATGTGTATCTGGTATCTCTGTCAGAGATAATTGACACTGGTACGCAATGCAGAGATACAATCTTATCTACGTATAATTGGGCTAACATGTCGGAGCTAAAAGTCTCCTTGATGGGTAGGAAATGTGCTGACTTAGTCAGTCTATCTACTATTACCCATATAGTATCATTTCCCTTCCTTGTCTTTGGTAACTTGGTGATGAAATCCATTGTCACCATCTCCCACTTCCATGTGGCAAGTTCAGGCTGTTGTAGTAAACCTGACAGCTTCTGATGTTTAGCTTTGACTTGCGCACACGTCAAACATTTAGCTACATAGGCAGCTACATACTTTTTCAAGCCTATCCACCAATAGTTTACCTTTAGATCCTGGTACATCTTATCAGCTCCAGGATGAACGGAATATTTAGAACTGTGGGCTTCCTGGAGGATAACATCTCGAAGTCCTCCATGAACTGGAACCCATATTCGTCCATTCAACCTCAGGATTCCGTCCTTGTCATAGGATAACTGCTCCTCAGTTACTCCTAGCTTTTCATCAGGATAGTTAGCTTCCAACACAGCTTCCTTCTGTGCAGCTAACAACCTTTCGTTCAAACTATTCTTTATCTCAATGCTCTTGGCATTGATCCTTATAGGCTTCACTCTTTCCTTCCTGCTTAAGGCATCAGCAACTACATTCGCCTTGCCTGGATGGTATCTTGTCTCACAATCATAATCATTTAAAGTTTCCATCCAGCGTCGCTGCCTCATGTTTAAATCCTTCTGATTAAACAAGTGTTGAAGGCTTTTGTGATCTGAATAGATCACACACTTGGTTCCATACAAGTAATGTCTCCACAGTTTTAGTGCAAATACAACGGCACCCAGCTCCAAGTCATGGGTGGTGTAGTTCTTCTCGTGCACCTTTAACTTTCGTGAAGCGTAGGCAATAACTTTGCCTTTCTGCATAAGTACACAGCCCATACCGGTGTGTGATGCATCACAATATACTACAAACTCATCAATTCCATTAGGCAATGTCAATACAGGAGCGTTGCTCAACTTCTGCTTCAAAATATCGAAAGATTCTTGCTGCTTAGGCCCCCAGTCAAACTTGATTTTCTTGCGGGTGAGTAAAGTCAGGGGTGCTGCAATTCTTGAGAAGTTTTCAATAAATCGCCTGTAGTATCCTGCTAGTCCTAGAAAGCTGCGAATCTCAGTGGGCGTTTTCGGCTCTTGCCAGTTCATAATTGCTTCCACTTTAGCGGGATCTACTTGGATACCACGCTCACTAACCACATGTCCAAGGAATTGGACTTCTCGAAGCCAAAATTCACACTTCGAGAATTTGGCGTAGAGTTTCTCATGATGTAGAAGTTTAAGAATGCAGCGAAGGTGTTTCTCATGGTCAGCTTGGTTCTTCGAGTACATGAGGATGTCGTCAATGAAGACGATAACAAATTTATCCAAGTAGGGCTTGCAGACGCAATTCATGAGATCCATGAACGCGGCAGGTGCATTAGTGAGTCCAAAAGGCATCACCAGGAACTCGTAATGACCATAACGAGTCCTAAATACAGTCTTGTGTACATCTTCATCTTTAACCTTCAATTGATGATAGCCTGACCTCAAATCGATCTTAGAGAAGTAGCTTGCCCCTTGTAATTGATCGAACAGATCGTCGATCCTGGGCAAAGGATACCTATTCTTGATAGTGACCTTATTGCTCACGGTAATCGATGCACAGACGCATCGATCTATCCTTCTTCTTGACAAACAAGATCGGCGCTCCTCAAGGAGATGAACTAGGTCTAATGAAACCTTTGGCTAGCAGATCCTCAAACTGCGTCCTCAACTCCTTCATCTCTGTTGGTGCCAACCTATAAGGTGCTCTAGCAACAGGTGCTGCTCCGGGGATGATGTCAATTCTGAATTCCACTTGCCTATCTGGTGGTAAACCAGGTAGTTCTTCAGGGAAAACTTTGGGATATTCAGAAATGACGGGGATATCCTCAATCTTAGGCTTCGGCTCATCAATAGTCACTTGTGCCATGTAGATGACACAACCCTTCTGCAAACACCTAGAGGCCTTGAGCATAGACACCTGCTCAGGCGGTCCATACTTAGTATCTCCCTTAATGGTAAGCGACTCACCAGACGGAGTCTTGATTACCACTTGCTTCTTGTTGCACATAATCTGGGCTTGGTTATGCGATAACCAATCCATACCTATCACTATACCAAAACCGGCTAGCTTAAAGGGAAGTAAGGACAAAGGAAAAGAGTGGTTCCTAATGGATATAACACATCCATCTAACATAGTTGAGGCGGTTTCTATGGTCCCATCAGCTAATTCCACTTCATACTTCACACTTAAGGCTTTAACAGGTAAATTCAGTAACTTACAAAACTTATTATCTACAAATGATTTATCAGCTCCTGAATCAAATAGCACTCTTGCATAAACATCATTTATGAGGAAGGTACCTGTAATCACATTGTCGTCCTGAACAGCTTCCTTTGCATCCATCCTGAAGACCCTAGCATTGGTCTTTTTCCCATCCTCAGTTTTCTTGGTGATCTTTGGGCAATTGGACTTGATGTGTCCTTTTTCATTGCAGCTATAACACGTAGCATCCTTGATTTTCTTACAGTCTAAGATTCTGGCTCAGAAGATTTGCAAATCCCACATGCCGTTGACTGTGACTGGGATTTCGACTCGAGTCTACACCTCCCAAAATGGTGCTTCTTACAAACCTTACACTTGGGCTTATCTCCAGATTGATGCCCATCCTTCTTAGATCCAGACCCCTTCTTGTGGTCATTGTTTCCCCTGTGTTTCTTGTCTGACCGTCGTGAATTGTCATCTTCACGCTTCCTTTTCTCGGCATCCGTGTTCCTCAGCGATCTCTGTCTGACCGCGTCCAGTGTGAGGGACAGGGATATATCAGCTGCAGACCTGAATGTAGCTGGACGAGAGGCTTTTACACTTGCCTTAATCTCTGGGGCTAAACCCCCAATGAAACGAGCTATTCTTTTGGGTTCCGGGGTCACTAGATAAGGAACCAACCTTGACATTGTATTAAAGCTCGTAAGGTAAGCTTGGCAATCCAGATTTTTCATTACCAATGACAGAAAATCCGACTCAATCTTTTCAACCTCATGCTGAGGACAGTAGTTCTCCTTGATGAGGGTAACAAATTGTTCCCATGTCATATTGTACAGTGGAATCTTCCCAGTAGCTTGAATTAACGATCTCCACCAGGCTAAGGCCTCACCTTTGAACGATTGAGATACAAACTTTACTACATCCTTATCAGCGCACCCGCTGATATCAACCACGGTATCCATTTCATCCAACCATGTCATGCAGTCAACTGCTCCTTTCTCCCCAGTAAAGTCTCTGGGTTTGCATGAGACAAAATATTTATATGTGCAGGACTTACCACGCGGTTCCTGCTTAAGCTCGGTCTTCTTTGACGGGACACTTTGTTGGTTCGAGGAGTGATGATCGTCATCATCCTTCTTTGGCTTATCTAGCTTAGAGGGTGGCTTACTATGAGCCTCATAATGTGTTTTGGCTTAGAATGGCGTGCTGATTGGGTCCTGCTTCGAGTACTACTCGATTCACTATACTGCCTATCTATGGCTTTAGTGACAGCATTGTCAATTAATACTTGGAGTTCTGAACCAGTTATATTGATCCTGGTGGCGTCATGATTCTCCTTTGGCCGACTGTTGACCTCTTCAGACTCGGCCATGTAGTTGGTCTGCTACATAAAATGAAGACAATGATTCATTTAAGGAATTATAATAGGTTTGTCATCTTGATAATTTATTAACCATGGTAATTAAAGAACCATATTGGTTAATTTGTCAAGAAATTTCATTTAGGACTTTTCATTAGTAACCCTTAGTTCTAGAATATAATATAATAATGGCACATTAGGCCTAGTCACATGGACATTTCTAAATTTTTGGTCAAGATCTTATAGGATCTAGTTATTAAGGTTTGAATCAAGGTTCATTACCTTTCTTGACAGGGAGTTTATAGGCTACGACTGTCTTTTGTCTTATATGACAATAATTATAGTCCTTAGGCATTACATCACAATCGGATGTTTAAATAACAAAAAAAATAATTGGGATAATTTAGCATAAGGGTGGCATGCGTGATTTTGCGGATCACATTGGCCAAGAATGTTAACATGTTTGCAGATGTCAACAGAGATTTGAATCTTTTTAGACAGGTTTTACCATATTGGCCAGATCTTATAATGACATACAAGCTAGGTTTTACCTTTTAAGATTCTTATTTAACATTTAACGCAGAACAATCCTAAATTGAGATGTTAATAAGGATCTGAATCTAATTGGGGAACTACCATCTTGGCCTTGTCTTAAAATGACACAAAGGCTAGGTCTTGTCCCTTTAGATTTTATCATTTTTAATATAATGATAGATCTTGTAAAATATTGTTATTATTTATTTTATATTTTTGTTCATGCATATAACTAAGAATAGAAATTTAAATCTAACCATTTCACCACATGAATTTAAAATACTAGTCTGCCCTGAATGGGACTTTCTAAGGAAATAACATGCCCACGCAGGGGCTTTAACCAAACAAACATACCCACGCAGGGGTCAAACAAAAGACTTGCCCACGCAGGGGCTTAACAAACAAAACATACCCACGCAGGGGTTAAAACAGAAAACAGGCCCACGCAGGGGCTCAACTGACAACAAGGAAATACAACCAACAATTAAAGGATTCAATGGTCCTTTTTGCTTTTTCCTTTTATTAAACCTGTCAATCCCTTAAAGAAACCTTGTCGTTCCCTACGATCTCTGTGAACTTGCTGCTCAACCTGATCCAATCTTTGGAGAATTTCCTCCCGCTCAGGCGGGGAAAACCGTGGTACCTGCGGCTGCGGCTGATGTGGAGGTCGAAGAGACGGTTGCTGTTGGTACCCATAAGCTGGGTATCCAACTCCCCAAGGAGCTCCGTATGGCCCTTTGGGGTTAAGAGCATTGTAGTTCCATGCCGCCAGGTATGGGTCGATCTCCGCATAGTTGAAACTGGAGTGAGCCAGCTGCTCGAAGGGATTATATGTTGCTGGGCCAGTGTACGTGGGAATTGGGTTGTCAAAACCCAAAGGTGGTGGTACAACATGTGCAGAGTTCACTTCCGGGTTGGGGTTTGAAGGTCCCCCAAATTGCTGGTCTTCTCGGAGCGGCGGATAGTGGCTGCTACTCGATGGTTAGGGGGTGCTGATATGCACTCCTCTTCCTTGCACGGACATTCGTGCGTTTGTTCTCCTTCGCCTCGGTGGCTCAGGAGGCTGCTGCTGAGGTGGTAGTGGTGGCAGTGTAACTACCACAAAGCGAGAGTCCCTAGAAGGATCCGATTGCTACTGCTGCTGAGGCGTTGAATGGTAAGAAGGTGTGAAATACCATTCACACTGGTTGAACCTCGCTTGGTAGCTATCTGGACCACGGTAAGGTGATTCATGGAAAGACGATCCATCAGAGATTTCTATGGGATGTGTGGGGGTATCGGTCGGTGGTTCAGTAAGGTCAGTATCCTCGTCCATGTCCATGTCGTGATCTCCAGAAAAATGATCTTCAGGTCCCAATGGGTTAACACCCACTGGTTCCTCGAGGTAGTTTGTCGGGTTGAACCGGCTTCGGAAGATTTGGGACGGGTTATCAAAAGAGTGACGTGAGTTGGACCGTTGGAGAGGGATAAACGAAGGTTGTGGGTTTTCAGGTTCGTTTTCTGAATGGAGTCCAAAAGAGTGTAAGTAAGAAGGTGACAAAGCTAACGAGACAGATCGCCTTGCTGGCTGTAGATGTGCCCTCCAGTCTCCCTGTGGACTGGTATGTATGTTGACGGGTGGGGTCCGTCTTTGAGAAGTCCCGGCCTCCTGGTCGTGGCCTGTTACAGGTGATTTTCCCTTTCTTCTGAAGAATCTTGGCGGCATATTTAGACCTGTCAACATAAACAAAGATAACAACAAAGAATAATATAAAAGACAAAATAAAACCAAATCAGGATTTGTCCTATGTTCTTTGTCTAGACTCGAAAATTCGAGGAATGTGCAATTGTGTAACTAAGATTAAACACAAAAGGCTAGTGTTTAATTCACTCAGTGTTGGCTCTGATACCAACCTGTCACACCCCGATATTTCCACGTATTACCGGTGGGCTCGGTGGGGAGTATCGTGACGTAGTTGATATCATCATAGTCAAACAACACAATATAAAAATGCACAGCGGAAGCAAAGATAGAATCATTTCAACTTTAATAAATTGTAATATTTAGTATCACGATATAGTCGAAATAGATCCACAGGCGGATCAAAATAAAAAGGAGACATTGTTCAACAGTTTTATGACATCCAAGCTTGCGAGACTTATTGTGGATGCTAGGAGAAAGCCAGCCTAGTTCGAGTAGTACCTGCACTTAACATTTTTGGGAAAATACATCAGTTTACACTGGTAAATATAATTTAACTGACTCATTTTGAAAAGTTTAATAAAATTGATTTGAATGCACGTGGCACAAAGCTTTTTATAACTTGGGATAATTATTTAAATATAATCTTGTAAAAGAATTACATGTTTCTTATGCGTTCAGTAGCCCGGTATTGTGCCGGGTTAAAGATCAATAGACACACCACATTATTTGTTTAGGCACTGACGGGTGTACGCCTACACCCCGTGCTTAGGTCGTGGCCATTTCGTAAAATGATGCCAAGGATATCCGGGACATGGTCATTAACCCCCCAAAGGCTTTAAGAAAACAAAACATTTCCAAACGGAGCATTTCAATGATTTAACCTCTATTCGATTAAAGATTCAATGCCCGACCAAGCGGTATTTTATATACCATAACCCAAGCCCGTATAGGGAAAATAAGTTAAAAGTATTTACCTTTGCAAGTATAAATCAAAAATAGCAAGTGCGTGTAGCTTTTACTGGGTCTCCTATTCTGGAATAAAGGTTTATAATAACCTATTAGATTTCTAACGGGTCTTTAATTAAGCTTAAGCTTAGACCGGTTAGTTTTAAAGGAAGATACGGTTCGAACGCATGAATAAGCAAAGACCGGAATAGAATGTGATTTAGACCCGACAAGTTTGAGGACTTGTATAATATGGGTAAACTAAACACATTCTGGATTTTGACACAAAAATGATAAGGTTTGACCCGTTTCGGCTAATATATGCAAACTAGTTACATAAGCCGATCCGAAAGCGAAAAGTGCGTAACGAGTAACCAATAAGAGTCATATACAGGTTTCCTAAGTTAATATGCCTTAAACATGTTGTGACATCAGTAGGATATCTTCTATTATGCCCGAAATGGATTTAAACTCAAACTATGCCTCGTAAGGGCATTTTGGTCATTTAAAAGGTTATAAAAGAGTTTAATTAGTAATCTGAGTTACAGGTCTGATTTATTTAGTAACTATACTTAATTTAATAAGTTATAACAGTAGGGTACTAGATATATGTGAAATTTATCATTTAAAACCAAACTATGCACCTTAGGGGTATTTTGGTAATTTCACATAGGCTAAAAAGGTCAAAATTGAAATTCTGAGTTTAAAAATTTAGCTTACTGTTAAAATATAAAAATTTACTAAAAATATCAGTAGGTATCAAACCTTATGTGTTTAAAATGGTTTTAATACATACTATGTGTTAAAACGCTTAAAAAGGCGATTTTGAGCTATTTCCGGGTTTTTAAAGGAAAGCTGAAAATTTTAATATTCCAGAAAGCTCAAAATATTTTATTTATCATAAAAAAGCAGTAGCAAAAGGTTTGGTATCAAAATTATTTGTAAAACTCATTTTATAGCCCAAAAGGGCAAAACCGACAATTACCGAATCAAGCTTAGAGACCTATGTTATGCTCAGCCAAAAATTAAATAAAAATCTTTAAAAATCTCAAAATATTATTTATATCAGTGGGTAAAAAGTTTGGTATTAAAAATCGGGTTTAGATAGGCTATATGCTAATTACGCCGTTTATTTAATAAAAAGCTTTCTAATTACGCTAATGAGCATAACTCTTAATCTAGACCTCAAACTGATGTCAAATTTTAGGTGCAAGTTTATAAATCAGTAACTAAGGTTTCTACTCTTTTACTTTTTCAAAAATCACGTTTGATAGTCAAAAGGGCATAATAGTCAACATTTAAGCACTTAACGGAAACATGCATATGAACCGGATAACTATTGAACCAAGTTGTATAATCACAGAGGGTTATACTAACATGAGACCTGGTCCAAATAAAGCTCTAAAGCAATTCTAAACTATGCTCAAACGGGTCAGAACTGAAAGTCAAAGCAGAAGTCAAACTATGCGACTTTCGGTCCCGAACCGAGCCTAAACTGAAAATTGTCGGGTTGAACATGTTTAGACATGTCCTTACATTAATTACCAAGTTATATTAATGATAAAACAGGTTGCATGGATCCTACATTTCTAATTATGTATTAATTTGAAAATAAGTATTATGTTGACTTTTTAAAGTTAGCTTTGACCCGACAATTGACTTTTAGCTAATTACCTAACCTAAACTGAATTAGGATGGGTTAAGGACACTTACAAAGGTCCTAAGCACGACTAGGGATCACTAGGAAGCTTGTTGCTGATCAGGGGAGCTCCAGAAATGAAGTTGTGAATGTTGCAAATGAATGAACAAAGTTGTTGCAACTAGAGCTCCTTATATATGCATTTTGATTCAACAAGATCATGCCAAGGAGGTCTACAAATGTTACAAGATCAGTACAAGTGCCCCTATTGCATGTTAAACCATTGGAGAGATCCCTGGTATAAGAAAACAACCTTTTTAAGTCGGTTACAGACCTGCAACTGGAATCTGCAGGTTTTCTGTCGCTGTGCTGCCCTCGCGGGCCGAGTAAGCCCATAGGGCAATCCTACGCGGGCCGCCTGGCCCTCCAGAACCAGCCAAACAGGTTTCCTTTAATTACATTTCAGCCCCTGGTCCTTTGTAACGTGGTTTTAACTCTTGTTCTTGCATTTTTGGCCCTTTAACCTTACTTTTAAGGGCTCCATAACATATTTAAGTATTGGTAAGTCCTTAGTCAACTTTATGATCACCCGAAAAGTCATAAATTTCAACATTGACGCTTTTAACCCCTCGTGTACGAATATCGTCATAACTTTCTCATATGATAACGAAACTTTGTGAAATTTTTATCACACATTCTAGTGAGTATAATTTATCGTTACAAAGCTTCGGGTTTGCTAAAAGGTCACTCAGAGGTGTACTTTAAACATGTTGACACATTTAACCCCTGTAGTTTGTAATCTCTCACTTTCTTCCACAATTAGCTTCGTATGATCCATGATTCATTCGTTTAAGGGTATAAACATCGTGTAGGGATATTTTAGAGTATATTTATCCATTGTTGACACTTTGAATCCTTTTATACACATAGATTCCTTGTTTGTCAACTTTAGTCCCTCTGACTTAATTCTTTACACGTTTAAAGTCCGTGACACGTGTCAATATAATATTGGACATGAATTTTCGAGGTGTTACAGGAATCCCCAGAAGTGGAATGTCAACAATGTCCTCATCGAGCTCCCCATCGCCATGGGCATCATCAGGGGGACCATCAATAAACAAGTCAAAATCATCGTCAAAAAGATCATCGAATGGCCAATCCTCAGGAGGAATGACCACCAAGGGAACAGGAGCGAGGATCGGTGCCATAATGTGCTCACCATCGGGGTGACCAATGATAAGATGTTCGTGCACAGGAATAGGAATAACAAATGGATCCTCGTCCGGGATACCATCAGCAATCGGTAAATCATCTCCGAAGTCGGGCAGCGCAAAGGGCTGAAAATCGTCATCATCGTCGGACATCATCTCCGGATCACTCTCGGTATCAGAAGTAAAGATCTCTGGGACAATCTCATAGTCAGAAACAATGGCTATAGGGTCGTGGTCATCGGACAATCCGCTATCGGATGACGACATGGTATCTGTAACATAACAATCACCACATATGCACATATATCAACTACTAACATTAAGCATGTAATTAATGACAAGGTAATCATGTAATCTTGTATCCTTCCTAGTCTCCCAGACTAAACCCCCTAGTCTCCCAGTCTCTCAGACTGACTACCTAGTCTCCCAGACTACACCACCTCGTCTCCCAGACTAAACTTCCCAGTCTCTCAGACTGTATCACAAACCTTGAAATGTGTTTCGTGTCTTTTTGTTTGTAAAAATGTTTGTTTTCCTGGATCTGGGCGTTTCGTGCATGCAATAAAAACAGGTTGGTAAAAATATTTTCGTGGGAGCCCTAATGATTGTAGTCTAGACTCGAGGAGGAATCCTAGTTCGCTACAATCGAAGCTGATACCAAGCTGTCACACCCTGACTTTTGCGGAAGCGTGATTATGGTGTGACTTTCTTAATATCATTGCATTCAATCATAACAACAACTATATGATAAAAACCGTAGATGGTCATCCATTGATTAAGTTTAAAAGTATCACAAACAACACTGTTTAAACATAAACTTCAAATTCATATCTTACAAACCATACGAATTGTTTTGAGTTCCAGAAGGACTCATTAAAAGATTTTAAATAAAATCAGGCTTTGGTGGATGTGCCTCTTCCAGGAATAAGGCACACTGACCAAACCCTAAGATCATGGATGACATCTTTTATTCTTAAACCACACTTGGAATCTGAGAACGCCTGCCAGATCCACAACTAATTCCCTGAAATACATGTACTTTGAAAACATCAACAAAAGTTGAGCGAGTTCGTGAGTTTGTTTGTGTGTATGCATAAACCTTTGAAATCATTGTAAGTATGTATATAAGTTTGGAAATTCCGGTATGAAAGCAACAAGGAAAAACAGATCACCAATGGGTTGCAAGGCCATCGATATGTGTGAAGTGATGTAGGAAGACTCAAACCTAGCAGACTTTGTACCGGGCTTCCGGCTGTAAGACATAGTCAACCCATGGGCCAAACCCTGGTCCAACATGGGCGGGGCTCGCTACACCCAAATAGATCTATCACTCATGTCCCTCGGTCCTACAACGAGGATTAATGGTCTTAAGCGTCATACCCACCACTCACATGATCTAGCAGTACCATTCCTTAGCTAACCATACCAATCAATAACGTTTGTAAACAGTTGTAACATGTACTTCACCCCCGAAGTTATTAAACTGAAAATAGTTAAAAGAAAAGAGGGTCACGAACTCACAGTCTTGCGTCTTCAGTCACCGTAACTCAGGCTCCTTTGGGTAAACATGACTACCTACAACGAACTATGATCTATTAGACGAACGGGTCGTGCCTTGACTTAGTATTAATGTCTTTGAGTTACCTTTCTTCGTATCCTCGATATTATTCCAGGTTATATAATTATTTGTTAAAATAATTAATATTTCAACTTAAATTATATTTACTAAATTTTGGAATAATTGCTAAAACAATATATATTGAGTTAATACTTATCAAGTATTTACACTTGTATATCCTTCCCAAGGATGGGTATATTTGTATTTATATCCTTATACTTAATGTGTATTAACTTTTCCGGAATACTATCCTTAATAAAAGGTCCATATATATTTCCAAAATATATATTTTAAAAACCTTACTTAGAAAAATTATTTATAATTTTTCCTGGCAAAAATATTTGTATTTTCATTTAAGTTCCAAAAATAATATATTTTCAAGTCTAACTTAGAAAATATATATAAACTTATTTTCTCCAAAAATGATATATTTCATATTTATTTGAGAAAATATATCCTTAATCCCAATAATATTGTATTTTATGTTTGTGTAAGAAAATATATATTTCTTAAAAATAATATATTTTCTAAAATTTCCAAGAAAAATATATATTCATACATGCCAAAATAATATATTTTTCCCTTGTCAAAAATATGATATAACTTTGTAGTAATTGTAAAAATCGTATTTTTGTTTCCTTGGTGTCCAAAATATTATTTACCAAAAATATACTTGCGAATAAATTTCCGAAATATGCTTGTGATTTATATTCCTTGGTTTGGTTTCACCAATATTTTGTGTATAACTTGTATATTTATCCCTTGGAATTTTGGTAATATTTTGGAATGTAATTCTTGGTATTTTGATGTGTTATATTATTTCAAGCCCTAAAATAATATAACTAATACACAAAATATACAAATAGTCACACACATGGTGCCTTCTAAATATATATTTCCTAAATACATATTTAGTCACTTTTATTTATAAAAACCAACCTCCAATATTTATATTTTTGTAACAAAAATTATGGCAAAGTTTATGTAACATTTAAGGTTTGAAATATACTTGTAAGTGTAGGTTAATAAATATTTTCCTAAGTGTTTGGATTTTTAGAAAATTTTGCCATAGTTTCCCCTAAAAATGGAGGTTTCCTTGCTTTCAAGCATATCATTTTCTTTTGTAAAAATCATCACAATCAATCCACAATCAACAATATACAACCTTTACTTACCAATTTTGCCAAAATCAAGTAATAATCTACTACTTCATGAACTTGAGTATTTGTAAAAAGTTGTAGGAACTTACTAGTGTTATTAGTAAGCCTTGTTACCTTCTAAAGTGTGATTAGTTCTTTAAAAACTTCATTTTTAAAGAATATAGATGTTTACAACTTCAAATCATATTTGCTAAAAATATTTCTTTATGATTTCTTCTTGTTTCACAAGTGTTTATATACTTGTTTAACCACCAAAAATAAAGTTTGTTTATGTAAGAACCAAGATTTAAATGAAACTTATATTTTTAACTTGGTCTCTTTAGAAATCCTTCATGAAATTCTTAGATCTATATGATTAACAACTTACTTTGATCATGATTTTTCAAGAAAACATTATGTTCCTTCAAGTTCATGCTTTATGTGTGGATGATCTATCATCCTACAACAATTTCTATTCTCACATCTTGCTAGATTACGTTTTCAATCATGATCTAGCAAGATCATATGATGATCTACATCATACACATGAACAAACAACAATCAACAAGCAAATCATCACATAAACAACTTAGTTTCTTCATTAACATGCTTATATTCAAGTTTCATTCTTATGATCTTTAGTGTTCTTTAAGATTATGAGTATGATACTTCTTTTAACCACTAAAAGTGGAACTAAACTAGCAAGATCAAGACTCTTACCACTAGCACAAGGCTAGGGATGATCAAGTGAAGAAATGAGATGGATAAAAGCAAACAAGAGAGGTCCTTCCACTTCCACAAGCTCCTAGCTTCTTTGTATGGTCTCTAACACCTTTGTATATATGTGGAATGTGTGTAGAATATTGAATGATGGTGGATGTGGGTGTGCTTGAGTTCGGCCGAGAGCACAAGAGAAAGTTGTGTGTTTTTGTGAGAATGAAAGTTATGAGCATATGTTCTAGGTGTTATCTTATAAACCAATCTCAAGTCTCCATCCATTGTGTAATGTGTTCAAATTAGAGAAACACGATCCAATTTAATATTGAGATAAAATCTTGGGGTATGGAGGTGAGCATGGGCTGATTACTAGGTGGGGAGGGGGGGGGGGGGTAGGATAGGTTGTAACCATACTAGTTACATTAGGGTTAAAAATCAAGTGTTAGTTAGTTATGTTAGTTACTAGATATTTTATAGGGTGTTATGATGTTGGGGGACCATAACTAGCTTGAAAATGTTAAAACAGTGCTTGTAGTGTAAATTTGATGTTTCGGGTAGTGTCCGGTTGTTCGGTTGGTTACTGGTTCGTTAAAGTGCTAAACTATGCAGTTTAGTGTGCTTTATGTTACCGTTTATGACACCTTTGATTCCCGACACTTAGGAAAGCATTCAGGACCATTCAACCATGTTTCTGCATAAATTTAGATTGTTAAAATGCTGATTTATGCTGAATTTTGCTGAATTCAGCACTCTGGGTGAGTTTTAGTCACTTTCCGGCACTTAAACTATCACTTAGAAAGACAGTTTTGTGATCCTCACTTTCCTACACACTACACTAGTGTCATACTTGGTTTCTGGCCCATTCTGTGTCTCAATACACTGTCTGTCTATGTGCTGAGTTCTGTCAGCATTTTCCTGATTTATCAGATAACTGTGCTAACTGTGTCTAGTGCATCATTTGAGTCAATAAGCTATCATGCAATAATGATATGACGTCAAGCAATATGTGATGCACATGTTTGTATATGGCAGAAATCAGAAAACAGTAAATTGTAAATTCAGCACAGTCATTAAGCACTAATCATGGTTAGTTAGTTGTACGGATATCTGAATTTTTGAAAGTTGTCACAATGACTGTTATGGGCAACAAAAATCAAAGTCGACAAATCTTGAGCGGGTACCGGAGCTAGCCAACACAACCCGTCAAATCTACCCGTAGGAGTGACGGCGGTGTGTTGGCTCGGGTTCAAACCCGTGGAGGGCTACCTGGGAAGTAAAGGTGTTACATTCTGACACGACCCGAAAACACGACACGAACCTAACACGAAATTCGTGGGTTTAGGTTTAGTCTAAACGGGTACGGGTCAGTTTCAGATTGAACCCGGGAACCCGTTTAGCTAAACGGGTCGGGTTCGGGGTCAACCTGGTCGGGTTGGCTGGCTGACCCGTTTAACCCATTTATATTATATAATATTTTTTTACAATATGTTTTATGTTAAAAATTAAATTGTGTATGTATTTTATGCTATAATTATAACTTAGAAAAAAAATTTTACATAAGATTTTATAATTTAAATGTAATTGTATTATATACATTTGTGTTTTTTAAGTAAACTTTAAATTTAATATATTAATTTGTGTAAAAAAAATAAAAAAGAAAAGTTTTCGGGTTGAACGGGTCGTGTTCGGGTTAACCCACGAATATTCGGGTCGGGTTCGGGTTCATTGGTATAACACAATTTTCGGGTTCGGGTCGGGTTGAACTCGTCAACCCGCAAACACGACCCGTTTAGCACCCCTACCGGGAAGTACCCCGTCCCCCTTACCTTTTGATCAATAATGTTAAGAGTAACCCTATATTCTTAATAATTTGTTTTTTACTTTCTAATGTTTAATAGAAAGAAAATAACATTCCTTTATATAGTTTCACATTTTTTATAAAAACACGCAAAACTATTTAACAAAAAGTATAAGCAGCCGACATTTTCGTACGACATGGACACCCCTCCCAACTCCCAAGAATGTAACGTACTTTTAGGCCTTATTTGATAACGACCGTATTAATATATTTAATATTTAATTTTTTTTTGAACGGCAGCAAAATATATTAAATGGAAGGGAACATGACCAGCGAAAGGCTGGAAACAAGAGTACAGAAAGAAGCAAAAGCAGAAAAAACAAAAGCTACACACACCAACTTAACATAAGCAATTCCTCGGATTAATAATCCAATTCGCCCAGCTGCATCCCCCGAGTTTTGCTCTGTGTTTAACCCAGTCGAAGAGAGTCGAAACTATCTCTTCCATGATGTAATCTGCCGTACGAGTCAAGCCCTTGAAAATTCTGTCGTTCCTCCCTTTCCAAAGACACCACAAGCCCGTATATACAATCGCCAAAAGTAACTTGTGCATACTAACTGAGTCTGCTTCTTCAGCTTGTAACCGAAGCTGCTCCAAGTCCAACAAACCCGTAAGATCCCATTTCGCCCAAAACGAAACCTTCCTCCAAACTTGTTTCGCAATATTGCAATCAATGAAGAGGTGCTCAACCGTCTCTGCCACGAACGGGCAATGAACGCAATCCACCGAGACAAAGGACACACCCCTCACCATAAGGGTTTCAGCTACAGGAATTCGATTTTGAAACACTCTCCACACAAAAGAATTAACTTTAATTGGTACCCAATTCACCCAGTTGCAGACCTTCTCATTCGACCCAAACATCTTCTTTTCTAAAATCTTTCTGACGGCTCTAACCGAAAAGGGATCCCCACTCCCACCAGCCCAAACCCACCTGTCCACTTCCGACCTGAAGGAAAAAGAAGCCACCAAAGACGTTAGATCCCCCACGTCCGTAACCTCCCCGGAACTCAGCTTCTTTTTCCTCCAATTCCAAGAAACATGCACCATCCCTAAGTCATCACAAGTCACTCTATCTTTAATGAAACAGGATTTAGCCTTTTCCAGTTCAAAAAGATTCGGAAACAAGAAACATAAAGGAGTCTTGCCAAACCAAGCATCTTTCCAGAACCGCGTATGTTCACCCGCACCGACCACTCTAACTATAAACTCATTGAGATCCACCCCTAAATCTAGAAAGTCACCTCCTACTTTTATGATGTGAGCCCAAGGACCAATTCCACTTCTGTTCGCCTTTATATGGTCCGTATAGTTGTCAACCCGATGAATCGCCTTAATACAATTAACCCATAAAGCCCTTGGTTCCATCCTCCATCTCCACCACCACTTGGCAACTAACGCCAAATTTTGTAACCTCAAACTACCAACCCCCAAGCCGCCAAAAGCTTTCGGCATAACGACCTTCCTCCACGCAACCCAATTAATCTTATTCGAGTCTCCGAGACCTCCCCAAAGAAAGCGTCTCCTAATCCTTTCCATCTCCTCTATCACTTTTTTGGGGGCTCGAAACATGGAAAGGTAGTACAAGGGTAGAGATCCCAGTACCGCTTTTATTAAAGTGAGACGACCTCCAAACGAGAGACAAGAGGCTTTCCAAGAATTAAGTCTTCTTTTCAGCCTTTCCAACACGGGACTCCAGTTGACCGATTTGCTTATACTTGACGCCATGGGAAGACCGAGAAAGCTGAAAGGAAGTGAACCATGCTCACACTTAAGGATGCTCGCCATATCCTTGACAACCGATGGCCCCACGCCTACACCAAAGACCTTGCTTTTTGAAAAATTAACTTTCAGCCCTGACGCAAGATGGAAACATCTTAAAATCCTGGCCAGATTCAGCACATTGCCCAATTCCCATTCGCCTATGAAGATTGCGTCATCGGCATACAACACGTGTGACACAATAGGCCCATGGTTAGGAAGCGCAATACCTTTGAAAATATTATTCTTGATCGCCTTTTTCATCATAGCGTTGAGACCTTCTATGGCAATTAGAAAAAGATAGGGTGAAAGTGGATCGCCTTGCTTAACCCCGCGCTCAAAATTGAACTCTTTAGTAGGCGTACCATTTACAAGGATCGACGCTTTACCGGATTTTAAGATGCTCGAAACCCAACATCTCCACTTGACACCAAAACCCATAAGACCCATAACCGCGTCTAGATAGCTCCAATTAATCGAATCAAATGCTTTATCAAAATCTACTTTAAAAAGCATACATTTTTTCTTGTTCGATTTGGCCCACGCTATAGTTTCATTAATCACCAAATGACCATCTAAAATGTTTCTACATTCAATGTAGGCCGATTGTTCCACGCCGATAAGTTTCCCTACCACCTTTTTTAATCTCAAGGCCAGGAGCTTAGACACCACTTTTGATAGGCACCCTATTAAATTTATCGGCCTAAAGTCTTTTAAACCGATTGGGTCTGAAACTTTTGGAATTAGAGATATAAACGATGAATTACACCCATTAGGCAGTAACCCGTTAACCTCAAAATCCCTCACAAAGTCAATAAAATCCTGCTTAACGACCTCCTAAAAAAATTTAAGGAATTTGAAAGTGAAGCCGTCGGGGCCTGGAGCCTTGTCGTTGCCACAAGCCCAAACCGCATTTTTAATCTCATCTGGCGTAAACGAGCCCTCCAACCCCTCTCTATCCGACTCACACAAAACGCCAACCTCCAAGTCCTCTAAGGTGGGTCTCTTTGTATCAGATTCTTTAAACTTCATGTCAAAGAAGTTCAAAATCTCATCCTTTAATCTCGTTGGTTCAGATATCCAAAGACCCTCTAAAGAAAGGCCATTAATTCTGGAACGGGCCACATTGCAATTAACCATACCGTGAAAAAACTTACTGTTCTCATCTCCTTCTACATCCCATTTAACCCTAGCCTTTTGGATGAGGTCCATACGTTTCAATGAGTTCAACTCCATGATTCTATTTTTAGCGCCAACTCTGTCCCTCCTCTCCGAATCCGAAAGCGGCCCTGATTCCGCCTTTAATTCCAGCCCAAGAATCAAAGATTTCAGCCTTGACATCTCTGCCTCCTCCCTATTCACAACCGTGGACCTCCATATTTTTATATCCACCTTCAATCTCTTAAGCTTTATCATAAGAACAAGCTCCGAGGGTCCTCCGTGAACATGAGCAGACCAAGATCTTTCTACTACCATCTTGAGTTCGTCACACCTTAGCCACGAGTTGAAGAATTTGAACGGGATGGGGCCGAACCTATGTTCTTTTCCTTCAAATAATAACGGACAATGATCTGATAGATTTCGTGGTAAAGCAGTGATATTTGCATGAGGCCACAGATCCATAAATCTCTTACACACAAGGATCCGATCAATTTTACTAAGCCTTTTCCCGTCATCGCTCATCCAAGTAAATTTTCTACCTCCCAAATTAGAGATTAGTTGGGTTTATGACTGCTCAGAGGAGGATGTGAACATCTCGCACGCGAGAGCATGTATTCTGGTAAATCACTGTGATACAATAGACCTAAAATTCGAGATTACTTGTGGTACATACAACTTTACGATTTGGGCGGTGGAAGAGCATGAAGAATGGAGGCCAATCTTCAACGATTCTGTCTCGGCTTCAGAATCGGACGATGATCAGTTGGGTTCAGATTTTTTGGTTGACTCTGATGTTGAGTCTCATAAGGAGTTCCAGGAGGATAATTCTAAGGTGCCGGAAACAGACTTGGATGATGGTTTGGGTGAGAATGACGGTCGAGATTCCGGTTCAGTCGATCGTCGCCTGCCTGAAAAAAGTCCGGTCGGTAACCCAGAAGTGCAGCAGGCGAAGCGGTTTACCTTCCCAAGGAAGATTGTTACGGAGGTCCAGGTGCATGAGGACGTTAACTCCTCAACTTCTACCCCAGATATCATCATGTCTCCTAGGGTTGGGACTAAAATTACTGGGGAGATTAATTTGCAGGTGGGGCCAGATATGCCTTCCACTGGTGAGAATCCATTAGGTGATGGGCCTAATTTATCTAGGCCGGGTAAAACAGTTGGGCCAAATGGTGATTATGGGGATAGGTTGACCTCTGGTCTGCGAGATGGGCCTTCTAATGACCCATTTGGTAAGCATAGTTTGTTTGACCTCAACCTTGTCCCTGGTATATCCTACTCTCAGTCAGAGATTGGGCGCCCTAGACAAAAGAGATCGCATAGTGAAGGGGTATGTAACTTCAATTCCATGAGAGGAAGAGACATCATGAGAGGGGCGTTACAAAGGAAGGCTAGATCGCTTTCTAGAGGTGGCAGATTCTCAAGCTTGTCAGCGGGTACTGGGCATAAAGATGGGTCTTCGACTTCTAGCTTTCATGTCTCCGGGGATTCGGTGGGTGTTGAAACATCTAAAACAGCGATGGTTGGCAAGGTAGTTGGTTTAAATATGGTTGGGACAGAGGATGAGTTGAGGTCAGTTATCTTGGGTGAAGGAGGGAAGAGGTGTGTTAGATGAATTTTTTGTCTTTAAATTGTAGGGGGAGAGGGGAGAGGGGAGCGGATAAGATAGAGTGGATCCGTAACCTAAGGAGATCTTCTAATGTCCACCTGTTATGTGGGCAAGAATCGCAGCTTGCTAATCCAAATGACATCCCTTTTGAGCGAATATGGGGTAACATCTCGTTCGACTCGGTTGCTGTGGGAGCTTCGGGCAGATCAGGGGGCATCTTTTGCATCTGGGATCCCATGGTGTTTGACAAACTTGGAGTGTCTTTGCATCCTAATTTCATTGTTTTGACTGTAAAGTGGAAAGGGTGCGATGAGGTCATAAATTTTGTTAACGTTTATGCTAGTACGTGTGCGGTGGAAAGAAAAGTGTTATGGTCTGATCTTCTGGCAGTTCTTTCAGGTGGGAGGGGGCTTTGGATTTTTCTGGGTGATTTCAATGAAGTCAGGCGAAAGGAAGAAAGGTTCCCGGTCTCGGGCATCGTCTCAAACATGGCTGAATTCAATAATTTTATCTCTTCAGCAGGATTACAAAAAATTTAATATTTAATAACTAATAAAAACAACAACGATCTTATTTCTGTTTTACATTTACATAGAAAATTAACTCATGAGCAGGGATAAACGAGTTTATTCGTTTGTAAACTACTAGAGACTAGCTCAATAAGTTTTTGAATTGAACTCGAGTTTCCCATTTAATAAATGAGTTTAAATATGAGTTTCATATATTGAGCGTGAATAGCTTCGTGGTCAAAACTTCCCCTTGTTTATATACATATAATAATTTTTCTCATGTATATTAAATATTTAATTACATAATAAATATAGTTATATACATATATTATAATAACAGATTTAAGAATATGTATTACGTTATATATATATATATATATATACATAAATTAATACTTATATGTATGAAGATTTAAACTTAAAACCTCACCTAGATTTAAAATCGACGCAAGTTTAACACCATCGTTCATTATTTATTTAATTACCTTATCTTCATACAATGAGTTAGCTTGATCAAAAACCAATGAGTCAATGTTAGAAAGGGCGTCGTCGCGCCACGCGACAGGGACCGTGTCGATGTGCACCGTGTCGACCTGCCTATTGTCTTCTTGCAGGATATACCCGCACCCCGTCCAGGGGAAGCCCCTTCTAGCCAGCAGCCTAGCCATGACCCACATGTATCAGCAGCTTTCCCTCACATGCCTCAGTTTGCACCTACTGCTCATTTTACTTCTTCACCACTAGATGAGCCACTTAGATGGTTCCCACCTTACACCATGCCGATATCCGATCCCTACCATCCCTCACACTTTACTGGTTATACACGGGATGAGTTACTTTTATCATTGCAGCTTCAGTATGAGATCATGAGTCACAAGATTCTAGAGCTTGAGATGATACCGCGACCTTTGCCATGTTCGTGTCAGCCTGCTTTTGCTCCTCGTTCATCACCATCCCCATTTTCACATCCTCCTGCACCACTTACTCCATTTCTTGAGTTTGATACTCGATTTCTTACTGTTGAGCAGCAGATCAGTTATCTGTTGCGTCATGTTTATGATCTTGAGGAGGAGCTAGCTCATGTGCGCAGCTTGATTTTTGTTCCTCCACCTCCTCCTCCACCACCATCAGCATAGACGGTTTTTGGTTTTATGTAGGTAGCTTGCTTTTGATGAGAGCACCGCTATTGAGTTGAGCTAGTGAAGCCTTTTGGAGACCACTTTTTGATTGTATGACTTATGGTAGATTAATAGACATTTTGGACAAGGGTAGTGTGACCCTGTGTTCCCTTTTGATACAATACATCTGTAAAACATGTAACTGTATTTGTGGTCGATGATTAATGGAAAGCTCAATCGTAACGTTCTCATTAAATACGTTGTTAATTTACTTGTTTATGCTATGATTGCATGCTTACTTGTTATGTCAAACGCTATTATATACATATATATATATATATTATACGAGTAAGACTTGACCTATACAATCTTCTTTATAGAAGATGCCTCCTCGATGGAACACTCAGTTGCCCACAACAGAGGCAGAACTGCAAGAACGGATTTCACAAGCAATCGCACAACATGAGGCCTTGCGCTCTGAACACAGCGGAGGTACCTCCAGAAATAACCTACCTCACGGTAATGTTTTAGTCACGTAAGACACATTACGATACGTTTGGACGTTCCATGTGCGTTACTAATGCTTTCTGTGAATGATGTTGCTTGTACAGGCTGTACTTACAAGCAGTTCCTTGACTGCAAGCCTCTGAATTTTGACGGCACTGGAGGTGTTGTAGTGTTCGTTAGATGGGCTGAGAAAACAGATTCTGTGCTGCTGATGAGCTAGTGTGCGTCTGAGCACCAGGTCACCTACATTTCTGGACTTTTCCTAGACGGAGCTCTATCCTGGTGGAACCTTCAGGTTCAGACTATGGGCGAGGAGACTGCATATGCTATGACTTGGGATGAGATGAAAGAACTGTCACGGCCCCCGACCTGGTTTGACCCGTTTCAGGAGTCGCGGGACAGAAATCTCGTGGTATTTAATTAACAGCGGAAGTTTCTTCAGGATCTTTTTAAAACTTAAAATATTTCCCGATTATTTTATTTCACAATTCGGGATAAAACCCGATAATTTACAATCTTGAGATTTCACCAGGAAATCTTTTATTTTACAAAACATGTTTCATTATTTTAACTAAGCCACTTCCTTAAGCTGATAGTGCTTCACGGCACTTTTCCTGGATCACAACAGATCACCTGAAACATGTTTGAAAAAGGTTTTGTCAGCGGGAAAAACTGAGTGAATCATTCTATTTACTAAAATGACTCATTTATTATAATTCACAGTATTAAGAGAGATTACAATGTTTATTTCAACCAACTACCCACAGTATTTGTCATCGACTCGTTTCGGTGACTGTGGTCATATTACTATTGAGTCCGTTCACCCAATAGTAACGAGTATCATTAATTAGGCACGCCCACCTAAATTGATAAAAACAGTAATGTGCACAATACCCCACATACCGGCTGTAATTTGGTGACTACATATACTTAATCACTGTAATTATAATATTTGAAAATAAACATGCTTTTGTAAAGTAATTTGATAAAAAGAGAATGAATCACATTGCAGATTTAACAGAGCTTATTCTACTGATTAGCCTTGATAACCTAGTTTAATAACAGGCACACAATTTGGTTAGTAACTTAATACAGCATTTAAGACAACTCACGAGATTAAAACCTTCACAACGAATGACAAAGTGCGATACTTAAACATCCATCGATTTAACGACGAATGACAAAGCATAAACCCTAATGTGGGCAGCACTTAAACATCCATTGGATAGTTTAATCGATCGGACATTGAATCGTATCAGCGATCGAGTTATTACCCTGATTGCGGCGTCGATTAGTGCACCGTGTGTGTTAATTTTTGTAAACAGAACGTATCTCAGTACATGCGGCGAAGTTTTACGTCGTTTGAACACCAAAATTCGATTGCCAATGTCTGCTATTTATAGTTAAAATTTCACTTTGCTTACGGACCGTAAGCCTCAAATTGTTACGGTGCGTAAGGGTGCTTACGGACCGTAAGACTAAAATTGTTACGGTGCGTAAGGGTTGAAAATAGGTTATAGGGTAGCCACGGTTGGGACTAGCTCTGCTGACTCGACTGTTTTGTAAATTCTAT
This sequence comes from Helianthus tuberosus, assembly GCA_030545235.1. Lineage (NCBI taxonomy): Eukaryota > Viridiplantae > Streptophyta > Magnoliopsida > Asterales > Asteraceae > Helianthus > Helianthus tuberosus. The sequence continues at coordinate 26,809,951 of CM060375.1, forward strand.
TTTTTGACAACGAGATTTTTAGGATAATCGTAAATAGGGTTTAACCCCCCCCCCCCTGAGTTTTAGGGGCCCTAATCCTGATTCTGAAAATTCTGAGAATTTTAGGGTTTGTTCAGAATCACTTGAGTTTCTCAATTAGGGTTTCCTAATAGATAAAATAATATAATAATTAGGACTTTTGATGAGAGTTGTTACATTCTCCCTACCTTAATAAAATCTCGTCCTCGAGATTTACTGAAATAAGTGAGGATACTTTTGCTTCATTTCGGATTCCAGCTCCCAAGTGTATTCAGCTCCTCTCTTTGAATCCCATTTGACTTTGACTAAAACTAGTCGTTTGTGTTTGAGAAACTTAATCTTTCGATCCTCAATTTGAAGAGGTTTCTCAACAAATTTCAGCTTTTCGTTTACCTCTATATCTCTAAGAGGTACTACCAGTGATTCATCTGATAAGCATTTCTTGAGATTGGATACATGAAATACATCATGTACTCCAGATAATTCTTCTGGTAGTTGTAAACGATAAGCGACTGGTCCTATACGTTGGATCACTGAAAATGGTCCTACGTACCTTGGACTTAACTTTCCTTTCTTACCGAATCTAACTACTCCTTTCCAAGGAGAAACTTTTAACAATACTCTGTCTCCAACTTGGAATTCTAACGACTTGCATCTATTGTCTGCATAACTTTTCTGGCGATCTCGAGCCGTCTTCAGCCTTTCCTTGATTTGAGTAATCTTATCAGTCGTTTCTTGCACTATTTCAGGACCTGATAATTGACTTTCTCCTATTTCTGCCCAACAGACTGGAGTTCTGCACTTTCTTCCATACAGTGCTTCAAATGGGGCAGTTTCAATACTTGAATGATAGCTATTGTTATAGGAGAATTCAATTAATGGTAAATGATCATCCCAATTTCCACCAAAATCTATTACACATGCTCGGAGCATGTCTTCTAGAGTTTGGATTGTCCTTTCACTTTGTCCGTCTGTTTGGGGATGATATGCAGTACTTAGATTTAGTCGAGTTCCCATAGCTTGCTGGAAACTTTTCCAGAAATGAGAAGTAAAACGACTATCCCTATCCGAAACAATGGAGAGTGGAACTCCATGTAAGGATACAACTTCGTCTACATACAATTTTGCCAACCTTTCCATACTAAAGGTTTCTTTCATTGGTAGAAAGTGAGCTGATTTGGTTAATCGATCCACAATTACCCAAATCGCATCATTACCTTTTCTGGTTTTGGGTAACTTAGTAACAAAATCCATTGTTATAAGTTCCCATTTCCATACTGGCATTTCTAATTGTTGTAGTAAACCTGAAGGTTTCTGATGTTCTGCCTTAACTTGTGAACAAGTGAGACATTTAGAAACATATCGTGCGATATCCTTTTTCATTCCTATCCACCAAAAGTTCTTTCTTAAATCTTGGTACATTTTATTGTTTCCTGGGTGCATAGTATACCTAGATTTATGAGATTCTTCTAAAATCTTAGGTCTTAAGTCTCCCTGCTTAGGTACCCAAATTCTACTTTTGTGGAATCTCCAAATTCCATCTGCTCCTTGTTCCAATTCCTTGATTCGTCCTTTCATTCCTTCAGCATCATCCTTGATTGCTGTAATTTGAACATTCTTCAATTGTTCCATTAAATCTAATTGTAGATTTAAACTAAGAGCACGAACTCGTCGTTGTTTCTCATAATACTTACGACTTAAGGCATCTGCAACTACATTTGCCTTTCCTTCGTGATACTGAATATCACAGTCGTAGTCACTTAGGATTTCCATCCATCTCCTTTGCCTCATGTTTAACTCTTTTTGCCCAAATATATATCTTAAACTTTTGTGGTCTGTGTAGACAGTAAATTTACTTCCGTAAAGATAATGTCTCCAAATCTTAAGGGCAAAAATTACGGCTCCTAATTCTAAATCATGAGTCGTATAGTTTTCTTCGTGCTTTTTCAATTGCCTTGAAGCATATGCAATCACCTTTTTGCGTTGCATAAGCACACATCCAGATCCTAGTTTTGAAGCATCACAATATACTTCAAAATCTTCAGTTCCTTCTGGTAAGGCTAAAATTGGTGCATTTGTTAATTTCTGCTTCAATATTCTAAAGGCTTCTTCTTGCTTTGGTCCCCATTCAAACTTAATGGCTTTACAGGTTAGCTTAGTTAATGGAACAGCTATTTTAGAAAAATCCTTAATAAACCGTCTATAGTACCCAGCTAAACCTATAAAACTTCTTATTTCCATTGCTGTTTGTGGAACCTTCCATTTGGTAATTGCCTCTATCTTAGCAGGATCTACGTGAATACCTTCGTGATTCACCATGTGTCCTAAGAATTGCACTTCTTGCAACCAAAATTCACATTTCGAGAATTTGGCATAAAGCTTTTCTTTTCTTAACAAAGTTAAGAGTGCATGAAGATGTTCACAATGCTCTGTCTGACTTTTGGAATAAATAAGTATATCGTCTATGAAAACAATTACAAATTTATCCAAATATGGTTTACAGATTCTATTCATCATGTCCATGAATGCAGCAGGTGCATTTGTTAACCCAAAGGGCATGACTGTAAACTCATAATGACCATACCTAGTTCTGAAAGCAGTTTTAGGTATGTCTTCTTCTTGTACCTTCAATTGATGATATCCGGAGCGTAAATCTATCTTAGAAAAATATCTAGCCCCCTGAAGTTGATCAAATAGATCATCAATCCTAGGTAATGGATATCGATTCTTAATTGTAACCTTATTCAATTCTCTATAATCGATACACATTCTCATTGAACCATCCTTTTTCTTCACAAACAACACTGGCGCTCCCCAAGGGGATGAGCTAGGTTGTATGAATCCTTTACTTAGTAATTCATCTAATTGCGTTTTTAGTTCTAACATTTCTGTGGGTGCTAACCGATAAGGTGCCTTGGCTATCGGTGTAGTTCCTGGAATTAGATGAATCCTAAATTCTACTTCCCTATCCGGAGGTAATCCCGGTAAATCTTCTGGGAATATATCTGGATATTCTGAGACTACAGGAATTTCCTTAAGTTCTTTACCCTTAGTACTAATGATTACTGAAATCATATATACTATTCCTTGTTTTCGTTCATAACTAGCAACTTTCATTACTGATATGAACTTCATGGGCTTACGTGTTTTATCTCCTGTAATCCTAATCACTTCTCCGGTGGGTGATTGAATTTCTATGGAATTCTGATCACAAAGGATTTTAGCATGGTTGGCTATTAACCAATCCATTCCTAATACAACATCAAATTCAGCTAAATTCATTGGCAATAGTTTTGCAGAGAATTTATGTCCTAAAAGTTCTATGTTTTCTTCTTGCAAAACTTTATCTATTTTAACTGAATTTCCGTCTGCCGTTTCAACTGTAAAAATCTGCCTAATATTGGTTAAAGGTAAATTAAGAGCTTGGCAGAATGAAGTATTTATAAAACTTTGGTTTGCACCAGAGTCAAATAATACTTTGGCGTAAATGTTGTGAACTAAGAACGTACCCGCGATCACATCTGGGATGAGTTCTGCTTCTTGAGTGGTCAGCTGAAATACCCTGGCATTCTTCTTAATAGTTCCGTCTGTCGCCTTAGTTTTGTTGTCTGCTGGTTTGATTAATTTAGGACATTCTGTTTTGAAATGTCCTGTTTCTCCACAATTGTAACAAATTGTGGATTTCTTCCTGCAGTTCTCTTCCCGATGTCCTATAACTTTGCAAAAATTGCAGGTTATATTACATCTTCCATAATGTTTCTTTTTGCAATTCCTGCAGAATGACATAGTTGAGGATTTTCCCGTTCCTCTTCTGTTGAAGTTGTTATTATTACCCGTACGAAATCCTTGGGTAATTTTCTGAGCCAGTTCCTTCTTTCTGTTTTCATCTTGGGTGCGTACCAGTTCATCGGTTAGGGTATTAGCTAATTCCACAGCATCGTCAATAGTGCGAGGTCTCGCAGCTTTAACGATATTGCGAATTTCACTAATCAGTCCCCAAATGTAGCGAGAAATGAGTACCGGTTCTGGCGAAGCCAGTGTTGGTACCACTCTAGCATATTCAAAGAATGTCGAAGTATAACCGCGACAATCTACACCCATCATCCGATGATTTAGGAACTTATTTGTCATCTGTTCCTTTTCATACTCGGGACAGAATTTTCTTTCTACAAAACCCTTAAATTCTTCCCAAGTCATAGCATAAGCTATTATTCTTCCTTTTGATTGTAACACAGTGTTCCACCATTCGAGTGCTCCTTCCTTGAAGAGATTTGATGCGTACATGACCTGATCATCTTTAGCACATTTACTTATTGCAATGACTGCTTCGGTTTTCTCTAACCAACGCAGTGATGCAGTTGCTCCTTCATTGCCTGCAAATTCAGTGGGTTTACAAGCAAGGAATTCTTTGAAAGTGCAACCAGGCGTTGCAGTTTTCATTTTCTTAGGAAATGGAGCTTGATGTGGTTCCCCATTATGATTAATATTATCATTGCCTCCGTTTACACTATTACTGAAGTTATCTTCAGAAATACGTTTACTAGGGACCATTTGTTGCGGTTCGATTGGATTCTTTATAGCAGCAACGAATGCTGGAATAGCATTGGCTATCCCTTGAGCAACAAAATTTTCGATATCTTGCCGGGTCATATATTGATCTCCTGGATGTTGCTCTGACTGATTAACCTCATTTACTGGTTCGTTACCAATGTTTGACATCTGATAATAAATTTTATGTAAATAATTAGTATAATTATAAATATAATAAAACAGTTTGCACATAATCACATTAACATGTATAATCAAAATTATCGATTTCACAATTTTCATTTTTATATATTATTTTATGCCTCGTACACACGATTATCATACAACGTTTTATTGTTAAGTTATTACACATACTGGTTATTATAATTATTTATTCACATATATTCCTGCGAACTCTCATTATCTGATCAGCAAATTTTCTTAAAAACGACGCTCCCTTTCGTCATACTTCCAAGTAACTCTTTCTCCAATATCCCTAATCCTATTTCCTGTATCAATTAACTCTTCGCCCCAAAGACGAAGTTCAGTCAGATTCTCCGGGCTCATAGTTGGGTATAGTGGAGGTTCTGGGTCAACTTGTGGGAAAAATGTATCAGGGTTGTTTAAAAGATTTTGGTATTGCCAATCAGTTGTCCACCATTCATCTAATTCTACTGGTAATGGTTGAGGTTGGACAATAGGATCTGGAATAGCAGGTTCCAGATTGATTGGGATTGGAGCTTCTAGTGGGTAACTAAAAAGATCTTCTTCAGTAAATATAAGGTTTGGATTAGCTGCTTCAAGGTTTCCATCAGCAGGTCCGATGAGGTCACTCATTACTAGTTTATGATCTAAAACTTCCCAAGGAGTCATTTTCTGTTTCTGACTAGAACTTTCTCCGATTTCTCTTTCTGTTTGCTTAAAACTCTTTTCAGCTTCTATCTCTACTTGATTAATATTTTCCTCAATTTCTACCCCTTTTCCTTTGTCTTTTGGTTCTGCAGTTGTAGTAACCTTTCTTGTTGCTGGCTTTTTCCTTCGTACTCGCCTCCAGCCCACAAATCTGTTTCTTTTCTTGGGTTTAGGTTTTGCCAGTGGTTTGGATTGAAATTCCATGGGTTCTTCTTTATCAGCGAAGTAACCGGTGAATTCCTTTGAAACTTCGATCTTAACAGGATAGAGATTAAGATTTTCTAAACCTTCTGATATCTCATTCATGCTGTTTAGCATATATGCAAAATACATACCAAATGTTATAACAAATTTTATAGATAACCCGTAAATATTATTGCATACATAAAACAACTGACAAGTAAATTATACTACGATTTACTGTAACTTATTTATTTACTAAATAAGGTTTCTGGGAAATAAAAGTGCTAAAACTTTTGAGTATTTAGAGATTTGCATTTTCTGCTACTGTGGCTAGCATATAAAGATTTGCCCATTTCTCATCTAATTTGTCCTCCCAAGGTGATTTATTGATTAAATCCTGGGTTTCTTGTTTAACTTTCTTCTCTCGGTTTTTCCTTATTTCCTCCTGACTTTTCCTAATAATCAAACTTCTTTTATTAGGAGAAAGTGGTTCCTCGTAATTTGCCTTACCGACAAATATTCCTTCTTCAGGAATTACATAAGGTTTTGTTTGGGATGAACTTCCCTTCTCGTTGGATGACCTATGTAGTTTAAGATAGATATTTGACAGCTTTTGTTTACCCATACTGTAATTAACAAATAATCAGTTAATAAAACAAATAATCACATAATTAGCAATCAGTAAAATTAAGTATTTCTAAATACTTAATAGGCTTAAATCAGTGGCTCTGATACCACCTTATTTCTGTCACGGCCCCCGACCTGGTTTGACCCGTTTCAGGAGCCGCGGGACAGAAATCCCGTGGTATTTAATTAACAGCGGAAGTTTCTTCAGGATCTTTTTAAAACTTAAAATATTTCCCGATTATTTTATTTCACAATTCGGGATAAAACCCGATAATTTACAATCTTGAGATTTCACCAGGAAATCTTTTATTTTACAAAACATGTTTCATTATTTTAACTAAGCCACTTCCTTAAGCTGATAGTGCTTCACGGCACTTTTCCTGGATCACAACAGATCACCTGAAACATGTTTGAAAAAGGTTTTGTCAGCGGGAAATACTGAGTGAATCATTCTATTTACTAAAACGACTCATTTATTATAATTCACAGTATTAAGAGAGATTACAATGTTTATTTCAACCAACTACCCACAGTATTTGTCATCGACTCGTTTCGGTGACTGTGGTCATATTACTATTGAGTCCGTTCACCCAATAGTAACGAGTATCATTAATTAGGTACGCCCACCTAAATTGATAAAAACAGTAATGTGCACAATACCCCACATACCGGCTGTAATTTGGTGACTACATATACTTAATCACTGTAATTATAATCTTTGAAAATAAACATGCTTTTGTAAAGTAATTTGATAAAAAGAGAATGACTCACATTGCAGATTTAACAGATCTTATTCTACTGATTAGCCTTGATAACCTAGTTTAATAACAGGCACACAATTTGGTTAGTAACTTAATACAGCATTTACGACAACTCACGAGATTAAAACCTTCACAACGAATGACAAAGTGCGATACTTAAACATCCATCGATTTAACGACGAATGACAAAGCATAAACCCTAATGTGGGCAGCACTTAAACATCCATTGGATATTTTAATCGATCGGACATTGAATCGTATCAGCGATCGAGTTATTACCCTGATTGCGGCGTCGATTAGTGCACCGTGTGTGTTAATTTTTGTAAACAGAACGTATCTCAGTACATGCGGCGAAGTTTTACGTCGTTTGAACACCAAAATTCGATTGCCAATGTCTGCTATTTATAGTTAAAATTTCACTTTGCTTACGGACCGTAAGCCTCAAATTGTTACGGTGCGTAAGGGTGCTTACGGACCGTAAGACTAAAATTGTTACGGTGTGTAAGGGTTGAAAATAGGTTATAGGGTAGCCACGGTTGGGACTAGCTCTGCTGACTCGACTGTTTTGTAAATTCTATTTTTTGACAACGAGATTTTTAGGATAATCGTAAATAGGGTTTAACCCCCCCCCCCCCCTGAGTTTTAGGGGCCCTAATCCTGATTCTGAAAATTCTGAGAATTTTAGGGTTTGTTCAGAATCACTTGGGTTTCTCAATTAGGGTTTCCTAATAGATAAAATAATATAATAATTAGGACTTTTGATGAGAGTTGTAACAAGAACTGATGCGCAAGAAGTACTGCTCGAGATTTGAGATTCAGAAGCTGGAAACCGAGTTCTGGAATCTGAAGATGGATGGACCTAAGATTGTTGAGTGTGTACAGAGATTCCATGACCTGTCTCGCGTTGTTCCCTACATGGTAGAACCGGAGTTCAAGCGAATTGAACGTTTCATTTGAGGATTGGCACCCCAAATCATGAGCATGGTGACGACATCCAAGCCTCCAACCATCACTGAGGCCATTGATTTGAGCATAACATTGACTGAATAAGCGATGAGATTGAACAAGTTCTTAGTTTCTGATAACAAGAAGAAGGAGACTCACGTCGAGTCATCAGGAGAGAACAAGAGGAAGTTCTCCAATTTCAAGAGGGGTACCCAGGGAAACAACAGTGGTAATAAGAAGAGAGATGTGAACCCACCAGCTGAAGTCAGGACAGGTGTTGCAAGTGCGAAAAGTAAAGGGAAATGTTACATGGGCACTTTGCCTAAGTGTGATGTGTACCAGTTCCACCATGCTGGCCAGTGTAGGTTTAGGAAGTGTGAAAGCTGTGGAAAGAATGGTCATTCGAAGGAGACATGCTGGACTGGTACTGGTCGTGGAAATGGTGGCCAGAGAGGCAATGGTAATGGCAGTGGAAACTGTAACAACTCTTATTAAAATTACTATTTCTTATTTTATTATAATAGGAAACCCTAATTGAGACCCCCCAGTAATATTGCAAGACCCCTAAAATTTTCAGAACAATCGGAACTAGGATCAGGGCCCCTAAAACTCAGGGGGGGGGGGTATCCCCTAATTGACGATTATCCTCATAATTCGTTGTAGGAAGCGAAATTCGTCAATCTGCTGACTCACCCAGGCTATAAACACACGAGGCTACCCTATGCTAGAAAGGGCGCCGTCGCGCCACGCGACAGGGACCAATTTTCGTTTTCTACACTGAGATATCCTCTGTTTCGTTCCAAAAACACACACAAGCACGAAATTCTGCCGCGATAACAGGGTAATAACTCGATCACTGCTACGATTCAATGTCCGATCGATAAAAATCAATTCAATGGATGTTTAAGTGATGCCCGTATTTGGGCTATACTTTGTCATTCGTCGTGAAGGTTTTGATCTCGTGAGTTGTCGTAAAAGTTGTATTAAGTTACTGACCTAGTTTTCGTGTGCATTGTTATTTGAATTAGGTTAACCAGGCTAAAATCAGTAGGCTAAACGCTGCCCGTCTAAACTTGCAATGTGAGTCATTCTCTTTTTATCAAAGTGCTTTATAAAACCATAAATATTTTCTAGTTATAATTACAGGGATTAAGTCTTTGTAATCTTCAATTACTGCCGGTATGTGGGTTTTGTATACATTACTTGATACCCGTCACCATTGGACAATGGGTTAGCCAATGGGTGATCTGACCATAGTCACATATACAGTCGAGTGACAAATACCGATTTGGGGTAATTGGCAGATAGAAACAATATAATCACCCTTAATACTGTATACTATAACAAGGTGTCGTTTTGTGTAACTTGAATGACTCGCCAGTATTTCCCTGCTGATAAAACCTTTTTAAAACATGTTTCAGGTGATCTGCTCTGATCCAGGAAAAAGTGCCGTGTAGCACTGCAAGCTTGAAGAAGTGGCTCAATAAAATAAAGAAACATGTTTTTGTAAAAACATGGATTTCCCAGTAAAATCACATTTATTGTAAATTATGGGTGTTATCCCCAATTTGTGAAATAAAATAAATTGGGTATTTTCAAGTTTTAAATAGATCCTGTTAAACTTCCGCTATCAACTCAAATAATAAATACCATGGGTTTTCTGCCCTCGGCTTCTGGACCGGGTCACACCTGGTCGGGGGCCGTGACAGAAAAAGTGGTATCAGAGCCACTGATTTAAGCCAATTAAGTATTTAGAAATACTTAATTTTTCTGATTGCCCTTCTATGATTCTGTGAAAATTTATTTTACAAAATTTTAACTTAGAATTTTTGTGTGTTTGTTCACATATGCTAACAGAATGAATGAGTTGTCTGAAGCTCTTCATAATATCACTATCCATTCTGCTGAAATGGAAGTTTCCAGGGATTTTTTCGGTTATTGAGCCGACACTGATGAACCTATGGAATTCCAAGCCCAACCTCCGGAGAAACCAAAGCCGAAGAAGAGAAGAAGATTCGTGGGCTGGAGGCGTGTGCGCAGGAAGAAAACAACGGCACCGAAAGTCAAAAAGACTGAGGATCCGATGGATAAAGGCAAGGGAATAGAGATCGGGGAAAGTTCTAGGCAAGCCCAGGATATGCCATCATGGGAGGAGCTGGATCGTAAACTGGCACTTAGTGATCTCATTGGACCTGCCGATGAAAACCTTTTCAATTACCCAGCGGAAGCACAACTTCCAGTTAATCTAGAGCCTGCTATCCCAAATCCTATTATCCACCCCGACCTCTACCAGGAGAGCTAGAAGAATGGTGGACAACTGACTGGCAATTTCAGAATTTCTTGAATAACCCTAATACCTTTTTCCCCCAATTTGACCCTGAGCCTCCACTACACCCACCAATGAGCAGCGAGAACTTGGCTGAACTTCGCCACTATGGCAAGGAGCTGGTGGACGCAGGAAATAGAATCCGGGATGTGGGGGAGAGGATATCATGGAAATACGACGAGAGGGAACGTCGTTTCTAAAGTGTCAGCTGACAGGATCGTATGTGGTTGTGCGGATGTGTGTTTCATAATAATATAATAATAATAAATATTAACAAAAATATAATCGTGTAAAATAACTTAAAATAAAACTTTTGTAATATAACGGGTGTGTAATGATGCATACTAATATATAAAAAGATGAAGTCGCAAAGTCAACAATTTTGGCTATACGTGTTGACATGATTATGTTGACGTGATTATGTGCGATTGCTTTATTATGCTTGATTGTTATTTACTCTATCTTGTGCCAATAATTTATATATTGAAAATTATCAGATGGAACCTGCTGTTAATGAACCAGTTAACGAAGTTAACCAATCTGAACAAAACCATGAAGATCAATTTCTGAATAGACAAGATATAGAGAACATCGTTGCTCAGGGAATAGCCAATGTTATTCCAGCAATCCTTGCTGCTGCCCGAAATCCAATTGAACCTCAACCAATTATTCCTAGTAAATGTACTCGTGATGACAACTTCAGTAATAGCGTAAATGGAGGCGGTACCAACAACAACAACAACAATAATAATAATAATAATAATGATGGGATGCAAGCCCCATTCCTTAAAAGAATGAAAGCTGCAACGCCTGGTTGCACTTACAAGGAATTTCTTGCCTGTAAAGCTGTCGAGTTCGCAGGCAATGAAGGGGCAACTGCCGTGCTACGTTGGTTGGAGAAAACCGAGGCAGTAATTAAAATAAGTAAATGTGCCGAGGAGGATAAAGTCATGTATGCTTCTCACCTTTTCAAGGAAGAAGCATTAGAATGGTGGAATACGGTGTTGCAAGCCAATGGAAGCGACCTGGCTTATGCCATGAGTTGGGAAGAATTTAAGCGTCTGGTGGAAAGAAAATTCTGCCCAGAATATGAAAAAGAACAAATGGCGAATAAATTCTTGAGCCACCGAATGGTGGATGTTGATTGTCGAGGGTATACTTTGAAATTCTTCGAATATGCTCGAATTGTGCCTACTCTGGCTTCGCCAAAACCGGTGTCGCAACCCCCGATCCCTTATCTGTCCCGGGAACGGGCGGACGCGAACTCAGAGTTTTGGTGGTATCAGTTGGTTAATTTGGCAGCGGAAATTACATCAGGACCATAGTTAGGAAATGTTTATCAGAGTAAAACCACCACATTTTATATTAATAATCACATGGGTAAAACCCAAGTTTCTTATTACAATACGTTTATAGGAATAAATCCTATTTTATTCAATTTAAAAACATCGTCTTTTAGGTAACTTTTATAGCCACATTTTTCCCAAGCCTTCAGCGCTCTCCAGCTGGCTTTTTACTAATTGGCTGTCACATTGTGTTACCTGAAACACGTTTTAAAAACATTTGTCAGTGGGAAATACTGGTGAGTGAATCCCAGTTTAATCAAGAAACATTTTATCAATTAAAACAATATTGAGAGCGATCACATTGTTTATTTCTACACAATTACTCATTCAGTACTGTCAATCCTGACTTGCGGGTCATATTACACATTGGCTAACTCGTTGTCCAATGGTAACGTACTGTCATCCCGACTTACTACTCACAGTAGTAAATTTTGTATACAAAACCCCAACATACCGGCAGTAATTGAAGAACTACAAAGATTCAATCACCGCTTAATCATATTGTAAAGCATTAAGGTTTTCTAAAGTATTACAAAAAGTTTAACAAAAATTGGATAAACTCACATTGTTATCTTAGACTTCGCGTAAGGGTTTCCGGGGAATAATCTATAATTTACACAAATGTACATAGATTATTACCATAACCCTTTGAAAATATTAATGATACCCTCCCCGAGACAGTATTCCAACAACTACGTCGGGCAGAACCACGACAGTTGTTACGGAACCCTAAATCAATCGGGCAAGGTATCTATTACGAAACTGGGGTTATAATACTTACAACGGAGCAGAACCTCGCTAATTAGGGGGGGTATAATGCCCGCTATAAAGCCTACACTTCAGAAGTGTGATTGAGAATTGAAAGAAATGAACGACGGAAAACAAAAACTCGTTGCTTTCTTATATAGGTATTGATCTTGGATCTCTCGCGGCCCGCGTAACATATAAGCTGGGCTTACGCGGCCCGCATCAAAGCTAGTCAACGGACTAGCTTGTCCGGCTCATCAGGTAGGTCCGCCACGATGTCGACACGTGTCGGCCTAGGGTGTCTCCGCGTTGTTGATCTCACGAGGCCCGCGTAAGATTGAGATGGGGTTCACGCGGCCCGCCTGAACTTAAGAAATCAGACGGAATCAGGTTCTAACCTTCATACCACCCGCGTAAGATTTGGGGTGGGTCCTACGCGGCCCGCCTCAGCCCTAGATTTAAATTTTTATTTATTTTTAATACTATTTAATATATTTGAGGCCCGTATTCGCGTATGGGGTGTATTTTTGGGATATTTTGGAATATTTTAATATATACAAGGGTGGCGAAAAAATAATCGAGGGTGTCGGTTTATTGAGGGTTGTTACATCCTCCCCACCTTGTTTTAGAGCTCGTCCTCGAGATTGTTAGTGCATTATCTGTCTATTGCCTTCGTCAATCTAGTCCGTAGCAGAAACCGAAGGATTATAAGCTTTTATTGTAATATCTAGTTAAAAGGGCAAGGTGGCAAACTTGTAAATAAGGAGAAATCCTTATATTCCTTGTGCCTATAAATAGGGAGTTATAGTGTTAGGTTTAAGACTTTTGGCTCGTTTGGAGATTTAGAGATCTAATCCTAGAGAGAGAAAGTCTAGAGAGAGAAAGGCTCTCTACGTGATTCACGGCTTTGTACACGACATCATCTCAATAGAATCACGTCATTTGTACGTTCTTGTGTGTTCGGTCACGCACGTTCACGGATTCCGCACGTCGAACGTTCGTTACGCAATCGTACGGTGTCGAAACCGGTCCTACAGGTGGTATCAGAGCAGGAGCTCGATTGCGCTGATCAAACACATAGATTCGTACCAGATTACATTGATTTCAGACCTAAATTTCATAGATTTCTTCATCTTTTTCATTCTTATCACGTTTTTTACTGAAAAACGTAAAATTAAACGGGATTTTTTGGTCCGAATATGCTGATTTTTTAGTATGTTGTGCGAAAATACTTGAATTACAATCCTACAAAGTTTCAGATCCAAACTCCTAGCCGTTTAGGAGAAATTGAAGGTTTTCGGTCCGATTTCGCGTAGTGATATCAGGTAGATCCGCTCTAAGAGATTCGCTTATAGTGACATTAAGAGGTCCGCTCATTGTGCAGGTCCGCTCATAGGTGTAACAATTAGGTCCGCTTATTTGAACCTGATAGTTCCGCTTATACGATCTGAGGAGATCCGCTTGAACGGACATTGTAGATCCGCTCATCTGGACATTATCTGGTCCGCTTATCCGAACATTGCCTGGTTCGCTTATTTGAACATCACGTCTGGTTTCGCTCATGTGAACCAATCAGTGATTCCGATCTTGTGACTGTTTGATTCTATTTGAACGTGGTTGTTGAATGTTGCATCTGATTAAAAGACCATAAACTGAATTGTGAATCACTAATTGATAAGGCCCAATCAAAATCATTTAATGTGACTGTTGTTATTTCAAGACTAATCGGCTAATTCACGTGATAATCATTTCCGAAGTGGTTTTATCTTTTATACTTGATTTATGTGTGCATGTGAATATATTGGGTTATGTGTGCATGTGATAATTGTCAGTTCATGAGTTTTGAATTTCAATAGTTTTGCATGTGAGAGTGTCGGTTTAAGTTGAGTAAGAAAATTGTTCAAATTTGAGGATCAATAAATTTACTTGAGTAACAATCAAATTGTTGTTTGACACATTTAATAGAGTTCAAGTCATTTAACAAAGATATTGTGATCAAAATGTTTGACGAACAGGAAAACGATAACCTTGAAAGATTGAATGATTGGTATGATAGGTTTTGGTTTAACACAAGAGAAAAAGGGGATAAGCATGTTTGGGTTAATAGACTTGAAAATTTTTTGTGCAAGAAACATGAACCGTTGGATGAGTTGGTAACACGGTATTATCAATTACTTGAAAATTTAAAAAGGAATGAGATAAGAATATCAGATGCTGAACAGATATCAAAATTTGCAGATGTATTACCGGCTGAATGGAATGAATTCTTGACTAACCTGAAAAAGGATTTTAGATTCTCAAATTTGTGTTTAAGAGAATTCATCAGTAAGATTAAGACACACGATTATGAAAATGAAAAGAAAAAGAAGGAGTTGATAAATGAAATAGAAAAGAACTTAAGAAAAATAAGTTTGGATGTGATTCTTGAAATAAGAAGAAGAGTAAATGTGTGTCTTGCTGCAAAAAATGTTATGAAATACGATATTAAGAGGGGTTGTTATATTGATGAAAATATGAATCCTCTTGATTTTGTTAAAATTTTCTGTGCAGGAACATACAAGATGGAAACAAAGAAAGAAGCTGATGATGGAGAGATGAATGGAAAATGCTTGAAATGCGAAAAATCAGAAACAGACAATGTCAAACTTCTGAAGAATGTAGAGAGTTTAACATTGGAAATCAAAAGCTTGAAGGATGAGAAAGAATTTGATAATAAACATATTCTTGAAATGAGAGAAAATTGTGAGAAATTGACGTCAGAAAATGTCAAACTATTGAGTAGTTTGGACAGTTTGATATTGGAAATTAACAATTTGAAAGAAAAAGATTTTGGAAAAATTAAAATTGAAAATGAAAACGTTTCTTGGATAAAATTGGAAAATGAAGCGTTAAAAGAAAAAGAAAAGGATTTTCAAAGTCAAATGAAGGTTTTAGAAGATGAACAGTCTGTTATTTTTAACAATAATCTTGAAAAACAGATTGAAATAAATTCTCATCTTCAGAAAATCATTCGACTTGAAAATGAAGCTGAAATTGCTCGGAACAAAATTGCTGAATTAGAGAATAAATTGAAAGGTTTTGTGACTTCGGCACCATATTTGTGTCCAAAACCGATCAATTCTGTTTCAATAAGTGACAATGTCACAAATTTTGACAAAGTCAAAATTGAAAATTGTGATGAAATATCTGATGATGAAAAAGAAAAGAAAAATATTTTTAGATTTACAAGAAAATTTTCAAAATACTGTTTTGCAATCTACTGAAATAGGTGAATGCTCAAAGCAAAAACCTGTTAAGAAGAATGCAGAACAGAAACAAAAAGATAAAAATTTGAAAAACTTCAAAATTGAAAATAAAAGCTCATCAGATAAGTCATCCAATTATTATCAAAAATCACAAAAATTTAAAAATGAAAACTCACAAAAAGTTGGTAATAAGTGGTGCAGGTTTGACCACAGTGCTTCAAAGCCAAAACCAGTTTTCAAGAAGAGTGATGATTACCACAAAGCCAGACAATGTTATAATCTAAGCATATGGTGTGAAAGTGGTGAATGGTACGATAACAGAGTGTGCTACACCTGTGGTGTGAGAGGACACATTGTTGTTAACTGCCAGAATTGGAGTTATGAGACAAGAAGATGTTATAATTGTCAAATCAGAGGACATATTGCTAAAGATTGCCCAAGGAGATCAATGGGAAGATCGAGGGTTGAATCTCAAAGAATGGCAAAGAAAACAGTCAACGTCAAGCCCAAAGAACAGAAGGTTCAAGAACCTAAAGTTCAAGAAAAGAAAGTGAAGCTTTCTCAGGGGCAGAAAGACAGACTGAGGAAGAAGAGGAAGAAGGCAAGAGAATATCTGGAGAAAATTTTGTCTTCGGGTTCACCGGACAGATTGAATAAGAGTTCTGATGAATCAACTAACTCGATTGCAAAGTCAAGCAAGACGAATTCATCGGATACAAATCTGAGGACGAAAGAAGAAAAGACGAAGAAGAAAATGGTCGGCGATGAATCTGATGTGTTAAAGTCAGACAAGCCACCATCAGGCAATGAATCTGACAGGTCAAAGTCAGACAAGCCATGTGCAGGCAATGATTCTGGTTCATCAAAGCCAGAGGAGCCTAGTGTTGAGGTAGAGGATGTGCAGGTTAACCAGGTTTCAAATCCTGAGCAGATACAGAACAAAGCCAGGAATTGATCCAGAAATTGTGAATCGATGAAAGCCAGACTACGATCCTGACAGCTGAGTCTAAGGGGGAGTCTGAGGACGAGCTCAACGCAAGAGGAAGCGTGGATTAAAAAAGCTAGATAAATATCTTGGAGGAGCTTGTATACGGAAATCCAGGTGTCGATCCCAAAAGCACGGAAGCTTGACGAAAGGGGGAGCCTGAAGAAAGAGTCTACCGAGAGGGGGAGCAACGGAAGCTCGTAGACAGATCCACGGGGATTCTGTTCGAAAGAGAGAAAGACAGGACGCTACGAGATTGACTATGGCAATATCCAAGGGGGAGTCTGTTAGTGCATTATCTGTCTATTGCCTTCGTCAATCTAGTCCGTAGCAGAAACCGAAGGATTCTAAGCTTTTATTGTAATATCTAGTTAAAAGGGCAAGGTGGCAAACTTGTAAATAAGGATAAATCCTTATATTCCTTGTGCCTATAAATAGGGAGTTATAGTGTTAGGTTTAAGACTTTTGGCTCGTTTGGAGATTTAGAGATCTAATCCTAGAGAGAGAAAGTCTAGAGAGAGAAAGTCTCTCTACGTGATTCACGGCTTTGTACACGACATCATATCAATAGAATCACGTCATTTGTAAGTTCTTGTGTGTTCGGTCACGCACGTTCACGGATTCCGCACGTCGAACGTTCGTTACGCAATCGTACGGTGTCGAAACCGGTCCTACAGGAAATTATAATGTTTCTTTGATTGATTTAACAACGTTTACAACCTGAAAGCAATCTGGCAGCACTTCGTTACAATTTCCGGAACCGTTACCAAATGAACAATCATGTGCACTATATATAGTGGAGACAGGTTCGCTTATATGGACGTCCATATGAGCGGACCTATTAGCTTATGGTTCGCTTTTATGGACAATGTCCATATAAGCGGACCTACTTGCTAATCCACCAACTTTCGTTTTTCGAACCTCGTGCACTGAATATCCTATCCTATTCTATTCTGTAATATGATACAAGACGAAGTCAATAGACGTAATGCACTAACAGACTCCCCCTCGGATATTGACGAAGTCTTCAGTGACTATTCTCTGTTATGACACCTTCTTCAGTCTTGATCATTCTGCATCTTCACTCAGATTGTAACATTGTAAGCATCCATCACTTCTCTTTATCAACTTCACACTTTGACTCTTACACTAGGATCTCATCACTGGTTCTATCATCAACAGCTTTATCATCAGCAGGACCGGTTTCGACACCGTACGATTGCGTAACGAACGTTCGACGTGCGGAATCCGTGAACGTGCGTGACCGAACACACAAGAACGTACAAATGACGTGATTCTATTGATATGATGTCGTGTACAAAGCCGTGAATCACGTAGAGAGACTTTCTCTCTCTAGACTTTCTCTCTCTAGGATTAGATCTCTAAATCTCCAAACGAGCCAAAAGTCTTAAACCTAACACTATAACTCCCTATTTATAGGCACAAGGAATATAAGGATTTCTCCTTATTTACAAGTTTGCCACCTTGCCCTTTTAACTAGATATTACAATAAAAGCTTAGAATCCTTCGGTTTCTGCTACGGACTAGATTGACGAAGGCAATAGACAGATAATGCACTAACAGAGATCTACTGGAACAAGTACGGATATTTCCTTTGCATTTTAGATTCAAGTTCCCATGTGTACTCAGGTCCTCTTTTGGAGTCTCACCTCACTTTGACCATAACTAGTATCTTATGCTTGAGGTTCTTGACTTTCCTGTCTTCATTTTATAGAGGCCTTTCTATAAACTTGAGTTGTTCATTTACCTCTATATCCTTAAGAGGTACTATCAGTGATTCATTAGCTAAACACTTTTTGAGATTAGATACATGAAATACATCATGTATTCCTACCATTTCCTCTGGCAGTTGTAGCTGATAGGCTACAGGTCCTATTCTTCTAGTAATCTCAAAAGGTCCAATATATCTGGGACTTAGCTTTCCCCGTTTGATGAATCTTACTATTCCTTTCCAAGGAGAGACCTTTAATAATACTTTATCTCCTACTTGAAATTCCAATGGCTTGGGTCGGTTATCAGCATAGCTCTTTTGTCGATCACGTGCTGCTTTTAGTCGTTCCTTGACTTGAATGATTTTGTCGGTTGTTTCTTGCACTATCTCAGGTCCAGATAGTTGCTTTTCCCCAATTTCTGCCCAACAGACTGGGGTTCGGCACTTTCGTCCATAAAGTGCTTCGAATGGTGCAGCATTGATACTTGTGTGATAACTATTATTATAAGAAAATTCTATTAAAGGTAAGTGATCATCCCAATTACCTCCAAAATCAATTACACAAGCTCTAAGCATGTCCTCCATTGTCTGAATTGTTCTTTCGCTTTGTCCATCCATTTGAGGGTGATAAGCTGTGCTTAGATTTAACTTGGTTCCCATTGCTTTTTGGAAACTTGACCAAAAATGAGAGGTAAATCGGCTATCCATATCAGAAACAGTTGATAAAGGAATTCCATGTAAAGAAACAATTTAATTTACATATAATTTGGCTAGCTGTTCCATACTGAACGTTTCTTTCATTGGTTACGGAAATGAGCTGACTTGGTTAGCCTATCTACAATCACCCAGATTGTATCATTTCCTTTCTTTGTTTTGGGTAATTTAGTAACAAAATCCATTGTTATCAATTCCCATTTCCATACTGGCATTTCTAACTGTTGTAGCAAACCTGAGGGTTTCTGGTGTTCAGCTTTGACTTGTGAACAAGTTAAACATTTAGAAACATAGGCTGCTATGTCCTTTTTCATTCCTATCCACCAGAAATTTTTGCTTAAATCCTGGTACATTTTATCATTTCCTGGATGCATCGTATACTTGGATTTATGGGCTTCTTCTAATATACGATGACGTAGGTTTCCTAATTTAGGTATCCACATCCTCTTTTCATGGAATCTCCAAATTCCATCTGTTCCTTGTTTTAATTCTTTTAGCATACCTTTTAATTTCTCATTATCATCCTTGATTACTGATTCTTGTGCTTCTCTTATCTGATCATTTAAATCTACTTGCAGATTTAATTTAAGAGAACGTACCCTTTTTGGCTTTTCATGATACTTTCGACTTAAAGCATCTGCCACTACATTTGCTTTTCCTTCATGATACTGGATTTCACAATCATAATCACTAAGCATCTCCATCCAGCGTCTTTGTCTCATATTCAACTCCTTTTGTTTGAAAATATACCTTAAACTCTTATGATCAGTGAATATGGTAAACTTACTACCATAAAGGTAATGTCTCCAAATCTTAAGAGAAAAAATTATAGCTCCTAACTCTAAATCATGTGTTGAATAATTCTCTTCATGATTCTTAAGTTGTCTAGATGCGTAAGCTATAACCTTTTGTTGTTGCATTAATACACATCCATAACCTAATTTGGAAGCGTCACAATAGACTATAAAGTCTTCAGCTCCTTCTGGTAACGCTAGTATGGGTGTATGGGTTAATTTATGCTTAAGAATTATAAATGCTTCTTCTTGTTTTAATCCCCATTCAAACTTAACAGATTTACAGGTTAGCTTAGTTAAGGGAATGGCTATTCTAGAAAAATCTTGAATAAATCTTCTATAATAACCGGCCAATCCTAAGAAACTTCTAACCTCGGTTGGTGATTCAGGGGTTTTCCATTTAGTAATTGCCTCTATTTTTGTTGGATCCACATGAATTCCTTCATGATTAACTAAATGTCCAAGAAACTGTACCTGCTCTAACCAAAATTCGCACTTTGAAAATTTAGCGTAAAACTTTTCCTTTCTTAATAAACTTAAAAGTGCGTGCAAATGCTTTGCATGATCTTCCTTATTCTTAGAGGAAATGAGAATATCATCTATAAAAACAATTATGAATTTATCCAAATATGGCTTACATATTCGGTTCATCATGTCCATAAATGCGGCTGGGGCATTGGTTAAACCAAATGACATGACAGTAAATTCATAATGACCATACCTCGTTCTGAATGCGGTTTTAGGAATATCCTCTTCCTGTACCTTTAATTGATGATATCCTGACCTTAAATCGATTTTAGAGAAAAATCGAGCTCCTTGTAGTTGATCAAACAGATCATCGATTCTTGGCAATAGGTACCGGTTCTTAATCGTGACCTTGTTTAATTCACGGTAGTCAATACACATACGCATTGATCCGTCTTTCTTTTTAACGGCGATCCCCATGGTGACGAACTTGGCTGTGTAAATCCTTTTTCTAACAATTCGTCTAATTGTTTCTTCAATTCTTGCATTTCTGCAGGTGCCAAACGGTAAGGTGCTTTGGCAATCGGTGTTGTTCCTGGTATTAAATGGATTTTGAATTCAACTTCTCTATCTGGAGGTTGCCCTGGCAATTCTTCTGGAAATACATCTGAAAACTGAGATACTACTGGAATATCTTTTAAATCCTTTCCTTTAGTGTTAGTGATTATGGAAATCAAATACACTAATGATCCTTTTCTTATATAACTTGCAGTTTTCATCACAGAGATAAATTTTGTGGACCTAGAGGGCTTATCTCCTTTAATTGTGATCTTTTCACCCTTTGGTGACTTTACTTGAATTGACTTTTGATCACATAAAATACTGGCTTTATTGGCTATAACCAATCCATTCCTAAAATGACATCGAATCCTATCAAATTCATAGGATAAAGGTTTGCAATAAATTTCTGATTTAAAATTTCTATGCTTACTCCCTGCAAGATTTCAGAAATCCTAACAGTTTCTCCATTAGCTGTCTCTACTAAGCATTCTTGTGGTAGTTTAGTTAATGACTAATTTAGAAATTTGCAAAATGATGTATTAATAAAACTTTGGTTTGCACCAGAGTCAAATAATACTTTAGCAAAGACATCATTAACTAAAAACGTACCAGCTATGACATCTGGAATCATTTTGGCTTCATCTGCAGTCAGAACAAATGCTCTAGCATTTTGAGTATTCTTGTTGTTTGTAGCTGGAGCTAATTTCGGACAATTAGGCTTTGATATGACCTTGTTCTCCGCAGTTATAACATATCCTGTTATTAACTTTCTTCCTGCAATTTTCTTCCTTGTGTCCCGATATTTTGCAAAAGTTACAGTATATGGAGCATTTTCCTGAATGCTTTCTTTTGCAATTCTTACAGTAAGGTGTAGAGGTAGAACCTATATTTTTCCCACGATTAAAATTTACAGAACGAAATTCTTGTGTGAGCTTCTGGGTTAGGTTCCTTCTTTGATCCTCTTCTCGGGTACGGACTAATTCATCTGTCAAAGTATTTGCTAGTTCTACAGCTTCTTCTATAGTTTGAGGTCTAGCTGCCTTGACTACGTGTCTAATCTCCCCAATTAATCCCCAGATATAACGGGAGATTAATACTGGTTCAAGTGAAGCAAGAGTTGGCACTATTCTAGCATATTCGAAGAATATTTTAGTGTATCCCTTACTATCCACACCAGTCATCCTAAGGTTTAGGAATTTGTTTGCTATCTGTTCTTTTTCATTGGGTGGCAGAATTTCCTTTCTACCTTGTCCTTAAATTCTTCCCATTTCATATTGTAAGTTCTATCACTTCCTATTGATTGGAGGATAGTGTTCCACCATTCTAGCGCTGAATTCTTAAACAGATTAGAAGCAAACAATATCTTATCTTCTTCAGCACACTTGCTTATTCTTAAGACTGCCTCAGTCTTCTCTATCCAGCGTAGGGTAGCAATGGCTCCTTCGTTGCCCGAGAATTCCATTGGTTTACAAGACAAGAATTCTTTATAAGAACAACCGTAAGACACGGTTCTTCTCCTTTTGGGAATGGGCATTTGAAGTACAGGTCCATTGTTTATGCTGTGTTCTGGTTCGATGGGTCGCTTACTGCTATGCTTACTTTTATTATTCGCTTCTTGAATTGTTTGAATAATAAATGGCATTGCATCTATGATTCCTTGTGCCACTATATGTTGAACATCACTATTATCCATTTGGTTTCCATTGTTATTGATGCTTGGATTCTCATTAACCACGTTAATGTTACTCTGGTTATCATTATTCAGATTTCCTTGATTTCCTTCATCGGCCATCTGAATTTTAAACATTTACCCCATATTAATATCACAAGATAATATTAAATATAGTTAATCACATGACACACAATCTAGCCAAAAACGTCGATCATTGCGACTTTTACTCTATTTCTATATACTGTTATGCATCTATTACATTCTAGTACTGAAATAAAAATTATAATACCAACAGAAATAGAATCACACTAATAGTAATAGGTATCCGTACACACATATTTTATTATTTTATTACTATTATTACTATTACCATCTCACCATCACATCTACGGATATGGATTCATCCAGAAATCCATATTGCGCTCATCGTATTTCCATACGAGACGCTCTCCCACCTGTCTCATTCTCTCACTGCTTTCTAAAATTTCCTCACCAAATGTCCTAAGTTCTTGTACGTTTTCTGCACTCATTGGGGGTGCAAGTTCTAGGACTGGGTTCAGAATCTGGGGTGTGGGTTCCTGATATGGGGGTGAAAGTGCCTGAAATCGGTAAGGATTTTTTAAGATTTCCCTAATTTATTCATCATGGTAATAGGGATCTAAAGGGTCCATACCTGGATAGGCTCCTATGTTCTGTATGGGTGTGTCTTCATGTATCGGGTAACGTTGCACAAAGTCCCTATTATCGTCCCACCAGGGGTCGTAATTTGGGTCTAGGGGTTTTGGTATTTGTACCCTAGGGATTTCCTCTGGGTTGAAGTCATGCATCTACACTTGGTTTTTAGGGTTTTCTATCTCCATGGGTTGGTCTGGGATTAGTGGTTGTGGGGCTACTAGTTGTTCCAGATTTGGGTCAGCAGCAGTTGTAGCTTGGATTTGGAAATTAGCTAGGCTTCTATTAAGCATATCCTGTGTATGGGCATCTGTCTTTCGCTTAGAAGCTGCTAAAACTCTTTGCTGTTGCAACTTTCGCATTCTTTTCCTACGTGCAAAGGCTTCCTTACTGAATGTTGGGATTGAACCCTACCAGAGGAACAGATAATGAAAGCCAAAACCGGATCACAACAGTGGATTCACAATAAGCAACTGTTTACACTAAGTCTTCTCCCTTGAAAGTGATTATAACAGCTGATGGTCTTACATCCACTGCCCGGATACAACTGCTGCTGTTATTCAAAACCACTGATGAAGACAGAAGGCTGCTGAGAACTAAGCACTGCTGGTACAATCTACTGATGACAAAGCACTGCCAAATCAAGGACTGATCAACCTTGAGGAAAGCACTAATGTAAAGAGAGAGCAGTAGTTTAGTATGTCAACTGTTTTATGTATAGTCAGTGGTTAAGATTAGCAGTGTTTGTAAAAGAACAGTAGATACAGGTTGTTAGGCTGTTAGACGTCGCTTTCATGGTGACGTCAGCTGAGATGCCTCAGTGGTTTGGATTGTCTATAAATGGAACAGTACTCTGCACTGTTACATTTGATCGTTTTGAGTGAGTTCTTCTCCTCAATTCAATCCTTTCATCTTGTACAACCAACCTTGGAGCATTAGGCTGAGGGGGAGCTTAGTTTGTAAGCTTGCATTATAATCTTTTGCTTTGATTTGTAATCTTTCAACTTAATGAGAAGCAAATGTTTATCAAAACTATTTTCCCTTTGATTGTATTTACAAAGCTTGTTATTCATTTCCACTGCACTTAAACTCTGTTCATTTCTATTTGATTTGTTCAAATTATACAAACAAGCACAATCATGAGAGCCTTCGATCTTTACAATTGGTATCAGAGCCTGGACAGTCAAATTCGATCTAACAATCAATTTGACATAACAGTTCAGCTCAAAATTCGTTGATACTAAGGTTGGTTGTATTTAGTTGAAAAACAGAGTAACGTGTGATCAGCTTTAAAGATATTATTCAAATACTCTGTAAAACAACCAAGATGTCATAAGTCACAAATTTCACACAACATGTGAGGTCATGCACAAATCACTCATAGTTTTCAGATCTAAAACATGTCTGTTAAACTATGATATTATTTCTTCTCGTCAAAATTGATTTCAACTGTTGCTATGAAATTTGTGATGTTTTCATTATATTATATGCTAAAGTATGAACCTCGGATTAACAAAAACCTATGTTCATAAAAACATTGATGTTTTTGCTAACGAAAAAGAGGGAAATTAAAACTTTAGTCACTTGATCTTATGTGTTGAAAAACAGGTTGAGATCCTCAAAAGGAACAAACCAACCTAGTTAAAGATACATTAAGAAAATCAGGGATAAAAAATGTCCAGATCATAGGTGATGTGAAATTTGGCATGAGCATGTGCATAAATGACCAAATCTCTCAAAACATTACTACAAAATGATTTTGGAATAAGTATTCCTTCAATAAATACCTCCCAGTGAGTATTTCAGTACTTATGAATGGGAAGGGTAAAAAGGGAAGAAGATAATCATAAAAACTCAAAAAGTGTGTTTATCTCAAAACTTTTGAAGTCAAAAGAAAAGAGTATAAATACAAAACACTTAAGAGTCAAAAGTTGGGGTAACAATGGTCATTAAGCAACTGTGTGCATTCATTGGTTCAGGAAAAGGTTCAGGTAACAATAGTATTCGCAGAGAATAAACTTTCAAAAGGACTAGACAAATTTTCAGAATTATCACATAGTAACAAAATCTACACCAGGGTTTTCGGAAACTCATGTGATCTTGTGTCTTCATTTGTCTGTTGGCAATCAATCAACAAGAGAATGGTACCAAACAGTGGTCAAAATGTATTTAAAATTTCATACCACTGTTGTCAAATCACTGACCATTTTCATAAGCTTGAGATTGATATGATTAGAAGTTTCAGTGAAAATTATACCAGATTCTTTTTGATGTTGTTTTCAGAAAATCCTTTATTTATTTTTCTAAAAGGATTTTCTCGAATAAGGCAGGATATATCATTCTTCATTTTTTTTAAATAATATATTTTGAACCCTTACTGGTTTTTGATAGTAAAGGTTTCAATCTCCTGTCAGGATGTATAACCTTTATTTCTGTTGGTTGTATTATCCTTAAAACAGATTAAAAGGAATTTGGTACAAGTGTCAAGGTCATATCTAACTCAAGTTTGTCTTAAAACTGATCAAAGATTGATTACCAAAAGACATTGAAAAACTGGGGTACTCTTGTTTTAATCTAAATATTATAGCAATAATGAGTAGCCTTAGTAAAAAGTTTACATCATCTGGGGTACTAAACCACTGTCAAGGAGTTGTAAAAACTTCAAAATGTGTAAATGACATGTGGCAAAACCTTGAATGAAAATTCTCAAAACAGTTGCTGACAGAATTGTCTTTCAAATCATTACCATTATCTTACCCCTAACCACAGTTTTGCTCAAACATCTGTTTCCTAAATACTGTCCACTGCTGAAAGTCAGCCACTGATCCTTCAATTTCTTGGCAAGCACTGATGTTCAAAATCAATGTCTTATCCACTTATATGCTATCTACTGATAGTAAAAATCATCCACTGTTATCACATTATTACCGTTGTAACTACTGAGGCTTGGTACATCAGTGGTTCTCAAAACAACTGTCCTCCACTCTTCATCCACTTCATCAGAGGTTGGCACGTGGTCAGTTTTTAGCCCTCAGATCTTTGTAACCGCTGCCACATCAGCACTCATTTTTCCCTTAATAAAACCCTGATCAAAACCCCAAACATGGTTTTACACTGTCGAATTGAATTCTAAAATGCTCTTCTCAAAGCAGTTTTCAACCCTCCATCCCAAATCATTCTCTGTTCTTCTTCTTCCTTTCAAAATGACGAAATCAAAATCAAAATCAAAACCAAAATCACCATCATCTTCCAAAGAGGTCGCTCAAACGGCCGCTGAATCCGTTGAAATACCATACAAATCTCCTCATAATTATGTGGGTCTACTCACAAAACCCACAAACAACCACACCTTCGATTCCATCATTGACATCTTATCTGAATCAAAGTACAAAACTTTGATAACAGCAGACGCTTCCATTTACCTGCAAACCCAGAGAGAGTTTTGGAAAAATGCTACGCTTGAAAAACAAGACGATAAAGTAGTAGCCATCAACTCCTCCATACAGTGTAAAGCGATTCAAATTACTCCTCAATCCATCTCAAAAGTCTTTAAACTCGATGATCAGAAAGGTAAAACCTCATTCGATAAAACCGAGTTGAAAACTGATTTCTTAAGAAGGGGATATGCAGAACAATCAAAGGTAGATACCTTACAAAAAGGTTACTTCCCTTCTGCACCAAGGTTTTTATTTCACACACTTTTGATGTGTGTTTCAAATAAAACAACAGCTTTTAACGAAATACCATTGAAGATTCAATGTCTGGGCTATGCTATTTTAAACAATGAAAATTACAACTATTCCCAGGAGATCTTTAATGACTTGGTAAAGAATGTTGATAGCAAATCATTTTTACTTTTTCCAAGGTTTCTAAGCTATTATTTTAAACAAAAATTTGAAAAAGAAAATGAAAATTTGCTCAAACAAGGTGCTTATTTTCAAATAAAAGGTTTAACACCTGAAACATTCACTAGAATGTTGGCACCTATAAAAACAAAAGCAGAGGTGTCTGAGCAGAATTTAGCAGCTGTCACTGCTCCTCAGACATCTGCTGCTGAGCCCACTGCTCCAGGTGATCATGGCAGCACAACCACTGCTTTGAAACCCACACCTGCCATTACCAAAAAGACCAAAAAGAAAACATCCAGAAAACCCACCAAACCCAAAACAAAGGCAACTCTGGAAGATGAGATCCCAGAGCAACTGCCAGTGACAAAACAAATGTCACCACAAACCACTGCTGCTACTTCCTCACAGCAGTTGGTAGAAAGATCTCCACCATTGCCTCAAACTCCTCCTGTATCCTCACAAAAGGATCAGGTTGTAAGCACAGGGACCCCACAATATGAAGCTCTGGACCCAATCGGATCCATCTTCCTCAGTCCTGATCCCAAGGACATGTCTCTTTCAACACCCATACCCTCACCAATCATATTGCCACAATCAATAATACCCTTGTTGCATGCAGTTGCTATAGCTCAGACACAAACCAGTTCCTCTCTATCACCTGTCACTGAGAGTATACTCCCACAAGTGACTGGGTCTGATGCTACTACCCCTGCTATCCCAGCAACAACTGAGGAGGTTACACCCCCTGAGTTACAAGTAACTCTCGGTGGTAGTTCAAGCGGAGCAGCAACTACAAATGTTGGATCATCAGATCTACATTTGGACAGTTGTTTCATCAGTCAGACTCCCTTGAAGGAAATTTCTTCCATAGCACCACTGATAACCACTAGTGAGGCTGTTTTGTCCACTGGTACCATCAAAGGATTATCAAGTGCTGAAGAAAGAAGTCCCCAGTACCAAGAACAAGGGGCATCAATGGGTGATTTTTGGGACTCAGTTCCTAAGTCACACATTGGTACAACCACTGTTGGTGGGGATTCAGATGATCCCATTAAAGTGGGTGATGATTCAAAATATCAGGAATTGACGGGCAGAGTTGAAAAACTTGAAACATCAGTTGCTGAGATAAAGGATATGGTGCAACAGCTATTAAAAGCTCATAAAGCACAAACCACTGTTGTTCCACCTCAAGCACCTGCTCCACCACAAGCACTTGCTGCAAATGAGCTCTGGAATCTTTTTCAACCCTTGCTTAAAAAACAAAAACAAATGGCTGATCAGCAGCATGCATTACATGTACAAATGCTGACAAACATGGTGGAATCAGGATTCAAAGATACTCAGGCAGACATTAAGGCTATAAAGGCCAGCATCCAGAGCACCACTGGAAAAGTTCCATCTACTATCCTCTTCATGGATAAACCCCTTGCAGATAATGCCAAAAAGGGGGAGAATATCAAGCAGTTGAAGAAAAAGGGAATTGAAGATGGGCTGTATGTTGAACCAGAACAAGAAAAACAGACATCTAAATCCTCAAAAGGTTCAAAATCTCAAACTTCCATCCAAACAGCTGATACAGCAGTAGTTACAAAAACCGCTAGCAGTAGCCAAACAGCTGTCATCTCATCAACACACACAACTTCACCACACACCACCAAAACCACTGCCCTACCACCATTACCTCCTGTCATAAAACAGAAGACAACAGATGTTACAACATCTGTTGTAATGACAACAGCGGTTGAACCACCAGTTATTTCAACAGCTGTTAGTCAGACATTTTCCATCACTCAAACCACTGATCCACCCAAGACATCATCAGCCTCTCCTTCAATAAAAAGGAGAAGGGTTTTCATTCCTGATGATGATTCTCCATCAACATCACCAAAAACAACTTCACAAACTTCAACCCCTGCTCAAAAGCAGAAGACATCTACTGACACATCAGTAGTTGTAATGACAACAGAGGTTGAAACACCAGTTGTTTCAACAGTTGTTTGTCAACCATCCACCACTGCTCTCATCATCCCTACATCACAACCAAAACCCTCTTCATCCGTAAAGCTTCACAAAAGAAAAAGAGAAACAACTCAAGCCACTGATGAAAAATATGATCCTGTTGCCGC
Organism: Helianthus tuberosus; assembly: GCA_030545235.1. Lineage (NCBI taxonomy): Eukaryota > Viridiplantae > Streptophyta > Magnoliopsida > Asterales > Asteraceae > Helianthus > Helianthus tuberosus. Next base: position 26,839,157 of record CM060375.1, read on the forward strand.
AAAATATCCACTGGAACTAGATGCTGTGAAAAATGAGATGAGACAATTTTACACCGAGGAAGATCCTTCAAAAAGAAGATTTCCTTCTCTTTGGTTTCATAGTCCCAGAAAACATGGATGAATATCTCGAAATGAAAGCAAGGCAAGCAAGGATTAGAGCTAAGCTTGAATGCAAATATAAAGGTGATGAAGCCATTGCAGAAAGAATGGTACTCTTGCTCACAAAAGTCAAGTTGATGGAAGACTATGCACAAGATCTGATCAAAGAAAAGACAGATCAACGAAAAGCAATGAGAAAAGAATATCTTGCATATATAATGAAAGAAAAATTCTATCAAGCTGAAGAAAACCAATTTGAAGAGTGGCCACTGGTTGCCTTGAAGCATGAAGCAAACAGGATTGAAAGGATTAAAAATGATCCAAGTAAGAAGAAGACAGCTCCAAATTGGAATAAGTACAAAAAGCTAATTGCTGATCTTACTTCTGAATACAAAAAGAAAAAGCAGGAACTGATAAATGCTAAGGTGGATACTGCTGAAGCCATAGCAAAATGGACAAAGCAGTATACCGACGAGGCTTATGAACGGCTGAAGAAAAGAAAGATAACAGTCTCAGGCACTTCTAAAAAGCCAGACTACAACAAGATGGAACAACAGCTGGATGCTCTTAAAACACTTCTCACATCAGCAGATAACCCTATCCTTGTGGAAAACAAAGAAAAAGGAAAACTGCTGACCAGTGAAGAAGAAAAAGAAAAGGAAGCTGAGTACTTCACAGAAGCCATCAAGAAAATGGGTCTAAAAGAAGATAGTTCAGTGAGCCTTCAAAACCTTTTCAAAAGGGTATTAACCAAACCTGCATCACCAAACACTTCAGCAGATATCTCAGACAGTGAGCTTGATCAACAAAAGACACAAGAACAAATTGACAAAAAAGTTGCAGAAGATATAGCTGCAGCAAATGAAGTCATAGAAGAAGCTTTCAAAAGAATGTCTGAAGTTCAGGATACTGCTTTACAATTTTTCTCAAGGCCAAAATCTCATAGCTCATCATAGAATAAATCTCTCCCAAGAAACCCATTGGGTTCAAAAGTACTAAAGTGGCTCTCTGATCAAAAGACCCATGTATTGACCCTGGTCAGATCCAATGGTGAGATGAAGTATATATCAAGGAAAAAAGCACTAGGCCTTAGTGTTGAAGATTTGCAGGATCTCCTTGAACTTTCATTGTGTAGGGATGAGGATGACACAAGTTCCAAAGAATTTGAAGAAGAATTTAAAAGACAAGGGAACTACTGATGAGAAATAAAAATCCAGAATAATGAAGGGTTTTGGCATTATCTGTTCCAGGGGGAGATTGTTGGGATTGAACCCTACCATAGAAACAGATAATGAAAGCCAAAACCAGATCACAACAGTGGATTCACAATAAGCAACTGTTTACACTAAGTCTTCTCCCTTGAAAGTGATTATAACAGCTGATGGTTTTACATCCACTGCCCGGATACAACTGCTGCTGTTATTCAAAACCACTGATGAAGACAGAAGACTGCTGAGAACTAAGCACTGCTGGTACAATCTACTGATGACAAAGCACTGCCAAATCAAGGACTGATCAACCTTGAGGAAAGCACTAATGTAAAGAGAGAGCAGTAGTTTAGTATGTTAACTGTTTTATGTATAGTCAGTGGTTAAGATTAGCAGTGTTTGTAAAAGAACAGTAGATACAGGTTGTTAGGCTGTTAGACGTCGCTTTCATGGTGACGTCAGCTGAGATGCCTCAGTGGTTTGGATTGTCTATAAATGGAACAGTACTCGTCACTATTACATTTGATCGTTTTGAGTGAGTTCTTCTCCTCAATTCAATCCTTTCATCTTGTACAACCAACCTTGGAGCATTAGGCTGAGGGGGAGCTTAGTTTGTAAGCTTGCATTATAATCTTTTGCTTTGATTTGTAATCTTTCAACTTAATGAGAAGCAAATGTTTATCAAAACTATTTTCCCTTTGATTGTATTTACAAAGCTTGTTATTCATTTCCGCTGCACTTAAACTATGTTCATTTCTATTTGATTTGTTCAAATTATACAAACAAACACAATCATGAGAGCCTTCGATCTTTACACTGAACCATCCTCGTTTCTTATGAGGGAATAGCTCTTCCGACTGAGCTTTAAAAGCAAACATCCCTTCTTCCTGATCAGCAGAATACCCAGAAAGGGCAGGCTCTGAAGAGGTACCTTCACTCCTAGGTGAATCAGATAACTGACGACACATGTCTGAGGGTCCTTGATCACTCATACTGTAAACTAACAAATAGTCAAATAACACATAACAAATAAATACAGTTATGCACGTATTTCTGTAATTTATTTCCTAACATAAAGTTTAGAATTTAAGTGTCAGCAGAACACTTCTTTGGCTTAGACCAGTGGCTAGGCTCTGATACCACCTTCTGTCGCAACCCCCGATCCCTTATCTGTCCCGGGAACGGGCGGACGCGAACTCAGAGTTTTGGTGGTATCAGTTGGTTAATTTGGCAGCGGAAATTACATCAGGACCGTAGTTAGGAAATGTTTATCAGAGTAAAACCACCACATTTTATATTAATAATCACATGGGTAAAACCTAAGTTTCTTATTACAATACGTTTATAGGAATAAATCCTATTTTATTGAATTTAAAAACATCGTCTTTTAGGTAACTTTTATAGCCACATTTTTTCCAAGCCTTCAGTGCTCTCCAGCTGGCTTTTTACTAATTGGCTGTCACATTGTGTTACCTGAAACGCGTTTTAAAAACATTTGTCAGTGGGAAATACTGGTGAGTGAATCCCAGTTTAATCAAGAAATATTTTATCAATTAAAACAGTATTGAGAGCGATCACATTGTTTATTTCTACACAATTACTCATTCAGTACAGTCAATCCTGACTTGCGGGTCATATTACACATTGGCTAACTCGTTGTCCAATGGTAACGTACTGTCATCCCGACTTACTACTCACAGTAGTAAATTTTGTATACAAAACCCGAACATAACGGCAGTAATTAAAGAACTACAAAGACTCAATCACCGCTTAATCATATTGTAAAGCATTAAGGTTTTGTAAATTATTACAAAAAGTTTAACAAAAATTGGATAAACTCACATTGTTATCTTAGACTTCGCGTAAGGGTTTCCTGGGAATAATCTATAATTTACACAAATGTACATAGATAAGTACCATAACCCTTTGAAAATATTAATGATACCTTCCCCGAGACGGTATTCCAACAACTACGTCCGGCAGAGCCACGACAGTTGTTACGGAACCCTAAATCAATCGGGCAACATATCTATTACGAAACTGGGGTTATAATAGTTACAACGGAGTAGAACCTCGCTAATTAGGGGGGTATAATGCCCGCTATAAAGCCTACACTTCAAAATTGTGATTGAGAATTGAAAGAAATGAACGACGGAAAACGAAAACCCGTTGCTTTCTTATATAGGTGCTGATATTGGATCTCTCACGGCTCGCGTAACATATAAGCTGGGCTTACGCGGCCCGCGTCAAAGCTAGTCAACGGACTAGCTTGTCTGGCTCATCAGGTAGGTCCGCCACGATGTCGACACGTGTCGGCCTAGGGTGTCTCCGCGTTGTTGATCTCACGCGGCCCGCGTAAGATTGAGATGGGGTTCACGCGGCCTGCCTGAACTTAAGAAATCAGACGGAATCAGGTTCTAACCTTCATACCGCCCGCGTAAGATTTGGGGTGGGTCCTACGCGGCCCGCCTTAGCCCTAGATTTAAATTTTTATTTATTTTTAATACTATTTAATATATTTGAGGCCCGTATTCGCGTATGGGGTGTATTTTTGGGATATTTTGGAATATTTTAATATATACTAGGGTGTCGAAAAAATAATCGAGGGTGTCGGTTTATTGAGGGTTGTTACAACCGGTACTTATTTCTCGCTACATTTGGGGTTTAACTAGCGAGATTCGTGATATTGTCAAAGCTGCGAGACCCCGCACGATCGATGATGCGGTGGAATTAGCCAACACTTTGACTGACGGACTGGTGCGTACGCGAGAAGAAAACAGAAAGAAGGAAGTGGCCTAAAAGATTACCCAAGGATTTCGTGTGGGTAATAATAGCAACTTCAAGAAAAAGGGAATTGGATCATCTTCCACTCCGCCGTTCTACAGGAACTGTAAAAAGAAACATTTTGGAAAATGTAATGAAACCTGCAACTTCTGCAAAGCTATAGGACATCGTGAAGAAGATTGCAGAAAGAAAACAAAGATCTGCTATAACTGTGGAGAAGCTGGCCATTTTAGACCAGAATGCCCTAAATTGGTCAAACCAGCAGATAACAAGGCTAAACCTGCTGAAGGAACTAATAAGAAGAACGTAAGAGCCTTCCAACTGACCACGCAGGAAGCCGAACTGATTCCTGACATAATAGCTGGTATGTTCTTAGTTCACAACGTTTATGCGAAAGTGTTATTCGACTCTGGTGCAAACCAAAGTTTTTTAAATACTTCATTCTGCCAAGCTCTTAAGCAACCTTTAACGAAACTTAGGCAAGTTTTTACAGTAGAAACGGCAGACGGGAACTCTGTTAACATAGATACGGTTTTGCAAAAAGAAACTATAGAACTTTCAGATCATAAATTTTCTGCAAACCTATTACCCATGAATTTAGCTGGATTCGATGTCGTGTTAGGAATGGATTGGTTAGTAGCCAACCATGCTCGAATCCTTTGTGATAAGAACTCTATAGAAATCCATGCACCCACAGGAGAAGTAATTATGATTACAGGGGATAAGCCGCATAAACCTATGAAGTTCATTTCAGTAATGAAAGTTGCTAGTTATGAACGTAAGCAAGGAATAGTGTATATGATTTCGGTAATCATTAGCACTCAGGGTAAGGAACTTAAGAAAATTCATGTAGTCTCAGAATACTTGGATGTATTCCCAGAGGAGTTACCAAGATTACCACCAGATAGGGAGGTAGAATTTATGATTCATTTGATTCCTGGAACTACACCCGTAGCTAAAGCACCCTACCGATTAGCACCCACTGAAATGTTAGAACTGAAAAAGCAATTAGATGAATATCTCAGTAAAGGATTCATACAACCTAGTTCATCCCCTTGGGGAGCACCAGTGTTATTTGTAAAGAAGAAAGATGGTTCGATGCGAATGTGTATCGATTATAGGGAACTGAATAAGGTTACAATTAAGAATCGATATCCATTGCCTAGGATTGATGATCTTTTCGACCAACTTCAGGGGGCTAGATATGTTTCTAAGATAGATTTACGCTCCGGATATCATCAGTTGAAGGTACAAGAAGAAGACATACCTAAAACCGCTTTCAGAACTAGGTATGGTCATTACGAGTTTACAGTCATGCCTTTTGGATTAACAAATGCTCCTGCAGCATTTATGGACATGATGAATAGGACCTGTAAACCGTACCTGGATAAATTTGTAATTGTCTTCATCGACGATATACTTATTTATTCCAAGAGTCAGGACGAGCATTGTGAGCACCTACGTGTACTCTTAACTTTGTTAAGAAAAGAGAAGCTTTACGCCAAATTCTCAAAGTGTGAATTTTGGCTACAAGAGGTACAATTTTTAGGACACATGGTGAATCACGAAGGTATTCACGTAGATCCCTCCAAAATAGAAGCAATCACCAAATGGAAGGTCCCGCAATCAGCTATGGAAGTTAGAAGTTTTCTAGGATTAGCCGGATACTATAGGTGCTTCATTAAAGACTTTTCTAAGATAGCTGTGCCATTAACTAAGCTAACCTGTAAATCGATTAAGTTTGAATGGGGACCTAGGCAGGAAGAGGCTTTTAGAATTTTAAAGCAAAGGTTAACACACACCCCAATTCTTGCCTTACCAGAAGGGACAGAAGATTTTGAAGTTTACTGTGATGCTTCTAAGCTAGGATTAGGATGTATGCTAATGCAACGCAAAAAGGTAATTGCGTATGCCTCAGGGCAATTGAAGAAGCATGAAGAAAATTATACGACTCATGACTTAGAATTAGGAGCCATAATTTTTGCCCTTAAGATTTGGAGACATTATCTGTACGGAAGTAAATTTACAGTCTATACAAATCATAAGAGCTTAAGATATATATTTGGGCAAAAAGAATTGAACATGAGGCAAAGAAGATGGATGGAAATTTTGAGTGATTACGACTGTGATATTCAATATCACGAAGGAAAAGCAAATGTAGTTGCAGATGCCTTAAGTGGTAAGTATCATGAAAATCAAAAGCGAGTTCGTGCTCTTAGATTAAATCTACAGTTAGATTTAATGGAACAACTGAAAAACATTCAAGAAACAGCAATCAAGGATGATGCTGAAGGAATGAAAGGAAGAATAAAAGACTTGGAGCAAGGGGCTGATGGAATTTGGAGATTACATAAGAAAAGAATTTGGGTACCTAAGCAGGGAGAATTAAGAAATAAGATTTTAGAGGAAGCCCATAAATCTAGATATACCATGCATCCTGGTAATAATAAGATGTACCAAGATTTAAGGAATAATTTCTGGTGGATAGGAATGAAAAAGGACATAGCTAGATATGTATCTAGGTGTCTAACTTGTTCACAAGTTAAGGCAGAACACCAGAAACCTTCTGGGCTACTCTAACAATTAGAAATGCCTGTTTGGAAATGGGAACTAATAACCACGGATTTTGTTACTAAGTTGCCCAAAACCAGAAAAGGTAACGACGCTATTTGGGTAATTGTGGATCGATTAACCAAATCAGCTCATTTTCTACCCATGAAGGAAACCTTTAGCTTGGAAAGGTTAGCCAAGTTATACGTAGACGAGGTAGTATCCTTACATGGAGTCCCACTCTCCATTGTATCGGATAGAGATAGTCGTTTTACTTCGCATTTCTGGACAAGTTTCCAAGAAGCCATGGGAACGCGATTAAATTTAAGTACAACTTATCATCCCCAAACAGTCGGACAAAGTGAAAGGACGATTCAAACCCTGGAAGACATGCTCAGGGCATGTGTAATAGATTTTGGTGGGAACTGGGATGACCACCTACCCTTAATTAAATTCTCCTATAACAATAGTTATCATGCAAACATTGAAGCTGCCCCATTCGAAGCACTGTATGGGCGAAAGTGCAGAACTCCAGTTTGTTGGGTAGAAATAGGAGAAAGCCAATTATCAGGTCCTGAAATCGTGCAAGAAACCACTGACAAGATCACTCAAATCAAGGAAAGACTGAAAATGGCTCTAGATCGCCGGAAAAGTTATGCAGACAATCAACGCAAGCCACTGGAATTCCAAGTCGGAGATAAGGTACTCTTGAAAGTTTCTCCTTGGAAAGGAGTAGGGCGGTTCGGGAAGAAGGGAAAGCTAAGTCCAAGGTACGTAGGACCATTCCCAGTAGTCCAGCGAATAGGACCAGTTGCTTATCGCTTACAACTACCAGAAGAGCTAGCCGGGGTACATGACGTATTTCATGTATCCAACCTCAAGAAATGTCTATCTGACGAATCCCTGGTAGTACCTCTTCAAGATGTAGAAGTAAATGAAAATTTAAAATTTGTTGAGAAGCCACTGCAGATAGAAGACAAAAAGGTAAAGTTTCTCAAACACAAAAGACTAGTACTGGTCAAAGTCAAGTGGGATTCAAAGAGAGGACCTGAGTACACTTGGGAACTAGAATCAGAGATGAAGCGAAAATATCCCTACTTATTCTAGTAAATATCGAGGACGAGATTTTTATAAGGTGGAAAGGATGTAACAACTCTTATTAAAATTACTATTTCTTATATTATTATAATTGGAAACCCTAATTGAGACCCCCAAGTAATATTGCAAGACCCCTAAATTTTTCAGAACAATCGAAACTAGGATCAGGGTCCCTAAAACTCAGGGGGGGTATCCCCTAATTGACGATTATCCTCATAATTCGTTGTAGGAAGCGAAATTCGTCAATCTGCTGACTCACCCAGGCTACAAACACACGAGGCTACCCTATGCTACAAACACACAGGGTAATAACTCGATCACTGCTACGATTCAATGTCCGATCGATAAAAACCAATCCGATAGATGTTTAAGTGCTGCCCGTATTTGGGCTATACTTTGTCATTCGTCGTGAAGGTTTTGATCTCGTGAGTTGTCGTAAAAGTTGTATTAAGTTACTGACCTAGTTTTCGTGTGCATTGTTATTTGAATTAGGTTAACCAGGCTAAAATCAGTAGGCTAAACGCTGCACGTCTAAACTTGCAATGTGAGTCATTCTCTTTTTATCAAAGTGCTTTATAAAACCATAAATGTTTTCCAGATATAATTACAGGGATTAAGTCTTTGTAATCTTCAATTACTGCCGGTATGTGGGGTTTTGTATACATTACTTGATACCCATCACCATTGGACAACGGGTTAGCCAATGGGTGATCGGACCGTAGTCACAGATACAGTCGAGTGACAAATACCGATTTGGGGTAATTGGCCGATAGAAACAATATAATCACACTTAATACTGTATATTATAACAAGGTGTCGTTTTGTGTAACTTGAATGACTCGCCAGTATTTCCCTGCTGATAAAACATTTTTAAAACATGTTTCAGGTGATCTGCTGTGATCCAGGAAAAAGTGCCGTGTAGCACTGCAAGCTTGAAGAAGTGGCTCAATAAAATAAAGAAACATGTTTTTTGTAAAAACAGGGATTTCCCAGTAAAATCACCTTTATTATAAATTATGGGTGTTATCCCCAATTTGTGAAATAAAATAAATTGGGTATTTTCAAGTTTTAAATAGATCCTGTTAAACTCCCGCTGTCAACTCAAATAATAAATACCACGGGTTTTCTACCCGCGGCTTCTGGACCAGGTCACACCTGGTCGGGGGCTGTGACAGAAACCGTGGTGGCAACGGTTATGGCAATAGAAACCAAGGTGGAAACAACAATCAAGGAGGAAATGGTGGTAATGTGAATCGAGGTGGTTGTGGAAATCAAGCTGGTAATGTGAACCACAACCAAAACAATAACCAAGGTGGTACTGGAAACAAGCAAGGATCCTTTAGTTGCGGAGATGTCCGGCATTTCAAGAGAGATTGCCCAAAGAACAACCAAGCTCAGGGGAGAGTCTTTAACATTGTAGCTAGGGAAGCTCGCCAGGATCCGAACGTAGTTACGGGTACGTTCCCTATCAACCAACACTTTGCATCTGTGTTATTTGATACTGGTGCCGATTATAGCTTCGTATCCCAAGAATTTAAGAAAATACTTGGGTTAGTTGCCAGTAAGTTAGATATCCCGTACTCGATAGAGCTAGCTAGTGGAAAGCTAGTAGAGGTAAACGAAGTAATTAGAGGCTGTATAATAGAGCTCGGAGAGCATGAGTTTATGCCCGATCTTCTACCATTTGAATTGGGAAGTTTTGACGTGGTAGTCGGAATGGATTGGTTATCAAGTAACCGAGCTGAGATCGTATGTCATGAGAAGATCATTCGAATCCCGATGGTGAACGGAGAGACGATTGTAGTGCACGGAGAAAAGCATGATACACCTTTGAGGATTATCAGCTGTTTGAAGGCACGGAAGTTTTTGCAGAAAGGAGGTGTTGCCTTTTTGGCGCACGTAGTTGATAAAGATGCCAAAGATCTAAAGCTAGAAAATATCCCGATGGTAAGGGAATATCCTGAAGTCTTCCCCGAAGATTTGCCAGGATTTCCGCCGCAACGACAAGTCGAATTCCACATTGACTTAGTTCCAGGCGCTGCACCTGTAGCTAAGGCACCTTATCGACTTGCGCCTTCAGAGATGCAAGAGCTGTCGACGCAACTTCAGGAACTTTTGGACAAGGGATTTATTAGGCCAAGCTTCTCGCCTTGGGGAGCTCCAGTTCTGTTTGTTAAGAAGAAGGACGCTAGTTTCCGTATGTGTATCGACTACCGAGAGCTGAACAAGTTGACCATCAAGAATTTGTATCCCTTACCGATGATTGATGATGTAACACCTCGTAAAATCACGTCCAATAATGTATTGACACGTGTAATAAACCCTCATGAAGTCAAACTTTGAATTTAAGGGACTAATTTTTTGAAAAATCGAAAACTTTGATTATGAAAGGACTGGAAGTGCTAGCATACCTAAAATAAGTTTCTGAATAACCTCGTATGATATTTATATTCACAAATGAGCCACTTGTTGATCGAGTGTAGCTGTTTGCGTAATTAATTGAAAGTTTGCGCAATGAAGGGTTAAAAGCGTCAACATGTTAATTCTTACCTCTGAGTGACCTTTTAACAAACCGGGAGCTTCATGATATTTGATTATACTCTCGGGAATGCCAATTATTGGCCGTCTAAGGTTTTTATGCCTATAAGTAAAGATACGCGCAACTTTGCAAGTTAGAGGGACTAAAAGTGTCAATATGTTTAATTATACCTCTGAATGATCTTTTAGCGAACCCGAAGCATCGTGATGTTTAATAATACTCTCAAGAATGCCTAATATGTATTAGATGAGGCTTCGAGGCTATTAAACGATGATATGCGCAAGTTTGCGCATTAGAGGGACCTAAAGCGTCAACTTTTTGAATCTACGCCTTTTGGTGACCATTTAAGTGATCAAGAGCATAGAAATAATTAAACTCGTGCTTGGGAATGCCCATTATGGGCCATGGGAGGCTTGGATATCATTAAACGACATTTCGCGCTACTTTGTGCGATTAAAGGACTATTTGCGTCAAACTGCAAAAGTATGTCGATTCGTATGTTATCGGACTTTCCGGAGTATGACCATGAGTTAAACATGATTTAATTATTCTTTATATAGCTTAGATATAGGCTTAGAGGTGTTTGGTGCGCAAAAATAAACTTTTAAGTCATGCAGGGACTAAAAGTGTCAAAAAGTGCACAAGTTTGCATTTTCGCGCATATCTCACATTCTGAATATATCCGGACATCCAAAAATTTATGTAAGAATTAAAATATTTTATTTTATTGATCGGCATGATAAAATTCCATTCGTCGCGTAATTTGGATCGTTTTTCGCATCCGTTCGTGTTTCGTCGTAATTAGCCGAACTACGTGACCGTACGACCAAACGAACCGACATCCGACATATTTTTGAGCATGTTTCATGTCCCCTATGTTTAGGCTTCATAGTAGAGCCATGGAATGAGGTTAACGGGCCTTAAATAAGTCAGAAATGACATTTAACAAGTACAGGGACTGAAACTACATGTTTTGAAAGTCTGAAAGGGATTAAAAACCTGCAGGGACTGATTATGTCAGTTCTGAAACTTAATATATGCATTAAAAACCTGTAGGGACTGATTACGTCAGTTCTGAAACTAAAATATATGCATTAAAAGCCTGCAGGGACTGATATGGTTGCTTTTTGAAAGTTAAAATATGAATAAAACATGGCAGGGACTTAAACAGCAGCTACCAAACATTTTTCTTGGACAACAAGCTGATTACAACAGCTGTAATAATCCTACAAACCTCCTCAACACTTGTTGATCATCCATTTTCCCTCAAACACTATAAATAGACCAAGAACCCAATTCATTTCACTTGCACCATTTTCTTGAGTTCTTGCTCTCTCTCAAATCTGAGGATCCTAAACATCTTGGCACCTACTCTGAGTTATATTCAATCCATAGGACCATATGTAAGTACTCTTAGCTTCTCTAATTAAGTTTTAATTAGTTAATTGCCATAAGTCAAGGTTATCATGATTAAACTTTGACTTTCTGTTTAATCACTATCAATCCAGCCATTATTCGAATTGAAAGTGGCTATGAGTTGGTAATTATGTGGGTAATAAACCCTTAAAAGGGCACCCTCTGATTCCCACTCTAACTAGGTCAATTGTCAGGTCAAACTTGATTGTAAAAAGTCAACAGAAAGCTAAATTTCAATTAAACGCATAATTAACAATGTAAAAGCCATGGAACCTGCTTTATCACTTATATAACTTAATAATTAATGTAAGAACATGTCTAAGCATGTTCAACCCGACAATTTTCAGTTTAAGCTCGGTTCGGAACCGAAAGTCGCAAAAGTAAACTTTTGCTTTGACTTTCAGTTCTGACCCAATGTAGCATATTTTAGAAATGCCTTAGAGCTCTATTAGGACCAGGTTATAGGTTAGTGTAACCCTCTGAGGTTATACAACTTGGTTCCTTAGTTATCCGATTCATATGCATGTTTCCGTTATATGCCTAAATGTTGACTATTATGCCCTTTTGACCTTAAAACGAGATTTTTGAAAATGTGAGAGGAAAATAACCTTTATTACTGAATTATAAACATGTCCTAAAAATTTGACATCAATTTGAGGTCTAGATTAAGAGTTATGCTTAATAGCGTAAATTGAAAGCTTTTTATTAATTAAACGACATAATTAGCATAAAGCCTATCTAAACCCAATTTTTGATACCAAACTTTTTACCCACTGATATAATATAATATTTTGGGATTTTTGAAGATTTTTATTTATTTTTAGGCTGAGCATAACATAGGGTTCTAGCTTTGATTCGGTAATTGTCGGTTTTGCCCTTTTGGCCTATAAAAAGAGTTTTACAAATCATTTTGATACCAAACCTTTTTCTACTGATCTCATATGATAAATAGAATATTTTAAGCCTTCTGTAATGATAAAAATATCAGCTTTTCTTATAAAACCCGGAAATCGCTTAAAACCGTCTTTTTACGCGTTTTAAACGCATAGTATGTATTAAAACTATTTTTATCATATAAGACTTGATACCTACTGATATTTTTAGTAAATTTTTATACTTTGACAGTAAGCAAAAGTTTTAAACTCAGCTTTCCAGATTTGACCTTTAAACCTTATGTGAAATTACCAAAATGCCCCTTAGGTGCATAGTTTGGTTATAAACAATAAATTTCACATATATGTAATACTCTACTGATGTAACTTATCAAATTAAATATTTTTACTGATCAAATCAGACCTGAACCTCAGAGTTATATTTAATCTCTTTTATAGCCTTTAAAATGATCAAAATACCCATATGGGGCATAATTTGTGTTTAAATCCAAATTGGGCATAATGGAAGGTATCTTACTGATGTCACAACATATTTAAGACATATTAACTTAGGAAATCTGTATATGACTCTTATGGTTACCCGTTACGCATATTTCACGTTCGGATCGGTTTATGTAAATAGTTTGCATAAATTGACCGAAACGGGTCAAACCTTATCATTTTTGCCTCAAATTCCAGAATGTGTTTAGTTTACCCGTATTATACAAGTCTCCAAACTTGTCGGGTCTAAATCACCTTCTATTCCGGTCTTCGCTTAATCATGTGTTTTGAACCGTAAACCTTTCCTTAAAACTAACCGGTCTAAGTTACGACTTAAATAAGACCCGTTAGGAATCTAATAGGTTAATAAAACCTTCGTTCCAGATTAAGAGCCCCAGTAGAGGTACTTGTGCTTGCTGACTAGGATATACGACTGAGTATAAATTGCATTTTAAGCTCAGGTAAATACTCTTAACTTATTTTCCCTATATGGGCTTGGGATACGGTATTATAATAATACCGCTTGGTCGGGTATTGAATGTTTAATCGTATTGTGATTAAATTATTGAGGTAACCCGTTTTAATCTGTATTGTTTGAAATAAAAGCCTTTAGGGGTTAATGACCATGTCCCGGATATCCTTTGCATCATTATAATAAAATGGCCACGTCTTAAGCACGGGGTGTAGGCATACACCTGACAGTTGCATAAAGGAAATAGTATCTCACTCTCTTGTGGGCCTATACTTGTGGCGTGTCTGTTAATCTTGACTCGGTTTCTAACATCGGGCCCTGAATGTATAACGAACATGTAAATCTGTATACAAGATTATTTTTATATAATTGTCCCAAGTTATAAAAGATATTTTGTGCCATGTGCATTCAGATAAATTTTCTTAAACCTTTTCAAAATGAGTCAGTTAATTGTATTTACTAGTGTAAACTGTCGTATTTTCCAAAAAGGTTAAGTGACAGGTACTGTACGTAATTGGCTGGGAGCTCAGGGCGTTAATAGGGAATCTTGCAAGTTCTAGATGCCTAAAGTCTGTTGAACAGTGTTTATCTTTCTGTTTTAAGATTCGTCTGTGGATCCACCTTACAATCTGTTTGTAACATTGAAGTTACTTTTGAATCAGTTTGTAATATATTCGCGTTTGACTTCCGCTGTGCATTGAACTGTGATTAATTGACTATGATGATATCAATTACGTCACAATACTCAACACCGGGCCCACCGGTAATATGTGGAAATATCGGGGTGTGACAGGTTGGTATCAGAGCCAACATTGAGTGAATTATACACTAGCCTTTTGTGTTAATCTCAATGATACAGTAGCACATTCCTTGACCTTCTGAGTCTAGACTTAACATGGGAATACCCTCATCCCTATTCGGAAATCTATTGCTTTCGATTTTATATGTTTTGAATATGTCGCCAAGCAAAGAAGCCGTATTGGAAATTCTCCACATCCGGAGCTTTGAATTACCGAGCTTCGTACCGCGGCTAGGATACAACGTGCAATCAAGGAGAAAACATTCAGAAGTAAAGTAAAGAAGAAAAGTCCTTTTGCTGAAGTTCGTTTCCTTAGTAGTCCTTATAAGGACATATTTATCTTTTAGTCCCTTCGTGGACAACGTCATTCCTTTCAAGTCCCGTTTAGGGCAATTATATACTCCTTTTAAAATCATTGGAATATTTTATCTAAATTCCATTTTATCATTTTATATGAATATAACATATGAAGTAAATCAAAATATAATTCCTTTTCGTAATTGATCTGCCAATATATATAATGAAAAGAATCTTAAAGGGTATAACCTAGCTTGTATGTCATTAAGGACCTAGCTATGATGGTAAAACATGTTTAAAAGAGATTCAGATCCTTGTTAACATCTAAAAACATGTTAACACACCTGACAACAGTGATGCGATAAAATCACACTTGTCATCTTTATAATGGGAATTTCCAACCCCTTATCTAGCCTAGTGATTTAGAAATCATGGCTTAAATCATCAAATTAAGATGATCATTTTTACAAACATCCATTAGTGATGAAACGCCTACGGGCTATATCTACATTCCTAAAAGACAAAAGACAGTTGTAGTCTTTGACTCTTTGTCAAGAAAGGTAATGAACTGCGTTCAAACCTTAATGCCTCGATCCTATAAGATCATGGCTTATAAATTCAAAATTGTCCTTGTGATTAGGCCTGTTGTGCCACTTTAATATCCTTAATGTTTTATATACTAGGATAAATTATAATGAAAATACTAATATAATTAACAAATTAACCAATATGGTTTATATTACCATGGTTAATGAATCGTCAAAAATGATGATTCCATAATAACCTCTAAATAAATCATTGTTAATATTTATGTAGCAATCAAGCTACATGGCTGGATCAGTTGAGGTTAACAGCCACCCGAGGGAGAATAATGATGTTACCAGAGTAAATATAACTAGTGCGGAACTGCAGGCATTAATAGATAATGCTGTTACTCGAGCTCTTGACATACAATATAACGAATCAAGTGATACACACTCTAAAACTCTATATGTGGCTCGTAGTAAGCCCCCTTCTAAATCACATGAGTTAAAGGAGGACGATGCTCATAACTCGTCAAATCAGAGGAGTGTTCCGTCTAGACAGGTTGTGCTTAATCAAGAGCCACATGTTAAAACCTGTTCATATAAATATTTTGTCTCCTGCAAGCCCAGAGACTTCACAGGAGAAACGGAAGCCATCGATTGCATGACGTGGCTCGATGATATGGACACCGTTGTTGATATTAGTGGATGTGCAGAGCAAGACATTGTGAAGTTTGTTTCACAATCTTTTAAAGGAGAAGCTCTAGCTTGGTGGAGGTCACAAATCCAAGCTGCTGGGAAAATCCCGTTGTATAATCTGACATGGGATCAGTTTGCTGCTCTTATCAAAGAAAATTACTGTCCTCAACATGAAGTTGAGAAAATCAAGACTGATTTCTTGACATTGGTCATGAAGAACCTAGATTGTCAGGCATATCTTACAAGTTTCAATACCATGTCTCGATTGGTTCCTTATTTAATCACACCGGAACCAAAGCGTATAGCTCGCTTTATTGGAGGTCTAGCCCCAGAAATCAAGGCAAGCGTGAAAGCATCGAGACCTACTGCATTCAGGTCAGCGGCAGATCTGTCGCTATCTCTCACACTCGATGTAGTCAGAAACAAGGCTGCCAAAGCTTCTGATGAAGGAAAGCGAAAAAGGGAGGATGAGAATTCTTATCACTCCGATAAGAAGAAAAAGGGGAACTCTGATCATTAGAAGAGTTCCGGGTCTAAGAAAGGCAACCAACAGTCGGGTGAAAAGACCAGGTGCAAAACCTGTAAGAAATACCACCTCGGGAAATGCAGATTTGAATCTCAGCCTCTACCCTGTGGAATCTGCAAGTCTAAGGAACATAAAACCTTGGATTGCAAGAAGTTGAAAGATGCAACCTGTTACGGTTGCAATGAGAAGGGGCATATCAAGACTAACTACCCTAGGAATCAGAAGAAGCCGGAAGAGGCCAAGAAAGCAAATGCGTGAGTCTTCCAGATGAACACCCAAGAGGCAGTACAGGAAGATGACATCATAAAAGGTACTTTTCCTTATCAATGATGCTTATAAGGGAATTTATTTGATTCTGGCGCAGAAAAGTATATTGTGGACAATAAATGTTGTAAACAGTTGTATCCGCCTATTAGGATCTTAGGCTTATAGCGCGAGGTAGAATTGGCCGATAACATTTAAAGACTGCTTCAACAACCTTAGATGGATGCTTTATATCCATTAGGAAACACTCTTATCCAATATCCTAATGTCAAGCTTTCGAGCTATCCAAAAATCATCAATATGATCAAGACAGATGTGACAATTGATTCCCTGTCAAAAAGGTGATGGACTAGGTCCAAACCTTAATTACCATTAATGGTCTTTTATGGCCTAGGCTAAGTATAATTGATATATATACATATCTACATGACATTCATTGAGAATGTTCGTACTATATTAGCCTGTATGGTTTAACGATACCATGGTTAGTATACATTAGGTCATTAGGATGATGAATAGCGGTTGTTGGATTGCAACTAAATAACTGTTTTATTTGGTGTTAGGAACCAAATATCGAGTATGACAAACTCGGATAAGATAGCCGTTGATCGTGTTATGGATGATGCGACACATGCTAATGATGCTACGATTGTGAACCTTAGAATTTCCAAAGATGTTCTTCAAACTATGATAGATGCAGCTGTTGGAAAAGCTGTGAGGAAGGCCGTGAAAAAGTTCAAGGAGCCCAATGCTACTTGCTCCAAATCTCATCCAAGACCACCCTTCCTTACTCACGAGAAGGATCTCGTTCATGCCTCTAATGCAAAGGATGAACTAAAAAGGAAAAGGGAGGAATATAACTCCCAGAGTTCTAAGAAAAAGAACAAACAAAAGCCCAACCAGAAACCTGTATGCAAGACCTGCAAGAAGCACCATTATGGGAAGTGCATGTTCGAACCAAAATCCCAATCGAAGCCTAGGGCTTGCGGGATCTGTAAATCAAGGGAGCATAAAACAATAGATTGCAAGGACATGGAGAATGCGGTCTGTTTCGGCTGTGGTGAGAAGGGCCACATCAAGACTACATGCCCTGTATCTGTCAAAGGAAGTGCAACCAGGGAAGGAAAGCCTAAGAATGATAGCGCTTAAACTCTCCTAAAGAGTGCCAGAAGTAGTTCATATCAATAATAACGCTAGGTACGTTCTTTAACAATTATTGGAATATAAATGCTAAGAATTCTGTTTTAATTCGGATACCAATAAATCCTTCATAAATTGTAAGTATATTAGACTTTTAAAAATCTATCAGAAGAATCCTAAATATTAAGTGTAAGGTAAAGCTTACAGATAGAAAATCATAGGAACCATTTCTTCTGTTCTAGTCAGAAATCTTCAATCGTGAAATTCTAATGTACCCTCTCTCCAGATAAAGTGCATTCATATGTAATTGATATCTCTTTGATCCCTATTGATTACGAATACCAAATGGTATGACAAAAGCGCCATATGAGGATTGGTGTATCTTAATATGTTCCATAGATTGCTTCCATGCCTGATCAGTATGGAGGTTTAATGCATGGAACCACAAAGATATTCCGATGGTCATATGGTACTAAAGTCAGCTAATGGTATTCAAAGAAGATATCCAGAATGGAATTGTCCAAGTAAATGTCTCCAATTGAGGAATTCGTGGACTCGTAACATAAATGTGTCAGTTATCTGACACAGACTATGATAGATGAACTGGAGCCTGAGATTTGGAAAATCTCTGTAACCTCCTTGTACCTTGATTATCTTCTCCAAAGATTATCCTGTTTACCTTCTGAGAGGCAAGTAGAGTTAAGATTAACATCCCGCTTAGGGCTGCAGTATTGTAAAGACTCCATGTTGATTATCGAATAATCGAATCCCTGATTAAGTGAGTTTTAAGATAGAGGTTCATAAAGCCTAATTCATTATTCTGGAAAGTTCGGTATTGTTAATTAAGAAAAACGGTTCATTTTGCTTATGCAATGATTACCGTAACCCTATTTAGGCAACAATTAAGAATCGCCATCAGCTGCCCAGGATCGTCGATTTGTTCGACTAACTGTAAGGATTAGCTATCCCTTAAGATTGGCTTTAAGCTATAGTTGGAATAACCATCTCACCATAAATATGCATTTTTATAATAGATGTTTTATAAATATCAAGGCTGCTTCTTTGGAGACCTTGCGTAGATGGAATGTTAAACATCTATTCTTAGACAGAAGATTAGTAAGTCCAATTATCAGGATCTGAAAGTTGCCTTGGAAACAACGAATAAGATCATACAAATCCATAATCATCTGTAAGTTGCCAGTATTCGGCAGAAAATCAAGGATTAATGATAGTAGCAACCCTCCTAAGTTCTTGTTAAGGAATAAGGTTCAACAAAAGATATAACCCTGGAAGGGTGTGCCAAATTGTTAATTATCAGGCTAGTTAAACTCTGAATATATAGAATCATTCGAAGGAATCGAATGTATCAAGATCAAATAGCTTATAAGCTAAAACCTATTTACGGAGCTTGGCGGAGCTCGCAATGCATTACACACTAATGATTTAAGGATGTGTTTCACCAATAAGTCGAGAAGCATTATCACATAATGATATGCAGATTTATGATATGATGAGAAACCTGTATTGACTGAGGATCGACAGGTTAATAAGCTCCAAAAGGATACATGTACCTATTATAGAGGTCAACTTGGGAGCTTGGAGAGGCTCCAGATATGCTATAGAAGTTAAGTCCATTATGCGACAAAAAGTACTTCCAGCATTTTAGCAAATCTCGAGGTCGAGATTTCTTTTAATGGGGTGAGGATGTAACACCTCGTAAAAGCACGTCCAATAATGTATTGACACGTGTAATAAACCCTCATGAAGTCAAACATTGAATTTAATGGACTAATTTTTTGAAAAATCGAAAAATTTGATTATGAAAGGACTGGAAGTGTTAGCATACCTAAAATAAGTTTCTGAATAACCTCGTACGATATTTATATTCACAAATGAGCCACTTGTTGATCGAGTGTAGCAGTTTACGTAATTAATTGAAAGTTTGCACAATGAAGGGTTAAAAGCGTCAACATGTTAATTCTTACCTCTGAGTGACCTTTTAACAAACTGGGAGCTTCATGATATTTGATTATACTCTCGGGAATGCCAATTATTGGCCGTCTAAGGTTTTTATGCCTATAAGTAAAGATACGCGCAACTTTGCAAGTTAGAGGGACTAAAAGTGTCAATATGTTTAATTATACCTCTGAATGATCTTTTAGCGAACCCGAAGCATCGTGATGTTTAATAATACTCTCAAGAATGCCTAATATGGATTAGATGAGGCTTCGAGGCTATTAAACGATGATATGCGCAAGTTTGCGCATTAGAGGGACCTAAAGCGTCAACTTTTGAATCTACGCCTTTTGGTGACGATTTAAGCGATCAAGAGCATAGAAATAATTAAAATCATGCTTGGGAATGCCCATTATGGGCCATGGGAGGCTTGGATATCATTAAAGGACATTTCGCGCTACTTTGCGCGATTAAAGGACTATTTGCGTCAAACTGCAAAAGTATGTCGATTCGTATGTTATCGGACTTTCTGGAGTATGACCATGAGTTAAACATGCCCTAATTATTATTTATATAGCTTATATAGGCTTAGAGGTGTTTGGTGCGCAAAAATAAACTTTTAAGTCATGCAGGGACTAAAAGTGTCAAAAAGTGCACAAGTTTGCATTTTCGCGCATATCTCACATTCTGAATATATCCGGACATCCAAAAATTTATGTAAGCATTAAAATATTTTATTTTAGTGATCGGCATGATAAAATTCCATTCGTCGCGTAATTTGGATCGTTTTTCGCATCCGTTCGTGTTTCGTCGTAATTAGCCGAACAACGCGACCGTATGACCAAACGAACCGACATCCGACATATTTTTGAGCATGTTTCATGTCCCCTATGTTTAGGCTTCATAGTAGAGCCTTGAAATGAGGTTAACGGGCCTTAAATAAGTCAGAAATGACATTTAACAAGTACAAGGACTGAAACTGCATGTTCTGAAAGTCTGAAAGGGATTAAAAACCTGCAGGGACTGATTATGTCAGTTTTGAAACTTAATATATGCATTAAAAACCTGCAAGGACTGATTACGTCAGTTCTGAAACTTAAATATACGCATTAAAAACCTGCAGGGACTGATATGGTTGTAACAGCTGTAATAATCCTACAAACCTCCTTAACACTTGTTGATCATCCATTTTCCCTCAAACACTATAAATAGACCAAGAACCCAATTCATTTCACTTGCACCGTTTTCTTGAGTTCTTGCTCTCTCTCAAATCTGAGGATCCTGAACATCTTGGCACCTCCTCTGAGTTATATTCAGTCCATAGGACCATATGTAAGTACTCTTAGCTTCTCTAATTAAGTTTTAATTAGTTAATTGCCATAAGTCAAGGTTATCATGATTAAACTTTGACTTTCTGTTTAATCACTATCAATCCAGCCATTATTCGAATTGAAAGTGGCTAGGAGTTGGTAATTATGTGGGTAATAAACCCTTAAAAGGGCACCCTCTGATTCCCATTCTAACTAGGTCAATTGTCGGGTCAAACTTGATTGTAAAAAGTCAACAGAAAACTAAATTTCAATTAAACGCATAATTAACAATGTAAAAGCCATGGAACCTGTTTTATCACTTATATAACTTAATAATTAATGTAAGAAGATGTCTAAGCATGTTCAACCCGACAGTTTTCAGTTTAAGATCGGTTCGGAATTGAAAGTCGCAAAAGTAGACTTTTGCTTTGACTTTCAGTTCTGACCCAATGTAGCATATTTTATAAATGCCTTAGAGCTCTATTAGGACCAGGTTATAGGTTAGTGTAACCCTCTGAGGTTATAAAACTTGGTTCCTTAGTTATCCGATTCATATGCATGTTTCCGTTATATGCCTAAATGTTGACTATTATGCCCATTTGTCCTTAAAACGAGATTTTTGAAAATGTGAGAGGACAATAACCTTTATTACTGAATTATAAACATGTCCTAAAAATTTGACATCAGTTTGAGGTCTAGATTATGAGTTATGCTCAATAGCGTAAATTGAAAGCTTTTTATTAATTAAACGACATAATTAGCATAAAGCCTATCTAAACCCAATTTTTGATACCAAACTTTTTACCCACTGATATAATATAATATTTTGGGATTTTTGAAGATTTTTATTTATTTTTAGGCTGAGCATAACATAGGGTTCTAGCTTTGATTCGGTAATTGTCGGTTTTGCCCTTTTGGCCTATAAAATGAGTTTTACAAATCATTTTGATACCAAACCTTTTTCTACTGATATCATATGATAAATAGAATATGTTAAGCCTTCTGTAATGATAAAAATATCAGCTTTTCTTATAAAACCCGGAAATCGCTTAAAACCGTCTTTTTACGCGTTTTAAACGCATAGTATGTATTAAAACTATTTTTATCATATAAGACTTGATACCTACTGATATTTTTAGTAAATTTTTATACTTTAACAGTAAGAAAAAGTTTTAAACTCAGCTTTCCAGATTTGACCTTTAAACCTTATGTGAAATTACCAAAATGCCCCTTAGGTGCATAGTTTGGTTATAAACAATAAATTTCACAAATATGTAATACTTTACTGATGTAACTTATCAAATTAAATATTTTTACTGATCAAATCAGACCTGAACCTCAGAGTTATATTTGATCTCTTTTATAGCCTTTAAAATGACCAAAATACCCCTTACGGGGCATAATTTGTGTTTAAATCCAAATTGGGCATAATGGAAGGTATCTTACTGATGTCACAACATATTTAAGGCATATTAACTTAGGAAACCTGTATATGACTCTTATGGTTACCCGTTACGCATATTTCGCGTTCGGATCGGTTTATGTAACTAGTTTGCATAAATTGACCGAAACGGGTCAAACCTTATCATTTTACCTCAAATTCCAGAATGTGTTTAGTTTACCCGTATTATACAAGTCTCTAAACTTGTCGGGTCTAAATCACCTTCTATTCCGGTCTTCGCTTAATCATGCGTTTTGAACCGTAAACCTTTCCTAAAAACTAACCGGTCTAAGTTACGACTTAAATAAGACCCGTTAGGAATCTAATAGGTTAATAAAACCTTCGTTCCAGATTAAGATCCCCAGTAGAGGTACTTGTGCTTGCTGACTAGGATATACGGCTGAGTATAAATTGCATTTTAAGCTCACGTAAATACTCTTAACTTATTTTCCCTATACGGGCTTGGGATACGGTATTATAATAATACCGCTTGGTCGGGTATTGAATGTTTAATCGTAATGTGATTAAATTATTGAGGTAACCTGTTTTAATCTGTATTGTTTGAAATAAAAGCCTTTAGAGGTTAATGACCATGTCACGGATATCCTTGGCATCATTATAATAAAATGGCCACGTCTTAAGCACGGGGTGTAGGCATACACCTGACAGTTGCATAAGGGAAACAATATCTCACTCTCTTGTGGGCCTATACTTGTGGCGTGTCTGTTAATCTTGACTCGGTTTCTAACATCGGGCCCTGAATGTATAACGAACATGTAAATCTCTATACAAGATTATTTTTATATAATTGTCCCAAGTTATAAAAGATATTTTGTGCCTTGTGCATTCAAATCAATTTTCTTAAACCTTTTCAAAATGAGTCAGTTAATTGTATTTACCAGTGTAAACTGACGTATTTTCCAAAAAGGTTAAGTGACAGGTACTGTACGTAATTGGCTGGGAGCTCAGGGCGTTAATAGGGAATCTTGCAAGTTCTAGATGCCTAAAGTCTGTTGAACAGTGTTTATCTTTCTGTTTTAAGATCCGCCTGTGGATCCACCTTATAATCTGTTTGTAACAATGAAGTTACTTTTGAATCAGTTTGTAATATATTCGTTTTTGACTTCCGCTGTGCATTGAACTGTGATTAATTGACTATGATGATATCAACTACGTCACAATACTCCCCACCGGGCCCACCGGTAATACGTGGAAATATCGGGGTGTGACAGATGACCTCTTCGATCAACTCCAAGGTTCAAGTTACTACTCCAAGATCGATCTTCGATCAGGTTATCACCAGCTGAGAATTCAAGAGGAAAGTATTCCGAAAACTGCCGTTAGAACTCGTTATGGACATTACGAGTTTCTAGTGATGCCGTTTGGTTTGACAAACGCGCCAGCAGTATTTATGAATCCGATGAACCGAGTTTGCAAGCCGTATCTCGATAAATTCATGATTGTATTTATCGATGATATTTTGATCTATTCAAGAATGAAGGAAGAGCATGAGCAACACCTTAGAGCTATTTTAGAGCTGCTAAAAAAGGAGAAACTGTACGCAAAGTTCTCGAAGTGCGAGTTCTGGTTGCGTGAGGTACAATTCCTCGGTCACGTAGTGAATAAAGACGGAATCCATGTGGATTCCACCAAGATCGAGGTGATTAAGAATTGGGAAACTCCAAAGACGCCAACCGAGATCCGTCAATTTCTGGGTTTAGCAGGGTATTATCGCCGATTCATTGAGGATTTTTCAAAAATCGCTCAACCGCTGACCTCCCTCACTCAGAAGGATAAGAAATATGAATGGGGAGATAAACAAGAAGAAACTTTTCAGTTGCTAAAGAACAAGCTTTGCGATGCACCTATTTTATCCCTACCCGAAGGCACCGATGACTTCGTGGTATACTGTGATGCTTCGCGTCAGGGATTAGGCTGTGTGCGGATGCAGCGACAAAAGGTTATCGCTTATGCTTCGCGCAAGTTGAAATTTCATGAGAAGAACTACACCACGCACGACTTGGAGTTAGGCGCAACGGTGTTTGCTTTGAATATTTGGCGGCATTATTTGTATGGCACACGATGCACGATCTTTACAGATCACAAGAGCTTACATCACATATTCGACCAGAAAGAGCTTAATATGAGACAACGACGATGGGTTGAGTTATTAAACGATTATGATTGCGAAATCAAATATCACCCAGGAAAGGCGAATGTGGTGGCAGACGCTTTGAGTCGAAAAGAGAGGATTAAGCCCATAAGGGTTAGGGCTTTGGAGATGATCATTCAAACAGACCTCTCGTTGCGCATTCGTGCTGCACAAAGAGAAGCTCTTATGTCACGACCCCCGGCCCGGTTTTACCCGGTCCAGGAGCCGCGGGACAGAAATCCGTGGTAATTATTATGTTGGCAGCGGAATTTTAATAGGATCTTTAAAACTTGAAAATGCCCGATTGTTTTATTTCATAATTAGGGATAAACCCCGTAATTTACAATAAGGGAATTTCACTAGGAAACCCCAATTTTACAAAAACATGTTTCTTTATTTAATCGAGCCACTTCTTCAAGCGTGTAGTACTATGCGGCACTTTTTCCTTGATCACAGCAGATCACCTGAAACATGTTTTAAAAAGGTTTTATCTGCAGGGAAATACTGGCGAGTCACTCATTTGCACAAAACGACACATTGTTTATATCAACCAATTACCCCAAATCGGTATTTGTCACTCGACTGTATCTGTGACTATGGTCAGATCACCCATTGGCTAACCCGTTGTCCAATGGTGACGGGAAACAAGTAATGTATACAAAACCCCACATACCGGCAGTAATTGAAGATTACAAAGACTTAATCCCTGTACTTATAACTGGAAAACATTTAGGGTTTTGTAAAGCATTTTAGTAAAAAGAGAATGACTCACATTGCAGATTTAAACGGGCAGAGTTTAGCCTACTGATTAGCCTTGTAACCTAATTTAAATAACAACGCACACGAAAACTAGGTTAGTAACTTTAATCCAACTTTTACGACAACTCACGAGATCAAAACCTTCACAATGAATGACAAAGTGCAATACTTAGACATCCATCGAATTCACGCCGAATGACAAAGTATAGCCCGAGTTTGGGTAGCACTTAAACATCCATCGGACTGGTCTCCATCGATCGGACATTAAATCGTAGCAGTGATCGAGTTATTACCCTATTGTCGCGGCAGCGTTTCGTGCTGTGTGTGTATTTTGAACTGTTTAGACGATATCTCAGTGTACGAAATGAATTTTAACGTCGAACCAACGCCAAACTTCAAGTGCCACACCCCTCTATATATACTGGAAAAATGGCGCCGTCACGTGGCGCGACGGGTCCACTTCTAGCATAGGGTAGCCACGTCTGTTACTAGCTTGGGTGAGTTGACGATTCGACGAAATTCAATTTAGACAACAAACTGTGAAGATAATATCGATTAGGGAATACCCCCCCCCCCCCCTTGAGTTTTAGGGGCCCTGATCCTGATTCCAACTGTTCTGAAAATTTTAGGGGTCATGCAGTATCACTTGGGGATCTAAATTAGGGTTTTCTATTGGACAAAATAAGATAAGAATTAGAACTTTTGGTGAGAGTTGTTACATCCTCCCCACCTTAATTAAAATCTCGTCCTCGAGATTTATTGGAATAAATGAGGATATTTCCGCTTCATTTCCGATTCTAGCTCCCAAGTGTATTCAGGTCCTCTCTTTGAATCCCACTTGACTTTGACCAGCACTAGTCTTTTGTGTTTGAGAAACTTGACCTTTCTGTCTTCTATATGCAGTGGCTTCTCAACAAATTTTAACTTCTCATTTACCTCTACATCTTGAAGAGGTACTACCAGAGATTCGTCTGATAGACATTTCTTGAGATTGGATACATGAAATACATTATGTACCCCGGCTAGCTCTTCTGGTAGTTGTAAGCGATAGGCGACTGGTCCTACTCGCTCGATTATTGGGAATGGTCCTACGTATCTTGGACTTAACTTTCCCTTCTTACCGAACCGTACTACTCTTTTCCAAGGAGAAACTTTCAAGAGTACCTTATCTCCGACTTGAAATTCCAGTGGCTTGCGTCGATTGTCTGCATAACTCTTCTGGTGATCTCGAGTCGTTTTCAGTCTCTCCTTGATTTGAGTGATCTTGTCAGTGGTTTCTTGCACAATCTCGGGACCTGATAATTGGCTTTCTCCTATTTCTGCCCAACAGACCGGAGTTCTACACTTTCGTCCATACAGTGCTTCAAATGGGGCAACTTCAATACTTGCATGGTAACTATTGTTATAGGAGAATTCAATTAAGGGTAGGTGGTCATCCCAGTTTCCACCAAAATCTATCACACATGCCCTGAGCATGTCTTCCAGGGTTTGGATCGTCCTTTCACTTTGTCCGTCTGTTTGGGGATGGTAAGCTGTGCTTAAATTTAATCGCGTCCCCATGGCTTCCTGGAAACTAGTCCAGAAATGTGAAGTGAAACGACTCTCCTTATCTGATACAATGGAGAGTGGAACTCCATGTAAGGATACTACTTCATCTACGTATAACTTGGCTAACCTTTCTATGCTAAAGGTTTCTTTCATGGGTAGAAAATGAGCTGATTTGGTTAATCGATCCACAATTACCCAAATTGCATCATTACCTTTTCTGGTTTTGGGTAACTTAGTAACAAAGTCCATGGTTATAAGTTCCCATTTCCAAACAGGCATTTCTAATTTTTGTAGTAACCCTGAAGGTTTCTGGTGTTCTGCCTTAACTTGTGAACAAGTTAGGCACTTAGAAGCATATCTAGCTATGTCCTTTTTCATTCCTATCCACCAGAAATTATTTCTTAAATCTTGGTACATCTTATTATTTCTCGGGTACATGGTATACCTAGATTTATGGGCTTCCTCTAAGATCTTATTTCTTAAGTTTCCGTGTTTAGGTACCCAAATCCTCTTCTTGTGGAATCTCCAAATTCCATCAGTTCCTTGCTCTAGTTCCTTTATTCTTCCTTTCATTCCTTCAGCATCATCTTTGATTGCTGTTTCTTGAATGTTCTTCAGTTGTTCCATTAAGTCAAATTATAAACTTAATCTAAGAGCACGAACTCGCTTTTGCTTTTCGTGATACTTACGACTTAAGGCATCTGCAACTACATTTGCCTTTCCTTCATGACATTGAATATCACAGTCGTAGTCACTTAGGATTTCCATCCATCTCCTTTGCCTCGTGTTCAACTCTTTTTGCCCAAATATGTATTTTAAACTCTTATGATCTGTATAGACTGTAAACTTACTTCCATACCATTAGTGTCTCCAAATCTTAAGGGCAAAAATTATCGACCCTAATTCTAAGTCATACGTCGTATAGTTTTCCTCGTGCTTTTTCAATTGCCTTGAAGCATACGCAATTACCTTCTTGCGTTGCATTAACACACATCCTAATCCTAGCTTAGAAGCATCACAGTAAACTTCAAAATCTTCTGTCCCTTCGGGTAAGGCAAGAATTGGGGTGTTTGTTAACCTTTATTTTAAAATTCTAAAAGCCTCTTCTTGCTTAGGTCTCCATTAGAACTTAACTGTTTTACAAGTTAGCTTAGTTAATGGCACAGCTATCTTAGAAAAATCCTTAATAAAGCGCCTATAGTATCCAGCTAATCCTAGAAAACTTCTAACTTCTGTAGCTGATTGCGGGACCTTCCATTTGGTGATCGCTTCTATCTTGGAGGGATCTACGTGAATACCTTCATGATTCACCATGTGACCTAAAAATTGCACCTCCTGTAGCCAAAATTCACACTTCGAGAATTTGGCGTAAAGCTTCTCCTTTCTTAACAAAGTTAAGAGTGCATGTAAATGCTTACAATGCTCGTCCTGACTTTTGGAATAAATAAGTATATCGTCGATGAAGACAATTACAAATTTATCCAAGTACGGTTTACAGATTCTATTCATCATGTCCATAAATGCTGCCGGAGCATTTGTTAGTCCAAAGGGCATGACTGTAAACTCGTAATGACCATACCTAGTTATGAAAGCAGTTTTAGGTATGTCTTCTTCTTGTACCTTCAACTGATGATATCCGGAGCGTAAATCTATTTTAGAAAAATATCTAGCTCCCTGAAGTTGATCAAAAAGATCATCAATCCTAGGTAATGGGTATCGATTCTTGATCGTAACCTTATTCAATTCCCTATAATCGATACACATTCGCATCGAACCGTCCTTTTTCTTTACGAACAACACTGGTGCTCCCCAAGGGGATGAACTAGGTTGTATGAATCCTTTACTGAGCAATTCATCTAATTGCTTTTTCAGTTCTAACATTTCGGTGGGTGCTAACCGATAAGGTGCTTTTGCTACGGGTGTAGTTCCAGGAATCAAATGAATTCTAAATTCTACCTCCCTATCTGGGGGTAATCCTGGTAGTTCTTCTGGGAATACATCCGAGTATTTTGATACTACAGGAATTTCCTTAAGTTCCTTACCCTTAGTGCTAACCGAAATCATATACACTATTCCTTGCTTTCGTTCATAACTAGCAACTTTCATTACTGAAATGAACTTCATCGGTTTACGCGGCTTATCCCCTGTAATCATAATTACTTCTCCCGTGGGTGCACGTATTTCTATGGAGTTCTTATCACAAAGGATTCGAGCATGGTTGGCTACTAACCAATCCATTCCTAACACGACATCGAATCCAACTAAATTCATAGGTAAGAGGTTTGCAGAAAATTCGTGACCTGAAAGTTCTATATTTTCTTTTTGCAAAAGCGTATCTATGTTAACAGAATGAAGTATAAATCTACTGTATAAATCTGCCTAAGTTTGGTTAAGGGTAGCTTAAGAGCTTGGCAGAATGAAGTATTTATAAAACTTTGGTTTGCACCAGAGTCAAATAATACTTTCACATAAACGTTGTGAACTAAGAACGTACCAGCTATTACGTCAGGAATCAGTTCAGCTTCCTGCGTGGTCAATTGGAAGGCTCTTACGTTCTTCTTCGTAGCCCCTTCGGCAGGTTTGGCCTTGTTATCTGCTGGTTTAACCAATTTAGGGCATTCTGGTCTAAAATGCCCCGCTTCTCCACAGTTGTAGCAGATCTTTATTTTCCTTCTGCAATCTTCTTCACGATGTCCTATAGCTTTGCAGAAGTTGCAGGGTTCATTACATTTTCCAAAATGTTTCTTTTTGCAGTTTCTTTAGAACGGCGGAGTGGAAGATGATCCAGTCCCCTTTCTTTTGAAGTTGCTATTATTACCCACACGAAATCCTTGGGTAATTTTCTGAGCCAATTCCTTCTTTCTATTTTCTTCTCGCGTACGCACCAGTCCGTCAGTCAAAGTGTTGACTAATTCCACCGCATCATCGATTGTGCGGGGTCTCGCAGCTTTGACAATATCACAGATCTCGCTAATTAAACCCCAAATATAGCGAGAAATAAGTACCGGTTCTGGCGAAGCCAGAGTAGGCACAATTCGAGCATATTCGAAGAACTTCGAAGTATACCCTCGGCAATCAACATCCACCATTCGGTGGCTCAGGAATTTATTCGCCATTTGTTCTTTCTCATATTCAGGGCATAATTTCCTTTCCACTAGACGCTTAAATTCTTCCCAACTCATGGCATAAGCCAGGTCACTTCCCTTGGCTTGCAACACCGTATTCCACCATTCTAATGCTTCTTCCTTGAAAAGGTGACAAGTATACATGACTTTATCCTCCTCGGCACATTTACTTATTTTATTTACTGCCTCGGGTTTTCTCCAACCAACGCAATGCAGCAGTTGCCCCTTCATTGCCTGCAAATTCAACAGGTTTACAGGCGAGAAATTCCTTGTAAGTGCAACCAGGCGTTGCAGCTTTCATTTTCTTAGGAATTGGGGCCTGCATCACATCATCGTTATCGTTATTATTAATGTTGTCGCCTCCATTTATGTTATTACTGAAATTATCGCCGTGAGTGCGTTTGCTGGGAATAATTTGTTGAGGTTCAACTGGATTCCGAGCAGCAGCAAGGATTGCCGGAATAGCATTGGCTATTCCTTGAGCAACGATGTTTTCTATGTCTTGCCGATTAAGAAAATGATCTTCATTGTTTTGCTCAGATTGGTTAACCTCGTTAACTGGGTTATTATCAGCATGTTCCATCTGGTAATTAATATATATATATATAAGTTATTTCCACAAAATAAATAGCAATCACACAATAAAATAATTGCACGTAATCATGTCAACACGTATAGCCAAAATTGTCGACTTTTCGACTTCCATATTTTATATATTATAATATGCATCCGTACATTACCAGATATGTTACAAAGTTTTATTTTTAGTTATTTTACATTATTATATTTTTATTATTTTATTTATTATTAAACACATATTCCCACAACCACATACGATCCTCATCAGCTGGCACTTCAGAAACGACGTTCCCTCTCATCGTATTTCCATGATATCCTCTCCCCCACATCTCGGATTCTATTTCCTGCGTCCACCAGCTCCTCGCCATAGTGGCGAAGTTCAGCCAAGTTCTCGGTGCTCATTGGTGGATGTAGTGGAGGCTCAGGGTCAAATTGGGGGGAAAAGGTGTTAGGGTTATTCAAGAGATTCTGAAATTGCCAGTCAGTTGTCCACCACTCTTCTAGTTCTTCTGGTAGAGGTCGAGGATGGATAATAGGATCTGGAATAGCAGGTTCCAGATTAACTAGAAGTTGTGCTTCAACTGGGTAATTGAAGAGGTTTTCATCAGCAGGTCCGATGAGGTCACTAAGTCCCAATTTACGATCCAGCTCCTGCCAAGATGACATTTCCTGGTCTTGCCTGGAACTTTCTCCGATCTCTATTCCCTTGCCTTTATCCATCGGATCCTCAGTCTTTATAACTTTCCGTGTTGTTGGTTTCTTCCTACGCATACGCCTCCAGCCCACGAATCTTCTTTTCTTTTTCGGTTTGGGTTTCTCCCGAGGTTGGGCTTGGAATACCATTGGTTCCTCATTGTCGGCCCAATAATCGGAAAAGCCCTTGGAAACTTCCATGTCGGCAGAATGGATAGTGATATTCTGAAGAGCTTCAGACAACTCATTCATGTTGTTAGCATACATGAAGAAACACACAAAATGCTAAGTTAAAATTTTGTAAACCCATTTTCACATAATCACAGAATGGCAATCAGAAAAATTAAGTATTTCTAAATACTTAATTGGCTTAAATCAGTGGCTCTGATATCACATTTTTCTGTCACGACCCCCGGCCCGGTTTTACCCAGTCCAGGAGCCGCGGGACAGAAATCTGTGGTAATTATTATGTTGGCAGCGGAATTTTAACAGGATCTTTTAAAACTTGAAAATGCCCGATTGTTTTATTTCATAATTAGGGATAAACCCCGTAATTTACAAAAAGGGAATTTCACTGGGAAACCCCTATTTTACAAAAACATGTTTCTTTATTTA
This sequence comes from Helianthus tuberosus, assembly GCA_030545235.1. NCBI lineage: Eukaryota > Viridiplantae > Streptophyta > Magnoliopsida > Asterales > Asteraceae > Helianthus > Helianthus tuberosus. The sequence continues at coordinate 26,871,123 of CM060375.1, forward strand.
ATCGAGCCATTAAATCATAGCAGTGATCGAGTTATTACCCTGTTGTCGCGGCAGCGTTTCGTGTTGTGTGTGTGTGTGTGTTTTTGAACTGTTTAGACGATATCTCAGTGTACGAAATGAATTTTAACATCGAACCAACGCCAAACTTCAAGTGCTACACCCCTCTATATATACTGGAAAAACGGCGCCGTCGCGTGGCGCGACAGCCTGTCGCGTGGCGCAACGGGTCCACTTCTAGCATAGGGTAGCCATGTCTGTTACTAGCTTGGGTGAGTTGACGATTCGACGAAATTCAATTTAGACAACAAACTGTGAAGATAATATCGATTAGGGAATACCCCCCCCCCCCTATCCCCTTGAGTTTTAGGGGCCCTGATCCTGATTCCAACTGTTTTGAAAATTTTAGGGGTCATGCAGTATCACTTGGGGATCTAAATTAGGGTTTTCTATTGGAAAAAATAAGATAAATATTACAACTTTTGGTGAGAGTTGTTACATCTTAGGAAGGAAAATCTTAAGGATGAATATCTCCGTGGGATGGAGAACCAGTTGGTGCCCAATGAGGAAGGAACTTTGTGTTTCATGGGACGAATTTGGGTTCCCCTCTTTGGTGGTCTTAGAGATGTTATCTTTTATGAAGCTCATAAATCAAGGTACTCGATCCACCCAGGATCGGACAAGATGTACCAAGATTTGAAAGATTTCTATTGGTGGCCAAGACTGAAGGGCGATGTTACAACCTATGTTGGAAAATGTTTGACTTGCGCCAAGGTGAAGGCCGAGTATCAGAAGCATTCAGGACTTCTACAACAACCCAAGATACCCATGTGGAAGTGGGAGCAGATCTCGGTGGACTTTATAACAAAGTTGCCCAAGACACCCAGAGGTCATGATACGATTTGGGTAATCGTAGACCGTCTGACAAAGTTTGCGCACTTTTTGCCAATCAGGGAGAAGGATAACACAGGTAAGCTAGCTGAGCTATACCTAAGGGAGATAGTTGCACGTCCTGGAGTGCCTATCTCGATTATATCTGATAGAGATGGAAGATTTGTGTCAAGGATTTAGCAATCTTTCCAAGAAGCGTTTGGTTCATTGTTGAATTTGAGCACCGCATTTCTCCCACAGACGGACGACCAAAGTGAGAGAACAATTCAGATACTTGAAGATATGTTACGAGCTTGCGTTATGGACTTGGGTGGCAGTTGGGACACTCACCTACCTTTGGTCGAATTCTCCTATAACAACAGCTACCATACAAGTATTCAAGCTGCACCGTTTGAAGCTCTCTACGGACGGAAGTGTCGATCACCGTTATGCTGGGCAGATGCAGGCAATAGACAGCTAGTTGGTCCCGAATTGGTCCAAGAAACGACAAATAAGATCATACAGATCCGAGAGCGCATTAAGGCGGCTGGTGATCGACAAAAGGACTATGCGGACCAAAGAAGGAAGCCTTTGGAATTCGAAGTGGGAGATATGGTGTTGTTAAAAGTCTCACCTTGGAAAGGTGTAGCACGCTTTGGGAAGCGTAGAAAGTTAAACCCGCGATTTATCGGACCGTTCAAAATCCTGGAAAGGATTGGTCCTGTGGCTTATAAGTTGGAACTACCTGCGGAACTTAACGGTGTTCATGATACATTCCATGTATCTAATCTGAAGAAGAGTCCAACTCAAGAAACAGTGATCATACCTGCGGATGAAGTTCACATTGACGACACACTCCACTTTACCGAAGAACCAGTTGAGGTTACAGACTGGACGGTTAACAAGACTCGGAGGAGTAGTGTTAAGCTTGTCAAGGTTAGATGGAACGCGCGTCACGGCCCAGAGTTTACTGGGGAGCGTGAGGACTGTATGAAAGCTAAATATCCGCATTTATTCCCTAACACCCCTGCAGCTAGTAGTAAAGCTTAAAATTTCGGGACGAAATTTTCTTAACAGGGGGAGAATGTGACAACTGTCAAAAATTCAGGTATCCGTACAATTAACTAACCATGATTAGTGCTTAATGACTGTGCTGAATTTACAATTTACTGTTTTTTTTATTTCTGCCATATACAAACATGTGCATCACATATTGCTTGACGTCATATCATTATTGCATGATAGCTTATTGACTCAAATGATGCACTAGACACAGTTAGCACAGTTATCTGATAAATCAGGAAAATGCTGACAGAACTCAGCACATAGACAGACAATGTATTGAGACACGGAATGGGCCAGAAACCAAGTATGACACTAGTATAGTGTGTAGGAAAGTGAGGATCACAAAACTGCCTTTCTAAGTGATGGTTTAAGTGCCGGAAAGTGCCTAAAACTCACCCGAAGTGCTGAATTCAGCATAAATCAGCATTTTAACAATCTAAATTTATGCAGAAACATGGTTGAATGGTCCTGAATGCTTTCCTAAGTGTCGAGAATCAAAGGTGTCATAAACGGTAACATAAAGCACACTAAACTGCATAGTTTAGCACTTTAACGAACCAGTGACCAACCGAACAACCAGACACTACCCGAAACACCAAATTTACACTAGAAGCACTGTTTTAATATTTCCAAGCTAGTTATGGTCCCCGAACATCATAACACCCTATAAAATATCTAGTAACTAACATAACTAACTAACACTTGATTTTTAACCCTAATGTAACTAGTATGGTTACAACCTATCCTACCCCCCCCCCCCCACCTAGTAATCGGCCCATGCTCACCTCCATACCCCAAGATTTTATCTCAATATTAAATTGGATCTTGTTTCTCTAATTTGAACACATTACACAATGGATGGAGACTTGAGATTGGATATAAGATAACACCTAGAACATATTCTCATAACTTTCACTCTCACAAAAACACACAACTTTCTCTCCTTTCTCTTGTGCTCTCGGCCGAACTCAAGCACACCCACATCCACCATCATTCAATCTTCTACATACATTCCACATATATACAAAGGTGTTAGAGACCATACAAAGAAGCTAGGAGCTTGTGGAAGTGGAAGGACCTCTCTTGTTTGTTTTTATCCATCTCATTTCTTCACTTGATCATGCCTAGCCTTGTGCTAGTGGTAAGAGTCTTTATCTTGCTAGTTTACTTCCATTTTTAGTGGTTAAAAAAAGTATCATACTCATAATCTTAAAGAACACTAAAGATTATAAGAATGAAACTTGAATATAAGCATGTTAATGAAGAAACTAAGTTGTTTATGTGATGATTTGCTTGTTGATTGTTGTTTGTTCATGTGTATGATGCAGATCATCATATGATCTTGCTAGATCATGATTGAAAATGTAATCTAGCAAGATGTGAGAATAGAAATTGTTGTAGGATGATAGATCATCCACACATAAAGCATGAACTTGAAGGAACATAATGTTTTCTTGAAAAATCATGATCAAAGTAAGTTGTTAATCATATAGATCTAAGAATTTCATGAAGGATTTCTAAAGAAACCAAGTTAAAAATATAAGTTTCATTTAAATCTTGGTTCTTACATAAACAAACTTTATTTTTGGTGGTTAAACAAGTATAGAAACACTTGTGAAACAAGAAGAAATCATAAAGAAATATTTTTAGCAAATATGATTTGAAGTTGTAAACATCTATATTCTTTAAAAATGAAGTTTTTAAAGAACTAATCACACTTTAGAAGGTAACAAGGCTTACTAATAACACTAGTAAGTTCCTACAACTTTTTACAAATACTCAAGTTCATGAAGTAGTAGATTATTACTTGATTTTGGCAAAATTGGTAAGTAAAGGTTGTTTATTGTTGATTGTGGATTGATTGTGATGATTTTTACAAAAGAAAAATGATATGCTTGAAAGCATGGAAACCTCCATTTTTAGGGGAAACTATGGCAAAATTTTCTAAAAATCCAAACACTTAGGAAAATATTTATTAACCTACACTTACAAGTATATTTCAAATCTTAAATGGTTACATAAACTTTGCCATAATTTTTGTTACAAAAATATAAATATTGGAGGTTGGTTTTTATAAATAAAAGTGACTAAATATGTATTTAGGAAATATATATTTAGAAGACACCATATGTGTGATTATTTGTATATTTTGTGTATTAGTTATATTATTTTAGGGCTTGAAATAACATAACACATCAAAATACCAAGAATTACAATCCAAAATATTACCAAAAGTCTAAGGGATAAATATACAAGTTATACACAAAATATTGGTGAAACCAAACCAAGGAATATAACTCACAAGCATATTTCGGGAATTTATTCGCAAGTATATTTTTGGTAAATAATATTTTGGACACCAAGGAAACAAAAATACGATTTTTACAATTACTACAAAGTTATATCATATTTTTGACAAGGGAAAAATATATTATTTTGGCATGTATGAATATATATTTTTCTTGGAAATTTTAGAAAATATATTATTTTTAAGAAACATATATTTTCTTACACAAACATAAAATACAATATTATTGGGATTAAGGATATATTTTCTCAAATAAATATGAAATATATCATTTTTGGAGAAAATAAGTTTATATATATTTTCTAAGTTAGACTTGAAAATATATTATTTTTGGAACTTAAATGAAAATATAAATATTTTTGCCAGGAAAAATTATGAATAATTTTTCTAAGTAAGGTTTTTAAAATATATATTTTGGAAATATTTAAGGACCTTTATTAAGGATAATATTCCGAAAAAGTTAATACAACATTAAGTATAAGGATACAAATACAAATATACCCATCCTTGGGAAGGATATACAAGTGTAAATACTTCAGAAGTATTAACTCAATATATATTGTTTTAACAATTATTCCAAAATTTAGTAAATATAATTTAAGTTGAAATATTAATTATTTTAACAAATAATTAATAACCTGGAATAATATCGAGGATACGAAGAAACGTAACTCAAAGACATTAATACTAAGTCAAGGCACGACCCGCTCGTCTAATAGATCATAGTACGTTGTAGGTAGTCGTGTTTACCCAAAGGAGCTTGAGTTACGGTGACTGAAGACGCAAGACTGTGAGTTCGTGACCCCCTTTTCTTTTAACTATTTTCAGTTTTATAACTTCGGGGGTGAAGTACATGTTACAATTGTTTACAAACGTTATTGATTGGTATGGTTAGCTAAGGAAGGGTACTGCTAGATCATGTGAGTGGTGGGTATGACGCTTAAGACCATTAATCCTTGTTGTAGGACCGAGGGACATGAGTGATAGATCTATTTGGGTGTAGCGAGCCCCACCCATGTTGGACCAGGGTTTGGCCCATGGGTTGACTATGTCTTACAGCCGGAAGCCCGGTACAAAGTCTGCTAGGTTTGAGTCTTCCTGCATCAATTCACACATATCAATGGCCTTGCAAACCATTGGTGATTTGTTTTTCCTTGTTGCTTTCATACCGGAATTTACAAACTTATATACATACTTACAATGATTTCAAAGGTTTATGCATACACACAAACAAACTCACGAACTCGCTCAACTTTTGTTGATGTTTTCAAACTACATGTATTTCAGGGAATTAGTTGTGGATCTGGCGGGCGTTCGGAGATTCCAAGTGTGGTTTAAGAATAAAAGATGTCATCCATGATCTTAGGGCTTGGTCAGTGTGTCTTATTCCTGGACGAGGCACATCCACCAAAGCCTGATTTTATTTAAAATCTTTTGATGAGTCCTTCTGGAACTCAAAACAATTCGTATGGTTTGTAAGATATGAATTTGAAGTCTATGTTTAAACAATGTTGTTTGTGATACTTTTAAACTTAATCAATGGATGACCATCTACGGTTTTTATCATATAGTTGTTGTTATGATTGAATGCAATGATATTAAGAAAGTCACACCATAATCACGCTTCCGCAAAAGTCAGGGTGTGACAGTCATATCACCGTTTAAATAAAAAAAATATTTTATTTATTTTTTAATCCTTATAAATAACCATCTCTTTCTTATATTATTTCACTCTAAACTTTATACTCATTTTCATTCTAAAGGACGAGGGACATACGTATTCACCGGTCCACATTAGGGATCCAGTCATTGAACCTATTTTTGATGACACGGTGCTTGCGGAGCTGATGGATCCTGATATGCATTATTGACTTAAAAATGATCTTTTCATCCATATTGCAGCTCAAGATCTACCGTACCTCGAGGAGGAAGACGATGTGTATTGTCGAGTCCCTGAATCCCAACGAAGAGTCAACGAAGCTCGTCAACATTGCAAAGGATCAACGTCGTCTCCTTACAAAAAAGAACACCGTTAGCCTCGCCACGGAGGACCCCGGAGGGGGAATCCGTGACCAAGCTCTGCCGTGAGAATAAGTAACCTTTCCGGAGAAGGAGGAGCTTATTCCGACGAGTGTGTGATCGCCGGAATATCCTCTGTGGTGTGAATTCTAGACACAATGTCTTAAATGTGATCCGAAGAAATGTTCGGAGTAAATGTTGTGCGTATTTAATGAGAGGAGGTGTTAAATGCATACCTTAAACAATCTTCTACTCTCCTTATATAAAGGAGTTGGCTTATCCCTCCGAAAAGTATAACCGGACTCATCTAACGGTTTTTTGGATCAATGGGGAACTCAATCACGCGTTTGAGCCCCAACGGTTAGATCCCTAGCTCATTAATGAAGCCAGCTGCGTCCAAAGTATTGTTTTCGGCGATGCTTTTTCTTTCATTTCGAGCAATTAATGATATCTCAGAGATGTCACATCTCCTTTCCCACCATATTTCGTAGTCTCTTTTAAGAGAAAAAACCAGGTTTGGGCCTGTAGGCAAGCCCAAATAAAATAGGAGCCCAAGACGAGACCACTGAGCAATAAGTGGGCCTCGTCGTCATGTAGGATTTTTTTTAAATTTTTTTATTTGTTTGTGTTGGAGTATGTATTTTTATTTTAATTTAATGAAGTTTAATTTCTATATAACATTTGACTTTATTTAAATAAAAAATAGTTTGCGGCATGGATAGGCGTCGCCACCACTTACTAGTTAATGGGTATTTTGAGCACTTTTTAATGTGGTGAGTGATAGTTGATCGGGGCTAAGGTACGAACCCTTGAGCACTCTTGACTTGGTAAGTTGTATGTCTAATATTGACCAATATTTGTCTTGTTAAGAAAGACCAATCAAACACAATAATCACATAGACACATATACATAATATAGAGAAAAATAAGATGGTCATACGTTTATAAAATCGTCTATAAGACCACCCGTAATCGGGCGTATTTTGTCAAAAGAATTGCCCAAACACGCCGGATATCGCCCCTCCTCCGCCCCCTGCGGCGTTTTCGCGCGTGATCTTTGGCGATTTTGTGTTTGGCGTTTTTTGAATAACGTTGAACTTGATTTTGACTGACCAATGGGACTTGTTCCAACGGCTAGCTAACGGCTAGATTTCATTTATTTTTTTTCTTTTTTAACCTCCTACCAATATATATACAAACTTATTCAATTTTAAACACCAAAACTCTCACACAAACACTACCATTTTATAAAAATATGGATTCCCCTAGTTCCTCTTCCATAGTGAATTTTTACTACAAAGAGTTTTTTTGTGGATGGCGATGAATCCACCGATGAGGAGGTCGAGCAAGAGGCGGTTACGAGTGCTTGTCAACTAGCGGTGAGATATGTGAAGCACTGTCGTCGCCCCGAACCTGAAAATAAAACAAGAGATTATATTGAACGAGACCGACGCGTGGCACACAATCCGTTGATGAAAGATTATTTTGATGAGGCGCCGACATTTTCGAACCCAGAAATTTTTAGGCGTCGTTTCCGAATGAGTAAGCATTTGTTTCTACGCATAGTCGACCACTTGGAAACCAACTACGATTATTTTAAACAAAAAGCGGATGCGAAAGTGACACTTAGATTTACCGGTATCCAAAAGTGTACGTCGGCGCTACGAGTCCTTGCTTGCGGAAACACAACCGACATCAACGACGAGTATTTAAAAATGGCCGAGAAAACAACGCGAGACACCTTGGAGCATTTTTGTCGCGGTACAATTCTTATATTTTACTATAATGTTTACAAGTGTTTTTTTCTGAAGCTTATGTTTGTGTATGTTTTTTCTATAAAGGTATTATTGATTTGTATGGTGCGCGTTATCTTAGAACGCCCACATGGGAGGACCTTCAAAAGATCTACGAGGTACATTCGGCTGAGCATGGTTTGCCTGGTATGATTGGGAGCTTGGATTGCATGCATTGGCGTTGGGATAACTACCCAACCGCATGGCGAGGCCAACACACACGGGGTGACCAAAAAGGACCTACTGTTATTCTTCAGGCGCTTGCCTCACAGGACCTTTGGGTTTGGTCGGCTTACTTTGGCGTGGTCGGGTCATGCAATGATATAAATGTTTTTGAACAATCTCCGTTGTTAGAGGACTGGATTTCTGGCAGAGCTCCAAAAGCGTCATTTTACGCAAACGAAAACTAATACCCTCATGGATATTATTTGTGCGACGGGATTTATCCTAGGTATTCGATTGTCGTGAAGACGTTTAGTGATCCTATCGATGAAAAAAGAGCACACTTTAAAAAGGTTCAAGAGTCTTCACGAAAAGACATTGTGAGATGCTTTGGGGTTCTTAAACAACGATAGCAGTATTTGAGAAATCCTTGTCGTGCATGGACCAAACAAAAAATGAGAGATGCTATGTACACTTGTATAATCATGCACAACATGATTTTGGAAGACGAAGGAAAGGCGATATGCCAGAATTATGTGCTAGAAGCCGTTCAAGAGGAGCATCCATAGGCGACAATGGAAGAAAGAATGAATAATGCGCGAGAATTGCGTTACGAACCGTACCATTCCGCATTAACGGTTGATTTGGTACAATACGCATGGTCGGTTCGGTATGTCCCACCTGAGGGTGAAGAAGAAACGGAGGACGAGGAAGACGAAGTTGGCGAGGGTGAAGAAAGCGAAGACGAAAACTAATGTATTTTTTTTTAATTTAGTCGGATTTTATTTTTTTATTTCTAGTATTGTATTTTTTTAATTTAATGAAGTATTTTAAGTTTTTAATTAAAAAATATAATTGTTTAATAATTGGAAGGGGCATTATTGGACATTATTCTCACTACGCCACTTTTGTAATAAAGTCTAATAATGCACCCATGCTGACTGGACTACCACGTGGCAAAAAACGCCTATGGGTGGGGCATTATTGCTCAAACCACTACGCATGATCTAATATATATTATAGTTGAAGCAAAACAATGTATAAAAATACTTAGAAGGTTCTCACAGTTTTAATTTTATTTGTCATTCTATACTCCGAACAACAATATAAATTAAAATATATTATAAAAAATTATCCAACTGACGACATTTGTTTGTTTACCAAACGTATACCCGATAGTACGAGGAGACCGTTCTAGAATATTCAGACCATATCTTAAAAAACAAGGTTTCTTTTACTTTTAACTACCCGCCAAACAGACGAAGGTGGTTGTGGTTATTTTAATGTTGTGTATGTTGGTGACTAAAAGTTTATCAATGTTTTGGCCTTCGTCACAATATCTAACGACAATAATATTTTAAAGGACATAAAGCGTGGAACAAACTTAAAATTATTTGAGATCCCTACGTTGCAATGAAAAGAATAACGTTAAACATTTTAGCGAACTCGTATGATGAAAAGGTCGTTGATAACATACATAAGTTTATTCGAAACTTTATATTAAAGACCAACCCGTATGTTGTGGCAAGGCCATTGATGATAATTGAAACCTTATAAAAAAGAACGAAACCTTTAGAAAATTCATGTCAGTATATCGATAAACATAAACATTTCGAAATGAAAGAAAGAACGTAGTGATAAAACTAGTTTGTTAAATGAAGTTTGTAAATATTTATAAGTTTTGAAGAGTCTATTGTACAATATATATGTTAAGAGAGAGAGAGGGGAGAGACGAAATTGAATAGTGTTTCATTTAGGGGAAGAAAATGTGTAAATTAATATATTGGGGAAATATATGTTTTTCTGATTTTTTTTCGTTTAAATATCGACCAAATTGCATATTAAAAGGAGTCTATGAAGAGTTTACAAATCAAAGTGATACAATTCAAAAGTAGCGGGTGTAATGATCCCATATTTCTTAAGATTTTTTACAAACTTATCACTAAGGCTAGTGGGTATGGTGATGGACCATCCTTGGAGGATGATCCGCCACGTAGGCGCCACATCATAGTCCTCCAAAGGATGGTCCATCCTCCAAAACTAGAGGGCATGGTAAGATGATCCTAGTCATCATCCTCCACCACTTTTATGTTTTTTTATTTTTTTTAATCTTCAACTTTTTTTTAACATTTAACAAATAAAGTAACAAAATATTTTCATTAATATTAAAAAACATTACATAAACTTAAAAAAAAATTAAACTTAAAAAAAATAAATTTAAAAAAAACATAAACTTAAAAAAAATAAACTTAAAAATATCCTAATATATTAAAATAAGCTACTAGTCTTCGTCTTCCATGTCGTGGCCGGGTTCGTTTTGAGCGTTGTTCCAAATGTACTTCACCAAGTCCGCTTGTAGGTTATGATGTGTGTACTCGTTACGTAGAGCGAACATGTTCAAATCTTGTTGTTCCGCACTAACTGGAACAGAATTTCCAGTTGACGCGTCTTCGTCGTACTCGCATATCGCTCTACCATCGTCTTCAATGACCATGTTATGAAGGATGATACAAGCGTACATAATGTGTCGTAACCTCTTTGGTGTTTGCGAACGTGCTGGATGTTCAATGATGTGCCATTTTTTTTTTGTAGAACACCAAAAGCCCGTTCAATATCTTTTCTCGCACCCTCTTGAAACTTCGCAAGCTTTTTCCTTTTGTCGTCTGTCGGGTGCGGAATAGTTTTAACGATTGTCGAGTACTTTGGGTATATCCCATCGGCTAGGTAGTAACCTCGCTTGTATTCCACCCCCGAAACTGTAAAGCTTGTGTCTGGACCTGTACCCGCCACTACATCCTCAAATATCTGTGACTGGTATATGATGTTAAGGTCATTGAGCGAACCAGGTAGACCAAAAAAAGCATGCCAGATCCAGAGATCCTGTGACGCAACCGCCTCTAGAATAATAGTCGGATGTCCATGATCTCCCCTAGTATACTGACCTTGCCATTGGACTGGGCAGTTCTGCCACGGCCAGTGCATGCAATCAATGCTCCCGAGCATTCCTGGGAAACCATGTCTCTGTTCGTGTGCTTGATATAATTTTTGAACGTCATTTGCGTTCGGTTTCCGCAGATATCGCTTGCTATACAATTTGACAACCCATTCGCAAAACTTGTGCAAACATCGACGTGCGGTTCTTTCAGACATCCTAATATACTCGTCTAATGCATCGGGTGCGTAACCGTACGCAAGTTGGCGAATGGCCGACGTGCATTTTTGTAAATTACTGAAACCCCTTAGCCCCCTAGCGTCGTTCCGCAATGTAAAAAACGGATCAGACTGGGCCATGTCGCCTGCAATACGTAAAAACAGTGGACGACTCATGCGGAACCGACGTCAAAAAATCTCGGCTGGGTACACGGGTTCGTCGGCAAAATAATCGGCTAGTAGTTTATCGTGGCCGGCTATAAATTTAAAACGAAACATAAATGAAATTAATTATAAAATACATTTTCAAATCTATATAAAACATAAGGAAAAAAAAAGTAAAATACCTTCTTGGTCTCGGTTATATTTTGCTCGTCTAGTTAGCCGTTGGGACGACCCTTCATCAGCCGCCATGAAGACCTGAGCCGCGTTCATAATCATGTTGTGCATAATATCATCCTCTTCCGAAGATGATTAATACCACGCAGACGCAGACGAAGACGATGAAGACATAGAAGAAATTGAAGAAATGGGTGAAGCCATGATAATTTTTGAGCGAGAGATGGGGTGGTAGCGGGTAAAAAACGGTATAAAATATGATGAGTTTTTATAAAAAGGGAAGAGTGGTTATAAAATGTGAGAGAGATGGGGTGGTAGTGGGTGAAAAGTTGTGAAAAAAATGGTTAAAGAGGTGAGTATTTATAAAAATGGAAGTGAAATGGGGGATTTTTTGAAATATTACCGTTTGAAAATTTAATTTTAATTAGAAATTAATTTTTTTTTAAACGGTTACTTTTGGTTGGGCCCCACCTTATTTGGATCGTCGCAAACGGCAAGGATCAGACGGGGACGACGGGACGCGGGGGGGGGGGGGGGCGGCACGGTGTTCCCTCCGTCGCCGAACCAAGCCGGACCGGGGACGAACCCCATACCGAGTAGCCTAAGATAATCACTTTCTTGATCCGATCGAAGTAATCTTAAATGGTTCTAGACAGCTGATTTTTATCAAACTCGCCACCGCCACCATCCACCTCACACAACCTGAAACCTTTGGCGACCACCACAACACCGCACTGTCCTAGTGGTCACCGACCGCCACTTAACATCTCGAAGTGCAATCCTCCACTACCGCATGATCTAACCACCACCATCACCTAACCTCCAACCCTTCACTATTGTCGCCACCACCATCTCGAAGTTAGATCTGTGAAGCTAGGGTTTTTAGATCTGAACAACAATGGTATTCACATGCGAGCCTCCGCTAAGCACCACGTACGAGATGCGGGTAAAGAGAAGAGATGAAGATGGTGGTGTGCGATAAACGAACCAGATCTTCGACGATGACGGGTGCCGAGTGTGGTGCGATGAAGACGGTGGTCAGTGGCGGCGGTCACATGTGGCGGTGAAGGTTGGTTGGAGTCAGAGAGAGTTGAGAGAGAAAGGGTGGGATATGTAATTTGTATATAATTTTTTATTTTTTTAATTATTATTTATTTATTAAATATATTTTAAATAAATGAGTAAAATTACCGGCCTACCACGTAAGTCACATAATTTGATACAAATTGGATAACTGTGGATTTCTTTAACTCTTTCTCTCATAACTATCATCAACTTATATATGATATCATCACCACCTCCTTTAATTGGAATTTATAAATATGTTTATCTTAGCAATTTAATTAAGGCTTAAAAAGAAAATAGGAGACAAGCCCACTACTAATTTAATATCTTAATGGATTCCCCTTTGAGACAAGGCCCATAAAGGAGAGCCCACTAGTAAACACTCCCGCCAAGCCAAGCAAACAGCTTAAGCATATCTATTTCCAAACACTACATTTTGCAGATTAAATATAGTTGATTGATGTTGGGGATGGGTTGGTTTATGTGGGTCATATATTAATTTAATCTTTAGTTATTTCTTTATTGTTTATTATTTGTTAACAATAAGGGCAAAATGGAAATTTACATGGTTTAACTGGAAATTTAACGACATTAAATAGTATGTAACGCCAACGTTACGAAATTTCAACCGTTAGGATTAAATTTGTAATTATTAAACCATGAGGATCAAACGTGCAATATTTGCAAATCATAGGGACCAAACATGCTATTAACTCTTTAAAGAAACTGCAAAGTTGCTATCAGGCTTAGAAGATCTAGCTTCATATAATCATATGTATTACAAATTCAGATGCTAATACTTATATGAGTTTTAAACAATGTTACCCTTTAACTTTATTACACGCTCGCCCGATTACGCCATGTTAACTGTATTCTCATACAACGGCTACCGGGGGTGTCAAACCAGGCATTGACGTCAAGCTAGCAGCATAATCCCGAGCCCACAGGTCATAATGTACAATTTCTTCGAGGGAAGGTGCGGCCACTAATTCGGATTGATGCTTCTCACATGTTAGCTCGACGACTTTAAATATGTCCAAGTACTTTATCCTGGATAACAACAGTAATCAATGATTAATGTTTTGTTCTTTTCAATACCTATCGGAAATTATTTGCTTACTTTTCATCGATGAACATCTCTACCGCTTTCTCGTTAGCGGCACTAAGAACTCCGGTCATCGTGCCACCAGCACGCCCCGCAGCATAAGCCAAATCCATTGATGGGTATTTCACATTATCGGGTTCTTTGAATGTTAATGATCCCAGCCTGCATCATACTCGTTAACATAAATATTCATAAATCATAAATTCAAGTTTTTGTTGTGATTTACATACTTGCAAAGATCGAGGCGAGGCCATGTAATTTCAGAGCAAGGTACTCTATCGGGCCATGATAACGTGTAAAGAATTGGCAAACGCATGTCGGGCCAACCTAATTGGGCCAGGACCGAAGAGTCCTGCCAAAAGTATAAAACAGAAATGATTTATCTAACACGACTGCAAAGCAAAAGGGCTAAGATGGGAATTTTACCTGTGTCTCAACCATGGAGTGTATGATCGATTGAGGATGAATAACGATTTCAATATTATCGTAATCCGATCCATAAAGATAATGGGCTTCAATTACTTCAAGACCCTTGTTGAAAAGTGTTGCGGAATCCACTGTGATTTTTTTACCCATGCTCCAGTTAGGATGCTTTAATGCGTTGGCTACTTTAACGTCTTTTAGTTTTTCAACCGGCAAATCTCTATAGTAACCAAAGAAAAAACCAAAATCTATAAAAAAATATATATTATTTACTAAAAGAACGTAAACGGGTGGCTATTCTGAAGTTGCGCCAGTTTTGCAACTTTCGTCCAAAGGTTTGTTTTTCCGCATCTGGATCCAAAAGGTTCAAAATCTTGCCATTTTCATCCAGCTCGTTAACTCCATTCATTTTTCTCCACTAGTCAAGGGTATTTTCGTTTTTTTACATATATTATTTCGTTTTTTATTTAGTAAGGGTATTTTGAATACTTGTACTGTTAAATGCTTGTACATAAAGTGAAAAAGACCGAATGCCCTTTAAGTTAACAAAAAAGACAAAAATACCCCTAACTTAACGGAGAAACATGGGTGGAGTTAACAAGCCGGATGAAAATGGCAAGATTTCAAACCTTTTGGATCCAGATGCGGAAAAACAAACCCTTGCACGAAAGTAGCAAAATTGGTCAACCCTCAGGGACGAAAATGGCATATTTCACTTAAAAGAATCATAATATTGATACCTAAAAGCACCACCAGATGCGGTTAAGATTATACGTCTAAGAGCTCCTTCAGGAAAGCCTTGAATACACTGACAAACCGAAACAAGATTATTATTATTATTATTATTATTATTGTTGTTTTCTTCGGTTATCATTAATTTCATGATGAACGATTTAATTTCATTGGATTACCTGGAATATAGCAGAATGCTCTGAATCTGCAGGAAGAATCTTTACATTATGTTTATGTGCAAGAGGAAGGACAAACGGGCCACCAGCAATCAGGGTTTCTTTGTTAGCTAAAGCTATGTTTTTCCCTGCTTCGATGGCAGCAACCGTAGGCTATGTATAAAAATTCAAACAACCATTTAATTAAAAGATTATAAAAACAAAATATAAGTAACATCTTCAAATGGGAATCGAGATTCAAGAATATAAGGATATACCTTCAAACCGGCACAACCAACTATGCCTGTGACTACAGTGACACAATCAGGGTGGCGAGCAACCTAAGATGAGTAAAAACGTGTAAATTGAAATTATTACGAAATGTTGAAAAAATAAAAAAATGTGAGGAATTGATGATACCGACCTCAATGATGCCTTGCTCCCCGGGAATGATTTCGGGCATGTAATCAGCGTCAGCTAAAGCTTCTTTAAGCTCACCGACTAAGGATTCGTTCATAATAGAAACTAATTGAGGTTTGAATGCCTTTATCTACATGATGAGACAAGGAAAGTGTTTGACTATATTACAAATAATAAAAGTACCATTCTTTATTTGCATAATACAATGCAACTACGCAGTCTTAACATGACAACTTTCCGACAATCCTAATTCCTATGATAACTTGAGTGACCGACTCATATATGGATCATCGGGATCATGGAAGAAGCGTGAAGAAAAGGACATAACTTTCACTCCTTTTAAATTTAAAGATTTTTCTTACTAAGGAAGCACAAGTTATCAGCAACTCATGCAATTTATTAGTTGTCACGTAACTTTTTGGATTGTCGTATTTAGTTTTTGACTCATCATTTTATTGGCATACTGTTAGAATTAGGGGTGTTCAGAATTCGTTTCGAATTTGAAAAATTCGAAATTCGATTCGATTATCAAGAATTCGTTTCAATTATAAGAATTCGAATTTATAATTTCAAATTCGATTCGAAATTCCAATAAAATTTATATATTTTATTTATTATTTATATATATTATTTTTATATATAATACATATATAACTTTTATTGGGCTATACTATAAATTATTTACAAAATTTATCCAAGTAATAAAATTACCCATTACCAAACCCACTACATGGCGCATAACTAAAACCTAAGTAACAAATCTATTAATAGATTTCTAACCCTAAATTATTAACTTGTAATGTGGAGCGTTTATTCCCGACTTCTTGTTTTGAATTTTAGCCTTCTGGTACTTTATTTGGAACTTTTTATTGTGATATCGTGCTTTATGGCTGCTTTAAAATTTATGTTTCATTTTAATAGTTTTTTACATGTTTTAAAAGAATCTGAATTAAATCGAATTTATTCTAATTCGATTCGAATTCGAATTTTTAATCGGATACGAATTGGGTTTTTTATTCGAATCGAATTGGATAGGTTTTAATCGAATTCGAATTACAGGGAAAATAAAAATTATTCGAATAATTCGATTCGAAGAATTCGAAAATTCGATATTTGATTCGATGAACACCCCTAGTTAGAATTCTTTAAAAAAAGTGACACTCATGTCATGTTTTCATCATTTATTAATCAGTTTCATTCAAAAATTCTCAAGAGTTCTCTCTGTTTATCTTTTGTGTTTCCGCCCTGCGTCACTCTTGACTTTAAACTTCTATTCATTTGCATCTTTTTTGTTCACAATTAATGAATTTTAATACCCATCATTACACCTAAAAACTAGGGTTCCAAAATCCAAATTTCCAACATAATCAATCACCTGTTCAGCAAGAAGAGTGACATTTGAGCCAGCAGCAAGTGCCACAACTCGAAACTTATCCGGGTTTTCCGCAACAATATCAAGCGTCTACAATTCAAAAACCCAAACAAAAAAAAAAACCCATCAATTTATATGAATTTTGCAACTGCCCACCAAGTGTTTGATAAAATTCACCTGAGTCCCAATCGAACCAGTAGATCCCACAATCGATATAGGTTTAGGCCCGTCCCAACTCTTCCTCCCCGGCTCCACTGCCGCCGTCCCCGGCCACGCCGGCGGCGGCACCGCCGCCGAACATCGGATACCCTTTCCGAAACTCACCTTAACATCATTTTTTTTGTTGAAAGAAAACCCACCTAACAATAACCCCAAAATACACAATAATATATCAATAATTAAGTAAAATTTTGGTATGTTGAATTGGTGAATTACTACATACATACCTTGGAGGTGGGTTTGGGGTTTGTGGGTGTCTTTGAAATTGATTGGATTGGTTTGAGTTGGAGATAGAAAATTTAAAGACATTTTTGGGTGAATTGGAGATAATAATATTTGATGAATTGTGTTGAGGGTGGATGAAGAAGATTCATAGGAACAGAAAGTAGGAGAAGCACATATTAATATAAGCTGCTAAAAATTGGTGTCTGTGAATCCGAGGGTGGTGACTTCATTATTTTGTAAAGAGTAAACTTCCGTTTTCCTTCATATATGGTTTGGTCATTTTAACGGTTTTGTCTCAAACCTTTAAAAATAGTTATTTTCCTTCAATAGTTTGTTATGATTTTTCCATTTTGCGAAACGTTAGGCCGAATATGTCCAAATTTGAAAAATACTATCATAGTTTTGCTAGAAAAAAAAAAAGCTAAAACGATAGCAAGACAGTAATTTTGAGTTTGGGCAAAACTGAATTTATCAGGACCAATGAACGAGTGATAAGCAGTTTGCTTGACACGAATAAAAATTACGTCAAGTCAACCAATTAAAAAAAACACTTCCATAGTTTTACAAAAAAAAAAAAAAAAAACTAAAACGATGACAAGACTGTAATTTTGAATTAAGGCAAAAGCGTAATTTTGAACTGGGGTAAAATCGTAATTTGTCAAAATCTAAAACGATGACAATATTATAACTTTTAACTGGGGATACAATCGTAATTTTTAACAAGAGGCGTATTCGTAATTCTAAAGTAGGTTGCGTAGAGAATGTAGTGTATATAAATTTGTAATAACTAGGATTAAGACCCGCCCGCGTTGCGGTGCGTGTGCATCGTAAAGATTGAATGGATTAATCCAAATGTTATATGATGCATTAACCATATGAAAACACATATTTCGACGTATCCAGTTGAACTCAATGTAACCTGTATAAGCATTGTGATTGGATCAAACGTAAAGTAAATCAAATTCCTATCGAACAATCATAAAATATTATATGTGACCCAACTCATACATAGAAAACGTAACAGGTATGAAGGAAAATATGCACATGTAATCGAAAGGGGTTAATTAGAGCATTCGAAAAAAAGGGTGAAAAAGAAACCATAATTTGACTTCACTCGGTTCGAAACAAACTTTACAAAACATGCATAAAATAAACACGAAAACATATTATATTTAACATGAATCATTTCCCAAAAAAGTTTACGTCGAAACGTATAACAACTTGAATTTATACGAAAAAGTACATAAAAATATGCACGTAAAAATGGTTTCTTTAAACGAAAACATATTATATTTGACCTGACTCGTCTATAAAAAAAAGTTTACGTCGGGATGTAGAGCAAATCATATTTACACATACCCGTACATAAAATATGCACGTAAAAAAATAGTTTTTAAGTAAAGGAAGTATAGGGGTAAACCAAAACAAAATATTAATAAAAAATTTAATAGGTTAAAAACGTTCGTAAAACCGTGCCAAGTAGCACCAGTGCCACAACCACATCGACTCTCAACATCGTAAAAATAAAATAGATAAAATGGTAAAAATTACACTAAACGAAAAGCAGAATAAAATCGTTGAACCACGCACACCCGTTACAGTGTGTTAATGCGAAGAAATTAACCAGAAACGTAAAACGTAGAAAATAATAATTTAGTCGATTTAGGACCCGCCCGTTGCGGTGAACTTTTCAAAAGGGAAAAATGGACGCGTTGTGACGGGTCTGTCAAATATGAAAAAAATAGAGCCAAAAACGTTGAACCTCAAATGCACGCTACGACATGTTAACTCGCAAAATTTAGAACGAAATGTAAAACGAAAAACTTGCGAAAGATAAGAAGTATGGGGGACCAAAGTTGTAAATAATAAAGTGTTGTGTTAAATTACAAAAGATGAAAAACTTTGAATTAAAAGTAAAAATTTCAAATGGGTTAAAATGTAAAAGATAAAACTTTAGGTTGAAAGTGGAAAATCAATTTTTTTTTTTTTTTTTTGAAAAACTCCCCAAGCTTGGGGTACAAGTGCTAATGCACTAGTATAACAACTTGAATTTATACGAAAAAGTACATAAAAATATGCACGTAAAAATGGTTTCTTTAAACGAAAACATATTATATTTGACCTGACTCGTCTATAAAAAAAAGTTTACGTCGGGATGTAGAGCAAATCATATTTACACATACCCGTACATAAAATATGCACGTAAAAAAATAGTTTTTAAGTAAAGGAAGTATAGGGGTAAACCAAAACAAAATATTAATAAAAAATTTAATAGGTTAAAAACGTTCGTAAAACCGTGCCAAGTAGCACCAGTGCCACAACCACATCGACTCTCAACATCGTAAAAATAAAATAGATAAAATGGTAAAAATTACACTAAACGAAAAGCAGAATAAAATCGTTGAACCACGCACACCCGTTACAGTGTGTTAATGCGAAGAAATTAACCAGAAACGTAAAACGTAGAAAATAATAATTTAGTCGATTTAGGACCCGCCCGTTGCGGTGAACTTTTCAAAAGGGAAAAATGGACGCGTTGTGACGGGTCTGTCAAATATGAAAAAATAGAGCCAAAAACGTTGAACCTCAAATGCACGCTACGACATGTTAACTCGCAAAATTTAGAACGAAATGTAAAACGAAAAACTTGCGAAAGATAAGAAGTATGGGGGACCAAAGTTGTAAATAATAAAGTGTTGTGTTAAATTACAAAAGATGAAAAACTTTGAATTAAAAGTAAAAATTTCAAATGGGTTAAAATGTAAAAGATAAAACTTTAGGTTGAAAGTGGAAAATCAATTTTTTTTTTTTGAAAAACTCCCCAAGCTTGGGGTACAAGTGCTAATGCACTAAAAAGTTGGTAATTTATATATGTGATAATATATTGGAAATCAAATAAATAAAAAATTAATATAAGTAAAATCAATAACCTTTTACTTCCCATAGTTACACTAGAGACACTATTGACTATTGGAAACTTTATACAACTGAAAACTAGGGTCATGCTATTCACACACCCCCACCTACCCCTTTGTCTATTCACACACCCCTCAGTGTCGAGTTGTGGCCAGAGCGTGGCGTTTTGGTCTGGTCAACCAGACAAAAGACTGACGGGTGTCTGACGGGTCTGTTGACCTGACCAAAACGCCGAGCTTTGGCCGCGTTCTGGTCCTGTCAACCAGACAAAAGACTGACAGTGTCGAGTTGTGGCCAGAGCGCGGCGTTTTGGTCTGGTCAACCAGACAAAAGACTGACGGGTGTCTGACGGGTCTGTTGACCTGACCAAAACGCCGAGCTTTGGCCGCGTTCTGGTCCTGTCAACCAGCCAAAAGACTGACCGGGTGTCAGTCTTTTGTCTGGTTGACAGGACCAGAACGCGGCCAAAGCTCGGCGTTTTGGTCCGGTCAACAGACCCGTCAGACACCCGTCAGTCTTTGTCTGGTTGACCGGACCAAAACGCCGCGCTCTGGCCACAGCTCGACACTGGGGGGTGTGTGGATAGACAACATGGGTGTGTGAATAGACATGCTATAAATGCAAGTCACCGATGAGTGAAATAAACGTGTGATCGTTATTCACGTGTGATTCATTTTCTATTTTGTCATTCCATCCATATAAGTAGAAATTGTCACCATTAATGTATAATAGTATAAGTCAGCTTGTTCATTGATGTTTTATTCAAAATGATTTTTAACTTTCATAACCACTCAAGCTTTAAACTCATATAACGGTTTTTTTTAAAGGTACACAGAATCAATTCCGAGCATTATCGGGGCATCCACTAGATCAAACGGAGTACTCCGAGAGTAACCCAAGTCTACCACCAATTTCGGGGAAAACACGGTAACCCACCCGCTTATAAGCACGACGGTGAAATTACCGGTAAAACTCGTTTGGCTCAAGGATTGAACCTAGGTTTCCCTGGGTCTTCTATCATTGCCCACCAGTGTCTCAATCTGCATTAAGTGAAAATTGAACCTGGGTCTCACAAAAGAAATACAAGCCTTTCATCACTTGATCTAAAGATCATTGACTAAAACGGGTTTGTTTTCTTTTAATAGCTAAAAGAAGTAATCTAAATAAATAATTACACCTTTTGAATTTTTAACGGATACGTAATTGATACTTCGAAAAAAAAATATCATAAGATAATAGTGAAGTTTTATAACTCTCAGATTAGTCAATTATAAAGAGAAGGTCATGGATTCAATACTTGGGGAATGTAATATTTAGTCATTCAAAAAAAAAATGTCACTAGTGAGATTCCCTCATCGGCAGGAATTTAGTTTCATTAGGTAGCGATTATATAGGATCCTTTGGGATTAAAAGACTATAGACCGATTAACTTAATTGGGGTGATAAGTAAGACTATCTCTAAGATTCTTGCTAATCGTCTCAAAAAGGTGATCGGGGGTATCATCTCGGAAAACCAGACAGCGTTCCTTAGAGGAATGTACATTCTAGACAGTCCCTTGATGTTAAACGAGATTATTGCTTGGATTAAAAAAGAAAGAAAAAAGGCTTTCCTGTTAAAAATTGATTTCGAAAAGGTGTATGATAATGTTAGTTGGAGGTTTCTTTTGGATACCATGGGGCAAATGAGATTTCCTAGTTTATGGTGCAAATGGGTGGAAGGGGTTCTTTTATCGGCCAGGTCTTCGGTGCTGGTCAACGGGTCTCCCACCTTTGAGTTTGGTTGTTCCAAAGGTATTAGACAAGGAGACTCATTATCGTCGTTTCATTTCCTAGTGGTTATGGAAGCTTTCTCCAGCATCCTAAACAAAGCTGGGATAGATGGGTGGTTTAAAGGTATCCAAACGCCTAATAATGGTCCGATTATCTCTCATCTTTTTTATGCGGACGATGCTCTATTGATGGGGGAATGGGATAAGGATAATGTAGTGAGCCTTTCGAGATGTTTGAGAACTTTTTATCTATATACGGGGTTAAAATTTAACTTACATAAATCTAATCTATACGGGATGGGGGTGGAAGATGGCGATATCAAAGAGATGGCCAAGGTGGTGGGGTGTAACACGGATAATATCCCGTTATCTTACTTGGGGATTACGGTAGGGGCTAATATGAAAAGAATAAGTAAATGGACCCCAATTATTGAGGTTTTCGATAAAAGGTTGTCGGTTTGGAAAGCTAAATCTATTTCGATAGGGGGAGACTTACTCTAATAAATTATGTGTTGGAAAGTCTCCCAATCTATTACTTGTCACTTTATAAAGCCCCTGCTGGGGTCATTAAACTGTTGGAAGCTAAAATGAGAAAATTTTTGTGGGCGGGTTCTAACGATTATAACAAAATGAACTGGGTGGCTTGGGAGTGGGTTACATGGCCTAAATCTAGTGGAGGGTTGGGTATCAATCGTCTTAAAGAAGTTAATGAGGCCCTTCTGATTAAATAGGGATGGAGGTACAAGGTTGAAAATCACAGTTTATGGAGGAAAGTGATCGATGCTTGTCATGGTAAAATAAATCATAGGGTTTTTCTTCCTCTTAAAGGTAATCTTGGAGGGTGTTGGAAAAATATAGTGAATTCGATTTATAAAACTAAAATCAAAGGGAAGGGTTTAAACCATTTGGTCTTGGGTAAGGTTGGGAACGGGGAAGATATTAGGTTTTGGATCGACACATGGGAAGGAGATACTCCTTTTTTGGAAAGATGGCCACATCTGTTTGGTTTGGAATTGCTTAAAACTTGCAGGGTAGCAGACAGAGTGGAGATGAACAGGGAAAATGGCAGTTTTGCTTGGAATTGGTCTAGACAGCCTGAGTCGATCGTAGAGTTAAAGGAGTGGCAGGATTGCAGCGAGACTCTTAATATGGTGACACTCAATAATTCTAAGGATAAGTGGGTCTGGATTGAAGATAGCAAAGATGGTTTTTCGGTGAAGGTTGTTAAGAAGGCCTTGATCGCCGAAAGAGGAAATAGTCAGCTTCCTAATTTCGATTAGTGTAAATGGGTGCCTATTAAATACAACATTGTGGCTTGGAGAGGTAATTTAGATAGACTTGCTACGAGAGTGAATTTAAGAAGAAGGAATATGGACATTATATCCGTTATGTGCCCTTTTTGCAACGAATTTGAGGAAACGGTGGAGCATCTTTTTACGGCGTGTCCAGTGGCGATGTCACACCCTGGCTTTTGCGGAAGCGTGGTTATCTGGTGTGACTTCTTAATACCATAGCAATCAATCATAACAATGTTATATGATAAAAACATGAGAAGTTCATCCATTAATAAAGTTTAAAAAAAAATACCAAATTATACTTGTCTTAAAACATCAATCCCAAAATAAGTTACAAACCTTGACTTATTTAAATGAGTTCATAAAACTTGGCAAAGACCTCAAACAAAACTAGATTTAGAGATATGTAACCCGTCCAGGTAGAGGTTACACCTTCTAAACCCTACAACCCTGAATGACTTCTTTATTCAAACGCAGCTTGAAAATACGTGCATACCGTGCCAGATCCACTAGTTTCCTGAAATACATGTAGTTTGAAAAATCAACATAAAGTTGAGCGAGTTCATGTGTTTAGTATGTGTGCGCGAATAAACCTTTATAATCATTGTAAGTATGTATGTTTTGTAAACTCTGGTATGAAAGCAAATAAGGAAAACATATCAGTTAATGTGTAACCATATGGTCCAACCTGCGGGCGCATGGGAGGGGATAGGACAAGGTCACCACATGGTCCAACCTGAGGGCTCATGGGTGGTGTTACGACAAGGTCACCACATGGTCCAACCTGAGGGCGCATGGGTGGTGTTAAGACGAGGTCACCACATGGTCCAACCTGAGGGCGCATGGGTGTGGTTAAGACAAGGTCACCACATGGTCCAACCTGAGGGCGCATGGGTGGTGTTAAGACGAGGTCACCACATGGTCCAACCTTAGGGCGCATAGGTGGGGTTTGTTATGCTCAAATAGGCCTATCACTTGTATCCCTCAATCGTACTACGAGGACTAATGTTCTTAAGATTTCACCTACCCAATCACATAACCTAACAGTTCCTTCCTTAGCTGACCATACCATTCGTAATTGTCCATAGCAGTATGTAACATGTATTTCACCCCCGAAGTATAAAACAGTTAAGAGAAAAGGGGGGGACATGAACTCACAGTATTGCGTCTTCGTACTTGTAACCCAAATCTCCGCGGCAAACACGGCTACCTACAATGGGCTAATGTCTATTAGACGAACGAGTCGTGCCTTGCCTTAGTATTGATTAATGCCTTTGAGTTACGTTTTAAAGTGTTTCCAATATGTTCGTGTAATAATATTTCTCGAGTATTGTTATTCGCATTATCTTCCGAAGGATGGGAGTATCTTATACTTGAGTTTTCGTATACTTGTGTTTGTATAACTTGCCATGTATTGGCGTCGTATCCCGGTGTAGTATCCCAAATAATAATATGCCAATCTATTCTCAATATATTACTTTCAAACATTATATTTTCGAGTCTCACTCAAATATACATAAACTTATTTTTGTTCAATCATGTATTGTCCCAGAAAATATATATTTTCTCAAAAATTATATATCTTCTAAATATACTAAAAAAAATATTTTTAACCATATATTTACCCATTTTTATTTGCAAAAACCAACCTCTGATACTTTGTATTTTGTAACAAAATTTAGGGCGAAGTTAATATTTGAAACACAAGTTATAAAATATACTCGTAATAATTGTTAGAAAAATATTTTCTAAGTGTCGGGTATTTTAATAAAATAGTTATCTTATTCCAAAAATTCCCAAATTTTTACAGAGTGTCTTATACATTCCAAAAATTATTGTGTAAAAATATCGAGGTCCAAATCATCACCAATATTTTATAGAAAATCATTTTCCGGACTGCATTTAGATTCATCTTTTTCTGACTGCAGTCCACGGAATAATTTATTTAAAATTCCTCGTATGTTCGATTTACGAAATTCCAGTGGGAGAATTACAAATACATCAGTGGTCATCTACAGTACAAATTTTATGAGCTAATTCTTCACAGAACTCAAGTTATGACGAAAAATACAACACATATTTTCAGCAGAAAAATGCAGCTTCAGTTGCTGTTAGAAAATGACACTTTAAAAATAGTAAACGGAATCCAAAAATTATGATTCTAGTGTCATTAGAACCGTATTTCATAATAACACGTTATAGAGTCAAGAAAATCAAGTTTTTTGTTAAGTTATGACCTGTTTACAACCAGTTAAAGTCGGCTGAAAGTGCAAATCAGCATGAGCATGTTGTTTAAAGGTTAAATGTTACTAAAACGCACACATACGTTCGCCATCCTTTCTAATACGATTAAAATCAGATCATAAGTCTGTTACAGCAGATTATGGTTTGTTTATTTCAGATTTACAATGTATTATTATCTTTCATCTCATAACCTTTATGTAAAGTTCTTATGCTCATGATCTTGTTTATGTTTTTAGAGGTTCTTAATATTTATCATTCTTTCAACTATTATCCACCAAAAGTATGAACAAGATGAAGTTTTAAGGCACTTACTACTAGTACAAGGCTATGGGAGTTTCAAAGCGTAAAAGTGGTGGATAAAAGAAAACGAAAGCGGTCCTTGAGCTTCCGAGTGCACCAATCTTGCTTGTTGAACCTCTAGCACCTTTGTGTGTATGGAAAATGCTTAGATGGAAGCTTGATGGTGGGTGTATGGTGGTGATGGGTGGCTGCCGAAAGCAAGGAAGAAGGAAGGAGAGAGAGCTTGTTTAAAGTGTGTTTGTGTTGAAGATAAGAATGATGATGATCCAATGGGTTAAATAGAAAATCCTCCAACAAGTTATGATCCATTAGTCTAAGTGCTCCCTAAGTACAAGGCAAATATATTAAACAAATGAAGGAAATCAAGGGTGAATCCCCACCCTTGTAACCGGTTTTGATGGGGGGGGGGGGGTATAGGGTTGGGTTGTAATGGTTTAGTTACTAACTAGTTAGGATTAGATGACATAGTTAGTGTATTATTGTGTGTTGTTATTTATAAAGTGTGTTAGGGTGTTCGGGGACCCTAACTAGCTCAGAAAAGTAAAAACAATGTGTTTGAAAATATTTTTATGTTCCGGGTAATGTCCGGTTGTTCGGTTGGGTATCGTTCCGTTAAAGTGCTTAATTGTTCCGTAAAGTGTCCTTTATAAAGCTTTTTGTGTCACAATTAATTCCCGACACTTTAGAAGGTATACAGGATCATTTTGTCAAGTTTTTGCACATTACTAGCATATTTAAATGCTGAATTTTATTTAAAAGTGCAGAATTTTGCAGTTAAAGTATGTTTTAGGCACTTCCCGGCACTATAACTATCACTTAGTGACGCAGTTTTATGGTCCTCACCTCCCTACACTCCCTATCAGTGTAGTACTTCATTCCCGGCTCATACTGGGCCTCAATACAGTGTCTGTCTAGGTGCTGGCATTGTCAGCATGTTTCTGGGTTATCCGTTTAGTGTGCTAACTGTGCTTCGTGCATCAAGTTCGTCACTATTGTTTGTGTGTAATGAATGGAGTGACAGTAAGAATGTGATGCATGTATGTATGTAACAGAAACCAGAAAGCAGTTTAATCACAGTTGTAATCAAGCACAGTCATTAAGCACAAATTAAATATTAATTAAACGTACGGATACCTGTAATTGTGAGGGTTGTCACATTCTCCCCCCGTTAAAGAAATTTCGTCCTCGAAATTTGTGCTACCTTAACTCCTTATGGTTAAGTCACGCATGTACGTATATGAATAATATCGAAGTAGATAATCATCAAACCGAAACAAACATTACTCACATTAGGTGAGTCCCAGAACATGTAACAACTCGAACCCTATGGTTAAAAGGTAGGTGCTTTTAGCATTTGTTGTCAAAGGTACAAGACGTACTTGACGTATAGTCTAGCGTAATCCAGCTAGCAGGGGGTTCCACAAAAGAGAAGCCTTGACTAATAAGACTCTCAAACGATTGATCGCAATATGCAAGCGAGTTTTCACGAACCATAGCATCCGCTATATGAATTCAAAATCAACAACTCAAATGAAATAGTAACATGATCTGTCAACTCCCGAGTAGATGAATGGTAAGGTTTAGTGTGTTGACAATTTTCAAATTGCGTTGATATGCCGAGTGAATACAAGCGAACCTGGTGTAGCCTTGCCTTAATTAGTAGTTGCATCAGAAATGTTTAAATGACAAGTCAACAAAGTATATGTTGTTTTGCTTGAAACGGTTGACCATGGTTAGCACAAGCTTCAATTCTGTGAAAATATCACCGTAAGGTATCGAAACCAATCAAACGATTTAGTGGAGTCGTAGACCAACCGAATCTGCTACGACTCAAAATGAAAGGATCTTTGCAAAAATTAAATTCGAACATGATGCCCTCAATACATCATATGGCGTCTTAAAATGAATAGGCGAAATGGATAAGCTTAAACAATTGAACTTGGTTCTGGCGTAATCTGATAATAAACGTATGTATCAATCAAAGGAATCTCGGCATGGTCACAAAGATAAACCATGAGGGTAACTTGAAAGAAAACGGTTTCAAGAAAGTGTGTTGCCTTGGTAACAAGAGAGCCAACAATAGTAATAATGTAGGTCATTCGAATCACGAATCAGTAATTAGGTTTAGCAAGGCAATATTTTAAATTTCAATGAAGTGTTTGTTTGAAACGAAACCACGTGCGTAGCAAATGATGCATATGTGTCATGAAAGTTTCCGAGTACTGAAACAATGAGTACTTGCTAAAATGGAGAGATGATCAAGTATCGAAACAAATGTGTGTTCGCTCTCAGCGAAGGAAATCAACGTGATGCAACTACTTTGAGAGGAGTAGAGATGCAAACATCTACTCACTAGAAGTAAAAGTGAAGACTCCAACGTCAGAAAGTTTAAGTACTTTCTGTTTTGTTAACTGAAATGGCATGTTTGTCAGGTTATTGATGTTTGATCGAGTTGACAGATATGGTTCCTAATTAAAAACCCTTACGAGTTTGGACCTGGGTTCCCAAAGGTCCTAAATATATGTTTTCTAGATCCTCCAGATTTCGTATCCCGTGTAGATCTAGTTTGTGCATTGCGTAGGAAACACCATTTTTGTGTACGTCTAAGAACAAGTCATTGTCCCACAATTTTCCCGGTATACTTTCTTCTCGAATTCACAGCTACTCGATCATCGATCAGTCGGGAAATACTGGTTGGATCCTCGCAGTTAATCAAATAAGTAAGTCGTCAGCTCTTAGCAAGAGTCGCTGACTCTTGTTGGCTAGCTCGTTCGGCTCCTGGTAGTTTGATGTTCATTTGAAAATCATCGTCCCTTCTCTTGATGAGCAGAATCTGGGGTTACCCAAAACGGAAATTTTGGTCTATTATCTTCCTTCTCTATCCACTCCTGAGGTTACACTAACAATTCTTGCATCTCCGAAGGTGTAAGTTGCTAAGGTGTATTGACTGCAGGTGCGGTGCCTGGAATCAAATCGATGCGAAACTCGACTTGTCGTTGAGGATATAATTCTGGCAAGTCTTCGGGGAAGGCATTTAGGATATTCCCCCATCACAGGGATATCTTCGAGTTTTGGTTCTTCGGCTTCTTTTCCCACGACATGAGCCAAGAATGCAACACATCCTTTGTGCGAAAATTTTCGTGTCTTCATTGCCTGATAATCCGTAGGAGCGTATCCTGCTCCATGAATCACGATCGTTTCTCCGTTCGTCGTCGGGGTGCGGATGACAATCTCCGCCTGGTTGTTCGACAACCAGTCCATCCCAATTATAACGTCGAAGCCTCCCTTAGGCTTGTTCTATCGAGAACTGGGTATCTAGGTTACTTACTACTAAAACAACTATATTTCCTGAAGCTAAAATTTGACCATACTGTCAAATAGAACATAACATTGACTATTATGAGACGTACCGATATCCACGCTTGGATTCTATCCCCGCTGTTGAGCTTTCATCCACGTGCCCGAGCGTTCTTAGGGCAATACTTCCTGAAATGCCCCACATCACCGCAATTAAAACATGCTTGGCCACGACCTTGATCGTCACCATCCCTGCCTTGGTTGTTGTCGTCGTTGTTTCCTCCGCGATTTCCGCTACCATCTTGACCTCTATTTCCATGTTCAGTACCCTGCCGACACGTTTCCTTGACATGTCCCACCTTGCCACAGTTACCACATTTTCCATATCTACATCGCCCGTTATGGTGACGTCGACAGTTGTCGCACTTTGGTAGGATACCCGTGTACCCTTTTTCCTTTTTGGCATTGATGTTATCTGCCCGAGTACCCTTCTTGAAATTGGTAAACTTTCTCTTGTTCTCACCAGATGACTCCCCATGAGTCTCCTTTTTCTCCTCGGAGTTTGAGAATTTTCCCAACCTAACTGCTTCTTCAGTGAGCGTCACACTTAAGTCAATTGCTTCATTAATTGTTTGAGGCTTTGATGTTGTCACCAGGCTTAGAATCTAAGGTGCTAATCTCCCAATGAAGCATTCGATCCTCTTAAACTCTGGATCTACCATGTAGGGGACAATCCGAGACAGATCATCAAATTTCTGCACGTACTCAGCTATCTTTGGACCTTCCATTTTCAAGTTCCAGAATGCAGTTTCCCATTTCTGGATTTCTGCTATTGAACAGTACTTTTTATGCATTAGTTCTTTCAGTTTGTCCCATGTTAATGCATACGCAGTGGTCTCGCCCAACGTCTGAACCTGAAGGTTCCACCATGACAGAGCCCCATCTTGAAACAATCCGGAAATGTACGATACCTGATGCTCTGGGGCACATTTGCTCACCCGTAGAACAGAATCCGTCTTCTCAATCCAGCGTACAAGGGCTAAGGCACCCCCAGTGCCGTTGAATTCCAAGGGCCTGCAGCCCAAGAAATGCTTGTAGGTGCACCCGTTGGATGGGTTATTTCCTGAGGTACCCCCGCTATGTTCGGAGCGAAGGGCCTCATGCTGTGAGATGCGTTCTTGTAATTCCGCTTCCGTCGTTGGTAGAGGGTTGTTGGTATCAGTGTTCCTTCGTGGCGGCATCTTCTAAGAAGAAGATTAGGTAGGTCAGGTCTTTATTAAGGACATAAGCACATATGCATCCATTTAACAAATATGACCTAGGTGGTGTGTATACATACGTATATAAGAAATCATCATAGCAAGCAATAACATTAAAGCACAAACATGTAGGTGTGAGCGTATTTAATGAGGACATAACAAACTAGCACATAGCATCGCAATTATTGCACAAACATATGGACCAACAACGTGCTTAGTGAGAATATGGCGACTGAGTTTTTCATTAGTCATTAGTCATAAGTATTGTCGCATGTTTAAAGAGGATTGGGCTTTCGTTATCCTCCCGCCACAATCATTGTGTCTTACTAAACGTATCATATCAGAAGGGACGCAGGGTCACCCTACCCTTGTCCAACAAGTATATTAGTGCATCAAAATTACGTAGTCAGAAGTGGTCCTCAAAAGTCTCCGCAATCCCGGCTTATCATTAGTGTCTTTCCCCAAGTGTATTGCGATCCGCATAAATCCTGAAACCAACTGTATTGGTGACTGAGGTGAAGGTGGAAAGAAAGTAAATGCTAGCATGCGTAAACTCCTCCTCGAGCTAGTATATACATCGAAGTAGTCAACTGATTTACCGCTCGATAGTAAAGGAACGAGCATCAAAAGAAAACCTGGAAAAGGCATTATAGCAGCAGATGAGAGTGCAAAAGAAGTCTTTGATAATTGTGGAGGATCAAAGTATACTGGCAATAAACAGGGTGGAGGTTGTGGTGTCAACTCAAGCTCCAAAACTTTGCGACTTATATCCTTAAACTGTAGCTGTTGTTACGGGAGCACTCATTCCGTGTGTAGCCTCCATAATGTGAGGGATGACAAGGGTCTAAAATCAGCATAGTGTGGCATAGGAACCGTCGAAATGGCTTGTCCAGCCTGTAGAAAATGCTGCTGTAGCAATTGGGATCGTTACGCGGTTGCTAGGGCTGGCATATCGGGTCAACTCGATCTGTTAAGACACGAACCCGATAAGACACGAACACGAAACCTGTAAACACGAACATGACACGAAATCTTATCGTGTCTGATTTTCCAAACACGAACACGAACCTGTTAATAAACAGGTTACACGAAATGACCTGTTAAGACACGAAAATGTTACCAACATATCATATGACCTGTTTAAGACACGAACACGACCTGTTAAGACACGTACATGACCTGTTAAGACACGAACACGACCTGTTAAGACACGAACATGACATGTTAACCCCACGTATTTGATATATTTTTTTAATTTAAAATTATAAACAGGCCACTAACGGGTCTTAACAGGTTAACGGGTTTTAATCTGTTTAGACACGAAATTTAAACAGGTCTTATCGTGTCGACCTGTTTAGACACGAAAGATGTTAAGGTCAAACACGAAACCTGTTAACTTCGTGTAGGTTCGTGTCGTGTTATCGTGTTCGTGTCAGAATTGCCAGCCCTAGCGGTTGCTGGCCTGGTGTACCTTCCCGTGGTGCGGGTATGTCTTGAATGAAAGCAATAGGCATGTTGGCGCAATAGACGTCGGTCTTTATGAGGGCAACATCAGCGGTTGAAGGTGCAGGAACATACGTCTCAACCAATAAGGATATCATCTGTGCAGGTACTGGATCGGATATAAGGGGTGCAATGTCTGGTAGACCAAAAAGAAACAGGATCGTGATCACGTAAAGGTGTAGGTTCAGCAGGTGCAACATTGAGCTGACCCAAAAGGTGCAGAAACTAGCTCAAGAGCAGGCTCTGGGTCGTGTGACGGTGTGGTGCCTCGAGCAGGTGGTAGAGCAGCAGCCATGTCATCGTCGCCTGCGTCAGTAGCAGAAAGTTGTAATCCAACTGTTTGTAAGGTTGCAGATATCACAGACTCAAAGGAGTCTGAATGCATGCTAGAATCAGAGGGTAGCTTGTTAACAGGGGTCTTAAGAAGTGAAATTAGTAACAGTGTCTAATTTTTCTATCATCATGGGTGTCAGCAGGAGGACCATTAATAAGCATGTCATCGTAAATTGCTTGTCGAGTAGCCAACCTTCAGTAGAAATGTCCACAGGAGACGCATTATCTAAGATTGGAGCCATGGTGTGCCCACCATCGGGATGACCAGTGATAGGGTGGTCATGGATTGAAACAAGAGTGACAAAAAGATTCTTGTCAGAGAAACCATCAGCAAAGATAAAGTATCACCAAAATCTGGTAGCGCGGACTGTTGGAAGTCGTCCTCGTCCTTAGTCAGCATATCAGGATCACTCTCAGTGTCTGACGCAAATGTCTCTGGCGCAGATGTATTCTCATTATCTGTGGCGATGGCCGTAGGGTTATCAATGTCTGATAATTCGTTCTCTAAATAGAGTGACATGTGTGCCGGTGCGTAGCATGTGTGTAGTAATAATAAAAGTATGTAGTCACAATCAACGCAAGTAAGAAATCCTCCTAGTCTCCCCAGACTATACTTAGCGCGTGGAACGAAGACTTGGCAACAAGCCAGAAACACTTATATATAGGAAGTACCAGCGGCGTATCCACCATGCTTCGGACATGTCACGTCATCCTCGCCTTCGACGCTACTCTTTGGTCTCTAAGACTAAATCCCTGGCCTCTAAGACCAATCCTCCCAGTCTCTAAGACTGATCCTCCCTCAGTCTCTAAGACTAATCCTCCCTCAGTCTCTAAGACTGAATCATAAATATAAGTTTTGAAATGTGTATTTGTGCCCTTTGTTTGTAAAAACATTTGTTCCCTGGATCTGGACGTTATGTGTATGCAATGTAAAAAAAAATGTTTGAAAACATTTTCGTGAGAGCCCTGATGATCATAGTCTAGACTCGAGAAGGAATCCTAGTTCGCTATGATCGAGGCTCTGATACCAAGCTGTCACACCCTGGCTTTTGCAGAAGTGTGGTTATCTGGTGTGACTTCTTAATATCATAGCAATCAATCATAACAATGCTATATGATAAAAACATGAGAAGTTCATCCATTAATAAAGTTTAAAAAAAAAATACCATATTATACTTGTCTTAAAACATCAATCCCAAAATAAGTTACAAACCTTGACTTATTTAAATGAGTTCATAAAACTTGGCAAAGACCTCAAACAAAACTAGATTTAGAGATATGTAACCCGTCCAGGTAGAGGTTACACCTTCTAAACCCTACAACCCTGAATGACTTCTTTATTCAAACGCAGCTTGAAAATACGTGCATACCGTGCCAGATCCACTAGTTTCCTGAAATACATGTAGTTTGAAAAATCAACATAAAGTTGAGCGAGTTCATGTGTTTAGTATGTGCGCGCGAATAAACCTTTATAATCATTGTAAGTATGTATGTTTTGTAAACTCTGGTATGAAAGCAAATAAGGAAAACATATCAGTTAATGTGTAACCACATGGTCCAACCTGCGGGCGCATGGGAGGGGATAGGACAAGGTCACCACATGGTCCAACCTGAGGGCACATGGGTGGTGTTACGACAAGGTCACCACATGGTCCAACCTGAGGGCGCATGGGTGGTGTTAAGACGAGGTCACCACATGGTCCAACCTGAGGGCGCATGGGTGTGGTTAAGACAAGGTCACCACATGGTCCAACCTGAGGGCGCATGGGTGGTGTTAAGACGAGGTCACCACATGGTCCAACCTTAGGGCGCATGGGTAGGGTTTGTTATGCTCAAATAGGCCTATCACTTGTATCCCTCGATCGTACTACGAGGACTAATGTTCTTAAGATTTCACCTACCCAATCACATAACCTAACAGTTCCTTCCTTAGCTGACCATACCATTCGTAATTGTCCATAGCAGTAGGTAACATGTATTTCACCCCCGAAGTATAAAACTGAAAACAGTTAAGAGAAAAGGGGGGGGGGGGGGCATGAACTCACAGTATTGCGTCTTCGTACTTGTAACCCAAATCTCTGCGGCAAACATGACTACCTACAATGGGCTAATGTCTATTAGACGAACGAGTCGTGCCTTGCCTTAGTATTCATTAATGCCTTTGAGTTACGTTTTAAAGTGTTTCCAACATGTTCGTGTAATAATATTTCTCGAGTATTGTTATTCGCATTATCTTCCGAAGGATGGGAGTATCTTATTCTTGAGTATTCGTATACTTGTGTTTGTATAACTTGCCATGTATTGGCGTCGTATCCCGGTGTAGTATCCCAAATAATAATATGACAATCTATTCTCAATATATTACTTTCAAACATTATATTTTCGAGTCTCACTCAAATATACATAAACTTATTTTTGTTCAATCATGTATTGTCCCAGAAAATATATATTTTCTCAAAAATTATATATCTTCTAAATATACTAAAAAAATATATATTTTTAACCATATATTTACCCATTTTTATTTGCGAAAACCAACCTCCGATACTTTGTATTTTGTAACAAAATTTATGGCGAAGTTTATATTTGAAACGCAAGTTATAAAATATACTCGTAATAATTGTTAGAAAAATATTTTCTAAGTGTTGGGTT
Source organism: Helianthus tuberosus (assembly GCA_030545235.1). Lineage (NCBI taxonomy): Eukaryota > Viridiplantae > Streptophyta > Magnoliopsida > Asterales > Asteraceae > Helianthus > Helianthus tuberosus. The sequence continues at coordinate 26,906,110 of CM060375.1, forward strand.
TTTAGGAAAATTTCGCCAGAGTTTTCTTTGTAAATGGAGGCTCCCACGCTTACCAGCGTATCATTTTCTTTAACATATAACACGTTAGATCGCTTTTAAATAACCAACCCGCCATTTAGGCATGCAAAATACTACTTATATTGTTTCAGTTTTAATATACAAAACTGGGCTGTTTTCGGGTATTTTAATAAAATAGTTATCTTATCTCAAAAATTTCCAAATTTTTACAAACTGTCTTATGCGTTCCAAAAACTATTGTGTAAAAATATCGAGGTCCAAATCATCACCAATATTTTATAGAAAATCATTTTCCGGACTGCATTCAGATTCATCTTTTTCTGACTGCAGTCCACGGAATAATTTATTTAAAATTCCTCGTATGTTCGATTTACGAAATTCCAGTGGGAGAATTACAAATACATCAGTGGTCATCTACAGTACAAATTTTATGAGCTAATTCTTCACAGAACTCAAGTTATGACGAAAAATACAACACATATTTTCAGCAGAAAAATGCAGCTTCAGTTGCTGTTAGAAAATGACACTTTAAAAATAGTAAACGGAATCCAAAAATTATGATTCTAGTGCCATTAGAACCGTATTTCATAATAACACGTTATAGAGTCAAGAAAATCAAGTTTTTTTGTTAAGTTATGACATGTTTACAACCAGTTAAAGTCGGCTGAAAGTGCAAATCAGCATGCTGTTTAAATGTTAAATGTTACTAAAACGCACACATACGTTCGCCATCCTTTCTAATACGATTAAAATCAGATCATAAGTCTGTTACAGCAGATTATGGTTTGTTTATTTCAGATTTACAATGTATTATTATCTTTCATCTCATAACCTTTATGTAAAGTTCTTATGCTCATGATCTTGTTTATGTTTTTAGAGGTTCTTAATATTTATCATTCTTTCAACTATTATCCACCAAAAGTATGAACAAGATGAAGTTTTAAGGCACTTACTACTAGCACAAGGCTAGGGGAGTTTCAAAGCGTAAAAGTGGTGGATAAAAGAAAACGAGAGCGGTCCTTGAGCTTCCGAGTGCACCAAGCTTGCTTGTTGAACCTCTAGCACCTTTGTGTGTATGGAAAATGCTTAGATGTAAGCTTGATGGTGGGTGTATGGTGGTGATGGGTGGCTGCCGAAAGCAAGGAAGAAGGAAGGAGAGAGAGCTTGTTGAAAGTGTGTTTGTGTTGAAGATAAGAATGATGATGATCCAATGGGTTAAATAGAAAATCCTCCAACAAGTTATGATCCATTAGTCTAAGTGCTCCCTAAGTACAAGGCAAATATATTAAACAAATGAAGGAAATCAAGGGTGAATCCCCACCCTTGTAATCAGTTTTGATGGGGGGGGGGGTATAGGGTTGGGTTGTAATGGTTTAGTTACTAACTAGCTAGGATTAGATGACATAGTTAGTGTATTATTGTGTGTTGTTATTTATAAAGTGTGTTAGGGTGTTCGGGGACCCTAACTAGCTCAGAAAAGTAAAAACAATGTGTTTGACAATATTTTTATGTTCCGGGTAATGTCCGGTTGTTCGGTTGGGTATCGTTCCGTTAAAGTGCTTAATTGTTCCATAAAGTGTCCTTTATAAAGCTTTTTGTGTCACAATTAATTCCTGACACTTTAGAAGGTATACAGGATCATTTTGTCAAGTTTTTGCACATTACTAGCATATTTAAATGCTGAATTTTATTTAAAAGTGCAGAATTTTGCAGTTAAAGTATGTTTTAGGCACTTCCCGGCACTATAACTATCACTTAGTGACGCAGTTTTATGGTCCTCACCTCCCTACACTCCCTATCAGTGTAGTACTTCATTCCCGGCTCATACTGGGCCTCAATACAGTGTCTGTCTAGGTGCTGGCATTGTGAGCATGTTTCTGGGTTATCCGTTTAGTGTGCTAACTGTGCTTCGTGCATCAAGTTCGTCACTATTGTTTGTGTGTAATGAATGGAGTGACAGTAAGAATGTGATGCATGTATGTATGTAACAGAAACCAGAAAGCAGTTTAATCACAGTTGTAATCAAGCACAGTCATTAAGCACAAATTAAATATTAATTAAACGTACGGATACCTGTAATTGTGAGGGTTGTCACTGGCGACTCGGGTTTGGGCTGATATAAGTGTTTGGTGTAAAATCCCTCCGATTTATATTTTCGAATTCAAAGACATTCTGGATATTCACAATTATTCTCAAGTTGGAAAGAAGGCAAAGAATATTATCCAAGGGTTGGTGATTATTTCGTGTTGGAGTATTTGGAAAGGAAGGAACGAGGTGGGTTTCAACCAAATCAGTCGTAGCCCGCAGGAGATTGTGAGAGAGATTAAATCGAGAGGTTATGCTTGGTTTAAAAATAGAACGTCTTGTAACTATATTAGCTGGGGTGAGTGGTGTAAATACCCGATATATATGTTGTAATTGCTTTTTCGTGCCCTTTGCCCGTTTGGGTCGGGGGTGTGTATTGTTTAGCCTTTTGCCCTTTTGGGTCGGAGGTGTTTTTTTAATGAAGTTCTCTTTAAAAAAAAAGCGATTATATTCATTACGATTCTGGTATATTGACACATGTTTTATATCGATCGAAAACAATTAAAACGAAAATGGTATGTACTTATTTCAATAATACTCGGTATCGACACTCGATATAGCTTATGATACCTAAAATATATTATGTTTTGTACACAACTCCGTTTTCAACAAAAATTATATTGAAATATCAAGAAAAATACTAAACACACCTTTGTATTCAGCCTAAAAAAAATTGTTAACAAAGCTATTAAAAAAAGTTAGATGAAATAAAATTCGAATTGTTTAAAAATATATATTATTTTAATCATATAGGTTAGGATTAAAAGTTAAAGAAAACTAAAAAAAATAAAGTGTTACTCTTAATAATCCTTTTATTTAAAATATTAAATATATATTAAACGGTCGATGACCTTTTGGAGTATTGGCAGTTTCACGATCTTCAAAAGTGATGTTTATAGGTGTGAGTCTCGCTTGGAACAAAAATGCTCTGGGTTGAGTCATAGGTTTTACCAAGTTGGCCTTTGGGCGGTGAGTCTTCTATAAAATTGGTGACAGACCGGATCACCAGCGTTGTTTGCGTTTATGACTTATGAGCGTGGATAACCTTTTGGCATTGCATTTATCTGGGTAGTCGACCTTTATTATTGTTCAAAAATATCTATTACTATTACTTTCTATGGTCTACAACTCCTCTAAGGGGAGGGGGTGGTCACTAGTGATAGAATTCTATCACTTCCAATATCCAATCAACTCATGCCATGTCATCACCCAATATTCTATCACTAGTGATAGAATTGTAGTGGAGGTGGTATCACTAGTGATGTGATTTCAATGTACAAGTATTAATACACAATGTACAAGTCATACACATTCATTCATCAATATGTTCAACGCGTGATAATATCAACGCGTCAAAACTATCACTCGTGATATGGGTGGTGGCGGCGGTGTTAGTGATACATCAACGAGTGATGGGGAGTCCATGACGGACCGCCCCCTCCCCCCTAATACATTTATTTATACATTTATGATTGGCCTCACTTTTCAAATATACCATATAACATTTTCTTATAACAGATGTAATTTTCGTGTGAGCATAACAAACAAATATAAAATTATATAATTGATTTGATATAAGAATACAATCTCGGCATTGCATATGCGTTGTAGGTGCGTTAAGAAGGGTCAAGTCAAGCTTTGTCATCATAATCTCATGTTAAGTTTTCAACTAGACTAAGAGATTTAGAGTATACTTTGATTTTTGTGAGGTTTAATTAGTCAAAGTTGGAGAGTTAAATAAGATATTGCCCATGAAAAGTGATACTTTGATAAACTTGTTAATTATATCAAGTTATCTTTCTATGATTCTTAAAGCCATAATAAGTATATAGAATCCATATATTCGAACAATCCCCTCATGTGTTTATCAAATAACATATTCCATCTTTACGAAAATTTATAAAAAAGTAATTTATTTATAATTATCCTTATATTAAAAAACCAACTAAATGAAGAGTAATAAATAATAAATATTAAAAAGAGAAATGAATGAAGAATAATAAAAATAGAAATGAATGAATAGTATCGGGTATCGGTACCGGTATCAAATTTATCAAACTGAGTGTATTTTTGGTATCCGTTCGGCACCGGTATTCATCGGGTTATACCCTCAAATACCGGTGCCGTACCAGTACCGACCGTATCAAGCCGTACTGTACCAGGTATATTCGGTAGCGGTACCCACTTTTGGGGATTTCGGTAACGGTATTTTCGGTACCGGTTGGTATCGAGCTCATCAAATCCTGTAGCAACGTAGCAATGCAAGTAATTGCACAGTTTAGATTACTTTTCATACACACAGTAAGTAAACTGTGTTTCGTTTGAATTAGGTTTTATATACACAACAAATTATTTTGCTTTATTTTTTGTCTTTTTACGTAATGAATGAATTGTAGCATACAAAATAAACTTGGATATTTAGATTATTGATGAGCAAATCGTATCAAATCCTGTAATCAAACCGGTATCGTATCGGTACCAAATTTACTATACCAAATCATTTTCGGTACCAATTTGGTACCCACCTTTTGGCATTTTCAGAATCGTTACTTTCGGTTCGACACCGGTCTAGCACCATACCTATATTTATTGATTTTTACCTTCAAATACCATACCGTATTGTACCGAGCATTTTCGGTGCCGGTACCTAATTTCGATGATTTTCCGGATCGGTACTTTCGGCGCCGTTACCGGTACCGAGCTCATCCATATTTTAACGTGTTAGCACCGTAATAACTGAACTGAAAACAACCGAATTTCCAATGTGTAGCACGTGTGGGTCCTATTATTATTATTATTATTATTATTATTATTATTATTATTATTATATATTAGGTTATTTAAAATCGTTTTTTTTTTTGGACGGATTGACTATCCTTTTCACGACATTTTTATTTATGTTTTGATATCCGGTATCTGCTTGCCGTTACTGACACGCGTTTTGCAGTCATTGGGTCTCCGCCGCAACGCGCGGGCTGAAATTTAACTAGTTTAGTTAATTGGTTTTAAGCATATTTATTTCAAACTAAGTTAGCAATATAAAACTCATTGTTAGTAGCAGTCTGCAGACATATTTTGACCATTTAAAGAGCATGATGTATTATATGTTTAATTTCAAAGAAGTGATATTATTCTGACTTTCATAAAGAAAATAAATAATCAAAAGAAACATGAGGTAGTCAAAAGAGTACTACACATTAGAATATAGATAATGTCATAATCTCCTAACAAATATATATAAACTAGAATTACGACCCGCCGCAATGCGGCGGGGATTCTTTAGTTATAACTAAGTCGATTTAGGACACGTACGTTATGTTGAACCTTTCAAACGGGAAAAAAATAGACGATGTAAAAACGTTCACCCACACACGTACGTTGCGTCGTGTTAACTCGCAAAATTTAGAACGAAACGTAAAAACGTTAAACCAAAGACGCACGTTTCGATGTGTTTAGTCACAAAATTTAGAACGAAGCATAAAGCGAAAAATTTGCGGAAAATGAAAATTATAAAGGACCAAAGTTGAAAGTAAAAAAAAGTTGTGAGGATAGATTGCAAAAGATAAAAAGTTTTATTTTAAAAGTAAAAAAACAAATAGTTTTGCGTTAAAGGTAATTTATTAAATACATTTGAGTGAAAAGTAAAAAAATCAAATTTTTTTTGAAAAACCCTCAAAACCAAGGTTACAACAACCATATGCATAACCATTTTTTCTTTGAAAAACTCTCAAAGCCAAGATTACAACACATAAGTAAAAAAAATCAAAGTGGTTAAATCGCAAAAGATGGAAACTTTTGAATTAGAAGTGAAAAATCAAATTAATCAAAGGGGTTAAATTGTATAAGATGAAAACTTTTGAATTAGAAGTGAAAAATCAAATTAATGAAATGGGTTAAATTAACAAAGATTAAAACTATAAACTTAAATTGTCAAAGATTAAAACTTTAAGGTTAAAAATGAAACAAAGATTAAAACTTTAAACTTAAATTGTCAAAGTTTAAAACTTTAGGGTCAAAAAGGAAAATTCCAATTTTTTTTTTAAAAGCTCCCAAAGCCAATTGTACAACTCCCATATGCATAAATTAGTTGCTTTTTAATAAGGTTGATAACTAGTAGGTGATGTCCTGCCCGCTTTGCGGGGCTATGTCCGAATAATTCTCAATCAATTAAAAAAACAGTACTATAGTTTTGCTAGAAAGAAAAAGTAAAAAGAGTGTTAGGCAGCTCGTTGACACGATTTTTAGCTTGGGCCAAAGTCATATTTTTGTTTTTACTTGGGGAAAAATCATTTTTTTTCCCGAAGGAAAAACCAAATTTTTATTTTGTACTGAGGGCAAAAGCGTAATTTTATTTTGGACTGGGGGCAAAGATGTAATTTTAAACTGGGGGCAAAACCGTAATTTTAAAGTGGGTATAAAATAATAAACTGGTGTAAAATCATAATTTTGAGCCGGGGGGGGGGGGGTTCTTTTGAACTGGGGCGAAAACGTAATTTTGGCTGAAGGTAAAAGCGAAATCGTATTTTCGGTTTAGTTGGGTGTAAAGTCATATTTTTATTTTGAGATGGGGGAAAATCATAATTTTGAACCGAGAGTAAAATCGTAATTTTGAGGTACGGGAAAACCATAATTTTATTTTTAGCTAGGGAAAAAAGTAATTTTAAACTGAGGGTGAAATCGTAATTTTGAACCTAGGGAAAAATCGTAATTTTGAGCTGGGGGCAAAAGCATAATTTTATTTTGAACTGGGGGCGAAGACGTAATTTTAAACTGGGGGCAAAACCGTAATTTTAAAGCGGGTATAAAATAAAAAGCTGAGGGTAAAATCATAATTTTTGAACCGAGGGCAAAATCGTAATTTTGAGCTGCTGGCAAAAGGGTTATTATATTTTTAAGTTGGGAGAAAAACGTAATTTGGCAAAACTGTAATTTTAAAGTGGATATAAAATAATAAACTGATTGGTCCAATAGGAAAGTGACGACCGCCCATTTCGACCAATGGCAGGGAAATACTATTCCCTGCCATGGTCTTTGTAGATGTTGAATAATTTTTATTTTCTAACTAATATTTTAAATATTCCATCCGCAATTGAAGCCGTTATTCATCAACAACAACAATACCCAGTAAGTCCCACAAATAGCAAAACTATTGATGGGGTCTGAGAAGGGTGGGATGTAGACAAACCTTGCATCTATCCATATAAATAAAGAGGCTGCTTCCAAAAAGACCCCTGGCTCGAAACCAAACATCAAGCAAACAATGCGAACTACAGATATAGCAATAGGATCCACCAATCACATAATAAGGGGCTGTTTGGTAGTCTCTGAATGGTCATTAAGAGGCTACCTCTTAATGGAACCATTAAGAATTTTACCAATGAGAAGGTAGAAGAATGTGACATGTGATGATTTACCATTCAGAGGTTACCTCTTAACCATTCAGACTTGAGGTTACCTCTTATTCATTCAGAGGTTTTAAACCATTAAGAGGTAGCATCTGAATGGTCATTAAGAGGCTACCAAACAGCCCCTAAGTGATAACCGACTAACATAGTAGAATAGACACATCTATAGCCCCTAAAGCAATACACACACATACATACACACACAAGATGATAAACACATGTAAAGTCCACCTGAAAAGTAGGAAATATTAACCCCTAACCCAAAAAATCTCAGACACCTCATTACTCTCTCCTAAAAATCCTTAACCTTAATCCTACGTCTCCACGAACTCCTATCCTGGACCATGTCCTCAAAAAGGTGCAACTCTAGCAAATCTTGCCTAATCCGCTCCTCCCAAGTCAGTTTGGGCCTTCCTCCTACCCTCCACATAAAGGGCGTCCACTACTCTAACCGGTTAAGTGAGGAGGCAAGATCTACTATTTTAATTGGTTTTATTCGGTTTAGTGTTTGATTCATTTATGCTTGATACGTTTTGAAAACTGGGTGAAGGGTTATGCCTATGAAAGTTGGGTTTCAATGATATATGGTTATGAAAAACCTGTGAATGAACAAAATGTTTTACTTTCAGTTCCACAATATTCAAAAACTCAAAAAGAAAAACATTCTGAAGAGCTAAGAATTGTGACATTATTACAACAAGCGATACGAGAGGATATTTTTACTCTGCTTCAACATGGTGAAACATCTAAGTCAATATGGGAAGAGTTAAAGTTAAAAGCTGAAGGGGGAAAATATATCAAGAAAAACAAAATCGCGTTACTGAAAAAAGAGTTTGATTTGTTTGATTGTATGAAAGGAGAGAGTGTTCGAAAAATGATTGAGAGGTTTTGTCATTTGAAAATTGAGTTAGAGCGTTTTGGAATCTACAAAGAAAGAGAAGAGATGGTTGATAAACTCGTCGAAGCATTGCCACATGAGGAAGATTGGAAAACCTATGTAATTGTGTTGAAAAATGATGCTAAATTCGATGAGATGACGTTAGAGAGTTTGATTGAGAAACTAGAGGGACATGATTTATTATTGCTAAAACAAAACAAAATGTCTAGCTCTAGTTATCAACAGAATGTTGATTTGTATTACAGAAGAGGTATGCCACAAAGCAATGAATCGCCAAAGATCAAAACGGCTTTCTGTGCAGATAAGACTGGTAATTCATCAAAAAACAAATCCTCAAGCTATGATCTAGATATCATTCTTCATTTGCATCATCTAAATCTAGTCCAAATCAGGATTGGAAAAATTCTCCACATTTGAACAATGAGTTTGCTCAACAACACATGAGTTTCTTAGCATCTATTCTGGTATCTTATGAAGGTTTAATTGTAGGTAAGATCGGGAATCCAAACATGACGAAGGAGGATTATGATCAAGTCGATCCAGAAGAGATGGAACTCATGGACATTCACTGGTGCATGGCTAGTGTGATCCGGAGAGCTCAAAGGTTCATGGAGATAACTGACAGAAAGTGCTTGGAAGGCCGAGACATGAAGATAGGTTTTGATAAGAACAAAGTCACTTGTTTCAAGTGTAAACAAAATGGGAACTTCAAGAGGGAATGCTCGAACAACAAAGCTGATGATAGTGTGAATCATTTTCATGAGGATTACTACAAAAAGGCTATCTATCATCAGAATAACGAGCAGCCAGCAAGAAAGTAGATTGATGAAGGATCTTCTAAAGAAAAGAAACATGTTGTATTGAAGATTCGTGATCGTAGTGAATCCAATATTCTTCTAAATGAAAAGTTTAATTGGGATGATTACATCAAAGTAGATGATAACAGATGTATAATTCATGATGATGAAGGGTATGATTGGAGTAAACATGACAAGAAGATGGAGAAGTCAAGGCAATTGCTAAAATCAAGAAGAGTCGAGAGGAAATAGAAGCTCAAGGTTATTTGGTAGTATGTACGATGGTCACAAAGAAGCAAGATGGGCAAAAAGATGGGATTCTGAGTATGAATGTTATGTTGATTCGAAAGGAAATCAGACAGTGGATCCAGATGAGGTTGATTTTGAAGCACTAGTTGCTGTTATACCAACTGAAAGTGTTTGGCTTCGAGGGGTTAGAGAAATTCGAAATTATAGAGAAAAAGTTGAAGAAGAAATCTACAAAGTTATGTATGCAGCCTGGAGAAGAAGAAGAGACAGTTGAATAGATTGTAGTTGAGTGTGAAATTTGGTGAAAGAAGTGAAGAAGACAGCTGATGAGAAGCCAGATAAGATGGCAGAGGAAGATGTTGAAGAAAAACAGCCAGAGAAAGAAGATCAGAAACCGAAGGCAGAAAAAGCCAAGGTGCCTAATACTGAGGTAAGAATTCAATCTAACTCTTCTGAAATGTTAGATAAAGTTTATCATAAAACTGATCAGTGCAAGAAGTGCATGGAAACGTGCAAAGCTTGTACTGAAAAAGATGAAAATCTAAGATCCAGACACATTGAGATTACTAAAATAGAGAAGATTTTCAAAGAAAAATGTAGTGAAATGTTAGAAAAAGAAAAGTTTTTAAAACAAGAAAATGAAAAGCTGACACAAAAATGTGATGATCTTGAAAAAGAAAACAAAATTTTGAAAGGAAAATGTTCAGAAGTTTGCAATGAATGTATTCCAAAAGATAAAATTATTCAAGGGTTGCAAAAAAGAATATGATGTAATGAAGTTGTTATATCATACGGTTAAAGAAGCATATGAAATTTTGGAAAGTAAGATCACAAGTTTGGATAATAGATTGTCTGCATGTCAGAAATCAAATAGTTTTCTTGAAGCTAGATTTGCCGGAAAACAACAAGTTTTAAATAACTCTATTGATGAAGCTGCTAAACTTAAACAAGAACTAGCGGAAAAAGAAAAATTAGTTAACAAACTTCAAAGTTATCATGCTTCGTCATATATTTTGGAACGTATTTTCAACATCACACCCGATGGGAAAGATTCAGAAAAGAACAAAAAGGGAATTGGGTCAGAATACCATCAGGTTCCACCACCATTGGAGGATAATTATACATTCTATGATGGAGAAAATGTGGAAAAAGCAAGAAACATGGTTGACCAATTACCCGACAACATCGATGTGACTTACACCAAATCTAATGATCTCGGTGATTCAGAGGTGGTTGGTAAGGTTGTTGAAAGTGTTTTGTCAAAGGAGTTTACCAAACCAGATAAGTCTGAGTCACATGATGAAAATGAGGGAAGTTTTCATGAAAGGTATATTAAAAATTCAAAATCTGAGAAAGATGCGAATGATGATTCAACAGGATTGGTGTATACTATAATTGGATCGGATAAATTATTCTCAGATGTTGAATTACCGATTCAGAATGTGATTTCAGATAAAGTTGTCAAAGTGTTCAAACTGGTAGAAATTCAAAAGTCTGAAATTTCAACATTTACTGGAAAGAGCAAGAAGAGTTCTTGTAACAAACCTAACTATAAGAAAAAGAACATGAAGGCTGGGTTGGGTTATAAGAATAAACATAATCAGAAAAGTTTTGGAAAAACAAATCTTCATAAAGAAACGAACTTTGTTCATGGAACAAGTTCTGAGAAAGAGAAAGAACTCCAATGTAGATGACAATCTAATGAAGAGTTCTATGCTCGAAAGAAAAGGCAACAACAACAGGTTAAAGATGTGTCCAAAAGAACATGCTTTAAGTGTGATCAAATTGGACATCTTAGTCGCAAGTGTCCAAATTTTAAACCTGTTGATGTTGAGAAAAGAAAGTTTGTTGGTGTAAATCAGAATTCAACCAAGTTTGAATCAAAACAAACTTGGAAGTAGAAAAGTTCAAATACTGAATCACAACAAACTAGGAAACCAGCAACACCCAGATTTCGAACAACATAAAGTTGGAAAACAACTGTTGATATGACAAAACCAAACCAGTTTTGGAATCCAAAAGTTGCTGTCCAAAGTGAAAGATTTTATAAAAGGAATGTTTTGGAAGGTCAAAGATGGGTGGTTAAAGAACAAAAGGTTTCAAATGAAGAAAAAGTTAAAGAAAATGTTTTTGAGAAGAATGAACGAAACTATGCAGTTTTACCTGGAAAGTTTTATGTTCAGCTACCTGAGTCTAAACAGGCTTGGGTTGCATTGTTCAAATGATCGAATTATTTGAATGTGCAGGTGCTCCCGAAGAAGGTTGAATGTCAAAAGGTACAGAGGAGCAGCCTGGCACAGGAGGAGGCTGCTGATCCCTGCAACTGAAACAGGGAGTTTGTTCGTTTTTGTACATAAATAAACCATATTAAAAACACTAAAAATAGAAAATTTAAAAACCAAAAATATGTTTTTATTCTGTCAAAAATTGAAAAATGAAAAAATATGTTTGTTTTTAAATTTGTCAAAAATAAAAATTTTGAAAAAATAGGTTGACTGAATACGCCGAAACCCTCACGGCTGAACAAACATGATTATTTCACAATTGAAAATGGTTTTAACATTGTTAAAAATCAATGTGTTATAAATCATGGGGGTACTTACTGCTTCACATGTTATATTTTCTGCAAAACAGAGCATGAGACGTAGAAAATGGATGGCGAGATAAAGCTATCTGCATCGGTTTGTCAAATTTTCTTTAAATGTTTTGAATTTTGGGCGAGTAAGAAAATTTTCGGAAAATACAAAAACATTTGAAAAAGCCAAAAACAATAGAAAATCAAAAAGAGTTTTTGTGTAAAATGAGGAAATGATAGTACATCAGTAGACAATCACAGTACGCTAAAGAAATGGGAAGTTAAAATGTGATAAACGGTCTCACTGATGATATGCCAGTAGGTTTTTACACGCTTAGTAGATTGCTTTCGAGATATAAACCTAAATATCAATATCAATATCAATATCTTACTTATCTCGTGGGTAACATCTCTCGGATATATGGGTAACCCCCGAAATCTTGTTTGAGAGATTGCCAGATTCTGAGATATTAGGTCTTTATACTGTTTGATATCTGGGGTATTATACCTGGTCTTCTGATATTGCGGAAGCAATGGCCTAGACCTCATATAATACTTTACGCGCTTATAGCTTACCCTATGCATAAAAATTGAAAAATATCGAAAAATGTAATTCAATTGAAGTTGTAAAGAAGATCCCTAAGTGGGATACACCTAAAGTCGAGCCTTCATCTCTTTGACTGAACGGTAGTTCATACCTGAGCTCTCAAGGTCTCGCACTAACCCAGAGTACAGATATCAATATAGTATATTCACCTGTAAGACTGAATCTAGGGAATCTTCATACGGGAGTATATTCTGAGGTGGGACACGCGAATAAGTTAAGTGCTTAAAACACTAAATCTCGTATCTCGAATCAGTTGAACTTTGTGTGAAAATTTAAGTGGATCAGTATACTGACAATCTAAGTGAATCGTTTAGAACTTAAAGTGTTTATAGCTCAACGGTGCTAGTGATTTGTCATAAACTGATATGATCCTCTAACGCAAATTCAAACAAAAATATTGTTTGTAAATATTTCTTTACTGCTTTATGTTTCAGAAAAATACAAAAAGATTTTGTTTCTACTTTATTTTTGATAACCGATGTCTGAATGCTGAGTTTCAAAATCTGAGTATGCAGAACGTGTTTCTGAAAATAAACAAGTTCATTAAGTTGAAACTTGAAGGTTTTAAATCGAAAAATCAAAAACAGTTTGTGAGATCTCCATGGTCATTAATTTGGACTTGGACGATTACTTGTGAAGTTTTGGATACTTTAAACTGTCAAATCTTATAAAGTCATTTGATAAGGGGAGTGGAGTCGGGTAATCTTGGATAAATACATACTGTTACATTTGTGCAATAGAGCCAGGTTCTCGATCCAAAAATATTTTAAGAACCAAGTCATCATTCCTGGGAAAACCTAAAAAGCTTTCAATGTCACATATTTGGTACTCAAGCTTATGTTAAGAGCTAGGTTTGCAATCTTATATTGTCATATTTCTTACAAATGTTTGAGACATTGCAGATGTTAAGCCAGATTACGATCCCGATAGCTGAGACTAAGGGGGAGTCTGAAGACGAGCTCGACGCTAGAGGGAGCTTGTATTCGAAGAACCAGGTGTCGATCCTAAAGCACAGAAGCTTTACGAGAGGGGGAGCCTGAAGAAAGAGTCGATCGAAAGGGGGAGTTAATTCAGAATGCAGAATCAAGAAAAGCTTGAAGAGGGAGTCTGTGGTTGCTGAAGATGTCAAAGCTTCATGAAGACTCAGAGAGAGAGAAAAGACAGAAAGCTACGAGATTGACTGCAGCAATATCCAAGGGGGAGTCTGTGAGTGCACCAATGTCTATCGCCCCCGTCAATCCGAACCGTAGCAAGAAACTGAACAAGACAAGGTTTTATATTGTAAAATATAGGGGAGAGTCTAGTTTAAGTGAGGAGTGGCAAACTTGTAATTAATGAGATATTCTTTGGAGCCTTGCCTATAAATAGGAGGCTTAGGTAATTCATTTGGGACTTTTGCAACTTGAGGAACTTGAGAGAAGATCTAGAGAGAGAAGGTGATTCAAGGTTTTGTATACTGTCATATTATCAATCGAATCATCGGTTTATTACGTTCTTGTGTTCGGTCCACACACGTGCACGGATTTCACACGTCGTACGTGTCGTTAGCAATCGTTCGGGAGTCAAATCTGATCCTACAGGCCATGTGGTCCGATTTGCAAAAGACAAGTTTTAAATAAAAGAATAAAACACTTCATAAAATCATAAGAGACGTGTAAAAAGAGAAATATGAATGTAGGCTTCGGATCAAGAGAAACACACCTTCCCCCCTTGTAGAGTTTAAGTGTGGGGATGGGAAACTATCGTTTAAGTCTTAGTTCGGTTATAAAAAAAAATAAAAAAAAATTGTATAATTATAGTTTGATTTTTGTGCATATTTGACTTATTTTTATATAATAATTGTACATATGAGAAAACAGCTGAAAACATAACAATGTATAATAACAATGTTTGAAAAATGTATTAACTTGGTTAATACTTCGATAATTATAATTAAACGATAATTATAATTAAATGTTTTCAACTTGTAAGACCGAACCCAAGGAGAATACGCGAGGTTTAATCTTGGCATCCTACCCATGGAGGATGGCCGTACATATCCTACCCAAGGAGAATATGTAGTTTTCCGTTTTAGTTCATTAACCCATTCACAACCCTTGGGAATCACATGCCTTGGAAAGAGTGTGAACTCACCTTTGGTTGCTCGGTTGAACTCGTAAAGTAGCTAACAATAGGTGTTGGTCAATCACGTCCTAGTATGATTACCACTTAGTTTATTAGTGACTTCAAATAAGCACGAAGTTTCTACACGCATCTACCACATAACATGCACTCACTTTAATTATAATTATCGTTTAAGTGTGAGTATGTAGGTTGTTTTATTTATTTGAAAACATTTAATTATAATTATCGAAGTATAAGTTGCCCTTCCCAATCCGAGGACAGTTGTTTTATTTGAAAAACAACTGCACATAGGGGTTATCATAACAATGTTTGAGTTCTAAAATACACACCCACTTTTAGTGAGTTTTGAGCCTTTTTAAAAGCATTCATCATATGCTTAAGACTTCATTTGATTGAGTGTGCCGCATAAAAGTATACATTTCAGAACTTGTCTTGAATATACTTGTTGAAATCATTAACTATAGAATTGTATAAAGAGGATAGAGGCATTAGGATACAACCATGTGTTTACCCTTTCTTGTTAAAACTTGAAAACCAAAAATATTATCCAATAGAAAACCAAGTTGAGCCTTTTCCTTTTTCGTTTGTTGTAAACCCACCATATTAAACCATTTAAGCCTTTTTGTTTTACCTTTTCAACCCATTTGTGTGAATTCCGGTTTAATATAATTTTCCTTTCATAGGAATTTAGTTTTGGTCTATTACCGGCAGACTTTAAAGTACTGGAGATGCATTCATTCGATTTAAATTTTCTTTGTTGTCTACAATTCGCGAAACCAAGATTACCTGCAGAGCTTAGAGAGAAAATATTTCACTTAAGTAAAGAAGTTAGAAAAAAGTGGCGACAACAAGAACAAATGCCACCATTTTGTGGGACATCCAAAAGTGCTATGAAAAGAAGAGCTAAACGATACGACAAATGTACTGGTTGTGAAAATTGGTCTCACACAGGAAGATGTAGAAGAAGTCAACTGAATCTCAACATGAATACACGCTTCTAATGAGGGTGGGGGCTATTAGGCTCAATGCCGAACGATCCATTAGAGTTGGAAGTAATGTTCACTACAGGATTAAGAAAGATTTTATTCGCATCTTGGATAAAACCGGTCTTGACGATCTGACCTTAAAGGAGTCACTTGGTTTGTGAGTATGTAGGTTGTGAAAAAAAAAGTGTAAGGTTTGTTAGGATAATTTGCTAGACCGGATTGAAACATTTCACCCAGTAAATAACCATATATTCCTACCTTTAAACCCTAGCCACTTACAACCCACAATAAAAGTCCTCTTGATTTATATGATTTATATATGTTAATTGGTAAAGATGAGATTTCATTACAAGCCTATGATAATGTTACTATATGGCCCGGCTTTTGAGTGATCACAGAAAAATACTAGTGCACCATTCACTAGTTTACACAAGTGAGCCGAGGGAAACAAATCAAACATGCAAGTAAGTGAGTAATTGATGATAAAACTCTATTTTTGAAAAATCACATTTGTTCTCTCATCTCTATCATTATTAGCTAATTTTAAATCATTTATGTACATTAATTTTTATGTGTGTTTAATTTTCCATTTTAAAATAACCGTTTGAATGTCAGTTTGTACAGTTGTTTAAGATTTTGCTTAGGGACAAGCAAAATGTTAAGTGTGGGGATATTTGATGTGTAGTAAAATACACATATTTGTCATGTGTGAAATGTATAATTATTGTATGATTTTTATTTGTTTTTATCTAGTTTTAAGTTTGTTTTATTTTATTTTGTGTTTTGCCAGGTCCTGGTGCAAATAGAGCAAAAACGACGAATAAAACGGAATCCGAATAAAGAAGAAATGAAGAAAAGAACATAAATACACGCCAGAAACAATCAGAACTTCATCTTGACATATACGGAGCTAGAAAATGAGTTACGGGAGCCATAATATATGCTTTTGGGGTAGCTCGACGAGAGGAATCCAAATATAAAGTTAAAATTGAGTGACTAGAGCTTGGGCAACCGTTTCTGGAAGGCATTTAAGCGGTGACGGGATTTTTATTTAAAAAAAAACAATTTTGGTTTAACTTTGGTCAAACTAAATACACTATGGTGAATTACTTAAAGCAAAGTCAAACTAAATACACTATGGTGAATTATTTAAAACAAAATGGCAAGGATTTGAAGCCTATAAAAGGCCATGGAAGTTTACAACTTAAACACACCTCAAGACATCTCAACACACCTTGAAATGTAGTCTAAGAAGACCTTGGAGCTTCTCGGGAGTCTTGGAAGCTTTCGGTTCGAGTTCTAAGCCATCCGGGTTCGGTAAATATTCGTTTTTCAGTTTGTATTCGCTTTGTACAATGTTTTCAGTTGTTTTCAGTCTTGTTGTTTAAGATTTTTATCTAACAACTGAAAACATTGTACAAAGCGAATACAAACTGAAAAACGAATATTTACCGAACCCGGATAGCTTAGAACTCGAACCGAAAGCTTCCAAGACTCCCGAGAAGCTCCAAGGTCTTCTTAGACTACATTTCAAGGTGTGTTGAGATGTCTTGAGGTGTGTTTAAGTTGTAAACTTCTATGGCCTTTTATAGGCTTCAAATCCTTGCCATTTTGTTTTAAATAATTCACCATAGTGTATTTAGTTTGACTTTGCTTTAAGTAATTCACCATAGTGTATTTAGTTTGACCAAAGTTAAACCAAAATTGTTTTTTTTTTTAAATAAAAATCCCGTCACCACTTAAATGCCTTGCAGAAACGGTTGCCCAAGCTCTAGTCACTCAATTTTAACCTCATATTTGGATTCCTCTCGTCGAGCTACGCCAAAAGCATATATTATGGCTCCCGTAACTCATTTTCTAGCTCCGGATATGTCAAGATGAAGTTCTGATTGTTTCTGGCGCGTATTTATGTTCTTTTCTTCATTTCTTCTTTATTCGGATTCCGTTTTATTCGCCGTTTTTGCTCTATTTGCACCAGGACCTGGCAAAACACAAAATAAAATAAAACAAACTTAAAACTAGATAAAAACAAATAAAAATCATACAATAATTATACATTTCACACAGGACAAATATGTGTATTTTACTACACATCAAATATCCCCACACTTAACCTTTTGCTTGTCCCTAAGCAAAATCTTAAACAGCTGAACAAAGACTGAAAACAACTGAAAACATTGTACAAAGCGAATACAAACTGAAAAACGAATATTTACCGAACCCGGATGGCTTAGAACTCGAACCGAAAGCTTCCAAGACTCCCGAGAAGCTCCAAGGTCTTCTTAAACTACATTTCAAGGTGTGTTGAGATGTCTTGAGGTGTGTTTAAGTTGTAAACTTCCATGGCCTTTTATAGGCTTCAAATCCTTGCCATTTTGTTTTAAATAATTCACCATAGTGTATTTAGTTTGACTTTGCTTTAAGTAATTCACCATAGTGTATTTAGTTTGACCAAAGTTAAACAAAAATTGTTTTTTTTTTTTAAATAAAAATCCCGTCACCACTTAAATGCCTTCCAGAAACGGTTGCCCAAGCTCTAGTCACTCAATTTTAACCTCATATTTGGATTCCTCTCGTCGAGCTACCCCAAAAGCATATATTATGGCTCCCGTAACTCATTTTCTAGCTCCGGATATGTCAAGATGAAGTTCTGATTGTTTCTGGCGCGTATTTATGTTCTTTTCTTCATTTCTTCTTTATTCGGATTCCGTTTTATTCGCCGTTTTTGCTCTATTTGCACCAGGACCTGGCAAAACACAAAATAAAATAAAACAAACTTAAAACTAGATAAAAACAAATAAAAATCATACAATAATTATACATTTCACACAGGACAAATATGTGTATTTTACTACACATCACCCCTCTCCGAGTTATGAGAACTTAGACAACTCCGGTTTCCTGTGCGAGTTCTACCATCATTTTTTGCACACATATAGATGAAAATGTTATAAACACAGTTATACAAAAAAAATCTGAGTGGTGTTTTCAACCTTTTTACGGTGATGTAAATCAATAAAAACTACTTTTTTATATTGTTTTTTGTTTGGAAAGCTGATTTTTTCTATGATTTTTGTTGAATTTTTTTTTTTGAAAAAAAAAACCTTTGTTTTAATCGAGTTCTCTAAATTCTCACAAATCGTAAGAGTTTTTATTTTACCCTAACCCTATTTACATAAAAGACAAAATTGCATAAATCAACCTTTATGTTCACGTTTTGATACAAGGATCAACCTTTAACACTAACACCGTTAGATGAGTATATTTTTAAATCCTTATGAGCCTTTTAGTCTTTATAAATCCTTATATAAATGTGTATATTTTTAAAAAATAAACCACAACAACCCACCATGACCCACCATTTTCTTCTCCGGTAATCACTAACAACCCTCCGACGAGTCAAATCCAGTTACTAGTCCAACGAGTCAGAGTTTTCTCCGGCAAGTTCAAAGTTTTGCACGTACAACTCCGGCGACGTCACCCTTCACATTTGCAGGCACAAATCAAACCAGGTTCACGTCTCCAGCGAGTCAAACCGGGTTCACATTGAAGGAGATTGTGGTGATCGAAGATGATGAGAACGGCGATGAGAGGCTGGTGACGATGGTGGTGGTGGTGGTGGTGGTGTCACCGTCCGTAAAATCTCCTGACGCCACCGTCACGTTAACAACATCCTCCAAACCAAATAGATACTGTGAACCACAGTCTTTAACTGACGCATCAGGGACCTTAATTGCTTCTGTATTAAGCAGCTCTAAAATGTGTTGAATTGCTCATCTGTTTTCTTGTTCTTCTCTTTTTGCCGTTGATGCTCTGTTCTAACTATGTTAATAGTTTAGGATGCTTGTTTTAACAACCAATGACTTTGATATGATCAAAGGAGGATCTGATTAGCTAGGTTACATGATCATGATGATACTATTATTCGAATAAATGATGTAAAAGTGTGGCACATTTAGGCGAGAAAGGAATCACTTCTGACAGTGTGAGGTGAAAAGTGTGGCAAAGAGATACTGATAACACGGAGCGGCGGAGCATGAGCAGATTGAAGCGTCAGTTGGCGCGAAGAGAGTCGTTGGACCGTTCCAGGTGGTGAGTCAGAGAGTGAGATGATGCGGTTGTCGGAGTCGGTGAAGATAAGATGCCTCCGGTGGCGGTGGCTGCCGGAAAGTGTGGTGTTAACCAAGGATGAAGATGACAACCTTACAATGATTAAAAGGATAATTGAAGGGTGGTTTATATTAAAAACCATTAAAATATAACTGAAATGACATTAATATCCTCACATGCTTTCCAGGTGAGGTGACTTAACCAAATAATCTAATAGTGTTAGTGTTAAAGGTTGACCCTGTATTAAAACGTGAACATAAAGGTTGAGTTTGGCCGATATTATATTGAAAGGTATGAATTGCAGTTCAGGTATTAACATAAAGTAGATTGATTTGTGCAATTTAGTCTATATAAAATGAAATTATCTTATAGTTAAAGAAGGTTATCTATGCTTTTTTTTTAACCTTAAACTGTTGGTTATTACTTATTAGTTCAAACAAGCCCTCTTTCTCTTGAGGATTTTCAAAATATGCTTTAAATTGTTAGATAATAACAGAATAACAACTATTGTCAAAGTTCATATGGGTTTGTACTATTTAAGGGCCTGTAAAAACATAGGGAGAGGGTTAATCTGTTACATATAGTTAGTGATCGTGTTTTTAACAGATTTTTGTTTGTTGACAAAACATTAGCTTAAAACTTATAGGCTATAAAATAACATGTGAACATTTTAAGGTAATTGATACATTATCATATAAACACAACACACGTATAGATGTATAAGAGTACAAATGTGATGGACATAACTGATAACTTGTCCCTAACCCTAATAGGAACATCACTCTTCACTCCAGCAGTGGCGCAGCTTAGTGGGAACGGGGGATGCAACCCCCCCCCCCCCCCCACACACACAATGTTTCGGTTAAAAGTGTAAAATTTTCGATTTTTCGTTCGAAAATTTTAAAATTATACCCCCCTTCAATTTTTCGTCCGGAAATTTTAAACTTATATTCCCCTCCAAATTATTTTGCCTAAATATTTATACAATATATAAATTGGGACCCTGACTTTCCATCCCTCGAAACTTTTGGTCAAGCTCCGCCACTGAACTCCAGTAAAGGAAGAGATCATTTTTTTATCTTCTATATGATCTTGGTAATGCTTAATAGTCTTTATCTAGTGAGGTAAAGATTATTTTTACAACTTTTCCTTAATCTTGGTTTGAATCACCACTTACAAATACAGATAAGTGTCTCAAAGAATATTACAATTTGACACACAAAACACTTGTTCTCTGGTTAACATATAATCTCACTTCTAATACGGAAAGTGTTAATTTAAATGAAGTAAGATTACTTAGAAATGTGTATGAGAGTTTGTGCATTCATGTTTGCAATCGTTATATGTTACGACTTAGTTAAATGCCAATTTAGTCCCTGTGGTTTGGGTCATTTTGCCAATTTAGTCAAAAGGTTCAGTTTTTCGCATGTGGGTCCAAAAAGGTTTTACCGTTGCCATTTTAGTCTACTTGGTTAACTTCATCAATTATTTAAGTTAACGAGAAGGGCAATTCGGTCATTTTATATGGCCGAATTGCCCTTCTAGTTAACAGAATTACATATAAAATGACCGAATTACCCTTCTCGTTAACAGAAAAAATGGATGAAGTTAACCTAGTAAACTAAAATGGCAACGATGAAACCTTTTTTTGGACCCAAAGGCAAAAAATAAAATATTTAGACTAAACTGAGAAAATAACACAAACCACATGAACTAAAATTACATTTAACTCTTAATAGTTGCTATTTATTCCACTTCTATCATGGCCAGTATTTTTTGACCAGGAGAAAGAGAAAATAATATAAAACCATAATAAAAATTATTATATAATTAATTAAATAGATATAGATATAGATATAGATATGGGAAATCAAAAGTAAATGATTTTTAAAATATGCACAAAATTTAGAAATAAAGGTTGGTTTCGGCTAAACTACAAGGATGATGATAAAGAAACTATCGTATAAGCTCAGGTGCGGACCTACTCACAGTCGTAGGGCACACCCCTTGAAAATGAATTTTATTGTATATTTTAGGCAAAAAAACTCGATCGCACCCTTTGAAAATATGGTTGAACGCCTCATCCGCACCCCTATCAAAAAAATCATGGGTCCGTCACTGTATATATTCTTAAGTAGAGAAATGAAGAAATATAGGTAAAATTACATATGAAACAAATTTACACTAAGAGTAAAATTACAGGTGAAGAAACACGTAACTAATCTGGTGATTAATTTGGGCTTATGTTTCGACAATAGGGTTAATCTTCTTATTCCTTTCCAAGCTGTAGCCTTAATCTTCCTGCAAAACACTAAAACACCCCGTTAAGCTCGTTAAGAGGAGGGGAATAGGGGGTTCTCATCTTAACCACTCTCCGGCGTGAGAATAAGTATGCTTTTTGAGGAAATAAGTGTGTGATTAATAGTGGGAGAGCAGATAACAGAATAGAATTAACATGTACATGAAGGCTCGTATTTATAGCCAGAGTAGTGTAGAAGGAGATGGGCTGATGGGCCTTGGGCCTTGAGTCGACAACAAAGAATATCCTTCTTGTCCCCCTCTGCCACAGTCGTTAGTGCTTCTGAGGGAGGATGGAGCTGGCGCACGCTGAATGGATCCACGTGTCCTGACCGTTGTCCTTGTTGTCTCTCTGTCATCAGCAGGTGAGTGGAGATCATGGAGCAGATGTCGTTGCACGCTCCAAGGTAATTATCCGCGATAATATAAATTATGCAGATAACTTACGCTAATGAGAGCATCCACAACAGGTTCTCCATTTAGTCATTTTTTTTCAAACTTATAGAAAATAATTTAACTAGTTCTTTAAGTACTGAGATTCAGTATAATAATTTTGTGAGTGTATAAAATCAAGAAAAAACAATAAAATAAGTATTTGTGAGTAAGATATAGAATCTGATTTGAGAAGTTTTTTAAATTATAAACAAAGAGAAAAGGATGTGTTTTAATTAAATTATAATTATAATATAATGATGGAGATAAAAATACCTAGTGTGAATACTCTGAGTACTCTTTTATGACCAAAGGTAAATCCAAATATGAAAAACCATTATCTATGGTCTTCTTTAAATATTTAAACACTATCCTTACTACATATGAGTGATGTATAATAGGATTTACTAGTGAAGCTCATCAAACTTCACATTTAAATCTCCATTTTTTATTTTCAAAATTTAAAGATTTACTGTATTTTACATCTTCATCAAAATCTCTATCTCTATCTTTATCCCCGTTTGTAAGGGTAGTCGGGGGTGGAGCAAGTGATTGGTGATGGCACACCACCATGAGTGTTCTATCACGCGTGATGGAGGCCAAGCTCATGATGTTCATCGCGTAGTGATAGGTGAATGTGTATGTTTGTGTTAGTGTTAGACTTTGGTGTTGAGGTGTGATTGGAGAATGTGTGTGTTTGACTTTGGTGTTGAGATGTTAAGTTGTGATTAGGTGTGATGAGTGATGACCATTGCAAGTGTGATAGAGCAAAATGTGATGGAATGTGATGGGGTGAGGTGTCAAATGGTGATTGGGTGTGGTGTGTGATGGGTGATGGCCACCCCTTCCACCCTAAGAATTAGAAATTTATGATTAGTAAATATAAGATCCCACTCATCATCTCTATATATATTTGTAATATTCGTGAATATCTAGGAAAAAGAAAAACTTAATAAAATAAGTGTCTGTGTGTGCGATAGAGATAGAGATGAAGAATGATATGTGATAGGTTAAATAAAATTTATAGATAAATTCAGAAAAATATGTGCCTTATGTCCAAGGTTTGATGCAAAACTACTATCGAGCCGAGGGATCTCACTGGAAGCAGTCTCTCTATTCCTACGAAGTAGAGGTAAGGTTGTCTACATCTTACCGTCCTCAGACCCTACCTTAGCTTTGCTATTTGTGGGATTAACCGAGTATAATGATGATGACGACTTATTCCAATGTACATAATAGAAAATAACATAAAACCATAATATCAAGTTACCATCTAATTTAAAACTCATCATAATGTTGAAGATAATCTCATGATTGTGTATACCATATAGAAGCATCTCATCATATACAAATAATTACAAAAATCAAGAACTCATAGAAGCAATATAAATACAAATACATCAAACAATCAATCCTCAAAAGACATAATTATGTGTTTATAAACTTATATGATACATTGTTTCAAGATCAAATCACCATCATCATCATCATACCTCAATAACCTCATTGCTGGTTTTTGATTGATCATTTGAATCAAAAAGGGTCTCTAATGATCTAGCTTTTCGGCTTCTAACTTTCCCGGCCTCTTTCAATAACTCCGCTAATCGTTTTTTCTCATCCTCCACATCAAAACCCGCAGTCCCTAGCTTCTCCTCTCTAGCCTCAACTATATGTTCCAATATCTTGATTGCATCATCCAACCTGCACAAAGATCACATTTTGTTCAAGATTATAAAATTTGAACACTTTCCTTGTATAGAAAGCTTTCAAGATTATAAAAGTTGTATAGCCAAACAAGATAATTGATAATAGTTCATAGTTCACACCTTCCAACTGCATCATAAGTGCCTGCAAGATTGCTATAAGCCGCAAGCGTATCAGGGTGAAAAGCACCACACTCGTGTTCCAAAACAGTTCTAGCTTCTTCAAAGCATTCTATAGCTTCGTTTATGGCATACCGTTGCACACACGCGAGTCCCATTTGATTAAGTGCAATCCCATAAAAACCAGATTTCTTCTCACTACTTACACGAAGCTTAGAAATGGCGTTTCTGAAAGAATCATAAGATTCCGAGTATTTTCCCAACACGTAATACATTACGCCCATTTGAGCTTCTATACCTGCAATCGTGCTTTGCTGACCTGGAACATCGTTGTATATCTTTAACGCTTTGTGAAGTAACTCGAGTGCCTGGTCGATCTCATCCATAGACTCGTATATAGCAGAAATGTTGGTGAAACCGCAAGCAATTTCCTCTAACGGGATTCCCGAAACGCGGTTCTCATATATATGAAGTGCATTTTCGCAGTATGATTTTGATTCTTTAAATTTCCCTGTTTTGTTGCATAAATCAGCCAAACGGGCGTAAACAGAAGCAACAGACGGATGGTTTTCGCCTTTGGATGATTTAAGAGACGTGAGCGCCTTTTGATACGCAAATATAGCTTCATCGTATTTAGATAACGATAAATACGTGTCGCCAATGCTTAAATCTACAAACGATACCTCGGTTTCTTGCCCGATAGCCACCATTGTCATACTAGCCAAAACTAGATGCTCGAGTGCACCTTCATGGTCACCTTTTGACTCGTAAATAAGACCCATGAGCCGCCTATCGGCTGCTTCTTCCGCTTGCAAACCGTTCTTTACATGGATCTCAATAGCCATTTTACAAAATCTTTCGGCTTCGTTAAAATCAAGTGCTTGAACATAAGCTTCGGAAAGATACCTACACGTTTCACCGATTCTTGGATCCGAATCGCCCAAAACCTCGCGCTGTACTTCCAAACCGAACGTGTAACATTTCAACGAATTTTCAAGTTGACCCAACATAGAATAAGTGTCACCCAACTGCATTAAACCGGAAAATTTAGCGAGAGCGTGATCTTGACTTTCGTTGACCACTGGGATTTCAATAGACTCTTCAAGAACCGGTATAGCTTCATTGTACTGGCCTAAACTACAGTATATTGCAGCTGTAACATGTAGACACATTACAATATCTAAATTTGGTTTACCGTTTGACGATTTCTTGAAACAAGAGGCTGCTTGAAGAGCTAAATCGAGTGCTTTACGAGGGTTAGAACCCGACGACATTAAATCCCGTGCTTGCTTGAGTAAATACGGGCCACGATCCGAGTCTTTATCACTTTGGTTAGAAGTACCCTCACCAACAACCGGATTTCTTGATTTCTTAGTCATTTTCTTGGCTAAAAGATTGTTTGTTTTATGGGTTTTGCTCTTCGGACTCGATATAGAACTCGCTTCTGACTCCAAACGCGATTGCGATGCTTTCTTCGAGCTTTTTAGTGAGTTGGATTTCAAGCTTTCTTCTTCATTTTGCTTAACACCCTCTTCATTTTCTTTTAAAATCTCAACTTCCTTCATCTCACCACCGACTAAATGCCTTAACTCGGAATCAATTCTCGATTCTTCACCGTCTGATCCGTAGCTCAGCCTAGATACAGACTGATCAGTACTCTGCATATCACACACGTTATCATAAAGTTCTTCGATAGAAGGCTCAACAACCGCCCCAGAAGCACCGGCATCACCAGGATTCACATGAACAACCGAACCTACATCGTTCGGAGACTTTGTCAACTCCAGATTCTCATTTTTTGACGAATTCTCTTTCTCAGGCATTTCATCAAACACCTTGTCTTCAACAACTTCATCCATAGCCAACCCAGGCATCATTCAATTTGCAAACAACCTCAATACAAGATAATAAATTTTGTATCAATTATCTGTCAACAAAACACCAAAAAGAAACATAAACTTTATTGCCTACAAGATCCAGATAAAGATTTGACATACTCAAAGATAAATACAGACAAAAAGGGGAAATCAATCAGGGGGAAAACAGTTAAAATTAAAAAAAAAAAATGAAACACCATAAAGTTTTGATCTTTTTAACATTCCCAATATTTTTCTATAATAATTACACAAAAAAGAGAACATTAGACCCACAAAGATTTGAACTTTATTAAAGTAGTATGCACTATCTTGAATTTTTTTCCAAATATAAGACACTTAAAGAGTTAAAGATCATGAGAACAGATACTGTTACATAAACAACACAACCCAGATCTTACCATATGGAAAACATTACTCCATAAACAGCTAAAAAGCACAACACCCAGATGGAATACATCAAAATATCAAGAAAAGATTGAAACTTTATGCAAAGTTGACTTTGAAAAAGTCAAAAATATCAAGAATCTTGAAAAAGATCATACCTTAGTGACAACCCATGAAGGAATTTTAAAGACTGAGATTTTTATAAAGATTAAAGAAACAGGTTTTATCTTTGAGGTGATTGGTGTGGTGTATCTGTGACAAGTTGGGGAGCCAATGAAGAAGGAAGGGCAGGATGGGAATTAATGAAAGTATCTAGGGGTAAAATAGGGATTTAAGATGGATATTATTAGTGCTGCAGGGGTGGAATGTCAGATGGAAAGAGTTGTTTTGGAACCGAAAGTCTTCTGCCAACCTCAGGCTGGTCGGCATGGGGTACGTCCCCGGATCATCTTGGGACGGCGACGGTCCAAACACCGTGCCGCCCCCCCGCGTCCCGTCCTGATCGTCCGCAGCTAGACGTTTGCGACGATCCATTAATGGTGGGGCCCAATGCAAAAGTGACCGTTAAATCAAAAAAAAAAAAAAAAAAAAATTCAATTTTTTTTTTCAAAAAGTAACGGTAATATTATTAATATTTATAAATTTCAATTCCATTTTCACTTTCATTCACCAAACTAACCACAACATCTCATCCTTCTCTCACATAATTTTTATAAATCTTCTTCCACTTTTATAAACCTTATACTTTAGCATGGATCCTTTCAACAACCCGACCAACCCGAACAACCCGAACAATCCGTATAACCCGACGACTCCCATCAACCCGACCCAACCTAATGTTTTCTCGGGTCCGGGATATTATCCGACGTTAGAACCGAACCCGACACCACCCGTTCAACAATCCTTTCAACAATCCGAACCCGACGACGATGTGGAGGTTGTTCCCGAAACCCAACCGCCTAAAGGAAAAGGAAAACGAAACAAAGGCAAGAAAGTGGTGGGTGATGAACCGTCCAAAGCAAAGGGGCAAAGGTGGACGCCAATCGAAGAAGAAGCCTTAGCCAAGGCCTACATTGGCACGTCTGACAACCCGGTTAAAGGTTCGTATTTTTTTATAAGTTTAATTTGTTTTGTTTTTTTTTTTACTTCACATTTCGTTTTTTTTTTAATTCTTTTAGAAATTGTTTTTTTTGTTTTTTATAGAATTTGTTTGTTTTTTTTGTTTTTTAGTTACTTTAACAGTGGGTTTTTTGTTTGTTTTTTATAGAATTTGTTTTTTTATTTACTTTAAGTCTTTTAAGTTTGTTTAAGTCTTTTAAAGTTTGTTTTTTTTAAGGTTTATTTATTTACTTAACACTCTATATATTTTGTTTTTATAGGTAATAACCAATCGGGTGAAGGGTTTTGGGCAAAGGTTTTGGCGAAGTTTCTCGAGTATATGGGTCAAGGCGAGTATCGAGATGTCGATTCGGTCTCAGCAAAGTGGCGGAAAATGAACTCGCTCATCAATAGGTTTTGCGAGGACTATAATAAACTATATACAAGTGACCGTCGTAGCGGCATGAGCGACGACGATGTGTTCCGAGTGGCGTTGGAGAAGTATAAGTCGAACAATAGTAATACCAATTTTGCTCACGTTCGCGCATGGATGGTTGTTAAAGACCAACCAAAATGGAGGCCGATCCCCAACGAGGTGGCGATGGCGAAACGGCAAAAAACATCGGAAACGAGTAGTTTTAGCGCCGGTGGATCGGACGCGAGGTGTAACTTAAACTTAAATGATGACGTCGCCTTTGACGAAGAGGAGTACGCCGTACATGAGCCGGAGCGTCCACCGGGCCGAGACAAATCAAAGAAGGAGCATAATATTATTTAAGTCTATGTTTTTTTTAAGTCTTTGGTTTTTTTTTTATTAACTTTATGTTTTTTTTTATTAACTTTATGTTTTTTTTTATGTTTATGTAATGTGGTTTTAATATTAATGAAAATATTTTGTTACTTTATTTGTTAAATGTTAAAAAAAGTGGAAGATTAAAAAAAAAAAAAAAACATAAAAGTGGTGGAGGATGATGACTAGGACCAACTTAACCATGCCCTCTAGTTTTTGAGGATGGACCAATCTTGGGAGGATGATGACGTGGCGCATACGTGGCGGATCATCCTCAAAGATGATCCATCAACCATACCCACTAGCCTCAGCCGATTTGTCTTGTGTTTGTTTATGGGATTTCTAGATATAGAAGTTTCTAGCCTGTAAATGACCGATTTACCCTTGGATGTTGTTTTACTACTTTTGTTGGGTAGAATGTTGAAAGGTAGACACAAGGTCATAGTCCACCATTCAGATTACTTTGCCATGGTGCAAACAAATCTTGAAGAATATAGCATAAGTTTTGTACAAGAACCGATTAGATTAACGTCGTAAATGCAATTCGTCTACGTAAGATCGCTTGAGGTGATTCAACGTGATTTGTTGAAAACACAAAGACCTACGAAGATCTCGGAGCGGACCCAAAGCATGGTTTGGGTGGATGAATGCCCCCCTTAATTAAAATCAGTGTATTTATAGGCAAAAAACCCGATTGCACCCCTTGAAAGTTTGGCTGAACCCATCGTTCGTACCCCTAGAAAATAATTTATAGGTCCACCACTGATCTCAGGTTCTTATCGAATGAAAATCCCATGTGGACTCGAGTGTAAGGATACAAAAATAATAGTTTTATCATGGTTTTATAAAACTCTTAATAAGAAAATCTTTGTGATTAAGAAGGGGATAACATTTCATGTGACTTGAATATGAGATATACATTCACTTGGTGGATAACAACTATTTACTTCACTTCAAAGTTTAAAATCTAGCACAACCCATGATGCCTTTAATGGAGTGGTGTTGGTCAATAAATTCCAACCTCAAATTTTGTTTGGTGTATGCAATTGGCACATTTATTTGCATATTATCTGTCACATGATCCACCTAATTTTCTTTTAATTTTTAAGTTTGTTTTTTCTAATTCTTAATCTTCTATGAAAAGGGTTACAAATTATGACATCTAAAGTAAGAGATGTTTTAAAGTTTATTAATCTTTTTTTGTTATTGATCTTCTACAAATTATGATATCTATAATAAGAGATGCTAGAGAGAAAAAATGATTATTTGGATTTTTGTTATCTAAAGAAATGGTTAACCTTTCGTGTCGTCACGAGAAGATATGCTCGTATGTATTTTTGGTATTTATACGATGAAAAATATATGCATTTTTATGTTAAAAGATATGAGCCTAAATGCCTAATGTTATAAGATTATTAATTAGAAGAATTTAACATTTTGTACTTTTTACGTTTTTTAAAAACAAATTATTTCAATATACGTGATGACGGGGGTAACCCAATACCAAATAAAATGACTTGGACACATTAAAGCTTAAAATGTTAAAATGTTCAAAGGTTGGAAATCCGGGAGTTTAGATAAAACAATACGTGAATAGTAGGTAGTCACATCTCTGATTGCTTCACCAACTTCTCCAGCCGCAAAAGTAACACGAGTCCACAGAGCACAGCCTTTTATCCGCAGGTCAAAAGACTTTGACCCCCAAAAGGGCACGAGCTGACTTTGGACCAGCTCCCACAATCTCCAGTAGCAAGCCTTCCACCCTCTACAACAACTACATGGGAACAAGCTCTGTCTGTACTCCCCCTAGCACGAAGTGCCGTTATGAGTACTCCTTTGGGAGTTAGTTGCCCAGTTGCACCCGGAAGCCTTCAAGGCTTCAACCTTATGCCCTAGATGATGGCCAGCTTCCCGTAGTAGCACTTTATTAATCAAGTGTTGGCCACTCAAGGGAACAATAATAACAACAACAACATGGGTGCAAGAGTTGAGGAAGATTTGGCCAAGCCTTACAAGCCAAGTAATCTCTCATGTTTCTCACAGCAAATAGCCGATTATGATTTTCAAACGAAGATCAAGATACCATCCCATATCAAGACATATGATGGGACTGAGGACCCGGAAGATCACCTTCAGATCTTCACTGGTGCTGCCAGAATTGAGAAATGGTCAAATGCTGAATGCTGCCTTATGTTTATGCAAACTCTCGTTGGTTCAGCCCAGATATGGTTCAACGATTTGCCTACCAGAAGCGTTTGAAGCTTTGATGACCTAAGTAAAGGGTTTTTGGCCAATTTCTCACAGCAAAGGCGATACGTCAAAGATGCTACAGTAATATTTCAGATAAAACAAAGGGATGACGAAAGCCTCCGAGAGTTCATTGAAAGGTACAAGAAGGAAGGCCTTACATATGTAGGGGCAAACGAAAAAATGAGAGTGGCTGGTTTTATGAACGCCATTACATCCAAATATCTCACAAGAGATTTCAACAAATCCCTGCCCAAGACCTTGGAAGAAGCTCTCGAAAGGGCTGAAGCCCACATAAGAGGAGAGGAGGCTGTAGACATTAAAGAGCAAAGAAAAAGGGGATCAAGCTGGCGAGGCAACAGCCCGGCCAGGAAAAGGGGAAGCTTTCATCCATATGATAGACGCCAAAAGGGTTCGGACCAGCGAAGGCCTGAAGGTCGGAACCCTCCCAGCCGAGAAAAAGGCATAAGCTTCACACCCCTCACCAAGACCCCTCAAGAGATTGTCGCTACAGAAGAAGTAAAGCAAAGCTTTCGACCTCCAAGACCTCTCCCCAAAAGCAAGAGAAATGAGAATTCCACCCAATTCTGTGAATTTCATGAAGAAAAGGGGCACCATACTAATGATTTCTTCCAGCTTAAGAAGAGGATTGAAGAGGCCGTTAAGTCCGGGGAACTCGCTCACTTGATCAAGGGGGTGAGGGACAAGATGGCCGAAGGAAAGGGAAAGGAAGTTAACATGGTGGATTTTGATGAAAGGTTCCTCACAAACGACAGAGGTTGGAAGCTTGGGAGCTTCAGTGTGTTTGTTTCCCTCCAACGGAAAAGAACCCACTTGCAAACCCTCTTGTGGTTGAAGCAACAGTGGGCACACTACAAACAAACAAAATAGACACTGGGGCAGCCACTGAAATCATGTTTGAAAAATTCTTCAACCGTCTGAGCAATAAGGAACGTTCGAAACTTCAACCCTCCGGAACCTCCATAAAAGGTATCGCAGACATACCCCTCAAGCCTTTAGGGCAACTGGCCCTTGATATCCGTTTCAACGAAGGAAAGATGGAAAGAATTCAACCTCTCACTTTTGTGGTCATCAATATACCTTCAAACTATGACGTGATCATAGGAAGACCAGGGCAGTGTGCCTTCTACATGGCTGTGTCTGTCGGTCATGGCACTGTCAAATTTCCTACCGAGAGGGGGATTGCAACCCTTTAACCTACTCAAGAGGCTTACATGGTTGAAGGTGAAAACTCCAAGAATGAAGAAGACAAGCAAAGGATGATCATAAATCCCAAGTATCCTGAGCAAAGGATAAGGGTAAATCCAAGCCTTTCACAAAAAACCCTCTCATATCTCGAAAAACTCTTGGTACACTATAGTGATGTCTTTGCCTGGTGCCCGGAAGATATGACGGGCATCCCTCAAAGCATTGCTGAACATGAGCTGAAAATATCACCCAATGTCAAGCCTGTTGTCCAAAAGAAGCGAAGTTTAGCACCCGAAAGAATCTTGGCTGCTTGCCAAGAGGTTGAAAAGCTTGTGTCAGTCGGCATTCTCCGAGAAGTCAAGTATCAATCCTGGGTTGCAAATCCAGTCATGGTTCGAAAGCCCGACAACTCTTGGAGAATGTGCATAGACTTCAAAGACTTGAACAAGGCTTGTCCCAAAGATTGTTACCCGTTGCCAGAAATTGATCTCAAGGTTGACTCCCTCACCGGTTACCCTTTCAAGTGTTTCCTAGATGCTTACAAGGGTTACCACCAAATTCTCATGAAGGAAGAAGATGAAGAGAAGACCGCCTTTCACACGGATAAAGGAATCTTTTGCTACCAAAAGATGCCTTTTGGTCTAAAAAACGCGGGTGCAACCTATCAACGCCTAGTTGACAAAGCTTTTGCTAGTCAAATTGGCAGAAACATGGAAGCATATGTTGATGATTTGGTCATCAAAAGCAAAACGGAATACCAAATGCTTGATGACATCCAAGAAACCTTCAAGAACCTAAGGAAGGTCAACATGAAGCTCAACCCCGAAAAATGTTCATTTGGGTTCGAGGAAGGAAAGTTTTTGGGACACATTGTGGGAAAACAAAGTATAAAAGCAAATCCAAACAAGGTGAAAGCTGTCCTTGAAACCAAGCCACCAAGAAGCAAGAAAGAGGTAGAAAGTCTAAATGGGAAGCTTGCAGCCCTGAAGCGTTTCACCTCAAAGTTGGCTGAAAGGTCTTTACCTTTCTTCAAAACGCTCAAGGGATGCTCCAACAAGAAAGACTTCAAATGGAGTGATGAGGCTGAGGAAGCCTTCAACCAGATGAAGAAACACCTAGCTTCTCTACCTGATATTGCAGCCCCGGAAACGGGAGAATTGATCTCGGTGTACCTTTCAATTGCTGAAGAAGCAATAAGTGCGGTCTTCACCATTGAACGAGACAAAGTTCAGGTACCCATTTATTTCTTTAGCAAAACTCTAAAATTGGCAGAAATCAAATATCCTCCTTTGGAAAAACTTGCTTTAGCCCTAGTCCAAACGACTAAGAGGCTTCGAAGGTATTTTCAAGCACACCCTATACAAGTGGCCACCGACCAACCAATAAAAAGTGTGCTTGAAAAACCGGAGAATTCAGGGCGATTAGCCAAGTGGGCTGTTGAACTCGGTGAACATAACATCACATATGTTCCCAGAAAAGCCATCAAAGCCCAGGTCTTGGCTGATTTCATTGTAGAAGTCCCAAAACAAACAACTGCTGAAGTGAACACAACTGCCACTGAGCCTTCAGACCTTGAAGCCTGGAAGCTTTTCACCGATGGGGCTTCAAGCGTTGAAGGGTCAGGGGCAGGCTTTATTCTGATCAACCCGGAAGGGTTAGAATTCACGTATGCTCTTCGAATTGATTTCCAGACCACCAATAACGAAGCCGAATATGAAGCACTTATAGCTGGCCTAAGGTTGGCTAAGGAAATGAAGGTCCAAAAGCTTGAAGTCTTCATGGACTCGTTGTTGGTGTCAAGTCAAGTGAATGACAGTTATGTTGCAAAGGAACCTAACATGAAGAGATACAAGGAAAAAGCCAAGGAACTGATGAACACATTTCAAACGTGCACCATCAAGCAAATTCCCAGGTCTCAAAACAAGAAATCTGATGCTTTGAATAAACTCGCTTCCCTCACTTTTGCCCACCTCACTAAAAAGGTGTTGGTAGAAGTATTGAAACATCATCAATTGAAGAATTGGAGGTTCAAGACGTAATCACCGAAGAAGGTCCCAATTGGATGACTCCAATCAAGAAATTCCTTAAAAATGGTGAATTACCTGCTGATCAAACAAAGGCTGAAAGGGTTAAAATCAAGTCTAGACAGTACGTGTTGCAAGGCAAAATCCTCTACAAGAAGGGTTACCTTGCACCCTTGCTGAGATGTGTTGGTCCCGAACAAAGCCAGTATTTGGTCAGAGAGGTTCATGAAGGGATATGCGAAGCCCATTTTGGAGCAAGAACGGTGGTTACCAAACTAATGAACCTTGGGTATTTTTGGCCCTCCATGCACCGAGACACCACCGAGCAACTAAGGAAGTGTGATTCCTGCCAAATTCATGCACCAGTCTCGAAAAGTCCCAAGCATGATCTTGTCCCGATAACCTCAGCATGGCCATTTTATAAATGGGGATGGACATCGTTGGCCCATTCCCACCAGCCAAAGGTGGAGTGAAGTTCTTGTTAGTAGCCATAGACTACTTCACCAAGTGGCCTGAGGTTAAACCACTTGCAAAAATCACGGGCAAGCAAGTCATTGACTTTGTTTGGGAAAACATCATTTGTCGCTATGGGTTGCCAGGAGTGCTTGTTACCGACAATGGAAAGCAATTCGCCGAAAAGCCTTTCAGCGTTTGGTGCAAAGAATTCAGAATAGCTCAAGTTTTCAGCTCAGTGGCATATCCACAATCAAATGGTCAGGTTGAAAGGATGAACCGAAGCATAGTTGAAGGAATCAAATCCAGGTAGGGAAGATATGAAAGCAATTGGCTTGAAGAATTGCGAAGTGTTCTATGGGCCATAAGAACAACAGAAAAAACAAGCCACAAAAGAACACCTTACAGCTTGGTGTTTGGATCTGAGGCCGTGATTCCAGCTGAAGTAGGAGTTGTAACACAAAGAACGGTCAACATGGATCACGAAGCAAACCAAAAAGAGACCATGTTGAACTTACAACTCTTAGAGGAAGCACGAGACCAAGCTGCAATTCAAGAAGCCAAGTACAAGCAAACGATGGAAGCCTATTACAACAAGAGAGTCAAACATGAAATTTTCAAGCCAGGAGACTTAGTGCTTAGAAACAATGAAGCTAGTAAGAAAGAAAACCAAGGAAAACTTGACCCAAAATGGGATGGGCCATATACAATCCTTGAAGCACACAAGGGTGGATCCTATAAACTAGCAGACTCAGAAGGTAAAAGGCTTCCAAGACACTGGAATGGAAAAACCCTTAAGAGGTTCCATGTGTAATCAAGAAAGATTGGTTTGTATTTCACAAAGTTGTATTTCAAGAGTTGATCACCTTTTATAACACAATGTCTCTTGAATGAATGAAGTTGTTTTTATCAAATTTGTCTTTCTATCCTAAAATCAGGTTGAGAACCTAGCAAAAAAAACTCCATGGCAAGGGCCATGTAAGGGGATGAGCTCCCAGGCCACATCGCTCAATAGGTTCAAGGGTTGAACGGACCTATATAAAGGGTGAGTTCCTAAATCAATACAACTCCATGAGACTTATTATTAACAAAGTTATCTCATAGACGGGTTTGAACAACCTACATCAAATGTTTCTTAAGCCTTAGAAAAATATCGAAAAATAGACTTACAAAACAAAACCAAACTAAGAAATATGATGAATAGGATAGGTGCTATGTCTTCTTGTTAAAAATACCAAGGCTAAGTGACTGCAACACTGAACCCTTTAAGGTATGAAAAACATAAAGACAACACAAAACCAACAAAGACAAAACCACAAGGAAAAGAAATAATTTAATGAACAATACAACAACATGAACAAAAAGGTTACACATAACCCAAAACTCAAAGATACAAACCAAGTCATGAAACTAAAGTAGTAAAAAGAAGCATTGAAGGCTTCAAGCTACATACGTGACAACCAGAAGCCTCGAAGGCTTCAACCTACATGTATGACAGCCAGAAGCCTTGAAGGCTTGAAGCCAACCAAGCCGCGTTAACAAAATAGGCACAAGCATAAAAAACGTAACACAAGGAAAATAGTTAAACTTAGTAGCATAATAAAGGAAGCCTTAAAGACTTCCAAACATCCAAACAAAGTTAAAACATGTCACACCCTGGCTTTGCGGAAGCGTGGTTAATTTTGGTGTGACTTCTTAATACCATAGCTTAATCATAACAAAGCTATATGAAATAAAGTCATGCAAGATCATCCATTTGATTAAGTTTTAAAACCAGAGTAACATACCATTGTCTTATAGACTTACAACATCATAACATAAAACATTGTCTTGAAAAACATAAACATCAACTTGAAATAAACGCAGTTTAAGATTTGTGACTTGTCCAGGAAAGAGTCACATTTCCTAAACTGGGATGACCTTGGAACCCTTATGCAGCGGGAAAACATAACATACCGCGCCAGATCTTTAATTTCCTGAAATACATGTAAGTTGAAAAATCAACAATAATGTTGAGCGAGTTCATGTGTAAGTGAGTAAGTAAACCTTTGTGAGTATAAAAATAGTCTTGGTATGTAGCAAATAAGGGAATTGAGATCACCAATGGTTTGCAAGGCCACTGATATATGTGAAGTGCAAATAGGGAGACTCAAACCTAGCAGATTTCGCCACGGCATTAGTATGTGGAAAAAGTCACCCCGAGGTCCGTTTCTAGTTTGGCCTGGGGCTGGGCTCGCTACACCCAGATAGATCTACCGCTCATGTCCCTCGGTCCCGCCATGAGGACTAATGGCCTCATATTGCTCCTACCCACTCACATGATCTAAGTAGTAAACCTCCTTACGCTAACCATACCATGTATAAAGTACTTGTAATCAAAGTAACATGTATTTCACCCCCGCAGTTAAGAAAACTGAAAACAGTTAGAGAAAAGGGGGACATGAACTCACCGTGGTGCGTCTCTACCAAGTATGCCTCCAAATCAAACAGCTGTGTGACGACCTACACGTACTAATTCTATTAGACGGACGGCCGTGCCTTAGCTTTATGGTTTAAGTTTTTTTTTGGGAAATAGTTAGGCAACTATTTCGTGTTTATTTTCTGTATATACTTGGTAGTCATTCTCCTTCCCAAGGATGGGGGATTTAATACATGTGTGTTCGTATACTTCGGATTACCCTATTAAGTCTCACTTAATATATTTTATTTCTAACTCCCAAAATATAAATATTCTTCTCAAAAATATTATATTTTGATACATGTGATTTTCCCAAAATAATACTTAGTAATATTATTTTTACTCTAAAAATAATATTTACGTAGTTCACAAAATAATCATAAACACTTATACAAGTGATGTTGTGAAAAACATATACTAAATATATATATGTGTCACGTTTTATTTTGTGAAATCCCACCTCCGGTATTTTGTAAATAGTTGTGGCGAAATCTATAGTTTGAAAACAAGTCGAAAAGTATTTTTAACACTTATAGTGAAAATAGTTCTAAGTGTTAGGTTTTTGGAAAAATTTCGCCAGAGTTTCCTCTGTAACTGGAGGTGGCCACGCTTTCAAGCGTATCATTTTCTTTTATAAATCAAACCAACCATTTTTATCATTCAATCAAAACAATGTTCAAATCACAACTAGTCAATATATATAAATCGTATAAACTTCATGAACTTGTGATTTATTCAAACTATGAAGTAAATCCCATTACTTTTAGTGGATCTTTACATAAAACTATCCGATTTTGTAAAAACCTCGTTTTTAGGGAAGTTCCATCTTTACAACTTCTCGTCATCTTTTTCAAAAATAGTTATGTTGCCGAAACTTTGTGTTACACAAGTGTTTACACACTTGTGTGTTCTAAAAACCATTCTTGTTAGTGTAAGATCCGTCTTTAAAAATATGTTTTCTCTTGACACGTGGTCCTTTGAAAATACCGCTTGTAGATACGTAGATCTACTAGTTTTAAACACTATTGTACAAACTAAAACACTTTTACACAAGTTCATGATTCGTGTGTGATAGAGTTTCATCTTTTAACCCTTGTTACACTTAAACAAGCTTTATGTCATAATCCAAGATCATGACTAAACCGGGTTAAATGATGATCCGAGCTACCACAACATAGATCGGGTCCAAATAATTACTCAAATCAAATACTACAAGTTTTACACAACATATGAGCTTTTAACCACCTTTTTAGCGTTTTAAGTAGACTTTTGTGTGTCATCTTGTATGTTTACGAGTTTTAACCATTACAAATCATATTAACCACTTTAAAATAGTTCAAGAAGGTGATTTAAGCAACATACCACTAGCTCGAGGCTAGGGAAGAATCTAGACGCAAATAGGGTGGATAAAAGCAAGAGAGTGAGGTCCTTCGCCTTCCGCTTGCACCAAGACTCCTTATATGCGATCCTTGATACTAGAATGATCTTGGAATGTGATGATGGAAGCCGAAAATATGATGGATGTATAAGGGGATGTTCGGCCGAAGCCTTGAGAGAGAGAGGAGAGAGTTTTGAGTTATGTTGTGGTGATGGAAAATGATAAGTGTGTTTAGTCTTGATCTTATAGGCAAAACATAGGATTATTAACCAAAGGATTTAGTGCCTCCTAGATATTAAGCACAAGAGATTAATCAAATCAACAAAGGACAAGTGTGTCCCCCTCATGGGGACGGTTTGGTTAAGAGGGGGGGGGGGGTCTAGTTCGAATCCAACAATTAGTTAGGATACTAGTTAGGTTAAGTAAGTTAGTTAAGTGCTTAACCCGGTTAGTTGTGCGTCACATGTTACAATGGGTGTTAGGGTATTCAGGGACCCTAACTGGCTCAGAAAAAGATGAATAATGAAAATAACAATATTTTCAGGTTTCGGGTATAGTCCGGTTGTTCGGTTGGATAGTAATCCGTTAAAGTGCTTAACAAAGCTTTAAAGTGTCGTTAATATCCTTTTTAGTGACACAGCTTATTTCTGGCACTTTGGAAAGTGTCTAGTAATATTTTTCTCATGTTTTGGCACTTTATTAGTTAGCTAAAAGCTGAATTATTATGTAAAGTGCTGAGTTTTTGTACTTAAAGTACGTTTTAGGCACATCCAGTCATTGTAACTTATTCCTAGAGACGCAGTTCTACAACCCTTGTATCCCTACACTCACCACTAGTGTAGTAAAATATTTCTGGCTCATATGGGCCTTAGAGGCAGTGTCTGCCTGATGCTGGCTCTATCAGCATGTTCAATAGGTTATCCGTTTATAGTGCTACTGTGCTTTTGTGCATCATGTTTGTCACTAAGGTTCAGCATGTAAATAATGTAGTGACAGCAAGTAAAGTATGATGCAAGTAAGTACATGTATCAGTAATCAAGTAGCAGTTCATCAGTAATTTCAAACAAGCACAGTAATTAAGCAGTAATTAATTATTAATTAAGTCGTACGGATACCTGGTTTAGTGAGGGTTGTCACATTCTCCCCCCGTTAGAAAAATTTCGTCCCGAAATTTTAAGTTCTGCTTGTAGATGCAGGGTTCTTAGGAAAAAGGTGGGGGTATTTCTCTTTCATCCGGTCCTCACGCTCCCAGGTGTACTCAGGACCGTGTCTGGCATTCCAACGAACTTTGACGAGCTTGACACTGCTCCGGCGGGTCTTGTTTACCTTCCAATCCGTAACCTCAACCGGTTCTTCAACGAAATGGAGCGTGTCGTCAACATGAATCTCGTCGATGGGAATGACAATGTCATCTTGAGTTGGACTTTTCTTCAGGTTGGATACATGAAATGTATCGTGAACACCATTCAGTTCAGCAGGTAAGTCCAGCTTGTATGCTACTAGTCCTATTCTTTCCAAAATTCTGAAAGGACCAATGTAGCGCGGATTTAACTTCCCACGCTTTCCGAAGCGTGCCACACCCTTCCAGGGTGAAACCTTCAATAAAACCATTTCTCCCACTTGAAATTCCACGTGTTTCCGGTTTGGATCCGCATAGGCTTTCTGTCTGTGGCGAGCTGCTTTGATGCGTTTTAGAATCTGCGCAATCTTGTCCGTCGTCTCTTGGACGATTTCGGGACCAGCAAGCTGCCTATCACCTGCGTCAGCCCAGCATAGGGGTGATCGGCACTTGCGTCCGTAAAGGGCTTCAAATGGTGCGACACCAATACTGGTGTGGTAGCTGTTGTTGTATGAAAATTCGACCAAAGGCAAATGCTTATCCCAGCTACCGCCCAAATCCATAACACATGCTCTCAGCATGTCTTCCAAATTCTGTATCGTTCGCTCGCTCTGCCCGTCGGTTTGCGGATGAAACGCAGTGCTCAGATTCAATTGTGAGCCAAAGGCTTCTTGGAAGGATTGCCATATCCTTGACACAAACCTTCCGTCTCTATCAGAGATGATCGAGAGGGGCACTCCATGACGTGCAACGATTTCTCTCATGTATATTTCGGCCAACTTGCTCGTATTATCCTTCTCTCTGATAGGTAAGAAGTGTGCTGACTTCGTTAGGCGGTCAACTATCACCCAGATAGTGTCATGACCTCTTGGCGTTCTTGGCAACTTTGTAACAAAATCCATTGAGATTTGTTCCCATTTCCACTTGGGAATCTCAGGTTGTTGCAGAAGTCCTGAAGGCTTCTGGTATTCCGCTTTAACCTTAGCGCATGTTAAACATTTGCTCACATAAACAGCAACGTCGCCTTTCATCCCAGGCCACCAATAGTAATCTTTGAGATCCTGGTACATCTTATCCGCTCCAGGGTGGATAGAGTACCGCGACTTGTGAGCTTCATCAAAAATGACCTTCCTTAGATCACCATACAGAGGAACCCAAATTCTTTTCTCAAAACATAACGTTCCTTCCTCGTTTGGTACCAAAAGCTTCTCCATCCCACGGAGGTATTCTTCTTCAAGGTTTCCTTCCTTGAGAGCTTCTTTCTGCGCGGCACGAATGCGCAAGGAAAGATCGGTTCGGATAATCATTTCTAAAGCCCTAACCCTTATGGGCTTGATCCTCTCCTTTAGACTTAGGGCATCGGCGACCACATTCGCCTTCCCTGGATGATACTTTATCTCGCAGTCGTAATCGTTCAGCAACTCAACCCATCGTCTTTGCCTCATATTCAGCTCCTTCTGGTTGAATATGTGTTGTAGGCTCTTGTGATCTGTAAAAAATGTACACTTTGTACCATAAAGGTAGTGTCTCCAGATCTTCAATGCAAATACCACTGCGCCAAGTTCCAAATCATGTGTGGTATACTTCTTTTCGTGCAGTTTCAATTGACGTGATGCGTAAGCAATAACCTTTTGGCGTTGCATCAACACGCAACCTAATCCTTGACGCGAAGCATCGCAGTATACCACAAAATCATCTGTACCTTCCGGTAGTGCTAAGATTGGCGCATTGCAGAGCTTATCCTTCAATATCTGGAACGCTTCTTCCTGTTTGATTCCCCAATCAAACTTCTTATCTTTCTGCGTGAGGAGCGTCAATGGTTGAGCGATCTTCGAAAAATCCTCAATGAACCTTCGATAGTAGCCAGCCAAACCCAAGAATTGTCGAATCTCGGTTGGCGTCTTTGGCGTTTCACAATTCTTGATCGCTTCGATCTTTGTTAGATCCACGTGGATTCCATCTCCATTTACCACGTGCCCAAGGAATTGGACTTCACGTAGCCAAAATTCGCACTTGGAGAACTTGGCATACAACTGTTCCTTCTTTATCAACTCCAAAATAGCTCTTAGATGCTGCTCGTGCTCAGCCTTTGTTCTTGAATAGATCAAGATGTCGTCGATAAACACAATCACAAACTTGTCCAAGTATGGCTTGCAAACTCTATTCATCAAGTCCATAAAGACTGCAGGTGCGTTTGTCAAACCAAACGGCATAACAAGGAACTCGTAGTGTCCATAACGAGTTCTGAAGGCTGTCTTTGGGATGCTCTCCTCTTGTATCCTTAACTGATGGTATCCAGATCGAAGATCGATCTTTGAATAAAAGCTTGAACCTTGCAGTTGGTCGAACAGATCATCAATTCTTGGCAGAGGATATCTATTCTTGATCGTCAGTTTGTTCAGCTCCCGGTAGTCGATGCACATACGAAAACTACCGTCCTTCTTCTTGACAAACAGGACCGGAGCTCCCCAAGGCGAGAAGCTTGGTCGGATAAAACCCTTGTCTAACAACTCTTGAAGTTGTGTCGACAGTTCCTGCATTTCAGACGGGGCAAGTCTATAAGGTGCCTTAGCCACAGGCGCGGCACCTGGAACTAAGTCAATGCGGAACTCTACTTGTCTCTGAGGTGGCAGTCCAGGTAAGTCCTCTGGGAGACTTCTGGATACTCCCTCACGACAGGGATGTCTACGATTCTCGGCTCAGCAGCCTTCTTATCCACAATGTGTGCTAGGAAGGCAACACATCCCTTCTGCAAACACGTTCGTGCTTTCAGGCAGCTGATAATTCTTAACGGCGTATCACGCTTCTCCCCGTGGACCACAATCGTTTCGCCATCCTCGGTCGGGATACGAACAACCTTTTCGTGACAAACTATCTCAGCCTTGTTGCCTGATAACCAATCCATTCCTACCACCACGTCGAAGCTTCCCAATTGGACTGGTAGTAGATCCAGAGCAAACTCACGCTCTCCCAATTCGATCACACAGCCTCTGATAACTTCATTGGCTTCTACTAACTTTCCATTAGCCAATTCGATTGAGTAGGGAATATCTAACTTATTAGTGGCTAAACCAAGCATATTCTTAAATTCTAACGACACGAAGCTATAATCGGCACCAGTATCAAATAAAACGGATGCATAGCGCTGGTTTACAGGGAACGTACCAGTAACGACATTGGGGTCCTGGCGCGCTTCCCTTGCTTCGATTTGGAACACTCTTCCACGGGCTTGGTTCAACTCTGGGCAGTTCTTCTTAAAATGCCCAATATCACCACAGTTAAAGCATCCAAGTCTTTGCCCGTTTCCACCTCCATTTCCAGCTTGGTTGATGTTTTGGTTCGCATTACCCGCTTGGTTCGCAAAGTTGCCTCGATTCCCGTTTCCTCCATTGTTTCCTTGTGGGCGATTACCACCACGATTATTATTCCTATTCCCAAATCCTCCTTGGCCTCCCCGGCCGGCAGTAGCCCAACAAGAATCCTTCAAGTGGCCCGGCTTTCCACATG
The DNA here is from genome assembly GCA_030545235.1 of Helianthus tuberosus. Classification (NCBI taxonomy): domain Eukaryota; kingdom Viridiplantae; phylum Streptophyta; class Magnoliopsida; order Asterales; family Asteraceae; genus Helianthus; species Helianthus tuberosus. Next base: position 26,949,281 of record CM060375.1, read on the forward strand.
CTTCGCATACTTTCATACTACAATGGCCAGTATGGTGGCGTTGACAGGTATTACACTTGGGCTGGGTGCCCTGATATCCTTTTCCTTTCTTTCCACTACCAGCTGTAACCTGAGCTGGCGTGCCTGATCCTCCTTTCTTAACCGCCACACTGGCGCCCTACTTGAAGTTTGAGAACTTCCGTTTGTTACCTCCTGATGACTCGACGTGAGTCTCTTTCTTCGTTCAGGCGAATAGCCTCCTCTGTGAGAGCCACGCTCAAATCGATCGCTTCAGTAATGGTCGCAGGCTTGGATGAGGTCACCATGCTTATGATTTGAGGAGCTAATCCCCAAATGAAACGTTCAATCCGCTTGAACTCCGGAGTGACCATGTAGGGTACCACATGCGATAAGTCATGGAACCTTTGAACGTATTCTGCGATCTTTGGACCTTCCATTTTCAAGTGCCAGAACTCGGTTTCCAATCTCCGGATTTCCGCGCGAGAGCAGTACTTCCTGCGCATAAGTTCCTTCAGTTCGGTCCAGGTTAGCGCGTAGGCAGCAGCTTCACCAAGTGTCTGTACTTGCAAATTCCACCAAGAGAGGGCTCCATCCAAGAATAGCCCTGAGATATAGGTGACTTGCTGATCTAGTGCGCATTTGCTCATGCGAAGAACAGATTCAGTTTTCTCAGCCCAACGAACAAAGGCGACAGCACCTCCTGTGCCATCAAAGTTGACCGGTTTGCAGTCTAGAAACTGCTTGTAGGTGCACCCATGAGGTGGATTATTGTTGTTGCCAGTGTTGCCAGAGTTGCTTCCACTAGTCCCTCCTTGAGAGGCGGCGTATTGTGCAATGGCAGCAGCGATAATTTGCTGGAGTTCCGCCTCATTGGTAGGCATGTGTGTCTCACGTCTCGGCGGCATCTTCTAAAAGATGGTTTATGTTGGTCAGGCCATAGTAAAGATCCCATGTTATAATACGTAAGTCAGGTCATAATGTAGCGTACGTATATAATGATAGTAATAGTACATAACATCTCATGTTACAAACATCAATCTCACAACATCCCATGTCATAGAATATAAATAATCAAATCAAGCATCAAGTATGATGAGAATACTGCGATTGCCATATATCGAGACCACATAGTAAGCGTACAAGTACATCACAGCGTCATACAACATCAGTCGACTAAGGGCTACATCACCCTAGTCCAAAAACAATATCAAATCTGTGTCAATACATCAAATACATGTCAACAAAAGTCAGAATCAAAATGTAGTCTCCAAAAATGCTGTGCAGTCAAAAGCATTCGCCGTCTTCTCACCAATGTCTACCTATACGGTACTGAAGAGCTCTACACGGATGGCGGTGGAGGAGGAGGAAAGTGAGTGTAAAACAAGCGGCGCAAATGGAGCCAGTCCTCCTCCATGGCTCTCTGGGTGCGTAAGAATGAAGCAACCTGCTGCTCCAGGGCAAAATGGCGTGCAGCATAGTCTGGTGGTACAGGTCGAGAGGGCTGCAAAGGAGAGTGGGTCTGACCCTGGCACTGACACGGCGGCGGCCGAGCTCTCTCAAGCTCCTGAATGCGCTGTGTGTGTGCCTCGTGCTGGGCGACAAAAGACATCAAAACGTCCTCAATAGTATACCCAATGTGGAAAGAATGGTAGGGGTCAGTCGGTGGCATAGCAGAAGGTGACGCCCAGAGAAACGGCTCACTGGTGGGATCAAAAGGTGCCACATGAAATGGGGAAACAGGGGGAAAAGTAGCAGACGGTGGTATAGCAGTGATAGATACCGGTATATGTCCAAATGGGTGAGCCGAAGAACCTTCTCCAGGTCGCGCTGGAGGTGTAAACCGAGGAAATGAAAAGGAGGTATCAATGTGACGGGTATCAGTGATCTAAGGGGGAATAGGTGGGACCTCGTCATCAGCAGGAATCCACCCACACTGGGCGTGCTCATCTCGTGGGTCCACCTGTGCCTCAAAAAGCGCACGATCAAACTGAACTGGCATAAGATCATGGTGAGGTGCAACAAGAGGGTCAACTGGTGCATCAGCAAAAAGTGGGGGATCAACATGATCAGCAGCAATAACATGATCGCCCTCCATCAACGGAGCATCTATAGGGTGATCATCGATAGGTGGGTCAGCAACGACAGGCTCAATAAACATGCCAGCATGAGCAGGTTCATGCTCAAGCACTGGGTCAGGAGCAGGGTCTAGTGGCTGCTCGGGCTCATCAAAGGCCATCTCAAAATCAAACTCGGGATCGATGGGATCAACTGGGTCGACTGGATCCTCCATAGGCTGATCCATGGGTGTAAACTCTATATCCTCATCTGGGTCGAATCCTGGGGGAAAGACAGGATCGGAATCCTCCACATCATCGTGGTCGAAAGTAAAACTAGGAATAGGGGCAACAGAGGATGCCTGGTCGGGATCTGATCCATGAGAAAAGTGCTGCGCACTCTGAGTATGTGAAGGTGCAGAGGCCACAGACTCGAAAGAGTCTGGGACCGGTGAGTGAGCAGGTGACTCCTCAGCGGGAGCATCTGCGATCAACAAAAGATCTCCAGCAGCAAGAAGGGCCTCGCCCTGAACCTCATCCTCTAAGGGCTCGTCATCAAACAGATCGACGTCGCCATCATCGTCGGCGTCGAGAAGCAAATCATAAGCAGGATAAACAGCTAAGGGTATGGGAGCAGGGATCTCCACTAACGGTAGGTCCCCGGCCAAAGGGCCATCAGCGAGCTCATCAGCACCATCAGGTAAAGCAAAGGGCTGGAAATCATCCTCGTCCGTGCTAGTAATGTCGGAGGTGTGGACCTCGTGCTCTGAAGGCTCTAGGTCATCTGAGACTATAGGTCTAGGTCCGGTGGTGTCTGAGTCACCTGTGCCAGAGGTGTCCATGGTGTCTGTACACAAACACAAATATATACAATCAATCATATATTCAGATAATCACATAAGTCACCAAGTAAGCATCCAAATAATTCTCCTAGTCCCACTAGCCTCCCAGCCTCTCAGACTGCTCTTCCTAGTCCCACTAGCCGATTCTCCCAGCCTCTCAGACTGCTCTTCCTAGTCCCACTAGCCAATTCTCCTAGTCCCACTAGCCAACTACCTCGATCTCCCAGACCGAGCCTCGGCCTCCCAGACCGAGCCTCAGCCTTTCTAGACTGAGCCTATAAATAATAAATAAAATGTGCTCAACATTTGTTTATAAAAAGTTTTGGATCTGGACTTAAGTGGTATGCAGAAAAATGTTTTCGTGAGAGCCCTAGTGATCATAGTCTAGACTCGAGAAGGAATCCTAGTTCGCTATGATCAGAGCTCTGATACCAAACTGTCACACCCTGGCTTTGCGGAAGCGTGGTTAATTTTGGTGTGACTTCTTAATACCATAGCTTAATCATAACAAAGCTATATGAAATAAAGTCATGCAAGATCATCCATTTGATTAAGTTTTAAAACCAGAGTAACATACCATTGTCTTATAGACTTACAACATCATAACATAAAACATTGTCTTGAAAAACATAAACATCAACTTGAAATAAACGCAGTTTAAGATTTGTGACTTGTCCAGGAAAGAGTCACATTTCCTAAACTGGGATGACCTTGGAACCCTTATGCAGCGGGAAAACATAACATACCGCGCCAGATCTTTAATTTCCTGAAATACATGTAAGTTGAAAAATCAACAATAATGTTGAGCGAGTTCATGTGTAAGTGAGTAAGTAAACCTTTGTGAGTATAAAAATAGTCTTGGTATGTAGCAAATAAGGGAATTGAGATCACCAATGGTTTGCAAGGCCACTGATATATGTGAAGTGCAAATAGGGAGACTCAAACCTAGCAGATTTCGCCACGGCATTAGTATGTGGAAAAAGTCACCCCGAGGTCCGTTTCTAGTTTGGCCTGGGGCTGGGCTCGCTACACCCAGATAGATCTACCGCTCATGTCCCTCGGTCCCGCCATGAGGACTAATGGCCTCATATTGCTCCTACCCACTCACATGATCTAAGTAGTAAACCTCCTTACGCTAACCATACCATGTATAAAGTACTTGTAATCAAAGTAACATGTATTTCACCCCCGCAGTTAAGAAAACTGAAAACAGTTAGAGAAAAGGGGGACATGAACTCACCGTGGTGCGTCTCTACCAAGTATGCCTCCAAATCAAACAGCTGTGTGACGACCTACACGTACTAATTCTATTAGACGGACGGCCGTGCCTTAGCTTTATGGTTTAAGTTTTTTTTTGGGAAATAGTTAGGCAACTATTTCGTGTTTATTTTCTGTATATACTTGGTAGTCATTCTCCTTCCCAAGGATGGGGGATTTAATACATGTGTGTTCGTATACTTCGGATTACCCTATTAAGTCTCACTTAATATATTTTATTTCTAACTCCCAAAATATAAATATTCTTCTCAAAAATATTATATTTTGATACATGTGATTTTCCCAAAATAATACTTAGTAATATTATTTTTACTCTAAAAATAATATTTACGTAGTTCACAAAATAATCATAAACACTTATACAAGTGATGTTGTGAAAAACATATACTAAATATATATATGTGTCACGTTTTATTTTGTGAAATCCCACCTCCGGTATTTTGTAAATAGTTGTGGCGAAATCTATAGTTTGAAAACAAGTCGAAAAGTATTTTTAACACTTATAGTGAAAATAGTTCTAAGTGTTAGGTTTTTGGAAAAATTTCGCCAGAGTTTCCTCTGTAACTGGAGGTGGCCACGCTTTCAAGCGTATCATTTTTTTTTATAAATCAAACCAACCATTTTTATCATTCAATCAAAACAATGTTCAAATCACAACTAGTCAATATATATAAATCGCATAAACTTCATGAACTTGTGATTTATTCAAACTATGAAGTAAATCCCATTACTTTTAGTGGATCTTTACATAAAACTATCCGATTTTGTAAAAACCTCGTTTTTAGGGAAGTTCCATCTTTACAACTTCTCGTCATCTTTTTCAAAAATAGTTATTTTGCCGAAACTTTGTGTTACACAAGTGTTTACACACTTGTGTGTTCTAAAAACCATTCTTGTTAGTGTAAGATCCGTCTTTAAAAATATGTTTTCTCTTGACACGTGGTCCTTTGAAAATACCGCTTGTAGATACGTAGATCTACTAGTTTTAAACACTATTGTACAAACTAAAACACTTTTACACAAGTTCATGATTCGTGTGTGATAGAGTTTCATCTTTTAACCCTTGTTACACTTAAAAAAGCTTTATGTCATAATCCAAGATCATGACTAAACCGGGTTAAATGATGATCCGAGCTACCACAACATAGATCGGGTCCAAATAATTACTCAAATCAAATACTACAAGTTTTACACAACATATGAGCTTTTAACCACCTTTTTACCGTTACAAATCATATTAACCACTTTAAAATAGTTCAAGAAGGTGATTTAAGCAACATACCACTAGCTCGAGGCTAGGGAAGAATCTAGACGCAAATAGGGTGGATAAAAGCAAGAGAGTGAGGTCCTTCGCCTTCCGCTTGCACCAAGACTCCTTATATGCGATCCTTGATACTAGAATGATCTTGGAATGTGATGATGGAAGCCGAAAATATGATGGATGTATAAGGGGATGTTCGGCCGAAGCCTTGAGAGAGAGAGGAGAGAGTTTTGAGTTGTGTTGTGGTGATGGAAAATGATAAGTGTGTTTAGTCTTGATCTTATAGGCAAAACATAGGATTATTAACCAAAGGATTTAGTGCCTCCTAGATATTAAGCACAAGAGATTAATCAAATCAACAAAGGACAAGTGTGTCCCCCTCATGGGGACGGTTTGGTTAAGAGGGGGGGGGGGGTCTAGTTCGAATCCAACCATTAGTTAGGATACTAGTTAGGTTAAGTAAGTTAGTTAAGTGCTTAACCCGGTTAGTTGTGCGTCACATGTTACAATTGGTGTTAGGGTATTCAGGGACCCTAACTGGCCCAGAAAAAGATGAATAATGAAAATAACAATATTTTCAGGTTTCGGGTATAGTCCGGTTGTTCGGTTGGATAGTAATCCGTTAAATTGCTTAACAAAGCTTTAAAGTGTCGTTAATATCCTTTTTAGTGACACAGCTTATTTCTGGCACTTTGGAAAGTGTCTAGTAATATTTTTCTCATGTTTTGGCACTTTATTAGTTAGCTAAAAGCTGAATTATTATGTAAAGTGCTGAGTTTTTGTACTTAAAGTACGTTTTAGGCACATCCAGTCATTGTAACTTATTCCTAGAGACGCAGTTCTACAACCCTTGTATCCCTACACTCACCACTAGTGTAGTAAAATATTTCTGGCTCATACGGGCCTTAGAGGCAGTGTCTGCCTGATGCTGGCTCTATCAGCATGTTCAATAGGTTATCCGTTTATAGTGCTACTGTGCTTTTGTGCATCATGTTTGTCACTAAGGTTCAGCATGTAAATAATGTAGTGACAGCAAGTAAAGTATGATGCAAGTAAGTACATGTATCAGTAATCAAGTAGCAGTTCATCAGTAATTTCAAACAAGCACAGTAATTAAGCAGTAATTAATTATTAATTAAGTCGTACGGATACCTGGTTTAGTGAGGGTTGTCACAAAACAAGCCCTAACGACTTGTAAACTTAGAAATTGTTCAAATGGCCATACAGGCCTAACCACAACCACATAACAAGAACCTTAAGGGTTCCCGTGAAACCTAAAATTGTTTAAGTTAACATTACAAACCATAAATTGTTTTCAAGGGTGCTAAGAAAGCTACGAATGTCCATCAAGCATCAGCAGGAGGCTTGGAAGCCTCGGAACCATCACTCTTAACCTTCTTTGCTTTCTTTGACTTCTTAGCTTTCAAGTCACCATCACCACCTACAGCTGAACCTTCCAAGCTTGCATCCTTCGAAGCATCAGGTCCTCCTGAAAGGGTATCATCACTATCTCCCGAATAAGATCGCTTTCTTGAAAGGGAACCGAGGACTTCAGCACAAACTTTTTCATTAAGACCATCCGGTTTTAGCTCCTGCATGACAGTAAGAGGCTTACCAAAACAAGTAGAAACCTAATTAACATATGGGTAGGTCAGCCTCTCCATCTGTTCAACAGAACCCTTGAAGACCTCAGACGCTTCAGGATGATATAAGGGAGACTTTTCTAAAGAATGGCCAGACTCATGAAGCTTGTAACCGGCAATGAGACCTTGATGTTTCCCCAAGTTGAGCAATTTAGTATAAACTTCTCCAACAGCAGAATTGAACTCCTTGGAGTGAAGAAGGTAGGTAACAACTTGCTGGAAACCTTGCTCAATTAGCCATTGATTATCACTGGTGGCTCGAGCAACCAAAGCCTTCAGGCCTTCCTTCTCTTCATCAAAGGCTCTCTGTTGAACAACCAAAGCCTCCCTATCAACCTTTAGCTTTAGCCGATCAGCTTCGAAGCTTTTCTTGAGATCACTTATCTCAATTTCATGCCTTCTAGTCAATTCACCAACCTTTTTGACCCAGGCCTCTTCCTTCTCAGCAAACCCACCAATCTATTTCTTCATTGCAGCCATCGAAGATTTCATTTTCTCTTTCTTTTTAGAAAATTCCTCATGCTCATGCATCCTCTTACGAAAACGAGCAACTCCTTGAGGAAGCATGGCAGCAAGGTTGCAAGTACTTAAAATCATACGAGACAACATCATGTCATCGTCCATCTCAGCAATAGTACCATGAATCGAAGGAGGAGCAATATGGCTCAACACATCCCCACAAACAACAGCATCCTTAAAACTATCATCAACCTTCACAGACCAATCGGGCACATAAACCTCATCATTCAACCCTTTAACGTCCCTGCTCGAGGAACCATGAACAGGAGTAGCCATAACCTTCTTGGCTGGAGTCTTCTTCTTGCCATGAACAACCAATTTCTTTTCCTTCTCAACATCCACATCAACACCTTGATCTTCAGAAACCTCAATATCATCACTCAATTCCACTGGTTCAGAAAAAGTGGATTGAAGAGCACCCTTCAGCAAACGGCGAGTAGATCGACGGGTTGAAGCCTTGGGAGCAGCAGGCTTAGAAAAACCCTTAACATTGGAGACACTAACATAGCCAGCATCCTCAAACCTCTGTTCTATACCCCTAGCAACAGCATCATCCCCTTCAGCGGCTTGGGCATCCGTAAAAGCAACGTCATATGTATCATCACTCTTGATAAAGTCCAAAGCAGACATGACTGCAAAATGTTCCAAAAACAAAAAAACAAATAAGTCACCAAACAAAAATGTTCCAAAAAGGCAGAACAAGGAAAAAGCATACACTGGCCATTCCTCATAAGAACCTGATCCTGATTGGCCTTTTCCCACAATTTACTAATCCCTAACAGAACTAGCAAATGCTCAGGGAAAGGACGAACCCTTGAAAGGCACCCTCAGATGGCTTTAAGAAAAACTTCATTCAAATCGGCTTCGGAAGGTTCCGGTTCATTGAGAACGACATTTGGGTGCCTCCACACCATTTTGAAGGGGATAACAGAATCGGAGACCCAGAAAAAATGATCTTTCCAAGTACCAAGTGTGGTAACCATGGATGAGATTAGGCAAGTATCAACCTTGGATGCCTCAAAGGTGAACCAATCACCGTTTTTTGCCAAACGAAAAAACCGACGGAATAACAATAACGAAGGATCATAACCAAGGGCACGACATAAAACCTCAAAGTGTAAAACCCTAGCCAGGCCCTTCGGATGAATTTGGCCAAAGGAAACACGGTAATACTCCAAAACATTCAACACAAAAAGAGAAAAAGGACGACGAAGGTTGGAAAACTTAAAGTGCCGACAATACAGAGCAATAGAACCAGGGGGACATTGATCAACAGATTTATCACAAGCCGCTGCAACCGGATTGAACTTAAGGCCAATGCCCCAATCAACACAAAAGTTCTCCACTTCCTCTTGAGTGAGGCGTGAAAAACTAACGGAAAGATCCTTCCGTGCACCCATGATCAAAATAAAGAACAAGTAAAGCAAACAAAGGAAACCGGAACTAACCTGAAAAATGGAAAGGAAATGTGGAGGAAACTTGAGAGAAAATGAAAGATTGATTGTTTGCCTTGAATAATAAATGAAAATAAAACCCAAATAGAAGTTATGATTACATAATAGTTATTAACCTACCCTCTGCAAAAACCGCCGACCTATAAACTGCCACACATCAATCAAATCAGTTGTCAGTTTTTAAAATTCAAAAATTCTCAACTGACTCCAAGCCTTCAAGCTTTCAAGCCTTCAAGCCTTTAAGCAATAAAAGCAAATGTGTAAAAGTTAGAAGTCTTTGAGCTCACTCCCCAAAACCTCTGACTTGGGGGGCTGATGACGGGGGTAGCCCAAGACTAAATAAAATAACTTGGACACATTAAAGCTTAAAAGGTTAAAAGGTTGGAAATCCAGGAGTTTAGATAAAACAATACGTGAATAGCAGGTAGTCACATCTCTGATTGCTTCACCAACTTCTCCAGCCACAAAAGTAACACGAGTCCACAGAGCACATCCTTTTATCCGCAGGTCAAAAGGCTTTGACCCCCAAAAGGGCAAAACCCCCACTGCAAGCATGTTCACTAGTCAAATAGCTTCCTCTTTAAGCGATGGCTTTCCCTATAAATGTGACACTTCATTAAGTGTGAAAAACATTCCAAGATCAGCTCTGATTCCAGGCGAATCTCTGGTCATTGTTCTTGAGTACTTGCTTCGTGCGAGTCACTTTCTTTCACATTCAACACACACACATTCCTTTTGCTCCTACATCCGAAGCTGAACACATTTCAGTGGAGGATCTTGAGTAAACAACAAAAATCAAACTAGTGAACCTCTCTCCACGTCTTGCAAACGTGGGGGGACCCCACGTCCTGCGTTAGGCAAAGTTGAACCCTTCAACCCTTTTGCCTAATCGACTCAGCTACCATCCTTGATCTAATATCTGTTGCATCAACAGTACGTATACACTAGAATTAGGGGCGACAATTCTTGACACGACCCATTAACCCGACCCGAACCCGACACGAAAAAATAGGGTTGGGTCGACTAACACGACCCGTTTAAAAAATCAGGTCGGGTTCGGTTTGACCCGTATAAAAACGGGTTGACCCATTAACCCGCTTAACTATTTAGATAAAAAATCTTTTATATATTTGTTTTTTCAGTTTTATTTTACACGGGTAGTTATAATAATGCTAATTTTGACACATTATATTATTTATTTATCACACTCATACTCATCATTAAACATGTTATCGATAATCCGCTTAAAACCGAACAACTCATTTATAAATCGTCAACTTATATCACTCATTTAAAAATATGGGTTAAACGGGTCAGGTTCGGATTGACCGAAATTAATATGGGTCGGGTTAGGGTTGAAATCTTTGACCCGAATAATAGTATGGGTTGGTTCGGGTTGAACATTTCAACCCGCCAACCCATTAACCCAACACGATTGTCACCCCTAACTAGAATAACAAAATAGGCATCTAAAATATCTTTATATGCTATATCTACACCCAGATATACAAATAATACAAAAAGGTGTGAAAAAACCTAAATACCCTTTTCACCATCCACTAATATATTGTCATCTAACCACTTGGGCTAGCTCAAGTGGCCATCGACATCCTTGCTAAAGTCTCTCGGGGACCCTCATTTGGAGAGGTCTCGGGTTCGATCCCACTCGAGTACGACCAGAGGATATTTTCTGCCAGGGATCTTTGTCAAATAGTGAACTGGGAGGGGAGATCCCCTCCGCGGTCGGGGTTACCGTGAAAATTAACCTTTTTTTTTTAATATATTGTCATCTCATTTCAACCCAATTCAACTCTAAAACTGTGTGGTTGGGAATGGAACTAAATACACGCAAACAGTGGTGGACTCAGAAATTATTTATTGGGGGTGCGGATGACGTGTTCAACCATATTTTCAAGCGGTGCGGTCGGGTTTTTTGCCTAAAATATACACTATTTTTTTTTCAAGGGGTGCGGCCGCCCACCCTGGCCAAAGGGTAGGTCCGCCCCTGCATGCAAACATGCCTAATGTCCATTACCACATCCACGAAAGAGCCCTTCCTGCCCCCATGACGCTCTCATGGAACGGTGTTTAACGCCTAAGTCAGTTGACATGGCTTAGGGTGTTAAACGGTTAAACATAGTCTAAAAATTAGGGGCACTCCTAGTTGAACCCGATACCCTAATATTTTTATGAGTAAACTGCAATTTTACCCCCTGGGGTTTAGGCCAGTTGGCACCCTGACCCCCCTAACGAAATAATTGCAATCCCCCCCCCTCCAACATTGTTATTATGTCGCAATTTTACCCCCCGGCCCATGTTTCCATCACTGGTCAAAGGGCAGAAAGGTAAATTCATCCTAATCTTTACATGCAACCTCATATAATTCCCATTTCATCACTTTAAAACCCTCAATTTAACCTACCTCTAAAATCAAGAGTTGTACATGGCGATCAGTCATTCTTGAAGAATTACAGTCGATTGGAACTTTGTTACGAGCATGGATCTTTGATTATGGATGGTTAGAGCTGAAGATCAGTATTTCGAACCGGACGAAATGTACCGTAAGTGACATGCAAGTTGTTCTCTGTTACAGTCGATTTGGGTCTGAATGAGGTAGAATTTGAACCTTTTGCTGTGTTAATTTGTTATTGATGTTTGTTTACAGGTGAAACCCAAACTCAATTTACCATTAAATTTCACCATGGAGGTAATTTTGTAGAAAATCCAAATAGGAAATACTTTGGTGGGAAGATGAATTACATTGATCATGTAGATTTCGATTGTTGAATACGGATGTTTTAAAGGAGATGGTTAAGAAATTAGGATACACTGATGCTCTCTTTTTCTGCATTCATTACAAGGAACCCTACTGTTCTTTGGATTTTGGTCTTAGGACATTAAAATGTGATGTTGACTTAGAGCCTATCTTTGATCATGTGCGTCAAGGAGTCCACATGATAGACATGTATGTTGAACACCGTAGGTCAACAATCTTGATTGAGTCAAGTGAAGTTCCTGTAGGGCCATGTAAAGCAATTGTTCCAGCATCATTTCTAATAAATAATTAGAATCAAAGTCTGAATGAAGATGAGGAAGAAATTGAAGATCATAATGAAGAGAGTGAAGAAAGTGACCCTGATTATGAGTATATTGAAGAAGATAATTTGGTTTATGAAATAGAGGTGGATATGCAGAGGTTCAGGGCTAATGTTGAATTTACTAGGGAAGAACTGGATGGTTCAAGTGATGGGGATCATGATGATGGGATAAGCGAAGAAGGTCATCTGCCTGTAGACCTGGAGGACTTTGAAAGTGGGTCTGATGATAATTCAATCCTTGGAGATAAGGTTGCCCGGAAGATAAGGAGGAGAAACAAGGATGGTTTAAAAGGACCAAATGATTTGCCATTCTTTGTTGGTCAGCTTATTGATGACAAGAATAAGATGAATCAGATGGTCAAAGATTATGCTCTTAAGGAAAGGAGGGATGTGTTTATCCTAAAAAACGAATTGTTAAGGTATAGGGTAGTATGTTTTGGAAGTAATCCACCACTACTTGGTCTTGTAAAAAAAAGGAGATGAGGGGCAAAATAGTAAATACAGCAAAGTAGGGCAAAAATACAAGTATCTTAAAAGGCATACCAAGCCCACCTGCCATTGGGCAGTTCACATCTCAAGGCATACGACCAAGGATAAGTGGTGTGTGAAGACCATTCATAATCAACATAATTGTTTGACAACAAGAGCCGTTTCTTTGTACACAATGAGTTCGATTGCCAGAGAGATCCAACCTACGATTGAAAGCAATCCAGACATGCCAATTCATGCAATTCAAAGTCAACTGCTTTGGAAGCATTAGTTAGAAATATCACTACATAAGGTCTTCAGAACCAAGAGGATAGCAACTACGAGGATTTATGGTGATTACCAAGAACAGTATGGTCTGCTAAGGTCATACTGTGATGAACTTCTAAAAGCCAACCCAGGTAGTACAATTAAAATTGATGTGGAGCCATGTTGGAACTCAGGTAGTCCTACAAGGCAGTTTCGAAGGATTTATGTTTGTTTTGCCTCTATGATGAGAGGATTTAAGATGATTGGAAGACCATTGCTGGGTGTCGATGGTTGTTTCATGAAAGGTCCATTTTCTGGACAGATCTTGAGTGCTGTTGGTATAGATGGGAACAATAGCACATATCCAGTTTGTTATGCCCTTGTTGAGGCAGAAACAACACAAAGCTGGAAATGGTTTTTGCAACTGTTGAGAGATGACCTAGGGTGTACGGCTGAGTCTTGTTTCACCTTCATCAGCGACAGACAAAAGGTAATGAGTTCTTAAGTGTTAATTCATAACTTTCAATTAACTTTGGTTGCAAAATATTAGGATTAATTGCAATTTGTATCACAGGGTCTGATTCCAGCTATGCTAGCTGTTTTTCCTAATGGTGAGCACATATTTTGTTTGAGGCACATCCATGAGAACATGAAATCCAAGTGGCGTGGAGATCTTTACAAGAATTTGCTTTGGTCAGCCGGAAGGAAGACATCTGTTCCATATTTTAACAAAGCTATGGAAGAAATTAAGACAACAAAACAAGTTATGTATGACTGGCTGAATGAGATCCCATACACCGCTTGGTCAAGAGCATATTTTTCTGGAAGAGCTAAATGTGATATGTTGCTAAACAACATATGTGAGGTTTTTAACAGACAAATCATAGGAGCAAGGGACAAGCCGATTATCACATGCCTAGAATTCATTAGGGAGTACATGACCAAGAGGATAGTGAATGTCAAGAAATTGCAAGCAAAGTGTATGGGGCCACTGACACCTCATGCCACTGAGGTCTTCGATGAGATCAAGAAACAGGCTGCTGAAATGTCTGTTTTAATGGTTGATTCAGACAAGTATCAAGTAACAGGTCCGAGATCACAGTGTGTTGTGAATGTTAAACATAAAACTTGTGCATGCAGGAAGTGGGATTTGACAGGGATGCCTTGCAAACATGCAGTTGCAGCCATATGGGATATGTCAAGGAATAGCATTGATGCTGGCATATCCGAAGAGTGGGTTTCTGATGTGTATCGGCTGTCAACATGGAAGAAAGTTTATGAGAATGTGATAGAGCCAATCAATGGGCCGGAGAAGTGGACTCCTTCACAGTGTCCAACAACACTCATCCCACCAAAGCATCATACCCAAGTTGGAAGGCCAAAGAAGAAAAGAAGAGGCATTTGGTGAAAAAGAGCTTGAGCAGGAGTTCAACAAAGGAGGTAAAATGACCAGAAAGGGAACCACCATCAAGTGTGGTAAATGTGGGAACATGGGTCACAATGCCAGGAGCTGCAAAGGACAAGGGGGTGAACATTCCACTGCTTCACAGGAATCACACTCTGCCACTCAAGGTGCACCAGTTGACAATCTTTATGAGTGACGGAAGTTTTTTATGGTTTGTAGTATCTGTAGTTGTTTGGTTGTTTGTCAAGTTTGTTAAAGACAATGTTTGTTTTCATGAAGATGTTTGGTTGTTTGCATATGGCTACTTTATACTATGTTTGTATGGTTTGGATGGTTTGTAACTTTAGACTATGTTTGTAAGTTTATTATGTTGTCATGAAGATGTTTGGTTGTTTGCATATGGCTGCTTTATTATGTTCACATTTGTGTTCAAACAGAATTTCGGCGGAAAGTCATTCGATTACATTGCAACATTTAGTACAAATTCCTTAATTAAGTAGTCCAAAATACAACATACAACCAAACAAATCTAGATGTTGCTTTCTACCCTATTTCCAGTGACAATCATCCAAACAATACCAATCCGAATCAGAACCATGCTCCCCTTCATATGGGTCAAAGTACCAATCATCCTCTTCATCCCAATATGTGTAATCCCATGCATGTTCCAGCACTTCGGGGTCATAATCCTTTGTCGGATCTCCGAATATATTTTCATATATGTTTCTTGCTCCAAGTAAGGTCTGAGTATCTCAGAGTCTTGATCCTCAAAGTATACATAACTGTCTGGTTCTTCGGCTGCAACGACGTCTTCATCCTTAGGAATATCTTTCTCATTCTCAACTATATCTTTCTCTTTGTCAGCAATACCTACAGAATCACAAACAGGCTACCAAAACAAACATAAAGTAAGAACTTGAAAAGGACCATTGCATAAACTTGAAAACTCATAACTCAAATACAATTAGAGTCAAAATACACAAACTAATCCAATTTCTCTACATTTAACTACTTAAGCAAAAAAAGTAGAATAATCAAGACCCAAGTAATCCCTAAGTACATCTTCAGTTTGAACACATCGCCATTCTTGTACTGAGCCAACTGGTCTTTGCACTTAGCCAACTCATCCTTATCTTTAATGCTTTGAATTAAAGCAGGCATTACCTCTCGACAAATCGGACATCCCTGTTCTTCACCAACATCAGCCAATCTGAGGAATCCACATCCTCCAACCTATAATCGGACATCATAAGCAACACCACAACTCGTAATAATCACAAAAGTAGTTTCAATAAGCATAAAACAGAATTCACTTACACATCGAAGATACCATCTTCCAGGATTAGCCTTGGTTTCTGATTATTTGTAAACTGTTTGCCCACCACAAGGACATATAATGTCTAAGGGTTGAGTTTTGCCCTTTGTTTCCTTCGATTGAAGCACATAGGAAGAAGAGGTAGACATGTTCAGCAACAACGATGAATTTAGGGTTTGCAGATTTGTGGGGCGATTGAACAATTGGGTGAGTACGGTTGAACAGCGTTTAGGGCAGAATGAATGGGGTATGCTTCTTAAATGAGGAAGACAAAGGGCAGTATGGACATTTCAACATACACTAATGGTAATATTAACGTTGACATGGGCCAGGGGGTAAAATTGCGACATAATAACAACGTTGGGGGGAAAATTGCAATTATTTCGTTAGGGGGGGGGGGGGGGGGTTAGAGTGCCAATTGGTCTAAACCCCAGTGGTAAAATTGCAGTTTACTCTATTTTTATTAACTATTAAACAAGCTAATAAAATAAATACAAATACGGATTCATCAATTGATAAAACAACTGCAATAATTTAAAATAAAATAAATAAAAAAATGTGAAATTAAAAAAACTAAAAGTTGCAAAGCCAACTAGGCATTGGTAGTGGGGGTTTGGGTCACGATAAGTGAGTGACCAATGGTTGGTTCTTCGGGTGTTTGAATAGTGAAATGATCCAGTGCAATTAGAGTTGGCATGTTTCGTATAGTAGAAGATAAATAGAAGTGTAAAAATTGTATAATTTACATTAATTGTAATCATCTAACGAACAAACAAATAAATAAAACATTATTTCATTAATTACATATTAAAATAATTAAATATAAAAGACATAAATAAATTTGAAAAAAAAAAAAACTACTAAGTTGCAAGGCCAACGGTATGCTAGTGTTTGGTAGTAGGGGTTTGGTCTATGATACACGTAACGACCAATGGTTAATTCTTAGAGTACTTGAATAGTGAAATGTCCTGGTGCGATTTGAGTTGCCATCTTTTTCATCGGTGGAGGCTGTGGGTAGTATAATGAATATTGTATAAGTTTGGTTGGAAGTGGTTTGTTTTGGCTAGCTTGAACTTTCGACGTTGTTAGTTTTCGCTTTAAGAACGTGGGTTTTTATGTGCCCCTCCTCTGGAATAACTTATTAGGAGTGTAGAAATAGAATACAATAGTATAGTATAACATAAATAGAAGTGTAAAAATGTACAATTTATTTGGGTATTTTTAATGTAAAAATGAGGGGTATTTTGACCGTTGGCCAACGTTCACAAAACTAGCTCACACACGGATTCATGAATCCGGCCTTCAACCTGCCAAGTGAAACTCGCTTGTGTTATGACGATATACCCTGGCCAACCTGCTGATACCCAAGGTCGAGATCCATTGACGTCAGTGGCGGAGGATCATGGGTGCTCGGGGGTGCACCCGCCCACCCCAATGTTTCGGTTAGAAGTGTCTATAGTCCGATTTTTCGTCCGAAAATTTTAAAATTATATAGGATCGCCACCCCGATTATTTTTCCTAAATGATGGGTAATTTAGTAAATATATTTTAACTCTTATTTTTATTTGTTTAACCCTAGATTACCCACCATACAATAAACTTAATACCCAAATTATTAACTATCAAATATAATAATCTTATTTAGCCGACATATGTGTTCTGCACTCTTCTGCCGTCTGCGATTCTGCTCTGCTACTGCCAAAGACTTTTGGGGAAATTGGTGAGTGTTACAATTCATTCCCTTATCCTTTTTATTTTTTTGTTTTCCAATTCATTCCCAATTCACAATTTCCTAACAATCCTTTATTTTTTTTATTGTTATTATAAATGCATTGACTAACAATCCTTCGCAATAAAATGGCTGATGAATATCTCACAAATAGCTTGGTGATTTACATAAAAAAAGAAATTGCTGATAAGTTTGATTCGGAAGACATAATTGATGAATTCAAAAATCTTAAAGGTCGTCGGGCTGAGTTGTAATTCTTCGTCCAGGTTCCATTTATCTCATATCTTTATATATATATAAGTCTTTTGTTTGTTATACAATATTTTGTTTTTCTATGTGCAAGAACGGGTCCTTTAAATAAGTGATTTTTTTTAGTTTTATTTGGAACTATTATTATTTGACCCGACTTGAATCGAATAGCCGATCTGACCCGACCCAAAACATAACTATAGGAAAAAAAAAAATTAAGTCCCATCACTTTACGCCCACTCGAAACTTTTGGTCAAGCTCCGCCACTGATTGACGTCCCCATGACCGAGGTCAAATACATAACAAAAATATCTCAAACTTCATATCAAATAAATTTACTGATGATTCTTACATTTAGTTAGTATTAATAGAACATAGTAACTGTCTATATTTAGGGTTGAATCGAATTCTAGTATCATTGAAACTCTACATGCAAGTTCATTTAATCAACAATTTGGGCATATGCATTGACTAAATAAATGCTTTTTATTTTCTACTTTTTATATAGAGTTAATTACTATTTTCGTCCCTATAGTTTGTCAAAAATCACTATTTCAGTCCATTAGTTTAAAAATTGTGATTTCAGTCCCTGTGGTTTCACTTTCGTAACCATTTCAATCCATTTATTCTGTTAGTACAAGGACTGAAATGGTTACGAAATGGACTGAAATGGTTACCAAAGTAAAACCACAGTGACTGAAATCGCAATTTTTAAACTAATGGACTGAAATAGTGATTTTTGACAAACCAAAGGGACGAAAATAGTAATTAACTCTTTTATATACTTTATGTTTTGTATTGTATCATTATCATTTTCTTTATGTTTTTTTAACATAACTAATTACTTATATATAAATAAAGTATTTAATTTTGATAATGCAAATCTTCAATGATTATTGGTTTGATTGATTGGTAGGTATGCAATTATATTTGCTGTTCAACATTATTAATGCCTTTAAGTTTTTAGTTTTATCCTTTCAAGTGGGTCGCGAGTTATGAACCGTATATTATTTTGTTAGGAAAGTTACAAAAGAATCTAAAATAGGTTTATATTGTTTTGTTAGGAAAATACAATAAACTAATTACGAGTTTGCTACACATGTATTGTATAAACTTCACGGAGGCCTTTCGTTCGCTCGAGATGTTCGCTACTTCAAGTGGCAAACAAATTGTCATCAAATATCAAATTAAATTGTGCACCTACTATGCACACTTGCACAAGAATACACAAATATGTGTGACCATGTGTATACACAAGCATGCATGTAATGATCCACCACAAGGGAAATCAATAGAAAACTCATTTCGCAACAAACTCCTATTTGTTGCGCACATAGTCTTGAACATTTCATCGTAAGCAAGTATAAAATCAGTCATACGTGTATCATTTATTGAATTAAATATTATTTTCCTATTATTGTTATAAAGTTGGGTAAATGTTTATAATAATACAATTACTTTGCCAACAAAATATCATTTAAGTGTTTGACCTTCTAAAAACAATTGACAGCTATCGAGATTCAAATACATAGTATTTTTGTATAACTAATGATATTCCTTGGAAGTTCTCTATGATTCCGTTCAGAATATTTGTTGTTGTATTTGCATTGTGTTGTAATGTATTATGTAGTATCTTGTTGTCTTGTATTGTGATGTTATGCATTATGTTGTATTGTATTATGTTATGTTGTGTTTTATTGCATTGTGAGGTATTATGTCGTCTTGCATTGTATCAAGTTACATTTTATTTTATTAATTACATAATTTCATTGCATAGATTACATTGCATTATATTAAGTATTAATAACTTTTTATTTATTATCATTCATTATGTAACTAATTATTATCTACTAATAAATTTTTTTTATAAGATGATTTCATTATGTTATGTTTTTTTCTAATTCAAAAGGTTATTATTATTATTTCATTGCATAGATTACATTGCATTATATTAAGTACTAGATTATTAGACCCGTGTGCTACACGGGTTTAATGATATAAAATTATAAATTATTTAATTTTATACTGTTTTCATAAATTTACATAAGTTATTTTTTTTTACCATAGATGACACAGCAGTTATTCATGTGTAAAAACCGATTCTTTTAGAAACAAACCAACTTTACATTGAAATTGTCCTATACTTTTATTTATCGTCATGGCAAAACATAGGGCGAGAGGAAATTGTCTTATTTTCAATTTAAACGCGATCCTTCTATTTGGCGGTATTAAACGAAATCTAGGGATAAATGATCGAGTGCCAGTATAACTTCCGGATAATATGAGTGTCTCGATAACCTGATCACCCAGTGATAGGACATGTAGTCGAGTTCCATTACATAAACCGATCAATATTTCTTGATAACGTCATTGGAACATTGACCTTTTGTAATCATCAATGGTTTGGCAAGCCTAAAAATATAACTCCATTTAGGACATCCGATGAATATAGACTTGCATCAAAATTATTATGAACATATTCTATCTCCTGAAACCCGTGTATTACACGAGTCTAATAACGTTAAAAGTGTTTTCAAAGCATGGAAGTAAACCGGTTTTCAAGTATCGGATTAACCTATTCTTTGCCATTTTTATTATGATAATATAAAATAATAATTTCTTTAATATATGTTTTAAACATATAGTAAAAAAATCCTTTTAAAGAATAAGAAGGCGTTGTCACATTGACTTTATTTGAAATTGTTTATTATAAGTGGAATTGTTACTAATAACTAATTATATATTTCAGATAAATCAAAAGTAAATGATTAATATCTAAGGGTGTACGGGGCGTTCGCGGGGAAGGGGTGCGGTGACCCTAGTCACCGATCGGGAACACCGCCGCCATCAAAGCGGGGACCCGAATCGGTGATAGGGATCGGTGTGGAGTTACCGCGTGGGGGGGGCACGATTTTCGAAAGAGGACCGTTTGACAACGGTCAATTTTATAAAAAAAAAAAATTCATTTTTTATACAAATATAAATAACCACACCTTCATACTCTCATCAAACCACACTCTCATCAAACCACATTTTTTATACAAATTTCATTTTTTTATACTCTCAAACCACACCCACTTCACAAATTTTTTATATTCTCAAACCACACCCACTTCTCAAACCGAGCAATGGAGAACCAACCCCGCGAAGCCAAGAAAAAAACTAAGGGACGAGGCAAGCAACCGTCTCGTGGTGGTTCGAGCGGTGCAAGTGCACAATCACAACCCCCTTTCGGATATACTCCACAACCCCCGTTTTTTTTCCAACAACCTTCACACCCTTCCTTTTACAACACCCAAGCAACCAACCTTCAACCCAATTTCGGCTATGGTTTTCAAAATTTGTTATCAATGGATGCTCCTCCTCACTCCCCCGCCTTCGACCCATATGGTTTTCGTTCCCCACAAGTTCCATCGGTCCAAGAAAATGTTGAACGTCCTCTACCTGTTTGGGACGACGAGGACGATGAGGTAGTGCCCGAAACTCAAAATTTGGGCGACGAGGACGATGAATATAATGTGGATGCAGATTTGGGCAACGAAGAAGATGACGCTCGGGAAAAAAAGGGAAAAACGACGAGCGAAAAATGGACAAAGGTCCAAGAAGAGGCGTTGGCGAAGGCGTATGTACATTGCTCTACCGACAAAAAGAAGGGCAATCAACAAAACCGCGATAGTTTTTGGCGTAAGATTTTAAATCATTTTAACGCCACCGTCGGTGGAAGTAACCGGACCGTGCATCAAGTACGGTCTAAATGGGGCCCGATGCAAACGAAAATAAAACATTTATTAGCATTAAGTTGTTAAGAAATTTATCATTGTTTTGTATTAATTAATAAAAATAATAATAATAATATTAGTGTGAGAATGCCATATGGCATTAAGTAGACATTTTTAAACATATGAGAATGCCATGTGGCATTAAGTATACTATTTTATTAGTATTAGATTAATAACTTTTTATTTATGATCATTCATTATGTAACTAATTATTATATACTAATAAAAGTTTTTATAATATGTATTCATCATGTTTTGTTTTGTTTTTTTTTTTCTAATTCAAAAATTTATTATTATTGTTATTATTTTTAGTAGGCAAATTGGATTTTAATAATAATGATGTATGACTTTTGGCCAATAATAAATAATAAGCATCGACAATTTGACCAATGCACCGCTAACATTCCCTTTCATTGTCAAAAGTAATATCATTGTAACAGTACGTGATTCTAACTTTCATTTATGTTATTTTAAGACAATTTGCAATATTCTGACTAAGATTGCATATGACAACACAAGTAAAAGTTAAGAGTGTTATTTATCCAATTGCTAGTACGAATTATTAGTTATTATTACCCACCAGGTAAAAGTTTGCACTAGCAACATTCAATTTATCTTATTATTGTTAATATATTAGCATTAATAACAATAACAATAACAATAACAATAACAATAACAAGAATATGAAGATAAACTGAATGTTATTCAGGAAATCCATCATATTCCCATTTCATTTGTTTTAGTAAGAGTTTATGGTTTATTAATAAGAAGATTTTGATATATAAAAAGATATAAAAACTAATGATTATAAATACTATATTTAGGAAATCCATCATATCCCCATTTGAAGTAAAAATGCTTGAGATAAATGCACTATAATGTAAATAACAAAATTCAGTTACATTTTCTCTATGTGTGTGTATATATATCCATATGATACAATTATCATATTCATGCACCTTCAAATTGTTGCTAGACAAATCATGGCTCCTAAATCCTTGATCTTGTTTACCCTCCTAACCCTCTCATTATCCTTCCCTGCGATTACAGCCGTGAAATACTATGTGACAAACGTTGCGGCCAATACCCCAGGCGGCATCCGTTTCACCAACGAAATCGGAATTCCCTACACAAAGCAAATAATGGGTGCCATCAACAACTTCATATGGTCCATAGTCTTCCAAGAAAACAACCCTTCAGATCGAACCCCAATAGATTATGTGAATGTTTACATTGTAGAGTTCGATGGAGCCGAAGCAATCAGATGGGGTGCTAACCTCATTAATGTTAGTTCCATATATTTAAAAGGATACGAAGGAGACTTGAAATGGGAATTCACATCCCTAATGTACCATGAAATGACACATTGTTTTCAATGGGATGGTGAGGGTCATGCACCTGTAGGGTTGGTCGAAGGGGTCGCCGATTATACAATCTTAAAAGCAGGATACGCACCAGAAGGGTTCGCAAAACCAGGACAAGGGGACCGTTGGGATCAAGGGTATGATTTCACCGCTCGTTTTCTTGAATACTGTGACGGGATCGTCCCCGGGTTTGTGGCAAAGCTTAACAAGAAAATGAGGTTTGATTTTGATGTCAAGTATTTTGAAGACTTGACGGGAAAGCCCGTTGATCAACTTTGGAAGGAGTACAAAGCTAAATATGAACATGAACATTGATAATTTGATATGATTGTAGGATATATAATGTGGTGAAATGTAGGGAAATAATAAAATTTTGTAATTGGAATAAAAGTTTATAAAAAATGACAATTAAAGCTTTGCATAATGTTTGATAAAAGTTTGTATCCAATTCTTAGATAAAACTGGAATAATCAGATTTTACTATTATAAAAAATTGCAACGTGTGGTTCTAATAATTTAGTTATACTCCTTAAATTGTGTTTAACGAAAAAAACATTAAAATACTCTCAAATATATGTAAAGTCATATTTATGTTGATTTCATGTTTTTATAATAACTAAACATAGTGTACTTTCTAAAGCTAACCGCTTAGTTATATAATATAATACATCATATGTTTCTTATTATTGTGACAATCCTAAAATTGGTAAACCTTAACCGCTAACGTTAAATTAAACCGTTAACAACACACAATCTAAGGTGTTCTAGATGGTGACTCTGACATGCACCGGTAAACATACGAGAATTACTAAATAACTTAGGGATAATAGGGCCTTAGCACATGACAAAAACATTGGATGATTTGATTACCGTTCACTAAAGCTTTGTTTGTTAACTTGCAATCTTTGTCGTTTGAACATGTATCATATTATCGTTAATCAAGCCCAAAAACCTTGTCACACCCCGAATTCCACGAGTCACCGGTGGGCCCGGTGGGGAGTATCGTGACGTAGTTGATATCTTCATAGTCAAACAACACAATATATAAATGCACAGCGGAAGCAAAAGATAATTATATTGCAATCCGAATATAAAGTAATATCAAAGTATTACAACAGAAAGTAAAGGGTCCACAGGCGGATCGAATAAAAAGAAGTTATCAGACTAATGGCTTTTGTGAAGGAGTTGCAAAGTCCTCAACTAACAAGTCCTGAGCAGTTTCCAGCCTATTACGTACTTGTACCTGTCACTTAGACTTTGGAAAATACGTCAGTTTTCACTAGTAAATACACTCAACCGACTCATTTGAAAATGTTTATGAAAATTGGTTTAGGTGCACAAGGCACGAAAATATATTGACACTTTGATTAAAATACTCACGGCAAAATTAATCTTTTATACTTGGGACAAACTATATCTCATGTTATCAGTTTTACATAACTTGCTCTACATACGGGGACCGATTCTATGCCGGTTCAAGATTAACCGACACACCACTATTCCCTTATTGGGAATCCCTTATTGGGTATAATTAATTAATAAGCATATTGCATCTGTCAGGTATATGCCTACACCCCGTGCTTAGG
The DNA here is from genome assembly GCA_030545235.1 of Helianthus tuberosus. Lineage (NCBI taxonomy): Eukaryota > Viridiplantae > Streptophyta > Magnoliopsida > Asterales > Asteraceae > Helianthus > Helianthus tuberosus. Next base: position 26,973,592 of record CM060375.1, read on the forward strand.
TCGTGGCCATTGCAATTAATGAGTCAAGGATATCCAGGACACGGTCGCATTAACCCCCAATGTTTCAGTCAAGCAATACGAATTAAAACAGGTTATTTGGATTTCCCGACTCATTGGTCTTTGAATCCCATACCTGACCATGCGGTATTTATATTACCGTATCCCAAGCCCGTAATAGGGAAAATAAGTTAAGAGTATTTACCTGAGCTAGCTCCTGTCTTAAATAGCAAGAATTATAATAACTCAGCCGTATTCACTTAAGTAAGCGTAGGTACAATTTACCGGAAGGCTCTAGTGTGGTATGATGGTATAAATAACCAATTAGAATACTAACGGGTCTTTAATTAAGCCTAAACTTAGACCGGTTAGTTTTAAGGAAATATACGGTTCAAACGCATGATTTAGCGAATACCGGAATAGAATGTGTTTTAGACCCGACAAGTTTGAAGACTTGTATAATATGGGTAATCTAAACACCTTCTGGATTTTGAGATAAAAATGTTAAGGTTTGACCCGTTTCGGCTAACTTATGCAACTAGTTACATAAACCGAACCGAACGCGCAAGAAGCGTAACGGGTAACCATAAGAGTCATATATAGGTTTTCTAAGTTAATATGCCTTTAATATATTGTGATATTAGTAGGATATCTTCCATTATGCCCAAAACGAGTTTAATCTCAAAATAAGCCCCGTAGGGGTATTTTGGTCATTTTAAAGATTATAAAAGAGGTTAATTAAAATTCTGAGATTCGGGTCCGAATACATCAGTAAAATAATTTATTTTAATAGGTCATATCAGTTGATAATAAGTCTTATGTGACATAATGGTTTTAAACACAAACTATGCGTTTAATACGCTTTAAAAGCCATTTTAAGCGATTTCCGGGTTATACAGGAAATCTGAGTTTTCTGATCAGGTTATAAAGTTCAAAATACTTTATTTATTATATAAAATCAGTATCAATTGGATTGGTGTCAAAAATTGGGTTTAGATAGGCTTTATGCTAATCGCGCCGTTTAATTAACAAAAAGCTTCTTAAATGCGCTATTTAGCATAACTCCTATTCTGGACCTCTAACTGATATGAAACTTTAGGGACATGTTTATAAATCAGTAGTAAAGATTATTGTCCTTTCATATTTCTAAAATTCTCGTTTTATGGTCAAAAGGGCATTATGGTCAATATTAAGCAATTAACGGAAACATGTAAACGAATCGGACAAACAACGAACCAACCACAGAGGGTTATACCAACATGTAGCCTGGTCCTAAGGAAGTCCTAAGGCATTTCTAAAACATACCAAAGCGGGTCAGAACTGAAGTCAAAGCAAAAGTCAAAGCTTTGCGACTTTCGGTTCCGAACCGGGTCTAAACAGAAAATTGTCCGGTCGAACATGCTTAGACATGTTCTTACATTAATTACTAAGTTATAAAAGTAATAACACAGGTTGCAAAGCTTCTACATTGTTAATTATGTATTAATTTGAAATTAAGCATCCTGTTGACTTTTTAATAACAAGTTTGACCCGACATTTGACCTAGTTAGAGTGGGAATCAGAGGGTGCCCTTTTAAGGGTTTAATGCCCACATAATTACCAACTTATAACTACTTTCAATTCGACTAATCACTGGACCATTAGTGATTAATCGCTAAGTCAACCGTTAATTACGACGGTTTGACTTTTAAGCTAAAACTAAGCAAAAACTTAACTAAGAAAGGTTAAGCATACTTACTGAAGTCCTATGCACGATTAGAAAGGCTTAGGGTCTGCTCTTATGCTCCAAGAAGCTCCCCAAATGCAGATGGAATGGTGTGATCACAATGTTGCAACTATGAGGCCCTTTTATAGTGTTCTTGAATCAATTTGATGATGACAACTAAGTCTAAGGGGTGTTTCAGATCATTGACAAGTACCCCTAAGTCCTAGGAACTATTAGGGGTCGCCCATGCATGAGGAAAATCGTTTTTAAGTCGGTTGCAACGTTTTAAACAGCCAACAGCCAACTTTATGTCGCTGGGCAACCCTTGCGCACCGTAAGGGTATGGCTTGCGGTGCGCAAGCCTTCTGCAGTAGCCAAAAATTCTTGCAACTTTTGTATCTTGGCTCTTGGTCTTTCCAAAGGTCAACCAAACTTATTCTCTTGCATTTTGAGCCCCTCAATTTTACTTATAAGGGCTTCAAGACTTGTTTAAACATTGGCAAGTCCTAGTTTAACTTTGTGCTTACCCGAAAAGTCATAACTTCCAACGTTGACGCTTTAACCCCTCGTATACGAATTTTATCATAACTTTCTCATACGATAACGAAACTTTATGAAATTTTTATCAAGCATTCTAGTGAGCATAATTAATCGTTACAAAGATTCGGGTTTGCTAAAAGGTCACTCAGAGGTATAACTTAAACATGTTGACACATTTAACCCCTGTAGTTTGTAATCTCTCACTTTCTTTCACAATTAGCTTCGCATGATCCATGATTTATTCGTGTAAGGGTATGAGCATCATGTAGGGTTACTGTAAAGTATATTTATCCCTTGTTGACATTTTGGAACTCTTATATTCACATACTTTCCATGTTTGTCAACTTTAGTCCCTCTAGAGTATACTTTCACACGTTCAAGCTTATGACACGTGTCAATACATTATAGGACGTAAATTTTCGGGGTGTTACATCCTCACCCCCTTAAAAGAAATCTCGACCTCGAGATTTGTTAAAATGCTGGAAGTACTTTTTGTCGCATAATGGACTTAACTCCTATAACATATCTGGAGTCTTTCCAAGCTCCCAAGTGACTCCTATATTAGGTACATGTATCCTTTTTGGAGCTTCTTAACCTGTCGATTCTTAATCGATACAGGATGCTCATCACATCATAAATTTGCATATCAATATGTGATAGTGCTTCTTGACTTATTGGCAAAACACACCCTTTAGTCACTTGTGTGTAATGTATTGCGAGCTCCGCCAAGCTCCTTAAATAGGTTTTAGCTTATAAGCTACTTGATCTTGATACATTCGATTTCCTTCGAATGATTTTATATATTCAGGGCTTAACTAGCCTGATAATTTAACAAATTTGGTACACCCTTCCTGGGTGATACTTTTCGTTGACCCTTATTCCTTAACAAGAATTTAGGAGGGTTGCTACTTCTTTAATTCTTGATTTTTTGCCGAATACTGGCAACTTACAGATGATTAGGGATTTGTATGATCTTATTCGTTGTTTCCAATGCAACTTTCAGATCCTGATAAGTGGAATTCCCAAAGTCTCGTCCATCCAACGGATGTTTTGATATTTCATTTATACAAGGTCTCCAAAGGAGCCACCTTGCTACTTATATAGCAACTATTATGGAAAAGCTTATCTTAAAGTGAGATGGTTATTCCAACCATTGCGCAAAACTAATCTTAAGGAGTAGCTAATCCTTACAGTTAGTCGAACAAATCAATGATCCTGGGCAGCTGATGGCAAATTCTTAATCGTTGCCAAATTAGGGTTGTGGTAAATAATGCATAAGCAAAATGAACCGTCTTTCATAGTTAACTTTACCGAACTCTCAGGATATTGAGTTAGGCTATATGAATCCATATCTTAAAACTTACTTAACCAGGGTTTTCGATTCTTCCAATAATGGTACTAGCTGTCTTGGAGATTTCATAATAATAATACCGCCTTAAATGGGATATAAACCTTAACTCTACCTGCCTCCCAGGGGTAAACAGGGTAATCTTAGGAGAAGATAATCAAGGTACAAGGAGGTTACAAAGATTTCCATATCTCAGGCTCCAGTTCACCCCTCATTGCTTGTGTCAAATAAGTGACACATTTATGTTACTAGTCCACGAATTCCTTAATGGGGAACATTTACTTGGACAATTTCATTCTGGATATCTTCTTTGAATACCATTAGTTGACTTTAGTACCATATGACCATCGGAATATCTTTGTGGTCCCATGCATTAAACCTCCATACTGATCAGGCATGGAAGCAATCTATGGGACCTATTATGATATATCAATCCTCACGTGGCGCTTTTGTCATACCATTTGGTATTCGCAATCGATAGAGATCAAGGAGATATCAATTATATATGCTGACGCACTTCCTCTATAGAGAGGATACTTCAAAAATTTTACGATTGAAGGTTTCTGACGGGAACAGAAGAAATGGTTCTTATGATTTCGCCTGTAAGTTTTTCCTTACACTTAATGTATGGGGTTTTTACGGAAAAATTTCTAAAAGGTTTGCTAAGCTTATGGTCTTATGAGAGACTTAGCAGCACCTGAACCCAAATATAACTTTTAGCAATAAAATCACAATAAGGGATTTATCCGGTGTCATTAACAATGTGAACTGCCTCTAATCATTTATCAGGAGGGTTAAACACCTCCATTCTTAATCCTTTCAAACTTAGCCGCAAAATCTATGACAATTTAGGGCAGTCTCAGCTTTGACTGGTCGTTTCTTAATCTATATAACGTGAGTAGCTGAGGTAGATCCATAATGGATTTATAATGAGCAGGTTTTGAAACCTTAATGTGCCCTCTTATTGCCGATGCTAACCACTAATAATTATTTGCGTTAAGCTTAGAATTTTGGGCAGACTGATTAGGGTACTATCTCAGCCAACGAATTAAAATTTGCGACATACTGTCGACAGTCTAGAACTTTTATGGCGAGAGTTAGAAAATTCTTATTTCATCTTTCTCCATTTTGTGATGTGGGTAATAGGTTTTTCTAATAAGGTCCTTAAAAAACTTGGACCATCCCATATTGCATAAGGGGATCTTTCTTGTGGCCTTCAATGATGTCCTCACTAATTAGGAGTATTGTTATCGAATGGCTGTGATGTATACCTTACCATGTCCTTTCCAGCATAACCACTGATATACCTAATGGTTTCTACTACATCCAACAATTTCCTGAAATCGATGGCCCCTTTTTACTATTGAAGTCTCTTGACTTCTAAGAGACGAAGTACTTCTAAGTACATCCTAAGAGGAAAGGGCTTCTTGCCACATATGATTTTGTTTGGGTTATTTTTCGCATTTGAAGTATGAATATAGCTCTTCTTATGAGCAGCGACATGTGTTTTAAAGCGAACATCATTTGGCTTTTTAAGCCTTTTCATGACTTTTCTCATAGCCTTTCTAATAACTGTGTTAATCGTAGTTCTGGAGATTTACTCTATTAACATTTGGGGTTCATATTGGATTCATTATTAACATTTGTCGCATCTCAAGCATCGCGACTGTTGTTTGTTTCTTCTGAGTTTTCCATACTCGAAGCTTTGGTATTAAATACCATATTCAACAAGTGCTTAGGCAATCCATACCCTGGGTCTCCTTGAATCGTCATTTTGATTAACTGGATGATTGTGAGCTTCAGAGGGGCTAACCATGGTGAAGCTTTGAAGACCACAAACCAGGTAGTAATAATTGGTTTAATTATATGGTGAATTGTCGAATTTGTTGATTAAATAGCTATGGTGTAAATAAACCCTATAGGCCAAAAGATAGTATTTAAGTTATTTGATTATGTTCTGCCTAGGTTTTTAAGTAAACCATCCTTGGCGTGTAAACAGAATATAATCCTTCATATTTATTAGACAGGGGACATAAATCACGACTGTCAATGTCGCACTGACATTTTATATAGCACAAGAGCTTGTTCCCAAGGACTCTTGATGGCACAGGGCCTTGTCACTAGGGAAAAATCTAAAACATAATCGATGATTCCTTTGGATCAGAAAATTTCATAGTTCATTGTCTTGACAAGAATTTATGAAATAAAAACTATCTTTTCATGTATACACCTTTGCCCGTAGGTATACATCCCAAATGGATGTTTTGATGCGTACATCATGTTCGACGTTTACTAGCCATGATTCCTATTGATCATTTACGCTAAATAAGGGATTTGGAAAATTCCTAATATAAGGATGACAAGTGTGATTTTATCGCATCACGGTTGTCGGGAGTGTTAACACATTTTCAGATGTTAACAAGGATCTGAATCTCTTTTTAAACAGGTTTTACCATTTTAGCTAGGTCTTCAATGACATTCAAGCTAGGTCAAACCTTTTAAGATTCTCTTTTAATATTTATACTGGCAGGAAATGAATGATATTTATTTTTATTCAGGATTTTTATTAATATTATCCTGGATTTAATTAAAATATAACTATAGCACAAAAATCAAGTCACAAGGACAAGTTTAATTTATAAGCCATGATTTCAGAGAATCGAGGCAAATTTATAAGTTAGTAATAGCACAAAAGGCCTAGTCACGTGGACAAGTTTAATTTATAAGCCATGATTTCAGAGAATCGAGGCAAATTTATAAGTTAGTAATAGCACAAAAGGCCTAGTCCGTGGACAAGTTTAATTTATAAGCCATGATTTCAGAGAATCGAGGCAAATTTATAAGTTAGTAATAGCACAAAAGGCCTAGTCACGTGGACAAGTTTAATTTATAAGCCATGATTTCAGAGAATCGAGGCAAATTTATAAGTTAGTAATAGCACAAAAGGCCTAGTCACGTGGACAAGCTTAATTTATAAGCCATGATCGTTTGGGATCGAGGCATTTAGGTGTGAATCAAAGTTCATTACTTTTTCTTGACAGGGAGTTGTAGGCTACCACTGTCTTTAGTCTCAGAGGACATTAACTATAGCCCGTAGGCATTTCCCTTCTAAGGGATGTTTATAATATGATCATCTTATAGGATGATATAAGCCATGATTTCTAAATCAATAGACTAGATAAGAAAATTGGAAGAATCCAATATAAGAATGACTGTTGTGATTTTTTTTTCGAATCACATCTGTCAAGAGTGCTAACACGTTCTTAGGTGTTAACAAGGATTTGAATCTCTTGAATAGGTCCTACCATCTTGGCCTCGTCATATAGGCTAGGTTTACCTTTAAGATTCCTTTTTAATAATAAACGTAGAACAATCCTAAATCGGGATGTTAATAAGGATCTGAACCTAAATTGAGGAACTGCCATCTTGGCCGGGTCTTAATAATGACACAAGGCTAGGTCTTGTCCTTTTTAGATTTTGCCATTTTATTATAATGGTAGATCTTATAAAAGGAAATGTTATTTTTCATTTATTTCATATTTCATGTTTAGAATGAAAACTTAAATTTAATCAATCCACTATATAAAAATAAAAGTACAGAGTTGCCCTAAGCGGGACTTGAAAGGAATAATGTGTCCTCAAAGGGACTGAAAGGTAAATATGTCCTTATAAGGACTATTAAGGAAACGATCTTCAGCAAAAGGAATTTCTTCTTCATTTTTATTTCCGAATGCTTTCTCCTTGGTTGCACGTTTCATTCTAGCCGCTGTACGAAGATCAGCAATTTAAGGCTCCGGGTGTGGAGAATTCCTATTACGGCTCCTTTGCTTGGCGACGTATCCAATATATAAAAATTGGAAGCAAAATTTCCAGATGAGGATTGAGAATATTCCTATGTTAAGTCTAGACTCAGAAGGTCAAGGAATGTGCTAATGTGTCATTGAGATTAAACACAAAAAGCTAGTGTTTAATTCTCTCAATGTTGGCTCTGATACCAACCTGTCACACCCCGAATTCCACGAGTCACCGGTGGGCCCGGTGGGGAGTATCGTGACGTAGTTGATATCATCATAGTCAAACAACACAATATATAAATGCACAGCGGAAGCAAAGGATAATTATATTACAATCCGAATATAAGGTAGTATCAAAGTATTACAACGGAAAGTAAAGGGTCCACAGACGGATCGAATAAAAAGAAGTTATCAGACTAATGGCTTTTGTGAAGGAGTTGTAAAGTCCTCAACTAACAAGTCCTGAGCAGCTTCCAGCCTATTACGTACTTGTACCTGTCACTTAGACTTTGGAAAATACGTCAGTTTTCACTGGTAAAGACACTAAACCGACTCATTTGAAAATGTTTATGAAAATTGGTTTAGGTGCACAAGGCACGAAAATATGTTGACACTTTGATTAAAATGCTCACGGAAAAATTAATCTTTTATACTTGGGACAAACTATATCTCATGTTATCAGTTTTACATAACTTGCTCTACATACGGGGCCCGATTCTATGCCGGTTCAAGATTAACCGACACACCACTATTCCCTTATTGGGAATCCCTTATTGGGTATAATTAATTAATAAGCATATTGCATCTGTCAGGTGTATGCCTACACCCCGTGCTTAGGTCGTGGCCATTGCAATTAATGAGTCAAGGATATCCAGGACACGGTCGCATTAACCCCCAATGTTTTAGTCAAGCAATACGAGTTAAAACAGGTTATTTGGATTTCCCGAATCATTGGTCTTTGAATCCCATACCTGACCATGGGGTATTTATATTACCGTATCCCAAGCCCGTAATAGGGAAAATAAGTTAAGAGTATTTACCTGAGCTAGCTCCTGTCTTAAATAGCAAGAATTATAATAACTCAGCCGTATTCACTTAAGTAAGCGTAGGTACAATTTACCGGAAGGCTCTAGTGTGGAATGATGGTATAAATAACCAATTAGAATACTAACGGGTCTTTAATTAAGCCTAAACTTAGACCGGTTAGTTTTAAGGAAATATACGGTTCAAACGCATGATTTAGCGAATACCGGAATAGAATGTGTTTTAGACCCGAAAAGTTTGAATACTTGTATAATATGGGTAATCTAAACACCTTCTGGATTTTGAGATAAAAATGTTAAGGTTTGACCCGTTTCGGCTAACTTATGCAACTAGTTACATAAACCGAACCGAACGCGCAAGAAGCGTAACGGGTAACCATAAGAGTCATATACAGGTTTTCTAAGTTAATATGCCTTTAATATGTTTGATATCAATAGGATATCTTCCATTATGCCCAAAACGAGTTTAATCTCAAAATAAGCCCCGTAGGGGTATTTTGGTCATTTTAAAGATTATAAAAGAGGTTAATTAAAATTCTGAGATTCGGGTCCGAATACATCAGTAAAATAATTTATTTTAATAGGTCATATCAGTTGATAATAAGTCTTATGTGACATAATGGTTTTAAACCCAAACTATGCGTTTAATACGCTTTAAAAGCCATTTTAAGCGATTTCCGGGTTATACATGAAATCTGAGTTTTCTGATCAGGTTATAAAGTTCAAAATACTTTATTTATTATATAAAATCAGTAGCAATTGGATTGGTGTCAAAAATTGGGTTTAGATTGGCTTTATGCTAATCGCGCCGTTTAATTAACAAAAAGCTTCTTAAATGCGCTATTTAGCATAACTCCTATTCTGGACCTCTAACTGATATGAAACTTTAGGGACATGTTTATAAATCAGTAGTAAAGATTATTGTCCTTTCATATTTCTAAAATTCTCGTTTTATGGTCAAAAGGGCATTATGGTCAATATTAAGCAATTAACGGAAACATGTAAACGAATCGGACAAACAACGAACCAACCACAGAGGGTTATACCAACATGTAGCCTGGTCCTAAGGAAGTCCTAAGGCATTTCTAAAACATACCAAAGCGGGTCAGAACTGAAGTCAAAGCAAAAGTCAAAGCTTTGCGACTTTCGGTTCCGAACCGGGTCTAAACAGAAAATTGTCCGGTCGAACATTCTTAGACATGTTCTTACATTAATTACTAAGTTATAAAAGTAATAACACAGGTTGCAAAGCTTCTACATTGTTAATTATGTATTAATTTGAAATTAAGCATCCTGTTGACTTTTTAATAACAAGTTTGACCCGACATTTGACCTAGTTAGAGTGGGAATCAGAGGGTGCCCTTTTAAGGGTTTAATGCCCACATAATTACCAACTTATAACTACTTTCAATTCGAATAATCACTGGACCATTAGTGATTAATCGCTAAGTCAACCGTTAATTATGACGGTTTGACTTTTAAGCTAAAACTAAGCAAAAACTTAACTAAGAAAGGTTAAGTATACTTACTGAAGTCCTATGCACGATTAGGAAGGCTTAGGGTCTGCTCTTATGCTCCAAGAAGCTCCCCAAATGCAGATGGAATGGTGTGATCACAATGTTGCAACTATGAGGCCCTTTTATAGTGTTCTTGAATCAATTTGATGATGACAACTAAGTCTAAGGGGTGTTCCAGATCATTGACAAGTGCCCCTAAGTCCTAGGAACTATTAGGGGTCGCCCATGCATGAGGAAAATCGTTTTTAAGTCGGTTGCAATGTTTTAAACAGCCAACAGCCAACTTTCTGTCGCTGGGCAACCCTTGCGCACCGTAAGGGTATGGCTTGCGGTGTGCAAGCCTTCTGCACTAGCCAAAAATTCTTGCAACTTTTGTATCTTGGCTCTTGGTCTTTCCAAAGGTCAACCAAACTTATTCTCTTGCATTTTGAGCCCCTCAATTTTACTTATAAGGGCTTCAAGACTTGTTTAAACATTGGCAAGTCCTTGGTTAACTTTGTGCTTACCCGAAAAGTCATAACTTCCAACGTTGACGCTTTAACCCCTCGTATACGAATTTTATCATAACTTTCTCATACGATAACGAAACTTTATGAAATTTTTATCATGCATTCAAGTGAGCATAATTAATCGTTACAAAGATCGGGTTTGCTAAAAGGTCACTCAGAGGTATAACTTAAACATGTTGACACATTTAACCCCTGTAGTTTGTAATCTCTCACTTTCTTTCACAATTAGCTTCGCATGATCCATGATTTATTCGTGTAAGGGTATGAGCATCATGTAGGGTTACTGTAAAGTATATTTATCCCTTGTTGACATTTTGGAACCCTTATATTCACATACTTTCCATGTTTGTCAACTTTAGTCCCTCTAGAGTATACTTTCACACGTTCAAGCTTATGACACGTGTCAATACATTATAGGACGTAAATTTTCGGGGTGTTACAAACCTTAACCAAACACTTATATATTATACATAAAACAAAAGTTTATAAAGAGTCGTTTTATACCGGATACGATCCTTTATTTTTAAAAACTTTAAAACCATTAGAAACGGCTTCGTGTTACGATTATTTATTCAAATGGTAGGTGCGTTCTATTCCCAATTATGCTACACCTACCAAAATATCAATTAATGTTATTCTAAAATCCTTATTTTGTGTGAATTACCCAACCCCAAGAACTGACCCTTACATATTAACTTTCAAACCTTCTCCTATATTCTCAACTTTTCTAAAATCTGATCCAAAGAGATGTAGGGACTTTCCAGCTCTAATTCAAAGGTAAACACATATTAAATTGATGATTAAGACAATTTTTTATTAACTTGATCGTATAAACGTAGTTTTTATTATAATAAACAAAAGAATATGATTATGGGTTTGATTATGGATATAATGAACATGTTTATGAATGATATTGATTGTAGGTTGGATATACGACAACATACAAGGACCTTACACTAAGAAATCACCCAAATCATAACTAAACGCGAGGTATAACATCCAAAACTTGAAACTAAACGTGTTAGAAACCTTAATGGCAAAAATAGGGTTGTAGGTGTCCAAACCCTACTAACATTTTGAAGATAATCACCTACCATCATGAAAAGACTCGTACCAAATTTGAGATTTTTTCGATAATCTAAGAATGTTTGGTGAATTTATTAGTGTTTAATGGCGTTAAATCAGGAAAAACAGAAAACTGAGTAAATAAATCCCCTAATTTTTTAGGGAGTTTATATAGCATAGCGTTGTCCCACACGAAATTCGGGGTTCATTGGTTAAACCTGGATATGGTTTAAAAATCATGTTTTATCGAACTTTCGATAGCCGAAAACCATATTTAGAAAACCCGATTGGCTTTGAAAATTCTATTAGATTTATTTGGACATATTTTAGCCACTAAGTAAAAATTCCAGAATATGTTTGAAGTCGGATAGAATAAATCGCCAAGAATGGTTAATCAGGTTTTTAAAACTAATTTTTCGAAAACTTATATATCGGTAGGATCAATTATAGAATGTTTCAGAATTTGATAAAATTCGGACGTGTGGTTATAATAATTACTCATTAGAAATGCCATTTTAATAAAAACTGGCAACACAATTACTTAATGAACCTGTCGGGACTTTTGGGCATTTTGGTTAATAAATCCCATCAGTAGGATGGTCTAGAGTGGATCCAAACTTTTCTTCGTTGACTCGGGCAATTTGGGTAAATTACACGATTGTTTGGAAAATTCTTAACTACAAGGATTAAAAACTATCATATAGAAGAATTTGACTGTTTTAACGCCCAAACTTTCTTTGTAATGCGAATTAATTAATACTACTAAATGAGGTTTTACATGGTATGTGACCATACCATTATCCTAAAACGTAAAACGAATAATTGTGTTGAGCACAAAAAATAGTGAACGAAAGCCGAATCTGATTTTGTAAACAAAACATTACCCAATGCCACACTTTGAGGTTATTAGCTCGTTTTCGAATGAATAACTACATAGAAACTTAGTGTATAGCAAATATCGATGATTAATCGTCAAGTACTGATATTAGGATTGGGCTAACACAATGATTACACTACTATTTTGTAGTAGCATACAGTGAGCGTACACTACCAAGTAAGTTTCATGGCCCTCTTTTATACATGTTTTATCAAATGCTTTAGGGGAAAAGCTTGTTTTGTACACATACGCACATGAACATGGGTTTGATAGAAATTTCCTAAGTTAGACATCTAACACACCGAAAATCCCCACAAGCACAAGTTATTAACTATTTGGGCGGTGAATATTGTGGATAGTATAATTTGGTCCGACAAGCCTAAACCGCATGGCTAGATGCCATTGAGACAGTGTATAACAACTCTCCCAAAACCCTTAAACATATCCTATATGTCCTAAAATACACCTCGTATACGAAAAACGGACCTAAAATACCTTTATTTTTACAAAAATCAAATAAAACAAATCGTTCAATTCTCCCAATCTCTCTCAAATTCTCTAAATAATAGAAATTCTACTCGGGTATAATACCACTAAAAAGCGAAGCTTTGCCTCGTTGTAAGTATTATAACCCCTGGTTACGTATTAGTTACTCTGCCTGATTGATCTAGAGCTCCGTAACGCATGTCAAGGCTCTGCCTGACTCAGTCGTTGGAGTTCTGTCTCGGGGGGAGGGTATAGCTAATGTAAATTGGGTTATCTTACTAACACATGTGCATTGTTTAATTTAATAGATTATAACCAGGAAGTCACCAGGAATTATCTAAAACAGCAATGTGAGTTATTCCCTTTTTGCAAACTATTTTTACAAGACCTCAATTGTTTTAAATTATATTTAACAGTGATTGAGTATTTGTGATTCTACAATTACTGTCGGTATGTAGGGGTTTTGTATGCATTACTTGTTACTACACTGTGAGTAGTAGCATGACCACAAGTCAGGATTGACAGTACCGTGAGTAGTAATTTGATAGATATAAACAAATGTAATTGCGGATGCCCTCAATACTGTAAATTGATAAAACTTGTTTTGATTAAACTGGGATTCACTCGCCAGTATTTCTTGCTGAAAAAACTTTTTAAAATGCGTTTCAGGTAACAAAATGTGAAAGCCAAATAGAAGCCAACTGGAGAGCACTGAAGGCTTGGAAAAGTGGCTATAAAAGTTACCTAAACAAGGAAGAAGTTTTATTTCAATAAATTAGGGTTTATCCCTATATACATATTTGTAATGGAAACTTGGGTTTTCCCCACGTATTTATTAGTTATAAAAGTGTGGTATTTTACTCTGATAAATTATTTCCTAACTACGGTCCTGATGAAATTTCTGCTGCCAAATCAATAAACACCGATACCACCGATACTGTCCTCGCGGCCGCCCGCTCTAGAGGTAGGGGTCGGGGGTTGCGACAGAGAAAGTGGTATCAGAGCTACAACCACTGATTTAAGACACAGAAGTGTTCTGCTGACACCACAATTTTATCATTTATGTTAGGAAATAATCTATGTGATTATGTGTGTACATGTATATTATTGTTTTGTGTTATTTGACAATCTGTTAGTTTACAGTATGAGTGATCAAGGTCCGTCTGACGCCTACGTCACCTAGCTAGTTCTCCCAAAAGTGAAGGAACTTCCTCACAACCTACTCCTTCGGGGTATTCTGCTGATATAGAAGAGGGAATCTTCATCTTTAAGGCGCAATCCGAAGAACCATTCCCTTCGAAAAAGAGAGGATGGTTCAGTCGGGGAGCACATGAGCGAAAGAAGCGAATGAGAAAATTGAAATAACAAGGGGCATTAGCAGCAGCCAATAGAGAAATGAACGCCCAGAACCAAGACATAATTAATAGACGGTTGGCAAACTTTCATAAACTAGCCACCACTGCAGCAGATCCAAACCTAGACCAGATAATTGCACCACAGCCACTGCCGCTATTCCCAACCCAACCAATGGAGATAGAACCGAACCAAGGAGACCAAATTCCCATACCAACATTTGACCCAAACGAGATACCTAGAATCCCCGCACCTAATCCTCTAATGTATGATCCATGGGAGGATGACCATAGGGATTACCAGGAACTCTATCCACAGGGAGAACCGATACCAAACCCCATAGCACAATATACCAACCTTACACTCTAGATCCATATTGGAATGCCAATCAGTATGTCCAGGAGATACTAGACAACCCGTACCCATATGGAGAACCTATGCCCCAGTACCCTGACCCAATACCCGCACCACTGCCAACCATGAGTGAAGAGAATGTGCAGGAACTTCGCACATTTGATGAGGAATTAGTTGAAGGAGGAGAGAGGATAAAATAAATAGGGGAGAAGCTCGTGTGGAAATACGACGAGCGAGAGATGCAATATTGGAACCACCCCTAGCAGTAATAATATATATATATAAATGTGTGTAGTTTGAAAAAAAATATATATCAAAATCAACTAAAATAGATAACCTAATACCTATTGATGCATAACTAGTAGTGTGTTTAAATTTCTAGTTGTAGCTTGTAATAGATATATATATATATAGGGGACCGCTAAAATGAGAACCACCTCGAGTTGTAAGAACCGTGAGAACTACACCGTACGGGGCGAGGTGGACCAATTTTTTTTTTCATAAATGTAGATGCGTGTATTATAAACAATTTTGTAAAAAAAAAATTCAAAAAAAAAAAAAGTCGTGTGTGTAGTTTTGAGCACCACAAGTTTGTGTTTACGGGTACCGTAAAGGTACCCGTTACCGTAACGGTACCCGTAAACACAAACTTGTGGTGCTCAAAAACTTTTTTTTTTTGAATTTTTTTTACAAATGTGTTTATAATACACGCATCTACGATTGTGAAAAAAAAATTGGTCCACCTCGCCCCGTACGGTGTAGTTCTCACGGTTCTTACAACTCGAGGTGGTTCTCATTTTAGCGTGATTCTATATATATATATATATGAAAAAGAGTAAATGTCGCAATGCTCGACGATTTTGATCAAATTTTTTGCATGATTGTTTACATTAAATCTGATTCTGTGATATTAATACCTGGTAAATGTTTGTAATTCAGATGGACAACGAAGTGAATCAGGAAAACCAGAATAACGACAATAATGGGAACCAAATAGATAACAATGTCATCCAACACATAGTAGCACAAGGGATTATAGATGATATTTTACCGAAAATAATAAAACTAATAGTGGAAATAAACGACCACCTACTGAACCCAGTCACAGCGTGAATAATGGACCGTTACTCCAATTTAGGGATGAGATTTTTTACCGAAATACCGGTACCGTACCGATGCCGTACCGTACCGATCATAAACGGTACCGGTATCGGTAATAGATTTTTCGAAATTTGGTATCGGTAAAAAACGGTATCGGTACCGGTATTTTTCGGTAAATACCGGTATTAATACCGAATTTAATAATGATTTTATGTATTTTGCTATTATCTTAGATCCCACTATGAAGTTATATTTTCTTGAACATTGTTTTGCAAAAACCAATATCAAATTTCTTTTGTTTGGTTATTTTTAATCAATTATGATGATTTTTTAGACATGTTGGAATTTGGGTGTTAAAAGTGGAACCCATGGATGTTTACCTTTTGATTTTTTTGACTACTTAATATGTTTAACTTTTGTTTACATTCCTCTATATATTACTCTAGTTCAGTTAATAATGGATGGATGGATTGCACATGAAATTTTTTTACGTAAAACAATGGATGACACCAAAGCGGTACCAATGTGGTAAAGTACCGAAATACCGGTACCGTACCGGTACCGAATCTATAAATACGGTACGGTAATCGGTATCCACATTTCCTCAATTTCGGTAACGGTATTTACGGTACCGGTATCGTACCGATCTCATCCCTACTCCAATTGCCTATTCCAAAAAGAAGAAGAACCATGTCATATGGTTGTTCTTACAAAGAATTCTGGTCTTGCAAACCAATAGAATTCTCTGGCAATGAAGGAGCCATTGCTGTTACACCCCGTGTTTCGAAAGTCAAAGTCAAAGTCAAGATCGAAGTTAAAGGAAGAAAAGATTGCTAATTGTGATCTGTCACTCCTTGCTCAACTCCTGTTTTGAATTCTTTGACTTGTAGATAATCTAATTATTTTATCGCATTAGTTGTATTATGTGGAGTACATGTTAATAATCGAAGATTAATCGCATGTTTTATCGCTTTATCTCTTATCGCATCGCAATCGCATTCGCAACCCGAATTATGCGTTCTGGATATTGTTTTACGTGTGTGTGCTAATTATGTGCTACTTGTGCATGCTTATTTATGTTTATGTTTTTGTGGTGATTAATCGAAACGCAATCGCAACCCCATAGCAATCGAATCGCAAACGCTATACGCCAGTTAATTATGATGATTGTATGTTAGATATAGTAGTTAAGTTATTTGTGTAACTAATGAGTAAATCTATCACATCGCTCTTTTGAAATGCATCGCAACGCTCAGCACGAAAATCGAAACGACAGAACTCAAATCGTCAGAGCCACTCAATCGAGTGACTACTCGATCAGATGGCCATCCGATCGGATTGCCACCTGATCGGACAGCCGTCCGATCGGTGACCCACTCTACCCTTTGCACTTTCCTTTTTAGGAAACCCTATAAATACCATCACATGTCACATCACTTGATGTGACAGCTCTCCACTCGACCCAGCCGCACTTCAGCCTTTTTTCTCTCGATTTCTCGTGATTCTTATAAGTTTTCAACCTAAATCTTGTACTTCTATGATCTACACGCACTCCTTCATCTTTTTCACCTTTGAATCTTAACTTTTAACCGTGAAATCAGTGGATTTGGGGTGTTTTAGGGTGATGTCATCATGGAGTTCTTATGAACTTCAAGTATTGGCCTCATTCCACCATGAACAACTCGGATCTGAAGGATTTCCACAAGATTAAACAATGTTTTCGCATAGATCTACACATAATCATGGTAAAAAGGATTGAAAGATGGTTTTCCAACTTTCTTTCAACTCTTTTACACTCAATGCGCTCAAAACCGATAGAATCGGAGCTCGTTCTAATCTTCTACTCTTTCTTAGTGATGTATCGGTTCAAGATCTGATTTCTATCAGAGAGACTACCGATTTCGGGTTAAACATGAACAACCGTCTCGAACAGGTTAACTGGTCAGACTAGGGTGATTCCTGTCCGATCGGGTCACTTGGGGCAAGATGGGGTTTCTGTTGTTTAGCACGTTATCACACCGTCTCGAACAAAACTGCAAAACTATCAAACAATCAAGTGTCAAGAACAATCAGATTGATGGGACGGATTGCCGTCCGATCGGATTGTCATCCGATCGGACAACCACTCGATCGGCCTACACTTAGTTCCACACCTAAACATTATTTCAACCTTTTCAAGTTTTAAACGTCGAACGGATTGCCATCTGATCGAACGACCATCCGACCATGTGACATTTGGAACCTCAACACTTAAGCAATTTTCGACATGTTCAATAACCAACGGATTGCCACCCGATCGGATTGCTATCCAATCGAGTGACAACCCTGCTGTGAACTTGTTCTCACTAAGTGTCCAACCAATCGGATCGTTACCCGATCAGACGACTATTCGATCGATCGACCTGAAGGGTAGAGATACTTCTCCGTTTTCAAAATGCTACAACAAAAACTTCAAAGCCATCATACATAAACACATCCTTACCAAGCAAGATGACAATCCAATGGAATGGCCATCCGATCGGATTGCCATCCGATCGGATTACCATCTGACACTTGGTACTTTACTCCGTTTTACGCGCCGCTTATCGTTTATTCTATCGTTAACTGTTCAGGCTAATCCCCCTCAGCGCTCCCTTCAATCCAAGTGAGTGTTTACTCGTTAAGCACAATCTGTGAGTATACTCGAACCCTTTTTGCTTTACGCACTTTTGGGTGTTACATTCGTTATCTATATTCAAATCACATCAATCACACAACGCAACACTATTTATACGCTGATCATTATTACATGCTACGTGTTTTCGATGAATGCTTGTATGTTATGTTAACACAGTGATTGTTGCCTGACACCTTAGCAATGACAGTACTATAGTTTGGACTCAGCACCTGTCGTGGACAAGGGTTGTTAAAGGCTTTACTTCACGTGTCCCAGTGGGGATATGTGTTGCATATTCTACAACTCGCAGTCACGTCTGTGCATATTTCTCTATCGATAACCTACTTGCCTTCACTTTATACATGTTGGTTACGCATAAACTTTTTCGAACTCTATTAAGCTATATCAAACTTGTATGCTCACATTTACACTATGTGTATTGACCTTTTGTCACACCCCGATATTTTCACGTATTACCGGTGGGCCCGGTGGGGAGTATCGTGACGTAGTTGATATCATCATAGTCAATTAATCACAGTTTAATGCACAGCGGCAGTCTAAAAGTTATACAAACTGAGTTGAAAGTAAAATAAAATATTACAAACGGATTGTAAGAGGATCCACAGGCGGATCTAAAACAGAAGGAAATAATGTTCAACAAACTGTAAGGATTAAAAGCTTGCAAGACTCTTTATTTAATACTCGGAGCTTCCAGCCCATTACGCTTAGTACATACACTTAACCTATTTGGAAAATACGTCAGTTTACACTGGTAAATACAATTAACTGACTCTTTTTGAAAAGTATTTATACAATTGGTACAAGGCATAAAATCTTTTATAACTTGGGACAATTATTTAAAAATAATCTTGTATACAGATTTATATGTTTGTCGTCCATTCAGGGCCGGTTAGAAGAGCCGGACAAGATTAATAGACATGCCACAAGTATAGGCCCACAAGAGAGTGAGATACCATTTATACATACGTAACTGTCAGGTGTATGCCTACACCCCGTGCTTAAGCCGTGGCCATTTCTTATGAATGAGCCGATATCCAGGACATGGTCATTAACCCCCCCAAAGGCATCGCATCAAACAAAATAGATTAAAACGGGTTATGCCATTTATTAATCACATTCCGATTAAATGATTTCATACCCGACCAAGCGGTATTATTATAATACCGTATCCCAAGCCCGTATAACGGAAAATAAGTTAAAAGTATTTACCTGAGCTAAAATATAATTTTATTCTCAGTCGTATATCAATCAGCAAGCACAAGTAGCTTTTACTGGGCTCCTAAATCTGGAACGAAGGTTTTGATAACCTGTTAGATTCCTAACGGGTCTTATTTAAGTTTAAACTTAGACCGATTAGTTTTAAGGAAAGGATTACGGTTCAAAACGCAAGATTAAGCGAAGACCGGATTAGAATGTGATTTAGACCCGACAAGTATGAGGACTTGTATAAAATGGGTAAACTAAACACATTCTGGATTTTGAAGTAAAAATGATAAGGTTTGACCCGTTTCGGTTAATTTATGCAAACTAGTTACATAAACCGTGCCGAACGCGAATATGCATAACGGGTAACCAAATGAGTCATGTATAGGTTCCATAAGTTTCCATGCTTAAAATATGTTATGATATCAGTAGGATATCTTCCATTATGCTCAAAACGAATTCAAAATCAATTTAAGCCCCGTAAGGGTATTTTGGTCATTTTAAAGTTTATAAAAGAGGTTAAATAGCAATCTGAGGTTCTGGTAAAAAATAATCAGTAAAAATATTTATTTTAACAAGTTATATCAGTAAGAAATTATATATATATGTGAAATTTATCATTTATGGCCAAACTATGCACCGTAGGGGCATTTTGGTCATTTCACATATGCTATAAGGGTCAAATTTGGAAATCTGAGTTTAAAACTTTTATTTACTGTTAAAGTATAGAAATTTTCTTGTAATATCAGTAGGTAATAAGTTTTATGTGTTAAATATAGTTTTAACCCATACTATACATTTAAAAAGCGTAAAAGTCGGTATTTGACGATTCTCGGGTTATTTAAGGAAATCTATGATTTTGATAAGTTTCTAAGGCTTAAAATATTTTATTTAACATATGAAATCAATAGGAAAAGGTTTGGTATCAAAATGTTATGTAAAACTCATTTTATCAAAGAAAATGACAATTTTGTCAATACCGAATTTACACTAGAACTCTATAATATAATCAATATAAAATTTGATAAAAATTTCCAAAAATCCCTAAATATTATATTATATCAGTGGGTAGAAAGTTTGGTGTAAAAATTTGGGTTTAAATATGATTTATACTAAAAATGCTATTTAATTAATAAAAAGCTTTCATTTTACGATATCGCGCATAACTTGTATTTTAGACCACGAACTGATGTCAGAGTTTTAGGACATGTTTATAAATCAGTAATAAAGGTTTTTGTCCTCTCACATTTTCAAAAATCTCGTTTTTATATCAAAAGGGCATAATGGTCAACTTTTAAGCATTTATCGGAAACATGCAAATGATTCGGATTTCAAAGGAACCATATAGTATAATCTCAGAGGGTTATACTAACACGTAATATGGTCCTAAAGGAACCCTAAGGCATAAATAAACTAAGCTAAATCGGGTCAGAACTGAAAGTCAAAGCAAAAGTCTACTTTTGCGACTTTCGGTTACGAACCGAGCCTAAACTCAGAATTGTCGGGTTGAACATGCCTAAACATGTTCTTATATTATTTACCAAGTTGTTTAAGTGTTAAAACATGTTCCATAACCTCTGTATTATCAGTTATGAATTATTTTGTAAAAACTAACCCGTTTGACTTTTTATTAATAAGTTTGACCCGACAATTGACCAAGTAAATGTGATAATTCGGAGGTGCCATTTTAAGGGTTTATTACCTACATAATTACCAACACATAGCCACTTTCAATTCGAATAATGGCTGGACCGTTAGTGATTAATCACAAAGTCAAAGCTTAATTACGATATCTTTGACTTTCGGTCATTAAGCTAATAAAACTTAAACTTAGGAAGCTAAGAACACTTACAATAGTCCTTAGCACGAATATAGAACTTGAGAAAAATTCTTAGAAGTCCAGGAGGCTCCAGAGAAGAGTTTTAGAGCAAAATTTTGAGGTGTGAGTTCAAATGAAGCAAAACAAGGCCCCTTATATAGTTTCTTGGATTGAATAAGATCAATGCAGGTGTCCCCTAGGTATAATCTGATGCATACCGGTGTCTAGAGGTTTTATAAAACCGTTAACATGCAGCTGGTTTCAAGAAAAGGGGTGTAGAAGGAGACAACCCGCAGCTGTCCATTTTCACTGCCCAGTTACAGTCCTTACAGATCGTAAGCTTAAGCCTTACGGTCTGTAACCGCTTTTCAAATTTTATCACCCAGTTAAGCTGCCTTACGGTCCCTAAGGCATATGCTTTATGGTCTGTAAGCTTGTTATCAGAAGACAAAATTTTGAGAATTTTAACATTTGACCATGCAACCTTTCATAACTCGAATCTAAGGTCACTTTCAGTAGATGGGTCCTCTTGTTCAGTTCTGAATTGCTCTAGAAAGCATTGCCATGCATTGGTGTTATCTTGGAGTCTTTTGAAAGGTCTTTGCATGAAGAATTGTCAGATTTGCACATGGGATTCTATTTCTTGAAAGTTGAATTACTTATCACAAAATTTAACCGGATGCTCATGAAATCTTTATCAGATATTCATGAGAGTTTATTTATATTTTACAAAGCTTTGGGAACGTTAAAAGGTCACTCAGAGGTAGAATTAACATATTGACACTTTTGATCCCTCCAGTTATCTTTTAATATGATCCAGGTTTATAACACGTTTAACGTTCATGACATGTGTCTTAATTATATTGGGCATGATTTTGCGAGGTGATGCATCCTCACCCCCTTAAAAGAAATCTCGAACTCTAGATTTACTGAAATAAATGAGGGTACTTCTGTTTCATTGTGGATTCAACCTCCCATGTATACTCTGGGCCTCTACGGGCATCCCATTTTACTTTGACAATCGGAACATGCTTTCTTCGAATCTTCTTAACCTGTCGATCCTCGATTGACAAAGGTTTTTCAACGAACTTCAAGCTCTCTTCTATCTGTACGTCCTTATGCGACATTGCTAGCGACTCATCGGCTTGCATTTCTTGAGGTTGCAAATGTGGAATACATTATGAATTCCACTAAGCTCTTCAGGTAGATCTAACTTGTAAGCTACAGTTCTGACACATTCGATGATTTCGAATGGTCCTATGTATCTTGGGCTCAACTTGCCCTTTTTGCCAAAATGCATCACCCCTTTCCAGGGGGATACCTTGAGTAACACTTTATCACCAACTTCAAACTTTAGAGGTTTACGCCTCATATCTGCATAGCTTTTCTGCCTATCCCTGGCAGCTTTGAGACGATCGCGAATTTGAAAAATCTTATCTGTCGTCTTGAGGACTATATCAGGTCCTGACAGTTGGGTTTCTCCAACTTCCACCCAACAAACTGGCGTTCTGCATTTCCTTTCGTACAAGGCCTCAAAAGGCGCGACTTGAATACTTGAGTGATAACTATTATTGTACGAAAATTCAACCAAAGGAAGATGGTCATCCCAACTTCCACCCAAGTCTATAACACATGCTCGTAGCATATCCTCAAGCGTTTGAAGTGTACGTTCGCTTTGCCTATCCGTCTGAGGATGATAAGCAGTGCTGAAGTTTAATCGAGTGCCTAAAGATTACTGAAAGCTTTTCCAAAAATGCGACGTGTATCTTGTATCCCTATCAGAGATAATAGACACCGGCACTCCATGGAGAGATACAATCTCATCCACGTACAGCTGAGCTAGCTTATCTGAATTATGTGTTTCCTTAATCGACAAGAAGTGGGCTGACTTGGTCAACCTGTCGACTATAACCCAAATAGTATCATTCCCACGTTTTGTTCTTGGTAACTTAGTGATAAAGTCCATAGTTACCATTTCCCACTTCCAGGTGGGAAGTTCATGCTGTTGCAGCAAATCTGACGGCTTCTGATGCTCGGCTTTAACCTGCGCGCATGTCAGACATTTAGCTACATATGTGGCTATAGATTTCTTCAAACCTATCCACCAGTAACTTGCCTTTAAATCCTGGTACATTTTGTCACTGCCTGGATGAACTGAATATTTTGAGCTATGAGCTTCTTGAAGAATCACGTCTCTAAGTCCTCCATAAATTGGAACCCATATTCGACCATTCAATCTTAGGATTCCATCCTTGCCATATGACAATTGATCGGCAATCACACCAAACTTCTCATTTGGAAAGTTAGCTTCCAAAACAGCTTCCTTCTGAGCGGCTAAGAACTTTTCATTCAAGCTGTTCTTCAGTTCAATGCTTTTGGCGTTGATCCTAACAGGCTTAACCATTTCCTTTCTGCTCAAGGCATCAACGACTACATTTGCCTTTCCAGGATGATACCGTATTTCACAATCATAATCATTTAAATTCTCCATCCAACGACCCTGTCTCATGTTAAGATCCTTCTGGTTAAGCAGATGTTGAAGGCTCTTGTGATCAGAATAGATCACACACTTTGTTCCATACAGATAGTGTCTCCAAAGCTTTAGTGCAAATACAATGGCTATAATTGTTTTCTTTCGGACGATTTTCCGATTTTATGACCTCTCACGTCATTTATGCGTCAGTTCTTCTTATGCTTACTATTATTTGATTTGCATATATTCTTATTTGGTTATATCCCATTACCGGGCTCATTATTCTCTTGCATTTAACGCTACCTTTATCTGGCTAGCGCTCACTTGTGCCATTCGGCGTTATATTGTATTCAACCTGTTTGACCTATTAATGTGAAATCCATCACTTATAAACAATCAACTTTATTCTTTATTCAACCCATTCGACTTCGAATAGTTGAACATATTTACTCACAATTTCTATATACGAGATTTTATAGTCATAACTCGTAATCCGAGTCTTTTGACTTTAAATTCGTGTTCCCGTTTCTCGGTTTACGCATGTGTTTAAATCCTTACCCATCAACCGGGTACTTTACCGAAGTCATTATTAGTGCAAGCATTCCGGTATACATTAAGATTTCGTTTTAATTTGTTTGGTTGTCTTAGCGAAATCCATCGCCTTTATTCAACGAAACCTTTATTCTTTATTTGACCATCCTTGACAGTCTTATAAACTATGAATGATGATTATCATCATCATCATTTCTTTACTACGACCAAAGTCAACGACTTTGATCGTTTTTCTCATGTGGGCAATACCTTTGTTTCTATGACCCCGCGGGTCATTTATACTTTGGTTTTACAATGCCCTTTTTGTCTACCATGGTTGTTTCGTCCAAAATGACTTATGTCACGAATTTCCTTGGGTCTTTTGTTTCTATGTGCGCCATACATCGTTTTTATGGTTCCCGCGAAAACCATTTATACGAGTATGCCCATAAGATTTCTTGACCCTAAGGATCCTTTAAAATTCATTTACTAAAAACTTGTAAAATTTCAAGATCTAACTCTTTACCAAAAACTTGTAAAAATTCATTTACTAAGCTGCAATCAGATTCGTCACTTCTGACTGCAGCTTACGGAAAAATTCATTTAAAATTCCTCGTTTATCCGATTGACGAAATTCCAATTGGCGATTCTTTTAATCACTTAAAACTTTCTACAGTAAGAATTTGAGATCATAACTCAATTCCTAAATTGAGTTATGACATTCGTAATGGGCTGCAAATTCTGCCAGAAAACGCAGCTTGAACCTTTGATACGGAAAAATTCATAAAACGCTCAATTCTCGTCGAAAAAATGCGATTCCAGTGGGGTTTTAAAGATATTTCCTGGAATTAAATTTTAGACTCAAGAAACACATGTTTTTATCACGTTTTGTCCAGGTTACAGCCGATACAAGTCGGCTGTAAATTCTGATCAAGAGCCGTTTGAATTCAGCTTTCAATTTAAGCAAGTTCTTGACATCATAACACCATTTTAGCAATCAAAAACCCTAACAACAATCACCTTCAATGGTGTTCATGGATTTTTTACTAAAATTAGGCACGATTTCAACATATCTTGTCTAGGGTTTACTCCTAAACACTACAATGTTCCTATTTCATCCATATAACAAGCATGCATCAACAAATTTCGAATACCCTAAATTCATGAGAATTTCAAGTAGAGAATTAACATCAAATTTTACATACCTTACAACCCCCTTGCAATGGGGATCAGTAATCTATGCTCGATTTTCGTTTTGGACCAGATTTGCACCTCCAATTTGAGAGTTTTAGTAAGGATTTTTGGGTTTGAAGAAACCCAGATCGCCTCCTGCTTCTTTGTACGACCAGACATCCCCAAATGGGGTGTTTGGTTTTTGTTTTAATTAAATTAGCAACATAAGTTTCGATTTTAACATCTTTGGCCCCTCCATTTTCCTTAGTTCATAATTTAAGTGTTTTAACCCACTCATAAGTCACTATCTAACTAGGTTAGAATTATTCCTAGTTAGCTTAGTAGGTTCGGGAAGTCGTAACCCGTTTTACTTTAAGTCCCGTTAAATCGGGCCTTTTATAAACTTAATTACTTAAAACTTTGATTCGTTTTTATTTAATATTAGGATTTCTTATTTAAATCCAAATATTTGCCGGGTTATTTTTACTAATAACGGTACGTTACCCGTCTTTTAGTATTAACAGAGTTTAATTACCAAGCCCGTTTTCGGGGTGTTACAAGTCTACCCCCCTTAAAGAGGTTTCGTCCTCGAAACCTTGCTTACATAGTTCATTGAGTTCTAAACTCAATGCGTTTGACCTGAGTAATCTCTTAAGCATTATTCATATTTTAACCAATTGTTAGTATTACCAGAAAAATTTTGGTAATATCTTTTTGGTTACAGAATCTCTACGTACCTCATACGACATAATGTAACTTGAAATAACGTAATTCCGTTATTTCTACTAGTTTAGTTAACTTAGCGATTTCCATTGCTTTTATATATTATCGAACTCTTGGTGAATCCGTTACCTTGACCCATTTAAAGGTCTTTAGTGAAATATTTCACTTTTAGCAATAATTTATTTTGTTTTCAGATTTATTTATTCGGTTCAGTTATACCGAAACCACCGCTTACAAGCAAACCAATTTTTTTTATTGATTTGAATTACTGGCCTTAACCGGTCTTACTAACTAGACTTATTAGTCCCGTTACTTTTCACCGCTCGCTTGGTTATAACGTGATTTTACTTCACATTACATTTCCTAACCGTGATCGTGTCACATCGTGTTTAGTTTGTATCAACCTTTCATTTTCGAAAATATCACTTTTCGAATATATCGTCTTGCGCCTATCTGTGTCAAGACTTGTATCTTTCATGCTTACTATTTAAATTCCTATCAGAATTTATGTTTGTAAAAACGCTATTTCTTACTAAAACCGAAGTTTTAGTTTTAGGATCTTCTCTTTAACTTTTGTCAATTATCCATACCAGGATATTGACAGTCCATAATTTATTCTTTTACAGTCTTAGTTTTATGCGGGGATTCTCAACCGATTCCCTCGCTTTATCTAATTAACCCGTAGGTTTTTATCACTTAGCCTTATGGGCTATTTTGATTACACTTTCACCTCTTTAGGGCGAAGTCCTTATAACTTCTTTCTAATCATGACCCGTGGGTCGTTTTAGTCCCGTAGATCTTTCATTTGTTTATAACCCTAAAGGTTATGTTGATCCCGTAGATCACTCCTTACTCATGTCATTCTTAAAATACATGTTTGGTGTCAAGGCACCCTGTTTTTGTTCGAAGAATCATTTGGTTTCAAGCTTAGGTCCCGTTAACCTTAATTGTAGTTTCATGGCTATAATTGTTTTCTTTCGGACGATTTTCCGATTTTATGACCTCTCACGTCATTTATGCGTCAGTTCTTCTTATGCTTACTATTATTTGATTTGCATATATTCTTATTTGGTTATATCCCATTACCGGGCTCATTATTCTCTTGCATTTAACGCTACCTTTATCTGGCTAGCGCTCACTTGTGCCATTCGGCGTTATATTGTATTCAACCTGTTTGACCTATTAATGTGAAATCCATCACTTATAAACAATCAACTTTATTCTTTATTCAACCCATTCGACTTCGAATAGTTGAACATATTTACTCACAATTTCTATATACGAGATTTTATAGTCATAACTCGTAATCCGAGTCTTTTGACTTTAAATTCGTGTTCCCGTTTCTCGGTTTACGCATGTGTTTAAATCCTTACCCATCAACCGGGTACTTTACCGAAGTCATTATTAGTGCAAGCATTCCGGTATACATTAAGATTTCGTTTTAATTTGTTTGGTTGTCTTAGCGAAATCCATCGCCTTTATTCAACGAAACCTTTATTCTTTATTTGACCATCCTTGACAGTCTTATAAACTATGAATGATGATTATCATCATCATCATTTCTTTACTACGACCAAAGTCAACGACTTTGATCGTTTTTCTCATGTGGGCAATACCTTTGTTTCTATGACCCCGCGGGTCATTTATACTTTGGTTTTACAATGCCCTTTTTGTCTACCATGGTTGTTTCGTCCAAAATGACTTATGTCACGAATTTCCTTGGGTCTTTTGT
The DNA here is from genome assembly GCA_030545235.1 of Helianthus tuberosus. NCBI lineage: Eukaryota > Viridiplantae > Streptophyta > Magnoliopsida > Asterales > Asteraceae > Helianthus > Helianthus tuberosus. The sequence continues at coordinate 27,001,612 of CM060375.1, forward strand.
TTCTATGTGCGCCATACATCATTTTTATGGTTCCCGCGAAAACCATTTATACGAGTATGCCCATAAGATTTCTTGACCCTAAGGATCCTTTAAATTTTTATTCATCTTGACCTTACTACATCGGACATAACTGCGCTCATTATAAGAAGCTCATGCTATCATGTGTTCACTACTTACTTGGCCAGAGTAAGCGATCAACACATGGTACGCGTGACCTTATTATAATTACCACATCACGTCCCATGTAAGTAACTCCTCAAATTATCTCCATATTTATGATTTCATTTGGTAAAACTTTATTTAATTGTTAGTTAACAATTATTAGTTTTAGTCGTTTATCCTTGAACATTTAAAATGTCCCTTTTTATAAACATTTATTCACATTCGTTGATGTGATCATTACTTTTCTCAATAGGATTTATATTGAGAATACTTACTTGGATGATCACTCTCGTCCAAGTTTCTATATAAACTGAATTCTGTTATTGTCTTGTTATTCACAATTTGTGAATAATATATATTCTCTACTGAATTTCTCTTGGAAACGTCATCCTGGATAGGTAACCTATCCAGGTTTTCCAAGTTTCATATTCTATATGCAACTGTCATTCACTATGTATTTGTTGCATATTACTGTTTGTACTATAAGTTTAAAATGTGCACCTGGTAATGCTTGCCCCAACGGGCATTCCTTGTCATTACTTATTTGCGATCGTTACGCGATTTAGGTCCTTGATGAGTATGCTCTTCTTGTCACATATCGGACCGTTCCATCATCATATCCGCAATTTGTTAAACTCTCGCTATCTTCAGATGCGAGTGTCCTTCAATTAAAACATTTACAAGAATTAGTAATATCAACTTCAATAATCGCCCGTATTATAATACAAGGCTTTTCTACTATACGCGTCAACGCGCGCAATTTTGTCAACTATATTTATCATTTAATTGAGGTAACGTGTATCACACGATAACCCTATGTGTTGTTCACAACATTTCAACATATACCAAACCATTAATATACATGTACTTACCGGATTTGCGATCAAGCCTCGAACCGAACACAATTTACTCTTTAACCATGAGCTCTGATTACCAACTTGTAACACCCTAGTCATTATTTAATGGTTTTTGTAAAGTATACGACAAACAACATGTAATTATGACTACATATACTTTGTAAAAATGCGGGTTTGTTTAAACTTTACAATTTTAAAATAATACAACATAACATAATTGAGTACGTCGTTTAAACATTTCAAAGTTGTTTAGCAAACAGTTTACATCATAAACATTGTTTAAACCGAGTTAATTTATGCGGAAGCTTCAAGAGTATGTGTTCGGTTCTTCAAAAGTTGCTTGATCGTCACCCATAATCCTTGAGTACCTAAGACTGAAATGTTTACATAAACATTTATGTTAGAATGCTTAGAAATGATACTTGATCGAAACTACGATCGAAATGAATTTGAAAATTTACAATTATATATAATTTATAAACATTCAGGCCCTACCGTAACTTACGGTTTCACCGTAAGTTACGGTGGTCAATTTCCAATAATGGTCCACCGTAAACCAGTAGACTCACACCGTAAGCTCCTGACCTCTACCGTAACTTACGGTACTACCGTAACTTACGGTAGACCCTGTAAATCCATCTTTTGGTTGCTTTGTTCATTATACTCAAGCCTAAATCTCGGATTTCGCTCTTTCTAACATACCAATACATTAGTTTCTCGAAATTCTAATATGTTACATATGAACCAATATCAAAGATCAATCAATCATATTCAAAATATCATGCATATCACGTTATATCAATTTACTAATGTGCAAGGTTCAAATTACGGGTTTCTTATGAATTCTTAACCCGTTTTACCTATCTACTCCTTTTGACTCGTGAAGGGAAGTTAAACACTTTTAACTATAAATCTATATATAAGCGTACCTGGCTCGGATCAACATATTGACCCGTTTTAAGAGCTTGTCTCTATAATATGCTAATTCATAGCCTCGCTAATTCATAAACCAATTACCCTGCGAGCATGAGACTCGACATACACTTATTAGTCGTTAATTGTCAAATGGTATAAATATTACCATTTGACCCGTTTGGTCTAGACTACCAAATATTTTGTGCTTAATATTAAATGGTGTTGTTTTGAACTTCAACTCTTTTTCGCCTACACATGACTAATTCGTCGTTTTACTCTTTTTATTCGTTTAGGCTTACCTTAATAAGTAGCCATTCAAAAACTCATTTTATATATATGCCATCTCGTGACCAATTACCATTTCGCCCATTTTACCATTAAACATGGTTTATCATTATTTTATATATCCCGACCCGTTTCATTTCGTGTCGGAACCATATTTCAAATATAGCTTTTGTCGTATTTACAACCTATGAATAAACACATAACTTACAAAAGAGGGCGTAAGCTTTACTTACCTCGCATCCAAATTACGCTTTCCTTTTCGTACTTGCTCCGTTTGACCCGCTTCATTCCAAGCCTCCATCTAGCTTGTCAAGAGTCAAACTATCATCATAATTCACAAGGTGGTTAGATTAGTCATTATAACCACGACTATTCCACCTTACGTGTTTTCTATGTCAAAGTTACTATTCGACTCTGTCCATGGTTAGTTTAACACTTCAAAAGTTAACTACCCTTAATTATATGATATGTGCATATAAGCTAAATCGACTTCATAATTAAAATTTGTATTACCCCACATCACACATAATTAGTCGAACTAAGAAATTACGCGTTTGATTCATAATTTCAACATATGAACATTGTGGGCATAATTTATAATATCAACAATCAAGTTTCGTATCACTGAAAATAGGCTGTTTTTGGTGACCTGTTTAACCTGTTTACAAGTCTTCAAAAATTATGATTTTTTTATGTGACGTACCTCTCGGAGGGTTAGACCTTGTGTTAAAATTTCAAGATCTAACTCTTTACCAAAAACTTGTAAAAATTCATTTACTAAGCTGCAATCAGATTCGTCACTTCTGACTGCAGCTTACGGAAAAATTCATTTAAAATTCCTCGTTTATCCGATTGACGAAATTCCAATTGGCGATTCTTTTAATCACTTAAAACTTTCTACAGTAAGAATTTGAGATCATAACTCAATTCCTAAATTGAGTTATGACATTCGTAATGGGCTGCAAATTCTGCCAGAAAACGCAGCTTGAACCTTTGATACGGAAAAATTCATAAAACGCTCAATTCTCGTCGAAAAAATGCGATTCCAGTGGGGTTTTAAAGATATTTCTGGAATTACATTTTAGACTCAAGAAACACATGTTTTTATCATGTTTTGTCCAGGTTACAGCCGATACAAGTCGGCTGTAAATTCTGATCAAGAGCCGTTTGAATTCAGCTTTCAATTTAAGCAAGTTCTTGACATCATAACACCATTTTAGCAATCAAAAACCCTAACAACAATCACCTTCAATGGTGTTCATGGATTTTTTACTAAAATTAGGCACGATTTCAACATATCTTGTCTAGGGTTTACTCCTAAACACTACAATGTTCCTATTTCATCCATATAACAAGCATGCATCAACAAATTTCGAATACCCTAAATTCATGAGAATTTCAAGTAGAGAATTAACATCAAATTTTACATACCTTACAACCCCCTTGCAATGAGGATCAGTAATCTATGCTCGATTTTCGTTTTGGACCAGATTTGCACCTCCAATTTGAGAGTTTTAGTAAGGATTTTAGGGTTTGAAGAAACCCAGATCGCCTCCTGTTTCTTTGTACGACCAGACATCCCCAAATGGGGTGTTTGGTTTTTGTTTTAATTAAATTAGCAACATAAGTTTCGATTTTAACATCTTTGGCCCCTCCATTTTCCTTAGTTCATAATTTAAGTGTTTTAACCCACTCATAAGTCACTATCTAACTAGGTTAGAATTATTCCTAGTTAGCTTAGTAGGTTCGGGAAGTCGTAACCCGTTTTACTTTAAGTCCCGTTAAATCGGGCCTTTTATAAACTTAATTACTTAAAACTTTGATTCGTTTTTATTTAATATTAGGATTTCTTATTTAAATCCAAATATTTGCCGGGTTATTTTTACTAATAACGGTACGTTACCCGTCTTTTAGTATTAACAGAGTTTAATTACCAAGCCCGTTTTCGGGGTGTTACATTTAAGCATAGACACTTGCTTAGGTAATCCGTACTGCGTATCTCCTTGAATTGTCAAAGGCTCACCATAAGGAGTCTTGATAACCACTTGCTTATTATCACATACAATTTGGGCTTGGTTGCGAGACAACCAATCCATACCTATCACTATATCGAATCCTGCTAATTTCAACGGAAGCAAGGATAGTGGAAAAGAATGATTCCTAATGGATATAAAACATCCATCTAATACTGTTGAAGCAGTCTCTATCGTACCATCGGCCAATTCTACTTCATACTTTATGCTTAGAGTCTTAACAGGTAGATTTAACAATTTACAAAATTTATCATCTACAAAAGACTTGTCTGCACCAGAATCAAACAGTACTTTAGCATCAGAATTCTTAAGCGACTTCTGCCTAACCGCATCGAGAGTAAGAGATAAAGACAGATCAACCACTGACCTAAAGGTGGTTGGTCTAGATGCTTTCACATTCCCTTTGATCTCTGGAGCTAGACCTCCAATAAAGCGTGCGATACGTTTCAGTTCCGGTGTGACCAAGTACGAAACCAGTCGGGATATGGTATTGAAGCTTGTAACATATGCTTGACAGTCTAAGTTCTTCATGACCAAAGTCAAAAAGTCAGTCTCAATCTTCTCAACTTCATGTTAAGGACAAAAATTTTCTTTAATTAGAGCAACAAACTGATCCCAGGTCAAGTTATACAACGGGATCTTTCCTGTAGCTTGGATTAGAGACCTCCACCAAGCTAGAGCTTCACCTTTGAATGATTGTGACACATACTTCACAATATCTTGTTCTACACAACCATTAATATCAACCACAATATCCATCTCATCAAGCCAGGTCATACAATCAATGGATCCCTTCTCACCTGTGAAGTCCCTTGGCTTGCAAGAGACAAAATACTTATAAGAACAGGTTTTAACACGAGGTTCCTGCTTAAGCACAACCTGTCTTGATGGGACACTCCTTTGATTTGATGAATGATGGGAATCGCTCTTGTGAGATGTATGAGTCTTGGAGGGTGGTTTTGTATGAGGTATAGACTGAGTTCTGGCGCGAGTACCACTTGATTCATTAAATTGTCTGACAAGAACTCGAGTAACGACATCAACTATTAATGCTTGCAGTTCTGCACCAACTATATTAACTCTGGTGGTATCATTATTTTCCCTCGGGTGACTGTTAACCTCATCTGATTCTGCCATGTAGCTTAATTGCTATATAAAAATAATGACAATGATTTATTCAGAAGTCTATAATGGAATTGTCATTTTTGACAATTCATTAACCATGGTAACTATAAACCATTTCGGTTAATTTGGTAATTTAATTTATTTAAATTTCTATTACAATTTATCCCAGTTATAAACTATTATGGATAATAGGGTGGCATACAAAAGGCCTAGTCACAGGGACAATTTTAATTTATAAGCCATGATTTTATAGAATCAAGGCAATTAGGCTTGAACATAGTTCATTACCTTTCTTGACAGGGAGTCATAGACTACCACTGTCTTTTGTCTTATTTGATAATTTATTATGGCCCGTAGGCACTACATCACTAATGGATGTTTAAATCATTAGGAAGGAATAAGGAATTGGAAAAGTCCAATATAAGGATGATAAGTGTGATTTTATCGTATCAATCTTGTCATGAGTGCTCACATGTTTTCAGCTGTTAACAAGGATTTGAATCTTAAAAAGGTTTAACCATCAGGGCCATGTCTAATAATGACATATGGGCTAGGTTATACTTTCAAGAATTTCTTTTAATACTTTATTGGCATATAGAATTTAAAATGGAAGTGGTATTTTTTATTTATAATATATTCATACATATAATGACAAATGAAATTTAAATTAAAACATTCCATAATTAAAAGAAGTACATAGATGTCCTAAACGGGACTTTTAAAGAAACAACTTGTCCACATAGGGACTAAAAGAAGAAATACAAGTCCTCGCAGGGAATGAATACATAAATAGATAATTGTCCACGCAGGGACTTAAACTGAAATTTAAAATTACAAAACAAATAAATAAGGAATTTCAATAATCCCTCTTCTTTTTCCCCTTTATTAGGTTTGCCAAACCCTTCAGTAACCCACGGCGGCTCCTACGCTCCTCTTCAACCTGTTGCTCCACTTCGTGCAACCGCTGAAGGATTTCCTGTTGCTGCGGCGGCTGGATCTGAGGCGGCTGCGGCGGTTGCTGTTGTGGCGGTTGAGGAGGTGGTGGGTATTGATACCCATATGCTGGGTACCCCTTTTGGTAGGAAGCTGCGTAGGGCCCTTCAGGGTGGAGAGCATTGTAGTGCACCGCTTCAAGGTATGGATCAACATTAGGGGCATTGTAGTAGTTGTAACCCGAGTAAGTTGGCTGCTCAAACGGGTTATACGCCGCTGCACCGGCGTAGGAAGGGATTGGGTTTTCATAACCCATGGGCGGTGGTGGCGGTGCGACTGGCGCAGAGTCGACCTCGGAAACTGGGTTTGAAGGCCCACCCATTTGCGGGTCTTCATACAACGGCGGGTAGTGGATGCCGCTGGAGTGTTGGGGGTGCTAAAGTGGAAACCCCCACGCACGGACATCCGGGCACCTGATCTTCTTCACCTCGGTGGTTCTGGAGGCTGTTGCGGCTGTGGCGGTGGCGTGACCGCCTGGTAACGCGAATCCTCTTAGGGATCCTACTGTTGTTGATGTTGTGGGTTGAAAGGGGGAGTGTACTCCCAGTTGTATGTGGTCCATCTTTCAGCAAAACTGTCAGGACCTCTGTAAGGCGAACCATGAAATGATGATCCACTTGAAATCTTGATGGGATGCGTCGGCGTCCCACTCGGTGGCATCTCGGGATCTGGATCTTCATCCATCTCCATATCCTGCATCTCAGGATAGTGATCAGCTGGCCCCAGAGGGTTTAGACCCTCTGATTCTTGAACCTGGTTTACCGGATTGAACCGACTTTGGAAATATGGGGTCGGGTCCTGGAAGGCACGGTGCGAACCCGACCGCTGCAACGGTAAGTAGGAATGATGTGAATGGTCGGACACGTTGTCTTGATGGAGCCCGAAAGAATCGTGATATGAAGGTGAAGAGCTAAGCGAGACAGAGCGTCTCGCAGGCTCAAGGTAAGTCCTCCAATCTTTATGAGGACTTGATCCGATTGAAGCGGATGGTGTGCGTCTATGAGATGGCCCAGCTTCGTGATCGTTTCACGTTAACACTGGGCCTTTCCTCTTCCTCTTCCTCCTCTTCCTCTTACACGTGGCGGCATTTTCCTGTCAAAACAAAAGAAACAACAAAATACAAAAACAATTAAGATTAGGATTAATCCTAAGTCCTTTGCCTAGATTCGGAAGTCAAGGAATGTGCAACTGTGTCATTGAGATTAAACACAAAAGGCTAGTGTTTAATTCACTCAATGTTGGCTCTGATACCAACCTGTCACACCCCGATATTTCCACGTATTACCGGTGGGCCTGGTGGGGAGTACCGTGACGTAGTTGATATCATCATATCAATTAATCACAGTTTTATGCACAGCGGAAGTCTAAAAGTAATTTATACAAACCGAGTTGAAAGTAAAATAAAATATTACAAACGGATTGTAAGAGGATCCACAGGCGGATCTAAAACCGAAGGAAATAATGTTCAACAGACTGTAAGTATTAAAAGCTTGCAAGACTCTTTATTTAATACTCGGAGCTTCCATCCCATTACGCTTAGTACCTGCACTTAACCTTTTTGGAAAATACGTCAGTTTACACTGGTAAATACAATTAACTGACTCTTTTTGAAAAGTATTTATAAAATTGGTTTGGAAGCACAAGGCATAAAATCTTTTATAACTTGGGACAATTATTTAAAAATAATCTTGTATACAGATTTATATGTTTGTCGTCCATTCAGGGCCGGTTAGAAGAGCCAGACAAGATTAATAGACACGCCACAAGTATAGGCCCACAAGAGAGTGAGATACCGTTTATACATACGCAACTGTCAGGTGTATGCCTACACCCCGTGCTTAAGCCGTGGCCATTTCTTATGAATGAGCCGATATCCAGGACATGGTCATTAACCCCCCCAAAGGCATTGCATCAAACAAAACAGATTAAAACGGGTTATGCTATTTATTAATCACATTCCGATTAAATGATTTCATACCCGACTAAGCGGTATTATTATAATATCGTATCCCAAGCCCGTATAACGGAAAATAAGTTAAAAGTATTTACCTGAGCTAAAATATAATTTTATTCTCAGCCGTATATCAATCAGCAAGCACAAGTAGCTTTTACTGGGCTCTTAAATCTGGAACGAAGGTTTTAACAACCTATTAGATTCCTAACGGTCTTATTTAAGTTTAAACTTAAACCGGTTAGTTTTAAGGAAAGGTTTACGGTTCAAAACGCAAGATTAAGCGAAGACCGGATTAGAATGTGATTTAGACCCAACAAGTATGAGGACTTGTATAAAATGGGTAAACTAAACACATTCTAGATTTTGAAGTAAAAATGATAAGGTTTGACCCGTTTCGGTTAATTTATGCAAACTAGTTCCAAAAACCGTGCCGAACGCGAATATGCATAACGGGTAACCAAATGAGTCATGTACAGGTTTCATAAGTTAATATGCTTAAAATATTTTATGATATCAGTAGGATATCTTCCATTATGCCCAAAACGAATTCAAAATCAATTTAAGCCCCGTAAGGGTATTTTGGTCATTTTAAAGTTTATAAAAGAGGTTAAATAGCAATCTGAGGTTCTGGTAAAAAATAATCAGTAAAAATATTTATTTTAACAAGTTATATCAGTAAGACAATATATATATGTGAAATTTATCATTTATGGCCAAACTATGCACCATAGGGGCATTTTGGTCATTTCACATATGTTATAAGGGTCAAATTTGGAAATCTGAGTTTAAAACTTTTATTTACTGTTAAATTATAGAAATTTTCTTATAATATCAGTAGGTGATAAGTTTTAGGTGATAAGTTTTAGGTGTTAAATATAGTTTTAACCCATACTATGCGTTTAAAAAGCGTAAAAGTCAGTATTTGATGATTCTCGGGTTATTTAAGGAAATCTGTGATTTTGATCAGTTTCTAAGGCTTAAAATATTTTATTTAACATACAAAATCAGCTGGAAAAGGTTTGGTTTCAAAATGTTATGTAAAACTCATTTTATCAAAGAAAAGGGCAATTTTGTCAATACCGAATTTACACTAGAACTCTATAATATAATCAATATAAAATTTGATAAAAATTTCCAAAAATCCCTAAATATTATATTATATCAGTGGATAGAAATTTTGGTGTAAAAATTTGGGTTTAAGTAAGATTTATACTAAAAATTCTATTTAATTAATAAAAAGCTTTCATTTTACGATATCGCGCTTAACTTCTATTTTAGACCACGAACTGATGTCAAATTTTTAGGACATGTTTATAAATCAGTAATAACGGTTTTTGTCCTCTCACAATTTCAAAAATATCGTTTTTATATCAAAAGGGCATAATGGTCAACTTTTAAGCATTTAACGGAAACATGCAAATGATTCAGATTTCAAAGGAACCATATAGTATAATCTCTGAGGGTTATACTAACATGTAATATGGTCCTAAAGGAACCCTAAGGCATAACTAAACTAAGCTAAATCGGGTCAGAACTGAAAGTCAAAGCAAAAGTCTACTTTTGCGACTTTCGGTTACGAACCGAGCCTAAACTCAGAATTGTCGGGTTGAACATGCCTAAACATGTTCTTGTATTATTTACCAAGCTTTTTAAGTGTTAAAACATGTTCTATAACCTTTGTATTATCAGTTATGAATTATTTTGTAAAAACTAACCCGTTTGAATTTTTATTAATAAGTTTGACCCGACAATTGACCAAGTAAATGTGATAATTTGGAGGTGCCCTTTTAAGGGTTTATTACCTACATAATTACCAACACATAGCCACTTTCAATTCGAATAATGGCTGGACCGTTAGTGATTAATCACAAAGTCAAAGCTTAATTACGATATCTTTGACTTTCGGTCATTAAGCTAATAAAACTTAAACTTAGGAAGCTAAGAACACTTACAATAGTCCTTAGCACAAATATAGAACTTGAGAAAACTTCTTAGAAGTCCAGGAGGCTCCAGAGAAGAGTTTGAGAGCAAAATTTGAGGTGTGAGTTCAAATGAAGCAAAACAAGGCCCCTTATATAGTTTCTTGGATTGAATAAGATCAATGCAGGTGTCCCCCAGGTATAATCTGATGCATACAGGTGTCTAGAGGTTTTATAAAACCGTTAACATGCATCTGGTTTCGAGAAAAGGGGTGTAGAAGGAGACAACCCGCAGCTGTCCATTTTCACTGCCAGGTTACAGTCCTTACGGACCGTATGCTTAAGCCGTACGGTCCGTAACCGCTTTTCAAATTTTATTGCCCAGTTAAGCTGCCTTACGGTCCGTAAGGCAGATGCTTTGTGGTCCGTAAGCCTCTGATCAGAAGACAAAATTTTGAGAATTTTAACATTTGACCATGCAACCTTTCAGAACTCGAATCTAAGGTTACTTTCAGTAGATGGGTCCTCTTGTTCAGTTCTGAATTGCTCTAGAAAGCATTGCCATGCATTGGTGTTATCTTGGAGTCTTTTGAAAGGTCTTTGTATGAAGAATTGTCGGATTTGCACATGGGATTCTATTTCTTGAAAGTTGAATTACTTATCACAAAATTTAACCGGATGCTCATGAAATCTTTATCAGATATTCATGAGAGTGTATTTATATTTTACAAAGCTTTGGGAACATTAAAAGGTCACCCAGAGGTAGAATTAACATATTGACACTTTTGATCCCTCCAGTTATCTTTTAATATGATCCGGGTTTATAACAAGTTTAACGTTCATGACACGTGTCTTAATTATATTGGGCATGATTTTTCAAGGTGTTACACCTTTATTTTAACATATGTGATAGGTGTTTAGGATGTTATCTGCTAGGATGCTTGCTATGTGGAATCGAGTTAGGAAGAGTCTAGAAACAAACGAACAATTTATTTTTATTTGAAATCTGAGTTGTCGAAACATGTTTTTGTTTGGAGAATATCTATGTATGTAATAATTAGATTACTTAATGGGTTATGCTATAGGACATAATATTAACTATTTGGTAATTTAGTCGTTATGTAATTTCTCTTGACAATCTGTTTCGCTCAGTGTCGCGCCCCGATGTTTCCGTCATCGGTTGGGGTGTGATAGATTGGTATCAGAGCCATAACTATAGGGAATTAGGCAAGACTCGACCTAGTCCGGGTAGATGTCTTAGAAACGACCTAGTCTATAGTCTAAGTACCAACGGACCGACTTGTGCAAACCCTGTAGGGGTTCTATTCAAGCTTATTTGCTATTCTCGCTCGCACTAACGCTATATTATCACACTACCTTTCCTAAGGTAGTCGCACTGCACTGGTTTCAAAAGAATGAACAAGTGATTGGATCGAGATTAGGTGTGAAAACCGCAAACTCTCGATTAGATCGCCTGTTCAACCCGTATTTTATCTATAATTAGGAGAATTCGCGTTGAATCAGTAGTGAAATCCGTACTTTAACGCATATTTTCTTCTCTAATTTCATAAAAACAAGGACGAAGTTGTTAAGTCAGGGGTGAAACCCGAACCTTGATGACTTGTTCCGATCTCATTTTTAGTTTTACAAAACTCTCACCAAAGTCTCGACGGACTCCAACGACTTGAAGTCACACTGTAACTCGAGGGATGCGTACCGATCGCCCAAATCGAGGCGAGAGCACAATCCTGAAAGCCAAAGCGTGTACCAACGGTCCTTGAGAATAGTCGAATCACTTTTGGGTAGTCAATGTCTATCAGCCTAAGACGATCGTTACTCGATTTTATGTGTTTCGGTTCTGAGCCCGCAATCTGCTGACTCTGATATTCGTTGCTTTTATGTGAATTTTATGTGTTTTTATATAATTTAAATTGTTTATATGTTTCGATTTTGGTCGTTTATTCACTTTCCGCTGTTCGCTTTGATCACCACACACAATTCGAACTACACATCTACCTCAATACGCTAACAAATCGTTACTACTTGTGGATGCTCGCATGCAATGTTGCTCGCTTATGCTATATTACTCGCTAATCACAATCTCTATTCTCGAATGCGTGACCTTGAATGATAGGTTTCTGTATTCTGACTGCTTCATGTGCTTCTATGCTTTACGTGCTTCTGTGTCTTATGTGCTCCTACGTGCTTATATGTTCTGTGGTTATGTGCCTATGTGATTATGTGTTTGTATGGTAGACGTGTTCCTGAGCTTTATATAAGGTAGCTTTTGGTGTTTCGCTAGACCATGTTAGGCTTAATCGAAATTGCGTTTTGAATCCATGGCGCTGTCTATTGCAGACAATGTCGTCATTTGGATCATTTCACTCACGCGCTGCTCGCCACAAGCATGATGACAAACGCATCGCTTCTCTGGTCGCTAATCAGATAGCAAAATTCACCCCCCATATCGTTAGTGAATTGAACGAAAACGCTAGCAAATCGTCCGAAGAGTCCAGGACCGATTCGCCAAAGTCTGCCTTTAGCTTCAAGAAGTTCAAGGCTTGTGACCGAAAGAATTTACCGGCGAAGATGGTCTGACGGCCATGTTTCAATGGTTCGATTCGATTGAAGTCACCCTGCGTCAGAGCAACTGTCCTGACAACCTCCAAACTGTGAACGCCACCGGCGTCTTCCAGTCCCGCGCTTTAGACTGGTGGACGGCCGAGAGAAATATGAGAGGAAACGACGCAGCTTATGGTTTAATGTGGGATGAGTTGAAGGACCTGATGATGAAAGAGTTATGGCCTCCCCATAAACTCCAAAAGCTAGAGGACGAGTTTTGGCATTTGAAGCAGAAAGAGGGTGATAACGCTGCTTTGACTGCTCGCTTCAAGCAGCTCAGCATAATCTGTCCTGACCAAGTGAAGACGCATGAAATCGCCATTAAGAAATACATCTATGCTCTTCCGGATTGTGTGACTGATTTCGTCCAGGCTGCCAAGACATCGACGATTGAAGAAACTTTTCTACTCGCCGCTGAAATCAATGACAAGCGAGTCAAAGCTGGGTTTTGGGATAAAGCTCCGAAGAATCTGCATCAAGCTACAACCGCCGCAATCGCTGAAACCACCGCCGCTCCGCAGTCATCCAAGTCATCTCGTCGTAAGAGGAAGAACAACAGCAACTCCAGCAACAAGAACTGTGTTGTTACAACCGCTGCCCCGCTCCAAGCTGTACCAGCTCAACCGTAGCATCAGCACCGACAAGCCACAACACCACCTATGCACCGCCAGCCAAGCGTGCATGTACTGGTCCTCACCCTGCCTGCCCAACATGTACCATATTTTTCGAATATGCTAGAATAGTGCCAACCCTAGCCTCACCAGAACCAATGTTAATCTCCCGTTACATCTAGGGTTTAATTAGTGAAATCCGACATGTAGTCAAGGCAACTAGACCACAAACCATAGAATAAGTCGTAGAACTAGCCAATACCTTGACTAATGAATTAGTACGTACGCAACCAAAGGAAGAACCTAGCCCAAAAACTTACCCAGGAATTTCGCTACGTTAATTGCAACCGTGGGAAAGGTACAGGTTCTACTTCTGCACCTTACTGTAAGTACTGCAAGAAGAAGCATTCGGGAAGATGTTCCATATACTGCAACTTCTGCAAAATATCAGGACACAAGGAAGAAGACTGTAGGAAGAAACCCAGTAATGGGATATGCTTCAATTGTGGAGAAAATGAGCATATCAAACCGAACTGTTTGAAACTAGCTCCAACCATGAACAACAAGACTACCAAGAACACTAGAGCGTTTGTTCTGATTGCTGAAGAAGCCAAGATGATTCCGGACGTGATTGCCGGTACGTTTCTAGTTAATTATATTTTTGCTAAAGTATTATTTGACTCTGGTGTGAACCAAAGTTTTATTAATACTTCATTCTGCAAACTTCTCAAACAACCATTAACTAAACTTCCACAAGAATGTCTGATAGAAACGAAAAATGGGGAATCCATTAAGATCTTTGAAATCTTGCAGGGAGCAAGAATAGAAATTTTAAACCATAATTTTATTGCTAACCTTTACCCAATGAATCTGGCTGGATTTGATATCGTATTAGGAATGGATTGGTTAGTAACCAACCATGCCAGCATTCTATGTGATCAAAAGTCAATACAAGTAAGTTCACCAAAGGGTGAAAAGATCACAATTAAAGGAGATAAGCCAACTAGGTACACAAAATTCAACTCTGTGATGAAAACAACAAGTTATGCAAGGAAAAGATCCCTAGTGTATATGATTTCCATAATCATTAACACTAAGGGAAAAGAATTGAAAGATATTCCTGTAGTATCTCAATTCTCAGATGTTTTTCCAGAAGAATTACCTAGACTACCACCAGATAGAGAAGTTGAATTCAGAATTCACCTACTACCAGGGACAGCACCGATTGCCAAGGCACCCTACCGTTTAGCACCAGCAGAGATGCAGGAATTGAAGAAACAATTGGACGAACTACTGGAGAAAGGGTTCATACAGCCTAGTTCATCACCATGGGGAGAACCAATCTTGTTCGTTAAGAAGAAGGACGGGTCAATGCGTATGTGCATTGATTACCGGGAATTGAATAAGGTCAAGATTAAAAATCGGTACCCATTACTGAGAATCGATGATCTGTTTGATCAACTGCAGGGAGCTCGATTCTTTTCTAAGATCGATTTACGCTCAGGATATCATCAATTGAAAGTACAGATAGAGGACATTCCTAAAACTGCTTTCAGAACAAGGTATGGTCATTATGAATTTACCGTCATGCCATTTGGTTTAACCAATCCCCCAGTCGCATTTATGGACTGATGTATTGCAAAATACATCTTTATTCGCGTCTAGGTTTGTTCGGTTTTAGTTAGATTTAGTGTCGTTTTAGATTAGAATGTATTTGCGTTTGATTTATTTGTGTTTCCAGGTCTTTGCAGCCAAACGGAGCAGATATGAGTTAAAATCTGGATGGGCGAAAGTCTGGCACGGAAACCGGAGGCTCGGGAGTGGAAACGGAGCGAAAAATGCAGTTCTGAAGGTTCCAGGCGGCCCGAATAAGCTTAACATCACATTTCCAAGCGGGCCGCATGAACTAAACTCATGTTTCCGAAACTTAACCCGCGCGCGGCCCACGTTAGCTTATGGTACATCTTGAAGCGGGCCGCGAGAGACATTAATACGCGCACATAATTCGAACAGCAATCGGATTTAGGGTTTCTTGGTTATTTAACATCACTAAAACAACAACAGCCGGGCAGAACACCACAATTACGAATTTAGAGTATTCGGGACGATCATAGAGGCTGTTTTCAGAGGTTTTGAAGGTTCGGGACTGCTGCGAATCATCGGAGATCGTTAGGGAGCATTCGGGATTGAAGTTAACGGGTTACACAATCTTGTTTCTTCGTTTCTCGTTTGTTTTACTTGTTTAATGATGAATTCTGTTTATTATTGGATTATGAACTTGTTTCTGATTATGTTTAGCGGCTAAATTTCTGTTACTACCTAGACATGGATGATTGATTGCAATAGGTTTTGATTATTTTTGGATTTTGGAAGCTATGGCTAGTTTATAAATTGTAAACGGTTTGTTCTATCAGTTAGACGTGTTTGCGTGCTTGATGGTATTTAATTGTTGATTATTGCTTCGCATGAATCTTGGTGACGATCTTTATCACATAATAGAGTCGTGCTAGGTTTTAGATTTTGGTGACTGTCTATATCACGTAATAAATCTTGAATCTTTAGGGTTAAATTGGCCAATAAACCTTAGAAGTAATAGTTGGTAATTTTATAAAATCAAGTGTTCTACTAATCATCAATATCTGTAAGGTGCGAGATTATTGCTTGGTCTAAGTGATTAAACCGCAAGGTGGGTCCTTCTTAGGAAGTTAACCTATTGGCTGCTGTCTAGCAAGTCTAGTTGAGAAAACAAACCTATCCTAGGTTTAGGTCTCGTAAGGGAGTGAGCCTTGTAGGATACTTTTATAAACCCCATTAGATGTCTTGTAAGGGAGTCTAAAACCGGTAGTTTAACAACCTTTAGGGGATCTTAGCGTGCTCTTTAGAGGGGTCCTTAGATTTTCCGATAGGTGAGAATTTCAAGATCCCGGTTCCATAGCAGACAACTTCCAATTATAATCATAACTAAAAGCAATCAGGATTCCTTTCTAGGTAGTTCCTTCATCATCCTTGAGTTCAGCTTTCGTGTGAGTTCGTGTCTAGTTCGTCTAGTCTAGTTAGTATTCGTTATTTGCATTCTTAGGATTTTTAGAAAACCCCCCCAATTAATAAACATTTAGTTAAGTCGTGTCAGTCTAAGTCTAGATAGAGTCATTAACGTAATCAGTAGAGTCTCTTGGGTTCGATACTCGGACTTCCTTAGGCTATACTTCATCGATCGGTACACTTGCCGGTTGTGTGGTTTAGGGTTTAGTGAGTCTTAGTTTTATAAATTTAAAACTTAGAGAGTCTAGATTTAGGGTAATTTTAGTTGTTTTAGTTGACCCGTTTCGAGCACATCAAGTTTTTGGCGCCGTTGCCGGGGACTCTTTGGCGATTGCGTTGATTGCTTTGTTTGGACTTGTTTGACATATTACGTGCTATTTGTGTTCGTTGAGTCGTAGGAGTCTAAAAATTTTAAAAATCAAAAAAAATATTTGCTTTAGTGTCTTTTCTAGGTTAGTGAGTCGTTGTTAGAGTCTTTTCGTTGTTCGTAGTTGGTGGATGCCCCATACGCGCTCGCAGGGACCGCCGCCACTTCTGTTTCCAGTAGAGTCGTCTGTTTCGTCTTCTTCGTCTTCTTCGATTCCACAGTCCACCCCCGCCTTTGATTTTACACCAAAACCATCACCACACGTTTCACCGCACGTTTCCCCACCACCCTCTCGTTCTCGTTCGCCTAGTCCTCCACCCGTCATGGCGAACCGCACAGTCTACCAGCAGGCTACCACCGGTTTCACCGGTGCTACTTCACCCATCACCCTTCCGAATATTGCGAATGATAGGTCCTGGCAGATCCCTTCTTACATCATGACCGCCATCACCATTTCTTGCCAGTTCCATGGTCGTGATGACGAGGATGCTCCCGCACACATAAATCGCATCACTCGTCTTTGTGGCACCTACTCCATTGAGGGTGTCGATCTAGATGCTAGGTACCTTATGGTCTTCCCGTTTTCTCTCGCTGGACGCGCAGCCGTCTGGTTCGATTCTCAGCCAGCAGGCACTTTCACTACTTGGGCCGGTCTTCGAGATGCTTTCATAGCAAAATACTTCCCACCAGCCAAGGCATCTCGCCCTCGTGATCAGATACACTCCTTCCGTATGGAGCCTGATGAGCCGTATCACTTAGCTTGGGAGCGTTTTCAGACGCTTCTCTCTCGTTGTTCGCAGCATGGTTTGTCGGATTGGGTGTTAGTTGAGAAATTCTACAATGGTCTTACTCCTGAGATTAGAGCTCGTTTCGATACTTCCGCAGGAGGTCAGCTTATGGGAAAGAAGACGGTGACTGAGTGCAATGATTTGTTTGAGAGCTTTGCACATTCTGATATGGATTACAGCACTACTGGCAGGACTTCCATTCCTGTTACTACCACCTCGGCCGGTCGAGGGGTAAACCAGGTTAGCTTGGGTACATCGGTAGCTGCTATAGTCGAGAGTGTGAAGCAAGATTTGAGGCAAGAGATGAGGAGAGAGATAGATGAGATTAAGAAGAAAGTTGATAGGTGTGAGGTTTGTAGGGGAGGTCACGATACACTCGATTGTCCCACACTTACGTTAGAGCAGGTTGAGTACATAGCAGGCCAGTCTAGGGGTCAGTTCAGTAGTAATAATAGTTTCAACCCCGGCTGGCAGGGTAGTAGTAGTGGATATCGGTCTTCAGGAAATCCCCCTGGTTTCTCATCTGGTCAGTATCAAAATAGGGGGCCGGGTCTTTACACGAGTAGTGGTTCGGGTCAGAGTGGTCAGTATAGTGGGTCAGGAGGTCAGTTTGCGAGTGGAGGGTTGAATCAGGAGAGTCAGGATAGTGGTAAGGCTCCAGAGGGTAGTATGAGTAGGATAGAGGAGATGTTAGCTCAGATGATGACACAAAATCAGGCGACGCAGAAATCCCTCAATGATTTCACTAGGACTCAAGAGCAGATCAATAAGAATCATGAACTTCAGCTTAAAAATCAAGAGTCCACTCTTCTAGATCTTCAGAGAACAGTAGGGGATATAGCTAGGCAGTTGAAAGAGTCCCCTTCTGGTCAGTATTCAGGTACTACTCACCCAGTCCACCATTCTGTTAAAGCAATTACTACTCGCAGTGGGTTGAGTCTATGAGAGGTCGTGAGAGAGAATGTTGAGATAGGGAGTGATGATGAGGTAGATGAGGTGATTGAGATGGAGGCTCCAGGCAAGGTGCACATTAGGCTAGACCCAGCAAGTACCGCACACGCCGAGGAGTCGCCAGTAGAGAAGCCAGAGGAGAAGCAGCCGAAGAAGGTTCGGCCACCACCGCAAGTGATTGATATTTCTCGTCTTCCGTTTCCCGCTCGTGCTAGGCAGCAGATATATGCTAGGGAATACGAGAAATTTCTTGAGATGTTCACCCAGTTGAAGCTAAATCTTCCGTTCATAAAGGCGTTGAGATCCATGCCCAAATACGTCAAGTTCCTTAAGGATTTTCTCAAGCGTAAGGATAGGGTAGGTGAGAGTTCGAGTGATCCATTGAGTGGAGAGTGTTCGGCGGTGATTCTAAATAAACTTCCTGAGAAACTTACCGATCCTGGCATTTTCACGATTCCTTGCTTGTTTGGTGGTGATGTTAAAAACCACGCGTTAGCTGACCTTGGTGCTAGTATTAATTTGATGCCTTATTCATTTTACGAAAAACTAGGCCTTGGTGATTTGAAATCAACTCGTATGACCCTCTCGTTAGCGGATAAGTCAGTTAAGTATCCTAGGGGGATAGTAGAGAATTTGTTGGTGAAAGTTGACAAGTTTGTGTTTCCGGCTGATTTTGTAGTGTTAGATATGGAGGCCGATGATAGAGTTCCGTTGATTTTAGGGCGCCCGTTTTTGAACACGGCTAAAGCGCTTATAGATGTCTTCTTAGGCACAATTACACTTAGAGCGGGCGATGAGTCGGTAGTCTTTGAGGTGAATAATGCGAGGGGGTCGAGTGCGAGAGTTGAGGCGATTGCATCGGTAGAGGAGAGTGAGAAGAATGAGAAAGAGGTGAAAGAGGTGTTGAGTGAGCCGAGTTTAGAGGAGACGTTAAAACCCAAGTGTGGGGATCCACCTGATACGAGAGTTGAGGAGTTGGAGGAGAGATTGTTAAGGTTGGAGTCTAGGATAGAGATACTGAGTAGGGCTCAGTGTGGGGATAGGTTTCGAGATGATACGTTTAGATTTAAACCGCCTGATGACGAGTCGAGAGGGTATGAGAGATTTAAGAGAGATGCGGGCGATATTAGAGATGGTAGTGCTACGGCCCGTACGAGTTGGTGTGGAGGTGAGCTCCGCTTATATGACCCTCCGTGAGTGCGTGAATAGTTGTGACCCACTTGTAGAGTTTGTATTTTGAGTCGTAGTTTTGTATTTTGAGTCGTTTTTGGTTGCATTGTGTCGTCATTCGCGTCGTGTCGTTAGTTAGAGTTTTAGTATCGTTGCGTCATTTTTAGTGGTTTTTGTGTTTTTGCGTCATTTGTCGTAGTTTCGTATTTGTGTTCGTTTTGTGTTTTGTCGACTATTTTGCAGGTTGCATCACCTTCACGAGGCCGAGATCAACGTTCGAGTAGTTTACCAGGTTGCTGAATGTTAAAAACCGACGAAATACATGCATGGGTAATCTGGGAATATAGAAAAAAAATTCTGCACAATTCTGCTGTGTGCTGCATGCTGTTCGGCTGTACCTGCTGTTCAGGCGGC
This sequence comes from Helianthus tuberosus, assembly GCA_030545235.1. Lineage (NCBI taxonomy): Eukaryota > Viridiplantae > Streptophyta > Magnoliopsida > Asterales > Asteraceae > Helianthus > Helianthus tuberosus. The sequence goes on from CM060375.1 coordinate 27,021,820, forward strand.
CCGCATAGGTTCCATTGTTTATTTGAAGCGGGCCGCGCGGGTTTTAAAAAGGGTTACCGATTGTTTAAGTTGGGGCGGCCCGCATCGACTTATCACACATTTCAAGCGGGCCGCGAGCCCACTCCTGATCGACAATGGGCTGTTTAGGCCCAATGGTTTCAGCTAATTTCATCCATGTTCCATATTCACCTTCGTCCATACCACCATCATCGTTCGGGCTGGTTCGAGTCGTCGTTCAGGTATGTTTTCCTGCATTTGTTGTTGTTGTATTTGAGTCGTTTGTTACCGGGTTTATTTCCATCTTAAGTGTGGGGAAACGGGTTGCATATTTTTAAGGCATTAAAATGTGATTTTTCACTAAAGAGTCGACCCGTTTTCCGTTGCATCCACACTTGGTTAGGTTTGGCGCTTGGGTTGTTCGAGGGCGAGCAAAGTGTCGGGAGGGGGTAAGATGGTAATTTGGTGGTGTACTTTGAGTCTTTTATTTTGTACCATGCGTCCAAGTTAGTAGTTTTGAGTCGTTTTGTGTTTCGAGTCGGTATTGCTTTGGTATTTTGCTTGTTTTTGTTGATGCAGGTTCGAATATGTACCACCCGTACTCAATCTCCATTCGGGTGAGTTTGGAGCTGTTTATTCAAATTTCGGGCATTTATCGAGCATACTAGTTGGAGTCAAGCCGATCGCGAATGAAATGCTATACGATCGAGCTGAATTGGACGAGAGTTTTGGAGCATACGCATTAATTAACCAGCTAAGTCCTTTCCGATTTGCCCTTTGTTTTTCTTTCTTATTTATTTTTAGTATTTTGAGTCGGTTTCCATCCTACATTGAGGGCAATGTAGAGTTTAAGTGTGGGGATGGGAACTATCGTTTAGTGTCTAGTTAGTGTGTCTTGAGTCATAAAAATTTGGAAAATAAAAAAAAATTAAAAAATTAAAAAAAAAAATTGAAAAAATTAAAAAATGTCTTTTGAAATAAGAAGTTTGCAAAATAAAAACGGAAAATGATAGAAAAGTTGGGTTTTTGTTCAGGTTCAAATAATAATAATATGAGATAATATAATCGTGCTTGTGTCTAGTTTGGGATGCGCGGGTAGGCTCGATTCGGTTATGGGTTTCTTTGATCTTAAAATACCTAATTGTCGGTCTACTAGTGGGTTCTCATCTAGGGAAAGTGGGGAAACTGAAACCGCCAAAAATAGTATAAGGGATGCCGTTATAAGCTAAGATCATTAGAGTTTTTGGTCATTATCTCGTTGAAAAAAAAATAAGTGAGCTAGAAACTAAATGAAAGTAGCACAGGTCTATGTAATCCGAGTTGGGGATAGCGACTCTACAGCCGGAATGCCTCTGGGATGTGTGAAATCGAATTGCCGAATAAAAGTACCGAAACCTAAGTAATCTGTGGTTGGGGATCGCGACTCTACAGCCGGAATACCTCTTGGTTAGGGAAAGCATCGTCTAGTCTCACGGAAGAAAGAAAAAAAAAAGAGAAAAAGCAAGCTGAGAAAAAGAAAAAAAAATGGAAAAATAGATTTGATTTTAAACTCTCTTGATCTTGGTATAAAACGGTTAGGAAATAACCCAGTGGTTGTTCCTTTTGTCCTATAAGCTTGAGGGGGGATTAGGTGGACTTGCGATTCTTAGTGTGAGACCCTAGGTAGATTGACCGAACTTGAACTAAAATTGCATGATAAGGGCTCGGAACCGGGTTGGGTTTAAGAGGATCGATATACTTGCAATCGCGGCGAACACGAGTTTCGATTTTAATAAAATAACTTAAGTTTTTGTCCCGAACGACTATTCCGACTATGATTCCGTTTGCATAATTCTTTTTCGAGGACGAAAAAAGAGTAAGTGTGGGGATATTTGATGTATTGCAAAATACATCTTTATTCGCGTCTAGGTTTGTTCGGTTTTAGTTAGATTTAGTGTCGTTTTAGATTAGAATGTATTTGCTTTTTATTTATTTGTGTTTCCAGGTCTTTGCAGCCAAACGGAGCAGATATGAGTTAAAATCTGGATGGGCGAAAGTCTGGCACGGAAACCGGAGGCTCGGGAGTGGAAACGGAGCGAAAAATGCAGTTCTGAAGGTTCCAGGCGTCCCGAATAAGCTTAACATCACATTTCCAAGCGGGCCTCATGAACTAAACTCATGTTTCCGAAACTTAACCCGCGCGCGGCCCGCGTTAGCTTATGGTACATCTTGAAGCGGGCCGCGAGAGACATTAATACGCGCACAGAATTCGAACAGCAATCGGATTTAGGGTTTCTTGGTTATTTAACATCATTAACAACAACAGCCGGGCAGAACACCACAATTACGAATTTAGAGTATTCGGGACGATCATAGAGGCTGTTTTCAGAGGTTTTGAAGGTTCGGGACTGCTGCGAATCATCGGAGATCGTTAGGGAGCATTCGGGATTGAAGTTAACGGGTTACACAATCTTGTTTCTTCGTTTCTCATTTGTTTTACTTGTTTAATGATGAATTCTGTTTATTATTGGATTATGAACTTGTTTCTGATTATGTTTAGCGGCTAAATTTCTGTTACTACCTAGACATGGATGATTGATTGCAATAGGTTTTGATTATTTTTGGATTTTGGAAGCTATGGCTAGTTTATAAATTGTAAACGGTTTGTTCTATCAGTTAGATGTGTTTGCGTGCTTGATGGTATTTAATTGTTGATTATTGCTTCGCATGAATCTTGGTGACGGTCTTTATCACATAATAGAGTCGTGCTAGGTTTTAGATTTTGGTGACTGTCTATATCACGTAATAAATCTTGAATCTTTAGGGTTAAATTGGCCAATAAACCTTAGAAGTAATAGTTGGTAATTTTATAAAATCAAGTGTTCTACTAATCATCAATAGCTGTAAGGTGCGAGATTATTGCTAGGTCTAAGTGATTAAACCGCAAGGTGGGTCCTTAGGAAGTTAACCTATTGGCTGCTGTCTAGCAAGTCTAGCTAAGAAAACAAACCTATCCTAGGTTTAGGTCTCGTAAGGGAGTGAGCCTTGTAGGATACTTTTATAAACCCCATTAGATGTCTTGTAAGGGAGTCTAAAACCGGTAGTTTAACAACCTTTAGGGGATCTTAGCGTGCTCTTGAGAGGGGTCCTTAGATTTTCCGATAGGTGAGAATTTCAAGATCCCGGTTCCATAGCAGACAACTTCCAATTATAATCATAACTAAAAGCAATCAGGATTCCTGTCTAGGTAGTTCCTTCATCATCCTTGAGTTCAGCTTTCGTGTGAGTTCGTGTCTAGTTCGTCTAGTCTAGTTAGTATTCGTTATTTGCATTCTTAGGATTTTTAGAAAACCCCCCCAATTAATAAACATTTAGTTAAGTCGTGTCAGTCTAAGTCTAGATAGAGTCATTAACGTAATCAGTAGAGTCTCTTGGGTTCGATACTCGGACTTCCTTAGGCTATACTTCATCGATCGGTACACTTGCCGGTTGTGTGGTTTAGGGTTTAGTGAGTCTTAGTTTTATAAATTTAAAACTTAGAGAGTCTAGATTTAGGGTAATTTTAGTTGTTTTAGTTGACCCGTTTCGAGCACATCAATGATGAACAGAATATGTAAACCATATCTGGATAAATTCATAATTGTCTTTATAGATGATATTCTCATTTACTCTAAGAGTAAAGAAGAGCATGCAGAGCATTTGTTTACACTTCTTAATTTGCTGAGAAAAGAAAAGCTTTACGCTAAATTCTCCAAATTTGAATTTTGGTTACAAGAAGTGCAATTTCTTGGACACCTGGTCAATCATGAAGGAATTCATGTGGATCCCATAAAAATCAAGGCGATTACTAAGTGGAAAGTCCCTGAATCACCAACAGAGGTGAGAAGTTTTCTTGGACTGGCAGGTTATTATAGACGGTTTATCCTAGATTTTTCTAGGATAACTATTCCTTTAACAAAACTGACCTGCAAATCAGTTAAGTTTGAATGGGGACCAAAACAGGAAGAAGCCTTTAGAATTCTTAAGCAAAGATTAACCAACTCACCCATACTCGCATTACCAGAAGGAACTGAAGACTTTGTAGTCTATTGTGATGAGTCTAAATTAGGTTATGGACGTGTGTTGATGCAACGTCAAAAGGTTATAGCCTATGCCTCTAGACAACTTAAGAATCATGAAGAGAATTATACAACCCATGATTTAGAATTTGGAGCCATAATTTTTGCCCTTAAAATGTGGAGACATTATCTTTACGGTAACAAATTTACTATTGTCACCGATCATAAGAGTCTAAGATACTTTTCGGGCAAAAATAGTTAAATATGAGACAGAGACGCTGGATGGAAATTCTTAGTGATTATGATTGTAAAATCCAGTATCATGCAGGAAAGGCTAATGTAGTAGCTGATGCTTTAAGTCGAAAGTATCATGAAAAGCCAAGACGAGTACGTTCTCTCAAATTAAATCTGCAGATAGATTTAAATGAGGAAATTAGAGAAATACGGGAATCAGTAATCAATGAAGATACTGAAAATTAAAAGGAATGATTAAGGAATTAGAACAAGGAACATATGGAATTTGTAGATTCCATAAGAAAAGAATTTGGATATCCAAACAAGGAAACCTACGCCACCGAATTTTAGAAGAAGCCCATAAGTCTAAGTATACGATACATCCCGGAAGTGACAAAATGTATCAAGACTTAAGGAAGAATTTTTGGTGGATAGGAATGAAAAAGGATATAGCAACCTATGTTGCTAAGTGTCTAACATGTTCACAGGTTAAAGCTGCACATCAGAAACCCTCAGGTTTATTGCAGCAACTAGAAATGCCCATATGGAAATGGGAATTGATACCAATGGATTTTGTTACTAAACTACCCAAGACAATATCTGGGTGGTTGTAGACAGATTAACCAAGTCTGCTCATTTCTTACCGATGAAGGAAACTTTCAGTATGGAACAACTAGCCAAGTTATATGTAAATGAAATAGTTTCATTACATGGGATTCCTTTATCTATTGTTTCTGATAGAGATAGCCATTTTACTTCTCATTTTGGACTAGTTTCCAAAAAGTAATGAGAACCAAGTTAAATCTAAGCACTGCTTATCATCCCCAAACGGACTGACACAGCGAAAGGACAATTCAGACAATGGAAGATATGCTTAGAGCTTGTGTAATCGATTTCGGAGGAAATTGGGCTGATCATTTACCATTAATAGAATTTTCCTACAGTAACAGCTATCATACCAGTATCAATGCCGCACCATTTGAAGCACTTTATGGACGAAAGTGCCGATCTCAAGTCTGTTGGGCAGAAATTGGAGAGAAACAACTGTCTGGACCAGAAATAGTACAAGAAACAACAGACAATATTATTCAAGTCAAGGAACGACTAAAAGTAGCACGCGATCGCCAAAAGAGTTATGCTGATAACAGGCGCAAACCGGTTGGAATTTCAAGTAGGAGATAAAGTGTTATTAAAAGTTTCTCCATGGAAAGGAGTAGTTAGATTCCTAAAGAGAGGAAAGCTAAGCCCCAGGTATGTTGGACCTTTTAAGATTATTAAAAGAATAGGACCAGTAGCTTACCAGCTACAACTGCCAGAGGAAATGGCAGGGATACATGATGTATTTCATGTATGTAATCTCAAGAAGTGCTTAGCAGATGAGTCATTAGTGGTACCTCTTAAGGATATAGAGGTAAATGAGAAACTTAAGTTTGTCGAGAGACCACTACAGATTGAAGACAGAAAGATCAAGAATCTCAAACACAAAAGATTAGTTTTGGTCAAAGTGAAATGGGATTCCAAGAGAGGACCAGAATACACTTAGGAACTCGAATCAGAGATGCAGAGGAAATACCCACACCTGTTCCAGTAGACCTCGAGGACGAGTTCTAAAACAAGGTGGGGAGGATATAACAACTCTCCCAAAACCCATAAACATATCCTATATGTCCTAAAATACATCCCGTATACGAAAAACGGACCTAAAATACCTTTATTTTTACAAAAGTCAAATAAAACAAACCTTTTATGTCGCTCGCAGGGCGCGACAGCTTCTGTGAAACCTGTCGCGGGGCGCGACAGCTGGACACCAGGCGAAACCCTGTGATGCCATGGCCATACGCGTGTGAAGGCTAGGGGTCGACTCAGCCAAGCTAGGGCCTACCCTAGGTCGCTCGCGGCCCGCGAAGGCTTAGCCTTTATCTGTCACAGGGCGCGACGGAGTGGCGGATTAGCACTATAAATAGAGGCTTTCGGCTTCAGTTCACAAATTGTTCAATTCTCACAATCTCTCTAAAATTCTCTAAATAATAGAAATTCTACTCGGGTATAATACCACTAAAAAGCAAAGCTCTGCCTCGTTGTAAGTATTATAACCCCCGGTTACGTATTAGTTACTCTGCCCGATTGATCTAGAGCTCCGTAACGCATGTCAAGGCTCTGCCTGACTCAGTCGTTGGAGTTCTGTCTCGGGGGGAGGGTATAGCTAATGTAAATTGGGTTATCTTACTAACACGTGTGCATTGTTTAATTTAATAGATTATAACCAGGAAGTCACCAGGAATTATCTAAAACAGCAATATGAGTTATTCCCTTTTTGCAAATTGTTTTTACAAGACCTCAATTGTTTTAAATTATATTTAACAGTGATTGAGTATTTGTGATTCTACAATTACTGTCGGTATGTTGGGGTTTTGTATACATTACTTGTTACTACACTGTGAGTAGTAGCATGACCACAAGTCAGGATTGACAGTACCGTGGGTGGTAATTTGATAGATATAAACAAATGTAATTGCGGATGTCCTCAATACAGTAAATTGATAAAAATTGTTTTGCTTAACTGTGATTCACTTGCCGGTATTTCTTGCTAATAAAACTTTTTAAAATGCGTTTCAGGTAACAAAATGTGAAAACCAAATAGAAGCCAGCTGGAAAGCACTGAAGGCTTGGAAAAGTGGCTATAAAAGTTACCTAAACAAGAAAGAAGTTTTATTTCAATAAATTAGGGTTTATCCCTATAAACATATTTGTAATGGAAACTTAGGTTTTCCCCACGTATTTATTAGTTATAAAAGTGTGGTATTTTACTCTGATAAATTATTTCCTAACTACGGTCCTGATGAAATTTCCGCTGCCAAATTAATAAACACTGATACCACTGATACTGTACTCGCGGCCGCCCGCTCCCGGGGTAGGGGTCGGGGGTTGCGACACAGTGCGGTTGCACATATTTATACATTGAGACAAGTTATGTTGTGTTGGTCATAGCTACCGGGGTGCTTATATTGTTTGGTGTGGTTTATGTTGGCCATAGTGAGACAGAGACACATCGAGGCTTCATTTGTGGAGTTAGTATAATTACATCACATGTGCAGAACTATATTTGGTGCACTTACTTATTAGATTCCAACAGAACCTGTGAAACTCACCGACTATTTGTGGTTGATCGTTTTTAAATGTTGGTGCATAATGTCTAATGCTTGCGTCTTTAGTTTTTGAGTCACGTAATGTATTGTATTGTATGGCAGTCGTGTGTTTAAGTTTTATTTTTTGAATCTTGAAGACCCTACGCATCAGGTGATACACAGCGCATGAGTCCTGCGCAGCGCATCATTGATCCATTGATGTATACGTTGCTTTTGATAGGCATGTGGGTCTGTGTCTGTAAATAGGTGTTGTGATGCGTGAGTTTGTCATATCTTCGCATTTGTAGCTTTTGATTGGAGTCCAATTGTAGCGAAGCTCTGTCGAATTTTCAACAGTTAATACAAAACATCTATTTACATCATTTGTGCTAATTTCACACATATTTCAATGGTTTCCGCACTTTGGATTGTGATCTAAGTAAATATATGTGTTCATCGACGTCTAATCAACGTGAACAAGATCAAATTAGGGAATATCAAGTGGTATCTGAGCATTATGGCTCATATCTATTTGTGAATTGGCAAAATGTTGAAGATTTTGGTCAAGTTTGAAAATTTTTGATTGATTTGTGAAGTTTTTGAACATTCTTACCGTCAAATTATAACTATTTCTACTCCTACACACCTATTCTTTCATTACCTACCTTAACATACTGAAAGACACCTCTTAAAACACTCAGAATTGCACAAAAATGTTGTCAAATTTTGTGATCAGCTCTCTAGAGCGCATGATAAAGGTGTGATACGTTGTGCATCAGTCGTGATACACGTGCATCAAGGTGATCCACTTGGTTTTGTGATCCATTTGCGGTGATACGCTTGGTAGTGGATCCGTTGGTTTTTGTGATACTCAGGTTGTGTGATACTCAAGGGCAATTTGGGAAAGTTTTGATATGCATTTGCTGATACGCTAGTTCTTGATACGTGGTTAAGTGATACACTACAAGTCATTTAAGTTTGAAAAATATTATAAGTGCTGAATATAATGGCTAACTTCCATGCTTTTGTAGCGAGTTCGGGGGAAGCGTGCAAACATTGAATTTGACCTCGGTATCTTAGTTAACTGAAAATGTAACAGAGTTAGTACCAGAGAAGTAAAAGGGCTAAAAAATGAAACCACAAATCTCGATATGTTCCACCGGATCTTTAGCCCTGGCGCAACGCGTTACGAATATATGTTTTTAAGTTTTCCAGTTGATTTAAAACACGTGTCCAAATCCTTTTGGTCGACTTTATATATTGGGTTTTCTCTTCCTGTCACTATACTGAGTGTCGGTACCGTATCGATACCATGACGTGATAGTCCTGCCATTAATGTTGTTTTTACGATTGCGTCTAATTTTCCATTTAAATTTGTTTAAATATTTTGAGCCGTCGCCACCACAAAGCACGGATGTAAACCACTGTTTTATTATTATTTAGAAAAATAATATTCACTATTATATATATACACATCTATCACGTTTAAATAACTATAACTATGCTAAATGTTGTTTTTACTAGGATACATGCATTTTTTTACTATTGGGATGATTTCGATAAATAAGTTTTATATGTATTCATGTATTGGCATAAAAATATATAGAGTAAACTGTTAACAGGTATAGACTGTGTAATTAGTTTGAATTGTATTGAATTGTATTGAACTCTTAGGGTTACAAAAGAGGGTGTTTATATAGAAAACCAAGTTACAAAAGAGCCCCTACACTACGCCACATCGTTTACTTTCCGACACTCCCCCTCAAGTTGAGTAGTGGGATCACCAATACTTAACTTGCTCAAGCAACTACTAAACACGTTCCCGTTGATAGCTTTTGTCAGAATATCTGCGAGTTGATCTTTTGACTGGACATACGGGAGCTCTATAACACATTCCTCCAATTTCTCCTTGATGAAGTGTCGATCTACCTCCACATGTTTTGTTCGATCATGTTGGACTGGATTTTCTGAGATCTGTATAGCGGCTTTATTGTCGCACATGATTTTGGTTGCTGTAGTAGGAAGAAAGCCAATCTCAGTTAGGAGCTTGCGAATCCACAGAATCTCTGCTAGGCCCCGAGCAACCCCTCGGAATTCGGCTTCTGCACTAGATAGGGCGACTACCTTTTGTTTTTTACTTCTCCAGGTAACTAGATTTCCTCCGACCATGGTGAAGTATCCTGAGGTTGACCTTCTCGTTCCTTTATCCCCTGCCCAGTCGGCGTCTGTATAAGCTTGGATTTCTAAGTGCCCATTTGATTTAAACAGTATACCATGACCAGTTGTAACCTTGAGATATCTAATGATTCTTAATACTGCTTCCATGTGACTCGCTTGGGGCTGGTGCATAAACTGACTCACCACTCCTACTGCATAAGCTATATCTGGACGAGTGTGGGAGAGGTATATCAGTTTTCCCACCATTCGTTGATATCTCTCCTTATCTGCTAGTTCTGCTCCATCTTCCATGTGTAGGTCGTGATTAACCACCATTAGGGTGTCTGCAGGTCTGCACTCAATCATTCCAGTTTCGGCTAGCATATCAAGGATATATTTCTTCTGACAGATAAAAATCCCTTGTTTAGATCTCAGAACTTCAATTCCAAGAAAGTACTTCAATCTCCCCAAATCTTTCATCTCGAATTCCGAAAAAAGTTTATCTCTTAACATTGACATTGACATTTCCTCTTCATCGTTTCTCGTAAGTATCATGTCATCAATGTAAATAATCAAGCAGGTCACAAGACTGCCCCTACGTTTCAAAAATAGGGTATGATCAGAGTTGCTTTGTTTGAAGCCATATTTCTTCATAGCAAGGGTAAACCTTCCAAACCAAGCTCTAGGAGACTGCTTAAGCCCATACAGAGATTTCTTCAACCGACATGTTTCTCCAGCCTTGAAATTCTCATTGAATCCTGGTGGAGCATCCATATAGACCTCCTCGTTCAGTTCTCCGTGAAGGAAGGCATTTTTTACATCAAATTGATGAAGAGGCCAACCTTTATTGGCAGCTATTGAAAAAAGAACTCTGATTGTATCAAATTTGGCTACTGTGGAGAAGGTTTCAGAGTAGTCGATTCCATAAGTGAGTATAACCCTTTGCAACCAGCCATGCTTTGTATCTTTCAATCGTGCCATCAGGTCTGTGTTTGACTGAAAACACCCACCGTCATCCCACTGGTTTCTTTCCTGGTGGAAGGGTGCATTTCTCCCACGTGTTATTCTTCTTGAGAGCTTCCATTTCGGTCTCCATGGCCTTTTTCCATTCTTCAGATTTCAAGGCTTCCTGTGTTGTAGATGGCATTTGTTAAGAACATAAGGCAGCGGCAAACGCTTTAGCTTCCTTAGACAAATTTCTAGTGGCAATGTTTGCCACAGGATACCTAGACCTTGGAGCCACCTTTTCTGGAGAGTATCTCTTAGGAGGAACTCCCCTATTTTCTCTTGGAGGGAGAGAATATCTTCCGGCTATCTCTGCTGCACCTGGTTCAACATGTTCAAGAACTGGTTCCACCTCTTCAACAACTGGTTCAACCTGTTCATTCTCTGGTTCAACATGTTTTGTAGGTTCAGTTGTTGTCGGTTCTCTGTGTTCCCCTGTTGTCTCATAATTATAAGACGTAGTACATTCAGAGTTTTCATTATTTCTTACCTCTGGTATCACGTTGGATGGACTTTCTTCAGTGGTACTGTGCTCCGCAGATTGTGTGGTTGTGTTTGAAGGACTCGAAGTACTGTGATGGTTTTCTGTTGTTACTCCTGCAGATGAGAGAACTTCATATGAGGGAAATTGGGTTAGCCAACTCAGAGTGTCTATACTTTCATTCTTCCCCTGACCACTGAGTTGGGTGTTATAAAAGTATTTTGTTTCAAGAAAGTCAACATTCATTGTGGTGAACATTTGATGAGTTTTTGGATTATAACACCGGTAACCTATTTGATCGATCCCATAGCCGACAAATACACATTTCTCAGCACATGGGCCAAGCTTGTTTCGGTTGGTTTTTGGTATGTGAACAAATGTTGTACACCCGAAGATTCGAGGTTCAAGTGTAAGAGGATGAGGAATACTGGCAGACTTAGATAGACAATCTAAGGGAGTCTTAAATTTAAGAGCTTTTGTAGGGAGCCGATTTAGGAGATACACGGAGGTTGCAACCACCTCCGGCTAGAAAGATTTAGGTACCTGAGATTCAATCAAGAGAGCTCGAGTCATTTCAAGAATAATACGGTTTTTCCGTTCAGAAACACCGTTTTGTTCGGGGGTATGAGCACAAGAAGTTTGATGAATTAATCCTTTTGTTTTAAAGAATTGTTTCATGGATGTATTGACAAATTCCCCCCATTGTCGGATCGAAGGATTTGGATTTGAGTTTGGAATTGAGTTTGAATCATAGCATAAAACGTGATAAATTTCTCGTACACTTCGGCTTTGTTTTTTAAAAAAATATACCCATGTCATGCGAGTACAATCATCCACGAATAGTAGGAAGTACCGAAGACCCTGCCCCCCATAACAGGAGCAGGACCCCACACATCAGAATGGATTAGGGAAAAAGGTAAATCAACTTTCGTGTTGCTTGGTTTAAATGGTTGTCGATGGCTTTTGGCACGAAAACAGGTTTCACAATCTATTTTACCATTCGAGGGAAAGAGTTTTGGAAACAAAAGACGCGAATAACCAGCGGATGGGTGTCCCAAACGTCTATGCCATAGCCAGGCTTCCCGATTTTCAGTTCCATGTGCCAACATCACAGTACCCTGTTGAGCCACTACATCCACGTAGTACAATCCTTGGCGCTCAGTACCACGTCCAATAATCACACCCGTCCTGATATCCTGTAGGAGGCAGAAAGTAGGGTGCTTAGTACCGTGCAATTTAATTCCTTGGTAATATGGCTAATTGAGAGCAGTTTGTGTGATAATGACGGAACATAGAGGCAATTTGACAATTTCATAGTTGGTGAAATTTCAATTACTCCTCCACCTTTCACTTGCATCATTCCGTTGTTTGCTGTATGAATTTGAGTTTTTTTAGGTTTGGTCATTAAACTTATGTCCAACGGTTCAAACGTCATGGTGTCAGTGGCACCAGAATCAAATATCCAAGAGCTGTTTTTTCCCGATTGATTGCCATATTACCCTTTTAGACAGAGAGCTGTTTTTTTTTTCGCTGTCAATAATACTATTCCGGCCGCGTATTTATCAAATACGCTGATTAAGACCTGTTAAAGTTGCGTGCTTAACCAACTGACCAGGCGTATTTATCGAATACGCTGGAAACTTGAACTCGCGTTCAAGATTTAACTCGCCGAGAAACAACAAATCCGCTACTTATCACACTAACCGAACGGATTTAAGTTGCGTATTTAAATAACTGACCAGGCGTATTTATCTAATACACTGGACACTTGAACCCGCGTTCAAGATTTAAGTCTCCGAGACACAGCAAATCCGCTATTGATGGACACCGCGTTATTTCACCGAGCGTATTTATCAAGCGAACAATAGCGTTACCAAATACGCTAGGGTTTATTAAAAAAGGAAGGTGGCTGTTCTTTGTGCTCCTCCTTTTTTTTTTTCACATATTCTTCTCTGCAACCAACTTTCTCGCACACTCTTCAACTTCTTGTTCAACCAATGACCTAAATTGTTACCATCGCTGATGAGGGTTTGGATGTTAACGAATCTGGTTTGTGGTACGATAAACGTCGAGTTCGAAGGAGATGAAGAACAACTTCGTATGCGGCTGAAGAATGGAGTCGAATGGTGGCGGCGAGAGGTCGGAGACGACGGTGTCGGTGGCTAGCGGCAGCGGCTTAAGGGTTTTCGGTGTTTATTCGGTGATTGGATCTGCAACGAAACGAAGCAGATCTGAGTTGTTTCAGATCTGAAAGTGAATCTGAAAGGTATAAGATAGATGATCGATGATTGCTGTCGTCAAGACTATTGTGCAGCGGCTGGAGATGTTTGGGGTCAGAAGGTTTTAGGGTTTGGTTTTGAAGATGGCGACGGCGACAAAGGCAGTGGCGCCGGAGATAAGATTTTCAGCAGCAGGTAAGGACGAGATGTCCTGTTTGATGATGTCTGGGTTTTGATTTTGATTTGTTGGATTTTTTTCTGGTTTGAGTTTGGATTGAATGAGCGAAGTGTTCAAGGATCACCAACACTGCTCTGATACCATGTTAACAGGTATAGACTGTGTAATTAGTTTGAATTGTATTGAACTCTTAGGGTTACAAAAGAGGGTGTTTATATAGAACACCAAGTTACAAAAGAGCCCCTACACTACGCCACATCGTTTACTTTCCGACATAAACTGCAATTTTGGTCCCATGGTTTCTTTCAAATTGCTGCATTTTACAAAATGAGAAGTTTTGTATAAAACACACTATGGTTTCATATCATTGCAATTTTAATCCACAATCTTAACACCATTCATTTTGTCTGTTAAGTTTAGGGATATTTTAGTCTTTTCACATTTTCACCACGTATTACTAAAATGAAAATAATAAAACAAATTAAGTTGGGTCCCACCTCTTTAATTTTTTTTTGAACGGGAAGGTGTCACAATTTTTTGGGTGCGAGACACCCCACACCCCCCCTCATTGGGGAGGCCCGTCGCCCCACTCCGGCCAGACGTGAGTGTCTTAACCGTGCCCCAGCTGGCATCAGAGTGTGACCGGCGTCCAAAGGAAAAACCCCACAGGTGCCTCGCCCATCGTAGGACTTGACGGGTTGAGAGCCGCCACAGAGGGGAATAAACCGCCTCAAGTGGGGATCGAACCCGGACATCATGGGTAAAACCCTGGTGCCTCACCTTTGGAGGAGATGATTATTGATGTGTGTTGAGTTTTTCTTTTATTAAAGAGGTGTGTGTGGTCCCACCTCTTTAATAAAAGAAAAACTCAACACACATCAATAATCATCTCCACAATTACCCATACAATCTTAATTGAAACAAAATCTCTGCAACGATAAGAATCGATGGAGATTGTGGATTTGAAATGATGGTGGTGACTAGTAGCAGTAGTTGTGGATGACTTTTGTGGTGGTGTTAGGGTTTTGGGTGAAATCAGATGATGGTAGTTTACTGGTGGTAGATTGCAAGTGGAATTAGGGTTTCTGGTGCATGTGGAGGATGGTGGTGGATGGCGAAGAATGGAGTTCATGGGTAGTGATGATGAAAATGAAAAGGTGGGAAACTATGGTGGATGACGGTGGAGGTCGAGTGAAGTTAATCTAGTGAAGGCTAGGGTTTTAATCGAGTTGATGGTGGAGACGGTGGTTGTTGGATTCGATGGGTAGGGGAAACAATGGTGGGCACGACGGTGAAGTGAAAGCTTGTAGTGAACGGTGAGTTCCGATGTAGAAAAGAACTACCAATAGGAAAGTGATAAAAGTCACAACAGCAACAAACATAAGTGAGTTTAAGATTGCTCCTTTGAATTTGTCCAAATTTGAAATAAGATGCGTTCTCAGTGTAAGATATGGTGGAGACTCAAGAAGAGAGTGATGAATATCTGTGAACAAAATGACCACTGAAAGCATGCAGATTGAAACAAGGGTTATATATTGTATTTGAGCATGAATGCCCATGTGGACACAGATTCGTATTGACACCCAGGCATCTCAAATGGCTTGTAGCAATTTATGACCTAGATGAAGACTTGTATCGCTCGTCCATTGAAAATCTTGAACATAAAGGGGTAGATTTGTCAAAAAAGGGTGGTACACATGGTGGTCATGGGAAAGTCAACTGAAAGTCTAATAGATCGGTTAATCATATTGTTAATGTTGGAAATTTTATAAATAATATTATATTATCAGTTAATATAATGATTATTTAATAATTAAGCCAGATGAATGAGAGATCTTGTGCATTAAGTTTGTATGTTGGAACCATAAACATGTGGGAAATAGAGCTTGTCCCACATAAGTGGAGAGATAAATATTTTGTGGATTTATAATTAAAATTCTCTACATGAATGTATTCTTGTGTGACAACTCACACCCAGTGGTTGCCAGGAGGGTGCGAAGCACCCGACACGCACCCGCGCCAGGGACCGGGACGAGGGCGATGGGCGCAATGTGGCGCTTTGATGGCGCGCTTTGCACTTTGCACACTGTTTAGATTCCTACTGGTTAAATTGAATTAAGTTCTCATTAAATTTGAGACTTATTTTTTTATTGAATTCTGTATTCAATATGGCCTTAATTTTTACTGAATTATGTATTCAATATGACCTTTCAGTTGGAATTCTAAACAACAATATATACAAGTTGGGTGCTTTGTCTAGAAGATACAGGAAATTAGACATTCGTATGGTTCATAGCACACATAGAGAAGTTCCTAACTTCGAATCCCTGAGAACTCTTGTTGCAGGTATTTTTTCAGGTGCTAGGCTAATCCCGGCAGTACAATCTGCTTAGGCTGTTGTACCCTGGGAAACAGACGGGTTCACCTGGGTGGCCCGAAATCTGTTTTAAGGGAAGCGTGATCTTCACGTGCCTCAGTCACCATTGTTTTATGTTTTCCTTGTAACATGTTCCTAGTTTAATATACATTCTTGTATTGTAATTTCTTCCAGTTTAGTTCTGTTCCTCTTTATGTATTGTAATTAGAAAGATATTGAAAAAAGCCTTTAGGTGATGACTATTGATGATGATGACAATGGCGTTTTGCTCTACTTTTCTACGATGAAGATGGAGGTTTCAGAGGGTGGGGAGCAGTGGTGGGTGCTTGTGTGTGCAATGGAAGTAGATGGATGTGTTTGGTAAAGGAGGAGGTGGATTTATTTGGTTATTTAAGTTTTCCAGGTAATTTGGTATTTGAGTTAAATGCCATTTTAGTCCCTGGTTTGGACTATTTTGACAATTTAGTTTAAATGTTTCATTTTTTGTTTGTGGGTCTAAAAAGGTTTCATTGTTGCCATTTTAGTCCACTAGGTTAACTTTATCCATTATTTCTGTTAACGAGAAGGGCAATTCGGTCATTTAATATGGCCGAATTACCCTTCTAGTTAAAAGAATTACATATAAAATGACCGAATTGTCCTTCTCATTAACAAAAAAAATGGTTGAAGTTAACACAGTGGACTAAAATGGCAACGGTGAAACCTTTTTGAACCCACGGGCGAAAAATGAAACATTTGGACTAAACTGACAAAATGGCCTAAACCACAGAGACTAATAGGCCCCAATACCATTGTTGGGTGAAGAAAGTAGTAGTTCGAGCAAAAAAATGAAGTTATCAAATTCGGGTAACTACCACAAGGGTACACCTAGAACTGAATTTACTGGTTTATACCTGACATAAACGAAGACCCCTCGCTAAGAAGACCACAAAGGAAAGATAAGAGAGCTGCCACAATATCTGAAAGCTCAATTGGGTTGGCCGAGAAGTTCAAGGAGTACACAATTAGGAAAGAAGCAAAAGCATTGAAGTTGGTGGAAATAAGAAAGAAACGAGAAAAAGATACTATAGCGTTAATTGCGGAACAATGTGAGTCGGTGAGACAGCTTATGTATAATTGGGATATGGAGATGTACAATCGGCCACACGACAATGTTCTACCAGAGATATTGTCATTTACTCTAGCTCAAAAACACGAGATAGCGAAAAAATATAATTGACCATGTAATTTCTAATTTTTAGTTATGTTTCTATTTTCCTACTTTTAAATTAATATAATTGTGGTTTTCTAATTTAATGTAATTTTGATTTAGTTTAAAATATGTTATAATTATCATGCATAACTATTAGAAATAAAAATATAAAAAAATGGACTACTCCAACGAGTGGAGCACCCCTTATGAGTGGAGAAGGAAGTTGGCATGACAGAGTAAAATTAACTGAGATGGAGAGGGGACTACTCTACTACCTGGGTAAAGCACTCCGTACACCCAAAATAGTGAAAATAATATATTTCAATGATAAAGATTGTACAAGCCAACTTTTAAGTGCCTTATGTGAAGATTTTAGTATTAAAAAAATTCATTGATTTCAAAACTACATACTATATCACCTCCTAACACCTTTATGAAAGTCTATGTTCTTAATTTGGTTGTGAATGTCAAAACATTCAAATACTAAAGTGAGTTTCTAGACCCCAAACAATGAGTTTTATTACAAATGTACATGCGGGGTTTCTCAGCTCCACGGTGAGGCCTATAGCCCACAGGAAATTCAATCATATGCATATACATATACGACATTGTCATGCCAATTTACGTGTACACACACCTACCTGATTCATGACACCAAGCTACAAATTTGTTCAAAAGTAAGGCTGAGTAATTCAATAAGCCTACTCAATTCAACTAAAGTTGTTCTAAACCACGGCGGAAGAAGCCAACCACGCCAACCCAAGCCCTCCCCTTTGCCCCTTCACGAGAATGGATACGTAGTTTTCTTTAGAACGACAAACTCACACTCATTAAATTTATTCTTAAATATGACACCAATGTCTATTACAAGACTAGAACCCGCATCACTTAAGACGGGCAATACCTTACTACACTCTTTGTACCATCACACTACAAGCCCTTTGACTTTGACCAAAAAGTCAGTCCCACAAGTTTGCTCAGTTTTGACTTTAGCCAAAAAAAACTGGTACCAGGTGTTAGGAATGTATGTAATTTCGGGTTTTTTAATACCTGCCCGTGTTTTTTTCCATACCCAAACCCTATCCGAGCCTAGGTATACAGGGTATGGATTTCTTGACCAATACCCGAACCCGACCCGGGTATTGGTGTAACACCCCAAAAACGGGTTTGGTAAGCAAACCACGTTAATATTACTGACGGGTAAAATACCGTTAGTGGTAAAAAAAATTTACCCGGTAAATATTAGGATTTAAATAATTAATCCTAATAATAAACAAAAAGTGAATAAAAAGCTTTTAAGAAATAAAGTGATAGAAGGCCCGAGTTAACGGGACCTGAAATAAACTTGGTTATAGATTTCCCGAACCCACTAATTTAACTAGGAATGTTTAACCTAGTTAATAAGTGGGGAATATTGTTAGAAATAAGTAGGTTGTGCCCTACTTAATTAACTAACCAAATTAGAGGGGCCAATATTGTTAAAATTGAAACTTATATTATTGATTTTAATTAAAAATAAAAACAAAACACCCCATTTGGGGGTTCTGGTCGATCAAGAATGAGCAGGGGCGACACCCCACTCTCAAACCCTAGAAAAGTTCACTAAAACTCTCAATTGGAGGTGCAAATCTGGTCCAAAACGAAATTCGAGCATAGATTATTGATCCTCATCACAAGAGGATTACAAGGTATGTAAAATTTGATGAAAACTCTCAACTTGAAAATCTCACGAAATTAGGAAATCTGAAAATTTATGATGCATGTTTGTTAATTGCATGGAATAGGAACAATATAGTGTCTAGGAGTAAGCCCTAGACAAGTATATGTCGAAATCATGCTTAGCTCAAGTTTTTGTTGATACTAAATTCATGTATGAGATGTTTTTATGGTTTTGATTGCAAAAAAAATAGTGTTATGATGTCAAGAACAAGCTTAAATTGAAAGCTGAATTCAAACGATTCTTGATCAGAATTTACAGCCGATTTGTATTGGCTGTAACCTGGAAAAAAAGTGATAAAATAATGTGTTTCTTGAATCTAGAATGTAATTCCAGGAAATATCTTTAAAACCCCACTGGAATCGCATTTTTTCGACGAAAATCGAGCGTTTTATGAATTTTTCCGTATCAAAGGTTCAAGCTGCGTTTTCTGACAGAAATTGCAGCCCATCACGAATGTCATAACTCAATTTAGGAATTGAGTTATGATCTCAAATTCTTACTGTAGAAAGTTTTAAGCGATTAAAAGAATCGCCAATTGGAATTTCGTCAATCGAAAAAACGAGGAATTTTTAATGAATTTTTCCGTAAGCTGCAGTCAGAAGTGACGAATCTGATTGCAGCTTAGTAAATGAATTTTCACGAATTTTTGGTAAAGAGTTAGATCTTGAAATTTTAACTCAAGGGCTAACCCTCCGAGAGGTACGCCACATAAAAAAATCATAATTTTTGAAGACTTGTAAACAGGTTAAACAAGTCACCAAAAACAGCCAATTTTCGTTGATATGAAATGCCTAAATGAAATCGCGGCTTACTAAGTTAGTATGTAAAAATTTGATTTTTGTTAAGAGTTCGGATGAAATATGCCTAAGTGAGTTCAATGAACCAAATGTGCATATGAATATGTTGGTAAGTCAATTGACTTTTAAAAAGTCAAACTAACCAATGATAAAGTCAAATAGTAGTTTCGACATAGAAAATACGTGAGGTGGAATAGTCGTGAATTGAAATGACTAATCTAACCACCTTGTGAATGATGATAGTTTGACGCGTAACAAGCTAGGCGGAAGCTTGATGAGGGAGCGGATCAAACAAATCAAGAAGGAAAGGAAAAGCATAGTTCGGATGCGAGGTAAGTATAGCTTACACTAGTCATATAGTTTAGAATGTCCTTTTGTTGTTTTGATTTCGAACAAGACAAATGGAAAGTTGAGATATGGTGTTTCCGGCGTGTAGTCGTACGGAACAAGATAACCAATAAGGGTAAAATTGAAATTTGGACACTTGTTGACAATAATTATTGGTTTTGAAAGATACATATTTCGTAAGCCTTATTAGGCCAAAAAGCGTTAAGAGGTGAATTAGAGTTAAAACGACCGTGCAGTGTAAATCGGAACGAGTCGTGTAGACGAGATGGCAATAAGCTTTATCTCGCCAATATTATCGGTCATTTAGACCAACGGGTCAAAAGGTGAAAATATCACTTTTGACAATATCGACTAATGGTTTGATGAGTTGTTTGATTTCAGAAATAAATATCGAGTGGATATTTACATCGCTATTACTTAGTAGATATTGAGGCAAGGTACTTAAATGGGTCAATGTAATGATCCGAGCCAGGTACGCATAATAAGATAACTCTCATTTAAATGTAAGGCTAATGAGAGTTAAACGAAGTCTAAAATAAGTTTTTGGTTACCTTAATAGGTAAACCAAATGTTACGGACGATGGTCATTATATTTGTTATAGGTTTCTAACCATTACCAAGAGTTTAATAAGGGTTTTAGCCATGGAAATGGGTTGCATTTGATGGTTTGGTTCGAATTTAAAATGACCCTAAACATGATTTCCGCAGCTTTTTATACGGATTTCGACTAATCTTTAAAAAATCATATAAAATCAACCGTTTATCCGATTTGGGTGTTCTATACCTTTTCGGAAAGCTTATGAAGTAAATTTTTACTGTTTTCAATCATAAGAAACAAATGTGGTTGTTAAATAGGCCAAAAGAATGAATTAAACAGCTGTTCAAAACCTTGAAAGCTGTTTGAAAAATGAAAATATAGTTGCTGTGCTGATTTTATAAAAATCATATAAAATCATAGAAAATTCGTTAGAAGGTGTACCTTATATGCTTGCGAAGGTATTGAAGTTTTCTACGATCCATCTTTGAACATGTTAATCTAGTTCGGACTTTGAATGGGTCATAATGGTCAATTACAGCAGCTGTATAGAAAATCGCTGCACATTAATAATGTCATTATTAATCCAGAAAAAGACATATGATTGCGTATACTTGATTTAGTCATGCCACCGTAAGTTACGGTGGAGCTGATATGATTACGATGGTTACATACTGAGTTACGGTGGACCCAGAAACAAAGTATATTTTATTTAGTTTAAATTCCCGGACTCGTTTAGACACGTTTTAAACCCCGTTTGACTAAAGTATTTCATGTTTATGGAATATAGGTACTTTTGGATGCCGGAAGACGATCAAGCTCAGCGAAGAACCGAACACGATAAAGATACACGCTTCCGCACTTTGCCACGTTGTAAATTTTAAACAACGAATTCGATCACGTTATGTAGAATAACTTATGATTTGTAAAACTTTTAGTAAACCCGTATTTCCGATGTATATGTAATCGTAATTACATGATTGTTTTCGTAAAAGATTCATTAAACCTTAAATTATAAGAACGGGTGTTACAATTGGCAATACAAGAAAATTCAAAATCCGGTCATACCTAGGAAGGGTACTAGGGTCAGGAAAGCCAAGTCTTTTGGCTCTGACTTTCATCTTTATTTGGTGGAAGGAACCAGGAATGGGGTTGAACATCAGTATCAATATTGTTTCAATATTGAGGAGGATCCTAAGACATACAGTCAGGAAATGACATCTAGGGATGTTGCTTTCTGGAAAGAAGCCATCCAAGATGATATGGATTCTATCATGCATAATAATACATGGAAACTGACTGATTTGCCTCCTGGTTGCAAACCTTTAGGTTGCAAATGGATTTTTAAAAGAAAGATGAAAGTTGATGGTAGCATAGATAAGTTTAAAGCGAGGTTGGTTATCCAAGGATTTAGACAAAAGGAAGGAATAGATTTCTTTGATACCTATGCTCCTGTTGCAAGAATTTCCACCATAAGGCTTCTTTTAGCCCTTGCTTCAATTCATAACTTGGTAATTCACCAAATGGATGTCAAGACCGCATTCTTGAATGGTGAATTAGATGAAGAGGTATACATGAAACAAGCTGAGGGTTTTGTATTACATGGACAAGAGCACAAGGTGTGTAAACTCGTCAAATCATTATATGGTTTGAAACAAGCACCTAAGCAGTGGCATCAAAAATTTGATGAAGTGATCTTATCTCATGGTTTTCTTCTAAACCAGGCTGATAAGTGTGTCTACAGTAGATTTGAATCCTCTAGTAAAGGAGTGATTATTTGTCTATATGTAGATGATATGTTGATCTTTGGCACTGACCAAGATCAGGTTGATAAGACAAAGAAATTGTTGTCTTTGAATTTTGAAATGAAGGATATGGGGGAGGCGGATGTGATCCTTGGAATAAGGATTAAAAGGAGTAACAATGGTATAACCATGACACAGTCTCATTACATTGAGAAAGTGCTGAAGAAATTCAATCATTATAATTGTTCTCCTGTGAGCACTCCTCTAGATCCTAGCATCCGGACTCCGGTTAATGCCCAATTCTGGTGATTCAGTTTCACAATTAGAGTATTCTAAGGTCATTGGATGCTTGATGTATGCTATGATTAGCACAAGGCCTGACATAGCTTATGATGTGGGTAAGTTGAGCAGATTTACTAGTAATCCTAGTGCTCAACACTGGCAAGCAGTGAACAGACTGCTTAAGTACCTAAAAGGAACCATGCACTTTGGTTTATGCTATTCAGGTTTTCCTTCAGTTATAGAAGGGTACTCTGATGCAAGTTGGATAAACAATAAGGAAGATCATTCCTCCACAAGTGGATGGGTGTTCTTACTTGGTGGAAGTGCTATCTCCTGGGCTTCAAAGAAACAAACTTGCATCACTGACTCAACTATGGAATCTGAGTTTGTGGCTTTAGCTGCAGCTGGTAAAGAAGCGGAGTGGCTCAGAAATTTGATCTATGAGATTCCATTATGGTCGAAACCGATATCATCAATCTCTATCAGGTGCGATAGTACAGCTACCTTGGCTAAGGCATATAGTCAAGTGTATAATGAGAAGTCTAGACACTTAGGTGTTAGACATAGTATGATTAGAGAATTAATCATGAATGGTGTGATATCTGTTGAATTTGTTAGATCTGAGCTTAATTTAGCTGATCATCTAACCAAAGGGTTAGGAAGAGATCTCGTGAAGAAATCAGCTAAAGGGATGGGTTTAAAGTCCATTTTAAATATCTTATGTCAAGACACCCAATTCCCATCTAATACAACGTTAGATGCAGAATTCAATGCAGAAAGCTTGTCATAATGATATTGGAACACATGAGCAAATCATCCCAAGGTATGTGTTCAGACTGCAAGATAAAGTAGGTTGAAGTTGAACTTCTTAATAGTTCATTGATAAATTGCAGTGCAGGTGCAAGAGTAATGAACTACCTATAAGAATATGACGTTTAGCTGCTTCAAGAAGCTTTGGACTTGAGCTTTGATGTATTCTTTGAAGGATTAGGACACATGCTAGTAAAATATTGTGTCAAGTGGAATTTGGATTTGTAAACGTTTGTGTATATTACCTACATGTATTTAAATGGATAACATGGGTTCAATCTATAGAGACACACTGTTATTCTAATATTTGTAACGTGTAATATACTAAGTGAAAATTCAATCATCAGGACATTTTCATTATGCATGTGTTTGTGCTTCTGTGAGGGTGTTTAAGTTAATCATGGATACCACTAAAATGGGGGAGGATTGTTGGTAATTTTAGTGTTATCAACGGATTTTAGGGTATTGGATTAACTTGTCGATCGAAGAAATAATGTTAGAGATTAAACGAGTTAGGTGACGCGGGAGTGCGGACTCAATTTAATCCTAATATTATTTGAGTTTATTATGTAAATAATTTTCATGAGCCTTGTAATTAATTAATAATTAATTTGTATTTAATTGTTTTTGGACTTTATATTATTATTGTTTTGTTAATTGTTAAATTACATTAAAGTCCATTAATTTATGGGATAAATGTCCATCTACGTAGACTCATTTTATTGGGCCAAAGGCCATCATGTTTTAGAAAAGTCTATGAATTTTAATAGACTTCAATTCACAAACAGTTTTTGTTATTATTAAACAAAGGCCGCATGTAATTCCTTTTTTAAGGGAATCTCGATCGTAATTTTAGACATACACAGAAAGAAAAAAGCATACGGTTACAAGGGGCTCTTCAGAGTTCAATCACAGAATCATCAAATCCAATTTCAACAAGAGTGATCTCTGTCTAATCCGATAAATCATTGCGTGTAACCCGCAAATAGGTTTATCTGATAGTTCTCATACGATTCAGAGATTAATCCAGGTTTTATCACAAACTTTGCAATCAGTGGCGAAGCTTGAAATTTTTTACAGGGGGTCGAAAACGTATATACCCAAAAAAGTCTATAGAACCGGGGGTCGAAAACGTATATACCCAAAAATTTCTATACGAAAACTATATATATAACACTACTGGCCGAAAAGTTTGGGGGGTCGGGCGCCCCTCCCGGCCCCTTCAAAGCATCGCCCCTGTTTGCAATTTCAATTCGGTTCCAGGTTTGTTAATTTCTTTGAAACTACTTTTTCTAGACCAATTATATAACCCTACAAAAAGTAACTTAGGGTACCATTAGTTAACTTAATAGTTGTGTCTCTTCACATCACACCTTTTAAATAATACCCTTGAATTAATAAACACATCTTATACATGTACCCCTTTATTTAACACACATACCCATTTGATTAATACCCTTGAATTAATAAACACATCTTATACATGTACCTCTTTATTATACCCCTTTGATTAATACATACCTCTTTGTTTAACACACATACCCCTTCCTACTAATTGATCAATTATACCCTTATAAAATTAGCAACTTGGGTTATGTCCTATTTGTTTAAAAGTCACACCCTTTAGTTCATTTTACTCACACCATTTCATTTCATTTCATTTAAAAAAAAGTAACATGGGTCACCAACAATTAACTCCTACCCATTCACTTAATTCCCACCCCTTCGCAAGCACCGCTTCCCTCTTCGCAAGCACCGCTTCCCTCCAAAATGCAAATTATATATCCACCGTTAATTCATATCCCTTCGCAAATCTTCATATCCTTTATATTCATGATTTTATACCAATAGAATATGCTCCCTAATTCTTTTATCTCCCTCACACCGGCATATTTCTTTGCTGTTTTGGACATTTGTTGCACAATAACCCCAACTTCAAATCGTTTAATTATTTGTTTTTTATTTCTCATTCTTCTACAATCCCGCAGTTTTCACCCATTAATTCTCGATTTAATGTTTATTTTCTTCGTTTCAAGTGTTCTATGGAATCTATTTCCAGAATTGTTATGGCGATTTGATTAAATAGTTCCCAATTTTAACGTAATGGTTTGAGTAAGTCGATTTATCAAACGTTTTTTTGTTAAAGTTATGGACTCAGTCATTTAATTTATTAATGCGGAGTGGTTGAGACGGATTTGGATTTGCTCTGTTTGTGTGTATGAATCTGGATAGGTTTGTGATAAATTGGATTGAAAGTATGGATGTATTATTCAGACGTTATAAAACAAAATGATGAACAAATCAATTCGAATAGATAGATTAAAGTCATAACCAAGCAAGAATGAAGGATGAAGGGTAAACAGAAGATTAATGATGAATCGTATACGAATTCGTGTCTGCAATGTTATGAGGCAGAAAAAACAAACAGCACCTTAGTTTGATTCATTTAATTAATGAGGCGGATGGATATAATCAAATTATTTATGATATTAAACTATTTTTTTGTGTTATATAAATACAAAATGAAACCAAAGATTGTATTATACAAATAAAAATTGAAACCGAAGATCATATTATTTTGACCATATTGATTTAAAGGAAAGTCATGAAAGTTTGACTTTAATTTTTTTTAGAGGATAACTATTGTTAAAAGAATCGTCGTTTTTTATATTCATTTTTGAAAAACAAAAACAAAAATTCTTAAAAATTAATAAAACGTTAAGTTTTGTTTTGAAAATAATAAAATAAGAAAAAGTTTTATTATACAACATAACCCAAGCCCCTTCACACCCCATAGTATAGGTCCTTTGAAATGTTAACTTTTAACAAAAGAAAATCTCTTAATGATGATTAGATGAAATCGAGAAACCAATATTTCACAAATTATAATTGCCTTCGAAGATAACTGGGAAAGCAAAAGTACACACGTATTGGTAAGGTGATACGTAGTGGGGCGGTATGCCCTTTGATAGCGCCGGAATAACGCCGGGAACACCAAAACGTGGGGCGCCATGTTTAAAAATTTTTGGGCCGCGCGATATGCATAACGGCGGTATGGGGGAGAGAATCAAAGATTGGACCAATCACAAACAAGCAAGGTTTTTATAATTAATTAATAAAATTGAAAATTAAGAATTAGGTAATAACGCCCCATAAAGCCCCTGTGTGACGTGGCACGACACGTGTCGCATAACGCCCCACAAGGGCCTTTATGACTACGGATGACCTAATTGAGTAGTGGGAGCCTTGAATTATTCTTAACCTCAGATGTTTTTTTTAACGGCAAATTTGGATCACTGACGGACCACTGGAGTATCATCGTGACACCAGCGTAACCACCCGATCATTTCACGGGGCATAATTCCTATACACCAATTCAGAA
This sequence comes from Helianthus tuberosus, assembly GCA_030545235.1. NCBI lineage: Eukaryota > Viridiplantae > Streptophyta > Magnoliopsida > Asterales > Asteraceae > Helianthus > Helianthus tuberosus. The sequence continues at coordinate 27,048,441 of CM060375.1, forward strand.
GGAAACCCAATAAATATGGGAAAACCCCCTTTGTGGGAATCGAACCAAGACCTATTGGTCCCAAAGTCTTATCACACCCCCAAAATGCCACTAAGCTATAAAGCCATGGGCAACCTCAGATGTTTTAAAAGTCAAACTTATCACATAATATTTGAAATCGAATGTTTGTCTTAAAAAGAAACTTGTTGGGGTTTTCATTTTTAATTTCGGCCAACTATTAATCGATGTGGATGAAATTGTATAATGGGCAGGTTGTGAGCTTAAAAGAATTGATTAAGTAGTAATGTAGGCTGCAGGAAAGGCTGGTCCGTTAGGTTTACTAACCTAGACACAGGTCTAAGGGCATCAGAAATCAAAGGCCTCCAATTTTTAGTAAAGTTTTATATATTGTATATGTATCATGCCCAAATAAAAGCAAAACTAAACCGTGTATTTTTTATAAAATTGCACAGATAAAAATTGTTTAGAAAAAAAGGCCCACATTCAAGACCCAGTTGTGAAATTAAATCATAGACATAATTGTAGTCTGATTCGAATTCAGTGAGTCAGTGCCTAAAATCCCTAAAATTGAGCCGCAATCATCGTTCCCATTTCCAATTGCAACCTGCTCTTTTGATTTTATAGGTTATAGCTATCACTAACGGTAATCACTCATGGTGTTGGGTCCGTTAGGTCGGGATGGGAGGAGAATTTATGGGCAAAATTAGGGCTAATTTTTCTATTAATCTCTATATGTTTTGCAAAAGGGCCTCCACTTAGTAGTCGCATTTTTTTAAGATTTTGTTTTTATTTTCTTTTTGTCAATCTAGCTAGTGTTATTAACAAAATAATACAAAATATGAAAAAGACCTAGAATAATCACTTTAGTATGAGTTAATTGCCCGTATAGTCCATGTGGTTTGCGATTTTTTCACCTTTAGTGCCCACCTTTTCAAAATAGCATGTATGCTCCCTATGGTTTGATCTTTTGTTACTCGGATAGTTCCCTTCGTGGATGATGGTTAGTTTGTTCAGTTAAGTATACGTAAAATGACTAAACTACCCTTATGTTATAAAAAAGAATTAATTATAAAAGCTGAGTGGGCCTCACCATTTTATTAGATTATTATAAAATTACCCCACCCCCCTTTGTCGTTCATTCCCCAGACACCACCATCACCTTACCGGACATCACTGCCTGAAATTCCACCCGAAAACCATCACCCCTCGCTTGAAAATCGCCTCACCTTTTCCATCATCTCCCTATCTGTTCATCTCCATTCCCCGATTTAGAACCACCTGCAACTATCCATCGGTTCAGATACCACCATTCACCAAATCCGTTAAAGAAAATGATGTAGCGCGTGATACGGAAACGAAGATCGAACACGTTGATTCAAAGAATACCCGTGTAGTTCTTCCCCAACCCCCAAGATTCCTCCCAAAAGGCACGGAATTTGAAGTGAAAATTCAGTAGTTTCAAAATTCAATTCTGATTGTTCAAATTACTAGAGGGACATATAAATAAGAATAGAAATTCGAAATGGGCCTAAAAAAGATAACGGGTCAAACACACAGCCTAAAACACAATGCCCAAAATAGTTCAGAAAACATAAAAATGCAAATAAGTAATAGAAATAAGCGTTTTTTGGCCCGGACATTGACCCAAACCGCCGTAGGCGTTTGCAGCAAGATGGAGCTCGTTCTCACGTTCGTTTCGCCTGGTCGTACGCCCAAAACAGACCCCCGTAGCCCAAGTTAGAGCCATTTTAGTGAAGCCCCTTTTGTTACACGATCTTGGGCCTCCAAATACAAAATAGCCCGCTCCTCCACACTTGGGCCTGCATCAGAAAATCACAACACTAACACAAGTCTCTGATTGTTCTTGTTACCATAAAAAACACCATATGGGTCCCCATGTTATGGACTAATGCCATTGCAAGGTATGACACTTGTCCCAGATCGATTGTATTGTATGGGCAACCAATGTGGGGTTTATATACCAAATGAGCTCTCTCACCAACTAGGCTAGTCTTTTAGGTTGAATTCTCTCGTTTGGTATGTAACACCCCTTTAATTTCTTTTCTTTCATATGGCACACACACATTACTAGGGTTGTAAACGAACCGAACGAAAACGAACAAGGCTTTGTTCGTGTCCGTTCGTTAAGGAAATAAATGTGTTCACGAACAGTTCATGAACACTTACCGAACGAGATTTTATGTCCGTGTTCGTTCATTAAGGAAAAGAGCGTATTCGCGAACGGTTCATGAACACAAACGAACACAAATAAATTTGGCGAACGCGACAAAGGACAAAGATAGATGGCCCAGAGAGTAGCACTCGAACTTGAAACCCTTATTGTGGAACGGAGGTCGATCGTATTCGTGGATGTAAATAATGAGAAATGAAAGGGAAATGATCTAAAACAAGGTGAAAGTGGGTTTCCTAGTTTAATTGTTAGGGAAATAAAATAAATAAAAGTTTAATAATATAAAAAGTACAAATAAAATATAAGAAATTACAAAGATCTTCAATTAAAACACAAACATACGAACATAAACGAACGCAAATCAACAAATGTTCACGAACACCTTACCGAACGTTCACGAACACAATCGAACGAACGAGGCCTCTGTTCATGTTCGTTCATTTAACTAATCGAACGGAATTTCTTGTTCATGTTCGTTCATTTATTAAACGAACGAACATAAACGAACTTTCCGCCGAACGGTTCACGAACTGTTCACTGAACGTTCGGTTCGTTTACAGCCCTACACATTACACATAAGAAACCTGTAGAGAGAGAAACGGAGGCTAGAGAGAGAGAAATAACAGTCGATGAGAAACGGAGGCTAGAGATAGAGAAATAACAGTCGAAGAGGTTCTGGTCGGCCATTCCTTTTTGACGTGAGGAGCTGCAAGGCAACGAGGATGGCCACGATGACTACGATTCCGACCGGATTATGGTGACGACGGCTAGGATTCCAAGGGAGAAGTCGGTGACGGCGATAGCAACCGGTGTTGCAGCTACGATTACGACCGGCTTTTGGTTTTATGGTACCTGCAAATCAATTATCATGCTAGTGGATGCTTTTTTTTGTTTTGTTTTATGATACCGACTTGTAACAGATCAGAGTGAGTTTTGATGTTTTTGTGGGTGTTTGGGATTCCTTCTCAAAACTGACTTATTAACTTATATAAGTCAAAAGTGAGAAGTTAGAAATTCTAACTTCTCAAAAGTGACTTCTCAAGACACAATATCCTTCAAAATAAGCTAACTCAAACACTTAAAAAATAACTTATTAACTTATATAAGTCAATAAGTCATAAGTTGCCCCAAAATAAGCTAACCCAAACACCCCCTTTTGGTTTGCGTATAGGATTTTGACTGATTTACAAGTGGGAAAATAATGAAATGGTGGTGATTTGCCTGTGACATGTGTAGAAGAAGAACAAGGGGGTGGGGGGTATTATTTAAATAATTAATTATTATTATTAGAAGTAAGGGTAATATGGTAAATTCATACCAACTTAACTGAGCGAACTAACCACAATCCACGAAGGGGACTATCCGAGTAACAAAAGATCAAATCACAGGGAACATACATGCTATTTTTAAAAGGTGGAGACTAAAGGTGAAAAAATCACAAACCACAGGGACCATCCGGGCAATTAACTTTAAAATCAATACAAAATTAGGGGTGAGTAGGGATTGGTTTTGACCCAAACCATAACCACGATGTTGTTTAATGGATAACCATAACCATAATCGATCGGTTATGTCGATTTTGATTAATCGGTTTTGATGGTTATAAGGGGTTGGTTATGGGCGGTTAACCATGAATTTTGGCCTACCTAAAAATAGCTCAATTTTTTTACATGAAAAAAATTGTTATTACATTTTTCTATATATTAGTAAATTACACATTATTAGAAAATACATGTAATCTATAATATTAATACCAATTACTACCTAATATTCAAACAAAGTGATATGATATATTACATAAATTCAAATAAACATTCAACCAGAACGATATAAAATAACCAATAAAGCAGTGGCGGAACAAGAAGAAATATCCAAGGGTATCCCAAATTTTTTACGATACATTTATAGAACGGAAATTTTTTTACCTACATTACGGGGCAGGGCCGATCCTGAAAATTCAAGTGCCCTGGGCGAGCCAAAAAAAGGCCCTTAGGTCTTACCGAATTAAATTTTATAAACTAGTTTTTTTTAAGTTATTAGTATTTAGATTAAAGAATCAATATTGAGCATATCACATTTGTGCTAGGCTTTATGAATTAATATTGGCAATTAAGTTTTCAGGTTTTAGATTGGGCTAGGTTTATTTTTATTTTTTAGATCGAAATTAAACAATTCAAGAACTCAAGAAGAAAAGAAATAAAGAATACTCACAACTCACAATCAGCACAACAGCAGCGACTTCAGCCAATTTGCCTGTTTGATGATTATTGTTCTGAACTGTTTCAGCAATCAGCAGCGATCAATTAAAGCTTGTTTTTTTTGGATTTTGGTTTCATCATCACTTCAAAAAATTCAAACAATCAATTAACAATCAAACTAACAACCAATATTCAGCCAATAACAACAAGTAACAAGAATAAAACTAATCAAACTAACCAATAATCAGCTAATCAAACTAATCGTCTGTGACTATGTTCGATGATAGTCTATTCGTCTGTGATCTTCTATTGTTCGATATGATCATCTAGTCAAACAATCAATAATCAGCAGCCAATAACAATTAGTAACAACAATTAAACCAATTAACAATAACTAACCAATATTTATTGAATCTGCGTCCTGCGAACAGCAAGCAATCCATCAACAGCAGGTCGACAGCAGCAGCATGTAATCTTCTGTTCGATGTCTCGATATGCTACTCACTGCCAATTCTTTCCGAAGACGATGTTCTGTTCGATAATCAACGACCATTAACAATAACTCAATAAGTAAGTAGTAACAACATTATATAAAACAACCCAAACATAGCAAACTGAAGTCGGAAACAATAAAAAAAAAACTAATGAAACTAAAACAAAACCTCCTGTTCGTTTCGTGTGAAACTGTGAATGATTAACATTAATAAAAAAACTAATCAAAGTATCAAACTGAAACAAAACATCATGTTCCTGTTCGTGTGATTGTGTGAATGATTAATACTTAATAAAAAAGTCTGAAACAAATAACAAACCTCCTGCTGCGATGAGCAATTCTGATCGTGATTTCTGTTCAGCGTGTGTTCGAGTTCACAGCAATTTCTGGTCTGCGATTCTGCGATATCCCTCATTTCATCCCTGTGTGAGTGTGTTCGACAATCCAAGAATCGACCTTTGATATCCCTGCATAATTCAATCTGCCGCCCAAATGCCCAATATACTGTTAGGGTTATTTTTTTGGTTATTTGGGCTAACTAATATTGGGCTATCATTTGGTTATTTGGGCCAATATAATCAGAATTATTTGGGCTTAATATCAGTTTCTAAAATTTTTTTTGAGGGGTGTCCTAGTAGTAGTTGAGGGGTATCCTTAGTATAAAAATCGGGAATTTTTTCTTTTTTACACTACCGCTTAAAAGTTGAGCCGTAGCCCGGGCTACGCTTACGACTATACTAGGTCCGCCCCTGCAATAAAGACTAAAAAACATTCAATTATAAACATGGTTTAACAAAAAACATCTTGTATTAATAAAATGGTGAAAAGTCCTAAATTCGGCAACGATTTTACTACATGTTGGTTCAGTTCGGTTATGGTGGTTATGGAAACTTTGAAAACCATAATCGACCCGCTACTTTCGGTATATAGAAAAACAATTAATCGACCCACTGGTTTTTTAATTGGTTCAATTTTATCGGTTAATTTGGTTCTGAGCCAGTTAATTCAGTTTATTGCATACCCCTAAACAAGATGATGATTTCCCAATATTATATTTAATTATATGGGTGAAGAAAACCCCAGATACAATGGGTTAAAAAAGGTAAACACGTATAAACGAAGAAAACATAAAGTTATAAAGAGAAAAATCTTACAAACGATCATCTAGATTAACCTAAGGTAATGTTCACTATCTGCCTATCTGGAATGTAAAGGCATTGGAATCAGAATTAGATTTTAAAGAATTTCTTTGAAACCCATAATGTATTTGGTTAGTATAATTATCAATGGAATTGAAATGTAAGATTATATAATACCTTGTGTCAAGAAGTAGTGTTTTTGGCACAGTCAACTTGTAAAACCACGTCTAAAGATGCAAATGAGTCAAATTTAATTTTCTTTTGTTTAATACATGTTTTGACTGGGTCAAAGGGAGATTCAATTTTATAGGTTTTATCAGCATGTTACTCTCTTTTCTTCACACAAATAGACACTTTATTTCTCAAATATATCTGTCTCTTTCTACACACACACTTCCTTTCTATACATCTCTTCGTCTCTCTCTCTCTCTCTCTTCACACACATTTTGTTTGTCTCACAATAATAGTGTGTGTGGATGATGGACACGATGGTTGTTAGCTGGCGGAAGACGGAGATGGTAGGGTTGGTGGCAGAGACAGGGACATTGGTTGTTAGCTGGCGGAAGACGGAGATGGTAGGGTTGGTGGCAGAGACAGGGACATTGGTTGTTTGGTGGCGGAAGAAGGAGACGGTGGGGTTTAATGGCGGAGACTAACATATATTTTCTTGCTTCAACCAGATGTGTTGTTGTTTGGTGGTGGAGATTAACGCTTTCTTTCTCTACATCTCCCTCTTTCTCTCTTTTCCATACTTGTTCTTGTTTCGGTCGTAATCATCTTCCTCCCTTTCTAATCTCTTAAATTCCATCATTAACACCTCAAGAACAAGATCTCAAGGTTAATAAATGTTCTTTTATTATAAAGTTATGAGTGCAGAAACCTTCAAAGTAAGGATGGTGGTTCATAGGTCGATGAGCAAAGGAAGTGGTTCAAGAAGATAAACAGCCACACCTTTGCGTGGTTCCTAGGTCTGCAGGCCACCATGGTGACGCTCTGGCGTCTCGTTTGAGCATAATTGTTTTTACCAGCAACGTATTTTTAGACTACAAAACCGTGTCTTATAATCCACCCATTTTTAAGATACACAACTTTTAAACGCGATCGAAAACCGCGTTTGAAAAGCAAAACTAACGCGTCTAATGGCTCTTTTTGTACTTGTGAGGTAAACCGACGATTTAGATTCAATTCCAAAGCCTTCTTTTGTTGAAAGAAACAACATAAGGAATGAGATCTCCATTCCAATTCCATTTAGAATCCATTCCACCATAAGTGAAACGAACATTACCAAATTCAATTATCCACAAAAGTGCATGTATCATCTACATTGCTACTTACAAGCGTAACAGAATTAACAAAGTTTACATGGAACTATACTTTCTCTTTCATGATTTTGTTGCATCAAGCGCTACGCAAATAGAATTTTTTTTAGAAGTGGTGTATTTTGAAAAGATTTTTAGGATAACGGGGAAGTCAAAAAAAAAAAAAGGTTTCTGGTGTATCCGCTATTAGCAATAGCGGATTAGGAAGGGAAAGTAAATTGTACTGCAGCATTGCTCAGGGAGGTGTCAAATGTTTTTCTAATCCTCTATTCAAAATAGAGGATTAGGAGGAGTGGGTTTAATGTTGAACATGGATTGTTGAACCAATCTGAGCCATTAATCATTATTTTAGATGTAAAGGGTATGATGGTAATTAATCAATTTAAATAAGGATGTTATAAAATTAAACTAACTACCCCTTACGATCTTTAAATCGTTATAACTTTTTCATACGTTAATATTTTTTCTTTTAAATACACCATAAAAACGAGTTTTTTATTCTCTTTAATTTGAGTATAATATTGTTATAGTTAAAAAAAAAACGAAAAACATATGAAATTTTGTTTTTTCAGCGTTTTACTGTTTATATACACATGTGTACATGAGTACAATACACAAATGTACAGCAGTGTACAAACAGCCTGTACACTTGCGTAAGTTGTAGGAACAACGGCATGTACACTTGTGTACACATTACCTCAGCGAAAATTAAAGCCTGTACACTTGTGTACGTCGTACGAGAAGTACACAATTACCTGAATGCCCCTCTCCTCCTCATTTCTTTCATATATTTAATTTAATATCTACAAGTTTGCCATTAGCATTAATTTTGATCATCTAACAAATGAATGGCCTAGATTTGTTCATTTTGTTCACAAGTTAAGCATTGTTCACTCTAGAACCCTACCCTATCTATACTATATAATAAAAGAAACCAACTTTTGGACACATGTCACTCATTGAAGGCGTCTACATTTTAATTTCCAGCATTTTCATACTTATCTTATATCAATTAATTAAATAATAAATAATCAATTAATATTAAATCTTATCTTACTTTGAATGTCAGATAAAATTATTCTATTTAATCTAATAATATATTATCTTCAAGTTTAAATTATAAATTATAGATTTTTTAAATAATAGCACAAGACAATAATCTTAAACTTAAAACAATTTAAAGTACAAACAAAATATACAAAATAACTTATTAGACATTAGATCAAACTTTAAAAAACACTAATTAGGAAGAGAAGCTTATAATATAATTATGTTTTAGATTTTCCAAATTGAGGTTCTAATCAATTCGAATTAAACTTAACCAAGTTTATGACTTGATTCGAATTAAACCGAACCAAATTTATGTTTTTTTAAACGAATCCAATAACATATTATTTACTATACAAAATTACATTTATTTAACCCGTGTAATACATGAGGTTTTTAAAGATATAACTTTTTGTTATTATTTAGTATATATTCGCCCTGCTTGCGGTATGCGTATATAATGTATATATGTGTGGACGCTCGGAGGGAAAAAATGAAATTGAACTAATTTTAACATTATTTTACTAAGTTCGTGAAAATAACGTTATAAGCGGAGGACGGTTAATCATGCATCATCATGTGGTGGCGTTGATAGTAGAAAGACAAAAGGGACCATGCACTAATCGGACTTTGTCCCGATTGTTAAACTACTATCGAGTCGGGGCTCTCAATAAAAGCAACCTCTCTATTCCTACGGGGTAGAGGTAAGGCTGTCTACATCTTACCATCCGCAGACCCTACCTTAGCTTTGCTATTGGTGGGATTTACTGAGTATCATGATGATGATGATAATGATTTAGTATATATAATTGGATTTATTGAACCTGTATAATACACGGGGTTTATAAAGATATAACTTTTTTATTATTTAGTTTAAAAAAATACATTTATCCAATCCGTGTAATATACAAGGTTACAAAATTACATTTATTTAACACGTGTAATACACAATGTTTTTAAAAATATAACTTTTTTTATTATGTAGTATATATAATTAGATTTATTCAACCTGTACAATACTTTGGTTTTTTTATTTGGTATATAAAATTACATTTATTCAGTAAAATACATGGGGTTCTTAGATATATATTTTTTTATTATTTAATATATAAAATTACATTTGTTCAACCAGTGTAATAAACAAGATTTTTAAAAGAATAATTGTTTTAATTTAGTATATAAAATTACATTTATTCAACCCGTGTAATACACGGGGTTCTAACCTAGTATATATATATATATATAGAGAGAGAGAGAGAGACAGTAATATTATGTCAATCAGGGGCGGACATACCCTATGTCAAGGGGTAGCCCGCGTTGCCCCTTGGCTCGGCCGCGATAGTGTAATTTTTTTTTTTTGCGTTTTTCGGATTTCGTTGCCCCTTAATAAATTTTATGTTACCCCTTTTGTAAGCCCAAAAATTTTTATTCTACCTAACTAGCTACCCAATACTTATAAAGCCCAATTATCATAGCCCAAGTCCCAACCCCATACCCAATAATCTAATATTTCTACAAAGAAAAAGCCCAAAAAGAAAGAAGAAGTAGCGTAGCAGAGCAGTAGCAGGACCGAAGAAAAAAAAGAAGCAACGCAGGAGCCAGGAGCCACTCCAGTCCATCATCGTCCATTCGTCCGCCCTTTGCCACCGCCGTTCCACTCCGCCACTCCAGTCCATCATCGTCTGCCACTGCCAGTCCATCCTCAGGTAAGTGTTATTCCAAATTCCAATCGGGTTTATGAGAAATTGATTTAGGGTTTATGTGAAATTGATTTAGGGCTTATTGTTTAATGTGAAATTGATTTAGGGCTTATTGTTTAATTTTATAGTTATGACTGTTATGTGCAATTGTTAATTTGTTATAGCTTTTAGGGTTTATGTGAAATTGATTTAGGGCTTATTCTTTAATTTTATTTGTCTTATAAAATTAGGGAATTTGGAAGTTGAAAGATGAAAAAACAAACTCTCATTAGTAGTCTTTTTAAATGAAAATTCCAAGAAAATGATGATTTGGGTGCAACTCCTAGTTCAAATATTATTGACGATAAGCAAGAAAATGAAGATATTGGTCCAAGTTCAAAGAATGATAATGATATGCAAGAAAATGAAGATATCAGACCAACTCCAAGTCCAATTATTACTTTGGCTTCAAGTCCTTCAACACGAAACAAAATAGATTTGAATGATCTTCCTTTGGATCCCTCCGATAGTCCGCCTATTACTAGTTATCATCCAAATCAAATAGACGACATAAGAAGAGCGTATCTTGTTAAAAAGGCTTTTCAACCACGAGGTCATGACTTTAAATGGACAAACTATTCTAGTGGCCGAAGACGTTTTAATGTTAAATGGTTTGATAAATATCATTGGTTGGAGTATAACACTAAACAAGAAAAAACATATTGTTTATATTGTTACTTATTTAATGAAAGTGTTGGTAATAAAGGTGGAAGAGAGACTTTTGTAAGTGGAGGCTTTTATAATTGGAGTAAACCGGGTGTCTTAAAAAACATGTTGGGTTAGTTAATAGTATACATAATAAGGCGGCGCAAAAATGTATCTTTATTAGCCGATAACCATTTAAGCATAGATCAAGTAAGTTATATGTTTCATAATTTCATTACATAAACTATAATAAAGATTATATGTCGTATCATTGTATTTTATTGTTTGTTTTTGTTTAAACAGATCAGGGGTCAAGGTTATGATGGTGCAAGCAACATACGGGGAGAGTTTAATGGATTAAAAGCTTTAATTCTGAAAGACAATCCATCGGCACATTACATACATTGCTTTGTGTCACACCCCGACCACGTAAAACAACAAAGCGTGGCGGAAACGTCGGGGGGTGTTGTAACAGAATTATCGTTTCATAACCATGGATACAAAAAGTGTTTCGTTTTATTGATAATATTAAACATTAACATTGTTTTAACATAGAACAACAAGTTTTATATCGTCTATCATAGATATTATGTCACTAAGGCCTCGTCCAGATCCTATGTGACGTATGCATCCTAGAACGTCAATCAAGCAACAATACCTTAAACATATGTAAAAACAAAGTCAGCAAAGAAATGCAGGCAAGTACATAGGTTTTATAAGAGTATCAGAATCATGGCTAATATTGCAATACCTCGAAAACCTTGTTTTTTTTAAAAAGTGTATAATATTGCAACATGATTAACCAACTCAAATCAAGATGATTATAACTTGTAAAATCTCGTAGCCATGATTCTTAACCCAAAAGCTTTTTGTTTTAGAAAACCATCTTGTAAAACATCTCGTATAAACTCGTTAATAAAACTCGTATATTATTTCGAAAACATCGTTGAGTAACATCGTTTCAATATCGTTTACCCAAGTGAACTAAATAACGCCACGATATGTAATATGTTGAAAACACTTATACATAAGAAGTACCAGCGGTGTATCTACCATGTTTTCACCACATTACACCCGTCCGGTTATCTAAACACTAGCCATAAACCAATCGTTTACCCAAATTGTTTAACATCGTTTCCAAATCGTTTCCAAATCATTTTCAAATCGTTCCCAAATCGTTTCCATATCGTTCCCAAATCGTTTCCATATCGTTCCCAAATCGTTTACTCGTTTAAATCGTTTAAATCGTCCTCGTTTTAATTGTGAAAACTTATATATGGTTGTCTCGTTAATAACATTCAAACCTTCGTGACTCGACTACCTCGTTCCTCGCTTCTCGTATTAACAAACCTCCAAAGGGTAAGTTAATAATTACAGATTCAGTCGTTACCCAGAACACCCACACATAACCATGGGTATAGTGCAATAACGGGATTTGTCAGATCCTATGGTACCATAACCTAATACTGGTCGGTTCGGCCAAAATTAATGAATGTCGTTCGTTATGTAACTACAACCAACAAGTTCGTTCACATTATCGAAATCATTAATAGTTTAGTATAAATCGTTCTATTCGTTTTTGAAATCATCGTTTAAACCTTGAAAACATTTTGTACATATGAATCACCCCAAAACAATTGAAAACAGTAAAATACGGGAACTATGTACTCACATGTAGTGCAAGGTATCCTCAATCAACAGTACTTCAACAAACTCGAGTAAACCAGAGAAATCAAGCAGCACCTAGTAATTGAATCACTAGTTAAACAATAGACGCCTAAATCAGAAGATCAGACAGAATGAGGTCTTGTAACCCAAATGAGTGTTGGAACTCATGTGATATGGTTTAACAAGGCCTACATCCTAAATGAAACCTAACCTAAGTGCTTTCGACCCATCGCGACCCATTAAGGTAGCTTACGCTACTTTAACGTGTCGTGCGCGCAAAGCGCGTTCGAGACGTCTAACTAGTCCTATGACAAGTATTATATGCCAAAACATGTTTAAATAAGTTACATATGCTTAATTACCAATTATGTATGAAAAGGGTATTCTGGTAATTTACCTATGGCATATAATCTACTTATCATACAACTACCTAAACCAGGTGACCATAAGGTATAACCTCGGAAGGTTATTCCCTAAGCGACTATGGTCACTAAACATGTTTGGTCGGATCCTAAAGATCGACCAAACGGGTCGTGTTCGAAAGTCTAAGCGGGTGTTTAGTCCGCTTGACTTACGACTCTACACAACCACTAAACTAAAAAGTGACGAGCTAAACATGCTAAAACATGTTTAGTTAAGTTAGAAAACATGTTTTGATATCAAAACAAACGGTTTTGATATCCTAGAGTAGTTTGGTTACAAAATACGCAAGAATACGCATTTTGGCCGAAACTACGACTCGTCACTGAGCCTAGATAACGTGGTAATCAGTAGGTATAGTCACTAGGGACTATAACCATCGTGATTACGCTCACGTTATGAAGTTCAAACGAACTTCACATCGATTATAAGCTGGTCAATGCAGAAAGTCAAACGCAGTTTGACTTTAACGCTAAAATGAATGAAAAAGAACGAAAGAACACTTACAGAAGGTCCCCGCAAGATTTGATTCCAATTCTCTCTCAAGTAGGAAGCATATACTTCCACTTAGAGAGCATAAATCAGATTTCAGATTGTGGGTTTTGGAGTTGTGATCATGGGGGTATTTATAGGATTTCTAGGACCGTTAGGATCGTTCCTCAAAAACCGTGCTTCAATCTCATCCATACACCTCAAGCCCATGGTTTTACAAAACCATTTGAGCCCCTAGTATTGCCCAAAACCATGTGCAATTGGGTTATGAGTGCTTAACAGCTGTTAACAGCTGGTTAATCTGGTTTTTCTATTCTGGTAGGTCCTTACGGACCGTATGGATGATGCCTTACGGTCCGTAAGCCTTGTGCAGACCAGCCAAGTTTCAAAAATGGCAGAACAGGCCCTTGAAGCCCTAAACTTGATATTTGATGCATTTTTGACACGTTTAAGCCCCGTTAACCCCATTTCAAAGCTCTAAAATGAAGTTAAAGTATAGGGAACTTAAAATGTGCTCAAAAATATCTCGGATTTCGGTTCGTTTGGTCGTACGGTTGCGTTGTTCGGTTAATTACGACGGAAGTTGTAGCGAACGCAAAAACGATCCAAATTAAGCGACGAATGGAATATTATCATGCCAAACAATAAAATAAAATATTTTAATGCTCACATAAATTTTTGGATGTCCGGATGTATTCAGAACGTAAGATATGCGCGAAAATGCAAACTTGTGCACTTTTTGACGCTTTTAGTCCCTGAATGACCATAAAGTTTATTTTAGCATACCGAACCCCTCAAAGCCTATTCCTAAGCTATGTAAAGGTTATTTAGGGTATGTTTAATTTATGATCAAGTTCCGGAATGTTCGTTACTATACAAATCGGCATAGTTTCGCAGTTTGACATAAATAGTCCCTGCGATCGAACAAACTTGTTTTCGACACACCAAACCATCCAAAACTTATTTATGAGTTATGTGGAGGTTATTTAAGGTACGTTAAGCCTATGTAACTATTCCGGAGTGTTTGTCGCATTATACTGACTGCGTTTACGCACCAGTTTGCGTATAACCTTCCAGAACACGATTTAAAGCTTGCAATCGGAATTGAATCGAATTGAAAAAAATCACCAAACACAAATAGAAACACCAAAACACATATAATAACACCAATGCACATTGTTTATTAATAATCATCATTGTTTTACATCGTACATCGATTACAGAACACAGTTGTCACAGTCTCCCCTACTTCAGGAAATTTCGTTCCGAAATTTTAACTAGAGGAAGCTTGTGAAAACAAATGCGGATATTTCGTCTTCATCTGGTCCTCACGTTCCTAAGTAAACTCTGGGCCACGTTTGGATTCCCAGCGAACTTTGACCAATCGGATCCGTTTGTTCTTCAACTGTTTGAAAGCACGGTCCACGATCTCCACGGGTTTCTCGACAAAGTGCATTGTTTCATCGATTCGAATCTCGTCGAGAGGAATGTGTAGATCAGCGTCAGCTAAACACTTTCGCAGATTGGACACGTGAAAAGTCAGATGAATATTTCCAAGCTTTGGAGGTAGCTCTAGACGATAGGCAACCTTTCCAATTCTTTCCACAATCTTAAATGGTCCCACATATCGAGGTGCAAGTTTTCCTTTCTTTCCAAATCTCACGACTCCCTTCCAAGGTGAAACCTTGAGTAGGACATGATCTCCGACTTGAAATTCTAAGGGCTTGTGTCCCATATCCGCATAACTCTTTTGACGGTTTCGAGCTGTCACAAGATTATCGCGGATTTTCTTGATTTTGTCTGTTGTTTCCAGAATGAGCTCAGGTCCAGTAAGCTGAGCTTCACCGGTCTCGTTCCAACAGACAGGTGAATGACATTTTCGACTGTAGAGAGCTTCGAATGGCGCCATGTTAATGCTAGTATGATAACTATTGTTGTAAGAGAACTCGATCAGTGGAAGATAAGAATCCCAATTACCACCAAAGTCGATCACGCATGCTCTAAGCATATCCTCCAAAGTTTGAATCGTTCTCTCAGATTGGCCATCTGTTTGGGGATGATACGCAGTGCTTAGATTCAGTTGGGTTCCCAAAGCAGATTGCATGGCCTTCCAGAAATGAGATGAAAATCGAGCATCACGATCAGAGATGATATCCAAGGGCACACCATGTCGTGTCACAATCTCATCAACATAAATCTTTGCAAGTTTATCAGCAGATAGATCCTCACGAATCGGAATGAAATGAGCTGATTTCGTTAATCGATCGATAACAACCCAAATAACATCATAACCTTTAGACGTACGCGGTAACTTAGTGATGAGATCCATCGCAATGTTCTCCCACTTCCAAATCGGTATCTCTGGTTGTACAAGCAAGCCAGAAGGTCGTTGTTCGGCCTTGACTTTGAGACAAGTTAGGCATTTCGATACATACAAGGCATCATCCTTCTTCATACCAGGCCACCAGCACTGAGTACGAAGATCCTTGTACATTTTATCAGCACCAGGATGGATAGAATATCGAGACTTATGAGATTCGTCCATTACCAAGGTGCGAAGATCGTCAATGAGCTGATTTCGTTAATCGATCGATAACAACCCAAATAACATCATAACCTTTAGACGTACGCGGTAACTTAGTGATGAGATCCATCGCAATGTTCTCCCACTTCCAAATCGGTATCTCTGGTTGTACAAGCAAGCCAGAAGGTCGTTGTTCGGCCTTGACTTTGAGACAAGTTAGGCATTTCGATACATACAAGGCATCATCCTTCTTCATACCAGGCCACCAGCACTGAGTACGAAGATCCTTGTACATTTTATCAGCACCAGGATGGATAGAATATCGAGACTTATGAGATTCGTCCATTACCAAGGTGCGAAGATCGTCTTGTTTCGGAATCCACAATCGATCCTTAAAATAGAGCAAACCATCGTCTTTCGCTTCGAGCTTAAGCTCAAGTTGACGTGGTAATTCCATACCCATCAAATTTTGTGAAACACAAAATTGTTGAGCTTGAAGGACACGGGATTGAAGATCAGATAGAGTTCGAACAAAATGAAGCTTGACCCGTTCTTTTCGACTAAGCACATCAGCTACGACATTCGCCTTACCAGGATGGTAGCGAATCTCGCAATCATAGTCGTTCAAGAGTTCAACCCAACGTTGTTGCCTCATATTCAGCTCTTTCTGATTAAGAATATGCTGGAGACTTTTGTGGTCTGTGAAAACCACACACTTCGTTCCATAGAGGTAGTGTCTCCAGATTTTAAGCGCAAAAACCACAGCTCCTAACTCAAGATCATGAGTTGTGTAGTTCTTGTCGTGAACTTTCAGCTGTCTAGATGCATATGCAATAACCTTACATTGTTGCATAAGGACGCAACCAAGGCCTAAGTTGGACGCATCGCAATAGACAACGAAATCATCACTTCCCTCAGGAAGAGATAGAACATGAGCATTACATAACTTCTGCTTCAGCTTTTGGAACGCTTCTTCTTGCTTGGGTCCCCACTCGAAAGGCTTATTCTTCTGGGTCAAAGCAGTGAGTGGAACCGCAATCTTCGAGAAATTTGAAATGAATCGACGATAATAACCAGCAAGACCAAGAAAAGATCGAATCTCTGTAGGCGTCGTCGGTGTATTCCAGTCCTTAATAGCAGCAATCTTGGATGGATCCACATGAATATCCTGCTCATTAACTATATGACCCAAGAATTGAACTTCTTTAAGCCAGAATTCACACTTGGAGAATTTAGCAAAAAGTTGTTCCTTCTTTAGGAGTTCCAATGTTAAGCGAAGGTGTTGCTCGTGCTCGGCTCGAGATTTTGAATAAATGAGAATATCGTCGATGAACAAAATAATGAACTTGTCCAAATAAGGTTTGCAGACCCTATTCATTAAGTCCATAAAGATAGCTGGAGCATTCGTCAAACCAAAAGGCATGACAGTGAACTCGTAATGCCCATATCTTATGCGGAAAGCAGTTTTGGGAATATCTTCTTCGAGAACACGAAGTTGATGATACCCAGAACGCAGATCGATCTTGGAAAAGCATGAAGCACCCTGTAGCTGGTCGAAGAGATCATCAATTTGAGGTAGGGGGTATCGATTCTTGATGGTGAGCTTATTAAGCTCATGATAATCGATACACATTCGAAAGGATCCGTCTTTCTTTTTCACGAAGAGGACAGGAGCTCCCCAAGGTGAAAAGCTCGGTTGGAGGAATCCTTTATCAGATAACTCTTGAAGCTGTTTCGATAACTCTTGCATCTCTAACGGTGCAAGTCGATAAGGTGCTTTTGCAATCGGGTTGGCATTGGGTACAAGGTCAATATGAAACTCGACTTGACGAACTGGAGGCAAACCAGGCAGTTCATCAGGAAACACTTCCGGATAATCCCGAACAATCGGAATATCCTGAATACTCTTGCTCTTGCTTTTCTCCTCGGTGACATGTGCCAGAAAAGCAACATATCCTTTTCGTAAATACCTTTGGGCTTCCAAACACGACATAAGCTTCAAACCACCAGAAGGTTTCTCGCCACGAATTTCCAGAACATCGCCAGAAGACAAAGGAATACGAACAATCTTATCGAAACGAACCACCTCAGCATGGTGTTTGGTTAACCAATCCATTCCAATGATAATATCGAAACTCCCAAGTTGCATCGGTGTGAGGTCAATAGGAAAAATATGGTTATCAAGGTTTAACTGACAATCACGAATAACAGAATCGAGAACAAGAGGTTTACCAGTAGCAACTTCGATAGATAAGGGTTTCCTCAGTTTGGTTCTAGGTAACGCAAGCAAAGGCTCAAAAGACAAAGAAAAAAAACTTCTATCGGCACCAGAATAAAAAAGAATAGATGCAGGTCGATTGTTAACAAGAAATGTACCGTTAACCACTTCGTTGTCGGCCCTCGCTTCGTTTGCATTCAAATTGTACGCTCGCCCACGAGCGGGATTCACATTGACGTTGACGTTCGCATTCGGGTTCGCGTTAGCATTCGCGTTTGCATTCACCAGTCTCGGACAGTTGTTGCGGAAGTGACCATACTCTCCACAATTAAAACATGAACCCGGTGGGAATCTCACAGCATTCCCCTGACCCGGAGCTGGAACCTGAGCAACCTGATTCTGTCCCAAACGATAAACATTGGCCAAATGCCCAAGTTTACCACACGTCGTACATTGCATGCAAGCTTGTTGTGCAACGTGATGACCGTTGCAACGAGCAAAATGAGGTGCGGTACCAGCATACGCTTTCTTTGCAGGAGGCTGAGCCGGTGGGTTCTGCGGGTTCTGAGCAGTCTGTGCTGTAACAGCAAAATTCTGGGCACCCTTTCGCTTCCTCGACTTCTTCGACGTCTCACCTTCCTTACCTTTACCCTTTTTCTTGTCCTTCCCTGAATCAGTCGCCTTCTTTTTATCACCCTTGCGGGTGAGTTTACCCTTCCTGACTTGAGTCTCAGTCAGGGTAGCAGACAACTCGATTGCTTGACGAAGGGTAGTAGGATTAACACCGGTCACAATCTCCAGAATAGAATCGGGTAACCCATCGATATATCTCTCGATTACTTTCTCTAGTGGGGTAACCATGGTGGGACACAATAGACTGAGTTCTTCAAAACGATCCGTGTACGCATGGTGTTCAGCCCCATCTTGCTTTAAATCGTCAAACTCTCGCTCCAAAGCCCGAGTTTCGTGACGGGGACAAAACTCCTTCATCATGAGAGCCCGAAGCTCTTCCCATGTTTGTGCCAACGCCACTTCGACACCCCTGTCGCGCATAATACCATTCCACCAGGTAAGCGCTCGCTTCTCAAACACGCTCGAAGCAAATTCAACCTTACGCGCATTTGGACACTGCACATGTCTGAATGTGCTCTCGATACTCTCAAACCACTGCAGGAGCGCAGTTGCTCCTTGCGACCCAGAAAACTTAAGCGGCTTCGCAGTATTGAAGCTCTTGAAGTTACACGGCGCATTGTTGTTGTTATTATTGTTGTTTTATATCTCGTGGACTTGGGTCATAACACCGGGAAGCACAGCAGCCACTTGCTGAGAGACCAGGGCTGCGATTTCTTCAATAGTGAAAGATTGTGCTTCACGTTGAGGAGGCATTGTCTAACAAGGAAATAGAGGAAACGAGTGAGGTTGAAAAGCAAAAGAGGTATCGATAAGAGAGGCGATCATTTGTTCGTTACCTCGAACAAACAAATGACACGCAGAGACTAATCAAAGTAAATAGGTCAAAAATAATGTATCGCGAAGACATGCTCGCCTATAAGTGAACACTCACCCCAAGAGTTCCCAGGTAAGAGTGACTGGTCTGATTATGTGGATTTGTACGAACACTCTTGCCTTAGACAGAAAACTCAGAGTACAGGCACTCACCCTTCCAGTTTGCACGTGTTCACATTATTTTGACCCAAACTTTGACGAGATTTTGAAAACTTAGAGGGTTTAAAACCTTATAATAGAGGGTTCAAAACCTAGTAATCAATCATCCTAGAACATATGATTAGTTTTCAAAGCGGGTTCGAAAATTGTGTTCTCCTTGTGGTTATCACCTAAGGATAGGTGACGATTTTGTTTTAAAAAAAATCTAAACGCAAATAAACTTGCGTTGGGGTCCTAGAACTTATAGTCTAGGTCAAAGCATTACTAATAACCTAATTCCCTATAACCATTGGCTCTGATACCAACTCTTCTGTCACACCCCAACCACGTAAAACAACAAAGCATGGCGGAAACGTCCGGGGGTGTTGTAACAGAATTATCGTTTCATAACCATGGATACAAAAAGTGTTTCGTTTTATTGATAATATTAAACATTAACATTGTTTTAACATAGAACAACAAATTTTATATCGTCTATCATAGATATTATGTCACTAAGGCCTCGTCCAGATCCTATGTGACGTATGCATCCTAGAACGTCAATCAAGCAACAATACCTGAAACATATGTAAAAACAAAGTCAGCAAAGAAATGCTGGCAAGTACATAGGTTTTATAAGAGTATCAGAATCATGGCTTGTATTCTTATATTGCAATACCTCAAAAACCTTGTTTTTATAAAAAGTGTATAATATTGCAACATGATTAACCAACTCAAATCAAGATGATTATAACTTGTAAAATCTCGTAGCCATGATTCTTAAGCCAAAAGCCTTTTGTTTTAGAAAACCATCTTGTAAAACATCTCGTATAAACTCGTTAATAAAACTCGTATATTATTTCGAAAACATCGTTGAGTGACATCGTTTCAATATCGTTTACCCAAGTGAACTAAATAACGCCACGGTATGTAATATGTTGAAAACACTTATATATAAGAAGTACCAGTGGCGTATCTACCATGTTTTCACCACATTACACCCGTCCCGTTATCTAAACACTAGCCATAAACCAATCGTTTACCCAAATTTTTAACATCGTTTCCAAATCGTTTCCAAATCTTTTCCAAATCGTTCCCAAATCGTTTCCATATCGTTCTCAAATCATTTCCATATCGTTCCCAAATCATTTCCAAATCGTTTCCAAATCGTTCCCAAATCGTTTCCATATCGTTCCCAAATCATTTCCATATCGTTCCCAAATCGTTTACTCGTTTAAATCGTCCTCGTTTTAATTGTGAAAACTTATATATGGTCGTCTCGTTAATAACATTCAAACCTTCGTGACTCGACTACCTCGTTCCTCGCTTCTCGTATTAACAAACCTCCAAAGGGTAAGTTAATAATTACAGATTCAGTCGTTACCCACAACACCCACACATAACCATGGGTATAGTGCAATAACGGGATTTGTCAGATCCTATGGTATCATAACCTAATACTGGTCGGTTCGGCCAAAATTAATGAATGCCGTTCGTTATGTAACTACAACCAACAAGTTCGTTCACATTATCGAAATCGTTAATAGTTTAGTATAAATCGTTCTATTCGTTTTTGAAATCATCGTTTAAACCTTGAAAACATTTTGTACATATGAATCACCCCAAAACAATTGAAAACAGTAAAATAGGGGAACTATGTACTCACATGTAGTGCAAGGTATCCTCAATCAACAGTACTTCAACAAACTCGAGTAAACCAGAGAAATCAAGCAGCACCTAGTAATTGAATCACCAGTCAAACAATAGACGCCTAAATCGGAAGATCGGACAGAATGAGGTCTTGTAACCCAAATGAGTGTTGGAACTCATGTGATATGGTTTAACAAGGCCTACATCCTAAATGAAACCTAACCTAAGTGCTTTCGACCCATCGCGACCCATTAAGGTAGCTTACGCTACTTTAACGTGTCGTGCGCGCAAAGCGCGTTCGAGATGTCTAACTAGTCCTATGACAAGTATTATATGCCAAAACATGTTTAAATAAGTTACATATGCTTAATTACCAATTATGTATGAAAAGTGTATTCTGGTAATTTACCTATGGCATATAATCTACTTATCATACAACTACCTAAACCAGGTGACCATAAGGTATAACCTCGGAAGGTTATTCCCTAAGCGACTATGGTCACTAAACATGTTTGGTCGGATCCTAAAGATCGACCAAACGGGTCGTGTTCGAAAGTCTAAGCGGGTGTTTAGTCCGCTTGACTTACGACTCTACACAAGCACTAAACTAAAAAGTGACGAGATAAACATGCTAAAACATGTTTAGTTAAGTTAGAAAACAGGTTTTGATATCAAAACAAACGGTTTTGATATCCTAGAGTAGTTTGGTTACAAAATACGCAAGAATACGCATTTTTGGCCGAAACTACGACTCGTCACCGAGCCTAGATAACGTGGTAATCAGTAGGTATAGTCACTAGGGACTATAACCATCGTGATTACGCTCACGTTATGAAGTTCAAACGAACTTCACATCGACCATAAGCTGGTCAATGCAGAAAGTCAAACGCAGTTTGACTTTAACGCTAAAATGAATGAAAAAGAACGAAAGAACACTTACAGAAGGTCCCCGCAAGATTTGATTCCAATTCTCTCTCAAGTAGGAAGCATATACTTCCACTTAGAGAGCATAAACCAGATTTCAAATTGTGGGTTTTGGAGTTGTGATCATGGGGGTATTTATAGGATTTCTAGGACCGTTAGGATCGTTCCTCAAAAACCGTGCTTCAATCTCATCCATACACCTCAAGCCCATGGTTTTACAAAACCATTTGAGCCCCTAGTATTGCCCAAAACCATGTGCAATTGGGTTATGAGTGCTTAACAGCTGTTAACAGCTGGTTAATCTGGTTTTTCTATTCTGGTAGGTCCTTACGGACCGTATGGATGATGCCTTACGGTCCGTAAGCTTTGTGCAGACCAGCCAAGTTTCAAAAATGGCAGAACAGGCCCTTGAAGCCCCAAACTTGATATTTGATGCATTTTTGACACGTTTAAGCCCCGTTAACCCTATGTCACTATTCCGGAGTGTTTGTCGCGTTATACTGACTTCGTTTACGCACCAGTTTGCGTATAACCTTCCAGAACGCGATTTAAAGCTTGCAATCGGAATTGAATCGAATTGAAAAAAATCACCAAACATAAATACACACATAGAAACACCAAAACACATATAATAACACCAAAGCACATTGTTTTATTAATAATCATCATTGTTTTACATCGTACATCGATTACAGAACACAGTTGTCACACTTTGCTCATCAACTTCAGTTAGTGATTGTGGCTGTAGCAAAAAGCATGATGGTGTTAAAGAATTTTTCGAAACTCTTGGCATGGTTGTTAATACGGTTGGTGCTTCTTGCAAAAGAAAAGATATGATGTTGGAGGCAAAAAAAGAGAGAGTGGAAAACGAAATTCTAGCGGGTGAAATTAACACATGAAAAGGATTAAACCAAGAGGTTTCCCTTGCCCGACCCGGAGATACACGATGGGGTTCTCATCATAGAACCATCATAAGTTTGTTGAAATTATTTCCGGAAGTTGTTGAGGTACTTACTTTTATTAAACAAGATGGAGAGATCTTTCAACAACGATCCAATGCGTCAGGTATTATATCATATTTTGAGAGTCTTGAATTTGTGTTTTACATACACTTGTTGAACGATATCTTAGGCCTCACAAATGCTCTATCAAAACATCTTCAAAAAAAGAGTCAAGACTTGTTAGAAGCATCTCATTTGATAAGCGGGACAAAACGAGCTTTGAATCATTTAAGACAAAATGGGTTTGAAAAGATGTTGGCAAACGTAATATCTTTTTGTGAAAAAAATAACATTAAGATGTTAGATATGGTGGAAAGTTATGGTAATCAAAGAAACCGAAAGTAAGTCATTACTAACCGACATCATTTTGAAGTTGAGGTTTTTAATACGGTTTTGGATATGCAACTTCAAGAACTTGGAAGCCGATTTAGTGAGGTCTCAACTAGTTTGATAGAAAATATGCCGGGTTTAAATCCTTGTAATTCGTTTGCTAAATTTGGCATATCAAAGATAGTGAAGTTTTCTGAAATGTATCCGAATGACTTTAATAAAGAAGAAAGAGAGGTTCTTACGGGTGATCTTTCGACACTTTATCACACTTTAAAGGAAGATGATAAATTTGCAAATTTAATTGGATTGAGTGACCTTGCTCGTGTAATGGTGGAAACCGGAAAAAATGAAACTTTTCCTTTGGTTTATCGAACATTGATGCTAGCACTGGTTTTACCGGTTGCAACCGCAACCGTTGAAAGATGTTTTTTTTCTAAAATGAAGCTTATCAAGGCGGATTTACGCAATCGGATGGGTGATGAGTATTTGAACAACGCTCTAATTTGTGCGGTCGAAAAAGAAAGTTTTTGTAAAGTAAAAGAAGAGGATGTCATGGCCCGGTTTCAAGCTTTCAAAAACCGAATAGGGGAACTCATTTAGGTACGTGTTTAAATTTATTTATTATCGCGCTACTATCGTTGTTTCGTTTACATTGTATGAAGTACGTTAATTTTTTTTTTTTTTGAAACGTTGCCCCTTAAGTAATTTTTTAGATCCGCCACTGATGTCAATCACTCACCTGAGAGGTGCATACACAAAAACCTTCACCAGCGCCAGAGCCAAGATTACTCGACAAAAATTGAGGATTCAAAAAAGCAAAAGCATAAGCATTTTACTTCTATTTTATACCTAAGGATGTTAAAAAATACAGAAGGAACTCCCCAAAACTAGATAGTTTTGAATGAGGTAGTGGTGGAAGCATCAACTTCAGCAAGCTCAGGACAATGTATGCATGTAAAATGTGCCAAACATGCCGCTTTGAGAAGCTTTGAGAAAAGCGTTTCGGGAGCGGGAGCAGGTCGTCCCAAACCTCTTTGTAACCTTAGATCGGACCTTTAGAAACCTTTTTCAGGCCAAAAACGGTTTTTCGACGACTGGGGAGTAACGGTGTGTCCAATAACCTAAAAAAACCCACTAAAAAAAAAAAAAAACCTTAAACATCTACCACCACCAAAACCCCCACCCCCCCATCACCCACAAAAAAAAAAAAGTTTTTTTTTTTTTTTTTTTGCCGAGGGGGTGTGGGTTTAGGTTTTTGGGTGGTGGTGGGGGTGGGTGTTTAGTTTTTTTTATATATTTTTTAGGTTTTTGGTGGTGATGTAGACACTTGTCACTCTATAAATCCTTCATACACTTCTTACGTTTAGAAGCCTTTGTAGAATAACTTGACCTTCCTTTATAAAACCTTTTTTAAAAACATAAAAACCACAGGGACTTAGTTTGCCATATCGTAGAACTTCCAAAAAAAAAAATATGAAGCCCACTTTTTGGTCCTTCTCCCGTGATACTAAACCGGAATCCGGCAAATCCGGAATCCCTTTATTCGTTCGTGTAACTCGTTTTTTTACCCGATAATATTTATCTCCACCTTAAGAACATCTAAGGGGCTGTTTGGCTAAGCTTATTGTTTTGACTTATTTGCTTATTTGAAAAGCAAATAAGTCATAATTGAATGACTTATTTACTTATTCCTCTCACATAATAAGCTAACCCAAACACCTTTTAACTTTTCAAAAAGCAAATAAGTAAATAAGTCAAAAAAATAAGCTTAGCCAAACAGCCCCTAAACCACCATAATCATCCCGCTCTGAGAATTCAACTCTAATCTCTATTTGTCAGTTGATTTGTTTGTGTATATGTACCCACCCATTAACCCACTACAACCTCACCCCAACTAATCGTCACTTTCAGATCTCGTTCTCTGATACCTTCTCTACAAACAGCCAGAATAATGCAACGTCGGCCAAGATTCAAAGACAACTCCTCTATATTCATCAGGTGGCAGAATTGACGGGTTAGTTGTTAGGTCAGGATGGGCAAATGGAAACAAGGTTAGAATCAGTTCTGGTCAGGATAGGCCAAAAATAAAAAAAAAGTAAAGAATTAGTAATAAAACAAAGCAGTAAAAAGTGAAAATGAAAAAAATAAAATAATAAGCAGTTCCAAATATAATTGAAAAATAGAAGATTTTTTTAATCATCACTCGTGCAAGGATCAACTAGTTATAGTCATCGGCCACCACCGACCACCGTCGCCGTCACCATCAGCCACCGACCACCGCCATCACCGGCCACCACTACCACCCAACGCCGCCGCTGTCACCCATCTCTATCGGCGCCACCACCCGCCGCCACCCACTACCGCCACCTGTCAGCGATTTTATTCCTTTGTTTTTTTTTTCTGTCTATTAAACAATACAAAGTAGTATAGTAAAATTATATTCAAGATTACAATCAAAATCAGAATTAGGTATGCGATTGGGGTATTACGCCATTCATAAATTACTAATCAAAACATGATACGGTATGTACCGCCTTTAGTTTGGTATCAACATCATGTTGGAACTCTTGCATTGATCCTTGTATTCATGGTTGGCTATTGAAACGTTTTTTAAAAGGATGCTCAATTCTTGCATGTATACATGTTAATTGCAACGACCAATGGTCTTGTTAATAGAAAAAATGACATAAATTTTGGTTGACACATCTCTGAGTAGAAGTTTATGCTACTTGAATCATTTTCTAGTTTCATTTATAAACATTAAGGTTCATTATGTTGAAGTAGGGGGGGAAAGTTTTAAGTTAATAGGCATCTTAATGAATGACATACAATGCATAGTGAAGGACGTGTCACTGGTCCATATAGTTCAATCAGACACAGACTTCAAAAATGAAGTTCTTGCATTAAAAATTGGGAAAATTACCAATCTAGCCGGTTGACCATGTGGTTTACGAAACTAGCCATTTGACCAGGCATAAAAATGCCCTTTCACGCTTCCCCAGCCAAGTGAACTCCCATTTTTATGCACCTTCAACCAGCCACTAACAAGCGGACACGTGTCTAGCCGAGCCGTTTCATGCCCATGCCGCTACACAAGCTAGCCGAGCCGTTTCAGACCCAAGCCGAGCCGCTTCGCCCTGGAACTAAGCCGCTTCGCCGAATCTCTGATTTTATGCCGCTTTGTGGTACTGCCAAGCCAAGCCGCTTCATGGCAAGCCGAGCCCGTTCGCCCCGATCCCGAGCCGCTACACCCTGGCGGCAAGCCGCTTCACATGCTACTTACCCCCCAAGCCGCTTCATGGCAAGCCGAGCCCGTTCGCCCCGATCCCGAGCCGCTACACCCTGGCGGCAAGCCGCTTCACATGCTATTAATTTACTATATTTTTAATGATTTAATTTGATTAAAATTTTAGTTTAATTGATTAAAAATATGAATATCCGATAACCAATCAAATTTTATTTTTTTTATAAATATTAAATAACATGTATAACTGTTGACCCATCCTACTTGGACTTTTAAAACCAATCAAATTTTATTTTTTTATACTTTCGTAAAATAACATAAAATGTCGTTCTTATATAAACCCCCCAACATCCACACACACCTTTACACCTTCAAAATAAACATAACTCACTATGAACAGCAACATGGGTGTAGGTAACCAAGATACTATCGAACCAGTGGTATCCGCACCCCGTCGGCGATCCACTCGACGTCGGCCGAACCAAGAAACTACAAACCCTCCACCTTCGAACCAAATACTTCCCGCACCTGTGAGATTAAGACGACGTCGTCTGAACCAAGAAACTACAAACCCACCACCTTCAATTACCTCAGCTGCAAACCAACCACTAAAAAACGAAACCATTGTTTATGAATATTACCAGCAAGAACATCCAGACGATTTAACAGTTCAAGATTTGAACTTGGCATACGATTCAGCAACGAGCACACTTCAAATTGCATCCCCAAACACTCATCAACCTAACCAGATGTTGGAGCAAGGAAGACCGGAAGGCTATGAAACGGACCCGGGAGAGGAATACGTACAATGGTGGGGGGAGGATGACACTCGATGCCCGACACCGGAGAGCCCACGTCGTACATGTTGGTACTCGCCAAGATCTGACGGTCGTGACAGTGATCGTTCGGTCTCGCCGCCCCCATTCTTCTTGGGTGATTGGCCTTAGGAATAATCTATTTTTATTTTCAGATTTTTAGTTTAATCGTACGTTTATATAAATGCTTGTCCGTTTGTTTGCTATTGTATATTAATAAATAAAGTCTTGTCTTATTTAGTGTATACTGCAATGTACATAAAATATAAAATTTATCATATATTAACGGGAAAATTAAAATTTAATTTTACAAATTACGGCATCATTAAATGAAAGTGAGCTCCGGATTTTAAAGATAAGAAAAACGTCATGAAAGCCAATACATAACACGCCTGATAAGAAATTGACATAAATATATATATTTATCGCATGTTTTCCATCTCCTTGCCGATATAAACTCCAATAATGATACCTGCAAATTAAGAAAAAGATAAGTAATTTTGAATTTGAGATTTTAAAGCTAAGAAAAACGTCATAAAACCGAGAGGTAACCCACCCGATGAAAAAATTGGCATAAAAACGAGAGATTCTTAAAAAATACAACATTAAAAAATACAAAATTGAAAAAATTGGCATAAAAACGAGAGATTCTTAAAAAAAATTGGAAAGGGGGCGACGCGGCTCGGCTTCACCTTGAAAGGTCATGGCTTCTACTTGTAGCGGCTTGGCTAGCTTGGGGGCAGGGGCGCGAAGCGGCTCGGCTTGGGTCTGAAACGGCTCGGCTAGCTTGTGTAGAGGCATAAAGCCTTTTCAGGTAAGCGGGACACGTGTCCGCTTGGTAGTGGCTGGTTGAAGGTGCATAAAAATGGGAGTTCACTTGGCTGGGGAAGCGTGAAAGGGCATTTTTATGCCTGGTCAAATGGCTATTTTTGTAAAACACATGGTCAACCGGCTAGATTGGTAATTTTCCCTTAAAAATTTGATTATAAACAGAATGATCATAACTGTTTTCTTTAAATGATGAACTTCATTAAAAACAACCGACCCAAACCGGGACGGCACACAAACACAACAACAAGACTACACAATTACAAATTTATACCAGTTTTCCCAAGACAAGTCCTGAAATTTCGATCTACTTCTAAACCAAAGAAACCCTACCGCTTTGACCTCACCGATGATATCTTCTATTCGAACGGGGTCGTTCGAGAATTTGGCATTGTTCCTAGCCCTCCAAAGACTCCAACACCCCACGATAACGATACCTTGGAAAGCGATTTTAGCACCATCCGAGAGACCCGTGAAGCTCAAGCAAATCATGGAACGAGAACGCGAACATATTTGGCACCTTACACCAACAACTAACGTGTTGCCAGAGAACGGTTGCAACCCGGCACGAAATAAAAATATGGTTGACCGAGTTATCTCCGTCGCTGCACATCACACAGTTAACAGTGTCAACCTGGATATTTCTTCTCCTAAGCGCCGAAAGAGTCGAAATACGATCCATCTTAGCACACCACGGCGCCACGCCGGAATGTTGCAGTATTGCACTTTAACGGGACCCATTTACATCAATACATGACGAATCTACTGCTGAAATCTTGGCCCGCCAACATAAGCTTTTTTACGACTTTAACCGAGAATTCACCGGACGATTCCCCGATCCAAATCCAACTATCACTATTACTCGAAAGTGTGACACCATTTAAAAGATCAACCAGCTCCCCAAGTTCTGCTAATTCAATAGTGGTGGCTCGGCCCACCATCTAACCCAAACCTCTCGAAGGCCCGGCATCTTTTGAACGTTTCTAAACTAAAAAGAAGCGGGAATTTATCTCGAAGAGGCTCGTTAAGCAGCCAAGGGTCAAGCCAAAAACTGATATCCAAACCATTCCCCATTTTGCCCTTGAAGAAGATCGAGTTTTCCAATTTACGTCATCCGTTTTCCCTCTTTGTTCTCAACATTTTAGAGTATTAATAATAAAAAAATACGTGTCACGTATCAGATAACGCCCCTCTTCCACGCCCCTTCCCACCCCTCCCCTTTTTTCTACCACGTCACTTTTCTGATGTGCGCTGACATTGCGTCACATGTCGAATAACGCCCATTCTTCATGCATTCCACACTGTGTGGTCTAACAATGGAACACTAAAGTAAAATCAAATAGCCATTAATAAAGATCTCTAATTCAAGTTTATCTCACAATGTTCATCAACTAGAAATCAAACAGAATAATCTAAGAATCCTCACCAACACGGCAACACCTCTGATGTTAAACAAGAATAAAAAAAGTTAAAAATTATAATGGAAAACAGGAACCCTACAAATCGGACAATGTTTCTTCTCATCCAACCATTTCTTGATGCATTCCTCATGGTATCTATGTTTGCATTCTAGTGTTCCGATCATATGATCGGCTTGGTATTTATCGTGACAAATTACACAAATCTCTCCATCTTCTTCGTCTTTAGCTAATCTCGTTATCTTCACAGCGTCTTCTATAGCCTTTGGAAAATCTTTACGAAAGTTGTCACACCACAATACAAACCTTGCCACCTTCATAGATGATCGATGAGTCTTTTCATCCTCAACATAATTCAACCCTTGATCACTTTCGTTATAAGACAAGTATCTAGAAGTGACAACGGACCCGTTATTCGATGTGAAAATCAGGCGACATTTTTCATAAGACTACCCGGTGTGGAGGGCGCCATCCCTCCACCTCAGCCATGTATAGCGCCACAGGGGCTCCATCACCACACCCAGGTTTTTAAGAGGGGGGCACCATTGTTGTGGCTTCAACATGGTAGCGCCAGTTTTTGTTTGATTGAGATGAAGGATTGGTTAAATGGGGGGGGGGGGGGGGGGGGGCTATAGCTTGAAGGGGCTTTATCTCACACCCTTCAAGTTAACGATAAAGCCCCGTGTTGACGTGGCGCCTACGTGTCGTTGAGGTGGCGCAATGGAGCCCTTGGGGCTCCAAACCACACCATATAGCCTAAGGGAGGCCATCATCAAACGACACGGTTTTAACGGGTTCATAGCAACGCTTGAACTTCTCCTAAACATGTTGACTTATGATTACCAAAAGGAAATGGCTCTCTATGTTTCTTACCCTTAAGACAACTTCACATGGACTCAATTTTAAAGTTTTCTTTCAAAATATTTATAACTTGATCAGATGGATGCCCTAACCTATTATGCCAAAATTTAAACACAAATGTACTATTATAACACATCTGATTAGACACACCAACAAATCCATACACATACAGACCATCAAGTTGTTTACCACTCAACATTAATTTCTTTTTTAATAAATCTCAGAATATAACATTTGTTTTCATCAAAACCAATATACAACTAGTTAGCTTTAGCAAGTTTGTGGACAGGTATTAAATTCACAGAGTATTCAGGAAAAACAAACACATCATGTAAAATAACACTGGATGCAAGTTTTAAATTTCCTATTTTTGTAACATGTGCATTTGTACCATTAGGATGTTTAACTTGTATGTTAAATTCTGAAATATCTGTATATTCAGACAATGCAAGTTCACATTTAACATGTGATGTTTTGCTCCTAAATCTATTAACCACCATGTCCCTTGTTTGTTCCTAAACTCAATTGAATCCATATATGGTTTATAAAATACATTAGAACAAAAGAAGTTACCTATTACATTGTAGCTTTGAGAAGATTCATTTGTCATCATTTAACAAACTTAAAAGTTTAGCTAATTGTTCATTTGTTAAAGAGGTAATAGAAACAAATGAGTCTTCTATACTACTACTATTATTTGCAATTAACTTCTTATTTTGATTCCCTCTTGATTTCATCCAAGAAAAATTTTATTACAATGAGTACACTTCAGTCTTTGATTAGAAATTATGTTTATCTTTTTTAAAATTAGCAGTTTGATTTACTTTAGTTGCAAAGCCAATAGGCAGATTTTTCTTAGAAATGTTACTAGCATTCCTATGTGACACTTCTCTAGACACAACAGCAAATGCTTCCTTTACTAACCGAAGAACTTCTTTAGTTAATAAAGTAGTTCTAACATTCGATAAACACCATCTAATCCCATTAAAAAAATGCATCATTTTGATCATGTGATTGAAATTATCAAAGTCCTTGGCTGTTTCCACATCATATTTAGTTATGATAATATTTAGAAACAAACATTCCAATTTGAACAGGAGAAATAATTTTCTGATGCAAATAAAAACAACAAACATTCCATTTTGAAAAAAGAATTAATTTTCTGACGCAAATGCTCGATACATAACCGATACTAGGCCGGTATTGATATTTGAAAGTAAAATTTGATAAAATTCCGTTATCTTACCGAATTGAAAGCACCGGTATCGAAAACGCCCAAAGGTGGGTACCGAATCTGTATTGGTATCGGTACCCGGTATCAAATGCTCATCCTTAACACAGGTTCAATCCTTCGGATGAGGAGTAATTTAGGAATTTAGTAGTGGAACATTTGTTGTTCAAACAAAAAAAACCTTGTATCATACATATAGATATGTTAGTTATTTTTTATCTTAATTTTATAAATAATAATTATTACGATATAAACATATTCAATATAATACATAAAAATCAAACAAATACTATGTTCGTATAGGCTTAGGTGCCGACTCGAGCTTGTTAAGCGAGGTTCCGGCTCGAGTTCGTTTAAGCTCAACTCGTTCTTGGTTGTTTTTCCAATCAGATCTAAGTAGCTCGTAGCTCGCGAATAGCTTGGCTCATTTACACTCTACTCGTGTTTGAACATATATAGTATATATAGCTTAAACAATGATCAACTAAAGTATTTTATACCAATATTTTTCTTTATATATATATATATATATATTATAGTATTTATAAACTTATATTTCATCAAATTACTGATTTATTTAATTATGTATAATTTAATTATAGAAAATAGTTCCCGCTTAGGCCTTGTGTAGTCATAAC
Organism: Helianthus tuberosus; assembly: GCA_030545235.1. Classification (NCBI taxonomy): domain Eukaryota; kingdom Viridiplantae; phylum Streptophyta; class Magnoliopsida; order Asterales; family Asteraceae; genus Helianthus; species Helianthus tuberosus. Next base: position 27,081,118 of record CM060375.1, read on the forward strand.
GCCCCTAAAGGGGCGTTTTTGCGACATGTGTCGTGCCACGTCAGCATGGGGCGTTATGGGGCGTTATAGCACTTGATGCCGTAGTCATAACGCCCCTCCCTCATCATTAGTTAATTATTAATTTCCAATATTTTATAATTAATTTCCAACTTTATAAAATTAAAAACAAATTCATTAAAATAAAACATTACACTAAAAATAAAAATAAAAACATTAGACTAAAAATAAAAATAAAAACAATACACTAAAAATAAAAATCAAAACATTTATTTTTCGTTTTCGTCGTCGTTTTCTCCTTCTTCCTCTTCGTTTTCTCCATCATCAAAACCGCCGTCTGCATGGTACCCCGCTTCAAATTCCTCAACTTCTTCTTCCTCGGAATCTTCTTCGCCGTCACTATTGTCTCGAATTGGGCGAATCGCCCAAGCATGCTCGACCAAATCCGCCTTTAATGCGTTATGTGTTTCCCTATACCGCAATAGTTGAGCATTTAACAACCTCTCTTCCATTGTTGCTTGGGTTACTTCAACTTCATCTTCCGGAAAATAGTTTTGGCATATCGCTTTCCCGTCATCCTCTATGATCATATTATGCAAAATGATGCAAGCATACATGACCATTTGAATTCTATCTTTATGCCACATACGAAACAGATTTCTTATAAAATGCCATCGTTGTTGAAGAACCCCAAAACACCTCTCGACGTCCTTTCGCGCAGACTCTTGTAGTTTTTTAAAATATTGTCTTTTCACATCGAGCATCTCAGAAGACGTCTTAACAATAGTAGAATACTCCGGGTAGATACCGTCGCCCAAATAGTAGCCGTGTTCGTAGTCGTTCTCGTTTGCATGAAAACCGGCATTTGGTATCGTTCCAGAATTGTAGCTCTCTAACAAAGGTGAACACTCAAAGGTATTAATGTCGTTCATACACCCGGCTAGACCAAAGAAAGCCGACCAAACCCATAGGTCGTGCGACGCCACCGCTTGTAGAACCAAAGTTGGTCCTTTCTGGTCACCGCGTGTATGTTGACCTTGCCAAGCGGTTGGACAATTATACCAACGCCAATGACGACAATCCAAGCTACCAATCATGTCAGGTATTCCATGTTTTTCTAAATGCACCTCGTATAATTGTTGAAGGTAATTCCAAGTTGGATTTCTTAAATAACGTTTTCCATATAATTGGCATATACCTAAAATATAATTAAACATATATAATATAATACTAGTAGGGTGCCCGCGCGATGCGGCGGGGGCGACACTTTGGATTGCGGCACTCGTTGCTGGTAGTTTTCTTATTTGTATATGATAGCATTATTGTGGTGGATATATGTCATAAGTGTTACACATGGGAGCCTAACACCTATAATGTCTTGCAATGTTCGATCAGCTGCCTCTATCGCCTGACGTTTCGCCATCGATGCCTCATCCCAAATAATTAACTTGGAGGACCTAATTAGTTGACTTATAATTCCTAAAATTTTGGGACATAGTTTACTATTTATCTACTAAATATCGTAAATTAGTATTAAATAAATATCGTAAATTAGTATTAAATAATTCCTAAAATTTTGGGATATAATTTACTATCTATCTACTAATATCGTAAATTAGTATTAAATAATTCCTAAAATTTTGGAACATAGTTTATCTTCTATCTACTAAATATCAAAGTTTTGTTTTGTTAAAAAAAATTAATAATAAATAAAGTATAGAAAAACTGTTTTAAACATGTAAAGATTCGTTTGTTAATAAAAAATACTAAACAAATGACAAAAGTATATTAGTTCAATCGAGATGTAAATTATAAGTGCAATAAAATAACACAAAACATAAACTTCAAATATAAAATAAACTTTATTATTCATGGGATAGTCTAGATCAAACAAAAACATCTGAAAATGAAAAAAAAACATAAAAACACTTGATATATTTCATCTAATTTCTCTTCTTTTTTGATCCGTTTTTCTTGTCTATGCTCGAATCAGCAGTATCATCTAATTCATCTTCTTTCTCATCGTCCTCAGAATCATCTAAATTTATAACCTCGACCCATTTCCATTCAGAGAGTCTCTTAGATCTTTTCTTTTGATTCTCATACTTCCGATCCTTAAAAAACAAAAATTTAATAAAAAAGTTAAAAAATGATTAAATAAATTTTATAAAAAAACAAATATTGAATAAAATTTTTTTAAAAAGATTAAATAAATTTTAAAATTACCTCTTTACTAAATTGACGTTGAAGATTAGACTTGTATGGACTGAACATTGCACCATAAGAAATAATTTCAACACTATTATCACCATCATCCTACAATAAAACACCAAATAATAACATAACGAACTTGTTAATATGAAAGATTATAAGCGAAAATATTACTTAAAAACTAACAAAAGCTTGTTCGACAACTGGGGTGTTTAAATTGGTGTGTTGAATCTGAAAAATCAAATAAGTTAGTATTCACATAAAAGTAAATAAAAGAAAACAATTATTCATTATTGCGATATAACAAAACTTATCATAGAACCGACCTTAGATTTTTCAATATCGCATGCTTGTTTTTTCGTATCAAGTGAATTCAGAACTGCCTCCATATTTTAAATCTGTTTAGCAATAGAAATGTAGAATTGTGAGTGTTTGCTATGTATTTATAGTAGTCCATTAGGGTTTAGTTTTAGATTGGTCATCCACTTATTTAGGAAGTTTGTTGTGAGTTTTAAGTTTTTAAAATAAGATGAACATATCCTGTTTAGTTTGTTGTGGCATGTTTAATAGGAAGTTTGTTGTGAGTTTTATCTATACTATATTAAACATGTCACAACAAACTGACTCTGTACAAGTAAAATTAGGGAATATTTTAGTTTATTAATGTCGTTCAAAACAAAAAACTTGGGTAAAAAACAAATGTTAATGCACGGTAGCTAGGTAATGGTCAAAGCTGGCTTGGGCGTAAAAAACAAATGTTGGCTTTAATCAATTGTACATTTACGCATCGGCTATTTGTACTTTATAAACGCACGGCGAAACTAAAAAAGACAACTATCGAAACGTTTAAAAAAATGTGCCGATCGTCATGGTACCTTCGGATTTTTTTAAAACATTAGGGGTTGTAAGATATCGCAGGAATACATTAAAGAATTAAAGAGGGGGGAAGTGTAACTAATTACCCATAATTATATTAAATGTCAAGGATTTAAATGTAATAGGTTGAGGGACTAAAAAATAATTATGGTTTAAAAGACCACTTTACCCTCATTCTAGGGGTTTATTTATAAATAATGGGGGAAGAAGTTCTTAACTTTTGGGAATCATTCCCTCATGTATTATAATATAGTATAGATAGGGGAATTGGCCTGTAATAATCCCACCTAGACTTTATTGGCCATTAATAATCCCACCTCAGAATATTCCCCCCACCAGTCCCACCTTTCACCTATTTTTCCTACGATGGTCCCCCGTTAAAAAAACTTAACGGAGTTAAGTTTTTTTCCAAATTACAAACAAATTACGAGTCCATTGATGTAAAACTTACTTCGAAAGGGTGCTCCAAGTGACTTGATTTTGGTTAATTGGAAATTTAAACACCCGAATTGAAGCGTCGTTTTCATCGTTTGGAGCACCGTTTCGAGGCAAGTTTTACATCAATGGACTCGTATCGTCTTTCTAATCAAAAGCCCTAAAAAATCTGTTTGTAAGTTGGAAAAAAGCTTAACTCCGTTAAATTTTTTTAACGGGGGACCATTGTAGGAAAAATAGGTGAAAGGTGAGACTGGTGAGGGGAATATTTTGAGGTGGGATTATTAATAGCCAATAAAGTCTAGGTGAGATTATTACAGACCAATTTCCCTTTAATATATAAGTTTTATTAAAATTTAATATATAGTGACGAACTATTAAATAAAAATAAGTATATAAAATTACCTAAGTAGAATTGCTTCACGCTATCTCGTGTTGTTTTCTCCCCCATCTTCAAGTACTCGTCTTTTATGTCGTACGTGTTCCCGTAGGCTAGTATGCGTAAAGTGGAAGTTACCTTTTGAATTGAGGTGAACCCTAGATATACTCTCGCATACATTCTTTGCTTAAAGTAGTCATACTTTGCTTCCAAATCTTCGTTAATGCGCAAAAATAACCTTTGGCTCATCTTAAATCGACGTCTAAAAACATTGGGTCCGTGAACCGGTGTGGGATCAAAGTAGTCTTTCATCAAACGCTCGTTTGCAGCTTCCCGGTCTCTCAAGATATAGGTGCGTCTCAAAATGGGCCGTGGAGGAGAACGTACAACGTTTCCCATGGCTTGTATCAAGACACCACATGCACTCGTAACCGCTTCTTTCTCCTTCGTGGTTTCTTCAGGTGAAAAGAATCTTCGGTAAATATTGGTGAACGAATCTTCCGATGGAGAACCCATTGTTTTTTTATAAATGTGGGAGTAATTTGATGAGTTATATTGTGTTTGAGGTAATGGTGAGTGATATATATTTATATAAAATAAAAGGATTTTTTTTATTTATAAATATGACTGTTGTTTAACTGTCTTTTTTTGAAATGTTAGCCCAAAACGCCGCTATAGACATGGCGCCACACACAATTTTTCCCCCCATAGAGCCTCACGTAATGGTGTGGGCGGCGCTATGGGGCGCCTTCGGCTGCCCTCCCCCTCTCAAAGCGCCCACTACGGAGGGACTTAACATTTTCATTTTTCATCCAATTACTTTTCCCACCCAAAACTAGGGCTATTCTCTCAGAGACACTTGACATTATGCAAAGTTTTACTCCTGTCTCAGACCACCACCCAACGTCGACCATCTATCGTCATTTGTTTCTCTCGACCACCGTTTGTTTGCTCGCTGCGACGCTCGCCCCTCGACCATCACTTGTTTGTTGTTGTCTAAAATATCAGGTATACGGTTGTTCATTTCCTTTATTTGCTTCGATTTCACACTAATTATTGCTTGTTTGCTTCAATTATTTACAAAAGTATCATTTTCACGATTTGGAACCCTAGCACTTGTACCAGCGGCTCCCATCTCGACTTGTACCAGCGCCTCCCTACTCAGACCATAGACTTTGGTCTATCGTTTGTCTTCTCTTCTGGCCAAAACATCAGGTACTTGGTTGCTCATTTACTTTTTTTTTTTTTTGTGTCGAATTCCCACTAATTATAGCTTGTTGTTTCAAATTTTGATAAGGTATACATAACAGACCGGCCTATTGCTTTAACATTGCCTAAGCTGTTGTTAAAATATGGCTTTTTTTAAAAGAGGTTGCACATCAAGGGGCAATTTTTTTAAACGGGCAATTTTTTAAAACAACTATTAATGATTTAGCAACCGTATCATACTTACATTCCCATAACGTTCTGTTTACCTTTATTCTTCTGTAACTATAATGCAAATTACTATAATACAAAGGGACTAGATAACACTTCTGCCCTTCAAAATCTAATTCGTTTGGAAGTCAATAAGAGACTCATTAGTCATCACTATGAATGAAAGGTATTACTTTCATGTTAATCTGATTACATACCAGCCACCTCTTGTACGGGTATCTTTGATACTAAAACTACAAGCATACATACCAGCCAAATTGTATTTTAATGCAAAGAAACCCAATATGATATAAAAAATGTTCTAGTGTTGAAATAATTTTGTTATTGTAAGCATATTGAACATACTAACTGGTATAGAACAATTAAATATTTGAATATAAAAACATCTCAGGTTAACCCGGCCCATTACTCACAGGTAGCAATTTCAAACCATATTTTACTAACAAATGGCCAGATTCGGGTTGACTTTATCACTACGAAGTCAAATGGGTCAAACAAGTCACACAGGTAAATGACTTAATAAACTTCATGCTAATATATTTGACCTTCAAAGTCAAACCATGCTCCGTTTGAAAGAAATCTAAAACAGTAAGATAACTTGAGGCCCACATAATCGTTTTTTGGGTGTTTCGTCTCGAGGCACACGCCTCAACCATTTTTTAAAACCATGACCCAAACTAATACATTTGACCCATGACCCGCCCCCGTTTTGACCCATGACCCGACCCGACCCGACTCTGTTTTGACCCATGACCCGACCCGTGACTCGACCCGACCCGTTTTCCTGGTGTATTTTTAAAATAGTTCAACTGTTTTAACACAGTTTAAAAGTTAAAATTTATAAAAGTAAATTATTTGTATCGAAAAAAGGGTTGTTTTGGTTAAGTTGAAACGGGTTTCGGGTCGGGTTGATTTAGGAAAAGGCTTTTGTTGTTAAAAGGACTTATGACTTACACGTCATTTGTGTCGTTGTCAAAGGTCGGCCCAAAAAAGGTCAAAAAGCGGTTGTAAAAGTGCTGTCGCAAGCCGGTCGCTAAAACACGGTCGCAAATCAATCGCAATAATTGCGACAGTAATTCTGGTTGTAAATAGCGCGGAAATTTTTTAACGACGAGGTCTTTGACCGTGTTTTCAATCGTAAATCTGTGGCAAAAAGCATATTATGACCGATTTGCGTCCAAAACGCAGTCGCAAATGGTCAGTTTTCTAGTACACAAGTAACACCATGAGCCACAATTGTTGGGAAAAACGCAGCGGTATGGTCACAAACGGTAAACTAAACAACGCGCGGAAGCAACTTCGTGTGACCAAAATTTTTCCCGCACCCGAATGAACCTGTGAGGATGGAACAAATAGGGAATACCAAACCTACCCAGAAACAACACAAACGAACAATAAACGAGACACCAAATTTTAGTGTGGAAAACCTCTCAAGAAAGGAGAGTAAAAACCACGGGACTACTAGAGCCGCTTAAAATCCACTATCACCAATTTAGAGTAATACAAGATCTTCTCTAGATATACTAGAGGCATACAATCATCATATACTTAGAAATTAACAATACATCAAGTATATGGAATAAAAGGAGAATGAGAAAATACCACCAGGATAAATAGGTCTTCGATCTCACAACTCTCAAATATCTATTTGTTTTGAGATATGATGTTTTTGGGATGCGATGTTTTTCATCGACCAAAGACACACATATATATAGTTCTTCAAATCAAATGTACACCACACAAATGTAATGATTAACCTACTCCACTCAATTATCATGATTAACCTACTCCACTCAATTATCATGTCCACCAACTATGATAATGATTATTCCACCACACAATGAAATAATGTGAAACCATTATGGAGGAGACTTTATTTGGTGGATTCAATTGTGGTGAGTTTCCACATTGACAAAAAACACCTAATAAATGTTGGGAAAAACGCAGCGGTATGGTCACAAACGGTAAACTAAACAACGCGCAGAAGCAACTTTGTGTGACCAAAATTTTTCCCGCACCCGAATGAACCTGTGAGGATGCAACAAATAGGGAATACCAAACCTACCCAGAAACAATACAAACGAACAATAAACGAGACACCAAATTTTAGCCTCGAAAACCTCTCAAGAAAGGAGAGTAAAAACCACGGGACTACTAGAGCCGCTTAAAATCCACTATCACCAATTTAGAGTAATACAAGATCTTCTCTAGATATACTAGAGGCATACAATCATCATATACTTGGAAATTAACAATACATCAAGTATATGGAATAAAAGGAGAATGAGAAAATACCACCAGGATAAATAGGTCTTCAATCTCACAACTCTCAAATATCTATTTGTTTTGAGATATGATGTTTTTGGGATGGGATGTTTTTCATCTACCAAAGACACACATATATATAGTTCTTCAAATCAAATGTGCACCACACAAATGTAATGATTAACATACTCCACTCAATTATCATGATTAACCTACTCCACTCAATTATCATGTCCACCAACTATGATAATAATTATTCCACCACACAATGAAATAATGAGAAACCATTATGGAGGAGACTTTATTTGGTGGATTCAATTGTGGTGAGTTCCCACATTGACAAAAAAACACCTAATAAATCTCCCCCTTTTTGTCTATGTGGAAGAGTTTGCCATCCCGGCAATTGAGCAACAAATCTTCAGTTTTTCCCTTGCTAGAATTTTAGTCAACATATCGGAACAATTATCATCGGTGTGAACCTTTTCAAGTTCAAACAACTTGTCTTCAAGAGCATCTCTGATCCAAAAGTGTTGGGAAAAACGCAGCGGTATGGTCACAAACGGTAAACTAAACAATGCGCGGAAGCAACGTCGTGTGACCAAAATTTTTCCCGCACCCGAATGAACCTGTGAGGATGCAACAAATGGGGAATACCAAACCTACCCAGAAACAATACAAACGAACAATAAATGAGACACCAAATTTTAGCGTGGAAAACCTCTCAGGAAAGGAGAGTAAAAACCACGGGACTACTAGAGCCGCTTAAAATCCACTATCACCAATTTAGAGTAATACAAGATCTTCTCTAGATATACTAGAGGCATACAATCATCATATACTTGGAAATTAACAATACATCATGGAATAAAAGGAGAATGAGAAAATATCACCAGGATAAATAGGTCGTCAATCTCACAACTCTCAAATATCTATTTGTTTTGAGATATGATGTTTTTGGGATGGGATGTTTTTCATCAACCAAAGACACACATATATATAGTTCTTCAAATCAAATGTGCACCACACAAATGTAATGATTAACCTACTCCACACAATTATCATGATTAACCTACTCCACTCAATTATCATGTCCACCAACTATGATAATGATTATTCCACCACACAATGAAATAATGAGAAACCATTATGGAGGAGACTTTATTTGGTGGATTCAATTGTGGTGAGTTCCCACATTGACAAAAAACACCTAATAAATCTCCCCCTTTTTGTCTATGTGGAAGAGTTTGCCATCCCGGCAATTGAGCAACAAATCTTCAGTTTTTCCCTTGCTAGAATTTTAGTCAACATATCGGAACAATTATCATCGGTGTAAACCTTTTCAAGTTTAAACAACTTGTCTTCAAGAGCATCTCTGATCCAATGATACCTTACATCAATATGTTTTGTTCTTTTGTGAAACGAAGAATTCTTTGCAAGGTGAATGGCACTGGCATTGTCACAAAGAACTACGTAGCGTTGTTGCATAAAGCCAAGCTCTTGTGTGAACCTTTTCAACCACAATAATTCTTTGCATGCTTCTGTTGCTGCCATATACTCTGCCTCAGTTGTTGACAAAGCAACACTCTTTTGCAACCTTGATTGCCAAGACACAGCTCCCCATGCAAAAATCATCAAATAACCAGAAGTAGACTTCATGTTGTCTTTGTTACCTGCCATATCAGAATCTGTATAACCAACAAGCACTGGCTCTCCATTTCCAAATGTTATACCCAATTTGGAAGTACCACGTAGATTTCTAAGTATCCACTTAACCGTTTCCCAATGCTTCTTACCTGGATTTGACATAAATCAACTGACAACACCTACTGCATGGGCAATATCAGGTCTTGTACAGACCATTGCATACATCAAGCTACCAGCAGCTGATGCATATGGAACCCTGTCCATCTCTTCAATCTCCTCCTTCGAAGAAGGGCAATCTTTATCGGTTAGTTTAAAATTAGGAGTAAGAGGCGAACTAACCGCTTTAGCTTTAGCCATGTTGAATCTGCTAAGCACCTTCTCAATGTATTGTTCTTGTGAAATGTGCAGCTTCTTTGAAGCTCTGTCTCTCTAGTAATCTGAATGCCAAGAATCTGTTTAACCGGCCCCAAGTCTTTCATAGAAAAAGACTTGCTTAATTCTTTCTTCAGTTGAACAATTCTTTTCGCATTCTTGCCTACAATCAACATGTCATCAACATAGAGTAATAAAATGATAAAGTCATCATCACCAAACCACTGAAAGAAAACACAGTGATCTGAAATAGACTTTCGGTAGCCTTGTTTCCCCATAACTGACTCAAATTTCTTGTACCACTGTCTTGGTGCTTGCTTCAACCCATAAAGACTTTTCTGAAGCTTACAAACATAATCCTCTTTACCCTTAACCTGAAACCCTTCAGGTTGCTCCATATAGATTTCCTTATCCAAATCACCATGAAGGAAAGTTGTCTTGACATCCATTTGCTAACCTCAAGATCAAGACTAGCCGCCAAACCAAAAATAACACGAATGGAACTCATCTTCACTACTGGAGAGAAAATCTCATCAAAATCAATACCTTTTCTTTGACTGAACCCTTTGACCACCAATCTAGCCTTGTATCTAGGCTTAGAGTTATTTTCTTCAATCTTCACTTTGTAAACCCACTTTTTCTTCAAAGCTCTTTTGCCCTTAGGCAACTTCACTAACTCAAAGGTATTGTTCTCATACAAGGAATTCATCTCATCTTGCATGGCTTCAACCCACTCCCTTTTGTACTCATCTTCGATAGCCTCTTCATAACATTCGGGCTCTCCCCCATCAGTGAGTAAGACATACTCATCGGCAAAATAACGGGTGGAAGGATGACGATCTCTGGTAGACCGCCTGAGTGGAACAAATGCTGGCATATCTTGTACTGGTAGGTCAGGGTGAACATCTTCACATGCCTCCTGTTCTGGATTATCAATATCACCAGTACCATGTTGTTCATCATTTTGTACATCATTGTTTTGTGGCTCAGAATGTTGAGGAGGAACCGGATCCAAATCAGTAAGATCATCAGTATATTGAGGGATTATCTTTGTCTTCTCAATATCTTTCAAACCTTGATCTTCTATAAACTCAGCATCAAAACTTCTTATGAGTTTCTTCGAGACTGGATCATAAAATCTGTGGCCAAATTCATCTCCCCCATAACCAAGGAATATACATGGCCTGGTCTTCACATCAAGCTTTGCCCTTTCATCTTTGGGAATATGCACAAACGCTTTGCATCCAAAGACCCGCAAATCATCGTATGAAACATCTTTGCCGCTCCAAAACCTGTTAGGAACATCAAAAGACAAAGGAACACATGGAGTAAGGTTAATAACATGAACTACGGTGTTCAAAGCTTCACCCCAAAAGGAATTAGGTAGCCCTGCATGTGATAGCAAACATCTGACCCTTTCAGCCAATGTTCTATTCATCCGTTCTGCTAAGCCATTTAACTGTGGTGTCTTTGGAGGAGTTCTTTGATGCCGAATACCTTTCTCTTTACAATAAGCATCAAAAGGACCAATGTACTCCCCTCCATTATCTGTTCGAATACACTTGAGCTTCTTCTCAGTTTGTCTCTCAACCAAGGCATGAAACTGCTTAAACACATCTAAAACTTGATCTTTAGATTTCAAGGTATAAGCCCATACCTTTCTTGAATGATCATCAATGAATGTGACAAAATATAAGCAGCCCCCATGTGTTCTAGTTCTCATAGGACCACAAACATCTGAATGTACCAGATCAAGTACATTTCTTTCTTCTATGAGGAGGGTGACTCTTAAAAGAAACTCTTCTTTGTTTACCTGCTAGACAATGAGAACACTTTTTCAAATGAACATTAGTTAAATCTGGCAAGGCATTTCTTTTCAACAATATATGCATCCCTTTCTCACTCATGTGACCAAGTCTTTTATGCCATAACTCGGTCATATCATTATCGACCAATGAGTGGACTGAATCTCTAGAGATCTTCGGATGTGCCATGTATAACTTTGGGCTTTTTTTACCTCTTGCCACGACCAACGAACCACGAGTGAGTTTCCAAGTACCATCACCAAAGGTACTGTGGTAGCCATCATCATCAAGTAAACCTGCAGAGATCAAATTAAGTCTAATATCTGAAACATGTTTTACATTATGTAAAACCAACTCCATCCCAGTATCAAACTTCAAGCAAACATCTCCAACACCAATGATCTTAGATAGCCCATTATTACCCATCTTAACAACCCCAAAGTCACCGGGTGTATAAGATGAGAAGAAATCCCTTTGTGATGTCACATGACAAGTAGCACCACTGTCAACAACATCATCACGTGTAATGTTCACCACATCATCCTCACAACAAATAAAGAACTCTTCAGTAGCAGCATTAACTTCAGCAGTGTCATTGCCACCATCATCTTTCTTATGGTTGTTCTTCTTATTGTTGTAATCAGCTTTCTTGTTCTCCTTCTTCAATTGTCTGCAAAATTTAATTGTGTGCCCCTTTTTACCACAATGATGACACTCATAATCAGCATACCTGCCTTTAGACTTACTACGATGCTTCGCTCTATTACCCGGACCTCTACTCTGATCTCTCCCCCTGCTTTCTGTAACTAAGACATCTGAATGTGAAGAGGAACCTTGTGACTTTCTTCTCATCTCTTCATTTAAAATATTGCCTTTAGCCAATTCCATGGCAATGACACCATTTGCAGCAGAGTTGCACAATGATGTCCTAAAAGTCTCCTAAGAATCCGGTGAAGTACCAAGAAGCCATAAGCCTTGTATCTCGTCTTCAAACTTGATACCCATTCCAGCAAGCTGATTAATAATACCCTGAAAAACATTCAGGTGATCTGTAACAGGAGTCCCATCATGATACTTCAAATTTATCAACTGTTTAATCAAGAACAGATTGTTGTTTCCGGTCTTTCGAGCATACAACTCCTCAAGCTTGTTCCACAAAGTACGAGCATGAGTTTCACCAATAATATGGTTTAACACATTATCATCTACCCACTGGCGAATGTAACCACAAACTTTTCTGTGTAAGATACTCCATTCTTCATCTGATTTATCTTCAGGATTATCTGTATTAAAAACAGGCATATAATAATCTTTCACATAAAGGAGGTCTTCCATCTTGCCTTTCCAAACATGACAATTAGAACCATTCAAATTCACAATCCCACTTGTGTTAGCTTCCATCTTTCAAACGAGTGTAAACCCAAAATCAAGAGCCAATGGCTCTGATACCACTCTGTTGGGAAAAACACAGCGGTATGGTCACAAACGGTAAACTAAACAACGCGCGGAAGCAACGTCGTGTGACCAAAATTTTTTCTGCACCCGAATGAACCTGTGAGGATGCAACAAATAGGGAATACCAAACCTACCCAGAAACAATACAAACGAACAATAAACGAGACACCAAATTTTAGCGTGGAAAACCTGTAACAACTCTCACCAAAACTATTATTTATTATTATATTTAGTTCAATAGGAAACCCTAATTGAAACACCCAAGTGATTCTGCACAAACCCTGAAATTTTCAGAACAATCAGAATCAGGATCAGGGCCCCTAAAACTCAGGGGGGGGGGAAACCTTAGTTACGATTATCCAAATAAAACGCTGTCAAAATCGAATTTTACAAATCTGTCAACTCAGCAAGCCTACAAATACACGTAGCTACCCTATGGTAAATAGGGACCCCTCGCGTCACGCGAGGGGGTCAAATTTTAACTATAAATAGGGGTGTTTGGGACTTGTATTCTGGAGTTGAAACGATGAAAAAATTCGTTATACACACTGAGATATCGTAGAAACAATTCTAAAACACACACGATCACAAATCGCTGCCGCAAAACAGGGTAATAACTCGATCGCTGCTACGATTCAATGTCCGATCGATTAAACTATCCAATGGATGTTTAAGTGCTGCCCACATTAGGGTTATGCTTTGTCATTCGTCGTTAATTCGATGGATGTTTAAGTATCGCACTTTGTCATTCGTTGTGAGGGCTTGATCTCGTGAGTTATCGTAAATGCTGTATTAGTTACTAACCTAGTTTTGTGTGCATTGTTATTTAAAATAGGTTAACAAGGCTAATCAGTAGACTAGACTCTATCCGTGTTAAATCTGCAATGTGAGTCATTCTCTTTTTATCAAATTACTTTCCAAAAGCATGATTATTTTCAAAGTTATAATTACAGGGATTAAGTCTTTGTAATCACCAAATTACAGCCGGTATGTGGGGTTTTGTATACATTACTTGTTCCCGTCACCATTGGACAACGAGTTAGCCAATGGGTGATCTGACCACAGTCACAGAAACAAGTCGAGTGACAAATACTGTGGGTAGTTGGTTGATATAGAAACAATGTAATCACCCTTAATACTGTAAATTATAACAAACAGGTCATTTTATTAAATAGAATGATTCACCAGTATTTCCCGCTGACAAAACCTTTTTCAAACATGTTTCAGGTGATCTATTGTGATCCAAGGAAAAGTGCCGTGAAGCACTACAAGCTTAAAGAAGTGGCTCATAATAAAATAAAGAAACATGTTTTGTAAAATAAAGATTTCTCAGTGAAATCTTATGATTGTAAATTACCGGGGTTTTATCCCGAGTTGTGATAAACTAAATCGGAAAAAATTTAGCTTTAAAAAGATCCTGATGATAATCTTCCGCTGTCAATTTAATTAAATAAATACCACGGGATTTTCTGTTCCGCGGCTCCAGAAACAGGTAAAACCGGGTCGGGGGTCGTGACAGAAAAAGGTGGTATCAGAGCCACTGGGTTAAGCTAATTAAGTATTTAGAAATACTTAATTTTTCCTGATTACTATTATGTGATTATGTGTTTTATTAACTGACTATTTGTTAGTTACAGTATGGGTAAGCAAAAGCTTTCAAACATCTATCTTAAATTAGATAGGTCATCAAATGAGAAGGGAAGTTCATCCCAAACTCCTGAAGAAGGAATATTTGTTCGAAAAACCCAATACGAGGAACCACTTTCTCCTGATAAAAAAAGTTTGATTATTAGAAAAAAGTCAGGAGAAATTAAAGAAATTCTGAGAAAAGAAAGTTAAAAAGGAAACCCAGGAATTAATCAGTAAATCACCATGGGAAGACAAGTTAGATGAAAAATGGGCGGATCTTTATATGCTAGCCATTGTAGCAGTAAATGCTAATCTTTAGAATACCATCACTACAAAAAAAAGGCCATTTAGTGACATACGAAAAGTGCCATAAAAAAACACAATAGTGCCATTAAAGACCCCTGTAGGAATCAGCGGCACACAAAAAAAGTGACGTTAGAAGCGCTGACGCTAAAGCCTTTTAGTGGCACTTTTTGGATCTGCCGCACAAAGTTTTTAGCCTTTTAGTGGCACTTAATTTTTTGCCACAAAATAAAAAAGAGACTTTTGTGGCACAATTTTTGTGCCTTTAAAAAGTAATCATAGTCACATATCTATACTAGTTTTAGTGGTATTTCTTTTGCCACGCTATAAAAAACCTTTTATGGCACAAATATTGTGTTGGTAAAAACTGTTTCGAGTTAAATATATGTACTACTTTTAGTGGCACATAATTTTGCCCTAAAAATTATATTATTTACAATATAAAATACAAAATATAAATATAAAATAAAAGATAAAATTGTAAATGTAGAATTCATAATATCATAACTTCAATAACAAGTTCGATCCAAAACATATTTCAAATGTTAGGAAAACATCGTGAACAATTAACATATTCCAAATTCTAAATATAAGGAGTCTAAACGGTTTTTTGGGTGAAAATTCCAGTATCATAAAACTTAGCTCCAAAGCTTCTCATGATATCTACCCTGCAATCATCAACCATATAAACAAGTATTAGTATTGATTCAAAAAATTCTAAAAGTTCTTTAAACTCATTGTTCTTGATTCAAAAGAAAAACATGTATAAAAATTGGCCTAAACATCTAACAATTAGACAAAAAAAAATAAACATATAATATAAACCATTTATAATTGACTCGAATACCTAACAATTAAACAAAAACCAACATATTACCTTAATTGCAATGTCAATAAACTTCAAGATCAATTGTCCAAACCACTTTCTTGCCCTGTAAAATGGAAAGTTTTGGCTAATCAATTTCATACCAAGATTACAACAACATACTCATATCCATTTAAAATTGCGAAATAGCTAAAAGAAGTAACTAGTTAAAAGTGATTACCATTATTATATTGACCACTTAAATGAAGAGCGAACGACCACTCCGTTTTAGCCTACGATATCTTTTCCTCCAAACAAAATGAAAATAAACAATAATGATGAACTTGCACTACTAAGAGTGGTGTCAAAACCTCCAAAGTCAATACCCAACACAACAAACATTTACCTTCAAGATTAGGACAGCAGGAAAGCGGCGATACTCAACTCTCTCGCCACCAAGCCATTGCAGTGCACTTTTCACTTGTGATGGTATAAATACTAATAGTTATTATAAAGCAAAAAAATACCACACACAGTATCAAGAGTGAAACCATACACACCTGGCATTCCACCTCATTTGTGTTAGAACTTAGAGCAACTGAAATCACCTCTGGTTTCTTTCTGCGAAGGGGACATAATCTGGACATGGCTGTCTGTTTTCACCACCACAGCCTGCAAAACCCAATTGAAATTAGGGTTCACATTCGTGAGCATCAAATTTACCCTAAAATACAAGCTCATACCTCATATATAAAAGGGTTGTTTGATCTACCTTGATAAGCATCAGAACTAAAGAAAGGAGACACAATTTAAAACCAGAATTTAGAAGCTTACATCAACCACATCAGTTCCCTTGTCCATATTCATCAATTTCTCTTCTTTCTCTATTAAATTCGACATCCTACACATAAGTCGCATACATGAACCATTTGTTAGAGCAATAACTTCTTTTCCACATGTACAAAATGGTATAGAAGAAGAATAGATAGTTTAGACCTTAGGTGCCTTTCTGGACAGCCCTCTGTCCTCAAGTTGAAGAACTTCATCACGCTTAAACGAGAAATCCGAAGTCAAAACTTCATTTTGACCCGACCCATAGAAAATTTACCCGTTTGACCCATTACCTAACTGATGCCTCGGAGAAAATGTTCAATGCTTCTATATTGTACCATACAAGGCTATTAAATACCTATGCTCTTAACGTACATGTACCACCATTCTTAATAGCAGAAACAAAAACCTGAATTTGCTCAAATGAAGTTCCTAAATTTCCCAAGAAAGTAGGACGAATGCATACCTTGCTTCCATTAGGAAGTTGGAAAGTTTTAGATCCCTCCAGCGGATGAAGTGCAGTGCGGTCTCCGACATAGTAGGGTTCTGTAAGTATATCAGCAACTCAGCAAATCATACATAACGGAAAACATAGTAGAGTTCTATCTAAAATGTGGTAATTATGTTTGTAATACATTATTATTATTATTATTATGAGTAAAAAATTACCAGGACATGCGCTTTATCCAAAAACAATGTGGTAATATGACCTCAGAAGCCAAACTAGGACTACTTTAAATAACGGAAGACATATATTAACATATTAGAACCGGTAGAACAACAGTAGCAAGATGGACTCACAAGCAAGCAGTTATAACTGAATAAAGAACATAGAAGAATCATAAAAAATAAAAATAAAACTATTATGATTTATGGTTGACTGGAAGTTGACCGGGTTCTCAAATGCACCAGGAGGAAGTTGGGTCAAACTCAATACCAAGTGGAGGGCCATCCTCTTTATAATTCCTTCCCAATTGCCTTTTGACGGATGTGATTGCCGCATTCTCTACCCGACCTTTCACCTTTAAATATCCTGATGGGACGGCCCTGCCCTTTACACTTTTTAAATCGTCGAGATGGGGTGCAAACGAGCCGAGCCGAGCCCGAGCTCGACCAGGCTCGAGCTCGAGCCGAGCCCGAGCTCGACCAGGCTCGAGCTCGAGCTCCTTTAACATAAGAAAGCTCGGCTCGAAGGTAATTTTTCAAGCTCGGGCTCGACTCGTTTAGTATTTATTAATTATAGTCATTGTTGTACATATAATTTAGTTATTTTTATATTTATATAAATGGTAAATATTATTATTTAAATATATGTTTAATACATTAATAAAAAAAAATATAAAAAGAAAGCTCGTTAAGGCTCGCGAGCCGGCTCGAGCTCGATAAGCGAAGCTCAGGCTCGGGCTCGTTTACTAAACGAGCTTGTTTTTAGGCTCGGGCTCGAGCTCATTTAAGCTCGGCTCGTTCGAGCGTTTTTTCGAGCCGAGCTCAAGTAGCTCGCGAGTAGCTCGGCTCGTTTGCACCCCTAGTCATATATTCAACTCAAGATTCAAGAATGTCCAATTGTCCATAACAAAAAAAAAAGAAAAAAAAACATGTACCATAAAACATTAAAACCAAGGCCAAATGTTTTATCAATCTTATGCAAATGTAAACGCCTACTCATGCTAGAAACGTAAATTACATAACACGTTAATCATGCACCAATTATTTGATTCTATGTATTTTCCAATAAGAGTACATCCAAAGTTCCAAACAACACAGTTTTGTGGGTTCTAGCTTAAATAACAAAATGGCAATTAAAACATATTAAAACTTTTAACTCATTCCTATCCATTCTTCATGTGCACAACTGCACACAGACAGTTCATAAGAGATGAGGTCTACTTGATGAATGTTTTATTGCACTCCCTCCATCTCGAAAATGGAAATCTCAATAGTGTTGGTACAACAGGCTTTATTCCTCTTTAGGTGCATAATATGGTGAACATATGTTATGTGATTTAAATTTACACCATTTCTAACATTGTAGAGAAAATGTGAAAACCAATTTGACTTAGAAATACAGAAAACTGTCATTTAAAATCAGAACAATGATGGAATCCCACACAAATTGGTGATCTATTTGCGAACCTAAATGTATCGAAACTGTCCAGCGTATGAAATGGCATTCTACAATTACGGAGAGGGTGGTATGATGTCCATGCTACAACTTATTCAATCTTAGACCCATGTTGATGATAGTACAATATGCGCCAATCCTCTTAACCGTTATACACCCACAGTTGATATTTATCTCAAATGATGACAGATCCTCTATCTAATACTTTAGTATCTATTTTCAAGTTTCAACAATTTTTCTCCCCAAAATTGATAATAGTCTTCACCAGATCCTTAGCTACAAAAGGTTTATCAACATCCTACTAACTTTTGCAAAAATTAGCCATATCTTGTGTGTTTTAAACCCTTAAATTAAGGTCTTGAGCTTATAAACACCTAAATGCAAAATACTTAATTTCGGAAATTACTAACAATTCACATGTTATGACACTGAAAGCCACAGAGACAACAACCTATGTACTCAATTCTTCATAACAGATACTCAATTGCCAACAATATTACATAATCAGACTATATATGTCCAAAAACAAACCATTAACTGTAAATATACAAAATTTAGGACAAAACCAGGATACAGGGGAGCTTACGACACCAAACGGATGAGCACCAGAGAGCCGTTCATCGACGTACAGGTTAGTAACATTAACAAACCAACTAGAGATGAGGTTAACGAGTGAATCAGGGCTACCGGTGCCACCAATTCGAATCGTATCACGGCTGAGGCGTTCGAGAGTTAACCAACGACGGCATACGAGAGAGCATCCGTCGCGGCTGGATTTGGAGTACAGATTGCGGAAGATCTCCAGCATCAGTTCGTCTGGTAGCATTGAATTGAACCAATCATGGCCTCTCATTGCAGTTCTCGAGGTGAAGAAATGAAGAATGATGTGAGAGTTTGAGGGTCACAATGTCTAATCATGACAAATGGCTACAATTTTTGTTACCTTGAATATAGAAGTGGAATGTAATCGGGCCACTTGTCAAAACCCTAGTGTTTCAGAACCATGAATCAAGATTTGGAAATGAATGCTCAGATGGAAATGAACTATGGAGAAATTCCTTGACAACTTCAAAGCTTTGAGAGGGAATTTGAGAAAATTTGGGTTTGTGGGAACCTTTGGCGGAGATCGAGATAGTTAGGGCAAATTTTGAGAGTGAGTTCAAAATTTTGGGAGGGAATTAAATCAATTAATAGTTGGGGGAAAATTTGAGAGGGATTTGAACAGGGAAAAATTAGGGGCGTGAATTTCTGACACGACCTGAAAATCCGACACGAACCTAACACGAAATTCACGGGTTTAGGTTTAGTCTAAACGGGTTCGGGTCAGTTTCGGGTTGAACCCGCGAACCCGTTTAGGTTAACGGGTCGGGTTCGGGTCAACCTGGTCGGGTTGGCGGGTTGACCCGTTTAACACATTTATACTATATTATATTTTTTTACAATATATTTTATATCATAAATTAAATTGGGTGTGTATTTTATGCAATGATTATAACTTAAAAAGAGAAATTGACATAGATTTTATAATTTAAATATGATATTATTATATACATTTGTGTTTTTTTAAGTAAATTTTAATTTTAATATATTAATTTTAGAAAAAAAATAAAAAAATTCGGGTTGAACGGGTCGTGTTCGGGTTAACCCACGAAACTTCGGGTCGTGTTCGGGTTCTTATGTATGATACGATTTTAGGGTTCGGGTCGGGTTGAACCCGCCAACCCGCGAACATGACCCGTTTAGCACCCCTAGGAAAAATACATATTCTAGTAGTGCCTATTCACAACAAGCTACGCAAATTGTTTATATAGAGTAATATAAATATAAATTTTGGTGAAACGTTATTGAAAAATTAATATTGGAGGTAGACGTAAAGAGGAAACACTAATATTAGGAGGAAAATATTTCAAGACACGTGACTGAAAAAAAGTGTTTTAAGAAGTGTTAAAGAGAAGATTTTAGAATTTAGAAGCAATTAGAAAATAGTGGCATACGTAAAGTACCATTAAAAGTTATCAAATATTTTAGTGGCATATGGAAAGTACCATTAAAAATCTAAAGTAGTGGCATAAGGACTAAATGCCACTAAAAACGTGTACTAAGCAAATGTGGCACACGTAAAGTGCCACTAAAACCTAAATAAGTGGCACAAAAGCTAAATGCCACTAGAAGTGTGTGCCACTAAATGGACTCCGTATTAACAACCTTATCACTTACACGCCAAAAATATTATCTAGTAAATAAATAAAATTACAATAAAATCTAGTATGTTTAATTGTCAATATTCCTTTGTATTAAATTAGTCACAGAGTATGCAATAATATTTGAGGGTTATTTGTAAAAATTTGCTATAAAATTTTAATTTATTATTTTTCTAAACAGCATGAATGAGTTATCTGGAGCCCTAGAGAATCTCAACCTCTACCCTGTAAACATAGAAGTTTCTAAAGAGTTTACTGGGTACTTTGCTGATGTGGAACAACCTATAGAATTCAACGCTCCACCTCTGGAAAAGCCAAAACCTAAGAAAAGAAAGAGATTCGTATGGGGGAGGCGTGTACATAGGAGAAAGCCAGCTAAGAGACTTCCTAAAATAAACAATCCCTTAGAAAAAGGAAAAAGAATTGAAACCGGGGAAAGTTCTAGACAACAGGAATTGGAGATTGAAGTAGGGGAAGATTCTAGACAGATGGGAATACAATTTGAGGAATATTCTAAGCAAATAGAAATGGAGGTTGGAAAAGGTTCTAGACAAACCAAGATAGAAATTGGAGAAAGCTCTAAGCCAACTCAAGAAATGACATTTCAGGAGGAGTTAGATTTTATATTGACAAGCTGTGATACTATTAAAGCCTGTCAATGAAAATGTTTTTACTCATCCTATTGAAACCCAAATTCCAATGAATTTGGAACCAGCAATCCCAGAACCAATAATCCATACCCAACCTCTAGGAATGGATGAGTGGTGGACTAATGATTGGCAATTCCAAAACCTTATCAATAGTCCCTATACGTTTTTCCCTCAGTTCGATCCAGAACCTCTACCAAATCCACCTATGAGTAATGAGAATATGGCTGAACTCCGCCATTTTGGTGAAGAGCTGATGGATGCTGGGAATAGGATCCGAGAGATAGGAGGACAAATCTCATGGAAATATGATGAAAGGGAACATCGTTATTAAA
This sequence comes from Helianthus tuberosus, assembly GCA_030545235.1. Taxonomy (NCBI): domain Eukaryota; kingdom Viridiplantae; phylum Streptophyta; class Magnoliopsida; order Asterales; family Asteraceae; genus Helianthus; species Helianthus tuberosus. The sequence continues at coordinate 27,102,867 of CM060375.1, forward strand.
AATACAAGTTGACGAGGGAGAAATGGGTTATGAGTCTGTGTTTGTATAATAATAGTAATATTAATAAAAATCAGTATGTGTAAAATAAATAATAAAACGGTTGTATATGGAAGCATAATATAATCTATAAAAATAAATGAAAATTTAGAAAATTTACAATTTTGGTTGTATATTTGTTTACGTGATTATGAGCGATTAATTGTTATATTGGATTGTTTCTTATTTTATACTAATTATTTGTCTATAAATTAATTATCAGATGGCAAACATTGGTAATGAACCAGTAAATGAAGTAAATCAATCTGAGCAAAATCAGGAAGAACAATTGTTAAATAGGCAAGATATAGAGGATATCGTTGCACAAGGAATAGCCAATGCTATTCCAGCAATCGTGGCTGCTGTCCAGAAACCTATTAAACCTCAATCAATCATTCCTAGTAAACGTACACAAGGAGACAACTTTAGTAATAGTATAAACGGAGGCGGTAATCATGTTAATAACAATAATGATCTGCAAGCCCCAATTTTCAAGAAAATGAAAGCTGCAACACCTGGTTGCACTTACAAAGAATTCCTTTCCTGTAAACCAACTGAGTTTGCAGGTAACGAAGGGGCTATTGCAGCTCTGCGTTGGTTAGAGAAAACCGAGGCAGTGATAACTATAAGTAAATGTGCTGAGGAAGATCAAGTTATGTATGCGTCAAATCTTTTCAAAGAAGGGGCGCTAGAATGGTGGAACACGGTGTTACAAGCAAAAGGAAGAATGATGGCATATGCCATGAACTGGGAAGAATTTAAGAGTTTTGTAGAAAGAAAATTCTGTCCCGAATATGAAAAAGATCAAATGGCAAATAAATTCCTAAACCATCGTATGACGGGTGTAGATTGTCGTGGTTATACTTTGACATTCTTTGAATATGTTAGAGTGGTACCAACACTGGCTTCGCCAGAACCGGTACTCATTTCTCGCTATATTTGGGGATTAATTAGTGAAATCCGTAATATCGTTAAAGCTGCGAGACCTCGCACTATTGACGATGCGGTAGAATTAGCTAATACCCTCACTGACGAACTGGTACGCACAAGAGATGAAAACAGGAAAAAGGAACTGGCTCAGAAAATTACCCAAGGATTTTGGGTAGGTAATAATAGCAACTTCAAGAGAAGAGGAACAGGGCAATCTTCAACTTCGCCGTTTTGCAGAAATTGCTGAAAGAAACATTATGGAAGATGTAATGTAATCTGCAACTTTTGCAAAGCCATAGGACATCGTGAAGAAGACTGCAGGAAGAAAACAAGAATCTGCTATAACTGTGGAGAAACAGGACATTTTAAGCCAGAATGCCCTAAATTGGTTAAACCAGCAGACAACAAAACTAAGGCGACCGACAGAGCTACTAAGAAGAATGTCAGAGCATTCCAGCTGACCACTCAAGAAGCAGAACTCATTCCAGATGTGATAGCTGGTACGTTCCTAGTTCACAACATTTACGCAAAAGTATTATTGCACTCTGGTGCAAACCAAAGTTTTATAAATACTTTATTCTGCCAAGCTCTTAAGTTACCCTTAACCAACATTAGGCAGATTTTTACAGTCGAAACCGCAGATGGGAATTCAGTTAAAATAGATCAGGTTTTGCAAAAAGTAGATATAGAACTTTCATGTCGTAAATTCTCTGCAAACCTGTTACCTATGAAATTAGCTGAATTCGATGTTGTATTAGGAATGGATTGGTTGATAACCAACCATGCTCAAATTCATTGTGATAAGAACTCTATAGAAATTCAGGCACCTACTGGAGAAGTAATCATGATTACAGGAGATAAACCGCGTAAACCCATGAAGTTCATATCAGTAATGAAAGTTGCTAGTTATGAACGAAAACAAGGAATAGTATATATGATTTCAGTAATCATTAGTACTAAGGGTAAAGAACTTAAGGAAATTCCTGTAGTCTCAGAATACCCAGATGTATTCCCAGAAGAATTACCAGGATTACCACCTGATAGGGAAGTAGAATTTAGGATTCATCTAATTCCTGGAACTACACCAATAGCCAAGGCACCTTATCGGTTAGCTCCTACCGAAATGTTAGAACTGAAAAAGCAATTAGATGAATTACTAAGTAAAGGATTCATACAACCTAGTTCATCCCCGTGGGGAGCACCAGTGTTGTTTGTGAAAAAGAAGGATGGTTCGATGAGAATGTGTATTGATTATAGAGAATTGAATAAGGTTACAATTAAGAATCGATACCCATTACCTAGGATTGATGATCTTTTTGATCAACTTCAAGGAGCTAGATATTTTTCTAAAATTGACTTACGCTCCGGATATCATCAATTGAAAGTACAAGAGGAAGACATACCTAAAACTGCTTTCAGGACTAGGTATGGTCATTACGAGTTACAGTCATGCCCTTTGGGTTAACGAATGCTCCTGCAGCATTCATGGACATGATGAATAGAATCTGTAAACCCTATTTGGATAAATTTGTAATTGTTTTTATAGACGATATACTTATTTATTCCAAAAGTCAGACAGAACATTGTGAGCACTTGCATTCACTCTTAACTTTGTTAAGAAAAGAAAAGCTTTATGCCAAATTCTCGAAGTGTGAATTTTGGCTACAAGAAGTGCAATTCCTAGGACACATGGTGAATCATTAAGGTATTCATGTAGATCCTGCTAAGATAGAGGCAATTACCAAATGGAGGGTTCCGCAAACCGCAATGGAAATTATAAGTTTTATAGGTTTAGCTGGATATTATAGACGGTTTATTAAGGATTTTTCCAAAATAGTTGTACCATTAACTAAGCTAACCTGTAAAGCAATTAAGTTTGAATGGGGACCTAAGCAAGAAGAAGCCTTTAGAATCTTGAAGCAGAAATTAACAAATGCTCCAATCCTAGCTTTACCAGAAGGGACTGAAGATTTTGAAGTATATTGTGATGCTTCAAAACTAGGATTAGGATGTGTGCTAATGCAACGCAAGAAGGTAATTGCATATGCTTCAAGGTAATAGAAAAAGCACGAAGAAAATTATACAACTCATGATTTAGAATTAGGAGCTGTAATTTTTGCCCTTAAAATTTGGAGACATTATCTGTATGGAAGTAAGTTTACTGTCTATACAGATCATAAAAGTTTAAAGTATATATTTGGGCAAAAAAAGTTAAACATGAGACAAAGGAGATGGATGGAAATCCTAAGTGATTACAACTGTGATATTCAATATCACGAAGGAAAGGCAAATGTAGTTGCAGATGCCTTAAGTCATAAATACCATGAGAAACAAAGACGGGTTCGTGCTCTCAGATTAAATCTACTGTTAGATTTAATGGAACAACTAAAGAATTTTCAAGAAACAGCAATCAAGGATGATGCTGAAGGAATGAAAGGAAGAATAAAAGAATTAGAACAGGGAGATGATGGAATTTGGAGATTCCATAAGAAAAGGATTTGGGTACCGAAGCAGGGAGAATTAAGAAATATGATCTTAGAGGAAGCTCATAAATCTAGGTATACCATACACCCTGGAAACAATAAGATGTACCAAGATTTAAGAAATAATTTCTGGTGGATAGGCATGAAGAAGGATATAGCTAGATATGTTTCTAAGTGTCTTACTTGTTCACAAGTTAAGGCAGAACACCAGAAACCTTCAGGTCTACTACAACAATTAGAAATGCCAGTATGGAAATGGGAACTCATAACAATGGATTTTGTTACTAAGTTGCCCAAAACCAGAAAAGGTAATGCTGCAATTTGGGTAATTGTAGATCGATTAACCAAATCAGCTCATTTTCTACCCATGAAGGAAACCTTTAGTATGGAAAGGTTAGCCAAATTGTACGTAGACGAAGTAGTATCCTTACATGGAGTTCCACTCTCCATTGTATCAGATAGGGATAGTCGGTTCACTTCTCATTTTTGGACAAGTTTTCAGAAAGCAATGGGAACTCGACTAAACTTAAGCACTGCATATCATCCACAAACAGACGGGCAAAGTGAAAGGACGATACAAACTCTGGAAGATATGCTCAGAGCATGTGTAATAGATTTTGGTGGAAATTGGGACGACCATTTACCTTTAATTGAATTCTCCTATAACAATAGTTATCATTCAATCATCGAAACTGCCCCATTTGAAGCACTGTATGGAAGAAAGTGCAGAACTCCAGTTTGTTGGGCAGAAATAGGAGAAAGTCAATTATCAGGTCCAGAGATTGTGCAAGAAACTACTGATAAGATCACACAAATCAAGGAAATACTGAAGACGGCTCGAGATCGTCAAAAGAGTTATGCAAATGATAGAAGGAAGCCATTGGAATTCCAAGTTGGAGATAAAGTACTATTGAAAGTTTCTCCTTGGAAAGGAGTAGTCCGATTCGGTAAGAAAGGAAAGTTAAGTCCAAGATACGTAGGACCATTTTCGGTGATCCAACGTATAGGACTAGTTGCTTATCGTTTACAACTACCAGAGGAGTTAGCTGGAGTACATGACGTATTTCATATATCCAACCTCAAGAAATGCCTATCAGACGAATCTTTGGTAGTACCTATCCAAGATATAAAAGTGAATGAGAAATTGAAATTTGTTGAAAAACCTCTTCAAATCGAGGATTGAAAGATCAAATTTCTCAAACATAAGCGACTAGTTCTAGTCAAAGTCAAGTGGGATTCAAAGAGAGGAGCTGAATACACTTGGGAGTTGGAATCAGAAATGAAGCGAAAGTATCCTCACTTATTCCAGTAAATCTCGAGGACGAGATTTTTATTAAGGTGGGGAGGATGTAACAACTCTCACCAAAACTATTATTTATTATTATATTTAGTTCAATAGGAAACCCTAATTGAAACACCCAAGTGATTCTGCACAAACCCTGAAATTTTCAAAACAATCAGAATCAGGATCAGGCTAGTTACGATTATCCAAACAAAACGCTGTCAAAATCGAATTTTACAAATCTGTCAACTCAGCAAGCCTACAAATACACGTAGCTACCCTATGGTAAATAGGGACCCCTCGCGCCACGCGACGCCCAGAGGGGTACCCCTCGCGTCACGCGAGGGGGTCAAATTTTAACTATAAATAGGGGTGTTTGGGACTTGTATTCTGGAGTTGAAACGACGAAAAAATTCGTTATACACACTGAGATATCGTAGAAACAATTCTAAAACACACACGATCACAAATTCGCTGCCGCAAAACAGGGTAATAACTCGATCGCTGCTATGATTCAATGTCCGATCGATTAAACTATCCAATGGATGTTTAAGTGCTGCCCACATTAGGGTTATGCTTTGTCATTCGTCGTTAATTCGATGGATGTTTAAGTATCGCACTTTGTCATTCGTTGTGAGGGCTTGATCTCGTGAGTTATCGTAAATGCTGTATTAGTTACTAACCTAGTTTTGTGTGCATTGTTATTTAAAATAGGTTAACAAGGCTAATCAGTAGACTAGACTCTATCCGTGTTAAATTTGCAATGTGAGTCATTCTCTTTTTATCAAATTACTTTCCAAAAGCATGATTATTTTCAAAGTTATAATTACAGGGATTAAGTCTTTGTAATCACCAAATTACAGCCGGTATGTGGGGTTTTGTATACATTACTTGTTCCCGTCACCATTGGACAACGAGTTAGCCAATGGGTGATCTGACCACAGTCACAGAAACAAGTCGAGTGACAAATACTGTGGGTAGTTGGTTGATATAGAAACAATGTAATCACCCTTAATACTGTAAATTATAACAAACAGGTCATTTTATTAAATAGAATGATTCACCAGTATTTCCCGCTGACAAAACCTTTTTCAAACATGTTTCAGGTGATCTATTGTGATCCAAGGAAAAGTGCCGTGAAGCACTACAAGCTTAAAGAAGTGGCTCATAATAAAATAAGGAAACATGTTTTGTAAAATAAAGATTTCTCCGTGAAATCTTATGATTGTAAATTACCGGGGTTTTATCCCGAGTTGTGAAATAAAATAAATCGGAAAAATTTTAGCTTTAAAAAGATCCTGATGATAATCTTCCGCTGTCAATTTAATTAAATAAATACCACGGGATTTTCTGTTCCGCGGCTCCTGAAACGGGTAAAACCGGGTCGGGGGTCGTGACAAAACCTCTCAAGAAAGGAGAGTAAAAACCACGGGACTACTAGAGCCGCTTAAAATCCACTATCACCAATTTAGAGTAATACAAGATCTTCTCTAGATATACTAGAGGCATACAATCATCATATACTTAGAAATTAACAATACATCAAGTATATGGAATAAAAGGAGAATGAGCAAATACCACCAGGATAAATAGGTCTTCAATCTCACAACTCTCAAATATCTATTTGTTTTGAGATATGATGTTTTTGGGATGGGATGTTTTTCATCGACCAAAGACTCACATATATAGAGTTCTTCAAATCAAATGTGCACCACACAAATGTAATGATTAACCTACTCTACTCAATTATCATGATTAACCTACTCCACTCAATTATCATGTCCACCAACTATGATAATGATTATTCCACCACACAATGAAATAATGAGAAACCATTATGGAGGAACTTTATTTGGTGGACATGATAATTGAGTGGAGTAGGTTAATCATTACATTTGTGTGGTGCACATTTGATTTGAAGAACTATATATATGTGTGTCTTTGGTCGATGAAAAACATCCCATCCCAAAAACATCATATCTCAAAACAAATAGATATTTGAGAGTTGTGAGATTGAAGACCTATTATCCTGGTGGTATTTTCTCATTCTCCTTTTATTCCATATACTTGATGCATTGTTAATTTCCAAGTATATGATGATTGTATGCCTCTAGTATATCTAGAGAAGATCTTGTATTACTCTAAATTGGTGATAGTGGATTTTAAGCGGCTCTAGTAGTCCCGTGGCTTTTACTCTCCTTTCTTGAGAGGTTTTCCACGCTAAAATTTGGTGTCTCGTTTATTGTTCTTTTGTATTGTTTCTGGGTAGGTTTGGTATTCCCTATTTGTTGCATCCTCACAGGTTCATTCGGGTGCGGGAAAAATTTTGGTCACACGAAGTTGCTTCCGCGCGTTGTTTAGTTTACCGTTTGTGACCATACCGCTGCGTTTTTCCCAACATTTATTAGGTGTTTTTTGTCAATGTGGGAACTCACCACAATTGAATCCACCAAATAAAGTCTCCTCCATAATGGTTTCTCATTATTTCATTGTGTGGTGGAATAATCATTATCATAGTTGGTGGACATGATAATTGAGTGGAGTAGGTTAATCATGATAATTGAGTGGAGTAGGTTAATCATTACATTTGTGTGGTGCACATTTGATTTGAAGAACTATATATATGTGTGTCTTTGGTCGATGAAAAACATCCCATCCCAAAAACATGATATCTCAAAACAAATAGATATTTAAGAGTTGTGAGATTGAAGACCTATTTATCCTGGTGGTATTTTCTCATTCTCCTTTTATTCCATATACTTGATGTATTGTTAATTTCCAAGTATATGATGACTGTATGCCTCTAGTATATCTAGAGAAGATCTTGTATTACTCTAAATTGGTGATAGTGGATTTTAAGCGGCTCTAGTAGTCCCGTGGTTTTTACTCTCCTTTCTTGAGAGGTTTTCCACGCTAAAATTTGGTGTCTCGTTTATTGTTCGTTTGTATTGTTTCTGGGTAGGTTTGGTATTCCCTATTTGTTGCATCCTCACAGGTTCATTCGGGTGCGGGAAAAATTTTGGTTACACGAAGTTGCTTCCGCGCGTTGTTTAGTTTACCGTTTGTGACCATACCGCTGCGTTTTTCCCAACAGAGTGGTATCAGAGCCATTGGCTCTTGATTTTGGGTTTACACTCGTTTGAAAGATGGAAGCTAACACAAGTAGGATTGTGAATTTGAATGGTTCTAATTATCATGTTTGGAAAGGCAAGATGGAAGACCTCCTTTATGTGAAAGATTATTATATGCCTGTTTTTAATACAGATAAGCCTGAAGATAAATCAGATGAAGAATGTAGTGTCTTACACAGAAAAGTTTGTGGTTACATTCACCAGTGGGTAGATGATAATGTGTTAAACCATATTATTGGTGAAACTCATGCTCGTACTTTGTGGAACAAGCTTGAGGAGTTCTATGCTCGAAAGACCGGAAACAACAAACTGATCTTGATTAAACAATTGATAAATTTGAAGTATCATAATGGGACTCCTGTTACCGATCACCTGAATGTTTTTCAGGGTATTATTGATCAGCTTGCTGGAATGGGTATCAAATTTGAAGACGAGATACAAGGCTTATGGCTTCTTGGTACTTTACCGGATTCTTGGGAGACTTTTAGGACATCATTGTCCAACTTTGCTACAAATGGTGTCATTACCATGGAATTGGCTAAAGGCAGTATTTTAAATGAAGAGATGAGAAGAAAGTCACAAGGTTCCTCTTCACATTCAGATGTCTTAGTTACAGAAAGCAGGGGGAGAGATCAGAGTAGAGGTCCGGGTAATAGAGCGAAGCATCGTAGTAAGTCTAAAGGCAGGTATGCTGATTATGAGTGTCATCATTGTGGTAAAAAGGGGCACACAATTAAATTTTGCAGACAATTGAAGAAGGAGAACAAGAAAGCTGATTACAACAATAAGAAGAACAACCATAAGAAAGATGATGGTGGCAATGACACTGCTGAAGTTAATGCTGCTACTGAAGAGTTCTTAATTTGTTGTGATGATGATGTGGTGAACATTACACGTGATGATTCGAGTTGGGTTGTTGACAGTGGTGCTACTTGTCATGTGACATCACAAAGGGATTTCTTCTCATCTTATACACTCGGTGACTTTGGGGTTGTTAAGATGGGTAATAATGGGCTATCTAAGATCATTGGTGTTAGAGATGTTTGCTTGAAGTTTGATACTGGGATGGAGTTGGTTTTACATAATGTAAAACATGTTTAAGATATTAGACTTAATTTGATCTCTGCAGGTTTACTTGATGATGATGGCTACCACAGTACCTTTGGTGATGGTACCTGGAAACTCACTCGTGGTTCGTTGGTCGTGGCAAGAGGTAAAAGAAGCCCAAAGTTATACATGGCACATCCGAAGATCTCTAGAGATTCAGTCCACTCATTGGTCAATAATGATATGACCGAGTTATGGCATAAAAGACTTGGTTACATGAGTGAGAAAGGGATGCATATATTGTTGAAAAGAAATGCCTTGCCAGATTTAACTAATGTTCATTTGAAAAAGTGTTCTCATTTTCTAGCAGGTAAACAAAGAAGAGTTTCTTTTAAGAGTCACCCTGCTTATAGAAGAAACAATGTACTTGATCTGGTGCATTCAGATGTTTGCGGTCCTATGAGAACTAGAACACTTGGGGGCTGCTTATTTTTTGTCACATTCATTGATGATCATTCAAGAAAGGTATAGGCTTATACCTTGAAATCTAAAGATCAAGTTTTAGATGTGTTTAAACAGTTTCATGCCTGGGTTGAGAGACAAACTGAGAAGAAGCTCAAGTGTATTCGAACAGATAATGGAGGGGAGTACATTGGTCCTTTTGATTCTTATTGTAAAGAGAAAGGTATTCGGCATCAAAGAACTCCTCCAAAGACACCACAGTTAAATGGCTTAGCAGAACGGATGAATAGAACATTGGCTGAAAGGGTCAGATGTTTGCTACCACATGCAGGGCTACCTAATTCCTTTTGGGGTGAAGCTTTAAACACCGCAGTTCATGTTATTAACCTTACTCCGTGTGTTCCTTTGTCTTTTGATGTTCCTAACAGGGTTTGGAGCGGCAAAGATGTTTCATACGATGTTTTGCGGGTCTTTGGATGCCAAGCGTTTGTGCATATTCCCAAAGATGAAAGGGCAAAGCTTGATGTGAAGACCAGGCCATGTATATTCCTTGGTTATGGGGGAGATGAATTTGGCCACAGATTTTATGATCCAGCCTCGAAGAAACTCATAAGAAGTTTTGATGCTGAGTTTATAGAAGATCTAGGTTTGAAAGATATTGAGAAGACAAAGATAATCCCTTAATATACTGATGATCTTACTGATTTGGATCTGGTTCCTCCTCAACATTCTGAGCCACAAAACAATGATGTACAAAATGATGAACAACATGGTACTGGTGATATTGATAATCCAGAACAGGAGGCAGGTGAAGATGTTCACCCTGACCTACCAGTACAAGATATGCCAGCATTTGTTCCACTCAGGCGGTCTACCAGAGATCGTCATCCTTCCACCCGTTATTCTGCCGATGAGTATGTCTTACTCACTGATGGGGAGAGCCCGAATGTTATGAAGAGGCTATGGAAGATGAGCACAAAAGGGAGTGGGTTGAAGCCATGCAAGATGAGATGAATTCCTTGTATGAGAACAATACCTTTGAGTTAGTGAAGTTGCCTAAGGGCAAAAGAGCTTTGAAGAACAAGTGGTTTTAAAAGTGAAGACTGAAGAAAATAACTCTAAGCCTAGATACAAGGCTAGATTGATGGTCAAAGGGTTCAGTCAAAGAAAATGTATTGATTTTGATGAGATTTTCTCTCCAGTAGTGAAGATGAGTTCCATTCGTGTTATTTTTGGTTTGGCGGCTAGTCTTGATCTTGAGGTTGAGCAAATGGATGTTAAGACAGCTTTCCTTCATGGTGATTTGGATAAGGAAATCTATATGGAGCAACCTAAAGGGTTTCAGGTTAAGGGTAAAGATGATTATGTTTGTAAGCTTCAGAAAAGTCTTTATGGGTTGAAGCAAGCACCAAGACAGTGGTACAAGAAATTTGAGTCAGTTATGGGGAAACAAGGCTATCGAAAGACTATTTCAGATCACTGTGTTTTCTTTCAGCGGTTTGGTGATGATGACTTTATCATTTTATTACTCTATGTTGATGACATGTTGATTGTAGGCAAGAATGAGGAAAGAATTGTTCAACTGAAGAAAGAATTAAGCAAGTCTTTTTCTATGAAAGACTTGGGGCCGGTTAAACAGATTCTTGGCATTCGGATTACTAGAGACAGAGCTTCAAAGAAGCTACACATGTCACAAGAGCAATACATTGAGAAGGTGCTTAGCAGAGTCAACATGGCTAAAGCTAAAGCGGTTAGTTCGCCTCTCACTCCTAATCTTAAACTAACCGATAAAGATTGCCCTTCTTCGAAGGAAGAGATTGAAGAGATGGACAGGGTTCCATATGCATCAGCTGTTGGTAGCTTGATGTATGCAATGGTCTGTACAAGACCTAATATTGCCCATGCAGTAGGTGTTGTCAGTCGATTTATGTCAAATCCAGGTAAGAAGCATTGGGAAGCGGTTAAGTGGATACTTAGATATCTACGTGGTACTTCCAAATTGGGAATAACATTTGGAAATGGAGAGCCAGTGCTTGTTGGTTATATAGATTCTGATATGGCAGGTAATAAAGACAACATGAAGTCTACTTCTGGTTATTTGATGATTTTTGCAGGGGGAGCTGTGCCTTGGCAATGAAGGTTGAAAAAGAGTGTTGCTTTGTCAACAACTGAGGCAGAGTATATGGCAGCAACAGAAGCTTGCAAAGAATTATTGTGGTTGAAAAGGTTCACACAAGAGCTTGGCTTTATGCAACAACGCTACGTAGTGCTTTGTGATAATGCCATTGTGTTTTTCCCAACAACAATAAGCACCACCAAGAAGATCTTTTATACAAAAACTACAAGTCAATCATCCACAACATACGATAACCTACATAGCTACTAACAACGGTTCAAGAATTCACAAAATCTCTACAACACACTGTATTTTCTCTTTTTCGATTTTGTTGCGTTAAGGGCCACTTCCAAGTCAGATGACGCAGACAAAATTATTTTGGCCGGGCCTTCGAGGGCAGCGAGAACCTCATCAAGCTCTAGTTTTTTCTCAACCCCACTAGTAGGGGTTGACCAAAGACGGTTCCAAATGGAGTAGGGGATTGCGGGCTGCTCGGGTTGTGGCAGCGGCAGCGCCGGCGCCGGCTGTGGTAGTGGAGGGGGTTGAGTAGGGGGACTTTGAAACTCCGTGATATACACACGGTGGTCTTCTTTTACTAAAAGAAAAATCAAAATGACCAAGAAATATTAATCAAATTATGAACATCATAGTTATTCAAGAAAATGCGATATTAACGAACATGAACAAAAATCAAAAACAACTACGACACTCAATATTCAATCATCTTGACTAACCTGCTTCTTCGACGTCATCGCCACCCAAGATGTTTATGTTGTTTTCCGCCATATCTTGAACGTTTTCTGAATGTGTTGTCAACTTTCTGAATGCGGGTGTAAGTGTGTGAGGGAGAGAGTGAGTATGAATGTGGGTGTGTGTGAGAAAGAGAGGGAGAGAGTATAAATGCAGGTTAATTTGAGAGAGTATGAATGTGGGTGTGTGTGAGAAAGAGGAAGAGAGAGTATGATTGTGTGCGTGTGTGTGAGAAAGAGATGGAGAGTGTATAAATGCAGGTTAGTTTGTTGAACGTTGGTGAATTCAGTTAGAACGGATTTTGGCATTAATACATTAAAATGCAAATGCCACGTCATCAGTCATGTCATGCCCGATGCTACATCAGCTGCCACGTCATCAAGAATGTTACATCAGCTGCCACTTCATATGTCACGTCACATCAGCAAAAACTAACTAGGTTAGGGTTCAGTTAGTTAGGGAGTGTTATCGGCCAATAAGTTGAAAGTTGAGAGTGTTGATGTACAAATAGAAAGTTGAGAGTGTTATCGGCCAATTGGTAAAGGTTGTTGTTGGTATCAAAAGGTGTCTGCTCACTAGGGCTTTTCATGAGCTGAGCCAAACTATGGTAAACTTGGGCTCGGCTCGATTATAAACCGAGCTGGCTCGGCTTGGCTCGGATTTGAAACCGACCTGAAAATCTAAGCTAGGGCTCGGCTTGGTTTTAAACCGAGCTATCTCGGCTCTGCTTGGTTTGGCTCGATTCTAAAAAGAAAACTTAATAAATAGCTCTCAAAATTAAATAGTGTAAGATACTATTCAATTGTTCAAAAGAAATATCCAAAATACGTTCAACCTAATACATTACGAGCCAAAATCAAGTTCAACAACACAAAATAAGTTTAAATTTTAAACGAAATACAATATTAGTTTATTTGTATGGTAATCAACCTTCATCTATGCCATAAATATCAAATTACACTTCTAAATACATGTGAATAATAATCAATTTTTTTGTAATATCTATAATAGGGTTAGGATCATGTGAGAAGCACTAGGCTAATTGAGAAAGTTGAGAAGCATTCTGGACCACACATTTTCTTTAAGCTTTTCGTAATATACACATACGTATAGTTTAAAATTGACTATATACATAAGTGTATAATTCGATATACATATATGTATATAGTGAATTTTAAACTATACGTATGTGTATATTACGAAAAGCTTAGAGAAATGTGTGGTCCAGAATGCTTCTCAAGTTTCTCAAATAGGGTGGACTTCTCTTAGGATCCCTACCATCTATAATATATATAAAAATAAAATATATTATAGCAAAATAATCTAAGCTAAGCCGATTCGAGCTACCAAGTGAGCCAAACTGAGCCAATTCGGCTCGTTACGAGCCGAGCTGAGCCGAGCTAGGCTCACTTTTAACGGAGCCGAGCCGGCTCGGCTCAGTTTCAAACTGAGCCATATCGACCGAGCTTTTTCCGAGCTAAATCCGAGCGAGCTCCGAGCCACGAGCTTTTTGGACAGCCCTACTACTCACATGAGGTCTTACATGAAATACTATATTACTACGGACGCTTTGCGCTGAGGGATTCCTGGTGACCGGTGTTACACATACCACTTCACGCGATGCGGTCCGTTTAAATCAAGACGAAAACAACATTAAGTATTTAACCAAATCGATTCAAGTAGACAAGGCCATCAATAACATATATAATAAGATAGTTGATTGGATATTAATAGATAACAAAACTTACTATTAATTTTGTTAGTTATTATGAGATTAATCTAAATGTATTGTCTACTTCATTAGCATCCTTTCTTAGATCTCTAACGTGCGCACGTCAATAGTCACCCATAGTTAACCATTCCGATCAACTTGTTCCAAACTTCCAAGTTCCAAATGAAAAACGAAAAAAAGGCATGATATATCAAGGGTATGGAACTTGTTGGTAATTTTAGTGTTATCAACGAATTTTAGGGTATTGGATTAACTTGTCGATCAAGATAATAATGTCGGTGATTAATCGAGTTAGGTGACGCGGGAGTCCGGACTCTTCTAACACGAATGTTATTTGAGCCTAGTAATTAAAAAATGGTTTCTTAATCAAATGGGCTTAATGGTGTGCAGGGTGGGCCAGCGAACACAGCCCAAAGAAATTGAGAATATAAAAAGTTTTCTTTGTGTTTATATATAAAAATTGAGTCGCATTTAAAGCACAAAAATTTTGTAGTTCAACTGGTTCCACCCTCTTTTACAAATATACTTTGCTCTATGCTCCGGTTCGGAGCCTGTCTTACTTCTTTTTTTATAATATATTTTTAGTGCAATTTTTTGGTATTAAAGCCAATAGTTTTTTGGGTTTAATTTAATTTAATTGGATTTTATTACCCAACTATCACTTTGACGCCCGTCACCCCCAACTATCACTTTGACGTCCGCCACCCCAACTTAACACTCGTGTGTTATATCATCACGTCGTTAACTGATAACTAACTTTTGATCCTGTTACTATACTTTTGGGGTGTCCGAAGATCCCTAAAACTTTCCGAAGATCCTTATGACACCCCCAAAAGTATAGTAACAGGATCAAAAGTTAGTGATCAGTTAACGATGTGGTGACATAACACACTAAGTGTTAAGTTAGGGGCGACGGGCGTCAAAGTGATAGTTGGGGATGGTAGCGGCCAATAGCCAATGATTAGGGGTGATAAAATCTAATAACCCTACTTTAGAGCCATGTGCTCTTGGCTTTGTAATAGTTAGTTGTAGTGATTGGGCTAACCAAACCCACACATAAGGGTGGTGGTAGGCGAATTTGGCCTAGACCAATTCGCAGCCCATGAGGTTTGACCTAGCCCATGTTGCAAACATGTCTCTATATAAACAGAGCTTTGCATTAGGGTTTAGGTTGGTCAGTTAATCACTTTAGAGAGAGAATTCGTGAGAGATAAAGGCTTGGACAAATTCGTGTTTGGTGAGTCTTGAATTGATTGTAAAACTTCGTGTTTGGATAATCAATAGAAGACGGTTTGATATATTTCTGTTCTACTCATATTTCTGTGTAAATCTGATCTAGAGGATTCCGCACTCTATGTTGGTACAGTACGTATATTGCCTACGTCTTTGGATCGAGTCTGTAACAGGGATTACATTGTTAGATTTGTATTTGTTTGTATGTATATCTACCTTCGCACGAAGATAGAGTCTACCTTCGTACGAAGGTAGATGGTCTATATATAGATGATGTGAGGATAGATTGTTAGAACTTTTGTAAGACACACGACGAAGTGCTGTCAGATTTCCCGGTGAATTGTAACGGTTAGATGATTAATGAAATCAGTTAAATTGATATGAAATCTTGTTAATTGTCACTAGTTAATATGAATTCCACGCATATGGACTAGATAACCAAATTAGGACCTTTGCTATTGGATGAAATCGATCCTACAAGTGGTATCAGAGCTCAGGATACTTAATTTGAAGACAATTGTTCAAGATTCAGCCTAGAAGACTTCTATTTCTTCTCATTCTTCTTATTTTCACTTTTTAAAATGAATCCACGGTTAAAATGAACTGATTTTCAAGTATGTCATGCGAAAATAAATTTAGATAAACCCTGGAGAAATCAGAGCTAAAAACAGTCGAATTAATGTCAAAAATTTGAAAAAACATTGATTTGGGAATCTACCTTCACGCGATCTTAAGCTTTACCTTCGCATGAAGAAAACTTTATCTTCGCACGAAGATAAAGTCGGATAAGTTTTGAACAAAACATTATCTTCGCACAAAGATAATCCTATCTTCGCATGAAGATAAATCAGTTTTTGGTTTTTCTTACTTCACTCGAGTCGAAATCTTAATTGTTTCATCATTGTTTCAGGTTATTTGTTAGTTAAGATGGAAGAATAATTTTTCAATGCGTTTGCTACGACAACATTCAATGCATCAGCTGTAGCTGCACAAAATATGAACTTAGAGAATGAAATGGGAACGATGGTGAAACCCCCAAAGTTGATGAATCTAGAAGATTATGATAGTTGGAGTGAACGATTTGTTAACTAGGTTCAAGCGAATTACTTTAACTGTTGGTTTGCGATTGAAGAAAAGTATATTGCACCTCTTGGAGAAAATCAATTGGAGAAGACTTTAGCTCAACTCTCAGAGAAAATCAATGGCCATTAACATTCATTTTAATACAATTATCGAGCTAAAGAGTGAACTTGAAAAAATGAGAATTGAAACAGAAAGGGTTAACAAATTGTTAATCAGTTATTCTACTAGTTCATATGTCATTGATCATATTCTTCCGAAAATTGAAAAAGAAGAAGATGATAAAATTGATAAAAACATAAGTAGGCTATGATCGTGTTCCACCACCCATGTGGAATAGTTATGCAAAGAAAAAACCAGATGGGGAGGAAAAGGTGCTCAACTTGAATTTGAAAACTGAAAAGAAAAATGAACTGCCTGAGAACATCGATGTAACATACACAGAAAATGACTGTGAATCTGATGTAGTAAAAACGGTTGTTGAAAATGTTTTAGGAACTGAGTCAGATAGCACTGATTTTGAAAGTGCTGAGTCAAGTATTGAGAGTCCTAAATCAAATTCACATTCTAAAAATGAAGAAAGCTTTCACAAGAATTATGTTTCATCAGGAAATAGTTTAAGTGATGATCCAAATACGATTGTGTACAAAATGAATGGATACGATAAACTATATTTTTATGAGGTATTCCCGATTCAGAATGTAAATCTTGATCGAGTTGATAAGTTTTTCAAATTGGTTGAAGTTAGTCATTCGGATCTTGAAAAACAAGATGCTTCATTTTACTCCAAACCCAAACGAGTTTACAATAATTATCGTAAAAAGGTTGAAGATTATCCTGAAAACAAAAGGGATGGGTTCAGGTATGTATAGAAGAAAACAACAACAGGTTCCAAAAATTGAACTTTAGAAAGAAAATTGATTTTGTTTTTGGAACAAACACTGTGAATGAAAAAGAGAGCATTGGTAAACAATCCAATGATGAGTTTAAAAAAGAGAAGGCCCGACGTGAACAAAATTTAGATACCTATGTTAGAAATGACAGTAAGACATGTTTCAGTGCACGAAATCGGGCATATTGCACGACAGTGTTCCCAAAGAAATCCAAAATCTGTTTACAAGAAAAAAAGTTCTACAGAAGATATAAAACAAAAGTCTCCTGAGTTTGTGCCTAAACAAATCTTAAAAAGAAACAATGAATCTGATAAAGTTGTTAAACCAACAATTCAAACTAGTTCAAAATTTGAAATTGGTGAAACCTCAACTAAAACCGGATAAAAGGATTCAAAATTTTATCCTAAAAAGGCAATTTTGAAAACACAAACTTGGGTAGCAAAAATCAAACAATCTTCTGCAAAAATCAAAACACCTGTTCCTGTTAAATCTATGACTGGACAGGATGTTAAAGTCAGAATTCCAAAGTTTGTTATCCCAAACCCACCCAAGACCGAGTAGGCTTGGGTTTCACAGTTTAAGTAATTTCTTATTTACATGTGCAGGGGCTCCCGAGGTCGATCATATCAAAGTGGATTATGGACAGTGGAGCTTCACGACACATGACAGGAATGCTGGCCTTACTCTATGATGTGAAATCTATTCGAGGAGGCTAGGTAGGGTTCGCGGGAAATCAAGGAGGTAGGATTGTCGGGGAAGGAAAACTTTCGAATGGAGCGGTCTCGTTTGATAAAGTGAACTATATTGCTGAATTAGAGAACAATTTGCTGAGCATCTCACAAATTTGTGATAAGAAGTTCACAACACATTTTAATTATAAAGAATGCTTGATTCTGAAGCCAGGATTCAAAATTCCTGAGGAGTGGATTCTGATGCGCGCTCCAAGAGAAAATGATCTTTATGTTCTTGATATGAGTGTTCCATCCACTACCTCTAAATCAGCACAATGTTTCGTCACGAAGATGACAGAAAAAGAATCAAACTTGTGGCATTAGAAAATGGGGCATATTCATTTGAGGAAAATGAACTATCTGGTACACAACAATCTAGTGGAGGGTGTTCATCTTAAAAGTTTCATCTGAATGACGATTGTCTTAGCTGCAAAAAGGGGAAGCAACATAAGAAATCACACTCGAGAAAATTGTTAAATTCAATCAAGTTATCACTGGAAAGGCTTCATATGGATCTTTTCAGACCAGTAAACGTCAAAAGTATATCTGGTGATCTATATTGCCTGGTTGTGACAGACGACTATTCGAGATTCTCATGGGTTATCTTTCAAGAGAGTAAAGATGAAATGTTTGAAAACCTTATGATTCTATTCATAAAGCTTGAGAACTTGTACCATCTACCAATTCGGAGAACACGCAGTGATAATGGTACCGAGTTCAAGAATAGTCGAATGCTCGAATTCTGCAATGAGAAAGGTATTCTTCACGAATTCAGCGCCCCCATACTCCTCAACAGAACAACGTAGCTGAACGTAAGAATCGAACTCTCATAGAAACTGCACGCACGATGCTCGCTAATTCAAAGTTACAAGTCAGTTTCTGGAGCGAAGCCGTTGCCTTTGCATGCTACACGTTGAACTGGGTTTTAACCATCAAGGCTCATAAAAAGACATGTCTTGAACTGCTTAACCAACAAAAGCCGAATTTAGAGTTTCTGGAGCCATTTGGATCTTCTTGCACCGTTATAGACCCGGATGGTAAATTTAGTGCCAGATCTTTTGAGGGATTTTCGTAGGTTACGCTAGTCCATTAAGACATGTGTATCTACCAAGTTTGAATCGAGTTATTTTAGCTCAACATGTCGACTGTGAGAAATACACTATGCCTACTCGAGTGTCACACCTGATGATAGTCAAGTGGATTTTCAGATACTTAAAGGTTTGCCCAAGCACCAACTTGTGGTATCCGCGCAATGACAACTTTGACCTCGCTGGATATTCTGATGATTTCGGATGCTGCAAACTAAATGCTAAATATACAACGGCCAGTTGCCAGTTCTTCGGACCACGATTAGTAACGTGGCAATGCAAGAAGCAAACCACAGTCGTTCTCTCTACTTGCTAAACTGAATATGTTTCAGCTTCCAGTTGTTGTTCCCAACTTATGTGGATACAATAACAGATGAGAAACTTTGGATTGCAGTTTCTTGATACACCCTTATATGTAGCTAATAAGGCAGCCATCGATATAACCAAAAATCCTATTGAACACTCTAAACCAAAAACATAGAAATTCGATATCACTTTATCCGTGATTGTCATGAGAAAAATTTGATTCGAATAGAAAAAATCCACACTGATGAACAAAAAGCTGATTTTTATACCAAACCTTTTGATTGAAACAGATTTAAATATCTTATGAGACTTAATGGTTTGAAAAATCTATTATCAAATGGGGAAATTGAGGTTGAATATGGATCTGATGATGAGTTCTCGTAATACTCATTGGTTTTTCACATTTTATATTTGTAAAAATTTCTTTCTTAACAAAATCCAAAAATATGTTTTTGATTTTAGGGGGAGAAATGGCATAGAAAATACAAAAACATAAAAATTGTAAAAATGTACAAAAACATGAAAAAGGCAAAGAGAGTTTTTGTGTGAAAAGAGAAAATGATAGTACATCAGTGGACTATCACAGTATGCTAAAGAATTAAAAAGTTATAAAGTTTAAACAGCTCTCACTTAGGATGTGCCAGTAGGCTTTGCACAATCAGTAGATTGTTTCCGGGATATAAACATAAATGTATAACTTCTTAATTTGTGGATTAACATCTCTCGGATATATCGTCTTAGTACACCGAAATTTCGTTTGAAAGATTGTCTGATTCTGAGATACTAGGTCTTTATAGATAATTGATATCTGGGGTATTATACAAGTTCTTCTGATTTTGCATCAGCAATGGCCTAGAACTTGTAGAGTACTTTTACTTTAAAAACTCAAAAACTGCAGCAAATTGTAAGTATCGAAAGATCTGACAATTGCAGTACAAAAATATTCCTAATTGGAACATCACTTTTAAAGTCGAGCCTTCATCTCTTTGTCTGTATGGTGGTACTAACCTGAGCTTTCAAGGTCGTGTATTACCCAGATACAGACATCAATAAAGCTATACTCACCTGCAAGATGAAATCTAGAGAATCTTGATACAGGAGTATATTATGAAGTGGGAAACACAACTAAGTCAAGTTTCTTAAAATTACCTAACATATCTTGGAACATTGAGAAATGTGTTGAAGTTTAAGTGGACAAGTATACTGACAATCAAGTGAATTTGTTTAAAACTTAAAGTCTTATTAAGGTCAACGGTACTAATGATATGTCTCAAAAACTGATATGATCCTCTAACACAAACTCACAAAAATATGTCTGTAAAAGTGTTTGTACATAGTTTATTACATTTCAGAAAAGATTCAAAAGTATTTTCAGTGTGTTTTAGCATAAACTTTGGAAAATTCAAAAATATTTTATTTCTATCTTAGTTTTGACTACCGATGATGGAAATCAGATCTTCAAACTCCAGAGATGCTAAATGCTGAGAAATCTGGATGACAACGGGTTGGGAGCTTATCTGAATTAAGAAAATGATTTGAAAAGTTTAAAAGTTCATTAATTTGAAACTTTACATTATCTAAAAACATCAGTTTGTTCATAAAGTGTTTAACCAAGGTCATTAACTTGGACTTGGTAGACAAATCAGTTAACCAGTGTCATTAACTTGTACTTGGTCAACTGAGTGGGTTGTTAGAACTATTTAAATTGATCAAAATGTTAAAAGTTTGAAAATTTGGAATAAGGGATTTATCTTCGCACGAAGATAAAATTTTGAAAATTTTAGAATAAGGGATTTATCTTCGCATGAAGATAACTTTTCTTCACACGAAGATAACTTTTCTTCGCATGAAGATAGATCATATATTCACTGTTTTGCTCTCTGAACGAAGATAAAGTGTTTTGCTCTCAAACGTCGAACTTATGTCCAACTATTGCCTTGGAGTGGTTGATTGGCACACCACTAACAATGCCAAAGGTAAGTTGGACCTAATCGAACACGAATTGAACGATAGATTGATGATTTCGGTAATCCGAACCTTTAAACTCAGATCTACGAAGTTTTAGCAGACCAAAATTAAAATTGAACATATCTTCGTGTAGATGGGCACCAGTAGTACATGTTAGAAACATCAATTTCTCAAAAATCAAGAAAAATTTTTCAAGTGTTCTTATGGGTTATCTTCGCACGATAATAAGCTATCTTCGCGTGAAGGTAAAATGCAAATTGTTATCTACCTTCGCACAAAGGTAAATGGTTAATGTGTTGAAAAATTTTCTAAGTGTTTTGTGTTTGTGTCTTTGTCGTTTTTTGCAGGATAAAAAGTCTAACTTTGATAAGAAGGACAACATTTGCTCTGTCCTTGATGAAAAGATTCCTAAAATTTCTCCTTTTAAGTCAATGTTGAAGTTTATGAGGGAACTTCCGATAGCTAAGGCACTCACAGACAAACATAAAGCTTACCGATCACATATAGAAAGGTTTTGGGAGCATGAAAAGTATGAGTCGGAACGTAAAGCGATTGTTTCATTTGTTTAGGTAAAGAATGAAGATAAAGAAGTGTTAATCACAGAGGAGCTTATACGACGAGTGTTAGACTTCAAAGACAAAGAAGAGGATCCCATGATGTATTCAGAACATATGTGCAAAGGATATTTCTATAGGATGGGATACAAAGGCTATGTGAACACACAGTTTAACAAGGCTTATCTTCGAAGACCTTTCAAGTTTTTTGTACACTCCGTGATTTCGGCTCTAAGTCACAAGAAAGGGGGAGGTGATGCTATAGTTGATTACCAAATGTGCATGATTGTTGCACTGGCGCTAAACAAGCCTTACAACTTCACCAAGATGATATTTGAGAAGATGAAGTTGAACATCGAGAAAGATAAATTTTTGCAGTACCCTAGGTTCGTTCAGATGATGTTGGATGATCAATTTTCTGATCCGGAAAAGAACAAAAAGGATGAGCTAGTATTGGATCACATGACGGGGTTATCATTGGTGAGATTGAATCAGTACTTGAAGCAGATTTTGGAGCCAGTTGCAAGAGATTTCTTTGGAAGATTTAAGAACAAGAATTACAAAGCACCTTCGAAAGACAAATGGAGAAATGGCGGAAGTGTTTTGATAAGGAAGATTCCAAGATGGAGGGTTATGAACCAAAAAGGGGTATATGGTATGAAAGAGAGATACCAAGAAGCAAAGCACTCCAAAGGCCAAGTCTAAGAAACGAAAGGTTGAAAGAGTTCTTTAAGATGAAGCTACTGATGAAGAAGTGGAGCCAGTTCAGAATGTTGAAACGGAAGTAAATATTGAGGAAAGAGATTGTTTTGGTCAAAAATTACTGAAGCAATTCAGTGATCAAATTAGTTTTGTGAGGTAGTGTGCTAGCAGTGTTTATGAAGAATGTGTTGGTTTGCTTGTTTGTAAAAAACAGTTTTCAGGATATAGCTCAGGATATTAAGCTATATCAACGATCAAACGATGAGCGAAAATGTAAAGGTTGACACAAGATGTACGAGGAAAGCCCTTGATCAATCTAGATCTCCGGCATAAAACCTCGGGAGCTGACAATCGCAGCTGCCTTGTTCTTCTTATTACTTCAAAACTCAGGATACAGTGCAGAATAATTCCCAGATCGTTGCTAAGTGTTACAAAAATTGCTAGTGAAGAATGTTTGTGTGTAATTGTGAGAGAAATTGTTAGAATTCGAGAGTAGTGAATGCGAGTGTCGTGACCTATCGATCTGGTTATCCGGTATTTATAGTTACAAAGAAAAAACGAATTCTCCTAAAATGGTGGGATGCCTTGGAATATTCGCTAGTGAACGTTATTGACCAGGTATTGCGGCTTCAATGTCTTTCTTCTAACCATTTAGACCGAGTCTTCAGATGAATGAGTCTTCGTGAACGTTGTGATCCTGCAGCTATGACCTGCACGCGAATAGTTAGTAATCACCAGGATACTGCCTCAGGACGTTACCAATATCTTGGTCTGGTATCCTGATAGTTAACAACTATAATTAAGTCAAGATATAATTCAAGATATGGGCTCAGAATTTCACCCATAACAATTGTCCCCAAAAATGTTACCGTTTGAGGATTCTGAGCCCTAACGGTTACATTTTTACGAGTTCCAAGGTAATTAAGAGATAGGACTTTGATGTGACAACTTGTAACTGCCCAGGCTATAAACACTCATCATCCCCCCTATATTATCTCATCTCTATTCTCATTTGTCTTCTTCAAGAAACCAAAAGGTAAATTATTTCTCCCTTTCTTTATTCCTTTTCTTCTTCCTATTCTCTAATTCCGGCGAAGATATGGCAAGACAGACGAGATCAAGCTCCGGCGATTCTGCACCTTCGTTCACGCCACAAAACCTTCAAAATCCTGATAAAGAAGTTTGTTCGTTTGACAATGCACATCTGTCGGCCCTCAGGACTTCGGGTATCTTCCCGGAAGGGACGGTATTCCCATGAGTGGCTCTGTTTTAATGCCTACCCCTTTGCCTTGGGTCTTTAATTTCCCTTTTCTAATTTTATCACCGACTTCTTTCATACCACCGGTCTTAGTTTCAGCCAAACCATGCCCAAGCTTTGGAGGGATTTGGTAGTTCTTGATCGCATCAAGAACGAGCATGTCCCCGAGCTATGTGTCAATGATCTCCCCATTGCTTACCGGCTAAGATCCCATGGGTCTAATCGGTTCCTGTTTTACTCCACTTCCAGCGATCCTTTAATACTCCGAGCCACCAGGAATGAAGAGGAATGGAAATCCAATTTTTTTTTTTGTAAAAAGAGATTCAATTCCTGGTGGAGCAGATTATCTGGTGAAGTGGTTAACCAAGGGTAGGAACTAGGGTTTTAGGGTTATCCTTAGATATATCCTGTTCAATATCCTGTCTAATATTATGCTTTTCTTGTGTGCAGTGGATTTCAGGAAACTAGCACCTCCCCTTGCTGACTCAGCAAAAAGGATTGAAGCCGTTTACAAGTTACCAAAGATAGAGAGAAGTTTCGTTC
The DNA here is from genome assembly GCA_030545235.1 of Helianthus tuberosus. NCBI lineage: Eukaryota > Viridiplantae > Streptophyta > Magnoliopsida > Asterales > Asteraceae > Helianthus > Helianthus tuberosus. The sequence continues at coordinate 27,127,192 of CM060375.1, forward strand.
CAAACCCATCAACCTCAAGTCAGTATTCTAGCTCCAACATGTCTGGTAAGACCCCTTTTCTATTCAAAATCCATGTATCAGTTTGGTTAGTTAAATTGTTAACTAAATAAGTTTGAAATTACTCCCTGTATGCAGAACCAGCCAAGATCCCCGAGATTTTCGACCTCGATGAATTGGACCGCTACTCTGGTCCTGCACCAGTGAAGAAAGAACCAAGCCCCAAGCCTTCTGTCGTATCAAAGCCTTCTTCAAGCTCCAAGCCAGCCGTTGTTCCTAATCCTGCTTCAACGGCAAAGCCTCATGCCAGCGGCTCTCGTAAGAGAAAGGAGACAGACTCTCCTGCTGCATCTGTCGCAGTATCGGCCTACGAGAACCTTGGATTCGCAGAGGCCATCAGTCTCATTGGCCAGGTAAATATCCTGATCCCGTATCCTGCAAATATATATATATATATATATATATTGAAATGATATCATGATTAGGTAGACTGATACCTGTCTCCGGCTTTGTAGGGCTTAACTCATCTGCTGGCTGTGTATGAGGAAGCTTATGGGACAGCCGTTTTTTATGAGGCCAGAGCGAACAAGGCAGAGACAATCTTCATGGAGTTGAGGATGACAGTCGCTACCAGGACCCGTCACTATGAAGACAAACTAAAAAAGGTGACTCAGGATGCTAAGGCTGCTGTGGAGATGGCTACTTTGGATGCCCAGGCATAGCTGGATGCTGCAGAGACCCAACATGGCAGGACATGATCTCCTATCGTGACAGCCTCAAAGGATCCGTTGTAATTTCCCTCCTCCAAGCCAGATTGAAGATGGCTTACGAGGCCAAGGCTGCGGGCTTTGAATGCCCTACTTGGAATATTACCGCTTGGGAGGAGAAATTGAAGGACCTTGGTGGCAAGCCTGTGGAGTGTCCTGCCAAGCCGACGGTTGCTGAGTCTTCCAAGGCGACTGATGCGGCATCAAAGACTGGTGGTGAAGCTGATAAGGATCATGAGGCTGATACTGGAGAGGATGCTGGTGAAGGTAAATATGCGGTTGGTGATGCTGCCAAGGATGCTGCTGAAGATGCTGCAGCATAAGGGAAGCGAAGTGGGCGATGATGGATATTGATGCCTAGGCCGGAGCCCACTTTTTAAATTCAAATGACTTGTAACTCCAAACAATTTATTTATCCTGGATTTATCTTTCTGCACTTTAAACATTAGTACCTTTTGATGACCGGAGGTGGAGGGATCCTGAGTTTCAGGACTAAGTCTTCGGTCATCAATGTCCATATGCTTTAGAACTTATCACGCTCTTGATGGATGAGTCTTGGTTTAAGACGAAACCAAGAGTGTGACATTTTGGTATGTTAATAATAGACTAGTCTTTTGACCTTATCTGTTGTTGTTATGTTTTCATTTTGAGAAGCATGTTTTGAATATCTTGATCAAATATCCTGGTCAGGATACTGATGAAATGTTTAACACTTTTGTCATCTTTAATCAAAATGTTAGACAAAAACTTGGTTAAATATGACCTTATGAAAGAACTTAGATTATTTAGATAAGGCTTCCAAGACTTGAAAAATAAAAAAATCATACCAGAAACACTTAGGCAATAATTTCCAACTTCAATCTTCGAAGCGTTTGCAATGTCCCCAGCATGGATGTCCCCTGTCTGTGCAGGATATTGCATCAGTGCATGACATACTCGACTGTTTCTTCACTTAGTGATTAAACTTCGTAACTTCTTGTTAGGAGAGGATTTCTTAATAACCTGTGATCCTCAATTATTATCCTGTTTGGTGATCCTTACTTCAGTATCAGATAGTGATCCTTAGAAGTACTTCAGGATCAGGATCATGGATTATCCTAAGGATCCTTATACTAATGATTGTTCACTTTGAATTCGGTATTGTTTTGCAGGAATATCAGCTTGGACCTAGTCTTGGTAACGTTCCTGGAGAATATTCCGCATCTATTCCGCACGTGTTTGACCATGGTGAACCTTATGGAGATCGTGGGGAGAAGGCATGAATTGCGGATAGTTTGTTATTTAGATTTTTTACTAGATTTAAAAGGGGTAGCGAGCTAATTAGACAACACTTTTTGCTATTTTCGGCTACACACACACTTACAACCGCTCACACCAGCTCTCGTTCATTCACTCAGCAATTTCGTACACTTTTTACACATTACACTAGAGTGATCCTTGTATTTAGCTCGCTATCATCCGAAGTTGTAACACATTACTTGTTTAATTTGAGTTGGTGATTGGTAGTTTCCATCACCCGGGGTTTTTTGTGCCGGAGATTAACTCTTGATCAAGGGCTTTTTCCCCGTACAAACCTTGTGTCACTTGTTATTTATATTTCATAGTGATCCTCATTGTTATTTACCAATTCAAGCATCATACCCCGTAACAGAGAGTTTGGTTGCATTATCCTCGTCTGATTTTTTGACCAAAACAGTTTGGCGCCCACCGTGGGGCAATTGGTGCTTCATTTCTAAGAAATTCTCATTTTTTGTGATCATTTCGGTTCGTTACATCCATGCAGATGGCTTCATCATCAAAGAATACCTCCAGTGCGATGTCTGAAGTCAATTCGTCCCAGGGCATTCCACCTTTGCCTCCACCACCTTCTGGACCTCAGAAAAATGCCGAGAAGAAACCAACTCCCATTTTCTCAAAACCTCCAACTTCTTCTGCTTCTTATACTCCTACTACTAGTGACTTGTTTACTCTGATTTTGCAGATGAAGGATCATATACAGCAGCAGGATAAGACCAATGAAAGGATTCTTAGAGAAATTGGAGACATCAAGAAACAGAAGAGATCGGCAGAGGATCATTCCCCACTGATGCCCAGATCTTTGAATTTCGATACTCCGGTTATAACTTCTCAGCCTTCAGTGGTTCCAGACGTTCAATATGTGGGAGGACCAAAAGGAGTGCATTACGGATCATCAGCAATGACTCAGGCTTCAGGGTTACACTTTCAACCATCAGGATCCCATCCCCAACATATAGGATCCTTTGCAAGCTCAGGAGGATACTCGGGAGCGCAGCAGATTCAAGGATCCTCCTAGTTTCAAGGATCCTCCGAGGTTCAAGGATCCTCCCAGTTTCAAGGATCCTCCCAGGTTCAAGGATCCTCTCAGATTCAAGGATCCTCCTATGTTCAAGGATCCTCCCAGGTTCAAGGATCTTCCTACGTCCCAGGATCCTCCCAGGTTCAAGGATCCTCTCAGTTTCAGGGATCCTTCCAGATTCCGGGATCCTTAAGGAGTTTGCAATCAGGGAGTTCTGATATCCATCAGGGAGATTTCATTCCAATGCAAACCATTGCTTCTACTGGTCCATCGGTAATTCCAGAGCCTCAACAATATGGATTCACATCCGTTCTTCCTAATTTGAATCCAATGGGAGGTAACACTTTCAATAATTCTTATACCACTAACCATGGCCTTATGCAGGATACAGGTATCAATCATGCCATGGCCAGAGAATTGCAAAAGTTAAAGGATATGATATCAAGTGTCCCAGGAGTGGTCAAGCCTATCCCAGAGATTGCAGATGGGAGCCATAAGATATCTCGATTTGCACCACCAATCTGTGATGCTGAGATACCCAAGAGATTCCATGTGCCTACCATGAAGTTGTATGATGGCTCAACAGATCCTGAAGAACACATAGCACAGTACAGGGAAAGGATGGAGATTAATCCCATTCCAGAAAGGTTAAAGGAAGCATGTCTGTGCAAGGGATTTGGATCCACTCTTACTGGATCGGCTCTTAAATGGCTGCTAAGTCTTCCCCCTTACTCTATTACCTCATTTGCTAATCTAGTTAACCTATTTAATAACCAGTTTTCTTGTAGTAGAAAATTTGAGCGTTTAACTAGTGATCTGTATAGGATAACCCAGGGTCATAATGAATCATTAAGGGATTATATCACTAAATTTAGTAAAGAATCCTTAGATATCCCTAACCTGGATAGAGCTACGGTTGTTGAAGCCTTTAAAATGGGACTGCTTAGGGATTCATTATTCTATGATGATCTTGTTATGACACCATGCAGGAATCTAGATGAGGTAAGAACCCGGGCCCTTAGGTTCATCCGGCTAGAGGATGACAAAAGGATCCAGGAGAGGTTAGCAGGAACCTCAAAGCTAGAGAAGCAAGGATCCTCATTCAAGAACAACAAGTTCAGATCCTATAATAAATCTGATAACCAGAATGTGCATGCTGTTGAACAAGAAGAGGATGACGAGGATTATCCTCCAATCTCTGAATATTGTTTTTCTGTTGATAACAATGAACTAATCCTTGCGATGCAGAATTTAGGTGATAAAGCTAGATGGCCCAGAAAAAATGATAGACCAGCTGCAACTAAAGATAAGTCAAAGTGGTGTGCATACCATGAAGATTTTGGGCATCTCACAGAAGAATGCATCGCATTGAGAAAAGAAATTGGATACTTGTTGAGCAAGGGGCACTTGAAAGAATTATTGGGGAGAAAGAAGTCAAGGACTCAGGATCCTGAAAGGATCCCAGAGAAAGCTCCAGCCCCTCCAGCAGATGCACAAGTTATAAACTTTATTTCTGGAGGATCAGACATTTGTGGAACATCCTTCTCTGCAGCCAAAAGACATGCAAAGGAAACCAAGATGGATAATGGAGATAGACCCATTCGAATATCCAGTGTCTCCGAAGGAAAAGTTATAACTTTTGATGAGGATGATCGTGTTGACATCCAGGATCCTCATCATGATGGTTTGGTTATCACCCTTTTTATTTCTAATCATTTTGTTCGCAGGATCCTTATAGATGGAGGAAGCTCTGTGAACATTATCCAGCTTGATATTCTCAAGAAGATGAATATCCCTGAATCCGACATCATACCAAGATCCTCTGTGCTCGTTGGATTCAGTGGCGAGACTAAGAATACTCTGGGGGACATTAAACTCCCAATCTATATCGAAGGCCTACATTCTTACCAAAAGTTTTGTGTTATTGACTGTTTATCTTGTTGTAATGTTATCCTTGGTAGGCCTTGGATATATGACATGAAGGCAGTCCCATCCACTTATCATCAATGTGTGAAGCTTCCTAGTCCTTGGGGAATAGTGAAGATTGATAGTGATCAACAAGAGGCTAAGAACTGCTACACCTCATCAATGAAACCAGCATCAAAGTCTAGGGAGCAATAGCAATCAAAGTGTCCTCCAAGGGATGTCTTGGAGGCAAGAGAACAGGATATAGTAGAAATCCTTATGGATCCTGATGATCCCGAATCTATAGTTTATATAGGATCAGGGATCCTTGGCGAAATGAAGGAAGACCTCATATCCTTCCTCAAAAGGAGAAAGACTACCTTTGCATGGAAACACGAAGACATGACAGGTATATCTAAAGATATAATCACTCACAAACTTGGCATTGATGGGTCCTTCAAACCAATCCATCAAAAGAGAAGGAAATTTGCACCAGAAAGAAATGCCATTATCCAGGAGGAGGTAGAGAAATTACTCCGAGCAGGTATGATTAGAGAGGTCAAGTATCCAAGATGGTTGGCCAATGTGGTTGTTGTTCAAAAGAAAAACGGAAAGTGGAGGGTATGTGTCGATTTCACTGATTTAAATAAGCCATGTCCCAAGGATCCTTTCCCATTACCCCACATTGACTCCATGGTGGATGCAACTGCGGGTCATGAACTGTTAACTTTTATGGATGCTTCATCTGGATTTCAACAAATTCAAATGGAACCATCCGATCAAGAGGATACAGCCTTCATGACTCCAACTGGTATATACTGCTATATTGCTATGCCATTCGGACTAAGAAATGCAGGTGCAACTTATCAAAGGCTAGTGAATATGATGTTCAAGGATCAGATTGGACAAACTATGGAGGTTTACATAGACGATATGGTGGTAAAATCAAAAAAGGCTGAGGATCACCTAAGAGACTTGGAGGAAGCATTCAATATCCTTGACAAATATAATATGAAGCTTAATCCTTCAAAATGTCACTTTGGTGTTAAAGCAGGTAAATTCTTAGGATATATGGTGACAAAGAGAGGCATTGAAGCCAGTCCAGAACAAATAAAAGCTATAGTGAACATCAAGTTACCTGCCAATGCTAAGGATGTTCAGAGGTTAACAGGCAGAATTGCAGCGTTGAACAGATTCATATCCAAATCCTCAGAAAAGTGCAAGGAATTCTATGATATCCTAAGGAAGAACAGGAAATTCGAGTGGACTGACAAGCATGAGAGTGCCTTAAGAGCTCTTAAGGATTACCTATCCTCGGCCCCAGCTTTGATGAAACCAGAAAAATGAGATGTGTTATCCTTATATCTCGCGGTATCCTCAAAAGCAGTAAGTGCCGTCCTTGTTAAGGATCACGAAGGTACACAACATCCTATCTATTATGTAAGTAAGAGTTTACTTGATGCTGAATCCAGGTATTCACACTTAGAAAAACTTATCCTTGCATTAATTATGGCATCTACTAAATTAAGACATTATTTTGAAACTCATGCTATTATCGTTAAAACTAATTTTCCAATCAAGAATGTCCTCAGGAAATCTGAAATGTCAGGAAGGATGGCCAAGTGGGCAGTGAAGCTTAGTGCATATGATATAAGATATGAGCCCAGGACAACCATTAAATCCCAAGCATTAGCTGACTTTGTGGCAGATTTCAGTAGTGATTTGCAAAAGGAAGCTGAATTAGAAGTCCAGCAGCTAGAAGAGACCAAGGATCCTTGGATACTCTACACTGATGGATCCTCAAACGTCAAAGGAACAGGGCTTGGAATACTACTAAAATTGCCACAGGGGGACATAATGCCCCACTCTATAGCTTGTGAATTCCAAACCACTAACAATGAGGCTGAATATGAAGCCTTGATAGCTGGCTTGCAAATTGCTAAGCATATGAGGATCAGGTATCTTGAGGTACATGTAGATTCTTTGTTAATCACTAATCACTTTAATGGATCCTATGCTGTTAAAGGTGAAAAGCTAATCAAATATCTGGAGTTAGTCAAAGAATTGGCACTCTCTTTTGTATCCTTTAGTTTGACACAGGTACCAAGGGAAGAAAATGCAGAGGCAGATGCACTAGCCAATTTAGGATCATCCTTGAAGATCCCGGAGGATATCAAGATCCCTATTATCCATATCCTGGCCCCGGCTATCGAGGATCATGTGGCTATGGAGATAGGAGAGGATTCTGCAATCACCCCTAGCCATGATAATCAATCTCATTCAGGATCATGGATCCTCCCAATCATGAGATATTTACAACATGGAGAGATTCCTACAGGAGAAAACCCTAGGGCTTTCAAAATTAAGGTATCTCAATTCACAATTTTAAATAATATGTTGTACAAACGATCTCTTGCAGGACCATATTTAAGATGCATTGAGGATCCTGAAATCTAAGAAGTTTTAAAAGACTTCCATGAAGGAGATTGTGGAAACCACACTGGGGGCAGGGCATTATTCTCAAGGATCCTGAGGACAGGATACTACTGGCCAACCATGAAGAGAGATGCTGTGGAGTATGCTAAGAAATGTGATCCTTGTCAGAGACACATCAATATCCTTTATCAACCAGCTGAATTTTTGCATCCTATATCCTCCTCTTGGCCATTTATGAGATGGGGTATGGATATAGTTGGTAAGCTCCCTAAGGCACCTGGTGGAAAAGTGTTCATGCTTGCTATGACTGATTACTTCTCCAAGTGGATAGAGGCTGAAGCTTTAGCCCAAGTCTGAGAAAAGGAAGTTATATCCTTCATTAAAAGAAATATTATAACTAGATTCGGTATTCCTTCTGAAATTATATGTGATAATGGTTCCCAATTCATTGGGGGCAGAACTACTAACTTTTGTGACAGCTGGGGGATTAAGATGATAACATCAACACCAGTCCACCCACAAGCTAATGGTCAGGCAGAATCCTCCAATAAGATCATCATCAACAATTTGAAGAAGAAGCTTGGATCCAAGAAAGGGAAATGGGCAGAAGAACTACCTTATGTGCTTTGGGCTGATAGGACAACTCCTAAGAATGCTACAGGCCAAACTCCATTCTCTTTGGTATTTGGGGCAGAATCAGTGATCCCTACAGAAATGGTGGTTCCAACAGCTAGAACAAGTATTCGTGATCCTGAGGAAAATGATGAGAACTTGGTTCAAGACCTGGATACTATAGAAGAAATCAGAGATTTGGCAAGGATAAGGATGGCCAGTTATCAACAAAGAATGGCTGGAGCCTACAACAAAAATGTCAGGATCAGGAAATTCCAAGTTGGTGATATGGTACTAAGGAAAGCATTTCAGAATACCACCAATCCTGCTGATGGAAAGTTGGCACCAAAATGGGAAGGCCCTTACTTGATTGAAGCTGAGGCAGGAAAGGGGGCATATCGATTGCTAACTATGGAAGGTGACTTACTACCAAGAGCTTGGAATGCTGTCCATTTGAAGAAATATTTCATGTGATAAGGATCCATGATCCTCACATGATAAATATCCTTAAAGGATCCTTAAAGCACAGATGATCCTCATTTTGGTAACCTTCTAATCCTAAACTATTTCATATCCTTACTTTCTCATATATGGATAAGGATCCTGTATCCTTTATCCCCCTTTCACGTGATTTTGAGTTTTGAAGGTTCAGGTACTCTTAACAAAAGGATGATTATCCACAAAAGCAACCAGTTACTTGGGTTTGACCCCAGTTATTTGGGCTTGACCCCAGTTCCGCCAGTAGCGCACGATGATCCTGGTATAGTTCATGGCAGTGGGACCAGTACTCGTTTTAGGGGCTGATAATTCCATTGTACTGGCTATACCTAGGATCCTACGTATAATGGTAGACGTACCATACATCCGTTCTTAAGGTTTCTAGCGTTTTCACGTTAGCAAAGGTTTTGGCATTTTCATGCCACTAAGTTTGGATAGTCGCCAGTTAGGGCCATACTCCAGTTTACATACGATCCTTGGGCTCGTCCCCAGTTATCCTTGGGCTTGTCCCCAGTTATCCTTGGGCTTGTCTCCAGTTATCCTTTGGGCTTGTCCCTAGTTGCTAACCTTTATCTTATAATGGCTTAGTCCCAAGTTATGTTCTATTTCAGGTCTTCGAAGTTAAACAACCAAGGATCCTTGATCCTTACCTTTTACTAAGGTTTGTTCTGTGGTTATCCTGTTTATAGTATTAAGAGTTAGGATCCTAACTTGGATCCTCATGTATGATCCTTAACTATTTTGATTTTATTCATTGATTATTTGAATAACCCTAATACTTTGACAACTGAACTTATGATCTTTAAAATATACCACTTTTTGGAATTTTTCAACTATAGGATATTTGATCCTGGATCATATCCTAAATATTTTCTATCTAATTTGTTCAACTTTTTATATTCAGACAAGTGTATATCAAAACAATTGAAAATTAGAAGGACAAACAAGGATAACAACATAAGATAAGCCAAAAAAGATTAAGGTTATTTTATTAACAAAAGTTTAACCGTCGAAGGTTGTCAAAATTACCTACCCCGAGCATCTACCAGCAATACGTGGCCCGTCCGCTGGGGTAGGTAAAGGGTGTCCATTGTCTAAAGGTCTTGGTAGTGCAGGAATTAAAAAGATGGCAGGATCACAATGGCTTCATCCCCCAAACAGAGGATCCCTCCACCAGTTGTAATCCTACCTATTGTCCAAAGGATCATTCATGATCCTTAACCCTAATAGCTATTGTTTAGTTATTACAGACCATCATTGTTTTGAAACAGCACAACCACAAAAAACTACTACCAAATTTAAAAATTGGGCTCCGGCTACGTCTAGAAATGTCCATCATTGCCCAATCATGTAGCCTACATCTTCGCTGCATCTTCATCCCCTCCAGCTTCGGTATCCTTAACCTGATCCTTCCCACTGCCTCCAGCCTCGATCGCCAAAACTTCCTCAGCCTATTCATCATCTTCCAGATCAGCTAACCTCGCCTTCCAGCCCTCAACATCCCAGCTGCTTCTGTCGAAGTTAGGATCTTGAGCTTCCTGGGCCATCTTTAGTTTTGTCTGATACATTGTGATGGCAGCGGAGACCTTTGCACCTTCTACGAGCTCATGTTTCTCGTAGTCAACGTCGATCAAGATTTTAGCTGTCTGAGTCTCGGCGTCTTTAAGGGCTTTTTCAAGATCAGCAATCTTAAGATCCTTAAGCACTGCAACTTGTTGGAGGTCAGCAATCTTCTTATCCAGCTCCTCGACGTTCCCCACATAATCTTCAATCTCAGCAAATTTCTGCAAAAAAGACAAAGCAATTCAAGATCAGGTGATCCTCAAATGAGTAGGATACCTAAGCAGAATTGGTGATCCTCACGTCATTGAAGTATTCAAGGAACTGGTGGCGGATCAGTGGCAGGCCTTGTAGGTCCTCTGTATCAGAAGTTTTCCTCTTCTTGCCACCCCTTCCTTTAGTGGGTGCCTTGGGGATGGAAACGCTAGGGCTGGAAGTGGCCTTCTTCTTCCTGGATCGAAGAGCGTCAAGATCGGCCGTGTTGAACTGGGAGGCAGGCTTGGAAGATTTTCCGGCACCTACACATTCAAAGCAAGATAAGTATCCTTATCCTATTTCAATTTAACTATTTATTTTGATCTTTAACTATACAAAAAGCAGGATACTTACTTGACATGGTGATGGAACCTGAAGATACTTCTTGTGAGTCTTGGGTGTCTGTCTTGAATGACCTTATTTCAGGATCAAGCTTCCTAAAAGCAGCGAGCCTTTCCTTTGTTGCGGGTGTTGTGATGAGGTGCAAAACAGAGATAGCTGCATAACACAAGACAAAAAGGGGTTAGTGATCCTATCACAAGAGCAAGATTACCTGGTGATCCTTCTCAGGATCCTCTGTCCTACCATTGGTGGACCACTTCCTTGGTAAATGCTTTCCGTTTGGAATGGTATCCCTCCTGACAAAGAAAAAGCGTCGTTTCCAATTTGTGTCGTTCTTGGTGGCTTTAAAAATGGGATGTTCTTCGTCGGGTTTTCGCTTAAACAGATATCGGTGTGATCTAAACGTCGTGAGATCATACATCTCTGCCAGTTCCGACATTCCTAAATCAATCCCTTCCTGCTCTATGATCCTTTCAAGGGTATATAGAACCCTCCAAATCATCGGCATAGCTTGGATGTAGGAGATGCCGTTTAGGGAGAAAAAGGATTGGGTAAAAGCTGGAAAAGGATAGGTGTATCCTATGGTGAACGGGGTAACTGGAAAGGCAACCCATGTTTCAGAAATGTAGTCGCTCAGAACCGTGGGATCGAAAGGTTTGAAAAAGGCGTTCGCCGGAAAGCAGTGCCGGATCTTATCTACTTGAGGATCGGTAAAGCAACACCTCTCATTCACTGAGTCTTTGATGATTCCTTGACTCTTCAAGGGGCTATCCTTCTGGTGATCCTTGGCGGGGGAGGACAGGAGCATCATTCTTAACGTGATATTGGTAAAGAAAGAAAAACAGAGTAAGAGAAGGAGAAATAAGAGAAGAGATACCTGATTGATCTTCGACTGAGAATTTAAAGGGAGTTTCATTCGGATTTAAATGCATATTGATCCTATCTCTAACTCCTATTTATAATGATGATTTGCAGGATTGTCACTTCAGTGACGTCATGATCGCAACGGCTAGTTCGATCTTAACGGCTATATATCCGTTAGTTTGTTACGGATAAGATCGATAAAATATAACTCGTTTATTTACAATATTACTCCTTATATTTTGGGGGCAATTGTTAGGGGAGGATTTCTTAATAACCTGTGATCCTCAATTATTATCCTGTTTGGTGATCCTTACTTCAGTATCAGATAGTGATCCTCAGAAGTACTTCAGGATCAGGATCATGGATTATCCTAAGGATCCTTATACTAATGATTGTTCACTTTGAATTAAGTATTGTTTTGCAGGAATATCAGCTTGGACCTAGTCTTGGTAACGTTCCTGGAGAATATTCCGCATCTATTCCGCACGTGTTTGACCATGGTGAACGTTATGGAGATCGTGGGGAGAAGGCATGAATTGCGGATAGTTTGTTATTTAGATTTTTTACTAGATTTAAAAGGGTTAGCGAGCTAATTAGACAACACTTTTTGCTATTTTCGGCTACACACACACTTACAACCGCTCACACCAGCTCTCGTTTATTCACTCAGCAATTTCGTACACTTTTTACACATTACACTAGAGTGATCCTTGTATTTAGCTCGCTATCATCCGAAGTTGTAACACATTACTTGTTTAATTTGAGTTGGTGATTGGTAGTTTCCATCACCCGGGGTTTTTTGTGCCGGAGATCAACTCTTGATCAAGGGCTTTTTCCCCGTATAAACCTTGTGTCATTTGTTATTTATATTTCATAGTGATCCTCATTGTTATTTACCAATTCAAGCATCATACCCCGTAACAGAGAGTTTGGTTGCATTATCCTCGTCTGATTTTTCAACCAAAACACTTCTTATCCACAAAAGAATGTGTGTAAACACAATCACAATTTGTCATATCTTTGGAATTTACCAAAAACTTTAGATTTACTAGGGGTAATCATATATATCCTGGGGATAAACCCTTATTTTCGTGCGCTACAGGCGGGAGTGTATAAACCCCAAGACTTAGAAAGGTGAAAACCTTTAAACCTTAGAGAGTATGAAAATACCCTTTCGTGAGAGAAGGTGATCAATCCTCATATACCTTAAGGATCCAGGATATAGCCAACAATAACGAAATTGTCAGCTACTGTTACATGAACTGGTCCCGCTATCTTGAACTATTCCTGGATACTTGCGCTCCAGGCGGGGTGTTTAAACCCAATTCGGGAGAAAGGTGAATACCTTTAAACCTTTGAAGGGATATGAATCCCTTAAACGTGAGAGAGGGGGCCAATCCTCTAATCTTTCGATCCATCTTGTGTATATATCCTGAAGCGTATCCTACAAAACACCTTCAAACTAAGGTGGGTGTTTGCTAGGCTAACACCCCTCCGATGCTTAAGTCAGTATTGGGTTTCAAAGAATAATAAATTAAATTAAATATATTTAAAAGAGATAGAATTCATACCATCCTGAGTTAGAAATTAAATTCTAAACTCACTTGAAATAAGCTTTAAGATGTATGGCATTCCAGGATCTTGGCAACATATCCCCTTCCATGGTCTTGAGTCGGTATGCTCCCTTTCCTGATTCTGATTCAATTTCATATGGTCCTTCCCATTTTGGGGCTAACTTCCCATCAGCAGGATTGGTTGTATTCTGAAACACTTTTCTAAAAACCCAATCTCCAACTTGGAATCTCCTAGTCCTTAAATCTTGTTGTATGACTTGGTTATCCTCTATTGATATGCTGCCATCCTTAGCTTTGCTGCATCCCTTGTTTCGTCAACAGTGTCCAATTCTTGACATAAAGCTTCAGGATTTGCTTCAGGATCCCGTAGGCTTGATCTTGCCGTAGGTATCACCATCTCTGTTGGAAAAATCAGTAGTTTTTTTGCTGATGAATTGAGAGCCATTGTCACAGATTATCTCGGCCGGTATCCCGAATCTTGTCAGGATATTCCTCTTGATGAAAGATACCACTTCTTGATCCCTTACTTCGACGAAGGCTTTTGCTTCAACCCACTTGGAGAAATAATCTGTCATTGCTAGTATGAAAACCTTTCCTCTTGGAGCCTTAGGGAGTTTCCCCACTATATCCAAACCCCACTTCATAAATGGCCAAGGGGATATGATAGGGTATAATGGTTCAGCAGGCTGATGTAGTATATTGCTGTGTCTTTGACATGCATCGCACTTTCGAGCATAGTCCGCAGCATCTTTTCTCATGGTTGGCCAGTAATATCCTGTTCTCAATACTTTCGAGAATAAAGATCTGCCCCCAGTATGGTTGCCACAATCTCCTTCGTGTATATCCTTAAGTACCTCTTTGGTTTCAGGATCTTCCAAGTATCTTAGATATGGACCTGCAAGGGATTTCTTATACAAAGCATTATTTATAATAGTAAAACGTGATACCTTCATTCTGAAAGCCTTAGGATTTTCATCCTTTGGGATATCTCCTTTTTCAAGATACTTCACAATTGATGTCATCCAGGATTCAGGATTCTCCTCAGGATATCCATCACCAGGATCCTGGATACTTCCTACCTCCTGATGTGCGTGAGTGTTATTAGTTTTTAATGTATATGTTAAGCCCTTTTTAACACTTTTTAGCCAAGTTTTAAATTTATAAAACACGATATTTACTAACACTAAACACACATATGGGCAAGTGCACCCATCGTGAGCGTAGTATAGTGTTGGTAAGATACCGAGGTCGTCCAAGGACACAAGAGCTTTTAGTACCGGTTTATCCTCAACGTCTAATCAAATCAAAAGTTGGAAAAAGGTTTTAAACTAGAAAAATAAAAACTAACTAAAATGCTGAAAATAAAAATAAAATAAAAACAGATAGACAAGATGAATCACTTGGTTCCGACTCGTGTATAGTGTAACCTTTGATTATTTCCACACTTTTGCACTTATTTAAGAGATTATCTTAGTTATTGTAGTAGGCCCCTCTTTTGAAGGTGACGTTACCCTCAACCCAGTAGTTTGAGTCAGCAAGGATACAATCCTAAAGGGTCGGATTATTGAAAGATAATTAATTAAGTTATTAATGCAAATTATGGTAGGCCCCTCTTTTGAAGGTGACGTTACCCTCGGCTAAGTAGTCTGAGTCAGCAAGGATACAGTCCTAAGTAGTCGGGTTATAGTATTAATAGTAGTTTAACTTATGAGGGGATCAAAGAGTTGGACCCCCGCCATCCAATATCGTTAAGTATTGAAGGAGGTCCTACTAAATTTGACCCAGGTCCCTTGCAGAATCTCTAAACGCTGAACAACGGCAAGACTCTTACCAAACCGTTCCCTTAACCCCCGACCAGGTAGCCAACATACCTCCATATAGACCGTGGAGATATGAATGGTGAAAATATTTTATTTTATATAGACAGTAAAATAATGCCAAGACACCACGGACAAACGATAAGGAAGAATCACCTTCAACATAAGAAACTAGTTATTAAAGTCATTAATACAAAACCAATTAAAAAGTGCGAAAAGATTAAAAATAAAAAGTATTACACTTAACACTTGTCTTCACCAAGTGATGTAAGAGACTTAGGCAAACATGGCCTTGATTGTCAAGAACTCTTACGATCAATCTTGGATCCCGAGACGACTCACACACTCTACGATGGACAATGGATGATGGTGGTGGATGATGGTGTTATGGTGGTGGTGGGTGGTGGGTGAAGTGTGAGAGAGGTGGTGTGCCAAGGGATGGTTTGAGCTTGAGCCAAGCACTCCTATTTATAGGCTGAACAGAAGCTCGGGCACGGCCCCGTGTCCAGTGGGCACGGCCCCGTGTCCACATCCTTCTCTTTCTTCATTTAATGCAGTTTGTCTTATTAGTTGACCACGTCCCCATGTCCGCTGAGCACGACCCCGTGTGCAGAAGCATATCTGTACTATCAAGATTTGCCTGGATTCTGCGAATCTTATAGTTGACCACGGCCCCGTGTCCGCTGAGCACGGCCCCGTGGTGGGCAATAGAAGCTTCTACCACTTTGTCTTTTCTGCTGACACTTGGGCACGCCCCCGTGCTGGCTGAGCACGGGGCGTGTTCAGTCTTCTGTCTTCTTGTTTTGCTTGGGAAGATGCTGTCATGGGGTCGGGCATGTCACGTTTGTTCCTTTTCTTGTATTTATGTTAGATTTTGCTGTATTTTTGCTTCTTTTGTTAATTTGAGCTCATTTAATCCTGAAAATACAAAAGGAAGACAAAAGCACACTTTTCCCAACATTAGTACTAAAAAAGGGTTAGTTTTATGCCACAATTGATGAAATTTATATGTTGCATTTTGCACACATCAAATATCCCCACACTTGAATCTTTGCTTGTCCTCAAGCAAAACTCTTTATAATGTGGCTTTGCACTCCCAAATGGAATGGGTAGAAAAGAAGGTTTTTGGGCTTGTCATAGAGTGTCGGGATTTCCAAGATTCTTTATTTATTTTTATTTTTATTTATTTACAATCCTATTCGTCATGATTTATTTAAAACTTTTCATAAGATAAATTACTTATTAGGGCATAACATGCTTATTTAAAATTCTATTTATATACGAGTTCACATACCTCACGGGGATCACTCAACACTCGGCCGAAGATGCATTTTAGTGAATCACTCGAGAGCGGCATGGAACTTACTCCTACCATAAGCTTGCCAAGCAATCAATCCTCCTCCTTTTTAACTATATACCTTTGTAAATATCAAGAGGACTTTTTGGGTGAAGGGTTAGGCTTGGGTTAAAGGTAGGTGGTTGGGTTAGTGGTTAGTGGTTAGTAGAAAGGGCGAAAAATGTAACAAGCGTCAGTTTTCGTAAGACTTTATTTTTGTAACTTTTATTTTGATGAAGCTATTATTCAAAGTTATTTTTGATAAACTTGTTTGTTTATTTTCCTTTGCTTCATCATCAACAATTTTTTTTTTTTGAAAAGTCATACGAAAAACCGAGCTAGTTACTAAAAAAAATGGTTAAAAATGAAAAAGGTTTTGGTGGGTGAAAGGGTGTTTGGTTTGGGTTAAGAAATGAAAAGGTTTAGGCTCAAAGGGGCTAACTAGGGGGATTTTGGGTAGGTGGTAAAAAAAAAAAGAAAAATAATGGTGTAGAAATAAAAAGGGTTAGTGCTAATGCCTCAATCATTTACTTACTCGGGTTTAAGTTGGTAAGGACCGGGAATGTATCGTCGTGGCAAGTTCTAGAGTTGTAAGAACCAAGCGGCTATTCACACAAGAAACGAAAAATAAGCATTTAGTATAATGATATGTATTTGTATGCTCAATAAAGGCTCAAAACTCACTTTTGTGTGAATGGGTTTTTATGTGATCAAGTATATACAATCAAATTTTAACTAAGTTTGCCATGTCTTTTCATAATTTTCTTATGTTGGTTCTTTTTATCACGACGCTATCGGTTGTAAATTTGTAAAAATATAACCTTTTTAGAACTTTGAAATTCCCAAGTTAAACCTAGACAAGTAAAAAAAATGAAATTTTTTTAAAAAAAATTTGGGGTGAATAGCAGTTCTGAAGGGGTATGGTCCCAAATCTCGCGTCTGCATAACCGCGAATGACCATTACCCTTATCAAAAACCCCCACCAGCAATAAACTCACCTGTGTCCGCGTGGGCACACGCGAACACAGCAGTCCAATCTGCCCAGTGATGAGAAGACTTACCTTAAGGACGGAAACTAATGTTGCGCATAGCGATGCGGCACCGCACCGCATCCTATGAACATTTTCGTCACGACAAGGGATCTGAACAACAGTAACAGTCACTCAGCAGGCACTGCGGCATAACACCGCATCCCGCGTAAATCATGGATGGAACAACCAACGCGGGAACAACATCAATGACCGCAAGCAGCGATGCGGCTTGGCACCGCATCCTGCCTACGAGGCAAGTGGGTCTGACACCACAGTGCAAGTGGCACTGGGAACAGTTGCCTACCGGCCCACGTGTATGCAACAATCTGACGCCACGGCAAGACGTGGCATCACCACAGTATCCGACAGGTCTAACACACCTGCGAATAGCTGTGCGTTGTCAGGCTAGCTACTCAACTACCCTCCTCCACTCCTTGGCTATAAATACTGACCCCAAACCAGGTTTGAGGTATCACTTCTCTACTCTCTCAATACTACGACTATCACACTTTGCTTCCCAAGCAAACCACTGATTCTCACGCCGGAGAGTGGTAACAAGGAGCACCCCCCACCCCATCCTCCTTGTTGCGAGTCACGGCTTGTTTCCTTGTGCAGGAAACCCTCCACCAGACGATCCAGCCGGCGATCCTCGGAAAGAAGGGATTAACCCTCTTGACGAGACCAGTGAGTTAACCCACCTGGTTAACCATTGTTTCATCATTGGCGCCCACCGCTACTCTTAGCACTTTTTTCCGACCATCCCTTTCTCTCCAAAGATCATGTCTGATCGTCAAAACAACACCGGAGATAACCTAAACCCCGCAAACCAAGGGCCTGCGGGAACCATTCCCGTAGCCCCAAATGCTGAAAACATTGGCCCATCAACGCAAGGGGGCGCATCCCTTACGTTCGGACACGATTTATCACAGTACGCTCCTCTGATACCTACATGCATGAACCTTCATGCCTGGTACGATCAACAAGCAGCTATGTTGGCTGCAACATACAACAGAGCTTGCGCAGAAGCGCAAGTATCTGTGGGACCCACCCCAGCACCACAGACCCCTGCAGGCCGTACTTTACAGTACGAAGGCAGGGCCCCAACACATCCGGCCTCCAGAAGCAGGCACGAAGATCGCGGTTCCTCTTACTGCGACGTCCGCACACTTGATGAGGACGACTCCACATATGGGTCCCGCCGCAGGAGCCATATACAGAGTCGCCTAGGCCCGCATGGCGAAACTAGGCGACAGTCTACAGCCCACCACGGCTTAGGCATTCACAGCCGACTGGGACCCCAGTCCCACCGTGAAGGACAAGGCTATACCGATCCGGACGATGGTACATACCGTGCGGAATCCCATGCTACCAGCAGCAGACCGGGAGGACGCAACTACGTTCCTCCCACTCACCCCCGCACTACGTACCTCCGCGCTGCAAAACATCACCGCGGCCAACCCTACAGACCGAAATCTGCGGCCGAAAACTCCAAGTTCGTCCCAGAAATCGCCCACGCCAATGTCACCACCACAAAATTCCCATTAAACATTGGGAAATACAACGGTTCAACCGACCCAGATGATCACAACAACATCTTCGTCGGCGCCGGATGCAACGGTAGATGGGATGAACCTACCTGGTGCCATTTTTTCCCACAGACCCTAACAGGCCTGGCCAGGGCTTGGTTCGACTCTTTACCACCAGGGTCACTGACCTCATTCGAGGACTTACAAGAAAAGTTCCTCGCGCATTTTAGCCAGCAAAGACGCCATGAACGCGATTCCATGGACGTCATGAACATCTGGCGTAGGGATAACGAATCGCTTGAGGCATTCGTTGTCCGTTACAATAAAGAATGCCTAGAGATAGGCGACGTCGCCGACCAAATGGCACGTAACCATTTCATTGTTGCCGTGAAAGACGAGCAAATGGTTATGAATATCTCTGGCAAAGATGGTTTGCCTAAAAAGTGGGAAGATGTCATGGCTGCGGTCAAGACATACGCCCAGACTCAGCGGTCCCTAAGACCGCACATGTCAAAGGCACAACCCCAGGCGGAAGGCCAGTCTTCTCGCCAAGAGTCCAAGCGCAGCAATAAGCGCAACCGGGACACATGGAATCGTGGCAGCGATTCCAAACCATATGTCCCTCGAAGCAACCAGCCCGACGCAAGGGCTACAATTAACGCCCAGCGTGAAAACCGGGTGTCAAAATGGGAGTCTCGGGACCGCAGCTGGACCGAGATTAACCAATCGCCAAGCGACGTCCTTCTCTCGGACGCGCAATTCCTGCGACCGGCCCAACCGATGAAGTCCAAAAAGAACCAAGATCTCGCACTCTACTGCGAGTATCACAAGGACAATGGCCACAAAACAAACAGCTGCATCAGTCTCCGACTGGAGATTGAGCGAGCCCTAAAAGAGGGGAAACTGCAACATCTGTTGAATGGCGCACAAAAAGCTACCAAGCGCATCACTCCCCACAACGAGGGCACCTCCACAGGGAAGAGGACCATGCACGTGGCCTCTACCCACATGATTAATGGAGGAAGAGGAAGGCCGCGCAAGGCGGCAAGAAGACCGGAGAGTGACTGGAAAGACGAGCAAGTCGTCTTTCCAAAAGTCCGAGGCGGTCCGCGCGATAGACGTGCCGTGGTTATCACAGGCCACCTGGCTCACTACTGCACCGAGCGATTGTTCATCGACCTGGGTAGTACATCCGATATTATATACGAGCAATGCTTCAACCAGTTCGATCAGGAAGACAAAGATCGACTGCTGCCAGCGGACTACCCGTTGGCCGGGTTTACAGGGGAAACCGTCTTCCCCCTGGGCCAGATTACCTTTCCTGTGCGCCTCACCAACGGGAGGCACACAAGAACGGAGGAGGTAAACTTCATGGTTTTACCACACACCTCCAAGTACGATGTACTTCTCGGGAGAGAGTCCCAGGGCGACTTCAACATGATCACATCCGTCCCTCACTCTGCCATCGGTTTCCCAACCGAGACGGGGGTCGCGGTAATATATGCCCGAAGAGAAGTTATGTCTACGGACGACCTGCGTCCAGCCAAGGTCGCAAGGCCCACCCCCAACACGCAACCAGAAAAATGGGTGCTTAACGCAAGACACCCAGAGCAAACGGTCACCTTGGGCCATGCCTTGACACCTACCATCAGAGCGCGCCTGAAGCAACTCCTGTTCAGGAACCAAGATATTTTTGCTTGGAAACCCGCAGACATGACAGGGGTGCCACGCGAAATCGCGCAACACTTCTTGAATACCATGCCAGGTATCAAGCCGGTGATCCAAGGCCAACGCCACCTTGGATCAGCAAAAAACGCGGTGATGGAAGAGCAGGTACAGGAACTGCTCTCCGCAGGCATCCTGCGTGAAGTCAAATACCAGACTTGGCTGGCCAACCCAGTCATGGTAGAAAAACCAAGCGGGGGCTGGCGCATGTGCGTCGATTACAAAGACCTCAATAAGGCCTGCCCCAAGGATTGTTACGCACTTCCAGAGATCGACGAGAAAGTCGATAACCTCGCACCG
The DNA here is from genome assembly GCA_030545235.1 of Helianthus tuberosus. NCBI lineage: Eukaryota > Viridiplantae > Streptophyta > Magnoliopsida > Asterales > Asteraceae > Helianthus > Helianthus tuberosus. The sequence goes on from CM060375.1 coordinate 27,148,054, forward strand.
TTTCGATGGAAGTGCTTCCTCGATTGTTACAAAGGCTACCACCAGGTACAGATGGCAATCGAAGATGAGGACAAAATGGCATTCCGCACTCCTACCGGGAACTACTGCTACACCAAAATGCCGTTCGGGTTGCGCAACGCGGGCGCAACCTATCAAAAGTTGATGAACGACACTTTTCGCGGTCAAATCAGCAAAAGTGTCGAAATCTATATGGACGACCTGGTCATCATGAGCATGGAGGAAGATACCATGCTCAACGATATTGAAAGAACATTCCAAACTCTGCGAAGCGTAAACATGAAGCTTAATCCAGGGAAAGGCTCGTTTGGAATGGAAGAAGGCAAATTCCTCGGATTCATCGTAACCAAAGATGGATTCAAGGTAAACCCGGAAAAAGTTCAGGCGATCGAACGCATGCCATCGCCCTCTACGATGAAAGAAATGCAACGACTAGCCGGCAGGCTAGCCGCACTAAACAGATTCTTAGCCAACCACGCAGCCAAGTCATACCCTTTCATCAAGACCCTGCGGAGCTGCCTAAAAAAGGAACAATTCCAATGGACCGCAGAGGCCGAAAAAGCGTTCCAGGAGATGAAAGAGTGTTTGATCCAGCTCCCAACCTTAACCGCACCACGAAAGGATGAGCCACTTATTCTATACCTGTCTGCCGCGGACAATGCAGTAGGCGCGGTACTCATAGTAGAGCGGGAAGGAGTTCAAACACCCATCTACTACATCAGCAAAATGCTCAACGACCCAGAGACAAGGTACTCCATCATGGAGAAGCTGGTACTGGCACTAGTGCACGCATCGAGACGTTTACGACGTTACTTCGCAAACCACGTCATCACGGTGTTAACTAACTACAGGATCGGCCCGATCCTATCCAAACCCGACATCTCTGGGAGGTTAGCAAAATGGGCAATCGAGCTGGGCGCACTTTCACTGAACTATAAACCGCGCCCCGCAATCAAAGGCCAGGTCTTGGCTGATTTCGTCGCTGAACTACCAGCAAACCGCATCCAAGAATGCGAAGAAGAACAACACCCTGCATCACCACCATCTTCCGCAGAAACCTGGGCACTATATACAGATGGTGCATCCAACGAAGATGGTGCTGGCGCAGGTCTACGACTTGTCAGCCCTGATGGCCAAGAGCTAACCTACGCAATCCGCCTCGATTTCAAAAGCACGAATAACGAGGCGGAGTATGAGGCTCTACTGGCAGGGCTGCGTTTGGCAGTCAAACTTGACGTCAAACATTTGGAAGCACATGTCGACTCACTACTGGTTGCAGGGCAGATACGCGGTGACTATGCCGCAAAAGGGGATATCATGATCCTCTACCTCGAACAAGCCTTACAACTGAAATCAAGGTTCACCTCCTTCAATATTCACCATATCAACAGGAGTGACAACAAACCTGCGGATGCACTATCAAAACTTGCATCCACCAGTTTCCAACACCTGGCAAAAAAGGTACGCATCGAGATTCTGCAAAATCCTTCAGTACCCCTACGCCAAGTCAACGCCATCCAGTACGGTACCACATCCTGGATGACACCGATAATTGCATACCTACAATCAAGTGTTACTCCCGAAAGCAAGGCAGAAGCACGCAAGCTACAATACAAAGCGTGTCATTACCAAATGGGAGACGGTATCTTATACCGTAAATCATACTTGGGGCCACTCCTGCGATGCGTCAACCCCCAAGATGCCATATACCTTATCAAAGAAATTCACGAGGGAATATGTGGCATACACGCAGGCCCACGCATGGTCGTGGCCAAAATCATGAACGCCGGGTACTATTGGCCCGGCATGCACCTGGACGCAGTCAAAGTCTTACGCAAGTGTTTCAATTGTCAGCGACATGCTCCCAAGACCTTGCGTCCCAAAAACAACCTGATCCCCGTCACAACCGCATGGCCATTCCAAAAATGGGCAATCGATGTGGTGGGACCATTTCCAGATGCTCCTGGTGCAGTGAAATTTATCATAGTGGCTGTTGATTACTTTACAAAATGGGTAGAGGCAAAGCCACTTGCATCAACCACCGCTATGATAACAAGAAAATTCGTGTGGGAACACATCATCTGCCGTTTCGGTCTACCAATGTGCATCGTCACCGATAACGGTACCAACTTCGCCGCCGATGACTTTCAAAAATGGCTAAAAGAGCTAAACATTGAACACATATTCTCCTCAGTGGCACATCCGCAAGGGAACGGCCAAGTCGAGAGTATCAATAAAAGCCTAGTAGAAGGCATCAAAGCACGGTTGGGAACAGCCAGACGTGGCTGGGTTGATGAACTCCCAAGTATTTTATGGGCTCACAGGACAAGCCCAAAAACAAGCAACGGTGAGACACCCTTCAGCCTAGTCTATGGCACTGAAGCGATGATCCCCGCAGAAGTAGGCCTCCCCTCACCAAGAATGTTGGCTATTAACGAGATAGACAACAACGCAGAACGCAGGGTTGACTTGGACCTCTTGGAAGAAAGGCGCGAAAACGCTGCCATCAACGAGGCCAAATACAAAACAAAACTTGAAAAGTACTACAATGCACGCGTTCGCATTTGTACTTTTAACCCGGGAGACTACGTCCTTCGTGACAATGAAGCATCTAATGCGGAACGCCCAGGGAAACTTGCCCCCAAGTGGGAAGGACCCTACCTCATCCAAGAGGTCCTGGGCAAAGGCGCATACAAACTTCAAACATTAGAAGGCGAAACTATCGCCCGCACATGGAATGCACAACAGCTTCGACGCTGTTATATGTAAGCCATGTTTTTTACATTCACTATGTAACCTATCAAGCCACGGGCCATTTGCAAATAAATAAATAGACGATTCAATGCAATATTGTTTATTTATTTCTATTTCAAATACGTGTTCCACTCTGCGGTATACACAAAAACATATTAGCAAAATCTTCATTCGTAATACCCACACAGAGCGGTAACCACACGCAACTATTATAATAGGCCAGCAATGGCAACACTATTTATCCGGCCAGACACAGTTCTTCATACTTGCATATCACCTAAATATGCAAAAGGCAATTACAGATTTAATGTTTCTAACAGTAATATTAAACCCATACAAATTCAAACATGCAAGTAGTAAAAACACTTGTACAAATTGAACAGAACAATTCTTTATATTCAAAAAATTCCTACACCTGCGCGGTGCACAGGGAATTTACATAAAGTTTTTCAACATTTACATAAGGAAGCAAAAAAGCCAGGCAGGTCAGCCTAGTCTTTCTTTGTACCACTAGAGCCCGCACCATCCTTGCCCTCCACAGCGGGTTTCTCCTCATCTTCTTCATCAGCGTATAGCACTCGCAAGCGGTCCACATAGTCCTCCGCTTCTAGACACTTTTCAAGCTCTTCAAGACCGGAAAGGGTTGTTTCGTTATACGCCTCAACCGCAGCATCAAGAAGCGCTTCAGTATCCACGCCGTGGAACCCGGATCGCTCATCAGTATGTCCGCCCCGAGCTGCAACATTCAAATGACCAATACAGCGGTTATAGCCAGCTTTAAAACCAGCATCCCGGGCACGCTGCTTGATCTCGTTAACACCTGATACAGTCTCAGGTGCGTCAAGGATAGCCGTAACAATCTGCGAAACAAGAATACAAAGGTTATCAAAGGCAAACCTATAAGAGACATAACGAAGGCAACGGATACTTACATGCCAGATCCCGCGCATACGCATCCATTCACGGTCAGCCTTGAGCAGCTCAAGTGACGAAGCGAGGCTATCTCTAGCCTCCTCAGCCTCTCTTGCCCGCGCTTCAACCTCTTCAATACGGGCAGAGACCTCCTTAATGGTGTCCCCCCGGGTCCGCACTTCAGACTGTTAACAAAACAAAAACAAGTATACAAAAATATTATCAACATACTTGTGAGACATGCACAAAATTAAAGGCAAAAAAGACTTGTACCTGAAGGCCCAAGATAGTTTTCGATAAGTTGGTACGATCAACATTTGCCCCTTCAAGAGCCTTCGCAGCGCGGGCCCCCTCCTCCTTGGCCTCTTCAAGCTCCTTTGCAGTACGGGCCCCCGCCTCCTTGGCCTCCTCAAGAGCCTTTGCAAGGCGACCTTCCGCCTCTTTGGCCTCTTGGGCAGCCGCAACAGCTGCTGCTTTCTCTTTAACCAACGCAGCATTTGCGGCCTTAGCATTGACAAGCTCCTGGCGAACACGAAAGAGAGTTTCATTCTGTTTGGCCCAAGAGTCTTTCCAAGCCTTGCGCTCATTAGAAAGTGTCTCGCGCTCATTAGAAAGAGATTCTTTCCAACTCTTGCGCTCAGTGGAAAGCAGTTTTGCAATGGTACGAACCTGTTTAAGCTCAGCAGTTGCTGCCCACTCTTCAGTCTGCTTACGCTTTTCAAAAGCAGCCCTGTCCCTTTCAAGCTGCTCTGCACCCTCACGCGCAGCTTTCACCAATTCATCAGCCTCGGCACGCAACTGCGCATTTTCCTCCTCTCTGCGGCCCAACACCTTGTAGTTATCCAAAATGGCATTCGCCATTATGGAACTCCCCACAAGCATGGAGGAGAGTTGGTTAATCTGAACCTCAGTAGGCATGGCACGGGCCCTGTTGACTTCAAATGGGGTGCCTAAACCACCCAAAATCTCCCTACATGCGTAGGGGTCAGCAGAAATATCATCCCCTTGCAGTATGGTCCAGGGGGGGCGGTGGTAAGCCACGGCCCGATCTTCCGTATAGGTGCGGAAATAGTACTCCAATTCAGACTCTTCAGGCTGAATAGGATTCTCTATAAAACCCGCACCCCCAGATGCGGAACCGGAAGCCTTCTCTGCAGCAGGAGATTTCTTGCTTTCAGTATAACCAAATTTCAGGTTCAGATCATCAGCATCCTCTGGAGTAATGACATTATCATGGGAATCTACCATGTCATGAATCTGGGCCACAGGCCCCTTCCCAGTATCCTCCTCCCGTACAGATTGCTCAGGCGTAACAACCTTATGAACCCCCACATCCGCAGTAGTATCATGCGGGGGAGGAGGAGCATCAAAGATGGAGAACCCTTCATCTTGCGGTTCTGCAAGAAAAATTTGAGAACCCTTCATCAACTACAAGTGCGAAGGCAGAGAAAATGCTGGTCAAAATTATTAATTACTTACCAGAAGCAACCACAGGTTTATCAGACTTCAAAACAGCTTTCCGCCTAGTCTGAATCTTCGGCTTCTTTTTCTCACTAGCATCAACAGCTTTCCCTGCTTTTCTCTTCTTCTCATCACCAGGCTTGGAACCCGCAGTAGTTCCACCTGTGGCCGCACCAGCACCTGGAACGCCCAAGCCCTCAAGGGTATCAGATACTACCACGTAATCGGTATATCTGTGGAAATGGGAACGAGAGATACCTGCTGCATGCGGAACCAAAGGCGGAACAACAGGAGCCTCCGGTTTCCTCTTACCGCGACCCCGCACGGGTTTATCTACTTGCTTCTTCTCGGCATGCTTTTTGGGAGCACCCTTTGACTCAAACTTACCAAGGGCCCCAAGTGTACCTGCATGTAGAATATCAGCAACATAAAACTAACAAGGCATGAAAAGAAGGCTACGAATTATACCTTTGCCCTGCGGCAGGGGTGCCTTCATTGCCTCGCGTGTAGGAACGCGGAAGTTGTGGAGAATAGTCAAATTAAAACCTGCACCTTCAGCAGTCTTGACAATATCAACCTTGCCAGTAAAGGTTGGATCAAATATCTTCCACAGCTCAACAACAACTTCTGACAATACACGTTCAAATTAATAACAAACAAGGGAATAATGAAACCGCAAAAGAATAAGAACACTTACCACCAGTTTTCTCCCGCACAACGGGCTTTGCATGCTTATCAGCCCTCGTCAATAACATCCGCAGCATCCACAATTCATTGTTTACCAACGGCCTATGCTCAATAGTCTTCAACCTTGGGAACCACTCCGCATTCTTTGCATTAGGAATGGCAATATCCTCCCCAGGGATAGGCTCATTAACATTCCGCAAAGTCATGTTGAGAACAACCGCCACAGCTTTAACATAGAAGAACTTGCTCTTCCACTTTGTAATACCCTTGGGAGGGGTCATCAACTTGGTACTTCCGTACCGTTCTCTGAAAGAGAAGAACCCAGTGTTCACCGTCAACTGATAAAACCCCCGGAAATTATCGACGGTAACCGGCAAACCAAGAGCACGAAAAGTCGATTCAAAGTGTCTAATACGAATAAACCCAAAAGGACTCATTTGGGAGATATGGACCTTGTAATACTCCAACAAATCAGCAACAAAAACGGTCAATGGTAAATGAAGGTTACCATCGATGAAAGAGTCGGCCCACATGGTCACATAACCGGCTGGAGCACAAGCACCGGTGTCACCATCTTGGGGATAAACAGCCCCAAACTCGGGGGGCATCTGGGTACTGGTCATCAGTTGGTCGAACGACGATTTCGACCACTTCAAGGGTGGCAAGCCACCACCAGGGGCACTACCACCATCATCTTCTTCTTCCCCGGCCACCGGAGAAGAGACTTCAGGGTTTTCACCCTCCACATTATGTGGGTTAGATGGTTCAGCCATCAGAAATAGGAAGAAGAGAAGTATCGAGTCACACAAACTCAGAAAACTCAAAAACTTGCCGGAAAGAAGACAGATTCACCGGAGAAGACGAAGAGAGCACACTCCTTTTCACCGGAAAAATTTTTCAAATTTTGAACAAAGTGAGGGGAACCCAAACGGTTTCCCCTTATATAGTCATCGCAATTAATGCGATGGAGTAACCGACTTACAAAGTTCAAAAAGGGCCACTGACGTTTCGCCACGTCTTCACTGACTTTTCAGCTGACGGTTATCACGCGCGTGTGGCCTCCCACGCGCCTGACAGAATTGACCTTTATACCACTTGCTACAGTGCAGTTATGACCTCGGTCAATGCAAACGTCCTTTCAGAACATCACATGTCAGAATTCTACTAACTTTCAACAACCCACACGTGCCATCAGCCACGTAGACAATACAAAAGCGACAAACATTATCCAAACTTAAGCGGCATGCGGTTTCTCTGGTTTACCGCACCATAACCCATACCGCATGTCGTTTTTTACATACCCCTCAAAAAAGGCAAAAATATACATATCTAAATTATATAAGGGGGTATAAACGATAAACCGCACACACCCACGAGCACACGTGGAATATGCGGAGATAACACACACAACCCCGCCCGGGTGTGTCAGATACTCAGAACCAGCATGGTTCTTTGGACTGTGAAAACCTCTTCTCATAATGCGGTCAACCGCACTCCATGTAAGCTTCTTCAGGCTTCAAATCCCTCGTATCCGGTTCACAACCACGGAGGGAACGCAAACAGCTTCTCCTCAAGGAAAAGGACAAATAAGCTGAGCAAACCGCACATCAGCAACCCTGTCTCCTGAACCTTCAAGAACTGTGTGACAACTCGAGTTTCCAAGATTTCCAGTGTCGCACTATTGCACGTTAATTGTTTAGTTTGTTTGTTGACACGACTTGTAAAGTTTCACAATCGTACACGTTGTAATATGTTAAATCGTACATAATCGTAAGTGTATTTTATATATATTTGAGGTGCTATATAAGTGTTATTGTTATGTGTATATTATACATATCTTGCATAAATAATAAAACATTGGCCAATAACCTAACCAACATGAAAACACCCTTCTGTGATGAAAACACTTTAGTGTTTTCGTCCAGTAATGTTTGGCGAAAACAGAGATGGGCCTTGGCCCAGTATTGAGTATTATATATTTATTTTATAAACAATCTTCTCCGAGAAGTTTTCTCACTTACCAAACCTTATCCCATTGTCTCTCTCTCTACTCTTTGAACCCAACAACAACAGATCTCCTCATTCTAAGATAATCCTCTATTTAATCCACGGTTAGTGTTAACTTTAATTAATTGTTTGATGTAAATCAATAGTAAGATTGATCTGTTTATCATTTATCTGTGATGATTTTTGGAATGTGAAACTGTATGATCGATATATATATATATACGTATATATATATGTATTGCCTGTACACTGATGTGATGAGATGGTATGATCGATATATATAGATATTGTCAACAAACTGTTAAGTACATCTGATGATATGATTGACTGTGTTTGCTTGTTATGATATATCGATTGATAAGCTAGATTATATAACTGGGTTAAGTAACTGTAAGTGATGATGATGATGATGATGAAGGACTTGACGAAATCACCCACAACAAAAACAACCTGGACGAAATCACATAGGTGATTTCGGCCCAAGTATGTTTGGCCCAAAATAGATTTCGACACATATATGATTTCTATACATAGTGATTTAGGCCCACACATAGGGTTTTCGGCAAAGGGGTTAACGAAATCATTGTGATTTCGGCTATAAGGGATTTCGGCTCCATAAAGGGTTTTCGGCCCAAGATGATTTCGGCCCAACTGTGATGTTTGTTAACTGGTTAAATCTATTAAGTTGTTAACTTTATTAAATTACGTATAATAACTTTGTTAGTTATGTAACTATGTTAGATTCATGGATGACACTCTGTTAAGTGGGTAACTCTTGTTAACTTTGTTAGTTAATTAACAGTGTTGGTTTGTTATTCCTGTTATGTATTTAACAGTGTTAAGAAAACTATGAAAACCCCGTTAAACCTGTTACTGTACTAGTATGTTGAATCTGTTGGCTAGTTAACTCGGTTAGTTGTTAACTCTGTTAAATGTGTTATTGGATAACTATGTTAGAAGAAACTGCGAAGGGTATCTATATGAAACATGAATTGCATGAGTTGGATTAACTGTTTACATGATTCAAGATGCTAATTTCTAGTCACTCTGTGATATTAATTGTATGTGAAACCTTACAAACAAGTACTGATCGAGTATACGTGCATAACTATAGGACTTGACTGATTTCTTATAAGCACATAGTTTAGCATACCGAGCAAACCAAGGTGAGTTCACACTTCTACCAAGGCATTGGATTCCCGGGGTTGGGAATGGGTTGATTGATTATTTATGCTTAAGAGTTATCGGAATTACATACCATAGGCCTCGGGAGAGGAAGGTCAATGGTAGATAATACTAGACTAGTGATACATATACTTCTCTTCGCACACATGCCGGGATCGGCCGCGATACTAGAACAATCTTCGCAAACATGCCTGGAATGGCCGCGAACTATACTTTAATCTTCGCAAACATGCCTGGAATGGCCGCGAACTATACTTTAATCTTTGCAAACATGCCTGGAATAGCCGCGAACTATACTTTAATCTTCGCAAACATGCCTGGAGGGCCGCGATACAAATATACCTAGTCTAGAGAACATATGGGAAACCCCCACTAAACTTCGCAAACATGCCTAGAGGGCCGCGATACCATTACATACGATACATGATTACTAAACAAGCATACGATTTACGATGCGAACATTATAACTAAATAACCAACTGTGAACTCGCTCAACTAGTTGTTGACTCTCTGTTACATGCCTTGCAGGACCTTAGGTACTTTTGGAGCTTGCACGGGAGGCACGGTCGTTGTGGACATGGATCGTGAATGTGTTGTTAAACGTTATGACATTTTGTACTTAAACTTATGTTGGGTCTTACATTATTGCTTCCGCTACACACTTGTTTATGTTTGGTTTTGAAAGCACCTATCGTATCGATGAATGACTTTTACTTTTTACTTATATGTTCAATATGATTGGTGGCTTGATCCTGGTCATGTCACGCCTCCAAGCGGTGGTACTCCGCGTGTGGATTTTGGGGGTGTGACAGATTGGTATCAGAGCCATTGGTTATAGAGAACTCGGTTTTAATAAGGGGAAAACGTTTTTATTAAAACCAGACTATAACCAGAACAGTGCTCAACGATCCACAACGACGCCTCGCTCCGCGTGCAAGACTCAACATCCTAGGTAATATGGTACATGTTTTGTTGCCTACTTGCTAGAATTGCATAGAACTTTGCTCCGGGTATGCTTAGGTTAACTTAACACTATTGCATGAGAACACTTGTGTGCTTACTCCCTTCTGTTATCGCACTACTCGCGAACCTCTCTCACTTATGTCATATTTGCTATGAAGATCATGGCGGGACGCATCAACATGACACAAGCCCAGTTGATGGCTCTTATTAACGAACGAGTTGCTGCGGCACTTGCAGCCGCACAAGAAGGAGGTATACCCTGCAGTTGTAACTCACACTAGGATCTTTAGATCCTACACTCCTAAAACAACTCTTGTGCTTAATCTTGTCCTGGTTCTTATACACAACAGGTCAGCACGCTCAGCCACCTGTTTGCACCTTCAAAACTTTCATGGACTGTCGTCCTACTACTTTTAGTGGCACGGAAGGAGCGGTTGGACTCCTCCATTGGTTTGAAAAGCTCGAGTCCGTATTTGAAATGTGTGAATGCCCTGAGGCTCGCAGGGTGAAGTACGCCACTGGTACTCTTGAAGGCATTGCGCTGACTTGGTGGAATACGCAAGTTCAGATGTTAGGGTTGGCTGTTGCTAACGCCACACCCTGGAATGATTTCAAGGAGTTGATCAAAGAGGAATACTGTAGCCGTGATGATATTCATAAGCTGGAGGTAGAGTTTTACCACTTGAAAATGTCGGGGTCAGAAATTGAAGCGTACACCAGAAGATCGAATGAGTTGGCTATTCTGTGTCCTACTATGGTAGACCCTCCCATTAAGCGTATCGAACTGTATCTCAATGGTCTGGTGCCGGAGATTCAAAGTCACGTAACCTCAGCGAATCTTGGCACTATTCAACAGATCGTCAAGCTAGCTCATCGCCTCACCGATCAGGCAGTGGAACAGAACAGGCTGCCTAAACGTATCAGCGCTACTACTACCACTACCACTCCAGCTACTCCTGCTAATCCCAGTGACAACAAGCGGAAATGGGAAGGGGATTCCAGCAGGGGTTCAGCTACTGTACAGTCTCAAGCACAGCAGCAGCGCAAGACTAGTGATTACCAGAGTCTGAGTCAGCAATCGTCTGGTGGTCAGGGGCAGAGTGGATATCGGGGAACTCATCCACTGTGTAACAGGTGCAACAAACACCACAGTGGTCAGTGTCGTAAAGGCCGCTGTCAGAGATGTCTAAGGGTAGGTCATGAAGCTAAAGATTGCAGGAGCTCAAGGCCTGCGAATCAGAACCAGCAACAACAGCCACCAGTTCCACGAAACCAGCCACAGCAACAACAACAACAAGGAAATAAGGCATGCTTTCAGTGTGGGGCTGAAGGTCACTTCAAGCGGAACTGTCCCCAGTTAAATCAGAATCAGAACAACAACAACAATAATCAGGGCAATGGGAACAACAATGGGGGAAACAACAACAACAATGGTGCTAAGGGTCGTGCATTTGTGATTGGTCAGAGTGACGCAAGGAACGATCCTCATGTGGTTATGGGTAAGTTTCTTCTCGACGACTTTTATGTTACTGTATTATTTGATTCGGGTGCGGATACCAGTTATATGTCTCTGAAAGTTAGTCAAATGCTTAAACGCGCACCAACACTTTTGAACACCAAACATGTCGTAGAGCTAGCTAACGGTAAAAGTCTAGAAGCCACACACATAGTTCAGGGTTGTAATCTTATCCTCGCTGGTCAGACTTTCTCTATCGATCTCATTCCTATAACTCTGAGTAGTTTTGATATCGTCATTGGTATGGATTGGTTATCCCAACAACAAGCAGAGATCCTAGGCAAGGAGAAGATCATTCGTATTCCCCGTTCTGGCAAAGAACCTCTCGAAGTTCAAGGCGACAAGAGTGGTGTCGTGAGTGGCATCATCTCCTTCTTGAAGGCACAGAAGTGTTTGCGAAAGGGTCACACAGCTATTTTGGCACTCGTTACTGATACATCGACGACAGAGAAAAAGATTGGGGATATTCCTGTAGTACGCGACTTTCCTCAAGTGTTTCCTGAAGAGTTACCTGGGTTACCGCCCCATCGCCAGGTCGAGTTTCAAATCGAGCTAGCTCCTGGAGCAGCACCCATAGCTCGAGCGCCTTACCGCTTAGCTCCAACTGAACTGGAAGAACTGTCTAAGCAATTACAAGAACTATTGGAAAAGGGTTTCATACGTCCTAGCTCATCGCCCTGGGGAGCTCCACTACTATTTGTAAAGAAGAAGGACGGTACCTTCCGTATGTGTATAGACTACCGCGAACTGAACAAGGTGACTGTGAAGAATCGTTATACTCTTCCACGCATCGACGACTTATTCGACCAGTTGCAAGGGTCGAGCTATTACTCGAAGATTGACCTGAAGTCAGGCTATCATCAACTGAGAGTCCGGGATGAGGACGTCTCCAAAACAGCATTCAGAACCCACTACGGCCACTACGAGTTTTTGGTCATGCCATTCGGGCTAACGAACGCGCCTGCGGTTTTCATGGATCTTATGAACAGGGTGTGCAAACCTTATCTTGACAAGTTTGTTATTGTTTTCATCGACGACATCCTAATTTATTCGAAGAATCAGGAGGAACATGAGCAGCATTTACGACTTATTCTGGAACTCCTTCGAACGGAACAGCTGTACGCTAAGTTTTCAAAATGCGACTTCTGGCTTCGTGAAGTCCACTTTCTAGGCCACGTGGTGAACAAGGATGGGATTCATGTCGATCCATCCAAGGTAGATTCGATCAAGAACTGGCCTGCACCTCGCACACCGACAGAAATACGCCAATTCTTGGGTTTGGCGGGTTATTACAGACGGTTCATCAAAGACTTCTCAAAGATTGCGCAGCCGTTTACATTACTGACACAGAAAGGTGTTGCTTACCGTTGGAGTGATACACAGGAAACAGCGTTTCGGCACTTAAAGGATAGACTTTGTAGCGCACCTATCCTCTCATTGCCTGAAGGCACGGACGATTTTGTAGTCTACTGCGATGCATCTATTCAAGGTCTTGGATGTGTGTTGATGCAACGGGATAAAGTTATTGCTTATGCTTCACGCCAACTTAAGATTCACGAACGGAATTACACTATGCACGATTTAGAGCTGGGAGCTGTTGTTTTTGCGCTCAAGATATGGCGACATTATCTGTATGGCACCAAGTGCACCATCTACACCGATCACAGGAGTCTTGAGCATATCTTCAAGCAGAAAGAATTGAACATGCGACAACGTCGATGGGTCGAGTTACTGAACGATTACGAATGTGCTATAAAGTACCATTCGGGCAAAGCCAATGTGGTGGCCGACGCCCTCAGTCGAAAGGATACTACACCTAGGCGTGTACGAGCGTTGCAACTCACTATTCAGTCCAGTCTTCCTTCACAGATACGAGATGCTCAGGTAGAAGCATTGAAACCGGAAAACGTCAGGTCTGAAGCCCTACGCGGCTCAAGACAACGGTTAGAACAAAAGGCAGACGGCGCCTACTATGTAACAGGGAGCTTCATCCATTACAAGCTCGCGTAAATTTCCAAGATTTCCAGTGTCGCACTATTGCACATTAATTGTTTAGTTTGTTTGTTGACACGACTTGTCAAGTTTCACAATCGTACACGTTGTAATATGTTAAATCGTACATAATCGTAAGTGTATTTTATATATATTTGAGGTGCTATATAAGTGTTATTGTTATGTGTATATTATACATATCTTGCATAAATAATAAAACATTGGCCAATAACCTAACCAACATGAAAACACCCTTCTGTGATGAAAACACTTTAGTGTTTTCGTCCAGCAATGTTTGGCGAAAACAGAGATGGGCCTTGGCCTAGTATTGAGTATTATATATTTATTTTATAAACAATCTTCTCCGAGAAGTTTTCTCACTTACCAAACCTTATCCCATTGTCTCTCTCTCTACTCTTTGAACCCAACAACAACAGATCTCCTCATTCTAAGATAATCCTCTGTTTAATCCACGGTTAGTGTTAACTTTAATTAATTGTTTGATGTAAATCAATAGTAAGATTGATCTGTTTATCATTTATCTGTGATGATTTTTGGAATGTGAAACTGTATGATCGATATATATATATATACGTATATATATATGTATTGCCTGTAAACTGATGTGATGAGATGGTATGATCGATATATATAGATATTGTCAACAAACTGTTAAGTACATGTGATGATATGATTGACTGTGTTTGCTTGTTATGATATATCGATTGATAAGCTAGATTATATAACTGGGTTAAGTAACTGTAAGTGATGATGATGATGATGAAGGACTTCACGAAATCACCCACAACAAAAACAACCTGGACGAAATCACATAGGTGATTTCGGCCCAAGTATGTTTGGCCCAAAATAGATTTCGACACATATATGATTTCTATACATAGTGATTTAGGCCCACACATAGGGTTTTCGGCAAAGGGGTTAACGATATCATTGTGATTTCGGCTATAAGGGATTTCGGCTCCATAAAGGGTTTTCGGCCCAAGATGATTTCGGCCCAACTGTGATGTTTGTTAACTGGTTAAATCTATTAAGTTGTTAACTTTATTAAATTACGTATAATAACTTTGTTAGTTATGTAACTATGTTAGATTCATGGATGACACTCTGTTAAGTGGGTAACTCTTGTTAACTTTGTTAGTTAATTAACAGTGTTGGTTTGTTATTCCTGTTATGTATTTAACAGTGTTAAGAAAACTATGAAAACCCCGTTAAACCTGTTACTGTACTAGTATGTTGAATCTGTTGGCTAGTTAACTCGGTTAGTTGTTAACTCTGTTAAATGTGTTATTGGATAACTATGTTAGAAGAAACTGCGAAGGGTATCTATATGAAACATGAATTGCATGAGTTGGATTAACTGTTTACATGATTCAAGATGCTAATTTCTAGTCACTCTGTGATATTAATTGTATGTGAAACCTTACAAACAAGTACTGATCGAGTATACGTGCATAACTATAGGACTTGACTGATTTCTTATAAGCACATAGTTTAGCATACCGAGCAAACCAAGGTGAGTTCACACTTCTACCAAGGCATTGGATTCCCGGGGTTGGGAATGGGTTGATTGATTATTTATGCTTAAGAGTTATCGGAATTACATACCATAGGCCTCGGGAGAGGAAGGTCAATGGTAGATAATACTAGACTAGTGATACATATACTTCTCTTCGCACACATGCCGGGATCGGCCGCGATACTAGAACAATCTTCGCAAACATGCCTGGAATGGCCGCGAACTATACTTTAATCTTCGCAAACATGCCTGGAATGGCCGCGAACTATACTTTAATCTTCTCAAACATGCCTGGAATGGCCGCGAACTATACTTTAATCTTCGCAAACATGCCTGGAGGGCCGCGATACAAATATACCTAGTCTAGAGAACATATGGGAAACCCCCACTAAACTTCGCAAACATGCCTAGAGGGCCGCGATACCATTACATACGATACATGATTACTAAACAAGCATACGATTTACGATGCGAACATTATAACTAAATAACCAACTGTGAACTCGCTCAACTAGTTGTTGACTCTCTGTTACATGCCTTGCAGGACCTTAGGTACTTTTGGAGCTTTCACGGGAGGCACGGTCGTTGTGGACATGGATCGTGAATGTGTTGTTAAACATTATGACATTTTGTACTTAAACTTATGTTGGGTCTTACATTATTGCTTCCGCTACACACTTGTTTATGTTTGGTTTTGAAAGCACCTATCGTATCGATGAATGACTTTTACTTTTTACTTATATGTTCAATATGATTGGTGGCTTGATCCTGGTCATGTCACGCCTCCAAGCGGTGGTACTCCGCGTGTGGATTTTGGGGGTGTGACAAACTGCATCCAGGCTACAAGACTTCTAGAAGCGAGTTCTTTGCTGCAAACCGCAATCACTCGGGAATAGCTGCTACAAACCGCAACTATGCGAACGGTAGCTACGGAAGAGCCACGACTAAACCTCCACACAGTGGAGCAAAGCTACTTCAAAGAAAACTGCTTTTCAACAAAGCATGAAGGAAAGTGGCTACAAAACGAATGCGGAAGAGTTTCAACCAACTTCCCAAGCATCTAAGGTGGTCTCCTCCGGCAACACTACGTAAAGGAAAACTACTTCCCACCAAAGCGTGAAGGAAAGTAGCTCCAGAACAGTGGTAACAAGTCTGCTTATGACTAGTTACCCACCTATGGACCGCATAGAATAAACAATGGTGGGCACAACCCTGCCTACGACCATGTTTATCTGCCCATAGTCCAGATTCACATTGTTCGACCAAACACGGCCAACAATGGCGCAACTACCCCACGTTTCTCAAACAAACATGGCCAACAAGGTTCGGCAACGAGGTAACCGCAAAGGACGTGCGGTTACTAGAGACCTAAACCTCAGAGGACGTGCGGTTACTTGAGAGATGAACCGCAGAGGACGTGCGGTTACTAGAGAACTAAACCGGAGAACACGAACACCCCACAAAATAGGGATCATCGTTGGATATCCAGTTGAACATAGAGCTTGAGCAAAGCACTTACAAACATTGCATAAGCTAACATAGAGTTACGGGAACGGACACCTTCCGTCACCATCTCAAAGGTTGGCTCGAACCCGGCGGAACACTCTTCCGCCACGATCTCAAAGGTTGGTTCGAAACCAGCTGACATCATCAGTCACCATTTCAAAAGTTGGTTCGAAACACCAACAGGTGGCTGATGACATCAGAAAAAGGTAGACCAAGAGTCAAGTCCTTGGCTGAGAATTCCGCATCAGACGGAACTTGCTCACCGGACATCCTTCTCAAAGGAAGAAACAATCCACTCGAAAGGCCTACCGACCAAACGAACGGTCAACTACCTTCTAGAACACCTAAGTCCAGTATTCCTTCCACATGCAACTTGCATAAGGAAGAAACACTAGACTGGGGGGACTTGAAGGGGTATGGTCCCAAATCTCGCGTCTGCTGTCACGGCCCCCGACCCGGTTTGACCCGTTTCAGGAGCCGCGGGACAGAAATACTGCGGTATTTAATTAATTGAGTTTGACAGCGGAAGTTTTCATCAGGATCTTTTAAAATGTAAATATTTCCCGATTATTTTATTTCACAATGCGGGATAAAACCCGGTAATTTACAATAGTTTGATTTCATGAAATCTTTTATTTTTACAAAACATGTTTCTTTTATTTTATACTGAGCCACTTCCTTGAGCTTGTAGTGCTATATGGCACTTTTCCTGATTCATAACAGGTCACCTGAAACATGTTTGAAAAAGGTTTTGTCAGCGGGAAATACTGAGTGAATCATTCTATTTTGCATAATGATGCATGGTTATTAATTACAGCATAAGAGCGATTACAATGGCTTCTATCTTATTTTTATCTGGCCTTCTGTCACAATGGTGACGATGGTCATACCACTATTTAGATCAATGAACCTAAATAGTGATGATTATCCCCGTAGGTCAATGAACCTAACAGTGATTATCCCGAGTAGGTCAATGAACCTAACTGGGAGAAAATTTAGTAATGTGCACAATACCCCACTAACCAGTAATTCAAGATATCCATGACTTAGTCCCTGTAATTATAACCTTGAAAATAATTTGAGGTATTGTAAAATATTTGATAAAAAGAGAATGACTCACATTGCAAGTTTATACGGGCAGAGTTTAGCCTACTGATTTAGCCTTTTATCCTAGATTCAATAACAAGCACACAATTCGGGGTTAGTAATCAATCCAGCATTTACGATAACTCACGAGATCAAATTTTCACAACGAACGACAAAGTGCGATACTTCATCCATCGAATTAACGACGATTCATCGAATTAACGACGAACGACAAAGTATAACCCTAATGTGGGCGGCACTTAAACATCCATTGGATATATTGATCGATCGGACAATGAATCGTAATAGCGATTGTGCTAATACCCTGATTGCGGCGTCGATTTAGTGCCTGTGTGTGTTAATTGGAGTATACAGAAGATATCTCGGTGCCTGGAAAGAATTTCTCCGTCGAACATACGCAGAATTTCAAGTGCCAATGTCTGCGATTTATACACAAATTTTGGATTTGTTACGGACCGTAACAATTAATCCTTACGGTCCGTAAGGGTCTTGAAATTTGCATAGGGTGGCCACGTGTGGGACTAGCTCAGCTGAGTCGACAGTTTTCGTAAATTCCTTGTTGCCAACGTTTTAAGTTGGATAATCGTCCACTAGGGTTTATCCCCCCTGAGTTTTAGGGGCCCTAATCCTGATTCTGAAATTTCTGAAAATTTTAGGGTTTGCGCAGAATCACTTGGGTGTCTCAATTAGGGTTTCCTATTGGTCAAATTAATTTAATAATTATGACTTTTGATG
The DNA here is from genome assembly GCA_030545235.1 of Helianthus tuberosus. Classification (NCBI taxonomy): domain Eukaryota; kingdom Viridiplantae; phylum Streptophyta; class Magnoliopsida; order Asterales; family Asteraceae; genus Helianthus; species Helianthus tuberosus. Next base: position 27,166,434 of record CM060375.1, read on the forward strand.
AGAGTTGTTACATTCTCCCCACCTTAATAAAAATCTCGTCCTCGAGATTTACTGGAATAATTGAGGATACTTTCTCTTTATTTTGGATTCCAGTTTCTAAGTATATTCAGCTCCTTTCTTTGAATCCCATCTAATTTTGACTAAAACTAGGCGTTTATATTTGAGAAACTTGATCTTTCGATCCTCAATTTGAAGTGGTTTCTTAACAAATATCAGCTTTATGTTTATCTCTATATCTCGCAGAGGTACTACCAGTGATTTGTTTGATAAACATTTCTTGGATACATGAAATACATCATGTATTTTAGCTAACTTTCCTGGTATTTGTAAACAATAAGTAACTGTTCCTATATGTTGGATCACTGGAAATGGTCCTACGTACCTTGGACTTAACTTTCCTTTCTTACTCCATTCTAAGGAGATACTTTCAATTACATTTTGTCTCCAACTCGAACTCCAATAGCTTTCATTTATTATCTATATAACTTTTCTGACGATCTCTTGTCGTCTTCATCCTTTCCTTTGTGATACTGAATATCACAGTTGTAGTCACTTAGGATTTTCATCCATCTCCTTTGTCTTATGTTTGATTCTTTTTGCCCAAAAATATATATCTTAAATTCTTATAATCCGTATAGATAGTACCCTTACTTCCATACAGATAATGTCTCCAAATCTTAAGGCAAAAATTATGGTTCCTAATTCTAACTCATGAGTGGTATAGTTCCTTCATTCTTTTACCTCGATGCATACGCAATTACCTTTTTGCGTTGCATTAACACGCATTCAAATCCTAACTTTGAAGCATTACCTTATACTTCAAAATCTTTAGTTCATAAGGCTAGTATCTGAGTATTTGGTTAATTTCTGCTTTAAGATCCTTATTCAAACTTAGCTATTTTACAGATTAGCTTAGTTAATGGAATAACTATCTTGGAAAAATCCTTAATAAATCTTTTATAATATCCAGCTAATCCTACAAAAATTCCTAATTTCCTTTGCGGATTGCGGAACCTTTCCCTTGGTAATTGCTGCTATCTTAGCAGAATCTATGTAAATACCTTCATGATACATCATATGACTTAAAATTATACTTCTGACAGTCAAAATTCATTCTTCGAAAATTTGGCGTAAAGCTTTTCTTTTCTTAACAAAGTTAAGAGTACATGCAAGTACTGACAATGTTCTTTCTGACTTTTGGAATAAATAAGTCTATCGTCTATGAAGACAATTACAAATTTATCCAAATATGGTTTACAGATCCTATTTATCATGTCCATGAATGCTGCAGGTGTATTCTTTAATTCGAAGGGCAGGACTGTAAACTAGGAATGACCATACCTAGTTCTGAAAACAGTCTTAGGTACATCTTCCTTTGATACTTTTAATTGATAATATCCGGAACATAAGTTGATCTTAGAAAACTATCTATCTTCCTGGAATTGATCGAATAGATCATTAATTCTAAGTAATGGGTATCGATTCTTAATTGTAACTTTATTCAATTCTTTATAAGCAATACACATTCTTATTGAACCATCCTTTTTCTTAACAACCAATATTGTGCTAACCGATAAGGTTCCCTGGCTTATCGGTAAAATTCCTGGAATTAGATGAATCCTAAATTCTATCTCCCTATCTGGTGATATTCCAGGTAAATCTTCTGGAAATACATCTGGGTATTCTGAAATTACAGAAATTTCCTTAATTTCTTTATCTTTAGTATTGATGATTATTGGAATCATGTATACTATTCCTTGTTTTTGTTCATAATTAACAACTTCCATTATTGATTATGAACTTTATGGGTTTACAGGGTTGTATCTCCTGTAATCATTATTACTTCTCCAGTGATTGCTCCAACTTCTATAGAATTCTTATCATAGAAAATTCGAGCATAGTTGTTTACTAATTAATCCATTCTTAGCACAATTTTGATTTCAACTAATTTCATAGATAATAAGGTTGCAGAAAATTTATGACTTAAAAGTTCTATTTCTCCGTTTTGCAGAACCTTATTTACTTTAACTAAATTCCCATCTGCCAATTCTACTGTAGAAATTTATCTAATGCTGGTTAACGGTAGTTTAAGAGTTTGGCAGAGTAAAGTATTTATAAAACTTTGGTTTGCTCCAGAGTCAAATAATACTTTTAGTGTAAACGTTGTAAGTTAAGAACATACCGGCTATCACATCTGGAATCATCTCGGCTTCTTGAGTAGTCAGCTGAAAGGCTCTTACATTCCTTTTTGCTCCTTCTGCTGGTTTGACTTGATTGTCAAATGGTTTATTCAGTTTTGGACAATTTGGCCTAAGATGTCCAGTTTCTCCACAGTTGTAGCAAACTGAAAATTTCTTCCTCCTACAGTCTTCTTCTTGATGCCCTGGAATTTTGCAAAAATTGCAATATCCTTTGCATCTTCCAAAATGCTTCCTTTTGCAAAAATTGCAAAATGGGTTAGTAGAAGATTGCCCATTCCCTCCTTTCTTGAAATTGTTATGGTTACCCGAACGAAATTCTTGGGTAATCTTTTGGGCTACTTCCTTCCTTCTATTTTCTTCTCTTGTCCGTACTAGCTCGTCAGTCAGAGTATTGGCTAATTCCACCGCATCATCAATCGTGCGAGGTTTCGCAGCCTTGAAAATATTACGGATTTCGGAAATCAATCCCCAAATATAACGAGAAATAAGTACCGGCTCTGGCGAAGCCAGGGTTGGTACCACTCGAGCATACTCGAAGAATGTCGTAGTATACCCTCGACAATCTACATCCACCATCCGGTGGGTTAGAAACTTATTTGCCATTTGATCTTTTTCATATTCAGGACATAATTTTCTTTCTACAAGACTCTTAAATTCTTCCCATTTCATGGCATAAGCCCTATTTCTTCCTTTAGCCTGTAACACTGTGTTCCACCATTCTAGCGCCACTTCTTTGAAAAGATTTGACGCATACATGACCTGATCATCCTGAGCACATTTACTTATGGCAATTACTGCCTCGGTTTTCTCTAACCAACGCAGTGCCGCAGTCGCTCCTTCATTGCCTGCAAACTCAGTGGGTTTACAAGCAAGAAATTCTTTGTAAGTGCAACCAGGCGTTGCAGTTTTCCTTTTCTTAGGGAGCGGAGCTTGCCGTGGTTCATTATCATGATTAACATGATTACTGCCTCCATTTACGCTATTACTGAAGTTATCTTTAGAAATACATTTACTAGGAACAATTTGTTGCGGTTCGATTGGATTTTTAACAGCAGCAATGATTGATGGAATAGCATTGGCTATCCCTTGAGCAACTAATCCTGGAATAGCGTTGGCTATCCCTTGAGCAACGATATTTTCTATATCTTGCCTAGTCATATATTGATCCCCCGGTTGTTGCTCAGATTGATTAACCTCATTAACTGGTTCATTATTAGCGTTTTCCATCTGATATCTAATTTATAGATACATAATTAGTATAAAGGAAATAATCCAATGTCACAATTTAATTGCACATAATCACATAAACGAATGTACAAACAAAAGTTGTAACTTTCTAAAATTTCCTTATATCTTGCTTCTATATACACCCGTTTTATTATTTATTTTACACATACCGATTTTACTATTACTATTGCACAATCATAGTTTCATAATCCACTATCCTTTGTTAGGTGATGTTCTAGTAACGGCGTTCCTTCTCATCGTATTTCCAGGAGATCTGTCCCAAAATCTCTTGGATCCTATTCCCAGCATCCATTTTGTCAAAATGACAAAATTCAGTCATATTCTCGTTACTTCTTGGTGAATTTGGTAAAGATTCTGAATTGATCTTAGGAAAAAGCTTATAGGGATGGTTTTGTAACAGTATTTCATTAGTCACCCATTCGTCTATTTGCGAGTGGATTGAAAGGTTTGAAATAGCTGGTTCTAAATTCATTGGTAGTTGTGTTTCAAGAGAATGAATAAAATCATTTTCATTAACAGGCTCAATAGTATCATCTGTTGCCATTATAAAATCTAGTTCTTCTTGAGATGGTAATCCCTCAATTTGCCTAGAGCTTTCCCCAATTTTCATTTTCTTAGGCTTAGGTTTCTCAAGAGGTAAAGCGTTGAATTCTATAGGTTCTTCTATGTCTGGAATATATCTATTGAAATCTCTGGAAACTTCTATTCTTACTGGATAGAGATTTAAATTCTGAAGGGCTTCCGACAGATCACTCATGCTGTTTATGCAAGATACACACAGTTACTAAGTTTATATCAATTTCATAGAAAACTTTTAAATATTATTTCATATTGGGTAACTATGAAACAACCGAATATGAAAACATAATAGGTTTTATTTGTAAATTTATTTACTGAATAAGATTTCTAGACTTTAAATAATAAAAGTGCTAAAACTTTGAGTCAAATTATTTAAAGATTTATATTTACTACTACAGTAGCTAACATATAAAAATCTGCCCATACTGTTTAAAATTAGTCAAACAATAAAACATATAATCACAAAATAGCAATTAATAAAAATTAAGTATTTTCTAAATACTTAATTGGCTTAATTCAGTGGCTCGATAAGTGGCTCTGATACCACCTTATTTCTGTCACGGCCCCCGACCCGGTTTGACCCATTTCAGGAGCCGCGGGACAGAAATACTGCGGTATTTAATTAATTGAGTTTGGCAGCGGAAGTTTTCATCAGGATCTTTTAAAATGTAAATATTTCCCGATTATTTTATTTCACAATGCGGGATAAAACCCGGTAATTTACAATAGTTTGATTTCATGAAATCTTTTATTTTTACAAAACATGTTTCTTTTATTTTATACTGAGCCACTTCCTTGAGCTTGTAGTGCTATATGGCACTTTTCCTGATTCATAACAGGTCACCTGAAACATGTTTGAAAAAGGTTTTGTCAGCGGGAAATACAGAGTGAATCATTCTATTTTGCATAATGATGCATGGTTATTAATTACAGCATAAGAGCGATTACAATGGCTTCTATTTATTTTTATCTGGCCTTCTGTCACAATGGTGACATGTCACAATGGTGACGATGGTCATACCACTATTTAGATCAATGAACCTAAATAGTGATGATTATCCCCGTAGGTCAATGAACCTAACAGTGATTATCCCGAGTAGGTCAATGAACCTAACTGGGAGAAAATTTAGTAATGTGCACAATACCCCACTAACCAGTAATTCAAGATATCCATGACTTAGTCCCTGTAATTATAACCTTGAAAATAATTTGAGGTATTGTAAAATATTTGATAAAAAGAGAATGACTCACATTGCAAGTTTATACGGGCAGAGTTTAGCCTACTGATTTAGCCTTTTATCCTAGATTCAATAACAAGCACACAATTCGGGGTTAGTAATCAATCCAGCATTTACGATAACTCACGAGATCAAATTTTCACAACGAACGACAAAGTGCGATACTTCATCCATCGAATTAACGACGATTCATCGAATTAACGACGAACGACAAAGTATAACCCTAATGTGGGCGGCACTTAAACATCCATTGGATATATTGATCGATCGGACAATGAATCGTAATAGCGATTGTGCTAATACCCTGATTGCGGCGTCGATTTAGTGCCTGTGTGTGTTAATTGGAGTATACAGAAGATATCTCGGTGCCTGGAAAGAATTTCTCCGTCGAACATACGCAGAATTTCAAGTGCCAATGTCTGCGATTTATACACAAATTTTGGATTTGTTACGGACCGTAACAATTAATCCTTACGGTCCGTAAGGGTCTTGAAATTTGCATAGGGTGGCCACGTGTGGGACTAGCTCAGCTGAGTCGACAGTTTTCGTAAATTCCTTGTTGCCAACGTTTTAAGTGGATAATCGTCCACTAGGGTTTATCCCCCCTGAGTTTTAGGGGCCCTAATCCTGATTCTGAAATTTCTGAAAATTTTAGGGTTTGCGCAGAATCACTTGGGTGTCTCAATTAGGGTTTCCTATTGGTCAAATTAATTTAATAATTATGACTTTTGATGAGAGTTGTTACATCTGCATAACCGCGAATGACCATTACCCTTATCAAAAACCCCCACCAGCAATAAACTCACCTGTGTCCGCGTGGGCACACGCGAACACATCAGTCCAATCTGTCCAGTGATGAGAAGACTTACCTTAAGGACGGAAACTAATGTTGCGCATAGCGATGCGGCACCGCACCGCATCCTATGAACATTTTCGTCACGACAAGGGATCTGAACAACAGTAACAGTCACTCAGCAGGCAATGCGGCATAACACCGCATCCCGCGTAAATCATGGATGGAACAACCAACGCGGGAACAACATCAATGACCGCAAGCAGCGATGCGGCTTGGCACCGCATCCTGCCTACGAGGCAAGTGGGTCTGACACCACAGTGCAAGTGGCACTGGGAACAGTTGCCTACCGGCCCACGTGTATGCAACAGTCTGATGCCACGGCAAGACGTGGCATCATCACAGTATCCGACAGGTCTGACACACCTGCGAATAGCTGTGCGTTGTCAGGCTAGCTACTCAACTACCCTCCTCCACTCCTCGGCTATAAATACTGACCCCAAACCAGGTTTGAGGTATCACTTCTCTACTCTCTCAATACTACGACTATCACACTTTGCTTCCCAAGCAAACCACTGATTCTCACGCCGGAGAGTGGTAACAAGGAGCACCCACCACCCCATCCTCCTTGTTGCGAGTCACGGCTTGTTTCCTTGTGCAGGAAACCCTCCACCAGACGATCCAGCCGGCGATCCTCGGAAAGAAGGGATTAACCCTCTTGACGAGACCAGTGAGTTAACCCACCTGGTTAACCATTGTTTCATCAAGTTCCAATAGAGTTTTGTGTAAGGTTTGTATTTAGGACTTGCAAGATTCAAGGTTTTAGCATCCCCCCCCCCCCCACACTTAAATTACACATTGTCCTTAATGTGTCCCAAAAATAAGTTTTTAGGTTGATTGAAGGTGTAAAAAGGTGTGAAAAAGCAAAAATTTTGTGTTACTGGGCGCTGAACAAGGCCCCGTGGTGTCCGGGCAAGGCCCCGTGTTCAAGTGCCAGTAACAAAATTAAATCAAGAGAAACAGAAGCCTAGACACGGGGGCGTGTTGGGTGGGCACGGCCCGTGTCCAGTTTACCTGAACTGGGTATTTCTGCAGACTGTGCAGCACGGGGCCGTGTTGGGCGGACACGGCCCGTGCCGAACTTACTGTAAACAAAGAATTTTTTCGAATGGTCCTGTTTTCCTGCATGGGGTGCTGGTTCAAGTTTCCCTTGTATCCTTTGCCATCTCAAGTGTGTTTTATTCCTGAAAATTAAAACTAACTAGAAAACATAAAAATTAATCTAAACTAAACTAAGGATAGTTCCGCGGAATGCCTCCGTGGTGCGCCACGTTTATAAGGGTCCTTGGCTAGACCCAAAGCCTGGTCATATGTTACCCAAGTGGGATGTCTCGCATCCCATGTTACACCGTCGGAGAGCGTTATCCAAGCTTGATTCTATGACCTTCATGTAGTTGACCGGGTCTTCGTCCTCTACTCTCCTTCCACATTCAAACTTCACTTCCTTGTCCCCAAACTTCAATGTTAGTGTTCCGTCATTCATGTCCACCACTGCTTGGGCGGTGGCTAGAAATGGCCTCCCGAGGATGAGAGGGACATCGGTGTCTTCCTCCATGTCTAGGATGACAAAATCGGTTGGGAAAACGAAATTGTCAACTTTGACCAATAGATTTTCAGCGACACCTTGTGGAATTTTGACGGATTTGTCGGCGAGTTGTATGCTCATCTTTGTAGGGCTCGTTGTTCCTAGGCCGAGTCGTTTGAACATCGATTGGGGCATGAGGTTAATGCTAGCCCCAAGATCGGCTAATGCATTACGAATGGGGGATTCCCCGATCGAGCAAGGAATCGTGAAGCTTCCGGGATCAATTTTCTTTTGTGGGAGTTTGTTGAGTACTAAGGCGGAGCATTCTTCGCCTAAGTTAACTAATTGCAATGATTCAATTTTCCTTTTGTGAATGAGGAAGTCCCTCATAAATTTTGCATATTTAGGCATTTGGGTTAGGACCTCAATAAAAGGGATATTAACATGCAATTGTTTTAGTAAATTTTCGAACTTTGCGAATTGCTCATCGGTCTTTTGACGATTTAACCGCCCGGGGTTTGGAACCGGAGGAGTCTTGGTGGGCTCTTGATTTGGTGGAGAAGCCTTTTCTGGTTGGGGCGCGGGTGAAGTCGTGCTTTGGCCGAGCTGACTTCCTTCAACCGGTGGTAATGGGGCATCCTCGGGACCCACGGTTCGGTTTCTCAATGTGATGAGATGTACTTGCGCCTTTGGGTTGGTTTCGGTATTGCTGGGTAACGCGCCTTGTGGTCTCTCGGAGAAATTTTGAGCTATTTGATTTAATTGTTTTTCAATGTTTTGAATGCTAGCTTGTTGATTTCTAAAATTCGACTCCAATTGCTGAAATCAATCCGAGTTTTTCTTTTCGGTTTCGGTGATGAGGCGAGATACAGTATCTTCAAGCCTTTCTCTTCCACCCTGTTGTTGAGAAAAATTTTGTGGTTGTTGAAAGTTAGTTCGTTGGTTTTGTTGGTTACTACTATTGCCGGGATCTCTCCAACCAAGGTTAGGGTGGTTATGCCATCCTTGGTTGTAGGTACCCGTTGGTGGACCCGACGATCTAGGTCTATTATCAATGTAGTTTACTGTTTCTGTTTGATCATCTACTTCTTTCATACAACTCCAATTTTCATGTGGTCCACCACACCCCTCACAAGCCATAACCGAGGCCGTTTTTGTCATTTCTAACTTTTTAATTTTTGAAGAAAAGGCCTCGATTTGGGCTTGTAAAGAAGTGTTTTCATCAACCTTATGGGCGCCCGGGGCAATAGATTTATTACCTCGGGGAGTGTGCCACTGAAAATTGGTTTGAGCAATTTCCTCAATTTGATTGTATATTTCATTTGGGTGACGATTACCTAGAAGTCCCCCGGAGCTAGAATCAAGTGTTTGTCTTGTGTGTGGCAACAACCCATTGTAGAAAGTGGATACTTGTTGCCATACCGCAAGACCGTGGTGAGGACACTTTCTTAGTAGCTCCTTGAACCTTTCCCAAGTTTCATATAAGGATTCCCCATCCTCTTGTGAATATGTGTTAATTTCAGTCATTAATTTAGCTGTTTTAGCAGGAGGGAAATACTTATATAGGAACTTTTGGGCTAGTTCATCCCAGGTGTTTACCGATCCAACTGGGAGGGTGTTAAGCCAACCCTTAGCTCGGTCTTTTAGCGAAAATGGAAACATTCGAAGGCGGATGGAGTCATTTGATGCTCCATTGATCCGAAAGGTATCACATATTTCTAAGAAATTAGTAATATGTAGATGGGGATCCTCGTCCGCAAGCCCATGAAAGGTCGCGGAGTTTTGAAGCACTTGTATCAAATGCGGTCGAAGTTCGAAGTTATTGGCTTCGACATTCGGTGCATTGATAGCGGCGCCGAGATTACCTATGGTGGGTCGTAGGTAATCCATGAGGGTACGTTGGTCCGCCATTGGAAGTGGGTCCCCCGAAACTTTCTCTTGATTTTTAGCTTTAAGTCTTTTTTTGAGAAAGCGTTCGGGTTCTTCTAGAGGTTCTTTTATGTCTCTACTAGAACTGGAGCTCATGCACTACGTAGGAAGTTCAAATGTGGCGCCGAGGTTCCAATTCCTGCATAAAAGACAGAAAAGAATGTTGGTCAGAAGGTTCACCACGGCCCCGTGCTCAGTGAACACGGCCCGTGGTCGGAGGTACAGTGATTGTTTTCCGGATCCCTGTCACTGGGAGTTGGACACGGCCCCGTGTTGCACCGACACGGCCCCGTGCTCATCTCTCAGTAGCTCGAAAAATAAAAACTGCCAGTAATAGTGCTGGGCACGGCCCGTGTCCGACCAGGCACGGCCCGTGTTGAGCTCTCCGGAAACTGAAAAACTAAGAAAAATCCTAAAAAAATAGAAAAATAAGAAAAAACGATTAGGCCGTTGATTCCTAACTTTCTTAAAATCCTTGTGTCCCCGGCAACGGCGCCAAAAACTTGATGTGCGTGAGTGTTATTAGTTTTTAATGTATATGTTAAGCCCTTTTTTAACACTTTTTAGCCAAGTTTTAAATTTATAAAACACGATATTTACTAACACTAAACACACATATGGGCAAGTGCACCCATCGTGAGCGTAGTATAGTGTTGGTAAGATACCGAGGTCGTCCAAGGACACAAGAGCTTTTAGTACCGGTTTATCCTCAACGTCTAATCAAATCAAAAGTTGGAAAAAGGTTTTAAACTAGAAAAATAAAAACTAACTAAAATGCTGAAAATAAAAATAAAATAAAAACAGATAGACAAGATGAATCACTTGGTTCCAACTCGTGTATAGTGTAACCTTTGATTATTTCCGCACCTTTGCACTTATTTAAGAGATTATCTTAGTTATTGTAGTAGGCCCCTCTTTTGAAGGTGACGTTACCCTCAACCCAGTAGTTTGAGTCAGCAAGGATACAATCCTAAAGGGTCGGATTATTGAAAGATAGTTAATTAAGTTATTAATGCAAATTATGGTAGGCCCCTCTTTTGAAGGTGACGTTACCCTCAGCTAAGTAGTCTGAGTCAGCAAGGATACAGTCCTAAGTAGTCGGGTTATAGTATTAATAGTAGTTTAACTTATGAGGGGATCAAAGAATTTGGACCCCCGCCATCCAATACCGTTAAGTATTGAAGGAGGTCCTACTAAATTTGACCCCAGGTCCCTTGCGGGATCTCTAAACGCTGAACAACGGCAAGACTCTTACCAAACCGTTCCCTTAACCCCCGACCAGGTAGCCAACATACCTCCATATAGACCGTGGAGATATGAATGGTGAAAATCTTTTATTTTATATAGACAGTAAAATAATGCCAAGACACCACGGACAAACGATAAGGAAGAATCACCTTCAACATAAGAAACTAGTTATTAAAGTCATTAATACAAAACCAATTAAAAAGTGCGAAAAGATTAAAAATAAAAAGTATTACACTCAACACTTGTCTTCACCAAGTGATGTAAGAGACTTAGGCAAACATAGCCTTGATTGTCAAGAACTCTTACGATCAATCTTGGATCCCAAGACGACTCACACACTCTACGGTGGACAATGGATGATGGTGGTGGATGATGGTGGTGGATGATGGTGTTATGGTGGTGGTGGGTGGTGGGTGAAGTGTGAGAGAGGTGGTGTGCCAAGGGATGGTTTGAGCTTGAGCCAAGCACTCCTATTTATAGGCTGAACAGAAGCTCGGGCACGGCCCCGTGTCCACATCCTTCTCTTTCTTCATTTAATGCAGCTTGTCTTATTAGTTGACCACGCCCCCGTGTCCGCTGAGCACGACCCCGTGTGCAGAAGCATATCTGTACTATCAAGATTTTCCTGGATTCTGCGAATCTTATAGTTGACCACGGCCCCGTGTCCGCTGAGCACGGCCCCGTGGTGGGCAATAGAAGCTTCTACCACTTTGTCTTTTCTGCTGACACTTGAGCACGCCCCCGTGTTTGCTGAGCACGGGGCGTATTCAGTCTTCTGTCTTCTTGTTTTGCTTGGGAAGATGCTGTCGTGGGGTCGGGCATGTCACATTAGTTCCTTTTCTTGTATTTATGTTAGATTTTGCTGTCTTTTTGCTTCTTTAGTTAATTTGAGCTCATTTAATCCTGAAAATACAAAAGGAAGACAAAAGCACACTTTTTTCAACATTAGTACTAAAAAGGGTTAGTTTTATGCCACAATTGATGAAATTTATATGTTGTATTTTGCACACATCACTCCTTATCCTGAGACTTGATATGAACCTGTTTAACGCTGCTACCCTTCCTATTAATCTTTGCACATCCTTCATGTTGGATGGTGATTTGAGATCCAGGATAGCTTTAATCTGTTCTGGGCTTGCTTCTATTCCCCTCTTGGTCACCATATATCCTAAAAATTTTCCTACCCCCACTCCGAAGTGACACTTAGCAGGATTCATCTTCATATTATACTGGTCCAGGATATTGAAAGCACATTCAAGATCCTGGAGATGATCCTCGGCTTTCTTGGATTTTACCACCATATCGTCAATATATACCTCCATCGTGTCCCCTAGTTTGTCTTAGAATATCATATTGACTAGCCTCTGGTATGTTGCACCTGCATTTTTAAACCAAAAGGCATGGCAGTATAACAATATATACCTGTGGGTGTCATGAATGCTGTATCTTCCTGATCAGATGGCTCCATTTGGATTTGCTGGAATCCTAAGGATGCATCCATAAAGGTTAGCATTTCATGGCCGGCAGTTGCATCCACCATCGAATCTATATGAGGCAATGGGAACGGGTCTTTCGGACAAGCTTTATTGAGGTCTGTGTAATCTACACAAACTCTCCATTTCCCATTCTTCTTTTGAACCACCACCACATTTGCTAGCCACTTAGGGAACTCAACTTCCCTAATCATCCTGGACTTCAACAATCTTTCAACCTCCTCTTGTATAATCGCATTTCTTTCAGGACCAAATTTCCTTCTCTTTTGCTGAATGGGCTTAAAAGACCTGTCGATTCCAAGCTTGTGAGTTATAATATCTTTCGATATACCTGTCATGTCTTCGTGTTTCCATGCAAACGTGGACATCCTGCATTTCAAAAAGTTAGTAAGTTGATTTTCGATATCCTGAGGGATATTGGCTCCTACAAGCACCGAGATATCTGGATTATCCTGGTCCAGGATAATTTTCTTTACATCCTGTTCCGAGGCTTCCATGACATCCTAGGCTTGTATCTTTAATTGCTATCCTGATATGGATTTTGTTGACGCCTTCATTGAAGAGGAGTAGCATTCCTTCGCCTCCTCTTGATCGCTTTCCACTTTGACTACCCCCAAAGAGTAGGGATCTTAACACACTGATGATAGGTGGAAGGTACGGCTTTCATATCATGAATCCATGGCCTGCCCAATATGATATTGTAGCAGGATAATGAATCCATGACACAAAACCGCTGCATCGAATTCACTCCTTCAACTATATACAGGCAGCCTTATCTCTCCAACAGTGTTCTTTACTTCTCCATTGAATCCTACAAGCACGGTGGACTTCAAGGTAATCTCCATTTCTGGGATGTTCATCCTCTTCAGGGTCTCTAGTTGAATGATGTTAACCGAGCTGCCATTGTCCACTAATATCCTGCGTACAAAATGATTACCAGACCATCATGAAGAGGATCCTGAATGCTATCCTGATCATCACTATCAAATGTTATCACTTTGTCAGTTGTAAGTGCTGACATCCTCGTCGGCTTATCTCCTCTTTCTGCCTTAGCCTCCTTGGCATGTCTCTTGGCCGCTGAGTATGAGGTTCCACATATATCAGGTCCTCCGGATATAAAGTTAATTATCTTGGCGTCCGGAGGAGGTGATGCTGCTCGTTCAGGATCCTTTTCAGTATCCTGACCCTTATTCTTCTTCCTGCCTATAAGATCTTTTAAGTAGCCTTTGCTTAGCAGATAGCTTATCTCCTTTCTCAGGGCTATGCAATCCTCTGTTACATGCCCAAAATCTTCGTGGAAGGCACACCACTTGGACTTATCCTTCCAATCAGCCTTTTGTTGGTTCTTCCTTAGCCATCTTGCTTTATTTCCTAAACCCTGCATGGCATATATTAATTCAGGAGTATTAACAGAAAAACAATATTCTGACAACTTAGGATACTCCTCAGAATCTTCGTCCTCAATAGCATTCACTTTCTTGCTGTCATTCCTACCATATGGCTTAGAGCGATATGGCTTGTACGAAGATTCTGACTTCCTGTTAGTTGATTCATATGTTGAGGACGAATTTATCCTCTCTTGCATTTTCTTGTCGTCTTCAAGCCTGATATATCTTAGAGCCCTGTTTCGTGCTTCGTCCAAGTTCCAGCAAGGATTCATCACAAGATCCTGATAAAATTGAGAATCCTTTTGTAATCCCATCTTGAATGCTTGTACAGCCATAGCAACATCAAGATGTGGGATATCTAAGGATTCTCTGCTGAATTTGTTCACATAATCCCTAAGGGATTCTTGAGGTCCCTGCCTTATCCTGTAGAGGTCACTTGTTAGTTTTTCAAAGCTACTACTACAAGAAAATTGACTGTTAAACAAATTAACCAAATGAGCAAATGATGTAATCGAATGAGGTGGAACGCTTAAGAGCCACTTCAAGGCTGATCCTGTCATAGTAGAGCCAAAACCCTTGCAGAGACATGCTTCTTTAAGATCCGGTGGGATAGGATTCACTTCCATCCTCTCCCTATACTGGGAAATATGCTCTTCAGGATCCGTCGTCCCATCATAAAGCTTCATGTTGGGAGTTTGGAATCATTTCAGCATCACAAATGTGGCGAACGAAGCGGGATATGTTGTGACTATCCTGGGATACTTCCGGTATGGGCTGCACTACCCCAGGTACACTTGATATCATATCTTTCAGCTTCTGGAGCTCTCTGGAGAGTGCCAAGGTTACACTTGTATCCTGCGAAGATCCAATATTGTTAGTAGCAAGAGTATTAGCATTATTAGATAAGTTACCAGTCTGTTGATTCTGGCCATATCCTGGAGCGTATCCTGGGCCCCTCACAGTCGATATCCTGGATGATGGGGGTATCTCAAGAGCATTGCTCTGGGAACGGCTTGGTACAACATTGCCCTGATTATCCTCAGTATACACCGCTGAACTAAATTCAGATTCCTGGGCTGCAAGGGAGTGACAACATCCTCAGCAGGTTTCTTGGAGTTGTACTTCAAAAGTTGTATTTCTCTCATTATCATCTGATTAGTCCCTTGCTGCTCCTTCATCTAATCCTGTATATTACCAAACAAAGCTAAAATTTCATCATTAGAAGCCATAATAGGAGTTCTCCGTGAGGCAGCGGATCTGTAAACATTCTAAACAGCAGGGGTGTCTCGAGGTGTTTGGCCTTCATTTCTCCTTTGAGTAGCTTGAACTTGCGGAGGTGGAGGAGGCAATGAACCAGTAACAGCAGAGGTTGTAGCAGGCATGGAGGAGGAGCTCATGTTTGATTTCGAAGCCATTGAAAATAATTGTGAAAAAAATTTTGAAAATAAAAAGCCAAGTAATGATTTTAACAAGGCTTTTAGTAGAAATAGCACCACTTGCCCCACGGTGGGCGCCAAATTGTTTTGGTCAAAAATTACCGAAGCAATTTAGTGATCAAATTAGTTTTGTGAGATAGTGTGCTAGCAGTGTTTATGAAGAATGTGTTGGTTTGCTTGTTTGTAAAAAACAGTTTTCAGGATATAGCTCAGGATATTAAGCTATATCAACGATCAAACGATGAGCGAAAATGTAAAGATTGACACAAGATGTACGAGGAAAGCCCTTGATCAATCTAAATCTCTGGCATAAAACCTTGGGAGCTGACAATCGCAGCTGCCTTGTTCTTCTTATTACTTCAAAACTCAGGATACAGTGCAGGATAATTCCCAGATCGTTGCTAAGTGTTACAAAAATTGCTAGTGAAGAATGTTTGTGTGTAATTGCGAGAGAAAGTGTTAGAATTCGAGAGTAGTGAATGCGAGTGTCGTGACCTATCGATCTGGTTATCCGGTATTTATAGTTACAAAGAAAAAACGAATTCTCCTAAAATGGTGGGATGCCTTGGAATATTCGCTAGTGAACGTTATTGACCAGGTATTGCGGCTTCAACGTCTTTCTTCTAACCATTTAGACCGAGTCTTCAGATGAACGAGTCTTCGTGAACGTTGTGATCCTGCAACTATGACCTGCACGCGAATAGTTAGTAATCACCAGGATACTGCCTCATGATGTTACCAATATCCTGGTCTGGTATCCTGATAGTTAACAGCTATAATTAAGTCAAGATATAATTCAGGATATGGGCTTAGAATTTCACCCATAACAGAGATATATTCAGCAACGTCTGATAGAGAGCAAAAGAAAGAAACAGAAGCTGGTGGAAATGAAGAACAGTTAGAAGATAGTCTTGATGCTGAAATACGTCGTATAGAGCAAAATGAACGAGAAGCTCAGATGAAAAAGAAAAGGGGTGGTGAAAACAATGATGTATATATTCCTTCTAATCATAAATTTGATGATGAAGCTGAAAGTCCAGTTAAAAAGACTCGAAGATTTAAAATTAAGCCCGATGTACAAAAGAAGGCCACTGGGTCTCCTCCTTTCAAGAAGGCACGAAGGAAGTACAAGAAGAGAAAGACTGCTGTTGAAGAAAATGTTGAATCATTTCCACCACCACAACCATCACCACCACGACAATCATCACCCTACCATCATCACCACCACGACAACCATCACCACAACTACCACCATCGCCACCACGACAACCATCACCACCACCATAACCTTCAATGCAACATGTTACACCTCCATAACCATCTTCACAACAAACACCTCCAGTTCAGCAACGTTCTACACCAAGATCAGGAGCAAGAGGTTCTTTAGAAGCCATATTTTCTTTTGACTTTAGAGATATTCCAGAGACTGAGGCGTTTAGTATAGATATGTTCAATGATACAAAGATTGCAGACAGATTCGTATTGTAATGAATGATGTGAAGATTGCTTAGCTTGAAAGTCGACTAAAATGGGTTGAAGATGATCGAAAGAATCTCGAAGCGGTGTTAGCAAGTTTTCTATCAGAGAATGATCGACTTCGAAGATTAATTGATGTATATGAAGCTGAACGTCTACTAAATACAAGACAGATAGATTTATTGTAGAAAACTTTAATCAAAAAGTTGGGTATTGAATATAAGGCAGAAGTTGACTTGATCGAGAAGGAAGAAGCTAGAGAGAAAGTTATTGATCGTGAAAAACAAGTTGAAGCTGAATCAACTGTGTTAGGGAAAGGAAAGGAGAAGATTGATGAGGTTTGTAATACTTCAAACTGAGCCAGATGCTGAATATGTGCCACAGATTATTTCTAAAAAAGTTGAGAATGTTACAAAGGTTGAGAATGTGACAGTGGTTGAAGATGAAGTTATTCCTGTATCAATGGAGTTTGTACTTGTTGGTGAGCCAGTTGATGTGACTGATATGACTTTGAGACAAAAGGCTATTAATCGTAAGAAGATGTATGCTGACGTCGATGCTGAAGTTGATGAGTTTGATGAAGATGAGGATAATGAATATAAAGATGACGCTGATAAGAAAGATGATGAAAAAGACGATGAAGACAAAGATGATAATGATGACGATCAGGGAGGTACATGTGTTAGAGTTGAAAGGGCAAAGATTAATGAATCATTCAACTATGATGATCATTTTCAAGATAATGTGGATGAAGAAAGTGAAGGTCAAACTCAGGGGGAGTAGACATAGCAAGTTCACGATGAAGAGCAATCAGGAATCTTCACAACTACTCAATAACAGCTGAACCTGATTGTCAACATCCCCGGATTTCTATGTTAGAGCATGGCGTAGTGGAAGGTGAGTTTTTACATAATTATACAAAGGAAGAGATAGTGAAGATGTTGGGAGTGGACGAAGAATCGTTTGATTTTGATTTTGAAGAAGAACTCAACAACATTAGTGATGAGCCAAACGATTACATGTATAAGTATATTCCAGATGCTACTGATAAATATGATCGAGTAATTGTTGAAGACGCACCAGATGATGATGGCGAATCTGTGAAGTATTCAGGGGTTGATACTGATATGTTTCCTACATTTGATGAATTATTCAAAGATAACACAGATGATTTGTTGAAAAGAAAGGTAGAAGAAACAGTTCAAGAGGGAAGTGTTCCAAAGCGTCTATCGAAAGAAGAAATTGTTGAGGCTAGGAAGTACCGGTTTGACGAAATCCCCAAAGAACGCAAATTTAGATGACCATTGGCGTTATTCACACGTGATAAAGACAAATCTCTGGGAGATATCCTGAGTTGGGGTTGAATGGAGCAATTAGATGTGTATGCCATCAAGAGGGAGTTTGGTGTGCAATACTTCAAGTATTTATCAGATTTGAAGTCATTACCCTATTGGGATGTTGAGGAACTCGCTCAAACAAAGATGATTAGTTTCCAGATGAAGTTCCACGATCAGAGGTTATGGAGGCTGTGGTGCGTGTAAAGCGTGTTATGATTTTATTGACATTTTAAGTCCATTTTACGTGTTAGTCAAGAGTTAAATTTATAAAACACGATATTATACTAACATTAATCACACACTATGGAAAATGCACCCATCGTGAGCGTAGTATAGTGTTGGTAAGATACCGAGGTCGTCCAAGGACACAAGAGCTTTTAATACCGGTTTAGCGTCAACGTTTAATCGATACAAATTTTTTATAAAGGTTTTGAAAGATAAAAATAAACATATAAAGATACATAGAAATGAAATACAAATAGATAAGATAGAATCACTTGGATCCAACTCCTCTTTTATGTATACTTGGATGATTTTCGCACTTTCGGACTTTTTAAGAGATTATCTTAGTTATAGTAGTAGGCCCCTCTTTTGAAGGTGATATTACTCTCGGTCAAGTGGTTTGAGTCAGTAGGGATACAATCCTAAGAGGCCGGAATATTGAAAGACAATTAAGTAAGTTATCAATTCGAAAAGTAATAGGCCCCTCTGTTGAAGGTGACGTTACCCTCGGCCAAGTGGTTTGAGTCAGCAAGGATACAATCCCAAGAGGCCGGTTTATTTATTAATAGTAGTTTACATATGAGGGGTTCAAGCTATTCGCACCCCCTCCATCCAATACTGTAGGGCATTGAAGGAGGTCCTAGTAAGCTTGAAGCAAGTCCTCGCAGGATCTATACACTGAACGAGACAAGAACTTTACCAAACCACCCTTCTAACCCCCTTCCAAGTAGTTAACGCATTTTATATAGATTGTAAAGACACGAATGAGCAAATCAATGACATCATGAAGAAATGGTTAGGAAAAATCACTTTTAACATAAAAAACTAGTTATTATAGTCACACCCAATTAAAAAGTTGCCGAAAGATAAAAAATCAAAAGTAATACATAAAAGATTTGTCTTCACCAAGTGATGTATGAGATTAGCCAAACATGACCTTGATTGACAAGGACTCTTACGATCAATCTTGGATCCTGAGACTACTACACACTCTAAAGGTGGAAGATGGATGATGGTGGTGGGTGTTGGTGTTGTAGTGGTGGTGGAATGGTGGCAAAGTGAGAGAGAAGTGGTTTGCCAAGGGATGCCTTTGAAGGGAACCAAGCACCCCTATTTATAGTCAGAACAGAGCCCCGGCCACGGCCCCGTGTCCGCTGGGCACGGCCTGTGGCCCCTTCATTCTCTTCCTTATTAAATGCAGCTGTCAGCAGAGGGTCACACACGACCCTGTGTCCCCTGGACATGGCCCCGTGGTCAACGCTTTGTTGTACTATGATGATTCTGCGAATCTTAGCGATGACCACGCCCCATGCTGGCTGGACACAGCCCCGTGGTGGCTTGAATTCTGCATTTTGTCTTTTCTGCAAGATTTGTTAGCTGACCACAGCCCATGTCTGGATGGACACAGCCCCGTGGTGGGCTTCTGTTTCTCTTTTTATTGTTCTTGGGATGCTGCCGAGGGGCCGGGCATGTCACGTTATTCCTTCTTCCTGTATTTTGTGTTGGTTTTAGCCGCTAATTTGCTTCTTTTGTTCTTTTAAGCTCTTTTGGTCTTGTAAATTAAAAAGGAACAAAGAAACGTGTTTTTCCAACACTAGTACTGAAAAAGGGTTGGTTTTACGCCTCGTTTGATGTAATTTATATGTTGCATTTTGTACACATATGAAGCAACACACGGTTTTAACTTATGGAAGCCTTTCATTCCAAAGAAAAGAATCAAAATTGATCTGGTCACTAAAGAAAAAGATGTTACGTTGGTAATGAAGAGACCGCAAGTGAAGAAAAAACATGCCGCTGATCAAAATCGAGCAAGATTTCCACAAATCTTTCAACTGGTGGCAAATTGATTCTCAAACAGGTGAAGCTGTTATAGTGTTGAAAGCTGATAACACCTGGAGATTTACTGAAGAACCAACACTAGACCTGATGATTGAAAGACAAAGAATATGAGGTTTGTGGAGAACAATTAGAATACTAGACCTGATGTGGCTAGTTAATTGCTCGGAGAAATATGTAAAGTGCTTGTTTTACAACAAAATCTGTTATGATAGTAAAGACAAGACACAGGCTATGCAATACCAAGGTGTTATTAACATTTGTTATGCATGAGGTATCAATTCTGAAAAAATGCGGAGTTCAACTTGGAGAGAGTTAGAGAAAGAAGAGTTTTTGAAGGAAAAAAGATGTTTGGAGAAGATTCAAGAGAATTCAAAAGTTGCACGTTTAAGAAGATTTCAATATATGACCAAGGTTCCGCCAACTGATCAGACACCAATTCTATCTGAAGAACGACGGAAGCCTAGGAAGCATTTCTCTGGGTGCTAGTGTCAGATATTTCAAGTTTTTTAAGACAGACCAAGACTAAGGCAACATCTGAGGGGGAATTTGTTGGTACATTACGTATATTGCCTACGTCTTTGGATCGAGTCTGTAATACGGATCATATTGTTAGATTTGTATTTGTTTGTATGTATATCTACCTTCGCACGAAGATAGGCTATCTTCATACGAAGATAGAGTCTACCTTCGTATGAAGGTGATGGTCTATATACAGATGATGTGAGGATAGATTGTTAGAACTTTTGTAAGACACACGACGAAGTGCTTTCAGATTTCTTGGTGAATTGTAACTGTTAAACGATTAATGAAATCAGTTAAATTGATATGAAATCTTGTTAATTGTCACTAGTTAATATGAATTCCGCGCATATGGACTAGATAACCAAATTAGGACCATTTGTATCGGACGAAATCGATCCTACACTCTAGGTTGGATAGACGATTCTGTGAAGATCCATGCGGATTAGGGGACCAACAATTGGTATCGGAGCCTTAGGCTCTTGATTTGCTTGGTTCAGAATCGTTACTACAGAAAAAGTTGGGTTTTTGGACGTTTTGACGGATGTTCTAGGGTTTTGCTGCTGTTTTCGGATAAACAGCAAGGAGTTCGGATAAAAAGTTAGCATTTCGGATCATCAGAATACCATCTCAGATCATAAGAGCTACATTTTGGTTCATTAGGAAGGCATCTCGGATAGAAACAGTGCATTTTGGATCCAAAAAGGTTGTATTCCGGATTAAATCAGTGCATATCGGATTAGAAAGTGTTGATTTCGGACCATTTCGGATCAACTCGCATAACCATCTTGGATAACCACTATCTCCGACCATTTCGGGTTACTTCGAACCATTTCGGATCACTGTTCTGAATTACATTTCGGACATCTTATTTCGAACCATCTCGAATACTGTTTCGAACCACCATCTCGGATAGTTTCATGATGTCTGTCGTTAAGGACATGCAAAAACATATGTAAACTATTAGTATAGAATAAGCAGGGTATCGAACCAAGGGAGGACTGTGGAAAGTGTCGTAATGAAAAGGATTGATTAACTATTACTGAATGAGAAAATCGGTTTGTTTGATTTTGAGAAATAGCTAAATTAACGAATAAAAATTGTGTTTTTAATCAATGAGAAGGAAGATGGTTCCTCCAGATTTCAAGTTTTGCAGTTAACTTCAATTATGTGTTTAATCATTACCTACATAGACATAGGTGTTAACTTCAATTAATTAATTGTGATAACCAACGACTAAGTACTCCGGTCAATACATAACGGGAGGTTATCGAATGATTATCAATTACAATTTACAAACCCTAACCCCATGTCAAATATATCCCAATTACTAGAACTCTCGGGAACTGAATGCTTAGAAATTAAGGTTTAAATAAACGTAATTGTTTACAATCAAGAAATCAAATCAATGGTGAAAAACATCGAATGCTTAGATCACCAAGTCAAAACGATTGTATCAACACATAATATTCATTAACTTACAAAAACCCTCCATCCGGAGGAAACCACAAAAAGTTTAGCCGCTTATCTCGCACAAAGAATCTTCAAAAGCTTGATTTGATGAAGAAATCATGGTTGATTCGGTGATTGAATGGAGAATCTTGATGGAATTGGATGAAAGAAGCCTTGAAAATCGAGTGCTTGAGTGCCCTTGATCGATGATGAATGATAGATAATCATGCTCCACTCTAAAACCCTAAAAATATACCCCTAAGGCCTTATTTCGCGTCAATTGATTTTACCGGGTCGTAAGCTATGAGTCTGGACTCGTAGCTTACAGAATAAAAATTCTGTTCATTCATTGTTACCAAACCGTAAGCTACGAAAAGGATTTCGTAAGCTACGGTCGTGTCTGACTTGGTCTCCTCTTGCTGCATATGATGACTTGTAAGCTACAGATCGAGTTGGAAGTTCTGTTCACAAACCATACTCAACCTAAATGACTCGTAACCTACGATCGCTGCAATCCTCTTCTCCTTTTCTTCTTTTTTAACTTTCATCAAATGACAAATTGGTCCTTGTACTTTGTTTCTTCCATCTCTCTCATTTGTAAACACCAACTAACTTTCCATTAACTACCCAAATGACCCCTCAACTTTATTCTCTTCCACTTTCTTGCAAAATTAAGTATAAGATAACTTTCAATAAATTGCCAATCAGCCCCTAGACTTTATACCTCTTTGATTCTTGCACATATAAACTCCACATAACTTCATAATATACCAAATTGGTCCCCGAACTTCACTTTTCTACCTTTCTTCCACTCGTGAGCCTTTATATCACCCGAACAAGCTTCAAAACTCATTCTTGAGCTGCAACATCACATCCTATGCTCACAACTTCATCTTTAACCATCGTAAATGCACCGAATTCCGTACTTTACCTGCAAAACACCAAATTCTCATAGTCACTTCATTCCAAGCAAATAAACACATCAAATACACATAAATCATTATATTTAGATACTCTAAAGCTCGGGTTTCACCGAATTCCGAACCACCATCTCGGATAGTATCACGGATTAGCATTTCAAATCACTGCTTCGAATATGAGACTATTCTGAATTGAACTCGAAAAGGTGGAAAGTTAACCAGCTGGCGTAATCGGAAATAAACGTTTTCGCACACAGAAATTGATCCGTAAACAATTTTAACAAACCGACTGCATGGTTAGACTCGTGTGATTTTTAGGAAAAAAGGCATGAAAATTCCTAAAAAGACCTCAGACATTATATATTATTGGATTCGTATTGTCGAGATGAGTCTAACGGTACAATTTGGTAACCACACTTTTCGGATAATTTTTAAACGTTTTTAGCGAGCCGGTTAGGTAAAAATGTCGAATATGTCACACTTGAACGATTTGTTAAGAATGGAACATGAGGCTGAAACGACTAACAAACCGCCAAAGGTGTTGAAGGTAGAAAATTACCTTACATGGAAGGATAGGTTTCAGTCGTTTATTGAATACCAGGACACACAGATGTGGATTTGTATTCAAGATGGGTATGTAAACCCAACTCATGATTTTGAGGGCAGACAACGAGCCACTACCTATGTAAACATGTCAGAGGCAGATAAGAGAATGTATGAGTCTGAAAAGAAGGCCTTAGCTGCAATAAAGATGTCTTTACCTGATGGCATCAAACATACACTCAAGCGATATACTACTTCTAAGGAGATGTGGGAAGCTCTAGAGAAGAGGTACGAGGGAAATCTTGATGTGAAGAAAAACAAGGTTTTCTGCTGAAGAAGCAATTTGCTGTCTTTAAAGGCATGAGAAACGAGTCCCTCGAAGATATTATCACAAGCTATTATCATCTAATGTCAGAAATGGACAATTATAACATAGAGGGTACATAGATGTTGAGATAAATGATAAGTTGCTACTTCACCTATGAAGTGGGATATTTATACTCTCATGATTAAAGGTGAAGTTGTTTACGAAACTAAGGATTTAGAAGAGGTTGTTGGGAAGTTAAGAGCGTACGAGCTTAATATGAAGATGAAGGAAACTGGATATGATCAGGTTCAAGATCCAAGAATTTACACAGGCATTCCATCTTCGTCTTTCAACAATGCTTCAAGTGATTCAGCAACTACGTTTCTCTCATATGAAAATGAGCAGGTTGTGACCAATGCTGAAGGTGATGTATGCTTTGTTGCCGCTTCAGGAGGATCTTCAGGGGCAAAGAGACAACAATTTAGCAATAATAACAACAATACTAGGTATGTGCCTCTGAGTGCAAGGCTGCTGAAGAACATCTTGCCTTGCTTGCTTCTTTTGTTGCCTCATATAAGAACTACATTCAGGGGAGAATATCTGATCAAGCTACGTTTGATGAAGATTATGATCAGATTGACACTGATGACCTTGAGGAGATGGATCTACAGTGGCAGATGGCCATTACCTCTAGAAGAGTTAAGAGATTCATGAATAGGATGGGAACAAAGTTCGTTGGAAAGAATGTAGGTTTTGACAAGTCTAAGGTGAGGTGTTACAATTGTCAAAATTATGGACACTTTGCTAGGGAATGTCAAAGGCCAAAGACTGAGTCTTGTCCTAGCTCATCATTTCAAGATACTCCTGGTCATGGTTCGAGCAATAGGAATGCATCAAATAACACTAGTTCAAAGGCCTTGATCTCTATTGCAAGAAAATGGTCTTATGACTGGAGTGTTCATCTGGAGGGTGATGACGATGTCACACAGGCTTTCATGGCTGAGATAGCCTCACTTGACGATGCAGAAGTAAAGGCTGATGCTGAGGAAGAGAAGGAGATTGTAGCTGAAAAGATTGAAGTTGATCAGACGATTGAAGCTAAAGATGAGAATGTGAAGTCTGATGTAGAGAAGGATGTTGCAGATTAGAAGATGGCTACAGATTTTGCTGCTTTCGTGGTTGATCTAAATAAATCAACAGGAGAGGTACATTCTAAATCTGTTAGTTCTATTTGCTTGAAATGTCGTGAATTGCAAGGTGAGGTTGACAGGTTAACCAAACAAAATCAAAGTCTGGTAAATGAGCTCTCGAGCGTAAAAGAATCAAAAAGTGATGTAATACCAAAAGCATAGTCATCAGCAACTTTTCCTGACTCTTGTAGCTTCTTTTTCTGGTTGAGCTCTCTCTCATAAGTGAGGAGCCTACCACGAAGCTGAGTTAGACTCATCTCTTTGAAACCAACAGAGTTTCTAGTTACAAAAGCAATAGTGTCCCATTTATAAGGTAATGATCTTAAAAATCGGTTATTCAAAGTTGAATTTAGTAACTTGACATTTACCAATTTTAACTCACTTATAATACAACTAAACCTTTCGAACTGTTGAGTTAATAATTCTCTTTTAACATGACAAAATGTTTCATACTGTTGGATTAGAACTTCTCTGTTGTTTTCAATAACCTCCTATGTACCACCAAACTACTCTTTCAAAGCATCCCACAACTCCTTAGCACTATTGCAATGCAATAGGCCAGCATAGATATCATTTGGCAAAGCCATAGCAACAATACTAAATGCCTTAGCATCTAGCTCGATTTTCTGAAAATCTTGCTCGGAGTAGTTTTCTTGCTTCTTTGGGACTTGAACTTTTGGGTCCTTAGCACTCGGCACCATTGGAACATGAGGTCCAAAGATAACTGATTTCTAGCAACCCGTGTTCTGCTGAGCGAGTATGTGACCCATCCGACGTTGCCAAATGTTATATTCCGATCTGACAAGCGTCGGTGGTTTGTATAGAGTACCAGTGTTGTGTGGATCTTGTGAATTTTAAGACATTTGATTGTTTATAAACATGTTTTTGTTTAAAAACTTTGGACGTGAATAAATTTTAACTTTGTTATCAATGCAAACAAACAAACGATCACAATAGTAGGAGTTGATCTGTTTATATCAAATTCATTGTTTAGATCAAATTTGAATGACCAAGCTCTGATACCAATTGTTAGGATCTGAATTTGATTGTTGTGATAGTTTTAAGATGGAAATTAATGAATGATGATAAAACAAAGATGATAAGGGCAACAGAATTATAAACTTTTCAATCACAACAATAAAGAACTTGTTTTCATCAACATGTTTTTGTAATTTATAAATCACGTATGCATGAGAATTACAAACTCCCCCTCATCCCGATCACTCTAGTTTGTTCGTACAAATGTCATGAAGGAAAGTGATAGTGCTGAGTGATAAATAGAACAGTACAGACACTGTTCTATTTATAGTAAAATGCAAACATCTGAGGAATCTAAGCTGACGTCACCTAGACAACGACATTTAACAACTAACAAACTCTAACCTCTGCTAGACCTAAACACTGTTACATTGAAATACAAATAGACTCTGTTGATAACATATGTTAAGCTTTATCCTCTATTAAGCTTTATCCTCTGTTGGTCTTCAGCAGACCTTTACCTTCAACCAGAGCTTTAACTTCTGCAGATCTTGTAAACAGTCTTTAGCCATGAGTAGTGTTTAGATAGCAGATGTTAAGTCTTTGCCATTGGAGGGAGAAGATCTTCAAAGCTCTGTTATTAGAGATCAGTGGTTTGTAGTATATTTTGGCTTTCCAATCATCTGTTCTTTTGTGGGGTCCACATGATCCAACAACACCAAGATTATGTCGACTTTTATTGAATTGCCAGTACGACAAGTAAAAAAGTGTTGACTTTTTCTTCCATGGGCAAGTGTTGTCATTTTTTTTGTCTCTTTCCAAATTGATTTATAAAGGTAGACAACTTAGTCAAAGCATTATCACTTGATAGAGGTTTTGGAGAAAGCCTCTTCTCAATCTTCCCACTAAAAGCACTCTTGTTCCATCGCCATGGGTGTTGAGCATCTAAAATTTTGCGGTGATCCATATAGCATGTTTTGGTACTATGCCTCAAGTAAAGTGAGCTAGTCTCATGATTACAACATGAGCATGCAAATTTTCCCTTTTTTCCACCCCGACAACATTGAGTAACTTGGAAAATCACTAATTGTCCATGTTAAGGCTGCATGCATTTTAAAGATCTCATCTTTAAATTTATGGTATGTTTCCAACCAATTAATCCACAACTCTTTAAGCTTCTCAACTAAAGGTTGTAAATAAACATCTATGTTATTACCTGGAGATTCGGGTCTAGAAATTAACAAAGACAACATAAGTATTCTAGTTTCCATGGAGGCAAATTATAGTTAAATAACAGCACAAGCCAAGTACTATAAGAAATGCTCATTGTTCCAAATGTATTAAATCCATCACTTGACAACGCTAACCTAACATTTCTTGGTTCTTTTGCAAAATTAGGATACAAAGAATCATATTCCTTCCAGCTTTCCCCATCTGCAGGATGTCATATATTTCCATCTTTAGGATGTCCTTCATCATGCCAAGTCATATGTTTAGCTGTTTCTAAACACATGAAAAGTCTTTGTAGCCTCGGTTTTAAAGGAAATGCCATACCACCTTAGGTGGAACTTTTGAACATTCTTTAGAAGGTTCACTATTATGTTATGTTTCTCGTTCAGTTGTTTCCGCTTAGAGGTGTGGCAAATACGACACTTCAGTATGTTCATCATCTTTCTAATAAAACATGCAATCATTTAAACATGTAGGAATCTTCTTATAATCAAGCCCTAAATCCATGGCAATTTTTCTAGCTTGAGTAAAACTAGTTTAGAAGTTTTGCCTCTGGAATCATCTCTTGTAAAAGTTGTAGAAGATCATCAAATGCCACATTACTATGCCCATGAAGGGTCTTGTAGATAAGAAGTTTGACGATAAAAGATAGCTTCGAAAAACTTTTACACCCAGGGAACAACTCTCGCTTTCCATCTTCCACCACCCTATAGAACTTTTTGGCATCTTCATTTTAACCTCCTTGTACTGTACTTGTTTCCTCTACAGTATCTCTAAACCTATCATGTAATAATTCATCAAAATTATCTTGCATGTCATTTGTTTGTGAGGGGAGGTTTCTCCATGAAAAACCCACACATAGTAGTCTTCCACAAATTCGTGTCCTTATAAATAATCAAATACTTCATCTCTTTGATACCAGTAACGATTCATACACCCTTTGCAAGGACAACATATCTGAGATCCTTTTGTTGCCTTAGCAAATGAAGCATTAAGGAATTCAATAACTTTGGCTTCAAATTTAGGCCCAATCCCTAACCTTCCCCATGTCTGGAGTTAATAACAAGTTTAGTCATAGATATACATAGTCTAGCAAGTACCAAATATCCACTAAACATTAGTAAAATATAAGTACAAAAATACATCTTCAATTCACAATTCATTTCAAATCCAAATAGACAAACTACATTCAATATAAGTACAAAAATACACCTTGAATTCACAGTTCATTTCAAATCTAAATACACAAACTACATTCAACATTAGAAAAAGATATGTTTAGGGGTAAACGAGCTAAGCTACATGCGAGCTAATCGAGACTGGCTTGAAAAAAAAGTTGGAACGAGTCGAGCTTAAACGAGCCCAAGCTTAAAAATAAGTTTATTTAGTAAACGAGCTTGAGCTTCACTTATCAAGCTCGAGCTGGCTTACAAGCCTAAAGAGCCTATTATTTATTTCATTTTAATTTATAAAATCCTACACACAGTTTGATCATTTTTCCTGGTTTGAAGTTTTCACACATACGAACATACCCTGGTTCAATTTCTCATAAAATCAGAGTTGTATCCGATTGAATTATTCGGGTGAACCACTGAAATAATTTGATCTGAGAGTGATTACACGCCTCTCTGATCATCCGGCAAACCGAAATTTCCCAACAATATATATATAGTATTAGATTTGGGTTTATTATCGAATGAGGCTATGGGCCGCCTGGTTAGTGTATGTGTATGGAGTGGGTGTGCCCGGGTTCGAGTCCCAGCACAACCGTTTTATTTGTTTTTATTTAACTTAGTTTAGGTTTTAAACAAACAGTCCCTGAGGTTTCATATAATGCACAATTAGTCCCTGTAATTATGTTTCAACATTTTAAGTTTAGTAAAAAGGCATAAACAGTCCCTTGAAGTTAACCTTGTTAGTTTGTGAACTAAATTGGTTTGAAAACACTTAACTAAGTTAACCAAAGTTAACTTTTATTTGATAAAAATAAATGATTATCTAATTAACTAGTTAATAATTAACTAAATATTTATTTATTTAAATAAATTAAATATATAAATAAGGAATGGATGATTTGTTTAATAAATGTATTTAAATAAGAAAAATAGATAAATAAATAAAATGACAATAATTAATTAAGGGATTAAATAAATTTTGAATATGTGTATAAATATGATTAAATAAATGAATAAATAGTTAATAAATGATTAAATGGTTATAAATAAATGAATATTTAATTAATTAAATAAATAAACACGAAATTACGGAGCGTTACAAAAAGTAGGTTGGAGGCTTCATTTGCTCAAGTGACTAATGATAACAAGTGGCTTATTGAGCACGGCTTCCAGCAGGTAGTTACCTATCTTCTTCATTCTGCCGAATTTAACAGTGTTTTGGGTGGTGTGTATGGTAAGCTCCTAGTCC
Source organism: Helianthus tuberosus (assembly GCA_030545235.1). Classification (NCBI taxonomy): domain Eukaryota; kingdom Viridiplantae; phylum Streptophyta; class Magnoliopsida; order Asterales; family Asteraceae; genus Helianthus; species Helianthus tuberosus. Next base: position 27,196,009 of record CM060375.1, read on the forward strand.
ACAGGAGGCATCAAGGCTTTATTGCTGGTTACATGGCCTGTGAGTCCGGTGATCCTCAGGAGAAGTCTTCCCTGTATCAACCTCAAGCTCTTCAAGTTTTTCAAGATTCAGTCCAGGAAATGGAGCATTTGACCTACCGTTATGTAGGTGAGGTCTCTGAGTGTTTCGGCAAACCACTTTCTGTTTTAAAGGGTTTGAAGCCTCGTGGTCTTAACGAGGTTGCTTGTGAGAAAGTGCTGAAGTCCTTGTCCAAAAAACGATCATGCTCGGGGGATAGTGAGGAGACCTTTTCAGGTGATGGTGAAGGCCTGAAGGATCCAAGCCTTGAAGCCTCTGAGGTAGCTGGTGAGGGCAAGAAGAAAAAGAAAACAAAGAAGGCAAAGAGTGGTGAAGTTGGTGCATCAAAGTCTGTGGTTGATGATGCAAAGTGAAACTTTCTGACTTTATCCGTAGCTTTCTTAGCACCCTTAAACAATGTTGTGATGTATTTTGGACAAGTAGGTTTGGTGGAGACCCTTAAGGTTTCCGATGGTGGTTTCTAGCCTTGATGGCTATTTGAGCAATTCTTAGGTTTTATGGCCCTTAAGGCCTTTATGCTATGGAACTTATGCACTTGATGTTTTATGTTTTCTTTCGATATATGTTCATCATCATGTTTATCTTGTTTAGGGAACCGTTATGGTTTCTTTGATGATTGGGGGCCTTCAAGGCTTTTTTAAGCAACTTGTAGGTTTGTGGCTTTTGAAGCCGTTGTTTTTTCCTACTTGTGTGTTTTGTTGTTCTGTTTTTTCCTGATGTGTGATGTGATTAATGTGTTTGTCTTTGTTATGTATCTTTTGTTATTTACTCCTTAAAGGGTTTAGTGTTGCAGACACTTTAGCCTTAGAATATTATTAACAAGAAATACATTGCCTATCCCATTTATCATTACTCATTTTGCGTTTCTTTGGTTCGTAAGCCAAGCTTTCTTCTTTTTTGGGCTTAAGGAACATTTGGTGTAGGCTTCTCAAACCTGTCTATGAGATATTTTATTTTTTTTGGAGAATCTCTAAGTCTCATGGAGTTGTATTGATTTAGGAACTCACCCCTTATATAGGTTCATTAACCCTTGAACCTATTGAGCGATGTGGCCTGGGAGCTCATCCCCTTTCATGGCCCTTCCATGGAGTTTTTTGCTAGGTTCTCAACCTGATTGTAGGATAGAAAGACAATTTTGATAAAAGCTTCGTCATTCATTCATTTCAAGGATCTTTGATTACAAAAGAGGGAACATAACAACTTTTGAATTTTTAAACTATGACATTTTGACTAAACGTGGAACCTTTTAAGGTTTTTGTCGTTCCAATGTCTGGGAAGCTTTTTACCTTGGGCATCAGCCAGCTTATACGATCCTCCTTTATGGGCTTCAAGGATTGTATATGGCCCCTCCCACTTTGGGCCCAGTTTTCCTTGGTTTTCTTTCTTGCTGGCCTCGTTGTTTCGAAGTACTAGATCCCCGGGTCTGAATCGCTCTTGTTTCACCCGGGCATTGTAGTAAGACTCCATTTTTTGCTTATACTTAGCTTCTTGTATTGCAGCTTGATCTCGTGCTTCCTCAAGGAGTTCCAAGTTCAAAAGAGTCTCTATTTTATTTGATTCGAGATCAATGTTGAACGTCCTTCGCGTTGTAACTCCTATTTCAGCAGGGATCACTGCTTCTGATCCGAACACCAAACTGTAACATGTCTTCTTATAGCTTGTTTTTGTGGTCATTCGAATTGCCCATAGGACATTAGGTAACTCTTCAAGCCAGTTGTTTTCATGTCTTCCCAAGCAAGTTTTGATCCCTTCAACGACACTGCGATTTGTTCTTTCCACCTGCCTGTTTGACTGTGGGTAGGCGACTGAACTGAACACTTGGATGATTCTGAATTCTTTGCACCAAATGCTGAAAGGCTTCTCAGCGAATTGCTTCCCGTTATCCATGATAATTACTCCTGGGAGCCCAAAACGACATATAATGCTTTCCCACATGAAATCAATGACCTGCTTTCCTGATATTTTGGCCAAAGGTTTTACTTCGGGCCACTTGGTAAAGTAGTTGACAGCTACTAGCAAGAATTTGACTCCCCCTTTTTCCGGTGGGAATGGACCAACAATATCCATGCCCCATTTGTGGAAGGGCCAGGCCGAGGAGATAGGAGCGAGGTTGTGCTTAGGGCTTTTGGGGATGGAGCGTGCAACTGGCATGCTTCACATCTTTTCAGTTGTTCGGTGGTATCCCGGTGCATGGAAGGCCAGAAATATCCCAAGTTCATCAATTTCGCTACTACTGATCTTGGGCTAGAGTGTGCCCCGCAAATCCCCTCGTGTACCTCTTTGATCAAGTATTGACTCTACTCGGGTCCTACGCATCGTAGCAACGGTGCCAGGTACCCTTTTTTGTAGAGTATTTTTCTTTGCAACACGTATTGTTTTGCCTTGATTTGAACCCTTTCAGCTTCCAGTTGATCACTTGGTAATTTACCACTTTCAAGGAATTTGATCAACGGGGTCATCAAGTTGGGCCCTTCTTCCGTAACTACATCTTGCACCTCGAGTTCTTGGATGGATGACGTTTTTAGAACTTCCACTAACACTTTTTTGGTAAGGTGAGCAAACGTAAGCTAAGCGAGTTTGCACAATGCGTCATCTTTTTTTTGTTTTGGGACCTTGGTATTTGCTTGATGGTATTGGAATGTGCCCATAAGTTCCTTTGCTTTTTCCCTGTACTTCTTCATGCTTGGTTCCTTAGCCACATAGTTGTCATTGACCTGATTCGAGACAAGCAAAGAATCTGTAAAGATTTGAAGTTTTTAAACTTCCATCTTTTTGGCAAGCTTTAGTCCAGCTATGAGAGCTTCGTATTCAGCTTTATTGTTGGTTGCCTGAAATTCAAACCGTAGAGCGTATGTGAACTCTAAGCTTTCTGGGTTGATTAATACTAAACCGGCTCCTAACCCTTCAAGGCTGGAAGCTCCATCGGTAAAAAGCTTCCAGGCTTCGGGGTCAGATTGTTCAGTTGTAGTAGTATTAACCTCCGTTGTTTTTTCATTTGGAATTTCTACGATGAAATCTGCCAAGACTTGGGCTTTTACAGCTTTTCTTGGAACATAAGTGATGTTATGCTCACCCAGTTCTATGGCCCATTTGGCTAATCTTCCGGAGGTCTCGGGTCTTTCAAGCACACTTTTAATTGGTTGGTCTGTGACCACCTGTATTCGGTGTGCTTGGAAGTACCTCCGAAGCCTTCTGGCTGTTTTTATTAAAGCCAAGGCAAATTTTTCCAACGGGGGGCATTTTGTTTCTGCCAGTTTTAGTGTTTTACTAAAGAAGTAGACAGGTGCCTGAGCTTTGTTTCTTTCGATGGTCAGGACTGCGCTGATAGCTTCTTTAGTAACTGACAAGTAAACAGAGATCAATTCTCCCATTGTGGGGGCAGCAATGTCTGGTAACGGAGCTAGGTGTCGTTTCATCTGGTTGAAAGCTTCTTCGGCCTCTTCTGTCCAATGAAAGTGTTTCTTGTTCGTGCACCCTTGGAGGGTTTTGAAGAAGGGTAGAGACCTCTCTGCTAGCTTGGACGTAAAACGCTTCAGAGCGGCAAGTTTGCCACTCAATCTTTCAACATCTTTCTTGCTCTGAGGAGACTTTGTCTCTAAGATGGCTTTAACCGTGTTAGGGTTGGCCTTTATGTTTTTCTTTCCAACAATGTGTCCTAAGAATTTTCCTTCCTCGAACCCGAAAGAACACTTGCTGGGATTAAGCTTCATGTTTATTTTTCTTAGGTTCCGAAAGGTTTCTTGTATATCATTTAGCATCCCCCCTTTAGTCTTGCTTTGGATTACCAGATCATCCACATAGGCCTCCATGTTTTTGCCTATTTGTTCAGCAAATGCCTTGTCTACCAAGCGTTGGTAGGTTGCTCCTGCGTTCTTTAAACCAAAGGGCATTTTTTGGTAACAAAAAATTCCTTTGTCAGTATGAAACGCTGTCTTTTCCTCATCTTCTTTCTTCATTTGGATTTGATGGTACCCCTTGTAAGCATCAAAAAAGCACTTGAAATGGAAACCCGCAAGTGAGTCAACTTTGAGATCAATCTCTTGTAAGGGGTAACAGTCCTTTGGACATGCTTTATTCAGATCCTTAAAATCGATGCACATCCTCCAGGACCCATCTGGCTTTCGCAACATTACCGGGTTTGCTATCCATGAGTGGTACTTCACTTCTCGGAGTATTCCTGCTTGCACCAACCCTTCAACCTCTTGGCAGGCTGCTAGGCTTCTGTCCGGTGCCAGGCTTCGTTTTGCTGGACAACAGGCTTCACATCATGAGGGATTTTAAGTTCATGTTCAGCGATGTCACAGGGGATGCCTGTCATATCTTCAGGACACCATGCAAAGATGTCCATGTTGTGTAGAAGTAGCTTTCTGAGATAAGAGAAGGTTTCTTCGTTATGGTTGGTATTTACCCTTATCCTTTGTTGAGGATATTTTGGGTTAATGACCCACCCTTGTTCATCTTCTAAGCTTTTTCCAGAACCTTCCCCTTCAACCAAAAGAGCTTCTTGTGTTGGTTGGAGGGTTGCTATTCCTCTTTCAGTAGGGAACTTGACGGTGCTTTGACCAATTGACACTGCCATTCCAAACATGCTTTGCCCTGGCCTCCCTATGATAACATCATAACTGGATGGAATGTTAATCACAATGAAGGTGAGAGGCTGGGTTCTCTCCATTTTACCTTCCCTGAAACAAACGTTGAGGGTTAGTTGACCCAAGGGTTTGATTGGAATATCGGCGATACCTTTGATGGATGATTCAGAAGGTTGAAGCCTTGAACGCTCATCAGCAGTGAAGCCTTGAACGCCCCAGTATCAATGTAGGCTTTATTTGTTTTGAGCGTTCCAAGCATGGCTTCCACCACCAAAGGATTTGATGACAAATCTCCTTCGGATGGTGGGAAGCAGACATACTTCCGTTCCCAAGCCTCCAAGCGTGGCTTCTTGTGTTGAACCTTCCCATCGAAATCCACCATGCTTATTTCTTTACTTTTGCCTTCGGCCATCTTATCTCGTACCCCTTTTACCAAATGGGCTAATTCCCCAGGTTTAACAGCCTCTTCGATTCTCCTTTTAAGCTGAAAGCAATCATTCGTGTGATGGCCTTTTTCCTCGTGAAACTCACAGTATTGAGTGGAGATTTCATTCCTCTTACTTTTGGGCAAAGGTCTGGGAGGTCGGAAGCTGTGCTTGACTTCCTCAGTATTGAGTTGTTGCTTCGCCAACTCGGTGCCCGTTTCCTTTGTCCCTTGATATCAACTGCTTCCTCCCATCGTATATGAGCCTTGGCCCTTTCAAGGGCTTCTTCAAGAGTCTTGGGTAGGCTCTTGTTGAAGTCTCTTGTGAGGTACTTGGAGGTGATGGCGTTCATAAATCTTGCCACCCTCATTTTTTCGTCAGCACCCACGTAGGTGAGACCTTCTTTTTTGTACCTTTCAATGAATTCTTTCGTCGTCCCTTTGTTTGATTTGGAAGATAACCGTTGCGTCTTTGACATATCTCCTTTGTTGTGAAAAATTGGCCAGGAAACCTTTACTCAGGTCATCAAAGGTCCGAATGCTTTTGTCGGGTAGGTCATTGAACCATATCCTGGCGGACCCTACGAGTGTTTGCATAACCGGCGATACCGGGCTGGCAGTAGGTGCCAAGGTACGAGATACCTGGTTTACTTCTCCGGGGGATTCACTTTCTGACATGGTTGAGATGGAGCTACACTACTGGTCTTCTTGGAAAGTAAGTGGCGTAGCCCCGCGGTGGGCGCCAACTTGTTGCTACAACAAGTACAAGACCAAAGATAACGGGCAGACTAGTTAGGTAAAAGGCTTCAAGGGTTTCTGTTTGCCTAACGAAGGTCGTGGGGTCCTCCCACGTTTGCAACACGTGAGTTGGATCACCTTGTTGTTGTTGTTCACTTTTGGTCCTGGATTGAAGGTGATTCAATCCAGAATGTTGATGTAAGTGAAGCTGTAGTATTTGAAGTGAAGAAGAGAACAAGCATGAAGCAAGTTCTCGAGAGAGAAAGAGAAGATCAGAGATTAAGAGTAATCTTCACTGATCTGGAATGTGCATACTGAAGACAAGGTCTGCCCTTTATAGGGAAGGCATATGCTATCAAAGGAAACCTTTGACTGATGATCCAAGGTTGCAGTGGGGGACTTGCCCGTTTGGGGGTTAAAGGCTTCGGAGCTGCGGGTAAAATAGTGTCTCCCTTGCACATGTCTCTTTTGCGGCTGAGGGAGAGTTTTACAAGTTACTAGTGATGTGGGAGAGTTTTACAAGTTACTAGTGATGTGACTGATCACTGCACTCGTTCCTTTTGCTGTTCACCACAGCTGGTTGGTTTCGAACCCCTTTTACCTTTTAACCTTTCAAGCTGTTTTGTGCTTTAGTCCATTTATTGAGATTTGGGTTACCCCCGTCGTCATCAGGTAGCAGTTTGATGTTTCATCACCTTACAATTCAGTTTATAGTCATATAATTCTACCAGAACAGTAAATAGAACAATTGCTGGAGTCTTGGATCTCTGATTGCAAGATAGAACAAATTAAAGAGAGAGATTCCACACAAAAAGGGATCCGTAATGCATGGGCCTCGTGTCGGTTCGGGCTTGAGCCAGCCAGGTCCGGATAGCCCTTCTACTAATGCCTACTTAAAAATTCAACCATTCTTATACCCTACATTTACAAGGGACATGCACAGTAAATTACAAATAATCAAAGCTAATGTACAATTTGAATTGCATTGTTTGCACATGTGTCAATTAATATTATAAAAAAACCTATTATTTATTAAAATGACATTAATAACTAAACTTTCATTATATAAATATCATATGTAGGTGTGGCTTTTTTACTATTCTTTAATATTTTTGTAATATTTTCAAATCATCATTAGTTTTAAAGTATATTATATTTTCTTTTATAAATATTAATATGATGTTTAATAAAATTCGATGTATGTCATTGTGACATGTTTATTTTTATATATGTATAGACATAAAATTTACTCAAAACCGAGTTGAGAATAATAATGTACAAATGATCAAAGCACAAACATTCATGTCATTAAAGTTTGTGGTTTAGATTTTTTAAAGTGAGCTATTTGTGGTTTAGATTTTTTGAAGTGAGCTATTTACCCTTTTCTTGTTTTAGTAATAGAAAATAATGTTTAATAAATTTTGAATATAGTTGTATTGGTAATAGAATTTTTTAGTACTATACAACTTATGCTATAGCGAGTTACACTAACCGAACCAATGTCCGCCCGAATAACATGCTGCATTTGTTTCTATAGTTTTCGATCAATGTAAAACACGTGTCTATATATTTTTGGGCGTATCTCTATTGGTAGTTATACCGAGTACATGTATCATACCTATAGTTTAACGAACCGAGTCGATGCCGGCCGAAAGCCCGCCGCGAAGCGCGGAAATCCAACTAGTTCATTAACAATGGACAACAAAAGTAAAATCAAATAGCCATCAGTAAAGATCTCTAATTCAAGTTTATCTCACAACCAACTAGAAATAAAAAATAATAAAAAAAATGGGGCAACTGATTATAAATCAATCAGAATAATCTAAGAATCCTCACTAGCACCTCTGATGTTAAACGAGAATAAATAAAAAAGTTAAAAACAATAATGGAAAACAGGAACCCTACACATCGGACAATGTTTCTTCTTATCCAACCATTTTCTGATGCATTCCTCATCGGACAACGATCTAGCCGGTTTCGCGTCGTATAGAGGAAACCGTGTATTCACGAACTTTCGATACGACGATTCATCCATTCCAACTAACCTTTCCCAACCCGATTCCGTACCCGAAACACAACCGCAAGACATTGGTGGTTTGTCATCCAAACCGGCCAAAAAAAAAGAAGTCACAAAAAAAACAGATGAAGAGAAAGCATTAGCGGCCCTTCAAAGAACACAAACTAACTGGACGGCTCAAGAAGAAACTACTTTGACAAGATATTATATCGACGAATCGGAAAATCCGATTAATGGTATTTTTATATAACAATATTATTGTTTTTAGTTTTATTATAATTTTTTATAACGCCTAAATTTTTTATTGGAATAAGGAATTCACGTCACCGCAAAGATTTTTGGGATTTCATAAAGAAAGCATTTCATACGCAAATGAACAGCACGGAGGTTTATAGTGAAAACGATAGCCTCTCGTCCAAGTGGAGTGACATAAATACACATGTCACCGCGTTCATTGGTTGTGTACATAAGGCGAAGAACTCGCCAATGGGATTTCATAAAGAAAGCATTTCATACGCAAATGAACAGCACGGAGGTTTATCGTGAAAATAATAGCCTCTCGTCCAAGTGTAGTGACATAAATACACATGTCACAGTGTTCAATGATTGTTTACATAAGGCAAAGAACTCGCTAAGGAGTGGTGAAACCGAGGCCGACTTTATCAAGAATGCCATGGTATCATACAGAGATAACAAGAAGCACGAGCTCAAGTACATGCATTGTTGGAATGTATGTAGGTGCGCTTCTAAATAGGCGAGAGTCCCTACTGCTAGCGAATCAGCCTCATCCAAAACGGCAAGATCACCCTCGTCCCAAGCTCAATCTGATGCTCGTGATCAAGAGATTGATCTTAATTTGGATGATTTTGATGATTCTCCTTCACACTCACCTGGTAGAGACACTTAAAAAAAGCGGGTTCAAAGAGGTAGATCGGGTTCGGCATTGGGTTCGGCCCTAGTTCGGCTTCGGGTAAAGGGTTATACACCGACCAGTTGGATGAAATTGGGACGAAAATTGACACATTCAATTTCATCCAACAACAAAAGATGGAGGTGAAGAAAAATATCCAAGCGGCTCGCGCCAAGAAGGCATCTCAAAAAGAAAAACTTGCAGAGATGACGTTTCTTGCCATGAACGTCGATCACCTTACCGGCGCAGAATTGGCAATGATGTTGGAAATGAAAAAAGAGATCTTGCAAAAATATAACATGGATAAAGCATGAAGTTTTTATTTTATGTAGTTTTTTTTTTTAATTTTAGTGTGTGTTATTTTAGTTAGTGTGTTCACTTAATTAAATGAAATTTTAAATAGTTAAAATAAAAGTAAAAATCCACATGGTTGACCACGCCAGGTCGCCAGCCGAAGCCACGCCACCCCGCACCCTTTGATTTCAAGAATTACCTTGTGGATCTCACTTTCGCCACGTGTCAAACCATGCCTCTAAGCCATGCCCCTTCACACCCCATAGTATAGGTCCTTTGAAATGTTAACTTTTAACAAAAGAAAATCTCTTAATGATGATTAGATGAAATCGAGAAACCAATATTTCACAAATTATAATTGCCTTCGAAGATAACTGGGAAAGCAAAAGTACACACGTATTGGTAATTGAGTAGTGGGAGCCTTGAATTATTCTAAACCTCAGATGTTTTTGTTTTTTTTAACGGCAAATTTGGATCACTTACGGACCATTGGAGTATAATCGTGACACCAGCGTAACCACCCGATCATATCCATCTTCACGGGGCATAATGCCTATACACTAATTCAGAAGGAAACCCAATAAATATGGGGAAACCCCCCTTTGTGGGAATCGAACCAAGACCTATTGGTCCCAAAGTCTTATCACACCCCAAAATTCCACTAAACTATAAAGCCATGGGCAACCTCAGACGTTTTAAAAGTCAAACTTATCACATAATATTTGAAATCGAATGTTTGTCTTAAAAAGGAACTTGTTGGGGTTTTCATTTTTAATTTCGGCCAACTATTAATCGATGTGGATGAAATTGTATAATGGGCAGGTTGTGAGCTTAAAAGAATTGATTAAGTAGTAATGTAGGCTGCAGGAAAGGCTGGTCCGTTAGGTTTACTAACCTAGACACAGGTCTAGGGGCATCAGAAATCAAAGGCCTCCAATTTTTAGTAAAGTTTTATATATTGTATATGTATCATGCCCAAATAAAAGCAAAAACTAAACCGTGTATTTTTTATAAAATTGCACAGATAAAAATTGTTTAGAAAAAAGGCCCACATTCAAGACCCAGTTGTGAAATTAAATCATAGACATAATTGTAGTCTGATTCGAATTCAGTGAGTCAGTGCCTAAAATCCCTAAAATTGAGCCGCAATCATCGTTCCCACTTCCAATTGCAACATGCTCTTTTGATTTTATAGGTTATAGCTATCACTAACGGTAATCACTCATGGCGTTGGGTCCGTTAGGTCGGCATTGGAGGAGAATTTATGGGCAAAATTAGGGCTAATTTTTCTATTAATCTCTATATGTTTTGCAAAAGGGCCTCCACTTAGTAGTCCGCTTAGGGTCTACAAAAACGTTGAAACGGCAGGTTTTGAACACCCCTAAAGTTAATTTGAGATTGGACCAGATTTATTGATTGAACTATGGGCTAATGCAAGTATTGAATTTGGTGATGCTTGTTGATAGTGGTTTCTTCATTATTCATTTAGTTCATGAATTACGCTTGGAGCGTCATCATAGATTGGTAAAAAATGTCGCTTGCTCATTGCAGGGGCCAGGGCTAATATTCTCTGGATATTGACTGGCCATTTCTTTCATGCAGATGGAAATAGGTATTATATTTAGTTCGTGCTGCAAAAGAGAACATATATATTTGACTTGTGACTATCAAATTAATGAATTAGGAGTTCATGAGTATAAACGAGTACAAGTTTATGAGTGCCAAATCGTGCGCCTACTTTTGAATTCCAATGTTTTAACTTTCATCAAATAATAAGAATTATATGGCTGTTAAAAATGAGAGTATAAACTTTAACTACATTAATGTTTAAGTATATAGTTCTTTGAAGTTATGGTTTATTAGCAACCAAAAAGACCAGTCATACGGCTATGTGTTGAAAAGAAAACTTTGCGGTACTCAAACTTAAGGTTAGGGTTGTTCACAAACCGAACCGAGCCCAGCCTGGCAAGCTTGGGCTCAGCTCGATTATAAAACGAGTTGGCTCAACTCAGATTTGAAACCGAGCTGGAAATCTAAGCTTGGGCTCGGCTTGGTTTGACTTGATTTTGAAAAGAAAAATTGATACATGGCTCTTAAAATTTAGTAGTGTAAAATATTTTTGAATAGTTCAAAAGAACATATCCAAAATAAACTCAACATAATACATTATAAGCCAAAATCAAGGTCAACAACACAAAATAAGTTCTAAATTTCAACGAAATACAATATATAACATTCAAATGTGCTATAGATATCAAATTTCACTCCTAAACACATGTAAATAATAACCAGTTTTTAGGATATATTTTAATGCATGTAAAAATAATAAGTATTAAAAGTAAAATAATCTGAGCTAAGCCGAGCTGAGCTAACAAGCGAGCCAAACCGAGCCAATCTGGCTCGTTATGAGCCGAGCCGAGCTAGGCTCAACTTTCTAACCGAGCCATATCAAACGAGCTTTTTTCAAGCTAAATTCGAGCGAGCTCCGAGCCGCGAATTTTTTGAACAGTACAAGTTAGAGTCGGTTAAAAGCATGTTTTCATCATACTTCTATTTAGTTTGGAGGCAATGCATGTTTACATTACTTTATTTATCGAAATAGTTTGGTATCTCAAGGTGGAGTTATTATTGCTATCCAACATAAATGTGGGAAGATATGAACTTAATTTGAAGAACAAAACCTTAGTGACTTGGATACCTAGCTCGTTACTCTGAAGAACTTGATATGACCAACATATCAAGTTTGATGTTATATTTCTACTTGAGGGATATATATTCTAGTTATGATATTTAAGTGTAGAAATGCGGTATTAATTGATTAAATGAAGTTGGTGCGCACTTATGTTGGCTTATTATTGTAAATGCAAGTGTTTTTTCTTTTCTAGTTCATTGTTTTTGGATGATTTTTGATGGTTTATGTAATTTTGCATCAATGTCTTTGTTTATAATGTGCAAGTGCTAATTTTGTGTTGCGGCAAATGATTGTATAATTTTGCTAAATTTGTAGGAATATTGTACAACTTACACTTCAATGAATATGGCAATTAAGTCTAATTTGTGAGTTTTATTACTATTATGAGTTTGTATTTTTATTTAAATGATTTTGGAAATATTTCTATATTGAAAAAAAAAACTGGATTAAAAAAAAACATTTTTTGAAAAATTTATGTAGCAAAGCTGCTACTTCATTGCGACCGGAAATTTGCCTAAAGAAATGCTAAGCGGCCGCAAAAGAGCACGACCACAATAAGGCGATCCCAAACAGGCGGTCGCAAAATTAGATTAGCAACGAAGGTTTTTGACACTGCGATTTCAGTCGCAAATTGCTTTTCATATGTGATCAAAATTGCAGTCGCAAATGCCCAGTTTTCTAGTAATTACATGAAACACTTCTTGCATATCACATTTTAGTAGTGTAGCACTGATTATATGTGATCAAAATTGTGATCGCAAATGCCCAATTTTCTAGTAATTACGTGAAACACTTCTTTCATATTACATTTCAGTGGTGTAGCACTGATAAAAAGTATGTCTTGTTGAAGATTTTAATTCCTACACAGTATAGCATCGTGTATTCCTTGTGATCTTCATGTATCTGGTTATAAATATTCCTATCTAATGCATGATTATGTATTGTAGTTCTTATACTTGTATATTAAGAATATGTATTGTAGGTTTCATATCCCTCAATATGGTATCATGGTTGATTATATGGTATAGTTTACATAATTTTAAGATTGTATCATGGTTATCATTACTTTGTCTCACTTACTTGTCTACCTTGTACTTAACAATGGATATATAGTTAATATAACTTTTATTTTGTGGCGACCGATTTAAATGAATAATGCAATCTTGGTAGGACTATAGGTTTTGTCATATGTATCACCCAAACAAAGACGTAGTGATCCAAAAAGACACAAAGAAACACTTTAGTATGTCTTTATAACAGTCTGTCTGACAATGTATAATATCATACTAAAGTGATTATTCTAGGTCTTTTTCATATTTTGTATTATTTTGTTAATAACACTAGCTAGATTGACAAAAAGAAAATAAAAACAAAATCTTAAAAAAATGCGAGAATGTTAGATACCACAGACAACATAAAGATGACGTTGGGCCACTATTCTCATCTAATATGCTATCTCGGTACGATGTATTGGTAAAAATCTGTCATTTAAACCTCGGCAAAGTAGATTTAATTTCATTAGAAAAGGGATGTGATTTTCAAAAATTTTATTTGTCTTGTGTTTAGGTTTGTTAAGGATGTGATTTTCAAAACGTTCTAAACTTCATGCATTAAATAGTGCAATTTATCTGGAAATTAACATTATACGTAATGTAGGTGTATGCATTGAGTTCATAAGCAAAAAGCATGCCTTATTTATCTTAGACAAGGGTTGTTTCACACAAATGTATTGTATTGTGTTAAAATTGTATGGTATTGAGTGGTATTTTATAATATCATATTGCCTCATGTTGTTTCGTGTTTTGTCATGTCGCGGCATGTTGGACCATGTTGTATCTTAGTGTATCATATTGTACCTAATTGTATTATATTGTGTTGTGTTATATCGCATTGGATGGGATTGCATTATATTGCATTGTATTATGTAATATCTTGTTGTCTTGTATTGTGATGTTATGTATTATGTTGTATTGTATTATGTTATGTTATGTTGTGTTTTATTGGATTATGAGGTATTGTGTCGTCTTGCATTGTATCGAGTAACATTTTATTTATTATATTACATAATTTCATTGCATATATTACATTGCATTATATTAGCATTAATAGCTTTTTATTTAGTAACATTCATTATATAACTAATTATTATCTATTAATAAAAGTTGTTATCATATGTATTCATTATGTTTATTTTTTTGTTTTATTCTAATTCAAAAGTTTATTATTATTATTATTATTATTATTATTATTATTATTATTATTATTATTATTATTATTATTATTATTATTATTATTATTATTATTATTATTATTATTATTATTATTATTATTAGTATTTAGTAGTAGTAGTGATAGTGGTAGTGGTAGTGGTCAAATTGGATTTTCTTAATAATAACTATAACTTTTGACCAATGCACCGCTAACGTTTACTTTCGTTGTCAAAGGTAATATCATTGTCACAGAGAAGTAACTGTACGTGATTCTAACTTTCATTTATGTTATTTTAAAACAATTTGCAATATTCTGACTAAGATTCCATGTGGCAACATAAGTAATAGTTATGAGTGTTATTTATCCAATTGCCAGTACGAATTATTAGTTATTATTGCCCACTAGGTAAGAGTTTGCACTAGTAACATTCAATCTATCTTATTATTGTTAATATATTAGGATTAATAATACTAATAATAAGATAAACCGAATTTTATTCAGGAAATCGATCACATTCCCATTTCATTTGTTTTAGTAAGAGTTTATGGTTTATTAATAAGAAGATTTCAACATATAAAAGACATAAAAATTTATAAGTAAAAATACTATATTTAGGAAATCCATCATATACCCATTTGAAGTAAAAATCCCTGAGATAAATGCATTATAATGTACCTAATAAAATGTAGTTACATTTTGTCTATGTTAGGATCTAAGTTTGAATTGCTGTAGTTTTTGTTTCAGAAAATGAAAATATGATTGAATTACAGAAATTAAATGCAGCGGAATAGATGGAAAACTTTTACTACAAGCAATGGTCGTTTGTTTTCATCATCATGCTTTGTAAGAATAATCTTGCATGTGAATCACAAACTCCCCCTTAGCCCAATCATAAGTTTGATAATAAGAAATGTACTAAAGAACATGACAAGTGCAAATTGATCTTTTTATTAAGACAAGTGTTAACTGTTACATCGACTGGTATTTATACTAAACTGTCTAACCACTGAGCATCTTTAATGACGTCATAGTTGATAGTGACAGCTAACAAAATCTAACTAACTCTAACCTCTGCTAGAGCTAACTACTGTTAGTGCTAAAGCACTGTTACATTAAATAAAGATAAACTAAACTACTGTTGGCTAACCACTGATCCTATATCTTCTATCAGACCTTTGCATTTCTTCTATCAGATGTTGGGTAGCAGATCTTTGCTTTTCTTCTATCAGAGTATAGCAGCAGGTCTTGTAAACTTGTAAGGTCAGTGGATACGACATCAGTGGTTGTAACCTTGGATAGTTTGGACCAAACCTTGGATAGTGTTTTTGGCTTTACATCATCTGTTCCTTTCAGAAGGGTTCAATCCCAACAATCTCCCCCTGGAATAGATGATGCTAAAACACTTTATTCTTGGTCTTTATTCCTCATCAGTTCTTCTCTGATTTTTCTTTTGAATTGTTGTTCAAAATTTAGAGAGCTTTCATCATCTCTATCCCTTTGAAGTTGAAGTTCTAGTAAATCACGAAGGTCAGCTACACCCAGACCAAGTGCATCCTTTCTTGATATATAATCAACTTTCCCATTGGACCTGAGCAAAGTCAATACATGGGTCTGTTTGTCAGACATCCACTTTAGTATTTTTGAGCCCAATGGGTTTCTGGGGAGAAGAGTTATTTGTGATGAGGTTGGAGAAATTTGTCTGTTTGGCAAGGATGTGGCAGTGATAGTTTGTTGATCCTGAATACTTGATGAAGTAGCATCCATTTCTGAAAATTGCATAATCTCACCATCTTTAGCTTCATCTTCCTTTTCCTTTTGATGTAGCTCTTTTCTTTGATTAAAAGTTTGGATGAATTCTTCTAGGGCAAGATCAGCACTGGATTTAAATTTCTTGAACTTGTTCCAGTCTAGTGCACGCTTCCTTATCTGAGGATCATTCTTCATTTTTTCACACCTACTTGCTTCTTGTTGAAGAGCTTTGAGAGGCCATTCTTCAAATTGATGTTCTTCAGCTTGATATGGCTTGTCTCTCATGACAAGTTTTATGAATTCTCTTCTTAACTTCTGTTGAGCATCAGCATTAGGTGAGTGAATTTGCATCTTCTTGTTCAAGTCGTTTGCAAAGTCTTCTAGTTTCTTGACTTTACCAAGTGTGTGCATTATTCGACTTGTCAAGTGAGTTTCACCTTTCCCTTTACTCTCTTCTTTTGCAATTCTCTTGGCTTGATTGGTTTTTAATTTCAGATACTCTTTAATGTTTCTTGGAGCTCTGTAGCCAAAAAGAGATGGAAAGAGTCTTTTGGATGGATTATCCTCTGTGAAAAATTGTAACATTTCATCTTTAACTGCAAGCAGTTCCAGAGGATAATTTACTGCCAAAGGTATATTTCTTGTAGGATTGTGGCCAGTAGGTGATTGAGTGAGTGGGTTTGATGTTGGTGATGAAGGAGGAATGAAAGGTTCTGGATTTGTTTGGATAAAAGGTGCAGAAGATAGGGGAACAGGTGTGGGTATGTCATCATCATTCACTGTAAATTTCCTTTTTCTTGTATACATTGCATTGATATCAGTGGATTGACTAACAGCTGATGAAGGTGCTATTGTATCAAACACTGTTGTTGTAACATCTGTTGTATCTTTGGTGATAACATCTGTTGCAGTGACAGTTGGTAATGATGATGATGACAATGGTTTCTGCTTTTTGTGAAGTGGGGATTCTGGTTTTGATGTAGCAGAGGTTGTCTTTATAATACCAGCAGTGGTTTTAAGACCATCAGTGGTTTGCCTTTCAGGTTCCTGTGATCTTTTCTTCAGTTTTGCAACTTCATCATCTGTTTGAATCTTCAGGGTTTCATTAACTCCCCTTTTTCTTTTCTTTTACAGATGTTTCAGCAGAAGTTACTGAAGATTCTTTTGCTGACACTGGCTTTTCCTTAGAATCACTGTTCTCCCCCTTTTTGGCATCATCTTCATTGACTAGAATAAAAGCAGGGGTGCCAGTGGGTTGAAGTAGTTGTGCCTTAATTGCCTGAATATCTGCAAGAGTATCCACATACCTTGCATCATCCATGTTTCTCATCTCTTGCATACGGAATTTGAATTTTAGCTCAGCAGATTTTTGATGTTGTTGAAACATTGGTTGTATAACTTGTTGCAGGGCAGCAAAGGTTGTGGCAGTGGATTCACTCTTGGATGCTAACAACTGTTGGAGTAGGGTTTTGATCTCACCAACTGAATTTTCAATCTTTGTTACTCTCTCCGTCAATCCTGTGTATTTTAAATCATCACCCAATTTAATGGGATCATCTGATTTCCCACTAGAGGTGGTTGTATCTGGTTTTTCTTTGGAAGTAAATCCCAAATCATCAAAACCAGATGCCCCTTGTTCTTGGTTCTGGGGACTTCCCTCATCAGTGGATACCTCAGAGAACACACCAGTGGATCTCTTGAACACACCAGTGGTTACCTTGGTTGCCATGACAGAGGTTGCCTTCAAGGGAGACTTAATAATGTAACCACTGTCCAGATGTAGATCAGTGGATCCAACATCTGTAGTAGCTGCTCCACTTGAACTACATACAAGAAATTCATGAATTTCAAGTGGTGTAGCCTCCTCAACTGTTTGTGGGATAGCCAATTGAATTTTATCAGACACACCCATTGTAGAAGTTGTACTCTCTGTAATGTGTTGGTGAGAGGGGCTGTTTTGTGTCTAACTTTCAATGGCCTCAAACAGAGACATTATGGTTGAAGGGATTTGAGATGTGGGGAGTGATGTTGAAGGAGAGTTTGCCCTGGGAGAAGGACAATTTAACATACTCTCAAATGAGGGTAATGTTGCATATTGTGGTGTCCCTGTGCTTACAACATGTTCCTTTTGTGAGAAATCATGAGGAGTTGTGGTTTTGGGTGGAGATCTTTCCAACTGTTGTGAGGAAGTAGCAACAGTGGTTTCTTATGACTTTTGTGTTGTCACAGGGTTAACTTTTGGTATCTCATCTTCCAGAAGGCCCTTTTTAGTGGGTTTGGTAGACTTCTTTTTGGTCCTTTTGGTAGTTTTTGGTGGGGGTTGCACAGCAGTGGTTGTGTTGTTGTGTTCACCAAGAGCAGTGGGCTCAGTAGCAGAGGTTGGAGCTTGTGTAGTTGGTTCATTTACAGGTTCATTTTGCTCCTCCCCCTCTACTTGTGTTTTTAAAACTTTTGATTTGTTGGTGATGCGTGTAAATGTTTCATGAGATAGGCTACCATGAGAAGTCACAGCACCTTGTTTAATTTTATCACCAACCTTCTTTTCAAGGAAAACACTTAATAATCTTGGATGTAGCAGAAAAGCACGATCCTTTTTGATGTTTTCAATGTTTGTTACCCAGTCATTGATCAATACTTGGGAAAAATTAAAATCAGATTTTGTTAAAATTGCATAACCCAAGTATTGCATATTCAATGGAATTTCATTAAAACCCGTTGTTTTGGCAGACAAATACATCAATAAGGTGTGAAAGAAAAACTTCATTTCTGCTGGAAATTTTGGTTTAAAAATAGTTTTACCTGTAAGTTGACCCTCATACCCTCTTTCAATGAACTCGTTGCGAAGATCAGCTATTGGGAAAGATATGGGAAAAGTGGTATCATTTAGACCAAAAATTTCTGAGATAGACTTTGGGGAAGCTTCAAGGAGTATTCCACCCACAGTGGTGACAATCATATAGGCTTTCTTCTTGGTATAATGTACTTTGGCATTTGCCCAAAATTGGCGCAGTGAATCTTGATAGATTGGGGCTTTGATTTCCAGCAAATTTTTGAACTTGGACTCTTTCAAGACTTTGATCATGGGATGATACGGTCCATTTGAGTCATTTTCTTCAAGAATGGCGGTGTAATTGTGAGGGTTTTTGATATTAAGAGTCATGCTGGATGATCGGAATGATTGATCGATGAAGAAAAAGAGAGTTGAGAGAAAAAACGCTTTCAGAATTTTTTAAATTCAATACGGCAGAGGTAAAAACTCTGATGAGAGGAATCAGGGTTTATAAAAAGGTAAAGCAGATGATGACGTGGCAAAATCTGACGGCTATCATTTGTCCACTTGTTAAGATCTGATGGAAAGTGAAAACAGTTGTTTGGGAAACCACTGATGTGTGTCATCAGTGGTTGTGAACAGTGATGAATTATAGAACTATCAGTGGATGGGAAATCAGTGGATAAGGTCAACTCAGAGATTTGACTAAGATAATGGGATTAGAGGTTTCTCTCTATCAGTGGATAGGTATGCCAATCAGAGTTTTGAAGGTACAACGGTGTTTTGAAAACGGTGATGCTGATGTGGCACTGATGCAGACACTGTCGAATAACATCTGTCCACGTGTAACCACTGTTTGTGACTGGAAGACAGTTATTAGCATAACCACTGATTGTTTTGTACAATCAGTGGATAGAGGTCAGTGTTTTGCACAAACAGAGGATACACTTTGGCAGTGGATAGATTTTACTATTTTAACAGAGTTTTAATGCAATCAGTGCTTTGAACAGACTTTGAGGATTTATTGAAAAATTCAATTTTACACTATTTTTGGGGTATTTTCGGATTTTCTTAAAAACATTTTGATGCTATGTACACAAGAAATACAAGAAAAACTTGTTTTTATTCCAAGTTTAGCATTCCAAGCCTATAGATCAATTTTTCAAAAGTAGATGTATCTAGTGCTTTTGTTAGAACATCTGCCAATTGATCTTTAGTATGGACATGTTGTAAAGAAATCAAACCCTTTTCATAGCAATCCCTCACAAAGTGATGTCTGATGTCTATGTGTTTGGTAGTGGAGTGAGAGACTGGATTTTTGATGATATTCTCTGCTGCTTGACTATCAATCATCAAAGGAGTTTTTAAAGCAGTGATACCAAAATCCTGAAGTTGATTTTGAAGCCATAACAACTGAGCAGTGCAACTTGCAGCAGTTATATACTTTGCCTCAGCAGTGGATGTAGAGACTGCAGCTTGCTTTTTGCTTTGCCAGGATACTAAGCAATCACCTAGAAACTGGGCTCCTCCAGAGGTGGACTTCCTTGTTACGTGACAACCAGCAAAATCACTATCAGAGTAACCTGAAAGCTCAATATTTCCATTAGCAGGATACCAGGTACCAAGTGTGGGAGCACCTTTTATGTATCTAAATATCCTTTTCACAGCAATAAGATTTGACTTTCTAGGTAGAGACTGGGATCTGGCACAAACACATGTTGCAAACATTATGTCTGGCCTAGATACAGTTAGGTACAATAAAGACCCAATCATGCTTCTATAGAGAGTCTGATCAACCAGTTCATCTTTATCATCTATAGTGATTAGTTTGGATGTTGCCATGGGTGTGCCACAAGGTTTACAATCTTCCATATCAAATTTTTTAAGTAGTTCTTTCAGATACTTATTTTGATGGATGAAAGTGTCATTGTGCATTTGTTTAACTTGGAGACCAAGAAAACATTGTAGCTCACCCATTGCACTCATTTCAAACTCAGCTGCCATGAGTTCTCTAAACTCTTCACACATTGCAGTGCATGTGGATCCAAAAATGATATCATCCACATAAATCTGGACCAACATCAATTCTTTTCCTCTCCATTTTAAAAATAAGGTTTTATCAATTCTACCTCTGATGAAACCAATGGATAAGAGAAAAGTGGAAAGAGTTTCATACCAGGCTCTTGGTGCTTGTTTTAGGCCATACAGTGCTTTGTTTACCTTGTATACATGATCAGGATAGTAAGCATCTTCAAATCCAGGAGGTTGGCATACATATACTTCTTCCTTGATCTTTCCATACAGGAATGCACTTTTTATATCCATTTGATACACTTTGATGTTGTGGTTTGCAGCAAAAGCTAGAAACAGTCTGATTGCTTTCAATCTTGCTACAGGAGCAAAAGTTTCATCATAATCTATACCTTCTTCCTGTCTATAGCCTTAAACCACCAGCCTGGCCTTGTTCTTGATCACAGTGCCCATTTCATCAGTTTTGTTTTTGAAGACCCACTTTGTGCCTATAGGACTCACATTTTCAGGCAGTGGCACAAGTTCCCATACTTGTTGTCTTTTAAACTGAAGGAGCTCTTCTTGCATTGCCTCAACCCAACTGTTGTCTCTCAGTGCCTCTTGGTACTTGACAGGTTGAGTAAGAGATATAAAACCAACAAATAAACATATGTTCCGGGACTGGCTTCTTGTGAGCACTCCCTCATTGATGTTCCCAATGATTTGATCTGGTGGGTGATTCCTAAAGTAAATGAGATCACCTTGGTAGGGAATGATAGCATTTTGAGGTGAAGGTTGTAAATGGGAATCATCTGCTCTAACATATGTTGTCTCATGTGTTGAGCTAACACCTGTTGAGAATGGTGGTGGTGGAATAGGTGGGAGAGGAGTGGAGAAATGTTGACTTTTGCTCACAGATTGTGGGCTTTTGTCATTTTGGCAGTGGCTTGAAGATGCCACAGTGGTTGGGTCAACCACTGATGATGTTCCAGTAACAGAGTTTACACTGATATTTTGGATATCAGGTCCTCTGCTTGGAAAATGGATTTTAAACTGTGGCAATATACAATCATATCCAGCATCTTGAGGTGAAGACTGTGGTGTAACTGCAGGGTTAGTCTTGACAGACACATCTTCAAATGTAAATTTATCTAAATCAAACAATTCAGGAGAATTTGCTGGGATTTTCAATGAAGAAAGTTCATTAAACTTTACATTCAAGGTTTCTTCAACACACTTAGTCCTAGAGTTGAAAACTCTATAGGCTTTGGCAGTGGTTGAGTATCCCAGGAAATAACCACAATCTACTTTAGCTGCAAATTTGGAAATTGAGTCTTTGAGATTTAAAATGAAGCATGGGCAGTCAAAGATTTTGAAGTAAGAGATCAGAGGTTTGATTTTATATAATACTTCATAAGCAGTCTTTTGGTGCCTAGGGTTAATCAAAACTCTGTTCTGGACATAACAAGCAGTGTTTACAGCCTCTGCCCAAAAAGGCAAGGGTAAACCTGAGTCTGCTAGCATAGTCCTTGCAGTTTCAATTAAAGTTCTATTTTTCCTTTCAACCACCCCATTTTGTTCTGGAGTCCTTGGGATGCTGTATTGCCTAACAATCCCTTTTGACTCACAGAAAGCATCTAGACCCTTATTCCTAAACTCTATCCCATTATCACTTCTAAACATTTTTACAGGGAGATCAAATTGCTTTTCCACTTGTTTAACAAAGTTTTGCAAAATATCTGTTGTTTCATCTTTAGAGTGAAGAAAGTAAGTCCATGCAAACCTTGAAAAATCATCAACAATAACTAAACAATATCTTTTCTGTCTTAGACTCATGATTTTTACCGGGCCAAACAAGTCCATATGCAACAGTTGTAAGCATTTACTTGTTTTGGACTCTTCAATTGACTTGTAAGAACTTTTATGTTGTTTACCTTTTAGACAGGAAACACAATGTTCTTCACAAGTGAATTGTTTGTGTGGCAAACCCCTTACCAGATTTTGTTTCGAGAGAGTGGTGATAGTTTTAAGATTTGTATGCCCCAATCTTCTATGCCACGGTTCAGTCTCTTTGTTAGAGGCCAGGGAAAACAAACATGCATTTTTCATTGGATTATCTTTTAACATGTCCACCACATACACATTGCCACTCCTATGAGCAACAAGCTGTGCTTTGCTTTCAGCAATGATTTGATCAATCCTTTTAACAACCTCAGGTCCTACTATTTGACAAGTTTTCTTGGTGAAATAGGATCCATACCCTTTATCACTCATTTGTGAGACACTGAGTAAGTTGAATTTTAGATTGTCAATTAAGTTAACATTTTCAAATTTTAAATTTCCTGCTTCAACAGACCCAGACCCTAGCACTTTACCTTTAGAATTATTACCAAAAGATATATCACCTCCTCCATGTGCTAGGAAGTCTTTGAGCAGTGCTTTGCATCCAGTCATGTGTCTGGAACCTCCACTGTCCACATACCATAGGCTATCTAAGCACATGGAAGTTCCTTTTGATGCAGCCATAAGAGCACAATCACATTCTTCTTCACACTCCATTGAATCCCATCGGTCAGATAGATTTCCTTTTTCTTCATCAACAGTCTCTTTTGTAACCACTGGTGTAACCACTGCTTCAACATAAGAATCACACACAGTAGATTTTTGCTCTTGTTCCACAGATTCATCACCTTCTCATGAGGTCTCAGAGGCAATTAAACATATGTTTTCATTTTCAAAATCATTTTTAGCCAAGAGAGCAAATTTTTTATCAGTTAAATCCTCAGGTAAACTACTCCAATCAACAAAGCCTTGTGTGAAAAAGCTTTGTTGTGTAACCTCTGCTGGAGCAGTGGTTTGAGTAGGTTGAGTGACATGTGGGGCTTGTTGCACATGCACTTGAGGTGGTGCTTGGACATACTGAATCTGTGGAGCAGGTGCTTGAACATAATGGATAGGAATTGTAGTAGCATGATGTGCAAAATGGGCAGTGTTTTGCATATGAGGTGCAAGGGTATAATGGGAAATTTGGACAGTGCTTTGAGGTCTGGTGCCAGGGTGTGTCACAATTGGTCCTGCATTTTGAGATCTGCATTCCCTGGCAAAATGTCCCAGCCTATTGCACTTATAACATTTTATCTTGGATTTATCCAGCCCAACTTTCAAACCCCCATGTAAACCAGGAAACTGCCTACCAGTTCTCTTGTAAAATTTACTTGCTCTAACACTCAACAGTACCAACTGATGCAAGATATCCATTTCTTCTAAATCAGTGGGTTCAAAATGTTGCAAGTCATTTAGTTCAAAAGACAAATTGTCAGAGGTTTGGCTTTCACCATTTGCAGCAAATGCACAATTGGTTGGGTAAGGGTCAGAGTTAAAATTGTTACCAGAGGTTATGTCAACGTAATGGTCATACCCCTGATCCTTACCACTGCCAGAACCCTCTCCATGACTATACAGAGCAGTGTTTCCCAGTGTATAGTCATCAGTTACTTTCCCGGATTCTTGCAATTTCTTTTTCTGGTTCAACTCTCTTTCATAAGTAAGGAGTCGACCATGAAGCTGTGTGAGGGTCATTTCTTTGTAACCAACGGATGTTCGAGTGACATAGCCAATTGTCTCCCACTTATCTGGTAACGATCTTAAGAACCGACTATTAATAGTCGAATTTGGAAATTCCACGTTAACCAGCTTAAGTTCACTAATGAGACAGCTAAATCGCTCAAACTGTTGGGTTAGGGACTCACCTTTGACATGACAAAAGGTTTCATACTGTTGATTAAGGACTTCACGATTATTTTCGATAACCTCATCAGTACCACCGAATTGCTCTTTAAGAGCATCCCATAACTCTTTAGCACTATTACAATGAAGCAGTCCTGCATAGATTTCATTGGGCAAGGCTGAAGCAACGATGCTAAACGCCTTTGCATCCAATTCTATTTTTAGGAAATCCTGCTCAGAGTAATTTTCGAGTTTCTTAGGGACCTGTTGATTGGGATCCTCTGTACTTGGAACCATAGGGACATGTGGTTCAAATACAACAGGTCTCCAGCATCCGGTGTTCTGTTGAGCTAAAATATGACCCATTCTACGCTGCCATATGAAATATTCATTTCGTTTCAGCATAGGTGGTTTAAACATGGATCCAATGTTGGAATCCGGCGTGTTTTGTGCCATTTCTCTTGTTTACAAACAGATTTGTGTTTTAAAAACTTTAAACGTAATAAAACTCTGTTTTCAAGTAAAATTATCAAACAAATTAGCTAAGAGAGCTGATCTTTGTAATCAATCTGATTGTTGAATCAAAATTGATTGACCGTAGCTCTTATACCAATTGTTAGGATCTAAGTTTGAATTGTTGTAGTTTTTGTTTCAAAAAATGGAAATATGATTGAATCACAAAAATTAAATGCAGCGGAATAGATGGAAAACTTTTACTACAAGCAATGGTCGTTTGTTTTCATCATCATGCTTTGTAAGAATAATCTTGCATGTGAATCACAAACTCCCCCTTAGCCCAATCACAAGTTTGATAATAAGAAATGTACTGAAGAAGATGATAAGTGCAAATTGATCTTTTTATTAAGACAAGTGTTAACTGTTACATCGACTAGTATTTATACTAAACTGTCTAACCACTGAGCATCTTTAATGACGTCATGGTTGACAGTGACAGCTAACAAAATCTAACTAACTCTAACCTCTGCTAGAGCTAACTACTGTTAGTGCTAAAGAACTGTTACATTAAATAAAGATAAACTAAACTACTGTTGGCTAACCACTGATCCTATATCTTCTATCAGACCTTTGCATTTCTTCTGTCAGATGTTGGGTAGCAGATCTTTGCTTTTCTTCTATCAGAGTATAGCAGCAGGCCTTGTAAACTTGTAAGCTCAGTGGATACGGCATCAGTGGTTGTAACCTTGGATAGTTTGGACCAAACCTTGGATAGTGTTTTTGGCTTTACATCATATGTTCCTTTCAGAAGGGTTCAATCCCAACAGTCTATGTGTGTGTGTATATATATATATATATCCATATGATACAATTATCATATTCATGCACCTTCAAATTATTACTAGACAAATCATGGCTCCCAAATCCTTTATCTTGTTTACCCTCCTAACCCTCTCATTATACTTCCCTGCAACTACAGCTGTGGAATACTATGTGACAAACCTTGCGGCCAACACCCCAGGTGGCATCCGTTTCACCAACGAAATCGAAATTCCCTACACAAAGCAAATAATGGGTACCATCAACAACTTCATATGGTCCATAGTCTTCCAGCAAAATAACCCCTCAGATCGAACGCCAATGGATTCTGTGAATGTTTACATTGTAGAGTTCGATGTAGCCGAAGCAATCAGATGGGGTGCTAACAACATTAATGTTAGTTCCATATATTTAAAAGGATATGAAGGAGACTTGAAATGGGAATTCACATCCCTATTGTACCATGAAATGACCCATTGTTTTCAATGGGATGGTGAGGGTCATGCACCGGTGGGATTGGTCGAAGGGGTCGCCGATTATACAATATTAAAAGCAGGATATGCACCAGAAGGGTTCGCAAAACCAGGACAAGGGGAGCGTTGGGATCAAGGGTATGATTTCACCGCCCGTTTTCTTGAATATTGTGACGGGATCGTCCCCGGGTTTGTGGCAAAGCTTAACAAGAAAATGAGGTTTAATTATGATGTCAAGTATTTTGAAGACTTGACGGGAAAGCCCGTAGATCAACTATGGAAGGAGTACAAGGCTAAATATGAACATGAACATTGATAATTTGATATGATAGTATGATATATCAAATGTGGTGAAATGTAGGGAAATAATAAAATTATGTAATTGGAATAAAAGTTTATAAAAGAAGTGACCATTAAAGCTTTCCATAATGTTTGATGAAAGTTTGTATCCAATTCTTGGATAAAAATGGAATAATCAACTTGAAAGTTATAAAAACAATAAACCCACTGGAAAAATTCCTGAATTCGCTACTGATATATACCTATAAACCCACTGGAAAATTCCTGAACTCGCTACTGATATATACCTGGGGATTGAATATGCGCAATTGACAACCAACTCTATTACGGATCAAATACTTAATAATGGTATGCACATTCACCCTATACAATCAATGGTTATAGTAGCAAAATAGTGAAAATCATAGATTTCAATGATAAACATAGTACATACAACTTTTAAGTGCCTTATGTGGGGATTTTAGTATTCACAAAACAACTATATTACATCCTAATACCTTTATGAAAGTCTATGTTCTTAATTTCGGGGTTGTGAATTTCAAAACCTTCAAATACTAAAGTGAGGTTCATTGACCCCAAACAATGAGTTTTATTACAAATGTACATGTGGGGTTTCTCAACTCCACGGTGAGGCTTATAGCCCGCGGGAAATTCAATCGTATGCATATACATATACGTCATCGTCATGCCAATTTACGTGTACACAAACCTGTTGATTCATGACACCAAGCTATAAATATGTTCAAAAGTAAGTACTCATAGCTGAGTAATTCAATAAGCCTAATCAATTCAACTAAAGTTGTTCTAAACCAATTATACACGTTTGTTGGGTCATGGTTAAACACCTTTGAGAAGATTTGAGCCTTGTTGGCTCAATTTGAGTTTGACCTGACCGGCTAGTTTCAAAATTCACCAAAACAAGTTTTATCACATTGCATGTTAATTTATTTTGTTCATAACCACTAATAGAAGTATAATCTATCATCTTAAACCAATTTTTAGTCAATTTTTTCAACTAATTTTTCAAATTATCATTCAAAACTCATCATAGTTCATATATTCTAATTCATGGTTTTGCTATGTTTTAAAAAACAACCTTCCCAACAAGTTATTGATATATTTAAGCTATTAGCTATTTGATGCCTTAAACATGATAAATTTCATCAAGTGTTGGGTTACAAAGACTCAATTAAAAGTTTATGTAATTGAAAATGGGATGTGAAGGTGCATATTAGGCCGATTGTTATGGGCGTTGGTGTGGGGCGTGGCCACCATGCCACGACGGAAGAAGCCAGCCATAATAGGGGTGTGTATGGGTCGGTTTAGTTCGGTTTTTACCATTAATCATAGCCATAACCGCTAACTTTGGTTATGGATTTTCTTAACCATAACCATAACAGAACTTTGGTTATGGTTAATCGGTTATGAAGTGGGTTATGGTTAATTTCGGTTATTAACAAAAACTCTAACTAAAACTAACTTTTCAGCTAAAGTTAAAAATTATACGCCAATGGGCCTTACAAAATAAGAATGAAACTCACAATGTTGAACTTAGCTTAGACCTTTTTTATAAGACAATCAAGACTACATTTTTTGGTTAAACTACCGATGTGGAGGCCATTTTAATAAAGTAATTATGTAGTCAGTGTTATACAGAAGATTCATATGATTATAACACCTCAATTCTTCATCAAGATAAAGGGCATCTACATCAATATCATTTTGTTACTAATATACTTTTATATTAGTAAAAAACCTCTACATGGTTATTGAGAAACATAAATCCATTGTATAGAATTGTAGACTTAACATTACAAGTTCGGTTTGATTTGGGTTATATCGGTTAACCAAAGCTTCATAATCATAACCTCAACCGATTGGTCAGTTAACCAAAGTTTCATAACCATAACCATCGGTCATGTTGGTTATCGGTTAAAATCGGTTTGGTTATGTTGGTTATGATTCAGTGACGGTTAATTTACTCACCCCTAAGCCACACCAACCCAAGCCCTCCCCTTTGCCCCTTCACGAGAATGGATACGTTTTTTTTTCTTCTTTAGAACGGAAAACTCACACTCAATAAATTACCACAGAAATGTAACCAAGCTTGCCTAGTGTTCCAATTAAATCATCAAAACTCTTTTTGTCTCTCTAAAGTAACTAAACCTAAATTTAATGTTCTAATATTATGTAATTACCAGGTCACCAAGTTACCACTTATTTCTTTTCTTTGTTATTTTCTTTTAATGCTTATGTTTATGTTTATATGTTTATATTATATGGATTTTATAAAATCAAAATATATTTTAAACTACTTTTCAATTATCTTGTATATCTCACCAGACCATTCGACGACCCTCCCATCCAAATCCCGGCGGACATTTCCGACCCTACCGACCAAACTTCGATGACAACCAGCAAACTTCGATGATGACGGAGACCAAGTATGGTTGCTTTTTTCGTTTTTATTTCAGACCAATGACCAGACGATACAGGGTTTCGTGTTTATCGAGCGGAACCCAAGAGAGGAAGGCACAACGGAGTCCGGCTACGTTTGATGAGTCGGAGGGGCGGCGAGGATTAATAGGTAATGAGATGGATTTACAGATGAATATAAACTGTAAAATTGGAAGGTTTAGAT
This sequence comes from Helianthus tuberosus, assembly GCA_030545235.1. NCBI lineage: Eukaryota > Viridiplantae > Streptophyta > Magnoliopsida > Asterales > Asteraceae > Helianthus > Helianthus tuberosus. Next base: position 27,224,906 of record CM060375.1, read on the forward strand.
GATTTTTTTGGGGTGAAGTCTGCATTGGCTTATAATGTCTAGAGAAAATCAGGTATAGATGGCAGTGGTATTTGTTGTGGCATGTTTTGAAGTTTTGGATCTTTGAATTTCCATATGATGCTGCATCTTCTATTTTTTTAGTTGAAGATGGCCTTTAGCGATAACGATGATGAAGATTTTTTTATTTAACTGGGTTCATAATAATTTTAATTGAAGATGGCCTTTACCGATGACGATGATGAAGAATTTATTATTTAAATGGGTTCATTATAATAAATTTTAGTATTATATTTTAAGTTTAAAAATTAAAATATAATTATTATTTATTTAAATTTACAGACTAAAAAAGAAACATGACCTGCTATATTATAAAGGTAACCTGCTAACCTGGAACTTGCATAACATCTATCTACTACTTCTAATAAAGCAAAATAACGTTTAGCCACTTGTCATTAGCTTAAGCCAATACTTGCCAGGTGGCATTTGATTAATACCTCATTTTCTCAAATAACCGCCAAAACACAGCATCCCTCACGCCTTTTTTCTTTTCCTTCTTCTTTCTTTAACCTAATTAATGTTCACCGTTTCACACAATCAACTCTTCATCTTCACTCCAATCTTCTTCCAAGAATATCATCGGTTTCCATATAACAATGAATTATTTCACTGGATCTACATATATAGATGGTTCTACGTTCTTCATCGTCTTCATCTACTTCTTCTTTTTCTTGATTCGATTTCAGAATTTCGAATATCGATCTACAAATCTGTAAGTTGTTTTTGTTAAATTCCTTCTTTAATCATTATTCATGTGTTCCTTCGTTTAATTACTGTGTTAAAACTATGTTTCTGTTGATTTAACCCTAAATCCGATTTTCATTGAAAATCTGTTGATTTTGGGGTTTTAATATTATGTTTTTGTTATAGAATATGATGTTTATGCAAAACCCTAAAACCGATTTTCATGTATAATATTGTTTATTTCTCATTTTTATTTATTCTATCAAGTATATTCGAAACCATAGATCCGATTGTTATGGAATATCTTTGTTAGGTTTTATTTGAATTGATGTCTAATACGTTTTATTTGATTGTGATGCTTAATAAGGTTTTGATTGTGATTCAAAACCCTAAATCCGATTGGGATTGAAAAATATGTTGATTTTGGGGTTTTAATTTTATGGTTTTGTTAAAGAATAAGTTGATTATGCAAATCCCTAAAACCGATTTTGATGCAGAACATTTTTTATTTCTAATGTTTATTTATTCTATCAAGTTTATACGAAACCCTAGATCCGATTGTTATGGAATATATGTCTTAAGTTTTATTTGAATTGATGTAAAGTAAGTTTTATTTGATTGTGATGCAAAATAAGTTTGTGATTGTGATGCAAAAGCCTAAATTTGATTGTGAGGTATTGTGATGCAAAAGCCTAAATCTGTTTGTTTTTGTGAGGGATTGTGATGCAAAAGCCTAATTCTGATTGTGATGCAAAATAAGTTTTATTTGATTTGATTTTGTATTCTATGAACCTCATTCGTGTATATCATTGTTATGAATTATAGTTTTTTATTTGATATGATTCTGTTTATGTGTTTTCAGTCTGATTTATTGGTTATGGTTATGTTATACAAACCCTGATTCTGATTTTCATGGAAAATCTGATGATTTTGTTTTTATTTCACATGTTTATGTAATTTATGAACCTCCGTTTATATACTGTGTTAAAACTGATGAATGATTTTTCGTGTTAATGTTGTTTTTTTGCTTAACGATTTGATATTGTGATTGATCATCGGATTATGAGTGTTGTGTTTGTAATTTGTTGTTAGGCTAGATAAATTTGTGGAAATTTAGAAGTGTTTGGTTGTTTTTTATTTCATTATATTGTCGAATCTTTGCTCCACCTTCCTATTGTTTTGTTTGAAGATTGATTGAATATCATATGTGTTTCTGGAGTTTAATGGTTTGATCCTTGATGTTTGACAATTTAATTTCGGATCATGATAACGGTTCGGTACTATCCATCAGTTTGTTACAAAATTATTATTGTTAATTATTATTTCCTTATTTAGAGGATAGATAATAACTTGATTTTAAATTCAAAAATTTGATTTGGATGATAATATGGAAGTAAACGATTTGGAGTTAATAACATTAATTGGATTTCCTTTTTAGGTGGGTTCAATGTACCTAGACATGTTAGTTGCTTAAAATTTAAAATTTTATATATAATTTTGATTAAATTCTTCCAACATATTATAGTAATTTTAAATTTAAATTATATTTGACTTATTTCTATATAAAGTTACCTGAAATAGAAGTTGACTACATTCATTTTTTTATAATTGCTAATTATCCCCTAATTTTTAGTAACCTCTAATCAACAATTATTGGTTTCTAAATAACTAATTAGATTCAAATTATTCAACAATTATATTAAAACATTTATTGATTGTTATTATATATGCTTTAAATCATTAAAATAATAGATACGAAATTGACTTTTGAACTTTCAGTGTATTTTAGATGATTATGTCCCTCAAGATACTAGCATTTGTATGTTTTCAAATATCATTTAAATTATTAGAAGTCTATTTAAAAAATATATTAATATTCTTAAAAAACGTCAAAAAATGTGTTTTTAGTATTTTTGGCTGATAATTTCCTTATTTAGATGATAGATAATAACTTGATTTAAAATTAAAAATTTTGATTTGGAGGATGTTATGGAAGTAAACGATTTGGAGTTAATAACAATAATTGGATTCCTTTTTAGGTGGGTTCAATGTATCTAGAAATGTTAGTGGTTTAAAATTTAAAATTTTACATATAATTTTGATTAAATTCTTCCAACATATTATAGTAATTTTAAATTTAATTATATTTGACTTATTTTTAAATAAAGTTACCTAAAATAGAAGTTGACTACATTCATTTTTTATTATTGTTAATTATCCTAATTTTTAATAACCTCTAATCAACAATTATTGGTTTCTATATAACTAATTAGATTCAAATTATTCAACAATCATATTATAAACATTTATTGGTTGTTACCATATATGCTTTAAATCATTAAAATAATGGATGCGGAATTGACTTTTGAACTTTCAGTGTATTTTAGATGATTATGTCCCTCAAGTTGCTAGCATTTGTATGTTTTCTAATATCGTTTTAATTATTAGAAGTCTGTTTTAAGAATATATTAATACTCTTAAAAAACATCAAAAATGTGTTTTTAGTATTTTTGGCTCATAATTCCTTATTTAGATGATAGATAATAACTTGATTTTAAATTTAAAAATTTGATTTGGAGGAGAATATAGAAGTAAACGATTTGGAGTTAATAACATTAATTGAATTTCCTTTTTAGTTTGGTTTAATGTACCTAGACATGTTAGTGATTAAATTCTTATTTGTGTGTTTTTAATTAGGGGAAATCTTGGTTTTTGAAATATGTTAATTCGTTTTTAGGAGTTTATGGATCAAAGTAGTTGGGTAAAAAGTCAATATGGATTATGGCTTTCGATTCGGTTGACCCAAATCATTTTTAATTTAGTAGTAGTTTCATTTGCTTGAATAAAATGATCTATGATGTTTTGGCATGTTTTCAGTATTTATATTATCTGTTTGACCCACTTATAGAGAAAACATAACATGAATCACAACCCAAACATAAAATCTATATAACCTTTGATACTATTATCTGCAATTCTTGATTTTATGGCTTTTAAACGGGTAGCCATGAGGTATTATCATTTGTCATCTAAGTGAATCTTATTTGAGTAGTAACATGCCAACTTCATTAATTTTCCACTTCAAATACTTGGCAATTTCTATGGTTTTTTTAGGTTTGTTTGTTTTTAGTTCCAGGTTCTACTTTTATTTTTCCTTCTATAAATCTATAATATGTAGGGCTGTAACCGTAATGAATGAAACATTAAAGCATGCCGAATGCTTGCCGACTCGGACATGCTTTGCCATGACGCAATATTGTGAAGGAACCCTTGACGCCATTAGGTGATTGTGCAATTTTGGGTGTGTCGTCGTTCCTTCACAGAATTTTGGATATGTATTTTTTTAGTTTTCTATCTTTTGAGTTTTTACTTGCAAGTCCTTATTCTAATTCAAGATAATGTGAAACATTTTTTGAGTTTTTCTTTGTCGTTCCTTTGTTAAGATAATCATAAACTTTATAGGTTTCATCATTTTTTTTTTAATTTTAAGAATTGTCATTGTGTTGTCTTTCATCTTTTGCAACTTTTCATTTTCTTTAACACATCCAAACATGTCTTCCATGAAATCTTTGAACAGATTATCAGGACACTGGTATCAAAAGGCGTTGGATCTGAATCTTATGTAGGTTTTCTTTTGATGAGTTAGATATTTACATGATAAAAACCATGTATTTTATGGAAACAGACTGAATTAAAACTATATTGAAGCTTTGCAAATATTTAGGCCCTTCAAAGTTGTTCATGTTCGTCAAAGCTCCTTTTTCTTTCAATATGCCTCTCCACTTTCTTCTCAAGCGTGATTATAGATTCAATAAAAAGGTAATGTTTAATTATCGGAACATTTTTATTTGAGCATGTTGATGGCTTCAAAAGACCTATATTATTTTAAGTACTTTTAGAATGACCAGCTCTTTTTAAATTATTAAATCGTATAGAGTTTTCTTTACTAATGGTTCCTCTTATGAGCAACTTTACTAATAAGTGATAACATATATATTGTATATATTCATACAAATCTATAACCTAGAGCTTGATACTGGACGTTCATATTTATTTGTTTGTTGTCTATTTTTTTTTTTTTTTTTTTGCCACATTTACAACTCCATCTAGAGTTTCAAGTTATAGTTGCTTTTAGAGGTTGCAAGATTAGTGGGATGGATAATTGGTCAAAACGGGTAGTAGGTTTGGATCATATGTGATGCTGTCCTTTTACAACTCTATTTAGATTTACAGGCTACACTTGCATGTAAAGGTGGCAGGTTGGGTCACATGCTAAAACAATTAAATTTTAGTTGCTTAGGCAAAGCTTTTTAAAGGCGTTTGGAGGAAAGGATACTAGAGTTGACCAATCAAGTCAATGTAAGACTAACAAATTTTATCAAGATTGGATCTTTGACTACAACAAATGATCAGTTCGAAATAAAAGCAGCCTGATATTTTCTAAATGTCGTTACAATTGATCATTTTATCTTAAGGCTTCCTAATCGCTTAAATACACTAATTTGCAGTTTCTCCTATAAGTAATAAAAATTCTTCTTATTGTTGTGACCTTATAAACTCCATTTCCTTAGTCATGTCCTGAACAAAATGTAACAGAAATCTGTGGTATTGTTTTGCTTGGAGTGGTCTGAACCTTTGATCATATTTGCTTTATGTAGTAGCAACTGATCTATGAAGGACTGGAGAGGCGAAAGATCGATTTTTTCAGCATTATTCCTATTGGCACCAAAGTTGGCAAGGTATAGACCTATATTTAAAACATTCTCAAACTTACATTGCTTCATTTATTACAATTTAGGAGTGTTTTGTTTAAAAAAAAGACCAAATTCTTATCAAATGGATATAAAACACAACCCAAATGGGGTTTGAGTGAAGAGTCAAAAAGTCATGACTCTTCAACTTTTAACATAAACAAACTAAGTCAGTTGAAATAGGGTTTGTATACTAATAGTTTTTCATCCATATTTATAAACCTTTTGTAAATAAATAATGCACTAAGTGTGATAATTAAAGACAATATTATCACATTAATAACATGCATTTAGGAGTTTTATGCACAGTTATGATGAACCACAACTCAAATGGGGTTGAGTACTAGGTGAAAACGTTAAACAAGTCCTCTTAACACAACTTTTATTAAATAACCGGTGCAACAAAGATTATTATTATTACAATAATAGTTGTAACTAACTACCTATTTGATCCGTTTGAGATAAGAGACAAATCACATGGTTTAGCGACTCATCTTTTGCTTATTCTAGCATCTGTCAATTTAGGAAAACCAAGATTGTAAAACATATTTCATTCCTGTTCTTTGTAGGTTATCGAGAAAGTATTGCTAGCCCTCAATGGCACATTGAGCCAAATCGCCTTCCGTGTGACAACCATGGATGTCTCGGACTTGACCATGAGAATTGAAAGGTCGTCTACTTATGACTAGGACAAGGCCGCCACAAGCAACTTTTGAAGGTTTGTAAAATGAAAATAATCAAATTATCTTTTATCCATTATATAAGGTTTAATGTCGTCGGGAAAGGTGATTTGATGAAGGTTATACGAAGCCACTAGGTATTGTTTCTCGAATGGTTGGTCTGCTATGGTTCGTGATGTTGGTCTGGAGGATAAAGATGTTATTGTTTTCCATGTTGTTGATGCTCAGATGCTAAAGTTCACTCATTTTAAGGCTGATTGTCTTTCCGGTGTTAAAAACAAGTTTTTTTGTAGAGATGTTATTTCCCGAGAATGGTAACTTGGTAATTTATACCTTACTACTTAGGATGAAGAACCAACTGACATTTTTATTGACGATTGCATTTATTCTTTATTTAGTGGTTGCCGAAAGAGTTTATGAACAGGTATTTCAAAACCGACACTTTGGACGATAACTTTACAATTCGTTTTGGAGGTACATACATGTGGAATGTCAAAGTGAATAGGCTCTGGGGATCGAACTACTTCATTCAAGATTTCTCACAAATCAACAAAGGACTTCATCTCATATCAGGTGATGTAATCGTTTTTGAGTTGGTTGCGAGACGTATTTTCAACATTCTGGTTTTCCGTCCTAATGGAATATAGTCTGTTGTTCCCGAGGTTGCCAATAGTGTTGGTGTTGAAGAAGAGGAAGACACATAACAAATGGATGTTAGTGAAGATTTGTTATTAGACGGCGAAAATCAAGACATGGAAGATGACATTGTAGACGTTGAACATGATGTGCCAGTCATTGTAGCGGATCCTGTGTTGGAACCAGACTTTGTTGACGTTCCACATATTCCGGCCGTTGTTCATCAAGCCAACCAATACGAACTAACATGGTGTCCATCTTTTCGTTTTGTAAGTTTTTCATACTCTAAATGCTTTATTTTAATATTATGTAACGCTTTGAAGTTTGTATTTTGTTTATTAGTTTTTTAATTTGTTTATTTTATCGGACTGTAATGCAGCGGTTCCCAAAGGCATTTGCAGCAAATGTAGATATGTCCGTCCTTGATGAGATGGTAGTTCAAACTGAAGACGAGTTTTCAATGACACTAGAGATCCGGCAAGAAACGGCACGTTGGAAAATGCTGCAGGCTGGGTTGGAAAATGGAGCTCAGTTTTTGCTGCGATATTATAGGGATCAAAACACGTTGCGAATTCTTAATCTGAACCCCTAGGTGATGTATCTATTGACAGATAGCGTCAGAAGTAAACAACTAATATCGTTACCAAGCATGTCGTATGTGTGGTAACAGTTTTGGAACAATTATTACTATATATGTTTTGTTTACAAAAACTTAATGTGTAACGAACATTATGTCGATGTACTTTTGGGACGTGCTCAAGTGTCTCAAAATATTAGGTTTAACAATCAAAGTTTAACGGTTCTACGTTTAAATTATTTTATGTGTTTAGTTGGTGTTTAGCCACCCGCGAAAGTCGCGGGGTCTTAGGCTAGTATCTCTAATAAAGCAAACCATTGTGGGACACATGTCACCCAATGGTGCAAGCCAACTAAGCAGACACATAGGCAATGAGGTGGCAAATCTCATATGGGAGGACATGTGGCATTGCTCTCATTCTCGGATTGACTTTGGCTTCTTTCATATGCTTTGTCTCTCATGTCTCTCTCATTCTCTCAAAACGTTTCAAACGATTTCTGCAAAACCCTAATCGGCGAATCCTCTACTTAGCAACCCTAATCGGCGAATCCTCTACTTAGCAACCCTAATCGGCGAATCCTCTACTTAGCAACCCTAATCGGCGATTCCTCTACAAAGCAACCTTAATCGGCGATTCCTCTACATGGAGATTCGATGAAACGCAGATTCGATGGACACATGGAGATTACCAAATCGATTTGGGTCTCTTGAAACGCAGATTCTATATCCGATTACCCCAATTGTCTCGATCTTGATCTCTAAGATTTTGGTATAGTATTCATTACTTTTGATTTACGGTTTTACTATTTATTGTTCTTGTGTGTTAGTTAGGGTTTTTTGGCGTTTATTTCCTTTTGGTGTGTGTGTTTATGTGAATCATAGATAGTTTAGGGTTTAATTTACGTGTTAGTTTATCGAAATATGACAAATTTGAAAAGTATCGCTTTCTTTTTCTGTTATGCGACACTTCATCCGTTTATCAAAATTTGGTTCTTTTTTTCTTAATTCTGCAATAGAATGATTAGTTTGTGATAAAAAAAATGTACAATGATATAATTAGTTTTAGTATTATTTGATTTGAAATGGTTTTTCACATATAATGTTGCAGGAATGGCAATAAGCAATATATCTAATTCGCTTGCGTGTTCGTGTGGCTAATATGCATTGTGAACAGGTAAAGTTTTTTATTTGAAATATTAGTGTGAAGAATCTATTTTTTATATGATTTATGATAGTGTTTAGGCGGCTTCTAATTCACTTGTGCAATTGGAGAATGAGTGGTTAGTCCTTTCTACCTTATTACGTGTTTTTTATATATCAGATTTCTTGCGGGTTATCTTCAAGTAAGTTATCATTATCGTTTTTCAATTTTGTGTTTGATGTTTTAATTTTGTGTTTGGTTTAACATTTGTCTTATATTCTTGATGTGATTGTGTTCATGATTTGAATAGACAATCATTTTTCTGTTTAGATTGGCGACTGAAATCTTATAGAATAACGATTTATAGTTTTGGTTTTTGTTGTTCACGATGTTTTGAAAAACTATTTATCGCAAATAATATTAGGTTTTCGATTGCTGATTTCAGTTAGTTGTGTTTCTGATTGCTTATTGATATCAAAATACTAAACCTTTACATAAGTTTACTTTTTGATTGAAACACGACAATGCTAATTTGTTGTTTGCAATCTAATTGATATAAAGTTTTAGACTTTCAAAACATCTATATTTACATGCATCTACTTAAACGTTGATTAAGAGAAATTTCTTATGTGTTTTGTGAATTTTTATTGTGAATTTGTACACAGGAATACATGAACAAATGCATGGAGGATAAGGCAAAGTCATTTTGAAACCACTTGGTTCTACTCATGAAACATGATCTGAAGTTAGGTAATATTTTCAATCTTATACGATTATAATTCGAAATGATTTTTTTTTTTTTTTTTTTGTTATTTACAATTTGTATCTTTATTATTTGAATGAAATTGGGTTTCAAATCTCTACTTGAAAATCCATGACATGACATGACTTGGCTTTTGAAGGTTTTGGATTTGTGACACTCTTTCGTCCTACAAAAGTAGATAATGAGGACTCTTATTTAAGGTGATGTCTACTTTCACATATGTTTATTCTCTTTTTTTACTATTATAATATTCAGATAAATTTTAGGTTTTCTAAGGTGCATCTCTTGAACATGACAACAAAATCACCGGAGAGAATATTGATTTGATGACATATCTGGATGCTCACTTTAAAGGGCATGCATCACTACCAAATGTAAGATTTAACTAAAATCTATCATATTTCAATTTTTACTCTCTTTAAAACTTGTAACAAGTTATTGCATTGGACCCTACCAAAAAAGAGTTTGCTGAGGAGTTATTGACATACACTGACACAATAAAATGAGGTACTCTAAGCGATATCTTTGAATCCCAATGAGTGAAGGTATGCCAATCATTGATTAATGTACTCTTTTGTTGCATTATATATGATTTATAATGAAGGATATACAAGGTTTTATAGGTATACACAAAATTATATTTGTGATATGATATACAAGGTGTTTCTAAGTATATCTTGATATTGGTTGATAAAAAAATCATTGATTTCTCACACCTTTTTTCTTTTATTTTCTTTTTGTTATTAAAATTTTGCTGTTAATTTTGATATTATCAATGAATCCATGTTCAATTCTTGAAAATGGAAATGGATTTAGTTGTTATTAAAATTTAGCTTAATCGACGGGGATGTTTCGAATCGAGCAATGGAATAATCTTGGAAGTGAAGCCATTGTTGTCCAACTGTTAGATCAGGTTCATCATTTAGGGTCCCAAAGGTATGATTTCATTTTTTAACTAACTAGGGTTTTCATTCCATTCGGTATTTTACTCATTTGATAGACCCTTTTTTGATCTCACATTCATTCCATTTTGTAACTGAAACATGGGTTCATTCCATATTCAATATCATAACTGAAATCCTGGGTTCATTCCAAAATTGAAGCGGCAAGTTACAAAACTTGAAGTCGGGTTTCATTCAAAATCTCAAATCGCCAATTATTTAAATCAATAATAAAGTTGGTAGTTGTATAATCAATAATCCTGGGTTCATTCCATAATCAATTTGTTTGTAAGAGTGTCTTTTGTGCCATTGGAATTTTTTTGGCTAGCAGTGAAATTTGGTATCATAGATTGACCACCTTTTACAATGATGATCTGATTAAAAAAATAAAAATAAGAGGTTGACATATGACAATGGGCAGGTGTTGATCAAATATGCAGAACTTACTGAGAAGGAAAAGGTTAGAGATCTTTTCATGTGAAATTCATTTTTATATTTATGAGTGGAATTTGGGTTTGTGGGTTGGGACATTATTTCAAAATCCTTCATGGAGTAATGAGAGTAGATTGGGTGAGGTAGGATGATAAGAGGATATTTAGGGATGGTTGCGTGATAGGAAGGAAGTTGGAGCTTTTTCTGTTGTACGTACATTTGTATCATTTTTCGTTTTTTTGGTAGTTGTATATATATATCATCGAAATTCGATTACATATGTGTTTCTTTTCTGGTCCGTATTCCTTTGAGCTGGAATTCTTGATTTGATTTCTTTCGTAATGTTTGTTTTTTTATCTTAAGTTTTTGTTTTTCCGATTAGGTTTGCTGGTGCTCTTCTTCATTAATGGCTGCTCAATTGATGTTCTTCTTAACCTGGATTATGCTTGGTATGTTTGGATTTTTATGTTGTTATTATCAGTAATGCTACCAAGTACATGGACAGTCAAATATCTCAAAAGTCAAAATTAGTCAAGTATTAACAACAAATTGAATGAAAAGTCAAAATTAGTCAACACTTTACAAAAACTGATCAAAATTGAAGTGAATTAGACAATTAGCAATGAAATTGGATCATGCATACCAACTACCTACATAGTCAAACATCTCAAAAGTCAAAATTAGTAAAAAATTCACAAAAAAAAAAAAAATACTGATCAAAATTGAACTAAATTACACAATTAGCATCAAAATTGAATAAACATACTTATACTCCATGTATCTATCGAACGAATCACCACTCCATCCTTGAGTTTTATCAGAAACCATAACAGAAAACGCAATTAAACAAAATATCATCTCACAAACCCTAAACCCTAACGCAGCTCTCTCAACCGTCAGTTCACTTCGCTGCCGCCTAACAACCGGCGTCACCGGCGCTCTCGACCTCTTAACTCCTCCATCGCCACCGCGAACTCTGGCATCACCGCCACCGGAGCCGGTAACAGATGCCTCCTTCGCCGGCCGGGTGTACGTAACGGCAGGGTACAGAGATTTGGCCAACGGCGCGAGATTGACGGTGCCGGAAAGAGGAGATCTGATCGGAGATCGAAACTTGTCGACGGTGACGATGGCGGTGGAAGTGGAGGTGGAGGAGATGATGTCGTCTGACCGGAGAGGTGAGTCGGCACGGAGAGGAGAGTGGAACTCGTCGAGTTGAGAGTCGGTGTCGGAGATTGAACGGTGGCTGGTGGCGGAGCTGTGGTGGCGGTGGTGGTTGTGTTTGAGGAAGTCCATTAATCAATTGGTGTATAATTGGGGTGGATTTATTATTATTATTAAGTGGTGGGGAAAGTTATGTTAAGCAAGTAATATTTAAAAAAGGTAATAATAATATTGGAGGTTGTTGTTAAAATTATTTTGTTTTATTTTATTTGTTGTTTTATAAGATTGATTTAGAAAGGAGACGATTGATAAATATGTCTTAGACCTAGGGCTGTAAACGAGTCGAGCCGAGTCGAGCCAGGGTGGGGTCGAGCTCAAGCTCGAAATTAATTCAGGCGGTTAAACTTGGCTTGAGCTTTACGTCGGAGTTAAACGAGCCTAAGAACGAGCCAACGAGCCGAGCTTAGCTCGAGCTGGGCTTGGTTACAAAATGAGCCAGCTTGGTTCACGTCATCTCAAATTGAGTTTTTTTAGCTAGTTTTTCTCGAGCTTCTTTCGAGCGAGCTACGAGCCGAGCTACGAGTCGCGAGCTTTATGAACAGCCCTACTTAGACCGTGGGGTATGGGGCGGGGGTTTGGGCGTGGGTTGGGGGAAAACGCCCAAGCCACCACCCCGGGCGGGCTTGGGTTTGGGCGTGGCCCTATTGGCGTGGGTTTGAAGTCGGGCGTGGGGCTGGCTAGTAAGTGACATGGCAGACTCTCAATGACCAAACCAAATTCATGCCTCCCAACCCAAGCCCCAACCCAAGCCCCCCATACCCCATGGTCTTATGTGTGTTTTTATAAATTATTTATGACGCCGTTTGGTTTTAAAACAGGATTCACTGGTTCGAGTGATTTGATCAGTGAACTTCAAGTACAGTTGGTTTATTAGATGATTCATTTTTAAATTATATTGATCTCATGTATTGATTGTTGAATGTGTATATTGGTTATTATGTTTATGTTTTTTGTTTATTAGTTTTACAAGCGTATGCAATGCATAATCAGGTTTAAGTATAGAATCATATAAGGTCATGTTTGGCTTAGCTTTTCAAAACAACTTATGACTTTTTGAAAAAGTTAATAAGTCACAACGGAGTGACTTATTGACTTTTCCCCTCACATAAGACCACCCGTAGTGGGGCGTGATTTTTAAAAAAAATTGAAAAATAACGCCCCAAAACGCCCCCCTAACCATTACACTAGGCGTTATATCAAAAAAAAAATTCTGAAAATGATGTTTGGCGTTATAATGAAAACGCTCCATGTGCTGCATGTGGCCAATGGGCATTTATTCCAATGTTTGACCAGCCAATATGATTTAAGTTGCTTTTTTTTTTTTTTTAATGATTCGAAGGGGCATTATTTGGGCATTATCCCCACTACACCACTTTTGCTATAATGCCTCATTGCTGACTAGGACGCCACGTGTCGGATAATGCCCCATGGTGGGGGCATTATAAGTTGTTACCACTACACATGGTCTAATAAGCAATCTCAAACACCTTTTAACTTTTCAAAAAGTCAATAAGCTAATAAGTCACTGAAATAAGCAATCCTAAACACCCCTTAAGTGTAATGTATGTGATGCATGAAAAATAGTTAGATGTTGTGAAACAAAGAGAACAAATGCTTATTAAAAAAAAAATATGTCATGTATCATAATTTTAAAAAAAACTATGTCATGTATCATAATTAAATTAGTGTTTATCTATTTTTTTAATTATTTACTTAAAATCGGTTTGAATATATTTTGTACTTTACTGTTTTGTTTGTATTAAAATTGTTGTTTTAGTATTAAGATTGGATACTTGTTAAGGCCGTGGGGTATGGGGCGTGGGTTTGGGCGTGGGTTGGGGTAAAACGCCCAAGGCACCACCCCGGGTGGGCTTGGGTTTGGGCGTGGCCCCTTGGGGCTTGGGTTTCAAGCCGGGCGTGGGGCGCCTAGCAAAGTGACATGGCGGGCTCTTAATGGCTATGTGTCAACTCATGCCCCCAACCCAAGCCCCACCATACCCCATGGGCGTGGGTTTTGGTGGTGGAGGGGCCCCCATTCCACGTGTCAACAAATGCCCCAACCCAAGCCCCTCATACCCCACGGTCTAATGATCAATTCTCATTTTCTTTAACTTACATTCGATCTGAACCAACTCACTGACATTTAAATGCATTAAAAGGACAAACTAGTAATATACTAACCAAATCAAATGGGGTTTTATGATGCATGGACAATAAAATTGGAAGGGAGGCAGGGAGTCATATCAAAACTGTTTTTGAAAAGATTTGTTGTATCAAGGCTGGTGGTTGTGGTTTAAAACCCCTAGGGGCTTTATCACGCCACTTAAGAGCAACGTAGATTTTGAGATAAAAATGGTGCCCCCTTTATCAATGATGGTGTGGGATAAAGCCCCACTAGCGCCCCCACCTAATTAAATATTAAAAAAGAAATAAAAATGAACAAAATCTGATTGGTTAAGAGGCATGGAGCCCACCAGATGCACCATTCACGCCCATTAGTGGGCTAGCGGACATGGGGTAGCGCCACCTTGATAACGTACACGGGTGGGAGAGGGCGCCATGGTGCGCTATTTTCGGTGATGTGGCGGGGCGGCGCGAGGACACACCCCTGGCCTAAGTAAAGATCCTACCAATTAATTTAGAAATCCAAGATTTCAAGTATCAAAAATGAGTTTAAACTCAAAGCGTTTAAATGTTAAATCTTTTTATTTTGTTCTTGTTCAAAAACTTTCCACACTGAAAGAAAAAAAAACTTTCCACACTGAGAAAAAAAAAATCCTTAACTAAAATGTTTCTTGGTACAACTCATTGTTTATATTCGATTTTGTTTTAACTCGAAATTGTTTATACAAACGTACATAGTGATTGATGCTAATGTCACGTGAGTCTCACCGTGCATGTTCAACAAGTGTTCGGGCATGTGCAATTAATCCTAGGATGAGCTGATGAGCTCGGTACCGACTGGTACCGAACCGGTACCAGTACCGAAAATCCTCAAAAGTGGGTACCGGTATCGGTACCGAATATACCCGGTTCGGTATGGTTCGGTACAGGTACGGTACCGGTATTTGTGGGTAAAAACAGGTAATACCGGTACCGAAAATGTCAAAAGTCGGTACCGAAAATGTACACGGTTCGGTAAATTCGGTACCGGTACCGGGTATCATTTGCCATCCCTAATTAATCCAATCATGGCTACCAATGTGTTGATCGATTTTCATATTTTTATCAACACTAGTATTAGGACATTAGAATTAGTAATATGTGAAACTTAGCCAATGTAGTGGTAGAGCCTCATAGTGGGGGTTATGTAACAAGTGACTAACGTGTAAGAAAGTGATGTTATATTACTTTTTTTTAAAGGTAAAATTTATTCACAAAGCCAAACCTCGAAACAGAGGTGGCCCAAACACTACAACCACTTACAAAAGAACGAAATTACACCAATCCTTCCAACTAATCGATCTATCTTTAGGGATTCCTATACCATAAGAAGCTAAGAGATTTAATATCCGATATAATATTTTCAGTTCTAACTTCGGTATTCGAAAAACGCTTCGTGTTCCTCGCTAGCGAAATACACCAACAAACCACCATTAAAATACCCTTAAAAGCAACTTTAGCCTTCGAGCTCAGACCACAGACCTCGTGTACTTCGATGAGATCCTTAACTGAAAAGGCGAAAAAATGAGAAACCTTGCACCATATATAGATGTGAGGTTATACTATGTATATATATGTGTGTGTGTGTGTGTGAGGGAAAATAAATTTGTAGCGTCGTTGTCACCATAGCAGGCTTCCCAAATCTTGCGCCATAGCGCCCCGGGGGGCGGTGTTCCGAGGCGCTATGTGGCGTTTTGGGTGGGTATGGCGTCGGAAAATGCTCGACTACGGAAGGTCTTAGAAAAATGGATACAACGCTTACACAAGATCATAGGTTTTGGTTTGATTGTATATAAGAGAGCATATGCAATAAGGCATTTTTACCATATGTTTTTTCTAGTTTTTCCACGTTAGATGTTTTCCTTATTGTGAAGTATGTTTTTGCCATTCATTTTTTGATTATCTTCTTAGCCAAGAATTAGAAAAAATGGATTGAGATGAGTGGTACTTTTAAATTATAAAATATCAATAAAGAGAGAGAGACGAGTGGTTAAAAAATAAAAGAGTGGTGATGATGTGGCAATTTTTATCAGTGTTTTTGGGTTTTCTTATTGGGTGGGTTTTAGGTGTTTTTTAAAAATGAGTTTTTTCCGACGTAGCAGATGACTAGGCATGTTTTTAGGCGTTTTTGTGTTTCCTTATTGTGGGTGTTCTTAGAGAATTAGGTTTGATTACTTTTCCGTTTATTTCTCATTTGTACTCTATTTACATGTTGACAATTAGCTTTAACAAATAATCCACAACACCTTTGTAAACATTTTACATGTTGACAATTAGCTTTAACAAATAATCCACAACACCTTTGTAAACATGTATTTTGACATTTCAAATCGTATACAACGTGGGATTTTTAATAAAATGTTTTTAAGAGGAAAGGTTTATATGTTATTTGTCAAAACATGTACATGTTAAAAAAACTGTTGAATTGATTGATTAAAATGTAAAGAAAGAAAATGACAAGGCAACCAAACAAATTATATGACGATATGCAAAAGTATATTAGTGAAAAAGGCTTTGATATAAACCACGATTTTCTAATCCTATATTTAAAAAAGCGTTTTGAAAACTTTAATTAAACCGCTGTTTTAAATTTGAAAGAAAAGAACTTAAAACATACAACAAATTGCATGTTGACGTAGGTTGTTCCATTTTATTTTAAGAACTTAAAATATACAACAAATTTAGGCTTGTTGAGGTAGGTTGTTACATTTTATTTTAACCGAACAAACGAACGGACATGAACGCTTAAACTAGCGAATTTTCATGTTGTGTTCGTTTGTTAAGAAAACGTACATGTTCGTGCAGACGCAAACAATCGTATGCAGACACAAATGATCATAAAGGGCCACAACCGAATATAAACCAACACAAGTTAAAAGTAAACGTAAATATCCAAATCAAAGTCTGAAATACAATCATCGTTACATCTAACATTTTAAAAATAATCAAATATATCTAAACAAAGGGCTTTATATATTACTAGTAGGAATGCCCGCGCGTTGCGGCGGGTAATTTTTTTTCACAATTTAAATTGCGCAAAATTTCTACACCATAATGTTATTTATCCGATCTGACCGTGCGTGACTTTTATTTACTACTTTTAGTTACACATTGGAACTAATTAGAACGTAATAGACGAGTCAAGGTTTAAACAATAACAAATTCTGTAAGTCTCATCTCAAATAACACGGTACCAACTATGAATGTACGATGAAAATATATTTGAAGGAGAGACTACCTTTAACTCAAAACATTTAAACAAACCAACTGGTTTGAGCCAAATCAGCTTATGCTAAATTAACAAGTGATACATGTATGGACTATGGACCATGTTGACAAAATCGAGAATAAACATAATCACATGTTTGATCTGGACCAAACAAGATCCCTTAAACTGAACTAATAGCATGAGTTGAGATCATGTTTCTAGTAAATTCAATCATTCCAAACAGAATTATAAATATACAAATTATTATACATCATGAATTTTCAATTTTACAAAATTTACTCTGCACTCTTTGGAAAACAAACAAGACTCTTTGGATATATGCTGCAATTGAATAATTTTTCTAGCCACACAACTATTTCGCATCTCAACTTCATTGTATTCTCGACTCAAGTCATTTTGCTCGTTTCATCATCATATATTGTCGTATCGAGTTTTTCATAGTTTTAAAATAACATATCATCATGGTATTGATTGTTTAGTTAAGAGATTTAAGTGGTTGAAAAACATTTAAATGCACTTGGGGTCAAATTTCGACCCGTTATTTTTTCAAAACAACTCGTAAGGCTTAACGACCCATTTGACATGAAATGTAACCCGAATTAGTCCATATATATATATAGCAAATTGGTGGATATCACCACCTTTTACATATCCAATTAGCCTATGTTCATTAAATTTTGCAGCTGGCAGTAATGTCTGCATTCTTGGTTCCTGATCAATTGGAAACGGAAGCCAAACCAGCAACGGATCCAGATGTTACTAAATGGGTCGAAAAATACTAACAAAGCAGAGAGTTGGTCCCCCAAACTGATTGTGAGGTTAGTACCCCATCCAAAAATCCGATCCGGGCCACATTACTTACTGAACTGGGTCCAACTTTTTAAACTACGGTAATTAACTTGTCAATGCAATCTAACCAACAATCGAAACAAAATATTGAAATACGACCCTTCTGTGTTGCTTCCCAAAACTTTCGGTAGCTATAGTTAAATTGAAGGAGTAAAAAGGTATATAAGGAGCCAGAATAACGAACACAAATAACCACTTATAATTCAGATATAAAAGGAGTCAGAAAAACAAACCTCCCTCCCGTCATAGCTGCATACTATAGTGTTTGTAACGCCCAATCGTTGTAGATTCGATGTTAGTTTGCTGAGCCGAGCCACTTTCATCTCATTAGCGTAAATTATACCTAATTTATAACAATAATCACATTCACATTACAAGTCAAGATAAAGAAAAGCACTTAGTTTGACTAAACGTATGGGTATCAAACTGACAAATCAAATTTCGCGAACCACTCTTGAATAAAAACTAAAATGCTTGTTAATGTTGATAGGAAATATAAAAATAAAACTTGTAGAAAAATCATCATTCATAAGATTATAAGAGCATACCAGTGTTTTTCATAAGAGCTGCAATGTATGTCGTTTTACCACCAGGTGAAGCCCTACATGTGAAAAAAACATCATTCAATACCGTAAAAATGTATTATGGAATATAAACTGAAATAAAGATAATAAATACTTACGCCATGTCAACAATGCGTTCCTTCTCCTGAGGAGCGAGTGCCATCACAGGTAAAAAAGAACTTGCACTTTGCACCTGTAAAGAGTATAAACAAAAACAGTAAGATAAAAAAATAAATAACAAAACTTTATATTTTGAAAAAATTAAATAAAATTCAAGTATACCATGTAATGAGCAGCCTTATATTCCAGGGTTGCACCATGTGGCACTTGATGATCATAAACAACCAAACCAACCTGCGTTACAATGTTACAGCGACAATTAACACGATATCACAGAACAAAAGAATGAAAGAAAGACGATGAATAATCTTATAATCCTTACCTTTGACCACTTGCTTAATGGGTCTAAGTTGATACCTCTATTCAACAAAACACCGGCTAATCACGTCTTCGTGTCTATATCCTCAGAAAAGGTGGGCCCGGTCGGTATGAGTGCTCAAACCAAACAAGTAAAAATAGTATAATAAGTCATAACATATGATTCATATCACCTTTAGTGTGTTGGTACGAAGGGTAATCAGTCGAGGTTTTTCGAAAGCTTCAATTAGTTCCATAAGTTCGACGGGTGGAAACATCTACACGAAAGAACGAAACGTAAAACTGGAACCATTTACTTTGTGGGGAAGGGGTATCAAGCTTCATATAAATGTCCATATTTACAAAATACACTAATCACCTCAACAAATGAAGAAATAAGGAACTCGTTGAAGGATTAGGCCTTTCAAATACCACATTAAATTTGGAAATCTCAGGTTATCCCCAAATAAAACTGCTGTGAATTGAAGTAAAGGGGGTTACGGGAACAAGAAGAGGTGAGTCATGAAGATGGTAGGCATGAAGGGTTTTGTTCAATTAATGGAACACATAAGTGGTCATGATTTCAACGATCAAATGTCTAAATTGCCCTCAAATGTCTTAAAACTTTGGACAATGTTCAAGTTTTCCCCCTCTAAAATGGCTTGCTTCATTTGTACATGATGCTTCTAGATTTGTACCTATGGCAAAATTACGAAAAGGGTAGAAAACCCAGTTCTCTTAATAAGGTACTAGTGGGTATGCCCGCGCGGTGCCGCGGGTGCTTAATTTTTTTTGGCTCACACTGCGTGACGAATTTCACATAACTTATATTTAAAACCAATTGCTTTGACAACTATTACACATCGGAAGTGAACAGTTGTTATCAAACGGGCCGCTACGGTTTGCCGTTAAAGAACCGAGGACGAAACAAATTAGGATAGAGAGCAAAACGGAGTATAGAGTTTATGTCTGTGAAAACGATTGGATGACCCGGTATTGATAGCTGATAATTAGCATTTAACAGTGACAATTAATTATTAACTCTAGATGGTCATGGGTTTCCAACATAAATCACGGACTTCAAAGAGAAGAAGTGGCCGATGGAAAAATAATTCCTAATCATTTAAGGTTTTACATTTCAATTTAATTTGTTTGATTGATTGTTTTTTTTTTTTTTATTTAACATGAAGTAGCAATAAGAACTCATAAGAAACAAATTTAGGTCCAACATCTTTATAGCAATCTCAATCATGTTAAGACCATGTGTAGTCGATGATTTTTGGGCTTTTTTGGAAGAAAACGCCGGACCACGCCAATTCCTCCGCCCCCTTGGGTGTTGATTTGCAATTTTTGGCATCAGACGTTCTAAAAACAACGCTGGAGAAGAAATAAGTTGGCCGGTCACAGTTAACTCCTTTTTGTTTGGCTAATAAGATTTTTTTTATTTAATTGTTTAACACCCCTTTCAACATAATGGCCCACATCCCCGCTACACCCATTTTAGAAAACGTCTCATAATGCCCCATTGCTGACTGTATTGCCACATGACGCAAAACGCCCAAAGGTAGGGTGCCCTACACATGGTCTAATAAGCAGACAATACTTCAGCTAGTGCACCACCATCTTTAAAGCAATCTCGAGATGCCCGTTCCATCTGTACATTTGAAGCAGGTCCAGCATATGCCACTAAAAGCTACACATTACACAGTTCCTTATTTTAGAAGTAATTAACTATATTGACAGTTAGCTGGTACTGTACAAATTTTTAAATGTTAACATAAACCGGTCGCCCCCATTTGGTCACGACGACAATTGTGGAGATCTTGTCAGCCAGAAAAATAACATCTGCACTCTCTTTGGCTACCTGAAATTTTAGGAATATAAAAACATCAGAACTAATTCTTGTATGTTAGGTAAAACTATGATTTGTAGGATGAGTAATGTTTTGTTTTGTTAATATCCAATCCAGCAATGCCCAAGGCAAGGCCTATGTCTGCTTCATGAAGTGGTGGGGCATCATTAGTTTTGTCTCCAGTAACTGCCACAACCTCACCGATTGTTGTTCTCATGTGTTTCACCAATGTGTGCTTATCTAGAGGTGTAGATCGAGCCATAACCTTCATAGAGTTTTAAAAAATTGTTATCTTTTTTTATAAACGCATTGTCATAGCTTAATTGTTTATAGTGAAATATAATGAAAAGCTGAGTCATGGAAATTATTTTGAGTAATTCCTCCATGCTCTTCTCGCGGAAATCTGAACCCTTGATTGCAATCCCATCTGTAAGTATTCCACATTGCCTAGCTAAAGCTTTTGTGGTATTTATGTTGTCTCCTGTAACCATACAAACCATTATACCAAGTCCAAATGTGCTAGAAACAGAGTTCTAAGAGCCTCTTAAATAAATAAGTGGTTCATCATTAAAAGTAACAACTAAACTATTTTAATTAATTACTTTTGTCACAAGCAGCCAAGATTATCTTTGAAGCACCTTTTGTCATGAGCTGGCACACCACCTTCTGGAAGCTCCAACACCACCCCCATTTGCTTCTTCTTGGAATTAAACAATTCAACTCTAATGACTTTTGTTGACCTGTGTTCGGTTTGAAAATCTCTAGCAAGTGACAACCGAACTCCAACACGGCATTTGTGGTCGCCGTTAAAATCAGGTGCCCTTCTGTCAACACCCTAGAACTCCTTTGCCGTCACGCGTCTAGGCAGGTTTCGAGCCAAATTGGAAATAAATATAGTATTTGATGATAACCTGTAGAGAAGATTTAAGATCCGTGATTCCTTTCCCCGCATGTGACAATGACATAAAACATCAATAAATATAATAAAGTCCATTTATATATAAAAAGATTAAAAAGAGATGCACTTTTTAAAACTACAGAAAACGCAGCAACTGCTGTTAACCTTCCGTGACACGCTGACACTAAAACTGGTTAACTCAAGTGCCAATTAGCTCGGGTTAGCTTAAAAGCAGCATAGTGCCTTAAGCTGAGGCGCCTAAAAAACGAGTGTGAGGTGGCGTTAATAACGCAAAGTTCCAACCACCTACCTGACGATGAGATGAATGTGAGCATTAATAATAGTTGAAATTAAAGGAGATATCTTCAAGAGGCTGCTGATACACCCTAATGTTGAAAAGCTTCATATTTTATAACCACCACCAAATTACTCAAACTAATTAGTATCAATTTTCTACAAGATTAACCAAAAAAAAAGATCAAGTTAAAATTAAAGGAGATACCTTCAAGAGGCTGCTGATACAGCCTAATGTTCAAAAGCTTCATATTTTATAACCACCACCAAATTACTCAACTAATGAAGCTAAACCCTAATACCCACAACCAATTTCAACATAACCTCTTCTTTCTCACTCTAAAGCCTCTAATTTTGCAAAGCAAATCAAGAATCAAGAGCATATAATAGTACATATGTCACTACCATTTGATTTTAGCTAATCAGTGTGCAACTTAAAACAAGAATCAAAGAAAGTGTCACCTGAAATCAATGAGTAGAATTGGGATTTAGGGCACAGGAGGAGCAGTTCCGAGAAAGAGAGGCAACATAATTGAGGCCACGCACATTGTTTAAACGATTTATAAACCCAAGTTTGTTTCCCTGATTGGTGCGTTACAGTTAAAGAATCAAATATAAATGGATCTAATTGCATGGCAGGGTAATTGAAAGTCGCATTGATTGAATCCAATTCAATTGATAATTGATGATGAGAAATTGAACGGTTTTCCGGTGATAATGATTAGAAGAGTTCGAACTTTGTGTGAGCAGGGTAGATACGGAAGAAATTTCAGGGTGAATAGAGATTTTAACTAAAGACTCTTCATCTTAATAGTAATAACATTAAAATTCATTTAATTCAATTTAATTCAATTAAAATTCGCTTATATTCCCTACTAACTTTAATTATACTAGGGAGAAAGCCCGTGCGATGCACGGCATGCATAATAGCTATTGTTTGTTCATGGTAAGACGTCTGACACGGCCGGTGCATAAGCAGAAAAAGGGGCGTGCTTAAAATTTATTGTTTGTTCATGGTAAGACGTATGAATCAATGGATGAACCATGTGGAACAGCACCAAGCTTCTCTTCAACCTTTGGTGGATCCTCCGGTTCATCCGCATCAAACTTCACGTTGGCATGCAACTTTCGACCTATAAATCATAACCAAAAAGATTATTACACCACATTCATAAGATAAGTAAAAATATACCAAAACATGAACTTAAACTCATCATCTTACTCTTCCCCTATCCTCAAATATCTTTAAAATAAGAGCAAATCAATGACCTTTCTACCATTTAACCAATTGTCCTTTAACTAAATTGTAATTTCTTCTACTGGAACGTCTTTCACTATATCAAAGTTGTACATGTTTGTTTCATTTTAATCACCACATAACAAACAGTAATACTAATACCGGCAATAATCACAATCAACTTGAATAGTTAAAAAACAACAATTTCATGTGTTCCCATGCTACTCTTCAACCAAATTACTAACAGAATAAATAAATGAAAGTTGTCGGTACATTATAAGGTTGAGAACTTGATACATTGAGCAAGCAAATATCAGATATACATCTTGAAGGAGACGTGATCCGTTGTTGTATGACATCTTTACGACAGCTTGTGGGTGTGGACACAACTGGGCAAATTCAATTATCGTCTTCAATCTTCGATTGAAACATCAAATCATCAATCAAAAGGTAGAGGAGATAGAAGTGAGATTAGTACCTTAGCTATCATCGATATCACCGTCGCCGGAGGGCCCTTGCTCCCCTCTCTTCGTATTCTTCAGTCTTCACTCTCGCTCCCTCTTTAACTAATACATCGAAGGAGGGTACCATTAATCGCATATTCATGAATCGATAACGCATGACCTCAGTGGAAATTCAATCGACATTCACAACTAATGGTAATTCAATGGACATTCAATTGGCCTTTAATTTGAGATGATTGAGTTCAAGAAACTGATAAACATTGAAAGGAGAAGGGAACTAACTACCTTGAGAGAAATCTAGATTGTTGAATCGTATCATTCAGTTTTATGAGGACATGGGCAGTCGTGGAAAAAAAAATTAGGGTGAGCATGACTATTCATCTACCATCTTAAAATTGTTTGAAAATTTACTTTATCTTTCCATCTTAATAAAGATAAAGACTTTATTTGACTAAGATCTCTAAGAAAAATAAGCGATAAAGAGTCATGTTACCTAGAAATGGCCCTTTCCCCATAACCTTGTTGTGTTCATTAGCTACATGGTTAAAGTAATAATGAACACAAGTATAGAGCTGTAATTACCTAAACACCCTTCCTCAATTCATTATTCTCTTCAGTCAAGCAGTCACTGAAGAATGCTGATCATCGGTTGGGCTCGCATCACTTCAATCTTCAAAATCTCCTTCTCCATCGACGAATTTAAAATTTCATTTTCCAAATTACTAATGAATTTCGGATACCCTGGAGGCACCGATTTCTCAAGGGTAGAGGCGTCAAATGACGGCTAGGAGCGCATATAGATGCCATAGACCAACATACTCATAGAACAGCTTTTTATCTGCTTTCACCGGCAGCTTGTAATGCAAGAGGATGAAGAACGATAACCACCCATGAAAATGCATTGCAAGGTTAAGTGCAGAAAACACGACAAAAGCAGGCTCCTGGAAAAATTACAATACGTTGCTTAAGATTGAAAATGCATTGCAAGGTAGAGGCGTCAAATGACGGCTAGGAGCGCATATAGATGCCATAGACCAACATACTCATAGAACAGCTTTTTATCTGCTTTCACCGGCAGCTTGTAATGCAAGAGGATGAAGAACGATAACCACCCATGAAAATGCATTGCAAGGTTAAGTGCAGAAAACACGACAAAAGCAGGCTCCTGGAAAAATTACAATACGTTGCTTAAGATTGAAGATCAAAAAAAGCATTGAGATTATGAGGTATAAGATTGATGATAACAGACCTGAATTCCAAATACTCGTTTGAAGGGCCATTGACCGTGATATTTTACGGGCTCATAACCAGATGCTGCTCATAAACTGATGTAGTGTAATTTCTAAGTTTCGGGCTAGTGGTTCGTTAAAGTACTTTTAATGGTTTATATAATCACACTATTTAATGCTTGTTATTAAGTTCATAGTTAATACAAAGAGGATCGGATCCCTAATCGCATTATCTTAGTAAAAAAAGAATTTTAAAAAGTACTTACAGTTGACATCTTGAATAACCTCCTCCTTCTTCTTAGTTGGATCAAATGGTGCAATCCACACTATGATACTACATCATTGTTTCAAAAAAAAAACACCTATTACTGCACATCGTATTTTTTTTTTTTGGGTAAGCGTGTGGTGGTGCTCCATATGGATATTCAATTGAAACTCTTGGGCAACTGTCTATATAGTTGATCAAGTTATAGAAATATCCACATCTAAGTTTCAAAAGTCACAAGAAGACAACAGGACAGTTGACAAACATGAACTGGTTCCTGTCCTACTTTAAAACTTTGACTTTTTATATTCCCAGTAGTTTATTACTTTATTCGACTCTTAACAATTGTTCATGTCTCTAGTTATTTATCAATTTACTTTTAAAGTTCATTTTAGTCCAATTGACCACTTATTTGCTCTACAGCTATGAAGTTTTGCAGCACAAAGGCCTTCTTTAGAGGAAACCAAAATGAAGCTCATGGAACCCACACAATTTGTTTTCCATCCTAAAGGCCAACCCTTTAATGGAAGAGCAGTATCACCTTGATTCAATCCTGAAATGATGGGGATGCGAATAATGAAAATTCATTTGTACCATCTAATACAGGATTGAGTTTTGTATCATCTTTTTTTTTTATTATGACGTTCTTTTTCTAAAAAAGTTCCAGTCCAGCCTCTTAACATTGTTGTGTATATAAGTGCTCACCGCTATAAATCCATGACGCAAGGTGAAGTAGATACGGATTCTTCACTACCTCCAAGTCGAAGACTCAAAAAACCACCCCCAAGTTTCCTTGAATCCCACTTTGACTCTGATTGAAACCCGCATTGTTTCAAGTGTGAACAAATGCAAATTCTCTAGGGTAAGTAAAATAGAAGAACCAGCAATATCTCTATTCACCTGTGGTCTATTAACTAATGCAAGTTCCACCACTTTATTTGAAACCCTTGATTCCGATCAGCCGAATCTGTAACAACAGATACGAAACCGGTCACAAAACTCGGGTATATTAGATATATCCAATTCCAATTTGTGAGGTGGTAGTAACCTGAAAATATAAAATGAACCCAATATTTATTTGGTAAAAGTAGTGCGGAGAAATTGAACATTTTGATCTGAAAAAAAAAAAGCATACCTTCATATCGAACATGAACATGTCTCAGGCCTTTTTCTTTGCGATTCTTATCCTTTTTTTTTTAAATATGATTAGAGGTCAAAAGGTCAACACATAAAACATATACAAGAAGTAAAGTAACTTTAGTTTTTGTTACCTAAAACAGTAGATTCCAAGAGATGTTGTTATTTCATGAATAATGACTGATGTGGCAAAATGCAGATACAGTGTAGCTGCAATAACCAAAAATTTGTTCAACAATTACTTTCCACTATGAAGTATGCATGTAAAATCATTCAAGTATTACTTCAAATCATCGCGATGGACACCATACCTGCGTATATACAGAAACCGAGAAACACCCATTTCTCATCAATTTAGGGAATTCTGCAAATTTAAACATCATGAAACGTTACATACAAACTATAAAGAAACTGTGACTTAAACTTTGAAACAGATGAGTACTAACCCATCATTTAACCGGGCGGTAAGCGTATTTGCAATTGCGAGCGGAAGATCAAGGATCATATGAAAGAATGCAATTCCAATCCCACGTGAACTAAACATGTTTCTGCAAATTATATAACTTTGAATTAAAGCAAAAATTAATTCATACATCATATTGATGTGGGGTAAAATACACATATTTGTCCTGTGTAAATTGTATAATTACTGTATAGTTTTTAATTGTTTTTTATTTAGTTTTAGTATTATATTACATTATATTGTATTTTGGCAGGTCCTTGTGCAAATGGAGTGAAAACAAGTAATATGGAAATGACCAGCCAGTTGAGCAGAGTGGATCGCCAGTGACAGAATTAAAATTGTGGCTAATGTTCATGATTGGGTTATGAGGGTGTTGACTAGTCATATTTTGTTTTGATGAATTGGGCTTTGGAACATCGCTAGACAGCAGGCACGTTTCAATAAAGGTGAACTTTGTGAAGGGAATTAAATTGAAAGAGGATGTTGGGCCTTGTGTTAGAAGATGGCCAGATTTTATTATTGTTTTCGAAAAACACAAAGAGAAGACAGAAGGCATATAGGGGGTGGCAGCAAGCATAGAGAGGTGGCCATATTTATTATTTGAGGGAGTAGCCATATAATTATCGATAACCTCAGTGGAGGTTTGGGCTGTTATTATTAATTTCGGAGACATCATATAGGAGGCCCATTATTATTAATTTGGAAAATCACATTGGGGAGGGCGGCCCCTAATTTTATATATGAAACAACATCAGAGGACGTAGGGAAGGAGGCGACATCAGACGAAAAGAGACGCACGGACGACAGTTGAGGACGAATTTAAGAGGTGGGTTTTAGCAAGGGTCGAAGGCCAGGAATCATTGGAGACAAGTGGGAAGCTTAGAGATCAAAGAATATACGGGTTCTACCGTTAGATTTCTTTTATTTTCTAGTTTCTTGTTTCTATTCAATGAATTCTAGTTTGAACCTCTTTGATTTGTTTTCGTTTATGAACATGATTGGCTAAATTTATAAACCACCTAGACTTGATGAATGGATTAATATAAAGATTTTACGGTTTTTGTTATTTGCATGATTGTTATGGGTGATTGTGTTTAGTAAGAGGTTTGATTTAATGGTTTGATGTGTATGCGTACTTTGAATTGGTTCATTGTTATTACTTGCTTCATATGATTCTTAGTGACGGTCTATATCACAACATAGAGTCATATTAGGGTTTAGGGTTTCGGTGAGTGTCTATATCACGTTAGAAAACCTTCACTCTTTAGGGAGAATTGCGCAATAACCCCTAGAAGTAACTGATATTAATTTGCTAAGTCTTAGTGTTCTACTAGTCCTAATACCTGGGAAGTGAGGGGCTATTGGTAGGTCTTACCCGGCGAATTGCTTTAGATAGGCCTTGGGAAAGGTTATGTCTTGGTTTACCTGTCGGTCTTATTAGTCTATCAAGTCAAATTAATTACTTCAAACTACTCTAGATCTAGGATTGGGAAAGAATAGGTCAACATTAGGGTACTTACACAATAATTAGACAACTGGGAAGGCGTCTAATAACCGGTAGGATTAACGGCCTAGGTAGCCCCACAGGTTTCTCCTTGAGAAGGGTCGAGGGGCCTCGATGGTTCTTAATAGGTTTAGTACTTTAAGATCCCGGTTCCATAACTCGTGCATTTAACTTAATCGGTAATCTCTTAAAAACAATCCAGGATTCTTGTCTAGGTGGTCTCATTCTCATATAAGAATCGTCTTTGCCTTCTTCCGTCTTTAGTCTAGCCCTAGTTTAAATTAGCAGTTTAATATAGATTTCTTTAGTTTTTCAGTAACCCCCCCAATCAACAGTTAGAGTCCGTGTCAGTCTAGGTCTAGATAGAGTCTAACTAGCGTAATTAGAGAGTCTCGTGGGTTCGATACTCGGACTTACTTAGGCTATACTGCATTGACCGGTACACTTGCCGGTGGTGTGGTCTAGGTTTTAGAGAGTCTGTTTTTATAAATTTAAAACTTAGAGTGTCTAATTTAGGGTTAGAATTAGTTAGTTTAATTAGACTTTTTTTAGCACATCAAGTTTTTGGCGCCGTTGCCGGGGACTCTTGGCGATTGCGTTTATTAGCTTTGATTAGACCTAACTGAAAAATCCGTGCTACTTGTATAGTTGTGTAATTTTTTTTAGTTAGTTTTTTTTTATTCTCTCTACCTTGTTCTGCTCTTTCTACTCTCTTAATGGCAGGTAATCCTATTGACCTGGATTCTTCTGATGCTGAGTCTTATCCCACCGAAACAAAATGGGATTTGTCAGATGAAGAGGATGAGGAAAGTGAAGATGACTTGTGTCTTACCAAGTAAAGATAAAGAGGTAAGAAACAACACAAACAAACATAACATATGTTTGTTTGTGTCTTACCAAGTAAGGTCTAGGGGATGAGAATATGAGATGGGCAAACCTTGCATGCATTTTAAAAGATAGAGAATTGCTCCTAATGAGACCTTGATTCATCAAACATTTTTTAATTATAAATACGTATGACATAGAGTATACACTAGTAATAGAAGAGTAAAGAAAAGAGAAGAAAAGATAAAAAAAGGAGGATATAAAAAGGGTCACGAAGCACCAAGAATTAGGGTTGTAAACGAATCAAATGTTCAGCGAACAGTTCGTGAACCATTCGGCAGAAAGTTCGTTTATGTTCGTTCGTTTAATTAACGAACGAACATGAAATTTCGTTCGATTAGTTAAATGAATGAACATGAACATAGGTCTCGTTCGTTCAATTGTATTCGTGAACGTTCGGTAAGGTGTTCGTGAACATTCATTCATTTGCGTTCGTATGTTTGTGTTTTAATTAAAGATTTTTGTACTTTCATATATTTTATATATACTTTTTATATTATTAAACCTATATTTATTTTTTTACACTAACAATTAAACTAGAAAACCCTATTTCACCTTGTTTATGCACCATTTCCCTTTCATTTTTCATTATTTACATCGACGAATACGATCGACCTCCGTTCCACAATAAAGGATTCAAGTTCCAGTGCTACTCTCTGGGCCATCCACCTTTATCCTTCGTTGCGTTCGCCAAATTTATTCGTGTTCGTGAACCGTTCGTGAACACACTCATTTCCTTAATGAACGAACACGGACATAAAATCTCGTTCGGTAAGTGTTCATGAACCATTTGTGAACACATTTATTTCGTTAAAGAACGAACACGAACAAGGTCTTGTTCGTGTTCGTTTGGTTCGTTTATAGCCCTACCAAGAATGTAACTAAAAGGTAAATGAAGACATCAAGACAAAACTAAAATAAATCTCTATGTCATCCTAAAGATCTCTAACTTTTATCTTACTTCTCCAAGAACTCGAACTCGTATCACCGATCATGTCCTTAAGAGGTGCGTGTCTAATTAATCCTTCTTAGTTTGCTCATCATATGTCAGTTTGGGTCTACATATGCTCCTGCACTGCTCTGTGAGGGCCTTCATACTTCTTGTTGGTGATGTTAGTAGACTGAAATAAACATGATTGAACCATTTCAAAGTTTTTCCCCTCCCCCGGTTTTATCGTATCCAAAATGTGTGCTACTTCACGTTGATCCTAAAAACTTCATCGTTATCTGATACAACCTTGTGTTCCCACGCATCCACTCAACATCCTCATATCTGCTACATCAAACATTTGGGCTCTTATCTTGTTGATAGCCCACCAATCACTTCATGTATATCATAGCTAGGAAGACTGCAACCCTATATAATTTCCTTTCTAATCTTATTAGGAATCTCTTATCACAAAACTCATGTAGTCGCTCTCCACCTGCACCAACTTGCCTACACGCGGTAAACTACCTCATTTTCAATGTCCCCGTCACTCTAAATGAACAACCCTTATACTTGAACTTAGTTGTCTGAGATAAATTGACCTTCAATAGTTATTTGGGTATCTTCCTCATTGTTTGCACCACTATTCTAACGTCTTATTCAGGTTCTGCTTACATTCTGCCACCAACACAGTACTTCATACAAAAAGTGTGCACCACGGGATGACCTCCTCATCAACTTCGCTAGCTCTTCTAAGACTAATGCAAAAATAAAAGGACTTAATACAGATCCTTGGTGAATAACCACCCACCCGAAATATAATTAATTATTATCCCCTATTAGCGTATGGACACTTGCCTTAGCATCGCCATACATATCTCTAATTTATGTCGATCTACTTCCAAAGATCATTCTCTCAAGACCATCCCAAATCACTCGACGTGACACACTATCATAAACATTTTAAGATTTATGAACACCATATGTCAATCCCGCTTTTACTTCATATACTTTTTCACTAGTCTCGTTAAAAATATTTATTGTTTCCATGGTAAACCGCCTTGGCATTAATCCAAATTGGTTTACCGTAACCTCAATTTCCCGTCTAATTTGTGCGTCAATAACCATTTCCCACAAATTCATAGTATGATTTAAGAGCTTCATCACCATATAGTCACCACAACGTTTGGCGTCTCCTTTGTTCCTGTAGTTATACTACGACAATAATAGTTATTTCGTTGTGGTCGTTGGTTAGTGTAGTCTCACGTGATTAAGGTGGGGACATATTTCTGATATGTTTAGTAACTACAATGGGGCAAAAGATTACACCAAACACTAATGTAGTTTAAGTATTATTAATATTTAAATAGCTATATTTGAAAAAAATGGTTACAAATAAGTTAGATGTATTTCTTTGTTTTAGAACGGAAAACACAGTTACTATGTTTCCAATAAAACACCTCATCATATGTCATATGCAGGAACTCCATTGTATGGGGAGAACTATAACTTATTGGCTTGATGTGAATTGATGGTACTATATATAAAATTACATGTACCTAAATGAACTTTTGCTCCTTTCATGATCATTGGCTTTGTAACCAATAGTAATCTTGATTAATATGCTTGTTATCACCTTAGCTAAGCCACAATCACACAAGCTTCAGGTTGTGGATTTTGATAACCATTTAGACGATGCATCGATTTCAGAATACAAAATGGTATCATGTCGGGATACACATATTCCCTTATTATTTTCAAAATATTTAGGGATCTAAACCATACTTTAGTTGGTATATCATTAACTTCCCTTGAGAGCAAATATTACATGTGTAAGTACCATGAAGAATCTTCTAGTTCTTTGATAGTTTTCACATCATCTAGACTCGGTATGGTCTAACCGGTCATGCCATTGAATTAAATAATCACGATCCATAAACTTCTGGTTTATGATTGTATATGTTTTAGTTGCAATTGTGTTTGTTCAATACACAATGGGAAGTATGAGAGAATAATGTAATATTATTTCAACATTCATGGTATAACATGTTTCCCATGTTTTATGTTCGTATAATCACTCCCTAAGTGTGCCATGTTTTGTGGTCGATTTCAATATTAAAATGGTTATCAACATGAGGATTATTACAATTTCCTCAGTTACCATGATCAAGACCTTTATAACGATCACTGTATAGTCATTGCACTATTAACATGGTGGATCTTATTACATGATCATCATACCAAATTTCTCAATTATGTCCATGATCACGACATTTTCAATGATCGTTATATAATCACATTCACTTCAGGGAATGGAATAACTAGAACAAACTTCTTAGTTTTTCATTATTTACTCGGTCACATGAATATGAAATCATTTCAATCTTTTCATATTCTCTTAATGATATTGCTACTTTAAGAGCATATCTCACGTGTGATAATTGTAATGTTTTCAATTTTCCCTTATTGATAAACTTCTCTTCACATAACATCAATTGAGAAGTAATTATATGTCCGAGTTATATAATATTACCTGTCTAACATTTTACGACCTTTGATAATGAGATACAAGAGTATGACACTTTGGGTGTCAAATATAAGCATATTTATACTTTTATTGATAATAAACCACAACTTTGGTTTAGTTGTTTATTCAGTATTAACTATATAATAAATAATAACATATTAAATCAAGGTACATGTAAAGTCAAATTGTACAATACATAACATTATAAGATGTCACCGTATAAACCTATGACGATAAATTTTGTAAAATAAGATCTTTTTTCATTATGGTGATAAACTTTATAAAATAAGATCTTTTTCATTTATATTTAGAAATATCTATATAAATTTCCAATAATAATTACATAACTTTTAAGCCAGTATCCTTCCATAAAAGACAAAATTGATGAAAATATTATAAAATCATACATCGTGAATTTTTTTTAGATTGCACGTATGCAAGTATGCAACAAAATTCATATTTTAATCTTAGCAAATGTTTTACACAAATCATCTTAATGCAAATGCATTTGAGTCCATACCAATGATTGACACAAAGTTTCTTTTCTATCATGAAATAAAACCATATCTAATTTTTTAGTTAATCACAGTGTTTATAACTTTGAAAAATCAAAGTATGTAAATACTATAATCAATAAGTAAATACATAATTGAAGGCATGTATATCATACTACTAGTTCACTTGTAAATCACCCGATTGCCTAAAATAAGAATTGATCACCAATAAAACACGATTTGATAGATAATTCAAAATTTCTCTATATATGATGCATGTATCTAAACATGTTCAAGCATGTGTGTTCAGATATAGAAAGGAATATGATGATCATACCAACACTAGACTGGAACATATAAAAACTATACTAGAACATATGAACAAACTACAACCGTTCATTAAATAATTAGGAAACCATAAGATAATTTTAAGAAACAAATTAAGGAGATCATAACTCCCAACATTATCATCACTTTATGAATTTAAGATTGGTTGAATAGATAATAAACCATCAAACTATACCGTGAATTTACTATCCAACAAAAGCATATTATTTAAATAAATTCATATATAACTCAACTTTAGTTAACAATGTTAACAGATCAATCAACTATGGAACAATATCAAAAAGTTTTGTAATACGACCAGATTCAATGTGGATGTGGTTAGAAATATAAAACAAAATAATAGCATAAATTAATAGGTGTCACTTTATACAAATAGATAAGAAGCGTGAACATTTATTAAATAGCTTCATATTTGATGTATAATTTTATTTTAAAAATTTGAAAGATCATGCCTTTGATCTTTCATTTTCTACTTGAAAAGAAATATCACCGGTTACCTTTTTTATTTTCTACAATAAATTACCGGATATCAAAGGATTCGAGTTCACGTCTTTTTCAGTCCTCACATAATGACCAAACGGTCTATTTTATTGATGTACAAATGCATTCATACTGTATATAAAGATTTCAAGTTAAGAATAGAACCTGACTTTTAAATTAGAAAACTGTTCCGAAAGATGATTTTGCTGTGTGATGGTTAACAAGAGCGGTTGGAATTGTCAACTAAAACGTTATTCAAACGATTGTATGCAAGTTCCCATGTGCGGAAATCACAAGAAATCATCGATGAAGATTATGTTTTGGTAAGAGCACTTTCGTGCTGATAACGTGTTGTGAAACAACTAAACCTATTAGCAATATAAAGAGAAGAATAAGATAATAAGGGAATGTAAATCTTATTGATTTTATCTATATACACTATATACAAATGCCACTATATATAGGCACATACATTAATACAAAAGAAATCAAAGAGATATGAGTTATAAGAGTTATGTATGTGGAGAGTCACCATATAAATGATATATTCATATCACTCCCCCTTGACTATCCACATACCTTTAATACGCTTGGTGATGCTGCCTCGTTAAAAACCTTGCTAGAAAAACCCAGTGGGACAAAACCTCAGCTAAGGGAAAAAGAGTGCAGCGCGTATTTTCTCTTCCTGATACTTTTGGATAAGGTATGTTGCCTCATTAAAAACCTTACTAAGAAAACCCATTGGGATAAAACTTAGTTAAGGGAAAAAGAGTGCAACTTGTATAATGTTCCCCCTCATTTTTACATGTATCCTATAAGTGACTCAGGTCCGACTTCTTTGAAAATTGCTCAAAACTTCGTAATCCATTGATGTGCGTCTTGGTATGTTGCTTGATCCATTAATGTCAAATCCTTCAATGAGCATTGATGTATGATCTTCATGTGAAATTTTAATTGCCTTCACTTGTAAGTAGATACCATAAGATCCATGAACATGTTTTGTTACATTACATTACCTGCACTTACAAAACTAACCAAACTTGTTGATGGGTTAGTAAAATATGAATCCATATCTTTTGTACCTTAAGGGTATAAAAATATATGTTTTACCCGTTACATTATCTCCTCGCTATACACGAGTTATATCTTGTCAATGAATTTCATGACATGTGTTCGTGTATACATACTAGCAAGATATACAATTTGTATGTAACTATTGTACTTCTTGACCAATGATCTTTTCTTCTTTGATAGGAGATGATAAGAGTCATTTTCTATACCAACTACTTGGACATCATAAAATGTACTTATGCCATAAGCTTTGTGCGTATGAAAATGTCTACCATCTTCTAGATGTATTATGATTGATGGATAATAATAATAATACAAATGCCTATTCTACATATTGAGCCATAAATTTGCAATACCATTTTTAATTTGCAAATTCTTAGTTTAAATATTTTTTTTTTGAACTCATTCCAATGTTTTTTCGCTTGACAACGGCTATATCATGACAATAAGCTCAAGTGAAAGATATTATGACCATACATAGCTAGCAAAACATATTAATGCACATATGCATTTAACGATTGTACTTCTAGAATGAGAATCTCTACTTTGGTAGGAGATGATAATAGGCATTTATTGTAACAAGTGACTTAACAACCTTTAACATGCTTTAAGGTTCAGCTATGTCCATACTAAAATATCCCAACATCATCTTCTAGATGTACTTGAGGGATTGACAAAATATAATTACATATATACTTGAACTACAGTTCGAGTAATAATTAGACCGTGCCAAAGTCATTAAAAAAATCTCCCTCTAAAAGCTCGACAATTTCTCTCGATGATGCCTAGACATCATCACTGTAAACTGCGATTATAGTGAACTTTTAAAAGTAGAACATCGATAAAACATGGCTAATTTAATCAAACTTATATCCCTCTTTATGCAAATATCTCAAGTTGTATAACACTTGATCTAACTATTTTAGTCCATACATATTCTATGAACTTGATATAGTACGTTCTTGAGGTTTTGACATCATTAATGCTTCTAGCATTATCAATCCATGAGGGAATTCTTTCCATCTTTTCTAAATATGCATGTGATTTCACTCTTAGAAGTTTTGCTATATAAACTTGCCCTTTTAACACATAGATATCTATATCATATGCGAAAATATCAAGAACACTTGCTTTTATCTCCAAAATTCATATTGTACCATGTTTGTACACATTGTACATTAAGATGCCATAATAACCAGGTACACATTTTCTATGTATGTTTATTGGAGTATTGGTGCACTATAATTACATCCATAAGGTGTTTCAATTAACCTCTTAAGCACTCAAATGCTTTAGGATACTCATGGGGAGTTCCAATTATATTCAATTCAATAACATATACAACATATATATGTATTCAGATTTGAATTTATATAATAATCATAATATTCTCGAGAACTTATTTTATATAACTTAGTATCAAGTGATACATAACTTTCATAAGACGCGTGTCAATTCTCTTTTATATATTACCATATTAATAAGATATTAGAAAGTCAATGCATCCACCACTGAAGAATACGTTTTCTCATAATCAATCATAGGTATTTGTGAAAATTCTTGTGCCACCAATTTTGACTTATATCACTTAATTTGATTTTCACATGATTCGTGTAAAAGACACTTTTGTATCCAGCATATTTTACAACTTCAGTTGTATGGACTGTTGGTCCAGAAACTTTCTATTTCATTAGAGAACTAAACTCTGCCTTATTTGCGTCTTTCTATTTTGGCCAATCATTTCTTAATATTCATTCATAGGCAGATCTTAAATCTTGATCCTCATCATTTAATCATTTTAAGCGCTACAATATATACAAAAGTATAACGACGTCGATTTTTATTTAGATTCCATACATATCTTAGACATGATACAACTTGGCGAGATCTCTTTATTTTCAGGTACCTGAGGTTCTTCTTGAACCATCATGTCTATTTTCCCTTAAGGGGATCTTATTACTAGAATCTCGACTTGACCATCTTAATTACTTGCTCCAATTTTTGAGGAATTTTATTATTGGAATCGACTAGTTTACCATGCTTCAGGCATGCAATAGACTCATTACAAAATATGTGGTTGTCCTCTTGGGACACAAATATAATTGGAGTATAAGCAGTTGATTATGTGACTTACTTAGTCACTCTATTTAGGTCAGTGAACTTGTCTGGTAATTTGTTCTTTAATATTGGTAAATGAATTATACTTTAAACTTCTAGTTCATAATGTATAGTCTGAGGATCAAGATGACATGATAATTCATTTCACTTTTCACTTTCCAACTGCTTGTTATCTCCCCCTAATGTTGGGAACATTCATTCACTAAAATGAAAACCAATGAGCCATAAACAAATTTCTCACTAATGGCTTTAAGTATTCAATCATAGACGATTATTTATACCCAACATATTCTCAAACATTTTAGAAGTCCCATCTTTGTGCGGTGTGTTGGATGAGTTTCGATATATGTCGCACAACCAAAAACTTTGATGAGACATCTTTGGTTCCTGACCAAAAACCAACTGTATGGGGAGAACTATAACTTATTGGCTTGATGTGAATTGATGGTACTATATATAAAATTACATGTACCTAAATGAACTTTTGCTCCTTTCATGATCATTGGCTTTGTAACCAATAGTAATCTGGATTAATATGCTTGCTATCACCTTAGCTAAGTCACAATCACACAAGCTTCAGGTTGTGGATTTTGATAACCATTTAGACGATGCATCGATTTCAGAATACTAAATGGTATCATGTCGGGATACACATATTCCCTTATTATTTCCAAAATATTTAGGGATCTAAACCATACTTTAGTTGGTATATCATTAACTTCCATTGAGAGCAAATCTTGCATGTGTAAGTACCATGAAGAATCTTCTAGTTCTTTGATATTTTTCACATCATCTAGACTCGGTATTGTCTAACCGGTCATGCCATTGAATTAAATAATCACGATCCACAAACTTCTGGTTTATGATTGTATATGTTTTAGTTGCAATTGTGTTTGTTCAATACATAATGGGAAGTATGAGAGAATAATGTAATATTATATCAACATTCATGGTATAACATGTTTCCCATGTTTTATGTTCGTATAATCACTCCCTAAGTGTGCCACGTTTTGTGGTCGATTTCAATATTAAAATGGTTATCAACATGAGGATTATTACAATTTCCTCAGTTACCATGATCAAGACCTTTATAACGATCACTGTATAGTCATTGCACTATTAACATGGTTGATCTTATTACGTGATCATCATACCAAATTTCTCAATTATGTCCATGATCACGACATTTTCAATGATCGTTGTATATAATCACATTCACTTCAGGGAATGGAATAACTAGAACAAACTTCTTAGTTTTTCATTATTTACTCGGTCACATGAATATAAAATCATTTCAATCTTTTCATATTCTCTTAATGATATTGCTACTTTAAGAGCATATCTCACGTGTGATAATTGTAATTTTTTCAATTTTCCCTTATTGATAAACTTCTCTTCACATAACATCAATTGAGAATTAATTATATGTCCGAGTTATATAATATTACCTGTCTAACATTTTACGACCTTTGAAATGAGATACAAGAGTATGACACTTTGGGTGTCAAATATAAGCATATTTATACTTTTATTGATAATAAACCACAACTTTGGTTTAGTTGTTTATTCAGTATTAACTATATAATAAATAATAACATATTAAATCAAGGTACATGTAAAGTCAAATTGTACAATACATAACATTATAAGATGTCACCGTATAAACCTATGAAGATAAATTTTGTAAAATAAGATCTTTTTTCATTATGGTGATAAACTTTATAAAATAAGATCTTTTTCATTTATATTTAGAAATATCTATATAAATTTCCAATAATAATTACATAACTTTTAAGCCAATATCGTTCCATAAAAGACAAAATTGATGAAAATATTATAAAATCATACATCGTGAATTTTTTTTAGATTGCACGTATGCAAGTATGCAACAAAATTCATATTTTAATCTTAACAAATGTTTTACACAAATCATCTTAATGCAAATGCATTTGAGTCCATATCAATGATTGACACAAAGTTTCTTTTCTATCATGAAATAAAACCATATCTAATTTTTGAGTTAATCACAGTGTTTATAACTTTGAAAAATCAAAGTATGTAAATACTATAATCAATAAGTAAATACATAATTGAAGGCATGTATATCATAATACTAGTTCACTTGTAAATCACCCGATTGCCTAAAATAAGAATTGATCACCAATAAAACACGATTTGATAGATAATTCAAAATTTCTCTATATATGATGCATGTATCTAAACATGTTCAAGCATAGAAAGGAATATGATGATCATACCAACACTAGACTGGAACATATAAAAACTATACTAGAACATATGAACAAACTACAACCGTTCATTAAATAATTAGGAAACCATAAGATAATTTTAAGAAACAAATTAAGGAGATCATAACTCCCAACATTATCATCACTTTATGAATTTAAGATTGGTTGAATAGATAATAAACCATCAAACTATACCGTGAATTTACTATCCAACAAAAGCATATTATTTAAATAAATTCATATATAACTCAACTTTAGTTAACAATGTTAACAGATCAATCAACTATGGAAAAATATCAAAAAGTTTTGTAATACGACCAGATTCAATGTGGATGTGGTTAGAAATATAAAACAAAATAATAGCATAAATTAATAGGTGTCACTTTATACAAATATATAAGAAGTGTGAACATTTATTAAATAGCTTCATATTTGATGTATAATTTTATTTTAAAAATTTGAAAGATCATGACCTTTGATCTTTCATTTTCTACTTGAAAAGAAATATCACCGGTTACCTTTTTATTTTCTACAATAAATTACCGGATATCAAAGGATTCGAGTTCACGTCTTTTTCAGTCCTCACATAATGACCAAACGGTCTATTTTATTGATGTACAAATACATTCATACTGTATATAAAGATTTCAAGTTAAGAATAGAACCTGACTTTTAAATTAGAAAACTGTTCCGAAAGATGATTTTGCTGTGTGATGGTTGTAGTGGTGCATCAAAACAAGAGCGGTTGGAATTGTCAACTAAAACGTTGTTCAAACGATTGTATGCAAGTTCCCATGTGCGGAAATCACAAGAAATCATCGATGAAGATTATGTTTTGGTAAGAGCACTTTCGTGCTGATAACGTGTTGTGAAACAACTAAACCTATCAGCAATATAAAGAGAAGAATAAGAGCATAAGGGAATGTAAATCTTATTGATTTTATCTATATACACTATATACAAATGCCACTATATATAGGCACATACATTAATACAAAAGAAATCAAAGAGATAGGAGTTATAAGAGTTATGTATGTGAAGAGTCACCATATAAATGATATATTCATAACAAATAATAATAATAATAATAATAATAATAATAATAATAATTGATCCCAACATTCAAACATAATATTCATAAGAGTGAATTTCAAGGATTGTCCTTTATCTTTATACCCACTAGTTGTAACACCCGTGTGAACACACAGGTATGTTTAATAACGATCGAAGACAAATACTAAAAAACAGATTATAATATATCATTTAGTTTTCAATAATAAAAAGTACATAAACAACATTTTCAAACTCATTCGTATTTTCTTTCCCTTCTCACAATAATTTATTTGTTCTGTTTAATCAGTATCCTAACTTTCTCTCCATGTATATTCATGGTTTTCGGGTCAGTTCCAGAAGCGGTTATTTGTACACCTCTACTTTCAAGCAGATTTTTGTTTATGCACTTACTTGGGTGTTATTAATTTATTTCGGTTTTTTATGCACTTACTTGGGTGTTATTAATGCATCCATCGATTTTTGTTTCGGTTTCCCTCTTCCCCATGTATTGTCCACCAACCTCTAATAAATACATCAATACAAAACTATAATGTTTAAGGGGTGTGATAAATATACCAAAGATATGGATTAATATACCAATTAGTCAAACTTACTAATGATTAAGTATTTTATTACATTATTTTATTATAAAAGTCAAAAGTAATAATTATGTTTTTTATATTATTTTATTTTATAATACTTTTGTTACTTTTTTTATATTTTGTTATACTATATTAGTATTAATAGCAATATTAATAAACAAATTATATATAATAAATTAAAACGATCAAATGCAACAAATTATATATAATAAACAAATCACAAGAGTATGCCAACTTTTTATACTCAGCAAAAAAAAAAAAAAAAAAAAAAAAACGATCAAAGAGCCTGTTCAATAGACAAATTTATATATAATAAATTATTATTCCATATATAAATAAGTAACTTTTTCATTCATAAAGACTTGTAACTTGTGCTTTGGGGATTTCTAAAAAAAAACTTGATTTTTTTTAACCCAAATGTTTTTTACCTTTTTCCATTTTAACCCTACAAAATTTGTTTTTTTAACTTTAACTCAAAACTTTTCATCATTTGCAATTTAACTTCACAACTTTTGTCAATTATATTTTTCGTCTTTGGTTTAACGTTTTTACGTTTCGTTACGTATAGTTTTAAATTTTTCAAGTTAATACGACGCAACGTATGAGTGTGGTTCAACTTTTTTATGTTTTGTTTCAAATTTTGCAAGTTAATACGGCGCAACGTGCATGTGTGGTTCAACGTTTTTACCTCTATTTTTCATGTTTGACAGGTTCGTCGCAACACGCAGATCCTAGGTCGAGTCAGTGTTGGTAGTCGATCACGGTTG
Source organism: Helianthus tuberosus (assembly GCA_030545235.1). NCBI lineage: Eukaryota > Viridiplantae > Streptophyta > Magnoliopsida > Asterales > Asteraceae > Helianthus > Helianthus tuberosus. The sequence continues at coordinate 27,266,878 of CM060375.1, forward strand.
TGTGACATTAGTATTAATTGACACCGTTTTACTCCCCGCCGTAACGCGGTGTGTGCTTTGGGGGTTTTCCAAAGAAAAAATGGTTATGTATATGGTTGTTGTAACCTTGGCTTTAGGGGTTTTCAACAAAAAATTTATTTTTTTTACTTTTCACCCAAAAATATTTCATAAATTACTTTTAGCCCAAAACTATTTGTTTTTTTTTTTACTTTTAACCCAAAACTTTTTATCTTTGTGCAATCTATCCTCACAACTTTTTTTACTTTCAACTTTGATCCTTTATAGTTTTTATTTTCCGCAAATTTTCCGCTTTATGCTTGGTTCCAAATTGTGTGACTTAACACATCACAACGTGCGTCTTTAGTTTAACGTTTTTACGTTTCGTTCTAAATTTTGCGAGTTAACACGACGCAATGTGCGTGTATGGGTGAACGTTTTTACATCGTCTATTTTTTTCCCGTTTGACAGGTTTAACATAACGTGCGGGTCCTAGGTCGACTTAGTTATAACTAAAGAATCCCCGTCGCATTGCGGCGGGTCTCAATTCTAGTTATATATAAAGAACACATGTTAAAGGGCCTGTTCAAATATATAAACAAATCAAAAAACCAAATCAACACATTATGGTAGACAACAGACAGAGAGAGCCAACAGAGGTTAGAGAAACTCCGGTGGGTGGTGGTGGCCGGACGGGTGGTGGAATATTGGGTTAAAAGCTTGTTCCATTAAAGTTGGTTTATGGAAAATTGAAATAAGTTGAAAAGTTGACTGAAATGGCTGACTTGTGGTAAAAGTAAAAAAAAAAAAAATTGACTTTCTAGGTGTATTTAACGATACCCAATGTTTAATTACCAATAAAAAGATATATGTTGCGATTTTAATTTATAGATAATTATAATAACAAATAGATGTTATGATTATATCAAAGTCTTTTAAAAAGAAAAACGTGTCTTATAAAAACAGTTAAAGTTACAAGTTTAAACGTAACTCATGTTTCTACTTAAGTATAAAAAGACATAATTTTAAACACATTTACGCACAATATATGATATATAAGTTTTAAACACATTTACACACAATATATGATATGTAAGTTTAAGCAAAAAATATTTGTATCGGTATAATATGTTTAGTCAAAATGGTTATTCACGGGCCGTGCTTCCAGGAAAGGCCCTGAAAACTTTTGGAATGTGACATGAGTCACTATATAACAACTACCACCACCCCACTCCTCTTCCACCTTTTGTCAATACTTTTTGTTGTGCATGTTGATCTGAAATCACTCAAAAATGGAGGAAAAAGATTTGGATTTTGTGTTGGTACCCGCGGGATTGCTTGTAATGGCGGTCTATCACGTCTGGCTTCTTTATCAGATTCGTCGTAAACCTGTTCGCACGGTTGTTGGGATGAATGCAATCAATCGCCGATTCTGGGTTAGCTCCATGATGGAGGTATGTTATTGTCTACTATATACAGGGACGGAACTAGGGGGTCAAGAGGGTCCACTGACTGACCCTGTCTACTAGAATTTGTTAGATTTTTATATATGAAATATGAGTTTTTTAATGACTTATGACTAAAAAAGTTCTGATTCTGCCACTAAATCTATATAGAGTTAGTTATACATATATATTATATGGGGTTAAATAATATTTTAGTTGTTGTAATTTGGACCATTTTGCCAGTTTAATCCAAATGTTTGAAATATTGTCATTTTAGTTTAAATAGTTTTAAACGTTGCCATTTTAGTCCACTGGGTTAAATCTATGCATTTTTTCTGTTAGTTAGCAGAGCAATTCGGTCATTTTATAAGGCCGAATTGCCCTTTTAGTTAACAAAATTACATATATAATGACCGAAATGCCCTTCTAGTTAACATAAAAAATGAATGAGGTTAAACCAGTGGACTAAAATGGCAATATTTGAAACTATTTGGATTAAAATGACAACGTTTCAAACCTTTGGACTAAAATGACAAAATGACCCAAAACACGGGGACTAAAATGGCAGTTAACTCTATTATACATGTATTAACTATTACCTCTCTTTCTTAAATGAAATTTTGGTATTTGTTAGATTTTTATATATAAAATATGAGCTTTTTTTAATGATCTCTATCTTAAAATGTTCTGGTTCCGTCACTTAATCTATATATAGTTAGTTATACATATATATTGTATATGTATTACCTCCCTTTGTTAAATGAACTTTGGTTATAACAGGACACACAAAAGACAGGAGTTCTAGCAGTACAAACACTAAGAAACAACATTATGGCATCAACCTTGTTAGCCTCTACAGCCATCATGCTCAGCTCCCTAATCGCGGTCCTCATGACCGGAGGCTTAACCGCACAAAACAACAACAACAACAACAATAACAACAACAACAACGACAACAACCGCCAAACAATTGGCATAACATTTGGCGAAGGAACCAAGTTGCGGTTAACAATCAAGTTCTTCAGCATACTAGTATGCTTTTTAATATCCTTTTTAATGAATGTTCAATCAATTAGATACTATAGTCATGCTAGCATGCTGATAAATGTTCCATACACAAAGATCACCAACTTTACTTGCCATCGTCTCACCGTGGAGTATGTCAGCTCCTCGGTGAACTTGGGAAGTTACTTCTGGTCGTTGGGGCTTCGCACGTTCTACTTCTCGTTCCCGTTGTTCTTGTGGTTGTTTGGAGCTATACCCATGTTTGTTTGCTCGGTTTTCTTGGTTTTTATGTTGTATTTTCTTGATGTTTCTGTTGATCCGGGGTGGGTAGCTGATACTAGTATCACAACAACCACTACTGATGAAGAATCTGGTTAAGAATAACTAATGTACAATGTGGGATTCAATCGAAGTTGAATCCCATAGTTTCTAGTCATAATGAATAATGAATGAATAATAACTTTACTTTATTTCATCTAGTTGTTTTATTCAAGATGCCAAATAAGCGGGTGGAACACGTAAAAATGAGTTCGGGTTAAAACAAGTTTTTAATACATGATAAATCGAGCCGGGTTGAATTTGATCATTTGCGTAAAACATCTACTATTTTTTTAACGGCGAAGCTCTTTTAATCCTTATTGTTTGTGAGGCTTGAACCCACGACCTCCCCTCCTAAAACCAGGTGTTTAAAGGTTTTGCCTCTGCCAATGGAACTCCTCTCATGATTTTTATTAACGGACAACGAATCCTTCTAATGGGCAACCGACAAAATTCACCACATCGGGATAGACCTGCCTCCGAACCGGGGAAAACCCTCACCTAGGGCCGAAACCCGTGAACACTCGCCCGAAGGCACGACGGTGCGGTGAGTTAAAACCCGCTCAGTTCAATGATCGAATTAGCGATCTCCACATATTTGCCTAGTCTACCATTATCACCAAGTGCCACAGAAATAATGGGGAGGGTGGGAATCGAACCTGAGTCCCTTAGAACACCAAATCAATTGAATTATTTGACTAATATATCTACTACTAATAAATACTTAAATTACCAAATTACAAAGATATGTTATTGAACTTTTTTTTAAAGGAAATAAATTTCAAATTGAATTATTTGAGTAATGTATCTACTACTAATACTAATAAATACTTACATTACCAAATTACAAAGATATGTTCTTGAACTTTTTTTAAAGGATATAAATGTACCGGATTCCTTTTTAGCTATATATATTTTTTTTTAATCTTGTACTCCCTCGAAAGATTTTAAATAAATACAATCAAAATTTTATTTTGTAAGCCTTTTAAAAATTACACCTACTTTAAGTTTCTAAACAATAAGAATTCGTATATCTGCTTTTATTTGTTTTAAACTATTAAGAAAGATAATTAATATATAACCCATAATGATCCAAAATTATATAAAAATTGAATTCTAGCTGCTTTTCTAAACAATAATATAAATGATATGGAGAGTAGATTCTTTTGGCATGCCAAGAAATAACTTGATTTTATAAACAAAACAACCATAACTAATTCCAAACAGAGACAGTGCCACCATTAACAACAAATTCTTTATTTTAATTATATTCTATTTTATATAATTTTGTGCATACATTCCAGTTTCTTTTACCTCTTGCATTTTGAGGGGTTTTCATTTTTTTTTTTGATACGAGGAGTGTTTTATTGCGCAACGAAGTGTTATATTTTTATTATTAGTTAAGTAACAATTAGGTGGTTAAAAGTTAAAAGCTAATTGAACAGTCTAAGCTAATGCTAGTCAACTGGTTATAAATGTATACAGTTTAGTTTCTAAGGTTGAAGGAGACAGGTTAGCGTTACATCTTAAAATTTCGTTATTTAAATTTTTTTTGAATGGCAAACGGAACCTTTTTTATTAATCCACCAAAATTGAACCAACCAGCCAGGAGGTAGTAATTCAAACGTATCCAAATAGAAAACAAAGCAAAACAAGAACTTCGCAAAACTATCTATCTACATTCTTTACCAGTTTACATTGAAATCCCACCAAGCTTGTTGTGTGATGCTTTGGTATTTTGATCTCGTCCTCATGCCTTGAAAAGTTATTTAAATACTTACGCAAAAATAGCATTAGATCTTAAATTTAAGTTACTTAAATAGCTACGTAAATCTAGTTAGTTACGTCTAGATATATATTTACTATAAAATATAGTTAGAAACCGAACACCAACTCAGTGGCGGATCCAGGGGTGTTTTGGGGTTGCCGGGAACCCCCTTAGTTTGAAAAAAAAAAATGAAAAAAATAGTGGAAATTTTGTATGATTTAAAAAAAAATAGTGAGAATTAGTGAAAATCTACCAAAGGAAACTTGATGAGAAAAATTCTTGGATCCGTCACTGCACCAACTACCAGAGTCCGGAACAAAACAACAAACAACTAGAACATTACAACATGAAACCTTTCTATCTATTCCGCTGCACTATATGTACAAAGTTTTCTTTTTTAAATACGATACTTCTAGCATTCGTCTCACGACCTCTAACTTCCGGACCAATTATGAAAAAAAAAAGTTTTTAAAGAGGTGAAATTTGATTTTAAACTGGTTTTTAAACGTGGGTATGAAATGTGTGTGTGTGTGGGGAGGGGGGGGGGGGGGGGGGGGGGGGGGTTAGCTTACCCCGCAACATTCCCAAATAATAAAAGTCATATGGCATTTACTAGTTTTATAGTATGATCATGCTTTTGGAACCATTACATTAGGGTAACCAAAACAAGCATCTACTCATGCCAAATAAGTATATACTTTCTTGAGTCCTAAACTCATAAAAACTGTAAAAATGAACCAAAAACTATGATTTACAGTTTCTGGCCCAAAACACTCACTGTATAGGCCCAGATGGTTCACCTTTATCTTCTACAATTTCCACAGCGGCATCGGAACTGTTGCTAGAGGTCTGGATCGGGCTCAGGTTCGGGCTGGAATCGGATGGCACTGATTCTTCTTCTTGAGCTGGAACGAGAAAACTTTGCATTCTCGTAAGGTAACTTGAGCTAGACGGTTGTGATCTCATGTGCTGAGTTGTTGAAACGGATGGACCGTCAGGATCAGCCGAAATGGTTGACGGGTTATTTAGGTTTAGAAAGGGAAAGATTATACAACGGCATCGAGGACATTTTGTGTTTAATATAAGCCATTTATCGATGCACGCCACATGGAAATTATGAGCACAAGGAAGCCCGCGAACCTAGAAATTAATTAACGAATTAGGTTCGTAAGTATTCTTACTAGGTTTAAGGTTTATAAATAATAAAATAAAATAAAAAATGTTGTGTTGTTACCCCTTGGCCGACAACGAATTCTTCCAAACAAATCGGACAGTCACTGCAGTCAGGCGGGATCCCTTTTAAGATATAAACAGGAAGCTGTTGAATCGCGGTCTCTACTGCTGCCCTCTACACGCCAAAATATGAAAATCATTAATAAAATAAATAGAGAGTAAATGCGAAAAATTACAAAACATTTCGTTTAATCAATCCGTTTCTTGAATATGTGGTTTTAAATTTAGTTGTTACCTGGACAGCATTAAGGTTCATTCCCATATTATACGGGTTGGTCTCTTGCTCAAACACTCTCGCTTCGTGAGCATGAACTTCATATACCCAATCGGGCTGGCGAATCATATTAAGCAGCACCTGGAAAATATACAGTTATTTAATATAGAATAAAAATTTAAAGGTAATCTTCTAATAACATTCGGTTACAAAAGATGATACCAATAAAAGAATATAAATCATAATATCGTAAACTATGACTATATAAATTATAATTAGAAACTACCGTTAAGGAAACAAACTATCAACTTATCAGGTATCAAGGATCAACAGAAGTAAGTGACATAATTCTTGATATGTATCGAAAAGGTAACACACATATTTCCGCCTTCAAAATACTTCAAATTATATATAATATGATGACGATTCTGGATAACATCATACGTCATTTACGAGCGATACAAACATTTCTCATGCAATATAGTTTCTTGATATTACCATATGTTCAGAAACACGAGTCCCCTGTGGCGCACGTCGTACATGAGCTTGCCTTCTAATTAACCACTGAAAAAACAAATTTTTTTTTAAAAAAAAAAATCATGTAATATGAAAGTTTATATTTATAAGAACCAAGATCATCAGATTATGTAGTACCTTTTTTCCAAAGCTACCGGCGAGGCAGATGAGCCCACAAAAGCTAAATAGTAACCATACAAGAAATCCCCATTTCTGGTTTTTCTCCGGCAACTGCAACAATTTCAGATACAAACGTTACGATTATCATTCACGGGCTCATGTGTTCACGGGTTAACGGGTCGTTATTAACTAATTAAAGAAACCAAAACGATGCACGTACACATTTTCTTGCAGCCGCAAACCATATAGCCCCGATAAAACTCCATCCCCAAAGAAAGGGATAAAACACTCCATATAAAATAGATATAACCACCAATCTTCCAATTAATCGACCGCCTCTTAGCTGCCGACCATAATCCCTACACAATACAATAACCGGAACGTTAATTTTTGAATTATGTCAAACATAAAGATGATCACAAGATAATATTTACAATTAATACAACATAATATCTTGAATAATTACAGTATAACACAAATCCCTATTTCAAACAATATAAATTTAATCTATCGATTTTCAGATTAATTCGGACTTACAATCGAACAGCAGATGCAATCCAATTATCCACAAACATCAAGATTCTAAAAACAAAAACAACCCCATAATCAACCTAAATCAAATAACCAAAAAAAAAAAACACACAAAATTAATCACCAAAATCACACAATCCATATCAAAACGAACAAGATTTTACAAAAAAAAAAAAAAAAAAAGATTAAGTTGACAAACAAACCGCAAGCCAAAGGTGCAATGGTAATTTACATCCACGATATCGCTGCCAACTTAACACAACCATTATTCTATTCGATCCGATCGTCAAGCAAAACAATAATCAAAACAAACACAATTACAATTACAATTACAATTAAACCAACTAATTAACATAATTAATAATATTAAATTGATTATAATTAGAAAAAGGATACATGCTGAAGGCGAGCATTGATAGAAAGAATCCATCGTACCTGTGTAATTTCAAGTTTTCAGAAACTAGATTATGATGACGGACGATCAACAAGAACTGAAAAGGGTAAGAAAATTTGGAAACTAACCAGCGAAAACCTGCAACTCTGAGGGCCATTGAGTGAAGTGAAGCATCAACTGTTGAGGGTTGAAATTGAAGTATTGAGAGAGGGAGGGAGGGAGGGAAGGGGAGTAACGCACACAGTAGTGTGTGAGAGAGAGGGTTATGAAAATGGTGATGGGTGAGTTTTTGGGAAAAGGTTAATTTGGGTTTTCATGAATTCAGGGGAAGGTGACGAACTAGCGGTGGGGTTTATTGGGCTTCTTCTCTTTACAGTTCTAAGCCCATATTTTTTTAAACCCACTAGTATAGTCGTACTCAGTGATCTTCTCTAACACTTTGTTCCCGAGTCTCATTTAACATAGGGGAAAGGAGAGAAAAGAGATGAAAATATGAAAAAACCATATTCCTGAGTTTTTTTAAGGATAATAGGGGCGGGAAAATGGAAGAAAATATGACCATATATTCATACTTTCAAATTGGAGAGATTAAGAGATAAAATTTTTCATCCCCTGTTTGTCTGTAATCACAGGTGTGAGTGATCTTTTGCCGGTTGATGTTGATGTACTTGGGTGGCTAAGCTTTGTTTACATTAAGAAAAGCCAGAAAATACCGTATAATATACATGGAGTTTTTTTTTTCATAAGAATTGTATAAAGTAATTTGGATTTAAAAACAAGGGGAAAGATCAAATAGGAAGTTTATTTTGGCTAGGAAGTGTAGGAAGCAATAGGATTAGGACATGTGGCAACATTTAAAATAAAGAAAAATGGTATTTTAGTCAATCCAACCCTTTCTTCTTCCTTTTCAAAACCCAGGAACTTCAAAACCCACCATTTTCAAAACTCACCATCTTCAACCATTTCTTCACTTTCTATCTCAATAATCACTACATTATAGTGCGATTTTCATCACCAATCAATGATTCAAACACCCGATCAACGTGTTCTTCAGCTTTTTTGAAGAAAACCCAGTTTAATTTTGAAGGGGTATGATCCCAAAAAAGCCGCGCAAACCTTTATTCAGGTCGCGCGCATGACCATACTCCTTATTCAACACATTTCTTATTGCCAACCTCGCGCGGGCTACTTCATCATTCTTTGATCCGGCGCGAGGTCTGAACAATAGAAAGCTCCACTTTCAACACTTAGCATTCTGAGAGAGCATTCAGTAACCCGTACCCTGCGCGGGGTAGTTACGTGCTCAGCAAGAATCACTCGTGACTACGGCGCAAAGCCGTTTCAGATAGTACACAAGGTACAAGTGGCAGAATGAAAGGGCCAATCGGCGTCCTTCTAGTCCTGCTCAATCGTGCTCCACGATCGTCTGACATGCAGGAGACAGAAAGTACTTAAGGATGCCTACGTGGCACCAATCACAAGGCAGAGACACCTGCCCCACGATCTCCACTTACCTGCTGATGGCAGAAGGGCGGCCAGGCCGACAACCATGACACGTGGCTCCAATCACGGTGCGCCAGCACAAAGAAACCCCTGGAAGCCACTAACGGTCGACACCAGTGAGACAAGGAGCATATCCACTAAGTTGTCGCCTTCCGGCCCAAGGCCCATCAGCCCACATCCTCTTACACCTCTTCGGCTATAAATAGAGACCTCAGTCCACAGGTTAAACATTCTACTCCCTCTACTCTCACTCTTAATACACACTTATCTCCTCAAAACGGTCGCTTATTCTCACGCCGGAGCCCGGTTAAGAGGGAAACCCCCATATTCCCCTCTTAACGAGTAACGGTGTTCTGTTTTGCAGGATTAGAAGATCATTAAGAAGCTCAGAAAGTCATAAGAAGATTAACCACTATGATAGAAGCATAAACCAAACTGATTAATCCCATAATTAGTTCAGTGTTTCTTCATTGGCGCCCACCGGTTTTTCTACAAATCACTTTCATCTTCTTTTTTCTGAGTTCTCGTTGTTTTGTCCTTCGATCATGGCTGGTCAAGGAATGATCCCTGAGTTTGGTTTTGGAGCAAACTCTAACGCGGTGTTGGGGGAGGGGGGGGACATTCAAAACGTCCAAGCCGAACCTATAGAAGAAATCGGTGAAATCGAAGTAAACAACACCGGGGGACCCCGCGGAAGCATCACTCGCATCACTCAGACGGTAACCCCAGGAAACAATGACGCTGGACCTTCAAACCCAGCTCCACCTCAGAACATTTCGGCGCTATTAGGGCTACCAGAGGGCGAAACTCTAGCCTCGTGGTACGCCAAGCAAATTGCCACCATTAATGAGGCGTATCAATCTTTGAGCGCACAACAAGCAGTCTTAAAGGCAGAACCGTCCTTGATTACACCCCAGGGACAGAGTCAGGGGGCGCGCCAGATACCCCCACAGCAAAACCTCCAAGGAAGATTAAACAGGCCTCCTCCCCAGAGACGACCAAGCGTGCATGACACGCGCGACACACGGGGAGAGACAGAAAGCTATTATGACCACCCGTCAAACGTCCAAAGAGGTCCAGTTCATAGCCGGCTCACGCCGCGCAACATGAACAATGAATGGGAGGATACTGACCCGAATGATTCAACTTGGCAGGATGATGAGGGTTCATCAGTCTTCAATCGTTTGCAGAGGAACCACGAATACTACAAACCAAGACAACACGTAGGGTACACTGAAGAGGCAGAGCGAGACTTTCGCCTCGCCTATCGACCAGCTGAAGCTGCAGAACATTCAAAGTTCATTCGAAAGATCGCGTTGGCGCCGCTATCAAGAGAGAAATTACCTCCGACAGTTGGAAAGTTTAATGGATTGAGTGATCCTGACGATCACGTCAGAGTTTTCACAAGCGTTGGTTGCATGGGAGGATGGAATATGCCCATGTGGTGCCATCTGTTTATTCAAACTCTTACAGGGGCTGCTCGCGCTTGGTTCGACAGCCTCCCTCCGGGAAAGATCAAGTCATGGGTTGATTTCAGGACACAGTTTGTGAATCACTTCAGCCAGCAGAGACGTTACCAGCGCGATACGGCCGAGGTAGCGGACATCTGGCGCAGAGAGAACGAGGGTCTAGAAGATTTCATCACACGCTTCAACAAGGAGTGTTTAGAAATTGGTGGCGTAAGTGAACAACTCATGCGCTGCCACTTCAAGAAAGCCATTCGCTGTGATAGTCTCATCAGAACTATCACTGGGAAAGATGGAATGCCCAAAGAATGGGATAAGTTCATGGAAGCCGCAAAAATAGTCGCGCAAACTGAAGAGTCATTGGCCGGTAACAACAACTCTTATATTGAAGATCGATTTTCCAAGGGAAACTGGCGCGATAACAACAAGCGCAACAAGCACAAAAGTAACGATTGGAAATCCGGAAGATCAAGGGGCCATGAAGAGAGGCCGCGCTATAGAGAAGATGCGCGCGAAACAATTGATAGAATCGGGTATCGAAAAGCAGTCAGGGATGATAACCGAGAAAAGCATTGGACTCCGCTCACGAAGACACCAAAAGAGGTGTTAATGACGGAGAATCACGACTTCAAGGCTCCAAGGCCTATGACGAACAAGAAAGGCCAAGACCCGAACCGTTATTGTGATTTTCACAAGGATACAGACCATCTTACAGATGACTGTATCAGCTTACGTCAAGAGATCGAGAAAGCGCTGAAAAGCGGAAAACTAGGCCATCTGGTAAAGAATGTGCACAAAGAGACACGTCACATCCAGCGCAATGATGATGGAAGAGAGAAAAAAGTTAGACGTTTGGAAACGCACATGGTCAACGGGCCAAGATATAGCGCGAGAGATAAAGGCAAGCGACCCTACGAACCGACATGGCAAGAGCAATAGGTCATTTTCCCGGTGGTACGCGGCGGTCCTCGCGGCACGCGACCCATCGTCATCACCGGTATTATCGGCCATTATGAAACTGAGTACGTCTTCATTGACCCGGGAAGTACAACCGATATCATCTATGAGCAATGCTTTAATCAGTTTGACGATGAAGACAAAGCGAGACTCGAGCAGGTTGATTACCCTCTGTTAGGATTTTTCAACGAAATGGTCTTCCCACTAGGCCAAATCAGCTTCCCCGTCACGCTTTCTGACGGGAAGCATTCAAGAACAACGAATGTAAACTTCATGGTGATGCCTGTCAAATCGAGACATGATGTGTTGATTGGGAGAGAAACCCAAGGTGAACTGAACATGATAACTTCCACGCCCCACTCAGCGATAGGGTTTCCAACTGAGACGGGGGTGGCAATTATCTATGCCAAGAAAGAAGTAATGTCGACAGAAGAGATGCGCCCAACAAAAGCGGCGAGGGTTTCAACAACCGAGCCAGAGAAATGGGTGTTAAACCGTAAGTACCCGGAGCAAACGGTGACAATAGGCCACGCAATCTCACTAAACATCAGAACGCATCTTAAGCAACTCCTGTTCAAGAATATGGATATCTTCGCCTGGACTCCGGCCGACATGACCGGTGTCCCGCGCGACATTACCGAGCATTGTCTGAATACTTATCCCTCTGTCGAACCAAAAGTGCAAAGAAGACGCAGCTTAGGGGCGGATAAGACTAAAGCGATGAACGAGCAAGTATGTGAGCTGCTAAAGGCAGGAATCTTGCGAGAAGTGCGTTATCAAAGTTGGGTCGCGAACCCAGTGATGGTGGAGAAGTCTAGTGGAGGATAGAGAATGTGCGTTGATTATACCGATCTCAACAAGGCATGCCCAAAAGATTGCTACTCTTTGCCCGAGATCGACAAAAAGATAGACTCTCTCGCACCATACAGATGGAAATGTTTCTTAGATTGTTACAAGGGGTACCATCAGGTTCAAATGAAGCTCGAGGACGAAGACAAGACAGCTTTTCGGACCGATCTTGGGATCTTCTGTTATACAAAGATGCCATTCGGCCTCAAAAACGCTGGCACCACATACCAGCGCCTGATGGATAAGACCTTCGCGAGAGATATTGGGAAGCATATCGACGTTTATATCGATGATCTGGTGGTCAAAAGCCCTGAAGAGGACCAAATGTTGAAAGACATCAAAAAAACATTCAACTCATTGAGAAGCGTGAATATGAAATTGAATCCAGCCAAATGCTCTTTTGGCATGGAGGAAGGAAAATTCTTAGGCTTCATAGGCACTAATGGCGGATTTAAAGTCAATCAGGAAAAGGTCCAGTCAATAGAACGAATGCCATCACCACGAACAATCAAGGAGATGCAAAGGTTGGCCGGCCGCCTAGCCGCGCTTAACCGTTTTCTGTCAAACCACGCCGCGAAGTCATATCCTTTTATCAGCACTCTGCGCAATTGTGTGAAGAAACAAGAATTCAAGTGGACGCCTGAAGCAGAGGTCGCTTTTCAGCAAATGAAGGAGTGTTTGATCGAACTCCTTAGCCTGACTGCATCGTTCGAAAAGGAGCCGCTCATCTTGTACTTTTCATCATCGGACATGGCAGTGGGATCGGTATTACTGGTAGAGAGAAATGGAGTCCAAACTTCAATTTATTACGTCAGCAGGGTGCTCACCGACCCAGAAACGAGATATTCAACAATGGAAAAGTTGGTACTTGCATTACTACATGCTTCTAGAAGGCTGCGCAGATACTTTACAGGGCACGTGATCACGGTGCTCACCAACTTTCACATCGGCACGATATTGCAAAAACCAGAGACTTCTGGGCGGCTAGCAAAGTGGGCGATCGAGTTGGGGGGCCACCACATCTTGTACAGGCCGCGCCCGGCCGTCAAAGGTCAAGTTCTAGCGGACTTCATCACGGAAGTCCCAGTTGATAAAATTAAAAAATGTGAGATTGTCGAAACTCCTGGAAAAGATACGTCCAATGAGTTATGGTTGTTGTACACAGATGGGGCCTCAAACGAAGATGGTGCAGGAGCCGGATTGCGCCTTGTGAGCCCCGAAAAGCATGAATTTACTTACGCCATCAAGTTGGATTTCAAGAATACTAACAACGAGGCGGAGTACGAGGCATTCCTGGCAGGCTTACGCCTCGCCATAAAAATGGGAGCTAAAAATCTACAAGCACACGTTGATTCACTTTTGATCGCCAGTCTAATCAACGGAATCTACAATGCAAAAGGCGAAGTCATGGCCTTATATCTGGATCAGGCGAAAGAATTGCTTCGACAATTCAAGTCATACAGGGTAGGTCACATCAATCATTCCGAAAACAAACCAGCAGACGCCTTGAGCAAGCTCGCTTCAACTTCCTTCCAACATCTCGCCAAAGATGTAAGGATTGAAGTACTCAAAAATCCACCAGTCCTGCTGCGCCAGGTAAATGTGATCGAAATAGGGCAGCCATCTTGGATGACCCCTATAATTCAATATCTGCAAGAAGGAATACTCCTGGAGAGCAAAGCAGAGGCAAGGAAGATTCAAAACAAGGCCCTGCATTATGAGATGAATAGTGGTATTCTATACCGAAAGTCCTTCTTGGGGCCCTTATTGCGCTGCGTGGACCCCCAGGACATGAATTACTTGATCAGAGAGATTCATGAGGGGATCTGTGGCATCCATGCAGGACCGCGCATGGTTGTCGCGAAGATTATGAACGCTGGATATTATTGGCCAGGGATGCATGTCGACGCCCTGAAGGAGCTGCGCAAATGCGACTCCTGTCAGCGACACTCTCCAAAAACCATGCGCCCAAAGAACGATCTTATCCCTGTATCCACTGCTTAGCCTTTTCAGCAGTGGGGAATTGATATGGTGGGACCTTTCCCTGATGCTCCGGGAGCCGTGAAGTTCATAATCGTGGCCGTTGATTATTTTACTAAGTGGGTGGAGGCCAAGGCTCTCGCCTCAACCACTGCAATGATGGTGCGCAAGTTTATTTGGGAGCACATCATTTGCAGATTTGGTCTTCCACTCAAAATCGTCACAGACAACGGCACTAATTTTGCTTCTGAGGATCTTCATAATTGGATGAAGGAAATGAAGATTGAGCATACCTTCTCCTCCGTTGCGCATCCTCAGGGCAATGGTCAAGTGGAAAGTGTTAACAAAAGTATCATCGAGGGGATAAAAGCCCGACTGGGCACAAAGAGAAGAGGCTGGGTAGATGAGCTCCCAAGCATCCTGTGGGCTCATCGAACCATGCCGAAGACAAGCACCGGCGAAACTCCTTTTAGCCTAGTATACGGCTCGAAGGCAGTTATCCCGGCGGAAGTTGGACTCCTCTCACCGCGCTTGACAGCAGTCAACACGGTTGATAATGAAGCAGAGCGCCGTTTCGATTTGGATTTACCGGAAGAAAGACGCGAGATTGCGCGTATTAAAGAAGCAAAGTACAAGACACAACTGGAAAGGTACTACAATGCGAGAGTCCGCATTTGTACCTTCACTCCAGGAGAATACGTCTTCCGAGACAACGAAGCTTCAAACGCTGAACACCCAGGAATACTAGCACCCAAATGGGAACGCCCATACTTGGTTCACGAAGTGCTAGGAAAAGGGGCATACAAATTGCGCACCCTGGATGGACACATCATTCCGGGCACATGGAATGCGCAACAACTGCGCAAGTGCTATATGTAACTATTCTGGCCATGCGCCTTTTTTAATTTCCTATGTTGGCTAAACTCCCCTTTTGCTACTTATATGCGATGTATGATGGCCTAAGCGCCTGTTTCACAATCAATGAAAGCATACGACATGTTTTCCTTACCATGATGACGCTTTACGTTACAAATGCATGTTAAACTTTTGATTAGCACGAAAACACTCCAGTGAATTACGAGCTCTTGAGTTACGCCTCCAAGGTCCTCCGCGAACATAGCGCGAGCCCGGGCAGTTACACTCGCACAAGAGCCACACTTACATTTATTAGCGCTAACTTAAACAAAGTTTCTAACAACAGTGCAATAATTGTAACGGAATAAAATGAACATAAAGATCATGTTTAACAAGCGCAAATGCGCAACAGTCACATAAAGAACAACTATCATTCATCTGATCCAAAACAAGCACGACCGCGCAAATGGTAACATTCAAAACCAAAAAATTACAAGGCACAAAGCCTGAAAACACTATCTATTCAAAGCCATCACCAGCATCATCATCTTCGTGCTTATCACCATCACCATCGCCTTCGCCATCACCATCATTGCCTGCCGTTTCCTCTTCATCAGATAATTCAACGGTTTCTGGTGGGTCGAGAATGGTCTTTTTTAAGCGGTGACACCAGTCATCATGCTCTAAAGCTTTTGCAACCAAGTCCATGACGGGCAATGATAGGTGATTATAAGCATTTTCAGCACGATACAGCTCGGCATCGGCTTCATCGGTCACCGAGCAATGACTGGTGTCAAACTCTTGCCCAAACACCTCTTCCACATGCTGTGCACATTCCAGATAACCTCCACGATGACCAATCGCGTGAGAAGCATCTATAAGAGCAGCAACAACTTTATCTAGCTCCCCAGCATTTAAGATGGAGTTGGCCATCTACAGCAAAGGCAATAAATAAGACACTAGGCTTCAATAAATACAGCCAAAGTTAAAAGAAACCATACCAAAACTAATCCTCTGCCGCGCAGCCACTCAGCCTCGGAGACCTAAGTATCAACGATCCCTTGAGCCTCGGAATAGTTGTTTTGTGCCACATTGAGAGCAGATGTACTAATGTCTCGCGCTTCCTCAGCTTTCTGTTTAGCCTCCTCAGCAGTAGCAGCCTTAACCTTCTCCGCCTCAAGATCGATTTCCAAGGACTCGCATTTGTCAACCTGCTCTTGAAGGCGACGTTTCAACTCAGCAACCTCGACGTCCTTGGCCATCAAATCCTTGTCTTTACCAGACAGTTGCGCATTCACCTCGGCCAGCTCAACCTACAAAGGGTAAAAGACTTTACTTAAATCTGCTAACAAAAGCATAAAGATATAAAAGGTAAAAAGGTTTTCCGAACCTCAGCATGATCCTTAGCAGCTTGCGCATCCTCGACCTTCCCGGTCAGCTCAGCAACCTTACCCTCAAGATCAGTGATCTTCGAGCGAGCCGCATACATGCGCTGATTATCCTTCTCACAAATCTTCTTCCATTCAGCTTTCTCCTTTGCCAGCAGATCCTCAGCGGCGCGAAGCTTGCCCTTAAGGCCTTCACGGCCCCACTCTTCTGATTTCCGATCAGATTCAAACTTGGCTTTCTCTTCAGCAAGGGCAGCCTTAGCCTTCTCATAATCTTTAACCTGCTTCAACAGGCGCTCATGATACTTTTCCCATTCCGCCCTCTCCTTGAGCATGGTGCGCCATTCTCGCACGATCTGGTGATTGGCGGAACGAGCGTTGGCCTCTCCAACAACGTACGCCTGGTACAACCCATCATGACTTCGCGCCCTTTGTCGGTTAACCTCACCAGGAGGGAAAGAATTTAAGAACCAATCACGACAGGACGCGAAGTCCAGAAATGTATCCTTCTGCTTCAGACCCCAGGGAGCTTGATGAGGAGCATCACCGCGCGCCTCCTTAGTGTAAGTCTTATAATAAAGATCTCCCAAAGTATCCTTAGGACCGATGGGAGATTGAGGCACAAACCCTCCAGCACCACCAGCACCTGCGCCACCTGCAGCAGTAGCCGATCCACCAGCAGGCTTGGTCGGCTCAATGACCTCTGGTCCCTTACCCTGGGTCTCCTTCCTTTTCTCCTTCTCATGAAGGGGCTGGTCAAGCCCCGTAATACGGACGACCTCCGGACCCTGCGTTTTATCATGCGCGATTGTAGCAGCGGCCACGGTATCCTTCGGCTCACCTCCGACAGGCTTGTCAGCAGCCGTTTTCTCCTTCTCCTTTTCCTTATTTCTCTCTCTCTCTTTCTATCTTTCAGCAGCTCTTTTCCTCTTCTCATCCTCAGCTTTCTTTTTCTTCTCTTCCGTAGCCTTCTTCCTCTTCTCTTCCTCAGTAGCTTTCGCCTTCTCCCCCTCAGCAGCCTGTTTATCCTTCTCAGACTCTACTCCAGCAGTCTTGAAAGGTTTGATAGTAACCTTGGGCCTTTTCTGCGCCGGCTCTGAGGGCTCCGTAAACGCGACACCCTTCTTCTCAGGGGTCTTCTTCTTGGCCTCTGCAAAAGCTAAGTGTTAAAAAAGAGGAAGAAACAAGAAGCAAAGAAGCTAAGGAAAACTAACCAAGAGAAAATCTGTAAAGGGAGCGCAAGTTGCTCTGCTTCCCAATCAAGGGAACGCCTCCAGCCTTCGGCGCAGTAGACACACCAGCTGTGGTCTCACTTCTACTTCTCTTCCTGCTGATTAACTTTACAGCAGCCTCCTCCTCCTCTTCCTCCTCTTCCTCTTCATCATGCGCAACAGAGGACGGAGTCGCCCCAGCATCTGGGTTGCGAGAACCCGCGCTCCCTGAGCTCTTCGAACCAGCTCCTCCTGATTTCTTCTCGCCTATACGCGACAAACCTTCCAGTGAATCACTGATAATAACGTAATCTTCCAAGTTACTCTGGCGAAAGCGTAGTGTACCTTTGTTAGCGGCATCAGTAGTAGCGCGGCTACTCCCACCTTTCTTGCTGGTCACCTCAGCTTCAAGATTGATCACCTTCTTTCATTTAGGGGCTTTCTTCTTCTTCTCTTCTGGGTCAATCCCCAGGTCGCGCAACACACCTGCAAAGATGTTAGACCACGAACTTAGCTCCCCATTTGATGATCCCACAGACTCCTCGCTGGAAAGATAGACAATCTCTTTCCCAGCAGGAGTCAATACGCGCAACGGACGAGGGTTAGGTATATGCGCACCTTCGGTTGCAGTAGGTGGATCGGTGAAAGCCCCAGGAACTGGATACATGAAGCGCGACTTGATCCTGTTATACCAATACTGCTCCCCCGACCTCAACGGGCGCACGCCCATAGATCCACCAAAAGTGGGGAAGGCAGCTTGGTAGAGCTGTACCTCTGCATTCAAAATTAAACAGTTGAGCGATGCGGAAGTAAGCAGAAAATTAAAGAAGCAACTAACCTTTATCCTCTAGCTTCAAAACCGGCACCTCTTCGCTATCATGCGGCCACTGGTCACTCATATGCGCCGCGACCAGGACATTTTCACCAAACACTCGGTTTGGAGTAGCAGTAAGCTTCACATACCAGTTTTCCGTCCTGGGAATCGCCAAATCCTCCTTCACGATCGGTTCGGACCATGGATGGAAGGTCATGGCAATCGGTATCACCTCCTCACGAATGAAAAAGAACTTTGGTTTCCAGTCATGGAAACTCTTAGGAGGGTTCAAGAGTATCTTCTTCGCGGCCCCTCGACTGCCGAATGAGTAGAAGCCCAGATTCCTGATAAGTTGGTAGAAAACCCTAAACCTCTCTACCGTTGGGTCAACACCATGAGATCGGCAGAGGAATTCAAAATGTCGAATCCTAACCATCCCAGGAGGACTCAGATGTGAGATATGGAACCCATAGAACTGGAGTATGTCAGCCAAGAATTCTGTAGCCGGCAATCGGAAGTTACCCTGAAGAAAGAAATCTTCAAACAAAGTAATGTACCCCGGCGGTGCATCAGCGGTCGTTTGATTTTGGCCGGGGTACCGGGCATCCCATTCCGGTGGAAACCGGAAACTCCTGGTGATCTGCTCGAATAACCCTAAATCCCACTTAAGTATGGGAACGGGACCTTCTTCAACGGGATTCTCTTCTGGATGTTCTTCAGCCATGAACTCTGAATTTAAAAATTCTGGGAAGATTTTTGAAGATATGAACACAATCTTGAAGATCTGTTATCGATCACTTGAAGATTTGAAGAAACAGAAGAAAAGTGGAGAGGAAGAATAGAAACAGTAAGAGAAGCAAGTTCCTCCTCCACTTCATCAGATATATATACCCATCGCATTTAATGCGATGGGTAAACGTGCCGAGATCGCCGCGCACGTGACCAATCAGAAGACGACACGTAAGGCGAAAATCCCGGAGTGACAGTTACCACGCGCGCGTGGAGCTCACTCTCCAGACGGAAAGCCAAACCGTCAGAAACAACTTGATGACAGCCGTGTAAGTGGTCAACTCAAACGTCACCATCAACGACGTTTCCCACCAACTTTACAGATTTCAAATTTCGAGGTTTTTCACGCCTAAATTCCCAGAAACTTAATGCAGAAGTTACCCAGGTAGCGCAATATGCATGGTCACTTAAGGAATCCGCGCGCTATCAACACAAAACAAAGAATCATCAGCTGCCAGATATGTAGTCGCGCCGTAACAATTGTCAAAACATTTGCACGCGCTCCTCTACCAATCAAAAAACAAGCATTTTCTGCACCTTTTTCTAAGTCCAGAGCTCCAACCACTTGCCTCGCGCATGGTGCAGCACTGGACTGGGGGGGACTTGAAGGGGTATGGTCCCAAAAAAGCCGCGCAAACCTTTATTCAGGTCGCGCGCAGGACCATACTCCTTATTCAACACATTTCTTATTGCGAACCTCGCGCGGGCTACTTCATCATTCTTTGATCCGGCGCGAGGTCTGAACAATAGAAAGCTCCACTTTCAACACTTAGCATTCTGAGAGAGCATTCAGTAACCCGTACCCTGTGCGGGGTAGTTACGTGCTCAGCAAGAATCACGCGTGACTACGGCGCAAAGCCGTTTCAGATAGTACACAAGGTACAAGTGGCAGAATGAAAGGGCCAATCGGCGTCCTTCTAGTCCTGCTCAATCGTGCTCCACGATCGTCTGACATGCAGGAGACAGAAAGTACTTAAGGACGCCTACGTGGCACCAATCACAAGGCAGAGACACCTGCCCCACGATCTCCATTTACCTGCTGATGGCAGAAGGGCGGCCAGGCCGACAACCATGACACGTGGCTCCAATCACGGTGCGCCAGCACAAAGAAACCCCTGGAAGCCACTAACAGTCGACACCAGTGAGACAAGGAGCATATCCACTAAGTTGTCGCCTTCCGGCCCAAGGCCCATCAGCCCACATCCTCTTACATCTCTCCGGCTATAAATAGAGACCTCAGTCCACAGGTTAAACATTCTACTCCCTCTACTCTCACTCTTAATACACACTTATCTCCTCAAAACGGTCGCTTATTCTCACGCCGGAGCCCGGTTAAGAGGGAAACCCCCATATTCCCCTCTTAACGAGTAACGGTGTTCTGTTTTGCAGGATTAGAAGATCATTAAGAAGCTCAGAAAGTCATAAGAAGATTAACCACTATGATAGAAGCATAAACCAAACTGATTAATCCCATAATTAGTTTAGTGTTTCTTCATTGGCGCCCACCTGTTTTTCTACAAATCACTTTCATTTTCTTTTTTCTGAGTTCTCGTTGTTTTGTCCTTCGATCATGGCTGGTCAAGGAATCATCCCTGAGTTTGGTTTTGGAGCAAACTCTAACGCGGTGTTGGGGGGGGGGGGCATTCAAAACGTCCAAGCCCAACCTATAGAAGAAATCGGTGAAATCGAAGTAAACAACACCGGGGGACCCCGCGGAAGCATCACTCGCATCACTCAGACGGTAACCCCAGGAAACAATGACGCTGGACCTTCAAACCCAGCTCCACCTCAGAACATTTCAGCGCTATTAGGGCTACCAGAGGGCGAAACTCTAGCCTCGTGGTACGCCAAGCAAATTGCCACCATTAATGAGGCGTATCAATCTTTGAGCGCACAACAAGCAGTCTTAACGGCAGAACCGTCCTTGATTACACCCCAGGGACAGAGTCAGGGGGCGCGCCAGATACCCCCACAGCAAAACCTCCAAGGTCCGGGGGCAGCACCCCTGGTAGCGGGGTCCCAGGGGCGGCACAGACAAAACTATTGTCATGGTTCAATGCGTTTTAGAGAGAACATTTTTTTTGGTGTTTTTAGGCAATTGCGTTTTAGAACTAAAACCTTTTTATGTGTTTTCTGGGCATTGCGTTTTAGAAAAACACATTCTTGAAGTGTTTTTGGTGCATTGCGTTTTACGTAAAACACTTTTTTAGGTGTTTTCAGTCCATTGCGTTTACAGATAACACTTTTTTTTTGTTTTTTAGGCAATTGCGTTTTAGAATGAGTCATTTTTAAGTGTTTTATGGCCATTGCGTCTTACAAATAAGACATTTTTTGTGTTTTTTGTGCATTACGTTTTAGGTAAAACACTTTTTTATGTGTTTTCAGTCCATTGCGTTTTAGAAAACAGACATTTTAAGTGTTTTCTGGCCATTGCGTTTTAGAAATAAGACATTTGTATGTGTTTTTGGTGCATTGCGTTTTAGGTAAAACATATTTTTATGTGTTTTTGGTCCATTGCGTTTTAGAAAGTACATTTTCTTTTGAGTTTTTAGGCTATTGCGTTTTAGAAATAAGATATTTTTTGTGTTTTCTGGCTATTGCGTTTTACAAATAAGACATTTGTATGTGTTTTTGGTGCATTGCGTTTTAGGTAAAACACATTTTTATGTGTTTTTAGTCCATTGCGTTTTAGAAAGTACATTTTCTTTTGAGTTTTTAGGCTATTGCGTTTTAGAAATAAGAGATTTCTTTGTGTTTTCTGACATTGCGTTTTACAAATAAGACATTTCTTTGTATTTTTGGTGCAGTGCGTTTTAGAAAAATGTCATTTTTAGGTTTTTTTTTTCATTGCGTTTTACGTAATTGGGGTTTTTTCTATTGCGTTTTACGCAACTGGGTTTTTAAATTTTTTTTTGAAAATATAGCAATAGTATACTCGTTTTAAAGATAAAAAAACGTTCGTTTTTTTGGTGCAATTTTTATAAAAAAAAATAATGTCGTATGAAAGACTTATTAACGTTTAAAAAATTGGGGGGGGGGAATTGGAGGAGAGAGAAACCATTGCCTTGGATTGACTAGAATACCCTTAAACAAACTCACGCTCTTATTTTCTTCCCTTCAATTTCCATCATTTAATCTTAACCCTTGATTAACTAAAAGGATGGTGAAGACCACTTCCTAACTTTCTTAGCGAAATAAATTTCCTATTGTATCTCCACCCTTAAAAACAATAACTAAAATGAGGGTGGGAATTTTGTAATAATCACACAAAAGATATAATCGTTATTGACTTTTTATTAAAGCTTAGGGTGAGAGGGGCACTCCCCTAAGAGAGGAGTCCCCTCTCTTACACACCACGAATCAGATAGTGCCACGTCAACTCCCCTCTTAAACTCCCCTAACACCCCAATTTGATGGCGACACTTCCCTCTTAGGTGACTTGTTTTTTTATTAAAAAAAAATAAAATATTTCATTGGTTGAAACAGAGGCTGGCCCCACCATCTCCGCATTTCTTCTTCGGTGAACTCACACCGATTTGGGTCCCCGATTTGCCTCACCGCAGGGATGGCGGCGGTGTTCCCTAGCGGGGACTTGGGTCACCGCATGGGGTCACCGCTGGTGCCCCGCTCACCCTTAACTATGCATATAATTTTAATATATACTCTATTATTATAATTTTAGTTAGAGAAAAATGTCCGGATAGTCCATGTGGTTTCGCATTTTTTCACCTATAGTCCCCAACTTTCTAAAATTCCCTGAATAGTCCCAAACTTTTCATTTTTTGTTCCCGGATAGTCTCTGGGTCTAACTTCAGTTTGTTTTCTCTGTTAAGTGGGTGTGAAATGACAAAAATACCCTTTTCTTTAAAAGGCCAAACCACAGGGACTATCTAGGCATCTTCTTCATTTTTAAAGAAAAACTCCACCACCACACTTCATCTTCAACCTCCACCCACCATCACCCTCCTCCACCCTCCACCATCACCTTCTTCTCTGCAATTTTCTTTGAAGAAACCCTAAAACACCCAAGTCACCTCACACCCCCTCATCACCTCTGTCTCTCTCTCTCTCTGATGATTACCTTCTTGCAACAAATGTGCAAAAACCTGCAACAGAATCACCAGTCACATGTAAAATTAACAATAAAAATAAAAAAAAATTAGAAAAACAAATATAATTACTATTAGAAAAAAAAAGACACCTTATGTTCAGGCTCGTTTTGGTAGCCAGCTTTATGCCACTGAGCAATAGTGGACCCGTGAAAAACGACAACAGTGAAATACGAATCCAATAAAAGGATCCGGTCAGCAGCAATCGCGCCACATCTAAAAGAGCAGGTTCTGCCCCAGAATTAAAAGCGTAAGAAATTAAAGACGGCTGAATCATCACTACTGAATTTGCAACGTTTTCTCTGTTCATCACCATCCTAAAATATGCTGTTTCATCTGGGCTGTTATTGAAAACCTATGATAAAATTAGGTGATGGTGGAGGGTGGAGGAGGGTGATGGTGGGTGGAGGTTGAAGATGAAGTGTGGTGGTGGGGTTTTTCTCTAAAAATGAAGAAGATGCCCGGATAGTCCGTGGTTTGGCCTTTTAAAGGAAAGGGTATTTTTGTCATTTCACACCCACTTAACAGAGAAAACAAACTGAAGGTAGACCCAGGAACTATTCGGGAACAAAAAAAATGAAAAGTTGGGGACTATTCAGGTAATTTTAGAAAGTTTGGGACTATAGGTGAAAAAATGCGAAACCACAGGGACTATCCGGGCATTTTTCTCTTTTAGTTATATATCCTTCATTTTTCTTTTAAAATTAAAATGATTATCACATGAATAATAAATTGAGCATTTTATTTCTTTAATTTAAGTATGTTATTGATATATATTTTACAAATATTATACATTTTGGTTATAAAAGGCGTGTCTAAATCGTTTATAATAGTGTGTAATTATATTCATGTGTAACACAACTTTATACATTAATTATATAAATATGTTGTGTAATCATAAATACATATGGTCTTGAATTATGACTATGACTTGTAATTATACAAAACACAAGTTATACAAAATTAATTAAAAAGTTATCTCTAAAACTACTTTTTTTTTTTTTTTTTTTTTTTTTTTTTTTTTTTTTTTTTCTAAATTTGCCAGAAGTGATCCAAATTTGCCGTTAAAAAAAATTCCACGCATCTCTTCCCACTCTCACATTCCATCGATGACTTCCGGTGATTGCTTCTATCTGCCTCCTGAGCTCGAGGCTTCCGTCCACCCTTATATAGTGGATATACATATATATCCATGTTATTCGAAGTTACATAATGGAAGGTTATGTTTAGTTCCTCTCATGTGAGTATTAAGAATCCTTAACCTCATTAGAAAGGACAAATTATTTAACATACAAACTATTTGATGAACAAAAATGTAAATTTAGAATTAACAAAAATGGTGAAAAAACACAAAAAAGGGAGTGATAATGGTGAGTATATTTAAGAATCAAAGCTGATTCTTAGTGGGTTCGTATGCCGACTTTTACTCTTTCTTGTCTAGTATCGAGTACTTTTTTGAGTTGGGGTTGTTGTTTAGTGTTTTGATAGTAAACAAGTATTTTATATTTGTGATATGTGTTTATTAGGCATTTGGGTATACTTTAATCTAACTTAACTCCACCACCTAAGTGACACATTAATTTTTTTTCCTCCTTTCACTTTGTCCTACTCTAAGACCAAAGGGTATGGGGCTCGGCAACGGGCCGTCCCCCCTTTTTGGTCCGTCGCACACCGCCCCCGAAGGGGCCGTCTCGTCACTTTCGTCGGAAATGAGACGTTGGAGACGGGGCTAATTTTTTAATGGGGTGCGCCCCCCTAACGGTAACTTGCATCTTTTATAAAAAAAATCATTTAATTTAAAACCTTCATAAATACCCACATATTTATCCACTTTTATACCAAAATTCACCCACTTTCTCCAAACAACTCCCACATTTTTATACAAAATACCCACATAATCTTCTCTAAAAAATACACAATGTCATCTTCTTCATCGGGTTCGGCGGACATCATGGAAGCCGTAAAATATTTTATAAACAAGGTGGTAGAGGCGACACAAGTAATTTTGGAAGAAGAAGAGGAGGAGGAGGTTTCGTCACAACCACGAAACAGGAACCCACACATCGAGCGAGACCGAGAAAGTTAGTGATATTTTTATTCTTATATTTATATTCTTATATTTTTATTCTTAATTTTTTAAGTTTATGTTTTTAGTCTTATTTTTTTAATTATAAGTTGTATATATATTTTGTTATCTTGTAGAGTTGTAGGTGCTAACCAAAGATTATTCGTTGATTACTTTGCCGACGAGCCGCTGTATTCGGAGGCTATTTTTAGACGCCGTTTCAGAATGAGTCGTCGACTTTTCTTACGTATTGCCGACGATTTAGCCGCTATCACCCGTTTTTTACCTTGCGACCCGATGCTAGAGGCAAAATGGGCTTCACCACCTTACAGAAATGCACTGCGGCGATTCGTCAAATTGCTTATGGGACGACAGCCGATTCTTGGGACGAATACTTAAAGATGTCAGAAAGAACTGCTAGAGAATGTTTATACAAGTTTTGCAAATTTGTGGTGAAGCTCTACAACCAAAAATATTTGCGAAAACCGAATTACAATGACGTCCAAAATTTGTATCAACACCACCAAGCAAGGCACGGTTTTCCAGGCATGCTCGGGAGCATTGGGCATGGCGGAATTGTCCTACCGCTTGGCGAGGAATGTATACGCGAGGCGATCAGGGACATCCAACAATAATTCTAGAAGTTGTTGCGTCTCAAGACCTATGGATTTGGCATGCTTTCTTTGGGATTCCTGGTTCGAATAACGACATCAACGTTCTACAAAATTCTGAGGTTTTTGACGATGTTATAAAAGGGATCGGTCCTGATACGAGGTTTACAATTTCTGGAGTGGAGTACAGACGCGGGTATTATCTTGCCGATGGAATATACCCACAATACTCTACAATAGTTAAAACGGTTAGGCATCCTGAAGATGAAAAAAGAAAGAAATTTGCCAAGTTTCAAGAAGCGGCTAGAAAAGATATTGAACGTGTTTTGGGGTTCTCCAATAAAGATGGCATATTATTGAAAACCCAGCACGCGCTTTTACACCCAAAATGTTGCGATACTATATGTATGCTTGTATTCTGCTGCATAACATGATCCTCAAAGACGAAGGACATGCAATTTGTGAGTATGACGAGAACGCGGTGGAGGAGAATAATGTTCCGGTTAGCCGAGAACAACAAGATTTAAACAGGTTCTCGTTACATAACGATTTCACACATGTCAATCTTCAATCGGACTTGATCATCACATTTGGAGTCTCGGAGAAAACAACTCGTAGTTTTTTTATTTATTTGTCACTTTAGGCTTTTTTTTTTAATTTAAGTTTAGGTTTTTTTTAATGTTACTTTAGGTTTTTTTTTTAATGTAGCTTTAGGATTTTTATTTAAATGTAACTTTAAGTTTTTTATTTAAATGTAACTTTTTTATTTTTATTACTTTGTTTTAATTAATATGGCAAAAAAATAATAAAAAAATGGGGGAGGAGTATCCACCACACCCTTGGATAGTCTCTAAGGGGATGATCCTCCTCCTATGCTTATGTGGAGGATAGTCCCTTTGGAGACTATCCTCCCATACCTTATGGTCTAAGGAAATAGTTTAACATGTTAGCACATAACTCATTTAATGCACTTTAACATTGGGTTTTGTCTAAAAAAGAAAATAATAATTAATTCAATCTCTTAACATTAGGTTAACATGTTAACACATAACTCATTTAATGCACTTTAACACATAACTCTAAGGGGATGGTTTGCAATGTTAAGGAAAATAGACAGATAAAAAAATTAAATCTTAAGGAAAATAGACAGATAAAAAAAATAATGAAGATAAATTATTTAATCTTCGGATTTTGCAATTCTTTTTATCACCAAATTAAAAATGAGGAATGAGTTATAATAATATATATAGTTACACTTAATTCTACTTATTATTCCTATAGCTGATAACTTACTAATGTAGACGTTTCATAAATCATAATATTGTTTTTAGCAACTACATAAAAATTTGGTTTAATTTGTTTTTGGTTCAATTGTCAAATACTAAAAAAATTGGTTAGGTTTTTAGCTCCGACTAAAAAATTCAAACCGAAAGCCAAACCGATGAACACCTTGTAAAGCACTAAAGTCAAGATTCAACAAAACCGAACATGTGCACACACGTAAGCATTTCACGTTTAAATGAAGCCATTCATCGATGCATGCCACATGAAAGTCACGAGCACAAGGAAGTCCATCTTCTTGTAATTCATTTTAGCAAGGAATAACCTTTAATTATGATTTTAATTTGAATAAGAAATGACCCAGGAATTTTTTTATAGGGGTGCAGAACATTTTTAAAAAATTTAGGCCCCTAGTTATATAAATAAAAATTCGGCTCGCATCGGGTCG
This sequence comes from Helianthus tuberosus, assembly GCA_030545235.1. NCBI lineage: Eukaryota > Viridiplantae > Streptophyta > Magnoliopsida > Asterales > Asteraceae > Helianthus > Helianthus tuberosus. Next base: position 27,294,745 of record CM060375.1, read on the forward strand.
GATCATGTAAAACAAAATAACATCAAACTAAATTTATATAATCATCAAAAATTCGTCAAACCTTGTTACAAACATAATTATAACATCGCCCTACGAGTTTTCATTTTTTGAAATCTATCCAAAACATCATCTAAAGCTACTTTCTTAAGCAAATGTTTCTCTATATAACATATACAACTATCACTTAAATTATAATCGCCAATTCGATTACGCAAGTCGGTCTTCACATTCTTCATTGCCGAAAAACATCTTTCAACGGTTGCGACAGATAATACGAGAACAAGCTTCAATAACCGATATACCAATGTAAAATTTACGTGAATATTTGTTGAAACCATTAACCTTACAAGACTTGACAAACCATCCAAGTTGACGAATTGTTTAAAACTTAAATCTAATGTGGATTGGGCTTGCATAACACTTATTGGGCTAAAGGTTAAATGGGTTAAGGTTTTAAGGGTTAAGTGGGCGAGTGGTTATAACATATAAGTTATATAATTAAAGTAGTATTTTTTTAAAAATCAAAGGTTACGTAAATTTTTTTTAATATAAATTGCTAAGATTTTTTACCTAAGGGGTGCGGACGAAAATTAGCAAGGGGTGCGGACGAAAAATTCTAAGGGGTGCGGACGAAAAATTCTAAGGGGTGCGGACGGGATTTTCGACGGATAATACCACTAATTTTTTTTCCCGGGGGTGCACCCGCCCACATTGGGCTGGGTGTATGTCCGCCACTGCACGACACGAAAAAACAGGTTTTGAATCGTGTTTGAGTTGAACCGTTTATAAAACTGGTCAGGTTTGGGTTGACTTGTATAAAAAAAGGTGCCATTTAACGCGTTTAAGTATTAATATAAAAAAACTTTAGTAATTTTAGTTTTGTTTTTTTGTTTTCCATTGTAAATAGTTAGTCATAATAATGTTAGTTATGTCACACCATATTATCTACTTGTCGAACATATTAATCATTAAATACATGATTAATAACCCGCTTATAACTCATCAACATGTATAACTCAATTTAAAAGATGGGTTGAACGGGTCATGTTCGGGTTGACCCGAATTTATGTGTGTACGGGTTAATGTTGAAATCATTGACACATATAATAACATGGGTCGGGTTCAAGTTACACATTTTAATCCGTCAACCCACCAACCCGACACGATTGATACCCCTGTGTGAGACCCAGTTTCTCTTAACTTATGAGATTATTTAGACCGTGGGGTATGGTGGGCGTGGATTATGGGGTATGGTGGGGTTTGGTGCGTCCACGCGGATTATGGGGTACCCAATACCGAAACCCAATTTCATAGGGGTATGGTGGGCGTGGTTGGGGTGGCGCGGCCAAGCCACATCATTATATATATTTTTTTTAAATATTCATGCCTAACGGCTAACCCAACGGCTAGCCCAAACGGCTAGTAGTCTTGGCCAACGAGGTTCCGTCATGTCATGTTCGTAGCCCAGATCAACGCCCGGGCTGAAACTCCCGCCCAAGGGGCCACGCCGAAACCCAAGCCCACCCGAGGTGATGACGTGGGCGTTTGTACCTAACCCCCACCCCATACCCTATAGTGTTAGAGGTGGGGATTTCATCGTATTAACTTAGTGGAAATGTTCAAGTTCTGTTGTATTATCCAAAGCATATTTATTATTATGCATAAAACATACTAAACTTTTTAGTGTGTTCTCCACACTGTGCTTGTGTTACAAAATTCTATGACCTTTTTTTTTTTTTTTTTTTTTGCATTTTCTAGCTCTTGCTAGTCATGGCCTAGTTAATATTAATATATCGCTGTTTAAAAAAGAAAAAAAGAACAATAAAACCTACCTGAGCTTTTGTAGATCTGCAGCTGATACAAAAAAGTTGCCCAATCGAGCCTGCTACCCAACTATACCGACCCATTAAAGTTGTGAGGTAGTTATTACTTGGATTCAGTAAAGTAAACCCAAGGTTGATAATATGATATAGAGTGAAAGGTTCTTTGTTCCACACGATCAGAGGCGCAGCTTTGAAGGGGCCGGAGGGGTGCCCGCCCCCCGAACTTTTCGTTCGATAGTGTTATATATGTAGTTTTCGTATAGAAATTTTTGGTATATACGTTTTCGACCCCCCTGTTCTATAGAAATTTTCGGATATATACGTTTCCGCCCCCCCCCCCCCCCCCCCCCCCCCCGCACGTCGAAAGCGTCAAGCTTTGCCACTGCACACGATAGCATGGCGTACTCACATTGTATGGTTGAAGTCCGAGTCTTCTGCTTTTAATTAGAATAACGTCTAGTTTTTTTTTTTTTTTTTAATTACAAATAATCAATAAGTAATCATGTGAGGCTTGGTAGTCCACTAAAGCCCAGTCTTTTGTTTCTATTCCTTATTTGTAGGTAGTTTTAGTTTGTTTCCGTTGGTCTTTTATGTATTTAAGCAGCTTTTAAGGTTGTTGGAATTTTCTTTAAATGTGATGAATGGAAATTTAGTGAGATTATTAATATTAAATTATACATATAGTGACAAACTCTTGAGTAGGGTTATTTATGTCACTTGTTTAATTTTCTATTAGTATAATAAATTTTTCATGTGGTGTATTGATGTCTTTTATGACAATTGATTAGAGATTTTATGGTATATTAAGTCTCTAATTATGTTGGACTTTTCACTACCCATGACTCTTGCATATATACTTAGTAGGCTATGTGCCTCTTTGAAAAAATGCTAGATACAAGATGAGATATAAAGATATGCATGAAGAGTTCTTAGAGAAGAAGTATTTGATAACCCATATGTTGGGAACATATAGAGATAAGTTCTCTACATGATTCATCTGCATTTCTATTCTTAGTTTCCAAAAGGTCTAACACTATATTTTTATCCGATGTAACCTCGGGCTTGTGGCCTTCTCCGACAATACAAACTGCTTTGGCTGTTGTACCCTGGGAGACAGACGTGTCGTCTTTAGTAGAGGCGCGAAATCTGTTTTAAGAGAAGCGTGTTGAACACGTGCCTCAGCCACAACCGTCAACATTTGTTTGTTCCTTTTGTAGGAAATTATTGTACAAGAAGACATGGTTCAAGATCTCGTTGAAGCCTACACAACGGACTGAAAAGACAACGAACCATACAAGTAGACACGGTTAAAGATCAAGTTGAAGACTTTATCTTTTGAAGATATTGGTTTGAATCGATTTTTTTTTTATTAAATATGTTGTAGTTCATATTTATTTTCATTTGAATTTGTACATGGTTCATGTACTACAATTTCCCAAAATTATGTAAAGAGAGTATCTTTACAATTTTTATATTTATTTATATAATTTTTATTATAAAATTGTGACCCATGTCCTACAAACTTAAAACAGATTTTGTGAGATTGTTGCTACAATCTTAAAACCTTATTTATAAGGATTTTGGGTTCACAAAAAGATTTATAATAATAAAAAAAAAAATTTAGAGATTATGATCTTATAATTTTTTTTTTGGGAAATATGTATGTAGTACAACTTGTGTTTGGATTTCTTGAGATTGAGATACAATCTTAAATCCTATACCGTTATACAAAACGAATAGTTTTGGTTCAAACGTTTGGTTTTGAAACGATTTTGGGAATCGCTAATTTTTCTAACTTTTGTGTTAGATCGGGTTTATTAGTGTAAACCATATGTTTTTTTGTAAACGTTAAATTCTCTAATATTCGTGTTAGACCTGAATTATTGATGTAAACCATACGTTTTTGTAAACGTTAAATTCTCTTAAGTAAAATTTTTAATGTCTTTAAATAAGAGTTTTATGTTACTTGATTAGAGTTTTATGTCTCTAATTAAGTCTCTATTTAAAGTAGACTCTTCATTCACCCATAGATTGATATGAACAAATAAGTCTTATAATGATTTTTGTAATCATTTGTCTTCTAACATGTCTGTTAGAAACGTTCATGAAAAACGTTAGTTTGGAAGCAATTTTTTAATTGTTTAGTTTCTAACGTGTGTATTAGAAATAACTTATTTATTTGAACCATATATGTGTTTTAGCAAGTCGAATTAATATTTTGTGGAAATGTTAATATTTCTAACGTGCGCGTCAGAATTTCTGTCATTTTAACATGATTGTTAAAAAATGGTTAAAATACAAATGCTTTGAAATGTTTTATGTAAACATTTTATATAAGTAATTTGTTGTAGCATTGATTTTAATGCTTTGTATGATTTAGAAATAAAAGTTCATATATTGAAGTTGATGTTTGATTGGCTTCAAGATTCAAATCACCAAAAAGTGATGGTGTAGTTGTGTGGGATTTATCACCAACTTTAATTTGTGATTTCTAAATCCATTTGAGTGAAATTTTAGTACTAATTAAACTCTTCATATGGTGAAACTCTTGAGTAGAGTTTTAATGATGACATTTGATGAGTTTTATTAGAGTTTAAGTCCATAATTATTGAGACTCTTAACTCTTCATATGGTGAAACTCTTGAATAGAGTTTTAATGATGGCATTTGATGAGTTTTATTAATGACATGTAATGCCTTAATTTGGTCATGTTTTGTATACATAAAATGACTTAAATTTTCTAACACGTGTGTTAGAAAATGTGTATCACGAATACGAGGTTAGAGATTGTTCATAATGAACAGAAATGTTTTATGTAAACATTTAATTGCCTATGTGTGCATTAAAAATGATGAGAAATGGTTTATTTTATAAACTATATATTTGTAAAACGTTTTATGTAAACGTTCGATTATATAATGTGCTTGTTATAACATTTTTTTCTAACATGCGTGTTAGAAAATGTTTAGTACATGTGTAATAAGACTAAACAATAAAAAAAACCATTTGATATTTTGGGTTTGATCGATGTTTTCATAACCCTAATTGATATTATTAATATTGTACATTGCAAAACTTAGAAACTGTTTTGAATTATTTTTAAAACAAAGTTTTGCATAACATTAATAATTCAAATGGTTCGCTACTCTTACTATAAGTAGCATATGGTGAACAAAGTAACAGCCTGGTGGATGTTATTTGGTGAAAAACAACTTGGTGTTGTTGTGAACAAATTTATTTGTTCAAGTTTACTACTTAAATGTAGTATTTGTAACAACTTGGTGTTGTTTTGAGCATAATTGTCCAGGTTTAAAGATGAAATGGGGAACTTGTACTTACAAGTGCGTGGAGTCTTATTGAGGGGAGTACCTCAAGACATGCCATGGGACGATATTGTTGAGAATATTTCAGTCAGATTATAAAGTGTTGAAGATAAAAGCACTTTGGTATTTGATGTCTACATATCGTTTATGCTTCCGTTTAAATTTCAAAATTGTTTGGCACTTGTGATTTAGTTTCCAATGTATTTTATTGTTTTGTGTTCAATATCTTCGGATAACACATGCAATTTTTTACAAAGAAATAAATCACTAATGTTTGTGACGTATAATTTTTTTTTGTGGAAAATAATTATAACGTCAACTATACATTGTTTTACAGAATATGGTTTTAAACGGATAGTACATGAAAATTCTTGGACATAAACAACTTAAGAGTTGTTGCATTGACTAAATGGCAAAGACGAGACATCAAATGCGTAACCACATCATGAGAGAATAATGAAAGAACGTACAGAGTGTATTGAGATGAAATACACAAACGAGATTCATGTCGACATACTTCATTAGAAGTCATTGAAAAATTCACAAGTGTGAATAATAAATCTTGCGAGATTTGTTCCAAGTGATCTACACGTAGATGAGTCTACCACTTGATTATTGTTAGAACTATATGGAGATTTTACCTTCGTTTGGGAGAGCATCCTAAATATACATATCTCCTAATGAATAACAATAATTGTGTGCAAATCACTTATGGAAAAATTATGAATGCCATGTTGTTGAGTGTCAATCTAGTTGACTCTGTGTCACAAATAATAGTGATTGTAGACGAGAAACATTCATCTTGTTGGTGATGAATGTGTTCACCAAGTGACTTGGATTAAGACTTATGTTTAAGTCCTTATGAGTCAATGGTAAAGTGTTGGAGATCAAAGGTAAACAAGTTATGTTCCTTAAATGAATGATAAAATTTAGCTATGTGCTATATACAATAATTTGTGAGACCTTCCTAAATATTGATGTTTTAGGATTGTGAATAAGTTTCATTATTTTGTCTTAACAAGGGATGAATGTTGCAAAGTGATATTATGATATCCTTAGGGCTGTGAAGAATCAGAATGATGCATCTTCTGTTCACATGCTAAAGTATTATAGTCTAAAGCATGCTAGACTAGTACTTGGTTAATTATGGGTCTTGACGAAGACTAATTAACTCTAAACATTCAAATGTGTATGAACACAAAAAGAATTTGTGTATAGACAAAGTTGAGGGATAATTTTCATTCATTATAAGGAAAAGACATGTAGTTTTTTTAAGAGTTTGTTCGGAAAGCTAATGAGGAGAACTCATTGTCTAAGCTTATTCTAGATGTTAAATTAGAATTATTCTAAGTTGGTGACAAACTTATGACAATGGCATGTGTTGCTTTGGTCAGCTCGGAAGCTTATGTAAGCTAATGCAATATGATTTGAATTCATTGATACAATGAGGTTGATCTTGTTCAATCATATGTGTATAAATGTCGCCATAAGTGGTGTTACGAAAATGTTGATCAAATGGCAAGAAATGTGGGGGAGGATCCATTTAAGAAACAACCCTATAAGGGTATGTAGATAGAAATGGTTCTCATTAACTCATCTAGATGTTATCCAATAACACTTAAATGTGGGGGTGTCTTGCATTTGTTTTTGGCAATAAGGATTTTGTAATCCAATCTAACATTGCAAATAGATGACTAAGTGGAGGACACAAATGTCGTAGTGCATAATGGAGATGTGTTTGCCTTAAATGATAAATGTATCATTCTAAGACAAATATTATAACCAGATTCAGGTGGCCACTGAGGTTATAGTCTTAGAAGTTGACAATAGGCAATGTTAACTTTCGAGTTACGAACACGTCATGACAATTGATCTCAACTGCAAAGTTATCTTTAGTGACTTGTCAAAGACAAAGATAATGTTATGGATCCAACAACCTAAGGGTTTATTAGAGATCAAGTTGTGGAATGAGACTAAAGCCCATGGAAAAAGGATGTGTGAAGGAAACCTACCTTAGTTGACTGGAGATCCCAAGATCTAAGTTCAATAGGACAACGAATTCATATGCCTAAGGGTGGTCACTGTGGGGGCATAGATGATATGCATAAGCTAGTATATAAGGTCATATATACCCCCTAAATGATAAAAAGGGTGTTTAAATACATCCTAGTCCATTCCTATGAAATTCAGTGACAAATTGTGAGGCTAAGCATATTATGTGGTAAATGATTTTGTGTAATCATGGTAACCACGATGCTTTTAATGATTTAAGGGGAATCACCTATGTTAGAGAGAAGTGGGGTCGCTTCGAATGGAATTGGGGGCACAATTCCTAGAGCTCTCGCAGAACCAGGAAAGTGTACACGACCATTATTGGACACGACTATGAGGGGATGACCCGGCTAAGGAGAGTATTGTGTGAAGTGTATTGTCGTCTACACAAATGGGGGCTTGTTCAACGACATCGCGTCTACAAACCTCTAGGAGGCTAAGTATGCTTCACAATGGAAAGTTCAAAGGGAACACCTACTTATCCGGCAATACACAACTGTCGAGGTTGCATTGGAAATTTTATGTGTTTTGATCAATCTCCATTCATGTGGGGGATTGTTGGAATTTTCTTTAAATGTGATGAATGGAAATTTAGTGAGATTATTAATATTAAATTATACATATAGTGACAAACTCTTGAGTAGAGTTATTTATGTCACTTGTTTAATTTTCTATTAGTATAATAAACTTTTCATGTGGTGTATTGATGTCTTTTATGACAATTGATTAGAGATTTTATGGTATATTAAGTCTCTAATTATGTTGGACTTTTCACTACCCATGACTCTTGCATATATACTTAGTAGGCTATGTGCCTCTTTGAAAAAATGCTAGATACAAGAAAGAGATATAAAGATATGCATGAAGAGTTCTTAGAGAAGAAGTATTTGATAACCCATATGTTGGGAACATATAGAGATAAGTTCTCTACATGATTTATCTGCATTTCTATTGTTAGTTTCCAAAAGGTCTAACACTATATTTGTATCCGGTGTAACCTCGGGCTTGTGGCCTTCTCCGGCAGTACAAACTGCTTTGGCTGTTGTACCCCGGGAGACAGACGCGTCGTCTTTAGTAGAGGCACGAAATCTGTTTTAAGGGAAGCGTGTTGAACACGTGCCTCAGCCACAACCGTCAACATTTGTTTGTTCCTTTTGTAGGAAATTATTGTACAAGAAGACATAGTTCAAGATCTCGTTGAAGCCTACACAACGGACTGAAAAGACAACGAACCATACAAGTAGACACGGTTAAAGATCAAGTTGAAGACTTTATCTTTTGAAGATATTGGTTTGAATCGATTTTTTTTATTAAATATGTTGTAGTTCATATTTATATTCATTTGAATTTGTACATGGTTCATGTACTACAATTTCCCAAAATTATGTAAAGAGAGTATCTTTACAATTTTTATATTTATTTATATAATTTTTATTATAAAATTGTGACCCATGTCCTACAAAGGTTATCAGTTGCAACAATACCTATGGAATATACCTTCAATTAGTTGCAACAATACCTATGAAATACTTTCAATTGGTATCAGAGCATAAGAGCGCTCAATCAATATGAGTGAGGAAAAGATGAAGATCCCTCAATTCGATGGGCACTTCAAGCATTGGAGTGAAAGGATGGAGAATCTTTTGAGAGTAAAAGGTCTGTGGAGTTTTGTGGAGACCGGAATTCAACAACCTACTATAGGAATTTCTCAGAAAGAAACTCAGAGAAAGAGAGTTGAATATTTGAGGATGAAGGATCAGAAAGTGAAGCATAATTTGTATCAAAAGATTGATAGGGTGACTTTTGAGCAAATTATGGATAGAAGCTCCACAAAGTCTATATGGAACTCCATGAAACAAAGGTTCGATGGGAATGCACGTGTAAAAACTCCATGCTTCAAAAATTACACATGGATTTTGAAGTCTTGGAGATGAAGGTAGAAGAAACAATTCCAGAGTATTTCGGAAGAGTTCTCACTGTGGAAAATAAGATGAGAAGCAATGGGGACCATGATAGATGCTAAAATAGTTGAAAAAAAAAATACTAAAGACCCTCACAGAGAAATACATCTTTGTGGTGGTCTCGATTGAAGAATCAAAGGACATCGAATCAATGATCATTGAAGAACTACAGAGCACTCTAATGGTACACGAGCAAAAGTTTATAAACCAGAGATGGAAGATGAGCATGCCTTGAAGGTGAACACCGATGAAATAACAATTCGAAGGGGTCGTGGACGTGGTGTAAGATCCGGTGGTAGAGGAAGGGGATGTGGCAAAGGCAGACTATTGTTCCATAAAGAAATAGTGGAATGCCTCAAATGTCTCAAATGAGTACATTTCCAGTATGGATGTCCTACTTGGAAAAGGTCTAACTATGATGATGTAGAAGATACCGAAGAATGTTTCTAATGGCCGAACTTGAAGAGATCATTGATTCAACTGGGAAAGATGGGTTAAACATGATTCAAGCTGAAGAAACAAAGAAGAACGATTTGTGGTTTCTGGATTCAGGATGCTCATACCACATGTGTAGTAGATGAGAGAAGTTCTTCAAGCTTAACGTGAGTTTTAATCACTCTGTCAAATTGGGAAACAACTCCAGGCTAACTGTTTCTGGCAAAGGATATGTGAAGTTGTGTCTTAACGAGGAAACCTATGTTGTGCAAGATGTTTATTTTGTACCAGATCTAAGAAACAACTTACCAAACATTGGCCAATTACTAGAAAAGGGTTTGTCTTTCTTGTTTCAGGCAAACACTTGTAAGATTTATAATCCACAAAGGGGCATGCTCTTTCAAAGTTCCATGATTCAAAAAAGGATGTTCCCTTTAATTGAAGATGCTACAGGCAAATATGAGGAGACAAAGATTGAGTATCTTTACTTTAACTCATAAGATCTCTCCAAGTTATGGCATGCACGTTATGGGCATATTGTTGGCTTCAACAAGAAAAAGCTACAGAAGAAAGACATGGTCATTGGGATTGTAGAGTTCGTTGTGGAGAGAGCTACTTGTAATGACTGCTTCACAAGAAAAGAACATAGGACACCCATCCTAAAGAAAAGTGATTGGAGGGCAAGTAAAGTACTAGAATTGATTCACTCTAATATTTGTGAACCAGTGACTCCGATGTCCAACAGTGGTAAAATGTATGTGCTCAGTTTTATAGATGACTTTAGTAGAAAAAGGATGGGTCTATATGCTTACAGAAAAATTTGAAGCAGTTGATTGTTTTAATTTTTTTTAAGAAAATGGTTGAAATTGAATACAGGTAAGTGATAATGGATCTTAGAACTGACTGGGGGGGGATATGTGTCAAACTCTTTCAACGTATTCTGCAAAGAACATGGCATAAAGAGTCAATTGACTAAATCCTTTACACCCCAACAGAATGGGGTGATTGAACAAAGGAATAGAACCATAATAAACATGGTTGTGACGTTGTAGGCCGCTAAGGAAATGCCAAAAATGTTTTGGGCTGAAGCTGAAATGTGGTCAGCTCATGTGCTAAACCGAACTCCCACCAAGGCCCCTACGGATGAAATACCCCAAGAAGCATGGAATGGTGGAAGGCCTGATGTTTATTATTTCAGAATTTAGGGATGTATAGCACATGTGTTAGTTCCAAAGGAAAAGAGAAAGAAATTTGACGACAAGAGTATAAAGTGTGCGTTCATTATTGTGAGTCATGAATTGAAGGGGTGCAGACTTCTAAATCCGAAGATAATGAAATTTATCACAAGTAAAGATATTGTATTTGAAAAGAATAAGGGTTGGGTTTGGAGTACCATTAAAGGTGAAAAACCAGAAGAAAAGTTCACATGAGGTGACAAAGATGATGGGACTGAAGAAATTGATGAAACTAATTTTGAAGAAAATGATTAAGATCCTATTGCTGACAATGCTCCTGATGTTGGTGAAGCCCAAGGTGCAAGCACATCCATTACAACAATTAGGGAGGGTCAAAAACAAAGAAGGAGGCCACAATACTTAAATGTGTAACACCCCGAAAACGGGTTTGGTAATCAAACCACGTTAATACTAAAAGACGGGTAAAGTACAGTTAGTGGTAAAATTAACCCGGTGAATATTAGGATTTTAAATAACTAAACCTAATATTAAATAAAATTTGAATAAAGGCTTTTGAGGAAATAAAGTTTATAAAAGGCCCGAGTTAACGAGACTTAAAATAAACCGAGTCATAAATTCCCCGAACCCACTAAGTTAACTATGAATGTTTAACCTAGTTAATAAGTGGGAATATTGTTAGAAATAAGTAGGTTGTGGACTACTTAATAACTAACCAAACATGAGGGGCCAAAGTTAGATAACTTGAAAGTTGTATTATAAAATGAAATAAACAAAACAAAATACGCATAATGTGTGTGTTCTGGACGTATGGTTCGACCAGAAGAAGCTCCCATGGGTCAAAACCCTAGTTCATACAAAAACCATCAAATTGAAGGGCTAAACGAAGCTCAAATTCACAATTGAACGTGAATTAATGATCACCCAAGCTAGGGGATCATAAGGTATGTGAAATTTTGATGATTTGTGAAGTTGTGAAATTTGATGAATATCATAATCCGCGAATTATGGATGAATTATAGAAGTTATGGCAGAATTATGATGCATACCTGCTTAGGGAAAAAACCGTAAGTGAAAATTATACATATAGTGTCATGAAATGAACGTTTAGATGATTTACCACTCTAGGATAAGTGGGTTTTAATCATATGTTGAAATTGATGATATAATTATGATTAGAATCATCATACAAGATATTAATAAGAAGATACTTAAACAATTTATGTGTTTGAGTACATAATCATACTTGCCATGAAATGGGTTTTTGTATGATAAGATGAAAAGTGATGATATATTCATGTTAAATGATGTAGAGATCATCATATGTTATGAATGATTAAAGTATTTGGCTAAACATGATGTTTAGGAGAATTTTATATAAATAAGATGCAATGAATCGTTTTATATTGATAAAACAATCCCAAATCATTGTATGATATTAAAAATTTAGCATACAACGGTTGACGTTGTGTTAATTCATTGATTTACTGTTATGTGAACTTGATTGAATAAGTGATTAAACTGGTAGTATAAGAATGATGCTTACCGGATATTGACAAAGTAATAAAACGAGTAGTTGAGCTACCTCGTGTAATACTTACGTCAATATGCAGTTTAACTTTAAAAGTCAAACTGACAAAAAATATGATCGAATGATAATTTCGACATAAAACCCATAAGATGGAGTAATCGTGATTGATAATGACTAATCAAACCATCTTATGAATTATAATGATAGTTTGACGCTTTACAAGCTAAGTGGAAGCTTGGGAAGGAAGCGGGTCAAACGAATCAAGTATGAAGAAAAAGCCTAATTTGGATGCAAGGTAAGTATAGCTTACACTCTTCTTAAATTGTAGAATATTCTCTTATTGTATTAATTATGAATAAGATAAATAAGCAATTGAAATATGATGTTCCGACGAGTAGTCGTATGGAACGAAATAAGTGAAAATGATAAGAAACCATGTTAATGGTTAAAAAGAGAATAATATGATTATTCGGCCATTCAATGACGAATAAATAAAGAGTTTGAATGGTTACCTTATAAGGTAAGCCAAAATAAATAGTAAGGGTTGACGACGGGCCAATGGTTTGCTCCATTTACCCGACTTGGGCTGCCATCACACAAGCCCAACGAATAAGGCCCACAAATGGTTTTACTTCTCCACTAAGGTTTTCTCCATATGAAATGAGAGGGAAATGAGGATTCAGAGCATGCAGGCCGCAATTAATGACTGATAAGAAGAGTATCTTGGCTGGCATCGTACTCCTCCTGCCGGAACAATAAATGAAGCTGCCAATCTAACCGTTAGGGGTCAGACACGTGTCTGAACCCCTCGAAGGCTTCCTGAAACCGCCGGATCACCTTAAACAATATCCCACATGCAAGATAAGGTCTAAGACTTATATAAGGAGAAGGGAACGGTAATAAAGGAGGATCGGAGGTATTACATTCTAGACTCTCTCATTTACTTCTCCCTCATTTACTCCCCTTACATTTATTCCGACCAATATTCTTACATATTGGTCATACACTCACATTTATTGGATTCACACCTTTGAGGAATTATTCCGGTGATCATACTCATCGGAATAGACTCATCCATCTCTCCGGCAAGTTTACTTACTCTCACGCCGGAGCTTGGTCACGGATCCCCCTCCCGGGGCCCTCCGTGACGAGGCTAACCGGTTTACTTTTTTGTAGACACAAGGAACGGGATATCTTGACGTCAACGAAGATCCATTGAACGTCATCCGAGATTTGCGTATTCGACATTGGCGCCATCCGTGGGACTCAGCCCGACTGGTGTCTCCACACTGAACTCCGACGTTAAAGATAACCCGTTTCAGAAGTGACAGCATGGACGTTACACCCGGTTCACATGGCACCCAGACGGTGCAAAATGACCATGACAAGGTCACAGTAGAAGACATAACTCATGAGGAAGAGAACGAGGATCAGGTGGAAATTCTGGAAAAAGAAGAGACCATCACTCCAGATTTTGTCGCCATGCACAAAGACAAGTTAAAAATATGTCTTGAGGATTTAGAAAGACAAGAAAAGCTTAACAGCCTCAGGGCTAGACTGTCTTTTAACACACCCTCCAACCAGGACGAGGTAAACCCTAAGAGCAAGAGCAGTGGAAGCGACCCACTGGAAACGTTCATGACAGCCCTTAGACAGATGTCCTCGGAAGAAAGGGAGGATCTCATCACGGGAAAGAAACCAAAAGGAAAAGAAAAGGAAAAGGAGAATCTAGACAATGATGGCCTGGATCAACCCTACCTCCCACGGGACTTAGCTGAAGTCTCAAAGTTCACCCGGAGGATTACAGAAGCACCAATGCCCCCTAAGACGAAGCTACCCTCAAACTTTGACCGGTATGATGGGACGAGAGACCCTGAAGATCATCTCCATGCTTTCAGGGGAGCGGGACAACTGGGGCGGTGGCCCATGCCAGTTTGGTGCCACATGTTTGTACAGACCTTGACGGAGGGGGCCCGACTCTGGTTCGACAACCTCCCTCCTGGGGTGATTGATAGCTACGAAGAACTAAGTGAAAAGTTCCTGAGAAACTTTGGTCAACAAAGAAAGGTGGTCAAGAACCCAAACAAAATTTTGCACATTAGGCAAAGGGACAACGAACGGATAGACCAATACATGGAGAGGTTTGTCAAAGAAAGCATGAACATAAAGGATATCCCGGAGGTCATGAAGATCAGCAGCTTCATAAACGGATTAAAACATGCACAACTATGCGAGAAACTGGGGGGAAGAGTTCCCACACTCATTTGACAATCTCATGGACAGGGTCAGAGCCTTTGTCAGAGGCAAAGACATAGTCAGCAAGGCTAAGGAGACGGATACCCTACCCCGAAGGATCACCCCGGTCGCAAAACCTCTTGATAAAGGTACACCTTATTCCAGAAAACCTGCTTTTGATAGAATGTTGCATGATAGGGCAAGACCTTCGTACTCCCCATATAGACCTCGGGGGAGAGGCCCATCCCCCTACTCTGACAGCTTCACCCTTCTCACCAAGACCCCTAGTGAAATATTGGCCACTGGGAGGGTGAAGAGCTCCTTCCCAAGGCCACCACCCATAAAGCCTGGGCCAAAGGCACAACCAAGCGAATATTGTGACTTTCACAAAGGATTTGGCCATAAGACTGATGATTGCATGTACCTAAAGAGGGAAATAGAAGCCGCAGTGAAAACGGGAAAACTGGCCCATTTGGTTAAGGAAATTAAGGAAGGAGGGGGGGATCGCAGAGGGACAGATGCAAGGGAGCCTGGGAGGGCAGATGTAGATATGATTAGAAGGATGAATGAATTTGATACCACCAGAAGTGTAAAGGCCAGAATCTTGGGCTCCCCGGACTGCATGAAAGCTCCCATCCTAATGCCACACTTGGAGGAAAGTGAGGTGCAGCGGCTCCCACTAAACATCTCAACCATAATAGCTGGCCACAAAGTGGCCAGAATACACGTGGATGGGGGATCTGGGGTAGAAGTTATATACGAGCACCGTTTCCTCAGGTTCGACAGGGATGTAAGAGACAGGCTTGAGGAGGACTCCATCCCTCTAGTAGGATTCAACAACAGTGTATCACACCCCTTGGGAAAGATCAGACTCCCATTCACAGTTGGGGTAGGGGATCGCGTTCGAACTATAAACCTAACATTCACAGTGGTTCGAGCACCCTCAAAATACAACGCAATCTTGGGAAGATCTGGAATTGGAGACTTGCAAGCACAAGCATCCACCCCACACAGAGCCTTGGTGTTCCAGACGCCAAAGGGCTTGGCTTGGGTAAAGTCTGCATACGAAGTAGTTTCTTCCGTGTCTGAGGGGGAAGCATCCGAGAAGCCCCGGAGGGAGGGGGTCGAGGAATGGGTCCTTTGCGACAGGTTCCCGGAGCAAACGGTTAAAGTAGGAAGTCACCTGAGTGACAAGTGCAAGAGTGCTCTTAAGGAATTGCTCCTTCTCAACATTGATGTGTTTGCATTTCAACATGGGGATATGACAGGGATCCTAAGAAGCCTAACTGAACACCGGCTCAATATGTACACCTGGGCAAAGCCAATAAAGCAGAAAAAACGGAGCATGGGCCCCAGTAAAAGGAGGGCCGCCTGTGAAGAAACCAGGAAGCTGCTTAGAGCCGGAATAGTAAGGGAAGTGAAGTACCCATCTTGGGTTGCTAACCCGGTTATGGTCCAGAAGAAAGACGGAGGGTGGAGGATGTGCATTGACTTCCAAGACCTGAACAAAGCATGTCCCAAGGACTGCTATCCCCTCCCTGAGATAGACGTCCAAGTGGACTCTTTATCCCAGTATCCCCTGAAGTGCTTCTTGGATGCCTACAAAGGATACCATCAGATTCAAATGTCAGTGGAAGATGAAGAGAAGACCGCCTTCATCACAGACGAAGGGACATTTTGCTATACCAAAATGCCCTTCGGACTCAAGAATGCCGGTGCCACATACCAAAGGTTCATGAATGCCCTCTTCAGGGAACAGCGGGGAAGGAACTTGGAGGTATACGTCGATGACATTGTTATCAAAAGCCTAACCGAGATGGCCATGATAGACGATATAGCTGAAACCCTCCGCACCATGCAAGATGTGAATATGAAGCTAAACCTCGGGAAGTGTTGTTTTGGGGTAGAAGAAGGGAAATTCTTGGGGGTAGTGGTCACTAAGGGCGGAATCAAAGCTAACCCGGAGAAAACTCAAGCTGTAGCTGAAATGCGGTCTCCCAGGTCCCTGAAGGACATCCAGTAGCTGAACGGGAGGCTAATCGCACTAAACCGTTTTTTGTCAAAAGTAGCTGACAGGACTCTCCCCTTCATGAAGGTGCTGAAGGACTGCCTCCAAACAGACAGGTTTAAATGGACATCTGAAGCGGAGGCTGCCTTTCAAGAAATGAAAGCTTATATCTGCAAACTCCCAACATTGGCCACCCCAGTACCCGGAGAGCAACTGCTCTTATATCTGTCCGCCTAAAAAACAACCATAAGTGCGGTCATGATGGTAGAACGGGAGGGAAAACAAATACCGATATACTTCATCAGTAGAACACTTAAAGGCCCCGAAGAACGCTACATGCCTCTGGAGAAGTTAGCACTAGCCTTTGTTTTCGCGTCCCGGAGACTTAGGAGGTATTTCCAAGGGCACAAGATCACCTTGATGACTGATCAACCCCTCCAAAAGGTACTCAGGAGGCCAGAGCTGTCGGGACGGTTGGCTAAATGGGCTGTGGAATTGGGTGAACACTCCTTGGAGTTCAAACCCAGGACGGCCATGAAAGGACAAATACTGGCCGATTTCTTAGCAGAAGTTCCCGAGGATGAAGAAAAAGAACTCCTAAAATGGGAAGCGTTGGAAAGAGAAGGAAGACGAGGCTGTGTGGAAACTGTTCACAGACGGAGCCTCCAGCGAAGAAGGGAGCGGAGCAGGCATTACTTTGATAAGCCTTGAAGGAGTTGAGCTGACCTATGCCGTAAGACTGGACTTCGAAAATACCAACAATACTGCAGAATATGAAGCCCTCTTAGCAGGGATGAGGCTAGCAAAAAAGATGAAAGCTAAGCATGTGGAGGCCAGTACTGACTAGCAGCTGGTAGTCTGGCAATACCAAGGAGAATATGAGGCCAAGGACAACACCATGGCTCGGTACGTGGCAAAGGTCAAGGAGATGGCCAAGGCATTCAAAACTTTTAAGCTGGAATACATCCCCCGCGGGAGAAACAGAAAATCTGATGCCCTCAGTAAGCTAGCCTCAGTAGCATTTGACCACCTAGCCAGAGAAGTTAAAGTTGAAGTCCTAACCTCCCCCTCCCTCAGCACAGAGGAGGTGGCAACAGTTGAAAGCACACAAGAAACGTGGATGACACCGATTGTAAAGTTCCTCAGAGACGGGACACTACCCGAGGGAGACTGGGCAGCTAGGAAGATAAGGGTAAAGGCCTTGCAATATGAGTTGGTTGATGGGGAACTATACCGAAGGTCGTACTTGGGCCCATCCCTGAAGTGTGTTGACATAGAAGAAGCTGAATATGTGATTAGAGAGATACATGAGGGGATTTGTGGAATGCATTCGGGGCCAAGGACGGTAGTAGCAAAGGCAATGAATGCGGGATTCTATTGGCCTCGAATGTACGAAACAGCATCCGAAGAGGTTAAGAAATGTGATAATTGCCAGGTACATGCACCTATGACATATCGACACAAACACCCGATGATACCAGTCTCAACGTCCTGGCCCTTCCAAAAGTGGGCCATCGACATAATCGGGCCATTTCCAGAGGGTCCAGGAGGAGTCAAGTATGTGGTGGTTGCCATTGATTATTTTACCAAGTGGATCGAAGCAAGCCCTTGGCAAAAATAACCGGGGAGCAGATGAGGCGATTTGTATTGGGCAACATCATCTGCAGGTACGGGGTCCCAAAAGAGCTGGTAAGTGATAACGGTGTCCAATTTGCTGGAAGACCTTTCAAGCCATGGTGCGAACAGATGCACATACAACAGGTGTTTACCTCCATCACCCATGCTCAAAGCAATGGACTGGTAGAAAGAGCCAACCAAAGCGTTATCAAAGGAATAAAGGGAACACTCGGGAGGAAACAAAAAGGATGGCTGGAGGAGCTACCGTTTGTACTATGGGCATACAGGACCACCCCCAAGAACTGCAATGGGGAAACTCCTTTCAGCTTAACTTACGGGACGGAGGCTGTCATCCCGGCTGAAATAGGATCCCCGACTGCAAGGATGAAGCTCAAGGAGGCAGAAAACGAACAAGACCTCCGGATGAACCTGAACTTGCTGGAGGAAAGGAGAGAAGTGGCAGCAGTCAGGGAGGCCAAGTATAAGAAGCAGCTGGAAAGCTATTACAATTCCAAGATGAAAAAGCTTAGGCTCGTCCTGGGGGATTTGGTCCTAAAAGCAAACGAAGCCAGCCTACAGGAGAACACCGGAAAACTAGGTCCCAATTGGGAAGGGCCCTACCAGGTCATATGGGCAAATGGCAAAGGAAGCTGCAAATTGGAAACTCTCCAAGGCAAGGAGGTCCCTAGGACGTGGAACCTCATGCAACTTAGGAAGTACTACATATATCGGGTGAACTCCCCAGGAAAAACGGCTAAGGAGTCACTTTTGTAATATTTAACTATTAGTTTGGGGCTTACCCCCAAGGACGAGTCTTTTGTAACAACCTATGCTGGGAAGTTTAATCCCCAAGGAATGAATGACAAATGGACAACTAACTTGTCCCCTTTTGGTAAAATAACAGGTATTATATATGGGCAGACGTGCCCAGAAACACTGTAAACCTAACTAACAAATGAACACACGTGTATAAGGTATATCAAACATACCAAAGGTCCGGCTGTGGGGCAAAATAGGGTCTAGCTAACCCAAAGAAAGCGGACAAGACTAACCAAAAACATAATCTCACATTATAAACTTGTCCAGCGATTGGCCTCGAACAGACAATCCCGGTTTATCAAACAAACCATAAATACAACGCACTTCTGTAAACAAGCTACAAAAAGAAGTCTTTCTTTATTTATTTACAAAATAAATGTACAAAGAAAAGCCTTAGTTACTTCGGCAAAAGAAAGTAGCAAACAAAACAACAAACACAGCAAACTCAGACCAAGGCACGGCTTCTTGAAAAACAGCCCAAGGGTCTTCAGGGAAACGCCAACTCGATCCTTGGCAAAGGTTCCTGGAGCACAAAAAACCACAACAGGAAACAAGCAAAAAACAAGAAAGCAACATACAGTCATAAGTTATATGATTAGATACCTAGGAGGACCCCAACACGAAGGACCTCCTTCCAAACAACCAAAAAAGTTTAGAGTATCCTAAGACAAGTAGTTATCCGGGTTACAACCATATCGAAAGTGATTAATGTTCAGGGATCACTGGGGATCACCCCCTGACAAAGACGGTGGAGACGAAGGGCCAGCGGAGGAAAACAGGGCTTTCAACTCATCAATTGATATCATAGGATGCTCCAGGATTTTCTTAAGAATGGCCGGGGTTTTACTCCCAAACTCCTCATCCAGCTTGGATAATTTTTTCTTTGCTTTGGAGTTGTAAAGCGGAGTCTCCTTTCTACCCAAGCCCTGAGCAGAGTAGATATAGCCATCCTTCAGTCTAGCCTGATAGCCAACATCCCGGTACGCCCTATACACCTCCTCCAAGCCACTTTTAAACTCCTCTGACTGAGCAACGGCGGTTAGGAAGGCTCCGAAACCTTCAGTGATTAACCAATGTTTCTCCTTTGCCAACCGCTGGTTATCGTCAGAGGTTATCCCATAATCCGCATACATAGTGTTCAGTTGCTCCTGAGAAACGGAGCCAACTTCCTTCAGATACTTTAACTCAGCGGCCAACTCTTCCTTCTCTTCCACCAACACCGCCATCTCCTTTTCCCAGGCTCGCTCTTTCCTCTCCAACATGGCTCCATCCCCCTAGACAAGAAATATCATGAAAAATCCAAAAAACAGTTGGAAAGTAAAAAAAAGGGGGGGGGGAGAAAGGCTAAGTACCTTTTCCTCCTGCAACTTTCTCTCAGCGTCGACCACTTGGCACCTAAGCTCGGCAGCAACAGATTGGGAGGTCTTAAGCTCACCCTTGAGACCATCATTCGCCCTCCTCAAATCATCAATCTGCTGCAACATACCGGCACCCCTGAAAAAACTCTCACAAAGAGACATGCTATACTGATCCTCGAAAAGATCATCCCTCAAAGCAGAGTTCATGAATTTATGGGAGGGAGGGACATCATGACTCAGGAAGTCCCTAGAAGCCTCAGGAGTCCCTATCACCGAGGAGTGGGTTACCTTCCATTTGGGGACATAGGTGAAGGGGATGACATCGGCAAACAGAGGAGCCAAAGGGGACCGATGAGCAGGACCCTCAGGTTGAGTGGGTCTACAGGTCCCCGTAGCATGAAGAGGTGAGAGTTCAAAGGCCGAGGTAAAATGAGCCATGCCTACTTCCGGGGTTTTGTCCCGAACACGAGAAGAGGAGGGACCAGTAGGGATCTCTATGGGATCATGAGAACTCCCCTGCACAAAAAGAAAAAGAACATCAGAAATAAAACAGAGATGGGGTAGATAAACAAGAAGAAAAAAGAACTCACCAACAAAGGTGCACTCACAAGACTCGAAGATCTCAGGTGTTTGGACAAAGAACCCTTGACCCCAACAAGGGGAAGTTTGGAAGCAGCCTTCGATGAAGGAGGGGCCTTCTGTCCACTGGCACTCCGAAGCCTTTGCCGGATATCACGAGGAGCAGGGGCTAGCTTAGGACTTGTAGCCTTCCTCTTACGAACTAAACGAACCTCCAGAGCTTCATCATCGCTTTGATCAGAATGCTTGACAGGGGCATGATCAGGGGAACTCTCCTCCCCATCAGAGGAGGTTCCCTCACCCCCTCCTACGGCAACGGAGCCCCCAGCCTGGGCAGACCCCCCAGCAACCTGCATCGCCCCACTCTGGTTCAAGCCCGGATCAACTTCATCACCAACTACAAACTTCACATCCTTAGAATCTCCCTGAAGCAGCCTCCACAAAGTCAACTCTGTGAAAGAAAGACACTAAAGATGACTGCACAAATACCAAGAAACAAAAACAAACAAATGCATATCCAAGGCAAAAGGATACCTTTTTTACCAAAGAAAGCCTTGGGATGAACAGGGTAGGAAGGACTCAACCCTCCCATGGCCAAAACTCCCTCAGAAAAAGTAAAAGCCCTCGTAGGGTTTTCATACATGCGTTTCCACTGAACAGTCTCATTAGCCGATAGGGTAGGAACAGTATCTTCAATAGTGGCGTCGACATCCTTGGGCAATGGGGATTCTGGTATCATGGCAGCGGAGACAAAAATGAACTTACTTTTCCAATCCTTCGGGTAAGTGGAGGTTGGCATAAAAGTATAACAGGGCTTCGACACGCTGTTCTGTCTCTTGGCAAAGGTAAACCAATCTCTATCAGAGATCAGTTTATAGAACATGCAAAACAAGGGGACGGAAGGTTCACCAGAAACGGCCGCACAGGACAACTCGAAGTGCACCACTCTCATGAACCCTAGGGGATGCAACTGAGAAAAGTGAACCCCGAAATGACGAAGCAAAGCAACCTTGAAAGGGGAAAGAGGATACCGGACTCCGCAAGAGGAAAACGCCAATGTATAAAGGGGAATTCTGTCCGGTGTACATTCGGCCGGCTCGTTGGGTCCCGGTAAGGTGGGAGAAAACTGCTCAGGAATGTTGTACGTCTTGACAAAAGACTTTAGATCCTTCGCCGTTAAGACTGATCTAATGGCAAGACGACCGGAACGACTCATATTTGAAAAGAAAACTGTGATCGGAAGAAGGTGAAGAAGGTAAGAAATAGAGAATTATGACGGAAGTTAAATGAGGGTTCGAGAAGGATAAGGGGGTATTTAAAGAAGTAACTGACAAGGGGCGATAACCGTCACATCACCGTCCCTTCGAAATTCAAAAAAGGAGCACGTGTGTTGATGGGATTAAACCCCGCCATTATTACTCGGCAGACAAGTAGGGGGTGAATAGTAACCATCCCCAAAGGGTGGGCCCACGTTATCTTCTCCTCCTTGACCTGGAGAATTACTTTTTAAACAGGTATGACTCAGCCCCGGATCATGAGCCTTGGGTCTCAGAGCCAGGGACTAAAGATGACTTGACGACGGGCCAATGGTTTGCTCCATTTACCCGACTTGGGCTGCCATCACACAAGCCCAACGAATAAGGCCCACAAATGGTTTTACTTCTCCACTAAGGTTTTCTCCATATGAAATGAGCGGAAAACGAGGATTCAGAGCATGCAGGCCGCAATTAATGACTGATAAAAAGAGTATCTTGGCTGGCATCGTACTCCTCCTGCCGGAACAATAAATGAAGCTGCCAATCTAATCGTTAGGGGTCAGACACGTGTCTGAACCCCTCGAAGGCTTCCTGAAACCGTCGGATCACCTTAAACAATATCCCACATGCAAGATAAGGTCTAAGACTTATATAAGGAGAAGGGAATGGTAATAAAGGAGGATCGGAGGTATTACATTCTAGACTCTCTCATTTACTTCTCCCTCATTTACTCCCCTTACATTTATTCCGACCAATATTCTTACATATTGGTCATACACTCACATTTATTGGATTCACACCTTTGAGGAATTATTCTGGTGATCATACTCATCGGAATAGACTCCTCCATCTCTCCGGCAAGTTTACTTACACTCACGCCGGAGCTTGGTCACGGATCCCCCTCCCGGGGCCCTCCGGGACGAGGCTAATGGTTTACTTTTTTGTAGACACAAGGAACGGGATATCTTGACGTCAGCGAAGATCCATTGAACGTCAGCCGGGATTTGGGTATTCGACAAGGGTAAAACGGTAATTCGGTCACACGTTGACAATAACCGTTAGTTTTTGAAAGACACTTTATGGCGCAAGCCATAATGAGTCAAAAGAGTTAAGAAATGATTTATAAGTAAAAAGACAGTACGGTGAAAACCAGAATGAGTTACTTGGACGAGATGGCAATTAGATACCATCTCACAAGGATAAAATGGTCATTTAGACCCAACGGGTCAAAAGGTGAAGATATCACCATTTGAAAATATCGACTAATGAATAATGTCGAGTCTTATATTCACAGGAGTGAATAGCAGATGAAAATTTGTGTCCCTATTAATTTGTGGTTAATAAAGCAAAGTACTAAAATGGGTTAATACGTTGATCCAAACCAGGTGTGAGTAATAGGTCAACTCTCATTTAGAACTTGATGTTCAATGGGAGTTAGACAAAGTCGAAAAAGGACATTGGATTACCTTAACAGGTAAATCAAATAATCTAAAGTATAGTCATTGTGTTTTTAGAAACATAATGATTTTAGTTAACAAGATCATAGTTAAAAAGTGGGATTTTGGTCAAACATATCCTTAAAAGTCCTTCGTCGTAAAGAAGGGTTAAAGTTGACCAAAATTGTCGCAACCCCCGATCCCTTTAACAAACCCGGGAACGGCCGGCCGCGAGCCAGTTTTGGTGGTATCGTGTGTTTATTCAATTTTGGCAGCGGAATTTACATCAGGACCGTAGTTAGGAAATATTTTATCAGAGTAAATACCACGCTTTTAATATATTAAACACATGGGAAAAATCTCAAGTTTCAAGTACACATATTTTCATAGGGATACACCCTATTTTATTTAATAAAACATCTATTTTGTTTAGGTAACTTTATTGCCACTTCTCCAAGCCTTCAGTGCTATCCAACTGACTTCTATTTGGCTTTCACATTTTGTTACCTGAAACGCGTTTTAAAAACATTTTGTCAGTGGGAAATACTGGTGAGTGAATCTCAGTTTAATCAAGTTTATATAAAAAAAAACCATTGTACAGTATTGAGGGCGGCCTCGCAATTACATTTGTTTCCAAGTCATATCAATTACCACCCACGGTACTGTCAAACCCGACTTGTGGAAATGTTACCCCTCGCAAGGCAGTAACAAATTTTGTATACAAAACCCCAACATACCGATGATAATTGTATCCTTACAAATACTCAATAACTGTTTAATATATAATTAATCGTGTGAGGTTTTGTAAAAACAATTTGCAAAAAGGAGATTACTCATATTGCTGTCTTAGATTATCCTTTAGGGTTTCCTGGTGACAATCTATAATTTACACAAATGCACAAGTGTTAGTATAATAACCCATTTTAACATTAGTAATACCCTCCCCGAGACGGCATTCCAACGACTACGTCAGGCAGAACTACGACAGCCGTTACGGAACCCTAGATCAATCGGGCAGAGTATCTAATACGTATCCAGGGGTTATGATACTTACAACGGAGCATAACTTCGTTACTTAGGGGGTATTATACTCGAAAATTATATTAAATCTTCAGAATTTCGAGAGAGAAAGAGTTCGTGAGCGAATTTCTACTGAAGGCCCGATCTCCAGCTTTATTGGGCCAGATTTCGTGATCCATGCGGCCCGCGTAAGCTTCGGCTTAGGTCTACGCGGCCCGCGAGGGCTTGTAGCCTAGGCCGTAGCCTTGATGCGTCGACACGTAGCCTTAACACGAGTCCGACACGTGGCAGCCTGTGGGCTCGCCTGAAATTGGAGCTGTCGCGGCCCGCATAATGTTCTGCTTTAACTTGTGAGCAACTTAAACATTTAGAAACATAGGCTGCTATGTCCTTTTTCATTCCTATCCACCAGAAATTCTTTCTTAAATCCTGATACATTTTATCATTTCCAGGATTCATCGTATACTTAGACTTATGGGCTTTTTCTAATATACGGTAACGTAGGTTTCCTAATTTAGGTATCCACATCCTTTTCATATGGAATCTCCAAATTCCATCTGTTCCTTGTTTTAATTTTTTAATCATACCTTTCAACTTTTCAGTATCTCCCTTGATTACTGATTCTTGTGCCTTTTTAATTTGTTCATTTAAATCTACTTGTAGATTTAATTTAAGAGAACATATCCTTTTTGGCTTTTCGTGATACTTTCGGCTTAAAGCATCTGCCACTACATTTGCTTATCCTGCATGATACTGGATATCACAATCATAATCACTAAGTATCTCCATCCAGCGTCTTTGTCTCATATTCAACTCTTTTTGTCCAAAAGCATACATTAAACTCTTATGATCAGTGAAAATGGTAAACTTGCTACCATAAAGGTAATGTTTCCAAATCTTAAGGGCAAAAATTATAGCTCCTAGTTCAAGATCATGGGTTGAATAATTCTCTTCATGATTCTTAAGTTGTCTAGAGGTGTAAGCTATAACCTTTTGACGTTGCATTAACACACATCCATAACCTAATTTAGAAGCGTCACAATAGACTACAAAGTCTTCAGTTCTTTCTGGTAACGCTAATATGGGTGCATGGGTTAATTTTTGCTTAAGAATCCTAAAGGTTTCTTCTTGTTTTGTTTCCCATTCAAACTTAATGGATTTACAGGTTAACTTAGTTAAGGGAATGGCTATTCTAGAAAAATCTCGAATAAATCTTCTATAATAACCTGCCAATCCTAAGAAACTTCTAACCTCGGTTGGTGACTCAGGGGTCTTCCACTTGGTAATTGCCTCGATTTTTGTGGGATCCACATGAATTCCTTCATGATTAACTAAGTGTCCAAGAAATTGTACTTGTTCTAACCAAAACTCACATTTTGAAAACTTAGCATAAAGCTTTTCCTTTCTTTGTAAACTTAGAAGTGCGAGCAAATGCCTTGCATGTTCCTCTTTATTCTTAGAGTAAATGAGAATATCATCTATAAAGACAATTATGAATTTATCTAAATATGGCTTACATATTCGGTTTATCATGTCCATAAATGCAGCTGGGGCATTGGTTAAACCAAATGGCATGACAGTAAATTCATAATGGCCATACCTTGTTCTAAACGAGGTCTTAGGAATGTCCTCTTCCTGTACCTTTAATTGATGATATCCTGACCTTAAATTGATTTTAGAGAAAAATCGAGCTCCTTGTAGTTGATCGAACAGATCATCAATTCTTGGTAATGGATACCGATTCTTAATTGTGACCTTGTTCAATTCACGGTAATCAATGCACATACGCATTGATCCGTCCTTCTTTTTAACGAATAGGATCGGCGCTCCCCAGGGTGATGAACTTGGCTGTATGAATCATTTCTCTAACAATTCATCTAATTGTTTCTTTAGTTCTTGCATTTCTGCGGGTGCCAAACGGTAAGGTGCTTTGGCAATTGGTGCCGTTCCTGGTAGCAGGTGAATTCTGAATTCAACTTCTCTATCATGCGGTAGTCCTGGTAATTCTTCTGGAAATATATCTGAAAAATGAGACACTGCTGGAATGTCTTTTAGTTATTTTCCTTTAGTGTTAGTGATTATAGAAATCAGATACACTAATGATCCTTTTTTCTTATATAGCTTGCAGTTTTCATCACAGAGATGAATTTTGTGGACCTAGACGGTTTATCTCCTTTAATTGTGATCTTTTCACCTTTTGGTGAATTTACTTGAATTGACTTTTGATCACATAAAATACTGGCTTTATTGGCTATTAACCAATCCATTCCTAAAATGACATCGAATCCTGCCAGATTCATTGGGTAAATATTTGCAATAAATTTTTGGTTTAAAAATTCTATTCTTGCTCCCTGCAAGATTTCAGAAATCCTAACAGATTCTCCATTAGCTGTCTCTACTAGACATTCTTGTGGAAGTTTAGTTAATGATTGATTAAGAAGTTTGCAAAACGAAGTATTAATAAAACTTTGGTTTGCACCAGAGTCAAATAATACTTTAGCAAAAATATCATTAACTAAAAACGTATCGGCTATTACGTCCGGAATCATCTTGGCTTCATCTGCCGTCAGAACAAATGCTCTAGCATTTTTAGTGTTGTTATTGTTCGTAGCTGGAGCCAATTTTGGACAGTTTGGCTTGATGTGACCTTTTTCTCCACAATTAAAGCACATTCCATTACTAGATTTCCTCCTGCAGTCTTCTTCCTTGTGTCCTGGTAACTTACAAAAATTGCAGTGAGTGGAACATTTTCCCGAATGCTTCTTCTTGCAAGCCTTACAGTAAGGTGCAGAGGTAGAACCTATATTCCTACGGTTGAAATTTCCAGAACGGAATTCTTGGGTAAGTCTCTGTGCGAGGTTCCTCCTTTGGTCTTCTTCTCGTGTACGCACTAATTCATTTGTCAAGGTGTTTGTTAATTCTACAGCTTCTTCTATGGTTTGAGGTCTAGCTGCCTTGACTTCATGCCTAATCTCTCCAATTAATCCCCAGATGTAACGGGAGATTAATACTGGTTCAGGTGAAGCAATGGTTGGCACGATTCTAGCATATTCAAAGAATAACTTTGTGTACCCCTTACTATCCACTCCATTCATCCTAAGATTTAAGAATTTATTGGCTATCTACTCTTTTTCATTGGGAGGGCGGAATTTCCTTTCTACCATATTCTTAAATTCCTCCCATTCCATATTATAAACCCTGTCACTTCCTCTAGACTGCAGGATAGTGTTCCACCATACTAAGGCTGAATTCTAAAATAGATTGGAAGCAAACATTATCTTGTCCTCTTCCGTACATTTGCTTATTTTTAAGACTGCCTCAGTCTTTTCTATCCAGCGTAGAGCTGCAATGGGTTCTTCATTGCCCGAGAATTCTATTGGTTTACAGGACCAGAATTCTTTGTAAGAACAACCATAAGGCATGGTTCTTCTTCTTTTGGGAATGGGCACTTGAAGTACGGGTCCATTGTTCACGCTGTTTGCAGGTTCAGAGGGTCGCTTGCTATCATGTCTACTTTTGTTATTAGCATCCTTAACCGTTTGAAGAATATATGGCATTGCATCTATTATTCCTTGTGCCACTATGTGTTGGATGGCACTATTATCCACTTGGTTTCCATTATTATTGTTTGGATTTTCGTTACCCGGGTTATTGTTACTCTGGTTAACGTTATTCAGATTTTCATGATTCACTTCGTCGGGCATCTGAATTTTAAACAGTTGCCACGTATTAATATCACAAAATAATATTTAATATAGCCAATCACATGACACGCATTTTTGTCAAAAGTGTCGATCATTGTGACTTACTCTATTTTTATATAATATGCATCTAGTACAAACTAACACTGGAAATTAAATTACAATACCAACTGAAATTAAAGTTACACTACTAATAGTAGGCATCCGTAGTTTTTTTTTTATACACATACACACATATTTTATTATTATATTATTATTATTATTATTACTACCATCTCTATCATCACATTCATGGATATAGATTCATCCCTAAATCCATATTGCGCTCGTCGTACTTCCAGACGAGTCCCTCTCCCACCTGTCTCATCCTTTCACTACTTTCTAAGATTTCCTCACCAAATGTCCTGAGTTCTTGTACATTTTCTGCACTCATTGGGGGTGCAGGTTCTAGGACTGGGTTTGGAATCTGGGGTGCGGGTTCCTGGTATGGAGGTGTAGGTGCCTGGAATTGGTAAGGATTCTCTAAAATCTCCCTAATGTATACATCGTTATCGTAATAGGGATCTAGAGGGTCCAAACCTGGGTAGGCTCCTAAGTTCGGCATGGGCATATCTTCGTGTATCGGGTAACATTGCACATAGTCCTTATTGTCGTCCCACCATGGGTCGTAATTTGGGTCTAAGGGATTTGATGCTGGTACCCTAGTATCTCCTCCGGGTTGAAATCATGCATTTCTACTTGATTTTCAGAGTTCTCTATTTCCATTGGTTGTTCGGGAAAAGGTGGTTGGGGTTGGGGTGTTATCATTTGCTCCAGGTTAGAGTCAGCTGCAGTGGTTGCTAAGATATGAAAATTAGCTAAACTCCTATTAATCATGTCCTGGGCATGGGCATCGGTTTCTCTTTTGGCTGCTGCTAGTGCTCTCTGGTCTTGTAACTTTTTCATACGTTTCCTACGCTCATGTGCTCCCCTACTGAACCATCCTCTCTTTTTCTGAGGGAATGGCTCTTCAGATTGAGCCTTAAACACGAATATTCTTTCTTCATTATCAGCAGAGTACCCCGAGAGGGCAGGCTGAGAAAAGGCGCCTTCGCTTCTAGGCGAACCAGACAATTGACGGTACGCGTCAGATGGTCCTTGGTCGCTCATACTGTAAACTAACAAATAGTCAAATAACACACAACAATAAAATACAATTATGCACGTATTTTCGTAATTTATTTCCTAACAGATTGAATTTTGGTGTCAGCAGAACGCTTCTGTGGCTGAATCAGTGGCTTAGCTCTGATACCATCTTCTGTTGCAACCCCCGATCCCTTTAACAAACTAGGGAACGGCCGGCCGCGAGCCAGTTTTGGTGGTATCATGTGTTTATTCAATTTTGGCAGCGGAATTTACATCAGGACCGTAGTTAGGAAATATTTTATCCGAGTAAAATACCACGCTTTTAATATATTAAACACATGGGAAAAATCCCAAGTTTCAAGTACACACATTTTCATAGGGATACACCCTATTTTATTTAATAAAAACATCTATTTTGTTTAGGTAACTTTATTGCCACTTCTCCAAGCCTTCAGTGCTGTCCAGCTGGCTTCTATTTGGCTTTCACATTTTGTTACCTGAAGCGCGTTTTAAAAACATTTTGTCAGTGAGAAATACTGGTGAGTGAATCCCACTTTAATCAAGTTTATATAAAAAAAACCATTGTACAGTATTGAGGGCGGTCTCGCAATTATATTTGTTTCCAAGTCATATCAATTACCACCCACGGTACTGTCAAACCCGACTTGTGGAAATGTTACCCCTCGCAAGGCAGTAACAAATTTTGTATACAAAACCCCAACATACCGACGATAATTGTATCCTTACAAATACTCAATAACTGTTTAATATATAATTAATCGTGTGAGGTTTTGTAAAAACAATTTGCAAAAAGGAGATTACTCACATTGCTGTCTTAGATTATCCTTTAGGGTTTCCTGGTGACAATCTATAATTTACACAAATGCACAAGTGTTAGTATAATAACCCATTTTAACATTAGTAATACCCTCCCCGAGACGGCATTCCAACGACTACGTCAGGCAGAACCACAACAGCCGTTACAGAACCCTAGATCAATCGGGCAGAGTATCTAATACGTATCCAGGGGTTATGATACTTACAACGGAGCAGAACTTCGTTACTTAGGGGGTATTATACTCAAAAATTATATTAAATCTTCAGAATTTCGAGAGAGAAAGAGTTCGTGAGCGAATTTCTACTGAAGGCCCGATCTCCAGCTTTATTGGGCCAGATTTCGTGATCCATGCGGCCCGCGTAAGCTTCGGCTTAGGTCTACACGGCCCGCGAGGGCTTGTAGCCTAGGCCATAGCCTTGCTGCGTCGACACGTAGACTTAACACGAGTCCGACACGTGGCGGCCTGTGGGCTCGCCTGAAATTGGAGCTGTCGCGGCCCGCGTAAGCTTGTGCTTACTTCTACGCGGCCCGCGAGCGACTAAAATATTTGTTTTTATTTTATTTTTAATGTTATATCGTATTTTGGGCTCGGTTTTCACATACGGGGTGTATTTTAAGACATATTGGGATATTTTAAAATATCTTAGGGTGTCGGAAAAGTTTCAGGAGGGTTGTTATGAAAACGCCCTTGTAAGATAAACCGAGCAAACAACCCTTAAAGGTTGTTTGAAAACAAGTTTTATGATCAAATAAATACTTAGAATAAGTATAAAAAGCGAAAGGTATGAACCTTTTGGTTCAAATGCCTTGAAAAGGCTCTTTTTCGTAAAATGATCAACCGAGGGGTAAAACTCGGAATAAATAGATTACCACATTAAATCCATCATAAATATAGTTGTGGTGGAAGTCAATTGATATGAAAATGTGGAAATATATGAAGCAAGCAAAGTATGAGCTTGTTGTAAGTTAAAAATGCTTAAATCCCTTAACGGGTCAAAATAAGCATATATGCAAAAAGGGTTAGGGATGCATAGAAAATCCGTGAATAGAACCCTGGTTAATAGAAAACAATTATAGTATGATGTTCATGAAAATTTGAATGCAAATAAATGAGTTTGTTTGATAAAATCATGAAAGGGTCAAAAGTTTTGTAAATATATATTAAGCTGAAGGCTTAAAAGTCTCAAATTTTATTAATCTAGATGTCGGATTTTAACTCCATGTGATGGAGAATCAATTTACGATCACGTAGGAAGAAACGTGACTTAAATCGGATCAATAACGAATGAGTTATGTCCGTTTTCGTGAGACTAAGATTTGCTTGAACAATGCAGGTCTGAAAACAAATCTTTCTGTCGAAACAGGACCCTCGCGTTGCGCGACAAGGGTTACGTTTCATGGTCGCGACCCGCGACCGGTGTCACGTCACGTGACAATGATGCAAGTTCCCGTCGCGGCACGCGACGGGTGTTAAATCCAGCCAAAAGCTGCTGAAACTTATATGTTTGCTTATTTCGACTCACAAACTTGTTCTGACATGATTTAAACGTTGAATTACTGACTCATTTCATGTTTTTATGAAATGTAGGTTTACTATACGGTGCCAGATGACGATCAAGCTCAACAAAGAACCGAACACGATCAAGAATTCAAGCTTACGGGAAATGTTTCGTCGTCATGTTTTAAACGACGAATATATATACAAGATGTTGAAATATTTTAAATCTTATAATGTTTTAACAAACTCGTATTTTCAAGTGTATGTTTAATCATAAATACACTATTATAATCGAAATCTATATGATAATTGTATAAAAAGAAGGGATCTTATAAAATGATTATGTTTTAGATGATAAAGGCACTCTAGAAGATGAAGCTAACGTGTTCAAGATGGTTTTCTAGGTCCTTTGAGATTTAAGAGAACAACTAAAGAATAAAAGTGGAAAGTTGCCATGGATGCAGAAGTGGAAGTCATCAAATGAAACAACACATTGCAACTCACTAACTTACTAAAAGGTGCAAAATGCATTGGGGTTAAATGGGTCTATAAGACAAAGTTGAGCGAACATGGGGAAATAAACAAAAACAAAGCCTTTTTAGTGGCCAAAAGTTACGAGCAAGAATATAAGTTTGATTACAAAGAGGTATATGTACACGTAGCTTGAATGAATACCATTCAGCACTTGATTGCTTTAACTACTCAAAGGTGCTACAATGTGTTTCAACTAGATGTTAAATCGACCTTTCTCTATGGAAGTTTAAAAGAGGAAGTGTAAGTGCAACAACCTCAAGGATATGTCATAGAAGGTAGTGAACAGAAGGTGTATTGACTCCACAAAGCTTTATACGGACTAAAGCAAGCACCTCGTGCTTGGTTTAGTCGTATTGGAGCTTATTTTCTAGAAAATGGATCACCAAGAGTGAGAAACATGATACATAAACTGTTTATAAAAAGAGGAGATAAAGGTATTCTTTTTGTAAACTTATATGTCGATGATCTATTGTATACTAGAAACCGTGAGGAGATGATGCAGCAACTTAAGATATCTATGATGAAGGAGTTTGAAATGTTGGATATATGGGAAAGATGAAATATTTCCTAGGTTTGGAAGTGTTTTAGACAGACAACGAATCCATGTACCACAGCACAAGTATGCCATAGGGATTTGAAGAGGTTTGAAATAAGTGAATGAAATCCAGATCTCAACTCAATGATTTCTGGAAGTTGATTAATTAATAATGAAGGATCTAAGGTTACCTTTTTTCAAACAGATTATCGGGAGTCTCATGTACATCGCAACTACTCGACCGGACATGCAATGTGCAGTAAATTTGATTAGTCGTTGTATGTCTAATCCAGCTGAAACACATCTAGTTGTAGTGAAGAGAATTCTGAGGTACTTACAAGGTACTATTAACCATAGAATATGGTACAAAAGAGGATGAGAATGAGTTTTAGAAATCTACACGGACAATGAATTTGATGGAGATATTATGGAGAAGAAAAGTACTTTGGGTTATATCATTATGTGGGATAATGGCGTTGTTTCATGATCATCAAAGAAGCAGGATATTGTGGCGTTGTCTTCCACATAAGTTGAATATGTGGCAGGAGCTTCGTGTGCTTGTCAAGCGGTTTAGTTTAAAGAACTTCTTGGGGAATTTGGTCTAAACATGCATAACAATATGTCAATCAAATGTGAAAACACTTCTACTATCAAACTCTCTAAAAATCTTGTCCTTCATGGCCGTTGCAAACATATTGAGTTTGCTTTCACTTTCTAAGAGATCTGGTGAAGAATGGTGTCGTTGAACTTGAGCATTCCAGAACCAATGAACAATTGGCATATATATTTACAAAGTCATTAGGAAGAGTAGTGTTTCTAAAGTTGAAAGGAAGATTGGGTGTTTGCTCAGCTAAAGGCAAACTTGAGGTTGATCACCCTTAAGTTT
The DNA here is from genome assembly GCA_030545235.1 of Helianthus tuberosus. Taxonomy (NCBI): domain Eukaryota; kingdom Viridiplantae; phylum Streptophyta; class Magnoliopsida; order Asterales; family Asteraceae; genus Helianthus; species Helianthus tuberosus. The sequence goes on from CM060375.1 coordinate 27,328,508, forward strand.
GAGGGAGGGATTGAAAGGTTCTTTGTTCCACAAGATTGCATGGCTAGTCACATTGCATGGTTGAAGTCAGGGTCTTCTGCTTTTGATTAGGATAACGTCTAGTTTGTTTTTTTATTACGAATAATCAACAAGTAATCGTGTGAGGCTTAGCAGTCCACTAAAGCCTAGTATATTGTTTCTGTTCCTTATTTGTAGGTAGTTTCAATTTGTTTCTGTTGATCTTTTATGTATTTAAGCAGCTTTGAGGTTAATGAGAAATCATCAGTTGCAACAATACCTATTGAACACTTTACAGAGTAGGGCTGTTCAAATTGCTCGGCGCTCGACGCTCGCTCAGAAAATGCTCGGAATTTGCTCGTTCGATTCAGCTCGATTAAAAAATGCTCGGTTAGGATCGGTTCGATTTGTAAACAAACCAAGCACGAGCAAAGGTCCGCTCAGTTCGGTTCGGCTCGGTTGGCTCAATTTATTGTTTAATATATATATAGGGAGAAGATCATGCGAGAACCACCTCTTATTGTGAGAACCGCGAGAACCAATGTGAACACAACCAAAAATAGCTAAAAATCACACAAATTTTTTTTGAGTAAACTGCCATTTTGGTCCCTGTGGTTTAGGCATTTTTGCCATTTTAGTCCAAATCTCAAACTTTTTAAATCTGGGTCCCTATGGTTTCACTTTTATTGCCATTTTAGTCCAAAATTAAGAGTAAACTGCCATTTTGGTCCCTGTGGTTTCACTTTTATTGCCATTTTAGTCCAAATCTCAAACTTTTTGGAACAGTCAAAAAAATGGGGATTTTGAATTTTGGACTAAAACGGCAATAAAGATGAAACCACAGGGACCCAGATTTAAAAAGTTTGAGATTTGGACTAAAATGGCAAAAATGCACAAACCACAGGGACCAAAATGGCAGTTTACTCTTTTTTTTAATATTTTTTATATAAAAATCGCTACTTTTCGAAGCAAAAAAAAAAAACTAAATTTTTTTTAGCCACTAAAAGTAGCGATTTGAGCATAAAAAATATTAAAAAAAAATTTATAGATTTTTTTTTTATTTTTTTAGATTTTTTTTAAGGTTTTTTGGGGGTTTAGTTTTTAGCATTTTAGCTTGGGGGGGGGGGTTTAGGTTTTTGGGGGGTGGGGGAGGGGGGTTTAGGTTTTTTTTGGGGGGGGGGGTTAGGTTTTTTTTAGGTTTTTTGGGGGGTTTTAGTTTTTAGCATTTAGCTTAGGGGGGGGGGGGGGGTTAGGTTTTTTTTTGGGGGGTGGGGGGGTTTAGGTTTTTTTTTTTTGGGGGGGGGGGTGGGGGTTAGGTTTTTTTAGCTATTTTAGGTTGTGTTCACATTGGTTCTCGCGGTTCTCGCAATAAATGGAGTTCTCGCATGAGCCCCTCCCTATATATATATATATAGAGTGGGGATCCTACGGAAAGTGTGTTTTTCCTAGAAAGTCTAGGAAGCGATCTGGGCCATCCAATGGGTGTGTTTAATGGTTGAGATCATCTTGGTGGCATTTTGGTAATATGTGTTTCTTAAAAATAGGATTATTTAATTAATCAGTGTAGATATGTCATTTAGCTTGTTTTAAATATGGAAATAATTGTCATTCCATAATAACTCCACATTTCTTGCGATTTCTCTCTCTCTCTCTCTCTCTCTCTCTTTCTTCTATCCTTCATGAAGAAACACATCAAGAAAACACATCGTATTAATCTGCTTGCTGTTAAAACACAGCATCAAGAAATCTTCCAGCATTACCAGCATGGATGGTAAAACACAGCGTATGAATCTGCTTGCTGTTATGAATCTGAATGCTAAAACACAACTGTATGAATCTGCTTGCTGTTAAAACACAACTGTATGAATCTGTTTGCTGTTAAAACACAACTGTATGAATCTGCTTGCTGTTAACACACAACTGTATGAATCTGAATGCAAAACACAAATGTATGAATCTGAATGCTAAAACACAACTGTATGAATCTACTTGCTGTTAAAACACAACTGTATGAATCTGAATGCTAAAACACAACTGAATGAAACTGCTTGCTGTTAAAACACAACTGTATGAATCTGAATAATAAAACATAGAGTCAAGAAATCCTCCAGCATTACCAACATGAATGCTAAAACACAAATGTATGAATCTGCTTGCTGTTAAAACACAACTGCATGAATCTGAATGCTAAAACACAACTGTATGAATCTGCTTGCTGTTAAAACACAACTGTATGAATCTGAATGCTAAAACACAACTGTATGAATCTGCTTGCTGTTAAAACACATCACCAAGAACAAGCTGATGGTTTTGCAGTTAAATGTTAATAACCATCTCCACAATCAACAAGTGTGTTTGAAGCCATGATTTTTCTCTCTGAAAAATTTATTGAATACGAATACTGCTGGTGAAGAAGAAAACGATAGAAAGAATTGTATATACATATGATTTGAATGAGATTTGGATTCGAAACACAACCAAAATTCCGAAAATCATGGACATAATCAGTTACCTTCTAGATCATGCAATGTTAGTTAATGAAATATAAATTCCAAAAATAAAATTAAAATGTGAAATTACATAATTGCCCTTCTAGTTAAAATAAGTTAATGTCACATGTCCAATTCTCATTGCTTCCTAGACTTTCTAGGAAAAATACACTTTCTACCCAACTCCTACTATATATATATATATATATATATATATATATATATATATAATTTGTGTTTGTGTGTGTATCATTTTTAATGAAATGACTAGAGACAAACATTAACAATGTTTGGTCCAAGATCCAAATAAAGCTCATTTAAGTAATTAGAATTGAAATCCAATACCAATAGTCCATTATCCAATACTTAAATGTCTATTTGAGTAATTGAGTCAAAAATTCAAATACTAAAATATGAAGCGTCGATCAATACTCAAGTCTCAACCCGCCATTTGATTCAGAAGTGCAAGACCTTAATCAAAACCCCCCATTGGCCACCGTTATTCGATTTCTCCATCGCCACTCACCAAGACACCAACTCACCAGGGTTTTGTTTCAATCGATTCATTCAATTTCAAACTTCCGATAGAACAAGGGTATGTTTCAATCGGTCGGCAATTTATCTTCCCGCTTAGTTAATCTCGATAGAACTAGTTGAGTGTTTTTGTATTCCTTGTTATTTGTTAAATTTTTTACTTGTGTTCTATTAGACGAAACATCAGGGACGAAAACTGCACTTTATTATAATAACTAGCACTCCTATCGTCACTTTCCTTGTTTATTTTGCGATGCTCGATACTCGCTCGACGTTCGTTCAAAAAATGCTCGGATCGGTTCGGATCGGTTTGTAAACGAACCGAGCACGAGCAAAGGTCTGATCGGTTCGGTTCGACTTGTGAACAACCCTATTATAGAGTTGTACAAAAAGTGCAAATCTAAGGTTGATTCGAAAAGTAATTCAAAATCGATCCGATTGAGAAACTGGTTATGATACCGGATAAAATCCGGTAGGATTCGCCGGATCCAATCCGATTTTCAAAAACCCACCGGATCTTTTACTAGAGCGGAATGACAAAACTAAGAAATCAAGAATAATTCATCAAGAGTCATATCAAACCTAACTACATTAACTAGGGTGAGATGACACCAACAGAAAGTCAAAACATGTTGCTTTTACAATTAGCTCAAGAACCAATAGCAAAAGGACAATCATACTACATTCTAACACGAATTATGCCAAACCACTCCAACCGAACATTCTATAACTACACTAACTAGGGTGGAACAGCATCATAGAGCAATCCACAATAACTCATCCACATAATAAGTAATCCATAACTCATCCATAGGACAAATACGACTAAGAATTGTCACAATTCAATAAACATTCAACTATTCAAGTTTCTAATATAAATATCACCGGCCCAAAACTGATTAGTGGACTGCCGTTGTATCTCTTTTAATTGCCCTTTTTCTATTTCATTAAGACGAAAGCCCAAGGCCCAATGCCCAAGCTTAACTATAGCAGCCCATTTGAGTTTTCATTGCAGTCCAACAAGAACTCAGTTGTTCTGCATTTATTTAATAACCAATATGAGAAAAAGGTATTTAAACACACCAATCACATATTCAAACATTTAAGGATGGGCTTGGTATGGTTTATATATGGTTTATGGTTTAGGAACGAAACATTGTAAATAAAAGTGGTGTACTACGTTTGTTTTAAAGGAAGTCTAAGAAAATCCATCAAACATGAGTTTCCTTAAACCTATTGTATTATACCCTTATAAACTGATTTTTTGTATGTTTGAACATTGTTCTCCAAGTTAATAGCACAAGTTAAATTGCCATTATGAAAAGAATTAAAGTTATTAACAATTTCATAATTTTGAGGGTCACAATTCTGGCATGCTTATCATTATTTTTTGTAAAATTCAAAACAAAATTAAGAACTTATTGAACGCTAATTAAAAGATCAATTTAAAGAGTAATTTCGATCCATAATTCAATTACACTAGAGAAATTACATAAGGATGGCAGGTAAACGAGCAACAAGCTACGCCGCAACCCTCTTTTGAATAGCAAATCCAAATCTACCGAAAATAAAACATTGGTTCTTTGGCGTCGAAAAATTGGTGTGCACGACACTATGCACTCTATCCAAAAACCCAACAACTTCAGGAGCAAGGGAACCAAAGGTATCAAAGGCAAAGGGAACGAAAAACCAAAGGTATTAACAAGACACCCAAACATGTTACGAATCAAATAAAAAAGAAAAGGCACGCCGTAAGGTGGCACCAAAAGTCGAAATGAAATTCAACATTCTTCCCTCTTTCATCTTTCAATTTAACCATGATTTGAATGAGCAATCCACTTTAAAGTGTCAGTAAAAAAAATTCAAAATTTGAAAACATTTTGGGGATATGTTACTATGCTGTGAACAATTTTTGTAGCCTAGTTGAGTAAGGTATTTATTCTTGATTATGTTTTGAGATAAAAGCAAAGATAAAGTTACTGCATATCTGAATTCTGTACCAGTTAAAGATAATGCCTAAGCTTTAATGCTTTCTTTTTTCATGAAGATATACTTTAGTTTATATATATAACCGTACTGAGTGACAACTTATACAGATTATTTAAATACTTTTTTTACTATCTAGATATGGCCATGGCAAACTTTTGTTAAGATTCCCTTGATGTTTTTGTCTCATACATATACATCCTCCCATATTTTGTGGTCTTTGAAATTGGTGCATGTTAGAGAAGGAATCTATTCCACTCTCGGTTGATTTTGATCCTAAATAATCCACATGCATTATACTATTCTTAATGCATTGTTTTCTGCACATCACTAAGATACTGATCACTTGTTTATAACTATCATCTAGTTTATTAGATCTATACTGTGTATTTTATATCTATTCTTGGGTTTGAACCCATAAATCAAGTTGATGAAACAATGTTTATACTATTATGTCATGGTCTTGGTAACCAACCCTGTCAGTGAATGTTGATGGATCAAAGTGAGAGAGATCAATGGAGAAATAATAAATGCTAATCATTTGATGGCCAGATAATATGTGCTGTTTGGTTTAATCCTATATATATTTACTACATGTTTATTGCTAAAAATATATTAAGTTGATAGAAAAATACAAGCGCCTCTAATGGCTTGCTTTTGAGAGTGGTCTGGCCACAAAGACACAGACCTCAGACCACATATAATATTTGAGAGAGGGATTCTTGTGGTTATGCCGAACGATACCAACTTCGCATCCACCGGTGAAGTGCTGAGATTAGGGTTGTAAACGAACCGAACATTCAGCGAACAATTTTGAATTGTTCGGCGGGAAGTTTGTTTTATGTTCGTTCGTTTAATTAATGAACAAGCATGAACAAGAAATTCCGTTCGGTTAGTTAAATGAACGAACACGAACAAATGTTTCGTTCGCTCAATTGCGTTCGTGAATGTTCGGTAATGTGTTTGTGAACATCCGTTCATGTTTGTTCGTTTATGTTGTTCATTAACGATTTTTTAGCATTTATTTATCATATTCTTTAATTTTTATTTATGTTATTATCCAAACAAATAAAATAGGGAACCCTATCTCCACCTTGTTTATGCACTATTCCACTTTCCTTCTCATTATTCACATCGAAATATACTATCGACCTTCGTTCAACAATTAGGGCTTCAAGGTTTAGCGCCGCTCACTTTCACCATCCACCTCTAGCCACTGACGTATTTGCCGATTTTATATGTGGTCGTGAATTGTTTGTGAACACGTTGTTTTTCTTAACGAACAAAACGAACATAAAATCTCGTTCGGTAAGTGTTCATAAACCGTTCGTAAACACATTATATCCTTAACGAACGAACACGAAAAAGCCTTGTTCGTATTTGTTCGGTTTATTTACAGCCTCACCTGAATGCTCTAACTGGTCCTTTATTGTAAAGCAATAAAACTAGGTTTTCTATATGCGAGGTTGACATTGCCCGGCATTTTCGTATGCAAGGTTGATTAACTAGTCCTTTATTATTCCATATATAAATAAGCAAGTTATATGTGCATCATGACTTGTACCTTATGCTTGGTGAGTGTTTCAAAAAAAAACTTCATTTTTCACTTTTAACCTAAACATTTCATATTTTACATTTTAACCCCTTTTCATTTTTTTTTACTTTCAACCCAAAGTTTCCATCTTTTATAATTTAACACAACACTTTATTATTTACAACTTTCGTCCCCCATACTTTTTATCTTTCGCAAGTTTTTCGTTTTACGTTTCGTTCTAAATTTTGCGAGTTAACATGTCGTAGCGTGCTTGTGAGGTTCAACGTTTTTGCTCTCTTTTTTCATATACAGAGCCGTCGCAACGCGTCCATTTTCCCATTCTGAAAAGTTCGCCGCAACGGGTGGGCCGTTGATCGACTAAGTTATTATTTTCTATGTTTTACGTTTCTGGTTAATTTCTTCGCATTATAGACACTGTAACGGGTGTGTGTGGTTCAACGATTTTAGTCTGCTTTTCGTTCAGTGTAATTTTTACCATTTTATCTATTTTATTTTTACAATGTTGAGAGTCGATGTGGTTGTGGCATTGGTGCTACTTGGCACGGTTTTACGAACATTTTTAACCTATTAATTTTTTTACTAATTTTTTGTTTCGGTTTACCCCTATACTTTACTTAAAAACTATTTTTTACGTGCATATTTTATGTACGGGTATGACTAAATATGATTTCTTCTACATTCCGACGTTTTTTTTTATAGACGAGTCAGGTCAAATATAATACGTTTTCATTTAAAGAAACCATTTTTACATGCATATTTCTATGTACGTTTTCGTATAAATTCAAGTTGTTCTATGTTTCGATGTAAACTTTTTTTGGGAAATGATTCAGGTCAAATATAATATGGTTTCGTGTTTATTTTATGTATGTTTCGTAAAGTTTGTTTCAAACCGAGTGGATTCAAATTTTGGTTTATTTTTCTCCCCTTTTTTCGAAAGCTCTAACTAATTCCTTCCGATTACATGTGCATATTTTCCTTCGTACCTGTTACGTCTTCTTTGTATAAGTTGGGTTACATATAATACGTTATGATTGTTCGATATGAATTCAATTTACTTTACGTTTGATCCAATCACAATGCTTATACAGGTTACACTGAGTTCAACTAGATATATCGAAATGTGTGTTTTCATATGGTTAATGCATCATATAACGTTTGGACTAATCCATTCAATATTTACGATGTACCCGCGCCGCAACACGGGCGGGTCTTAACCCTAGTTATAAAAAAAAAAAAAAAAAAAAAAAAGCATGGTCCTTGGAGGTGTCTTTTTCACCATTTGTGCAAAAAGAAGACTTCAAGGAAAAAGAAGAAAGAAAGTGTCCCCTACAAGCACCATATTGGTCCTTAGGTTTCAAGTTTTTGTTTTTTTCTAAAGAAAACTTATGCCCATACTGTCTCCTACTACAAAATTAAAGAAAGTGGCTTGTTCAAACTTCAAACCATACTTCTGCAAATTTGCACATCATTTGTCCACACCATTGCTTGCAAAACAAGAAAGTAAAAAATGATTACAAGATTTAAGCTCTTTGAAAAAATGAGTGATATCCTTGATTGTTCTAGTGACACTATATTTCTCATGCTTTATTTTATTTAAAAAAGACAGAGTTGGTGAGTTACTAATACATTATTTAATATATATTGAAAAATTGAAAAAAAAATATATTAATTTATAGGATTCCCACTCTCCTCCATAAATCTCACCATCACCACACACCAACCAAACCAAACCAAACCAAACACTCACATTCTACACACAGAGACAAATCAAGATGGACAAAACAGTCAAACTTAACCTCTTCTGCTTCTTGTTCTTGTTTCTATCTTCCATCACTGTAAGTTCTATACATCTTCTTCTTCTTCCATTGTCTTTTAGCTTATATTGTAATTACTCATTACTCATTTTCTTAACAATCCCATCTTGTCCATGCAGGTTTCCTTATCCAAAACAACCACCTTAAACACATCAACCAAATCAAACCCTTTTTCACCTAAATCTTCACTAACTCGTTATTGGAAAACACAAATCTCCAACAAACATCCTATCCCTAACTTTCTTCTGTCGAAAGCATCTCCATTACCACCCTTAGAGTTCTCTTTATTTACCAAACTAGCCTCCAACAACTCTCTCTCATCTCACTTATCCTCCTTTTGCTCTTCAGCCAACTTATTCTGCTTCTACGACGCCACCGTATCTAACTCCGGCAACGCTAAGGACTCCAACTTCGCCGTCTACGACGGCAAAGGTTTCTCCAACTACGGCTCCGGCCGCCTTGGCGGCGGCGACACCTTCAAAAACTACTCAGAAAACACCAACTTTGCATCCAGTGGGTTTACAAAATATAGCGGCGGATCCACCGGCCACCATGAAGGGTTCAACTCGTATGCAACCGATGCTAATGTGGCTAACTCAAACTTCACTAACTACGCCGGTGATGCCACCGGTGGTAACGGTGAGTTTAACTCTTACATGCCACGTGTCAACGTGCCGGACCTCCGGTTCACGACGTACTCCGGTAACGGGAACAACCACCCGTTGACTTTTAAAAGCTATGTTGATGATACAAACTCCGGTAACCAACAGTTTGTTAACTATGCAAGAAATGGGAATGGGGTTCCGGTAGGGTTTACAAGTTATGGTGACACGTCAAATGTGGTGGGGTCTACCTTTTCACATTATGGTGAGTTGGCTAATGGGGGGAATGATAGTTTTAAAGCTTATTCGTCTAATGCTAATAACCCTAAAAATGAGTTTAAGAGTTATGGTGGTGGTGGTGGGAATGCCGGGTCGGATACTTTTGTGAGTTATCGCGATAGGGCGAACTCGGGTACCGATTCATTTGAGTCGTACGGTAAGAAAGCGAATTCGGGTAGATCGGTTTTCGTGAATTATGGGAAGTCGTTTAACCCGGGATCCGATTCCTTTAGGGAGTATGGTAAAGGAGCGACGGGTCAACATACCGGTTTTAGTACATACTCTTTGAACACTACGTTCAAAGAGTATTCTAAAACCGGTGTCTCATTTGGTCAATACGCAAAACCTGGGTTGAATGAGGGTTTGAACAAGGTTAGTGGTAGTTTGGTAAATAAGTGGAGCGAACCGGTTAAGTTCTTTAGAGAGAAAATGTTAAAGAAAGGAACGGTTATGATGATACCCGACATTGTGGATAAAATGCCTAGGAGGTCTTTTCTGCCCCGAGCCATCACGTCAAAATTACCGTTTGCCACTGACAAACTGTCTGACGTGAAGGAAGTTTTTCAGGCTCGGGACAGCTCTATTCTAGAGCGTGTGTTATCCAACACGCTCTCAGAATGTGAGCGGCCACCAAGCCCAGGTGAGACCAAACAATGCGTTGGCTCGATTGAGGACATGGTTGACTTTGCGGTTTCGGTTTTGGGTCATGATGTGGTGGTAAGGACTACCGAGAATGTTAGAGGGTCAAAGAAAGAGGTGATGATCGGGGAAGTCAAAGGGGTCAACGGTGGAAAACTCACGAAATCTGTGTCGTGTCATCAAAGCTTATACCCTTACCTAATGTATTACTGCCACTCTGTACCGAAGGTGAGGGTCTACGTGGCGGAGATACTTGACGTGTCAAGTAAGGCAAAGATAAACACTGGTGTTGCCATATGTCATATAGACACGTCATCATGGAGCCCCGGGCATGGAGCTTTCATCGCACTCGGATCAGGTCCGGGTAAAATCGAAGTTTGTCATTGGATATTTGAAAATGACATGACTTGGACAACTGCTGATTGAAGACATGATTAGTTATAGTTTTTTTTGCTATTCATAGTAGTGTTGTTGTTTGAGATTTGAGAACTTCATTGTCGTGATGATTCTAAATTTGATGTTCTTTTCATATAGTTTTGAATGTTTTTTTTTTTCAAATAAACTAGATTAATTATATATAAACGTGTTAAGAATTATAAAAAAACCTAACATAATTTGAAACATATGTAATTGCATGTAATTAGTTACTTGATCTATTGCTTTTTATATATTATAAAAAAACTAACATAATTAGGGAGAATTGTAATTACATACTTTTCATATTATAAAAATGTTAACATAATTTGAGACATGTGTAATTAACTACTTTTCATATTATAAAAAGGTTCACATAATTAGAGATTAGAGAGATATAAATAAACTAGATTAATTATATATAAACCAGTAGCAGATCTAGGATTCCGACCAAGCGGTAACGTTTTATAAATAAGCGGTAACGAAATTGAAAAAACGTCAAATTTTTCCAAAATTTACACTAATTTTTTACAAAATTTTTCCGACCAAGGGGTGGCGGACGCCACCCCTTACATACATATAGGTCCGCCCCTGATATAAACGTGTTAAGAATTATAAAAAAACCTAACATAATTTGAAACATATGTAATTGCATGTAATTAGTTACTTGATCTATTGCTTTTTATATATTATAAAAAAAACTAACATAATTAGGGAGAATTGTAATTACATACTTTTCATATTATAAAAATGTTAACATAATTTGAGACATGTGTAATTAACTACTTTTGATATTATAAAAAGGTTCACATAATTAGAGATTAGAGAGATATGTAATTGCATACATTTCATATTATAAAAAAAGTAAACATAATTAGAGATTTAGAGAGATATGTAAGTTAGTCGATATATTATTTTTTACCATCTTATAAATAATTGGGAGGACTCTTTTAGATAGCTTTCAAACTTTATAGTTATTGCTTAATTATAAATTTCATATAATCTTATCTTTGTTTATTATTTACGTGATTCAGTGGTTGGTGTTCAGTTACTTAATTTATGTATTGTTTTCGTATTTCTTTTTAAAAGTGTGTGATTAACTGGTGTTCAATTACGTAATTTATATTTCGTTTTCGTTTTTTTAACGGCAAATTTCTTTTTAATCTTTGCCGTTTGTGAAACTTAAACCCAAGACTCCCTCTCTCAAACCCAGGTGTCTAAACACTTTGTCTTTACTAATGGACTACCACCTTATTGGTTTTTGGTATTTCTTTTTAAATGTGTGTGCTAGAAAGAAACAATAATTTACTAAACATATACGATCTCCATATATATTTTACATATTATTATTTTAAATCATAAATAGTAAGTTTCAGACATATATGTTAAGTTATATGTAGATAATTAAATATTTAATATTTGAGCATTGTGATGAAAATACAAGTTATATACTTATACGTACATTAGAAGTATTTATGTTTCGGAGCAATGTGATAGAAATACAAAAACTATTGAAAGCTTTAAATATCCTAAACCAAAAGTAGATGTGCTTATAAATGCTATATTTTCTTTATCATTAGTGCATAAAGGTACGGTTGTTGAGAATGTTAGGCTATGCGGTATGGGGGCGTCCCCATACCGTCGAGGACCGTCGCCGGGAGCTACACCATCCCCCCCCCCCCCCGGTCCTCTCCGGCATGAACTAGACGTTGGCGACAAGCACAAAATGACAAAAAAAGTGGGGACCGTTTGACTAGATGACCGTTTAAAAAAAAATCAAATTCAGAATTTATATTTATTAATAACGGCTATAATTTAAATATATACCCAATTCACTCCCACTTTTATAAATACTCACATTTTTTACATCTTTTTTCACCCACTACAATCTCATATCTCTCTCACATTTTATAACCCCTCTTCCCTTTTTATAAAAACACTACTACAAAAAAACCATTTGTGACTGTCAAAATGGTCGCAAAACGGTCACAAATGCCCTTTTGCGACTGCTTTGCGACCGATTTCGGTGGTTGGTTATACATTGGTTGGTAAATATTTTAGCGACAATATTTTGCGACCGAAATATTGTTGCAGCCGATTTTGCAACCATAGTTTTTGTTGCAAATTTAGCTACCGATTTTGCAACCGAATCATCTTGCGACGGACTTTGTGACCGAATCGTTAGCGACCAAGATTACGACCGCATTTTTTGCGACATATTTTGCGACCGAACTGTTAAGCATAAGAAATTGCAACAGAATCTTTTTACAACCAATTTTGTGACCGCAATTTCTACAATCAAATTTGCAATCAATTTTGTGACCACCATTTCAATCACAATAAATGTGTAGAATTAAAACAATATTGAAATTCCAAAACCCAATCAAATAATTCTATACATTCTTCACAATGTTCTTATTTTAATAATACCAAAACATTCAAAGCTTGATATGATAAAGGTATCCAAAGATAGATACCGTAATAACTATCCAAAGGTAGGTAAGATAACAAATATCTGAAGCAAAAAAATTACATGCTTGAGTAGTTAGAGAAAGAGAAAAAAATATACTTAAGTTTTTTCCTCTTTCATTTTGCAACCCTTCTTTCCTCAACAGCTCCATCATTATGAGTTTCTAGAATCTCTCTTGTCGAAGTTGTGCTGTTTTAGCATTCACCGTTGTACCTATAATATGGGTCAAGTTATTCTACAAAGGCTTCTAATTGTAAGAAGTGTAAGAAGGATTTATAGAGTGATAAGTATCCAATAACCTAAAACTAAACCCACTACATCACCACCAAAAACCTAAACACCCACCCCCCACCACCCAAAAACCTAAACCACCCACCCACCCCCAAAAACCTAAAAAAAACCTAACCCCCCACCCCCCAAAAACCTAACCCCCCCCCCCCCCCAAAAAAAAAAAACCTAAAAAAAATAAAAAATACAAAAACTAAACACCCACCACCACCCAAAAACCAAAACCCCCACCCCCTCGGCAAAAAAAAAAAAAAATCAATCATACCCAGAAGTTATAAAGTTGTATTTTCAAACCCTCGGCACTACATGTATTTTTTTAATAAAGGGAATAAATCATTTTCAAACTATATATATGTTTTAAATATGAATGTTACAAGAATTTATGGAAAATGAGAAGCAAATTGGATATCTCAAGTGATAATGAAACATCAGAAGAGAATGTGTTGAGATGATAATGAGTTGCACGTACGTAATAGAATTCAATCATACCCAGAAGTTATAAAGTTGTAAGCGGGATGCCATTGGTATGCCACAAAACCATACCCTAGCTTTACTTAAATGATTTATCTTCTTGTGATAAAACCATACACACGAAGTTACAATACACCTGTCACATCTGGTCATTGTGGTATTACAAAATAGATCTTTTAAGGAAAAAATAAACAAAAGCATTTCATCAAACAGTTAGCAGGTCATCTGTGACATCTGGTCATCTGGTCATTGTGGTATTACAAAATAGATCTTTTAAGGAAAAAATAAACACATCGACTGATCTTCCAGATTCCTAGTTGAACACTTACCGAATACTAATCATGTTGAATAACAAGCACCTCAAAATCAGAGCCAAAAAATATCAAAATCCCAGCAACACCTGCAATTACAAATCATTGAGAAGAAAACGACGTCATTCACAGCCAACGAAAGTAACTAACTTCGTATACATATTTGATTATCAGGCCATCCGTGGTCATAAAGCCCCTTGTGGGGCTCGTGCCACGTCACACAGGGGCGTTATATCACTAGAGCTCGTAGTCATAAAGCCCCTACCCATCAATACCTAATTATTAATTTTCGTTTTTATTAATTAATAATAAAAACAATAACCTTTTTTTGATTGGTCCAAGGTTTGAAACCTCCCTCCACAACGCCGCAATATCCATAGCGCTGCCCAATTTTTTTTGCCTCATAACGCCGCCCGTAGTGGTGTTCGGGGCGTTATGAGAGAAAATGGCGCCATATGGAGCACCACTACGCATCACCTCAGACTATAATGAGAAAAAAAAAATGAAAATCGAACTAAAACGTTAAAATTGTACACTATCAAATCATAATTCACCAAATAATAACCATCAATTTTGAAAAGGAAACAAGAATAAGATTCAAATTAAATTTTCAAATTATAGCAGATCAATAACATAATAACGTGTGGTAAGCCTGCCCGGCCATTATCACCCAATTAAAATCAAAGTTACGGCTACATTAGCGGGAGTCTTCAGAGTGGTGACCGGAAGGGATTACCAAAATGAATAAAGATGAGCCGAATGGGGAGGTGATAACAAAGCCTCCTAGAACCATAAAACATCAGAAGATGTAGTGAATTAGTTATATATGCCTTGCTCCATTTTGATCATAAACCACCGCCCCTTTTGATATTGCTAAGGAAGATTAAGATTAGTAAGGTCTCGGTTTAAGAAATTGGCGGATATTTTGGGGCAAGATTTGAATGCGGGTGAAATTTTGAGCGGGTGAAATTTTGGAGGGGAACGAAATTTGGTGTGGGGTCGTGGGTAGTGCCGTAGTGGATATTTATTGGAGGTATATTAGAATGAAATTTTGTTTAATTTTTTTTAGGGATACAGTTTTTTTATATATAATATATAAACTTGTCAAGTTACGTCAAAATAGAAGGTAGACTGGCAACAAGCTGCGCCACTATTCTTTTCTGAATTAAAAACCCTAACCTACCAAAGACAAAACTCTGCCCCTTGGGGCTGAACAATTGCTGTGGATAACCCGTTGCACCCTAATCAGGAAGTGGATAGCTTCTGGCGCTAGTAATAAAAAGTATCAAAAACAAGTTACAATACGTTTATAAAAATAATATGTTTTATAGCATAAATAAAATAACTTGCATGAAATACAAGACTATATTATCTATATAGATATAAAATATATGTAAAAAAATTAGCAGTTAAGAAAAGCAAGAAAAACAATTAGGGATGCAAACTCGCGTGTTACCCGAGCTCGGCTCGAAGAAAAACTCGAGATGAGCTGAGCTTAAACGAGCTCAAGCCTGAGCCTAAAAAACAAGCTCGTTTAGTAAACGAGTCCAAGCCTGAGCTTCGCTTGTCGAGCTTAAACCTAGCTTGTGTACACCTCAAAAACTATAATTCGATATCTTGATATTAGTAAGGGTGTAAACAAGCCAATCAACTCGCGAGCTACTTGAGTTCGGCTCGAAAAAACCTCAAAACGAGTTGAGCTTAAACGAGCTCGAGCCCAAGCTTCACTTATCAAACTCGAGTTAGATAACTATAAAATATATTTATAAGGCTATTACTTGTTTAAGTTTTATTTAATATTATAAATATAAAATATATTTATAAAACAACAATAAAAAACTAAATAATAAATACATTTACATATTAATAATAATAAACGAACCAAGCCTAAGTCAAACCCGATTATAAAAACAAAGCTTGAACCGAGCTGAGGCCAAGCTCAAGCTCACATAAGTTAAACAAGCTCGAGGTGATGCGTGGTCTAATACCGGTGTTCTAATATGTTTAAGTTTATGTTTTTACATAGATTTTAGTTCCGAATAGCCTACTTTTGATTGGAATTGTGTTTTGTTGGTGTAACGGAGTTTAAGGAGCTATTTGAAAGGTATACGGAGCACCGGGAGCGAACGGGATCAACCGGAAATGCGAGATACAAGAAAACAGGAAAATGTGCCCTACAGGGGGTGTCGGCGACGCCCCATGGCCGTTGGCGACTCACCCGCATCGATGGAATTCGTGTAGGCAGTGAAGCAAGGCGTTAGCAACAATTGGACTTTCCACACCGCGTCGGCGATGCCAGGGGGCGTCGGCGATGCCAGGGCGCGTCGGCGACGCCTGCTATAACAACCCTCCAAAAATATTTTGGACACCCTAAATGTCCCAAAATATACCCCGTACGTAAGAACCGGGCCCGGAATAACCCTATACTTGTAAAAATCAAGAAAAACTAAGTTTGGCAGTCTCTCGCGGGCAGCGACGAGGACCCCTATGGTCTGTCGCGGGGCACGACGGTCCTTACTTGGGCAATACTGCATGAGGCCACATATCCCTGCCACGTGTCAAGCATGCCCTTGACTCAGCAAGGCTACAGCCGCCTTTCTTGGCGCTCGCAGGCCGCGACGGACCCCTCGGCCAGCCTATAAAAGGGGGGGTCAGGGCTTCATTTGATTCCGTTCATTTCCCGATTCTCTCTCGAACTTTCTAATAGTAGAACTTCTGCTCGAGTATAATACCCACTATTTAGCGAAGCTTTGCCTCGTTATAAGTACTATAACCCTGCTATTTCCCTGCACGATCTATTTAGGATTCTGTAATGCATGTCGGCTCTGCCCGACTCAGTCATTGGAATTATGTTTCGTGTGTACACCCGGTTGATTTAGAATTTTCGTAATGCATGTCGGCTCTGCCCGACTCAGTCATTGGAATTCTGTCTCAAGTTGTACGGTTAAATTGAATTGGGTGATTTTACTAACACGTGTGCATTATTTGATTTATTAGATAATAACCAGGAAATTCTCAGGAAGCCTTAGTAGTATCTAAACTTGCAATGTGATTACATCTTGCTTTTTCTCACTATTTGTGAGTACATTCTCTTTTTATAAATCTTTTTGTGAGTCAAAATGTTTACCAAAACCTCAAATGTTTTAATGTACACTTAATAGTAATTGAGTATTTGTTATTCTACAATTACTGCCGGTATGTTGGGGTGTTGTATACAAAATATGGAAAAATGTTATCATTGGACAAAGAGTTAGCCAATGGATAATATGATCCACAAGTCAGGGTTTGACAGTACTGATTGAGTAATTGATTAGATATAAACAAATGTAATTGCGGGTTGCCCTAGTTGAACATAACAACCCCTTAATCTACGTAACGAAACGGAACATAGTTGCCCATACTTTAAGCAACTTACCCTAGTTGATCATAATTGATATTGGTTCACTCTAACTAAGTAACATTGACCATCATAGACCCTAACTGAGTAAAATTAACCTTCGATATTGAAAATACTTGACCTTAACCATCCCTAATTGATCGTCATCGACCAATACAAACTACGATTAACACTAACGAACGGGCGATATT